>OX467090.1:25827372-28227372 GCA_950106755.1 Climacium dendroides
TCAAAATGTACATTATGTGTACATGTTTCTTTTTCATAGCCTTCAATAATGTACAAACAATGTACATTTTAGGGGGTGGGCAATTTTAGAGCCCTATGCCATTTCAATTACAAAATTTTATATTTCTAATTCCACAAAGCTCCTACAAAATATGAAACGACTTATGTTAGATGCCAATTCTTCTTATCTTTCAAGAAAAATTTACTAAAAATTATTTCAGGAAGCTTTGCATCTCCAAAATTCAGTTTCAACTCTTAGGTGGGCAATAAACCTTCAACTTCATTTGTGATATAATGTGATTGTGTTTTGCACTACTAATAGGAGTATTCATATGAGCTACACTAAAGGATTACATTTAGTGTAATTACCACCCTACTCCACACAACACTAAATCTCAACTTTGGAGGAATCTAATTTCTAACACTAAATGTAAGTAACATTAAATCTAATTTCTAACACTAAATGTACTTTATGGTAAATCTGAAATCTTAAAAGGTTTACATTTAATGTCAGAACACATTAAAGGCCAAGGAAGGCCAGAGAAGGAGATGACAGAAGATGGAGGCAGCGCAGCCAAGTTTAGCAATAGGGTTAATGATATTTAGTGTCATGGTTCATAAATAGTGTTGCTAACACTAAATATACTATTTAGTGTAGTGCCACATTCAACTACTTCTGGACTTTGGAAAGTTCAGAATTAGTAATGATCATAATAAGATAATGCAAAACATTAAGAGATCAATATAAACATGGGGAGATCTTCAAATGTTATTATCTAGAGATCTCAGTCCAGAAGTAGTTAAATGTGGCATGCTAGCAATCTTGAAGCTTCCATGTCATGTTGTTTAAATAATCATTGTTGTTGTAAATTGAGTCCAACTTTTAGTGTTGTAAATTGAGCTCAACTTTTAGTGTTGTAAATTGAGCTCAACTTTTAGTGTTGTAAATTGAACTTCTAATTGGTTAATGATCTTGATTTGTGAAGTGAAATTAAGGTATGTTCATACTTGTTTTTAGGGGTGATGTTTGTAATGTGAATTTGATCCAAAAGTAGCACTACTAGAATTTAAGTGTTTTATGACTGCAAAAATATGACTGCTCAAGGATGACTAGCAACTGCTCGCAGTCATATTTTTGGATCTCACAACGTTGTAAAAAAACATGACTGCAAATGTGATTGCTAGTCATATTTTGCCTTTGTACTTCATGGGTGTATAGTATACATGCATGGGAAACGGCAAAATACTTTTTAGGGAACCGTAAGGAATGTATTATAGGAACACTAGTCATATTTGTCAATCATATTTTTGCATATATGACAACATGCAATCATATTTTATAGTCACATTTTTGTAAGTTCACATTTTTTTTGAAGTTTTTTTCCGGGTAGCCCCCTAAAAATTTGGGCAACCTAAAAAAATGTAAATAAATTATTGCTCAAAATTGTAAAATTGTAGCCATTATTTTTTGGGATCTTGAAATCCTAGCCATCATTTTTTAGGGTTTTGAAACCCTAGCCGCCACTTCATGTGCTTTATCTTCTTGCTTTTCAACCTTGTTTTTTCTTCCTCCTTTTGTTTTTTGAAGTTCTAATTGTTGTGTTGTTGTGTTTTAGTTGTTGTTGTTTAGTTGTTGCTTTCTAACTCTTGTTTCCTCTTCTTCCTCTTGTTTTTTGAAGTTCTAATTGTTGCGTTGTTGTGTTTTATTTGTTGTTGTTTAGTTGTTGCTTTCTAATTCTTGTTTATTCTTCCTTCTTTTGTTTTTTGAAGTTCTAATTGTTCTGTTGTTGTGCTTTGGTTGTTGTGTTGTTGCTTTCTAACTCTTGTTTCTTCTTCTTCCTTTTGTTTTTTGAAGTTCTAATTGTTCTATTGTTGCTTCTTACATCTTATCTGTTCTTAGTTTGTTGTTGTTTCATAGTTGTTAATTTGTTGTTGCTTTATAGTTGTTGCTAATCTTTTATTACATCTTCACTTGTCTTATTTTTACTTCTTATTGGTTTTTAGTTTTAGTTTTTGTTGGCTTTTGTTATACCTTAGCTTTTACTTCTTACTATCTTTTAGTACTAACTTGAAGAAAAAATTGACTCACGATAGTCATATGTTGTATCAACCAAAATATGACTCACGATAGTCATATGTTGTATCAACCAAAATATGACTCACAACAGTTATACTCCATATCACTTAAGATATGACTTACAACAGTTATACTCCATATCACTTAAAATATGACTCACTGTAGTCATACTCCATATCACTTAAAATATGACTCACCGTAGTCATACTCCATATCACTTAAAATATGACTCAAAATATGATTCACCGTAGTCATACTCCATATCACTTAAAATATGATTCAAAATATGACTCACCACAATTATATTCCATATTCTTTAAAATATAACTCTCTGTAGTCGTATTGCATATTACTCAAAATATGACTTATCACAGTCACATTCCACGTCAGCCAAAATATGACTGGGCACAGTCACATGCCACGTAGTTGTTGTTGTCTTGCCCGGGCAGCTCATGAGAAAGTCAAGCCTCCAAGGGTGGTCAACATATATGCCATGTTGGCAAAATACGTCTAAAAATGGTTTATTAGACTTCCAAATCTATATGATTACAAATATAACTCACTAGTCATATGACTGAAAGTGAATGACTCAGCCATGACTCATCCTAGTCATATCCCGACCATCTACAGAGATTTTTGCTCGAGTCACATTTTTTGATTTTGTAACTCACTGCAGTCATATTTTGTAGTCATAAAACATTCATTTTCTCGTAGTGTAGGTCTAAATTCGTTCCTAAGATCCTCATTAACAATGCTTTTAACATCAAGTGTGAGCATACCTTAAGAAAGGCAACTATGCTCCGGAAGACTACTATAAATGAAGCATTTGTTGGGAATGGCCGGACTATCTAAGCCTTGTGGACTTAGATGGAAAATTCCATCCTTGATGCCTCAATTAGGAGGTTTGTCTTTCATTGTCACAAATCAGCAGAACCCACTCAATGTGGTCATTGTGGAGGGAATGTATAGTCACCCACTCACTTAATACATAAGTGAATTAATTCACCCATACATGTATTCATATGCCATATTGTATTAATGTTCTCTTATTAAGAATCTATAACTACATCTACAAGGTTTTTTGGTTTTGGTTTAGAGTGTGGGTGGACAAATTTGTTGTTTTAACTTATTTTAAAAAATTCAGTCAGGAACACCTCTTCGACTATTGCTTGATGAACTCATTAAGAGCATCTCCACAGCAACATGCAGAAGCAACACTGTGAACCAAATCAATGGAGGACATCCCTCATAATTAGAAGATCAATGGTGTAGAACCTTTACAGTGTTGCTTCAGCGTGTTGCTGTGGGGATGCTCTAAGTTAGTATGGTTGATACAGGTAGCAAATTCACAAAGTAAGCAGCAATTCTAAGGATAAGCTTATTCAAGCTCTCAGCATCATTTTTAAATTCTGTAGGTGAGCAAACAGCCAAACACCCAAGCAATTTCACTCCGTATTATCTTGGTTTTCCAAGTACCTGCACAATCATGAGGAGATTTTATACAGAAATTTTCTGATTATTATGCGAAGCATTATAAATTTCTTAGAGTCCTGTTATCTGGATCCATCAGGGAGGCAAGTCAGGCACACAGTCTGAGGAGTTTTACAGCTCCACCGGCTAAAATTCTACATATTGTCAGACTAACTGGCTGTTTGAACCATCCTCTCGGCTAAGCCTATAACAAATAGAGAATATTCTTTGAATTTCCTCTTAAATGGTTGATCATTTCCGAAGATTTTCAAATCAATTCGGTAATTTCTAATTTCAACCGGCTAACTTGTAACGAAATGCCGGTACTCCCCGTACATTGGTCAGGCACTCATTGTAATGTGGAGCTCATTATTGTGCCTTTGAATCAGGCCAAGATTATCCTTCCACTACTATGGTAGAACCATCCATAACTGACCCAATAAGCAACAGTTTTTTTTTTTTCATTTTGTGTTGGGTGCTTCTTTCTTGCTAGTGACCAAAAATGGATAGGTGGTATGGCTTTTTTCATATGAATTGGCCATTTTTTTTTTCTGAGCCTTTGGCTTCATAGTAAAATTTTGACATTTAATTTTGATGACACTGGCTTCTTGTGAATGTTGGGTGTCAAGGGAAGTGGCGACCAAGAATTTAGCTTAAGTGCAAATTGGGCTACTGAATGTGCAGTTAGGAATTGCTTTGGGCTATATTTTTTATATTCCTACAAATTATGTTGAGATTTGAGCAATACAATGCAAACATCCATTGCAGAAATGACAACTTTATTCAAAAGAAGATGAAACACATTTGTCAAAAATTAAATTGTAGAGTCAAAAACACAATTTGAAGAACATTCTCCTCATTCTCCTAGCTTTGCAACTAGCACAACAAGACCTGCAAAACAAACACAAGTACTCCGATGCTTGATTTAGTAAAACACTACTAAGATAGATTGACAACATTACCACAATCTAAGCAACCCACATTAGTACAATCCCAATCCAAGCAACCACATTAGTGCAATCCCAATCCAAACAATGACTAACTAGGAATGATAAAGTAGCAAAAAACTTCATTTTCTTTTAACTTAATCAGTGTCATCATCATCACCTGCAACCAACACAATACTACTCCGATGCCTAAGTTAGTAGGTGCATGGAAGAGATACATGAACTCTGAACCCTAAAACCTTGAAAAACGAACAAGAAACAAATCAACAAATACAAAACAACAAACCAACAATGCTTGAAGATGAATAAATAGATGCTGAAACATAAAGCTTCTTACGTTAGCTTGAAGAATATTTAGACGAGAGATGCACTGTCAAATATTATGCTGCTGAGTGTTGACCAGTGCTAGCAAAGCAACAATGCCATTTGCAAAGACATAACAAAGAAAAGGGTGTCATGCAGTCACCGCATACTGCTGCCGCTCCGTGGCCAACATCCATTGTTTGTAGCAGTCATCATATGGAAAAATTTTCAACGTGAACACATTCTGACAATGCATGCCCACCACCACGCTAAGGTGCTGATCTAACCTATTCCGCAACCTATCTTTCAAGAAGGACAAAGCGGAGAACGTCCGTTCATCTTCCACACTTCCTAGAACATGGACCATGGCAATTTGGGCCAGTTTTATGTATTCACCAAAGTTCTTGCCAAGTGATGAATTCGCATCTAGTGTCCTCCACAATTTCGTAAGTGGGTTCACCAATTGATGGGCAGGGGCATTGAGCGGAGGCAACTCCATGGCAGTATGCGCATTTGCAATCATTGCAATCTTGAACAAAGGCTGTTCCGACTCCAAAAGGAAATTGTCCAACACGGCAGGGACAAACCTCCTATGCTCACCTTCACCAACCCACTTAGACTCACCATAGAAACTTTTGATGACATCTAGGTGCTTCCGAAAGCTACTGGTGCAGTCCCCTTGTAGCCAATACTATGGGTACACAACACCCAACGCGTCCATCAAATTGTGATCGGGGAACCTGCTTGCCATTTCGTCCATTAGTTTTCCTGCAGCCTCTGCACAGAAAGAAGGCAATAGTTAGAAATGAAATAGAAATTCCAATGTGAAAGAAAATTAATGTTCAAGGATTAGCAGAGGCAAAAAAAAATTGGAAATAAGAAGAGCGGTTCAAGCAAACCTTTGCAGTCATTCTGCACGGTAGTGATAATAGTAGCATATCCTTCCCGATTTACCATGGCACCATCATGCATTGCATATAGAGTCTCTCCACCTACCACAAATGTCAGCATTTCACATGGCAAATTTAAATTAGCATCCCACTTCATCAAAATTTGCTCATGTGAGCATTGCAAAACTTGATTGTATGCATGGAATTCATCCTTGCGGAACGCAGTGTCTGCGCTCAAGTAGAACGTGAAAAGATTGGTCTGGCAAGTGCCCAATGCCCCCACAAAGTCACATACGAAAGTGTCTCTTTTCTCTGCCCACTGTATAAGTGTGTCCACCGCCTCCAACAGTGGCAGAAGCGCCAACATGCCCAGCAGGACATAGGGATTGAGAAGAAGGGCCAAATTAGCCTGCACAAGTCCACCATTACATCACCATTCACTATTGAAAAACAACAAGAAATATGTGCATAGATATTGAAGAAAGTACTGAACTTGAAGGAAAAAAATGGGGAGGAAAAGAGAAGTAAAACTCACTCGTGCTTTTTGCCCCCACTTACGATTAGTTTTGTCTGTATGCATCATTGCCAAGATACCTTTGTACTCTGCTAGAAGCCTCCGAATTGGAGCGAGGCAACTCATCCATCAAGTTTTTACATTCTTCAATAATTTTAGGCCCTTTGACTCCAACTGTTGAGCCAATGCTTTGAATTCCATGGTCTTCTTAGGAGAATGGGCAAAGTAACTTTGTGTCAATCGTAGCACTTCTTCAACTGTGTGCATCACTGGCAATGAAGACAACGACTGAGCAGCGAGATTTAAGCGATGTGCACAACAATGGACTCCTGTAGCGAAAGGAGCATATTTCTCCTTAATTTGTGCGGTGACCCCACTCCTGATTCCTTGGAAAGTGTTGACCCCATCGGCACCAAAGCAAAGTAGCCTCTGAGAAATCTCAGCATCTGTGACCCCACCCCCCGCATTCAAGGCAGACGTTATGACGTTCGTCAATTTGTTAGCCGTTGCTCCATCGGAATCCATCTTCTGGATTGTCAACAATAAGGGCACGCGACACCAATTGATCATATCGTATGCGTGGATGGCAATCCAGCTAGTGTTGTCGCAGGCACTAGTTTCATCTGCAGATAAAGCAAAAAATGAAGCACTAGATACAACAGATCTGATTTTATGTTTCACGAAATCATAGACATGTTCTGCCATGATCCACCCAGAACCATCGGACCAATGTTTCCAAGGCATTTCGGGGACGCGTAGGAATTCGTATAATTCGCACCTAGCCTCAAACTCCGTCAGCGGTCTTCCACTTACAAGTAATTGAAACAACATAACGAATTGGACACGTTTCTTGCGAGACTCCGTCATGCTGCACCCTTGAATCTGCTCCGCAACAGTGAGTGGACCACGAGCTGCATACAACAACAAGTACTTCTTGTGGATTTCTCGTTGCCCATGTTTTGAAATGGTATCCCATTTGGGTGCCATCTGAGCCGGTTTGCCTTGTACAATACTACAAGGTTTACATCGCACCATATGCATGACTCCATCTTCTACCAAAATTGCTTCACTCCATGGCTCTTTGGCTGACCACTCACTATGAAATTTTTGATGAAGGTCATAGTTTTTCTTGAGCTTCTTCATTGTTATCAAAGTGGATGGTCCTGCAACCTTTGCACCACTCTTGCGCTTGGTTCGACGATGGGATGGCCGCTCCACAAAGGCGTCGTCATTAGAGTCCTGCATCTCATCAGCACTCAAATCTGGATCGCCTTCTGAATCCTCGGACACACCTTCGTCATCGGATATTGGGACAATCGCAGGGCATGATAAGAGGACCTTCGTGTCAAGAGACTGTGAGCCACCAAATTCAGATTCTTGCACACTTGAAGACCCTACGCCAACACCAATGACTTCACTTGCTGTGCAATGCAATGGACTACGATTTTCAGAATTGCGGCTGGAGGTGAAATAACTCCGCATAGTCTTCGAGTTTTGAGCTCTCTTCCGAGCCTCCACTTCAAGCACCCGCTTGGATGCTTGTGCCTTCTGCTCAGCAGCTTTCGCTTCCTGCTGCAATCGAGCAAGTTTGCACTTCCGCCTCTCTGCCAAAAGTATGGCATTTGTGGATTTTGCCGCGTTGGCAAAGCCAATATCCATAGGCATAGAGGTTTCTGCCATTGGAGAAAAGAACTCCCGAAGATCCGAACCCCAATCCAGAAACCACCAACCCTAAACCAAAGCTAACAAAAAAAAATGCAAATCTGAAACCCCAACAACACTGCAAAATGGCAAAACGAGACAGCAACAACTACAGGAAAGGATATTGTCAAGTGTGAAGACACCCAATGCAACTGGGTACTTAAATGAAGCCCCATGACACCGCCCTGCTGCAATGTACAACAACGCTCCAAAATTGTGAACCCCTCCATGATTGCAAGCCATAACCTTGAAGAAAGTGGAAATCAATTTGGCTACAACGTCATCACTAAGACGCGTATATGTTGTGGAGTGGCTGTGAATGTTGTGAATGCAGGTTTGTAATGGCTCCCTATGAAGCTATGGCAAAGCGGAGTGGGCTACAGACACTTCAATACAAACACAATGGTGGCAATTAGTCCATTCAATGTGAAGAGAAGGTGGCGCTCAGATGCATGAAGGTGAGAGAGAAGGTGGCGCTGCGAGTGCAATGGAGTAGACGTCTTGGCGCAAAAACGGCTGCAACCCTAAAAAATTTGAAGTGATGCGTGAGAAACAGTTGGCGACGTCACCAAATTTTGGACGCCCATTCCGCGCAGAATTTGCACTGGGCTGTAATACCGCACACTGGCACAGGCGATAAATACCTATTTTTTCCTATTTTTTTTCTATGGGCGTGGTGCCAGGTGGAAAATTTTGGTGCAATTTCATGCCAAATCGCCATAAAACCCCCCCCCTAATAAGCAATTGTGGACATGATGTGGAGTACAGGTAGGATTGAAGACAAAGGAAATATTTCCACAGGTGTACAGATAGAAATGAGGGGATTCCCAAAATTTGGTAATTTTATTGCATGGACTGAAATTTCTATGAATTTTGGAAGGCAAAAGTTGGTCTGGATCCATGTCCAATATGTAGACTATTCCAAAACCGCTCATTTAAGAAACTATTTTTTTGTTCACTCTGGCACTCCAAACCAAGTAGATGTGTCATGAAAAGAACTGAGGAATTGATGGTGAGAAATCAAGAATTCATGTTTGGAAATTAGTCCCAGCTTCTCTTCAATTTCAGCCCCCCTATTGATTGCTGGTGGGGTTGTGGTTGGTAACAGCGTTTCTTTTTTACTGTAGAACTTGTGTTCCTAGCAGCATGCCATTGCATTAAGGTAGGTACACCCAAAACCGCCACTTTTGCTACTGAGCCTATTTTCTATTATTAGAATGGTCAAATTTTCATATGTTCTTGTTGGCAAGTGAAAGGAGGTTTCAACACACCAAAGAATGTGGTATTTGGATATTGTATGCAAAAGTTATTAAGGAACAAAGTTTGGTTCTGAAAGCGTTTTTTCCACATAGGTACAGAATTGATTTTGGAGATGTACACATAGTATAGATGGTGGTTTAAGGTCAATGGCACATTTGGGTGTACCTACCTTATATTTGGAGGGACATCATGGTATTCGTTTCTTTATGTCAAAACTGACATTTAAATGCTAGAAAAAAAAAAACTGGTTGGTAATGGGTGGTTCGTTTAAGTTATAACTTGCATGTTGCCAAAGATGGTTATTTGTATGTGTGTACTTTCCAAGTACACATTGGATCCACTAAAAGCAAAATTCCTTGTTCCTATTTTGGGGTTGTAAGTTATCCAGGCAATTGAATAAGTTGGCAAGCCCTACGTGTATTTAGAAAGTACACATATAGAAAGTGATCACCTACCTATTTCAAATAGAAGTTTTAAAATTTTGTCTTGTTTTTTAGTCTATCAATAGCATAGCCGCAATGCTGGTGGGTTGTCTTTGGTGAACAATGTAGTTGAGGGAGGTGTACCTTGGTGGGGTTTATTTGTTTAAAGTTCCAAGTTTGACAACTGCAAAATACTCTCCCAATCTCATATTTTCTTTTTTCCATAGTACTAACTACAGGTAGTATGCTCTAAAATTGCCCGTCTTCTTTGAATTGTCCTTATTATTTGCTGGAGAATGGAGATGAGGTGATCATCCTTAAATGAAAAACATAGCAATTGAATGAATTAAGGAAAACATTATTTCTCTATTGCAAGAGCCAATCATTGTCTTTGATTTCTGTACATTTCTTTACAAGATGCAAGTGGATGGATTTGGGGAGGCCTATGGTTACAAATAGGTGTTGAGATAGGTGCCTATGGCCCACATCTTTGAAAATTTATAAGTAATTCAAAATTCTTGGAAAAATACAAATCCACTTGTGTTAGGTTCCACATTTGTTTTTCTTTCTTTGAAAAATGATCTAAGAATATTTTTATCCACAAAAACCTATGAAAAAGGTGGATCAGGCCTTAAATAGTCACTTTTAGAGCATACTACCTTAGTCTATTTGTAGTAATGAAAGTATTGAGGATTTTGTAATTATTTCTTAGTACTACAATACAAAACTGACTAAATAGATGCTAATTCCAATGTGAAGGAAGTTGCAAGTTGGTTATCAAATTTTATTGTTTGTTGCAATCTTGGCTAAAATCTAATTTTTTCAAAAGATTTTTTCCAATGTACATTTAGTTACTAACACTTTTCAGTAGCATTTTAATGGAGTGAATTTTAGCCAATTTTGTGAACGTTGGTGGACACATTTTTGGAGAACTAGGGTCTCAAATAGGTACCAACAACATAAATCTTTGCAAATTCATAACAAATTCAAAATGCTTCAAAAAAAATTATGAACCCACTTATATTATGTTTGGCATCTAATTTTATTTCTCATAGAAATGTGATAAACATATTTTTGTTCATGAAAATTTAAAAAAAAGACTAGGCACACCTAAAATGGTTGATTTTAGAGCATACTACCTTACACTTAAATGCATCTAAATAAACAATTCAACATGGTTAATTGAAAAGAGGATGCTAGAGAATTTTAGAATGCATTTTTAGGCACTCTATGAATAAACTAAATTTTTTCAAAGTACAAGCTAAAAATAGGTGTATTCAAATGCAAACTAGGCTCTCATACACTACAAGAAAACAATGTCCAAATTGACAGAGAGTGTCGGAATTGACATCATTCCTTTGTAGTGATAAATAAGAGTTGTACATTTTAAATAAGAATTTATGGGGGGCAATTTAAGAAAGGGGTCATAACCAGGTGACATTTCCTTGTTATATATTAAAGGAAGTTTTGCTTGTTGTTTTGCTTCAGAATATGAAATTGCTCTCGAAAACTTTGACTACCTACATAGTGAAGAGCATGAAAATTGGTGTCATGAGCTTTAATGGATGATTTCATTAACAAATGGACTAAATTCATGATAAATGTATGGTAGTATGTGAGCAAAGATTGTCTAGAGATAGATATCTATAGATGGTGAATTTGTGTATTGGAATTAGATAGCTCCATTTGGAATCCTTACAGGGTTGAGATTGTATGGTTGAAATTTCTATAAGGTATGTGCACCCAATTATAACAAGACTAGTTTATGGACACCTAAAATTTGCCCTAAACTAAAGTGCACATGGACCCAATAATGACAAGTGAGTTTCCATGAATTTGTCATAGTGATAGGATTGGGTTTTGCATTGGCCAATAAAACGACCATGATAAAAACTTAGGATTTGTTTCTTTTGGGTGTTTCTGTGTCCACTTTCATGGTAGTCTATCATCCTTAGTAGGTGCATCTACACATTTGTTTTCACATATTCATATTTGATTCATACAAGTTCAAAAAGATATGAAACTAGTTTTGTTGGTTTTCTAAACCATTTCCTAATAAGCGCACATCATTTTTTTGTCCCTACCCTAAAGACCTACAAATCTTGACTAAGTGTCACATTTAAGTGTTTTTACCTACCTTAACCATTAAATGTTGAGGCGGACATTTGGCATCCAATGGATGACAGAGAATCTCTCCATGTAGGATAGAAATGAAAATTGATGATTTCTAAGGCCACCCCGTCGTCCTTTAAGGGCTAACCCTTAAACAACGCCAAGGACATTTTTCGGCTGGTGAATGACAAACTATCTTTCCATGTAGGATAGAAGTGCAACTATTCATCCTTCAAATTTTGTGGAAAAAGGGAAGGTCTTCTATAGTATTTTGTCTCCCAATGAATGTTTTTTCATTTTTTTTAAGCCAACAATTCACACAGGTACTCAAAGAGATGATTTCCACCGTGACTGGCTCATCATTCAAGGGTTAACCCTTAAACATCGGGCTGGTGGTTTGAAACAAAGTTTATTTTTTTCTTTCTAGAATTATACAGACGATTGTAACAAATGTCAGCTCAATCTAAAATATAAAAATTAATAATTTAAAAAAAAATTGGTAATGTTCATTGATTTTGGAAAAAAGACCAGAAGAGTCAGAAGAGTTATATCGAATTTCAATAGGCTTTTCACGATTTATTGACATAATTATTTGTATCCTGGAAATCAAGCCTTTTGGAACCCTATGACATCATGGCTAGTTTAGAAAAAACAAAAATATTCATTGGAAGTCAAATTACTGTAGAAGATTTTCCCTTTCCACCCCTAATTATGAGGATGAATAGTTGCATTTCTGTCCTACACAAGAGAATTCCTTGTCATTCATCGGACAAAAAACGTCTGCCGCAGTGTTTATGGGTTAATCCTTAAACGTCGAGGTGAATGTTTTGCGTCCGATGGATGACAGAGGATCTCTTTATGTAGGACAAAAGTGCAACTATTCATCCTCAGAATCAAGGGGAGGAAAGGGAAAAATCTTCTACAGTAGTTTGACTTCCAATAAATATTTTTAATTTTTTAAAACTAGGTGTTGTCACACAGTTCCAAAACGGATGATTTCCACGATCACCAACCCAACGTTTATGGGTTAATGGCATTTCGTACTACAACACTTCAAAAGCAATGATATATGTTTAAACCCCCAAAGGCTGGGCCTTGAGGGTTTAATATGGAGTTGTGGACCGCATGACCGACCCTGGGATTGCTGACTGGACACCTCCATATTAGCGCCGCTCTCATCCACAGCGCCGCAAGTCCCTCCGTCATCCACGAGTCATCCAAAAGCGGAAAAAAGCCCCCGCCACTGAAAAAGAACTTCACCACCTGCCGTGCCAGAAAAAAAAAAAAATTCGTTCCTATCCACAGCCCATACCTATCGTGCCACCTACACCCCTTCATTTCATTCCCATCCTGACACATAAGCTCAACAAATGACACAAAGAAAAAACTTTAAAATGGGGGGGTGCCCAACCGTGTCAATTAAACAACTTCCTTCCATCCTTCCCTCCCCACGTGCCGACAACTTGAGGAAAAGAAAAAAAAAAAAAAAAAAAAAATTCTTTCATAACTCCAAATCATTCATCTTTGGAATTTTGTGGGAGAAAAAGGGGAGGTCTCACACGGTAGTTTGACGTTTTATGAGTGCTTTGGTGTTTTTTTTCCTAAGGAGATCATGGGTTGTTGTATTAAAAAGGGTGATTTCTACGGTGGCTAGCTCGTCCTTACAAGGTTGATCCCATAATGGCATGGCGGACCATACAAATGGGTGATGGGTTTGATTGAGGGCAAACCCGGGTCTTTCTATGTGAGACACTCAGAAGTATGGATGTTCATCTTTGGAATTTTGTGTTTAAAAAAAGGGGGGAGGTCTTGCATGATAGTTGGACCTTTGATGGGTGCTCTAATTTGATGGGTTTTTGTTTTTTCTAAGTAGATGATTCACATTGTATCTAAAAAGGGTGATGAATTTCTAGGGTGATGAATTTTGTCCTTATGGTGTTAAGTCCGTAACAACATGTTGATCTAAAAGTGTCCAACAAATGACAAAGAAATTTTTTTATGGAAGTAGAAGTGCAAGTGTTCATCTTTGAAATTTTGTGTGAAAAAATGAGAAGTTTTGCATGGTGGTTGGACCTCCAATGATTCACACCATGATCCAAAAGGATGATTTCCGTGGTGTTCGAGGGTTACTCTTCAAGCACTCAATCAAATTCCTCCATGTGAATGATGAATGTTGTGAACTTTGCACTTCATCCAACGAGCATTCATTTAGGGAGAATTTAGTGATTTTGAGCTTTTAATCCTTGAAGGACATGACTTCATATGACTATGGTTCTTACTAAAATGCTTTGATTACTGAACCAATAGGTGCATTTTTGTTTCTATGGTGAACAATAAAGTCATCTATCGGACTTTTTTGGATCCTCCGTGTCCTTCTAGGGTAAAAAAACTACTAAAGTGCCAAAGTTTCATTAGGGACAAAATAGATTTTGATAAGCTCATGTGACTTCAATTTTTGAAATGAATTTTTTGAATTTTTATTTTTGAAAATAGAAAAAACATGTTCTAGGGAATGTAATTTTTATTTTAATTGGTGCCTGGGAACAAAAGTGATGCTATACTTAGCTCAAAATGGAGTTATTTGGTTAGCCCACAAAAAATCACAAAATGTCAAAATGATCATTTTAAAATTTTGGCTCTTATAAAAAAATATTTTTGTCTAAATGGAAAGATTTAATTCATTCCATTTGGACTACATATGAGAATGTTATGAAGAGAATGTTTTTCAGGCAATCTAAGCATCTTTAAAAAACAAAAAAACTAATAGGATTCATTTTCAAATTCAATTTCACAATTTATCAAAAGAAGATTCCACTTGGTTTAGTTTGCGTGCCCATTTTTGTCTTTTGCACAAGAAATGGTAGTTTTAAGTGTTTTGAGATGAAAAGAAGGCCTTGGGACTTTAGAGATTAAAGACATTTTATTTGATACTATATATTAATGGAAAGAAAAATGAATTTTCAATATGAATCACTAATATAGATTTATTAGAGATTATTCAATGCTTTTTTTATATTTTCAAAAATAATCTTATTAACTTCAAATCGAACACTTAATTGTTAATTTAGGTTGTTGTAAAATCAATTGGGACCCAATTTTGTCAAAATTTAGAGGATTATGTTACTATAAAATATCAATCTAAGATTGTTCAATACTATTTATTGCTTCAACTATAAGGTATCTTAGATAATCCTATGTCCACATCTCATAATGAATACAATCAAAAGAATTGGAGAATTGACACTTCAACGATAAAAATCTTGGATAATCTTAGATTGATGTCTCACAATAAATGCAACTAATACGATTGTATTTTCAGTGGTATTAGCATAGTGAATCTATTCTTATAATCATATAGTATCCAAAAGGCAAGTTCAACATTCTTTGCCAAAAAATTATCTAATCCGGACAAGATTAGAGATATTTTGTGCAATATTTTACTATATTCTTTTTTGTCAATACAAAATAATCATTTTTTTGCAAAATTAATTTCTAAATTTTTTGGCATTTCTTTGCAGAATTACAAGTAGGACTTCTCTTATTGCATATCCTTTTGTAATGGAGTTTGTTGGTAAGTCCAATTTGAAGGACGTCCTCTCAACAAGTAGTGTTGGAAGTTGACATTTGTCCAATGGCCATTCATTACACCTCTTTGACATGCATAAACCTCTCTTAGTGTATAGTCACCATGCACTAAAATAAATTCTACCTATATTTTTTTCTGCCAATCCAACATTAACCCTCAAAGAATGGATAGGTGACCATGGAAATCATCCCTTTTGGCATTTTGTGAATAGCTAGTTTAGAAAAACACAAAAGCACTCATTGGAAGTCAAGCTACTGTTACAAAACCTCTCCTTTTCATGCAAAATTTCAAAGATGAATGGTTGCACTTCTATCCTACACAAGGATTCTTTGTCATTCATGGACCAAAAATTGACTGCAATGTTGTTTACGAGTTAATTTATTCATATGCCTCATCACTAGCACCCCTCTTCTATGGTGCCCCAAAAAATCACTCCCTCAGAATGGTGGCACATTTACTCAACAACATTCATCCTCTCCCGCTTTCATCCACTGCCATTCATTCATACACCCGTGCCTGCTGCTTACCCACCGGATAGGCACATGCAGCGCCCATAAGGCCGTTCATCACCCCGCCCAGTCGGCCTCTCTCGTCCGAATCCCATCATCCTGACTGACCACCAAAGCCACAGGCTCGACGAATCGAACGCCACTGCACCTCGTCAACTCCGCTGCAACAGAGAATTTCCGAAACCAACACTATTCGTGTCATGTCTTCGAACAATAAGACCCAAAAAATCCCGAAAATCCCCCAAAAATCACGCAGTAACTCGAAAAAACACGAAAACACACGTCACATACGAAATGGTACAGTGAAGCGCATCGCATCGCATCGCGGCGATGGAGTCCGCTGATTGCAGCTTTAAATACTGTTTTTGCACTCAATTGGTCAGCCACCAGGCAGTCCTGTGTGGGCCAACCAGCCAGTGGGAGATGATCGGCGTCAGATCCAGCATGGTGGCTGGGAAATAGGAAAACAAGGAAGCAGGACACGCCTTCGTCACCCTTTATAACTGCCTGTGCTCCCGCTTTCAATCTCTTCCCTCGTTGTGTTCATCTCAATCCCTAAGTTTCCAGGTTGGTATGTAGTTCTAATCGCTGTGCAGGTAGCTCCAGTCGTTATGGTTTCATTTGTTGTCTGTGGAGTTCTTGGTTTAGTTGCTTGACTTTACTCTGTTTTGTGTTCGATTCTGAGATTAGTTAAGGAGATTCGGGAGTTGCGCGTTGGATTAGAGATGGTGTGATATTGGATGTTCTGTTGATTTGAGGTTTGGATGTTGCGAGGAGGCGCCAGCATTGCGCGTCTTGGTTTGGTGGCTTTGGTCGATTGATTGAAAAGACGGTTGACTGGTTTGGGGATTAGGATTGAGTGAGTGTTCGCAAGGGACGACGAGTGAATGCGATGTGAGATCCAACAGTTTCGATCAATCTTGGGGGCTCTGTTGATTGTTGATTGTTTGTTTGCTGATTGTTGTTTGTTCTGTGATTGCTGTTCTGTGATTGCTGTTTTTTGAGTCATGTTTTGCTGATTGTTGTTTGCTTTTTGTTGGCAGTGAGAACGATCTGATTGATGATTCTTCGTTGCCTGTCTGCGCTACGACCCTGCGAGCTTTAGAAAAGCGTACCTAACGTTCTGGAGTGCGTAAGAGTCTCGGCTGCTCTATCGCGACCATGGAATACCACTCCATGGCGTGCTATAGATCGTGGCCATAGACAAAACGACCCGTCCGAGTGGATTCCCCCCGCAAACTTGACACGCCCAGGTTTGCAACATCAAGAGTTCACAAAGAAGGTTAACCGACATACCTCCCGTCCCGTCTTGTGTCGAGCTTTTGACACAGCTCTTGATCGGAGAGCGTCGGAGGACCGTGACGAGATGACTTTATCGGAACAGAACCGGACTGGCGTGCAACAGGTAAGATCCTGTGACGGATTTCGGTTTCTTTGGTCAAGAATACATTCGTGTTTGATTTTGCAATGAAACTGACAGTCGATTTCGATTTAGCAGGTTTAGATCCATTCTGAACTAGCGTTACAATCAGATGGAAAAGCTTAGGCTTAAGCAATCAATAGACAAAGAACCGTGTGTCTGGACAGTTTCCTTATACTGCGCAATTCGTAAGGAAGACTAGGTCTCAAATAATGTTATGCACAAATTCTTGTCGCTCTATTCCCTTATCCCCAATTCGTAAGAATAATATTCAATTAATGTTGTAAGTACAGATTCTTGCCTCCGAATTTGTGGGACCAGTTTCCAAATAATGTTGTATGCACAGATTCTTTTCCCCTGATTCGTAAGAACAGCTTTCAAATAATGCCTTAAACACAGATTCTTGCCTCCCAATTCGTACGAATAGCTTTCATAGAATGTTATATGCACAGATTCTTGACTCCCAATTTGTAAAAGTAGTAGTTTTCAAATAATGCAGAGTCTTATCCCCAATTCTTAAGAAAAGTTTTCAAGTAATGCTATATGCACAGATTCGTATCTCCCAAATTCTAAGAGTAGCTTTCAAAGAGTGTTACATGCACAGATTCGTATCCCCCAATCCGTGGGAACAGCTTTCAAGGAATGCAATTTACACAGATTTTTGCCTCCCAATTTGTAAGAATAGCTTTCAATTAATGCTGTGTACACAAATTCTTATCCCCAATTCGTAAGACATGCTTCCAAATAATTTTATTTGCACAGATTCTTATTCCCCAATTTGCATAAATAGTTCCTTGTATCATCAAAACGGTCTCACTCACATGAGCGTGGGTGCCTTCCCAGGAGAGTTGCATTGCCATCTGTGATGGGCATCTCCTCGTCGACGGATCTCCCGTCCTCCACCACGTCCCCTCCAACGTCGTCTTCACCGAAACGTCCCTGCACGGGGGCTTCTTGGGCGCGTCATTCTCCGACAGCAGCAGCCACCACGCCGTGGCCTTGGGCGTGCTGGAGGATGTGCGCTTCCTCTGTTGCTTCCGCTTCAAGCTCTGGTGGATGACGCAGCGCATGGGGTCCTCAGGAAGGGAGGTGCCCTACGAGACGCAGTTCATGCTCTTGGAAGGGCCCGGCGACAAGTACACCGTGATGTTGCCTATTACTGATGGCGCGTTTCGGGCGTGCTTGCAAGGGAGCACGAGTAATGAGCTCCAGTTGTGCGTCGAAAGTGGTGCGTGAATACCAGTGTCACCGCATTTTTTTTCCCGTTTTTGATATCAAATTTTTGCAACATTTGTTTTGGGATTTTATAGTTCATGCCAAAGTGAAGTCAAACGTATAAAGGTGAGAGTCAAATTGAGTGAATGATTAAATCTTCCCATTGTTGGAAATGTAACATTTGTTGTTGAAACGTTGATTCTCATTCTTTTAAGACGTTAATCGTCCTATTGCTTCAAGAAATTAGGGCTTCGACTGCTTGGTTATGCTGGAATATTGATTTTATGTTGCCTTTTTTTTCTTCTTTCCTCGTACGTTTTTTTTTTTTTTTTTTTTTTTGACTGAGAAAGAGCTCCAGAGAATGAACTCCAATTGTGTATTGATAATTGAAAGTGTAACAGTGCTGGAAATGTAGTTCTTTTGTTGAAATCGGTCTTTGGAAGGAATCCGTTGTCCATTCCTCCAAGAAATAGGGTAACAATGATTTCGTTATGCTGGGATTGTTGATCCCATGTTGCCTTTATATTGTCTTACATGTAAAAGCAACAGCAGCTTATTGGGGCCCACCACTTCTAAGAAAGATTTCTTGTTGTGACATTTGATTGTAGGATTACTGATATCCCAAGCTTGTCAAATAGGGGATTTGAATTTTTGAGAGTTATGCTCAGGATTGTACTGAGGATTACTTAGAATTAGACAAATGAAAATTATGCATTTCTATTTGGGGTAGCACTTTCATGAGTCACTTGTTTTATATTTGATTTTCTATTTTGCTGATTGAGCAGGAGACCCATCTGTGACCACAAATTTCTTAGTGAATCCGGTTTATGTGAATGTGGGCGGTGATCCCTTTGAGGTGATTGCTGAGGCTGTGAGGTATATGTCTTCATCTAATAGCGTCAGATTCTTGTGGATTCTCATGCTAGGTTGTAAACTATGTGGAATTTTGATTGCTCCGTGCCATCACATCTGGTTTCCTTTCGCGTGTTGTTGCCAGTTGTTGTTTCTGTGTTGAGAATCTACTCTTAGATGACCATCCCTTTTGCTAACTTCCAATTATGGTCTTCCAGGGCTGTGGAAGTCCACTCACAGACATTTGTCTCTCGTGAAAAAAAAAAGGTATGTGCATATTGCAGCTATTGCCTCTTTGCCGAGCTTTGTAATGCTTTAATAGCCTCTTTTCCTTCAGGACTTGAATCAAATCTGGATATTAATTGAAGCTTAGGGCACAGAAATGAAAGTTTTCTAAAATCATTTATCATTGTTGTATATAGGGCTGGAATATTGACGGGAGTGTTTTGATTGTGGTTACACAGATGCCAGGAATTCTGGACTACTTTGGCTGGTGTACGTGGGACGCCTTCTATACAGATGTTTCGGCCGAAGGCGTCGACCAGGGTTTATCAAGGTAAGAAAGAGGATATTATTTGAGCCACTTCGACCCTTCGACGCTCGAATCCTTCTTTGAATATTGGAATATTTCTGCTTCTGTCTTTGTACGAGTGTATTATTTATCTCAAGTTCACGAAAGTTGTATGCTGATTCCATTTTTCAGTCTGGCACAAGGTGGAACACCAGCTCGGTTTCTCATTATTGATGATGGCTGGCAATCTATTGGGGCTGACGATACATCAGCAGGAGACGCTACGGCTGTTACTCAAGGCACTCAGTAAGCAAGTCTAACATTCCCCAATTTTTTCCTTCTTGATTATTAGTTACCCTTTGAGTTAATGCCCGAATCCTTTTTCGATTTTTTTGCATGTTTTTTCTTATATATTATTACATTTTAAAACTTTCTTACCAAGGGTTGGTCGTATAGAAACTTTCTTACCTTACCAATATTGGTCGTATAGAAAGGTTACTATTGGAAGATTCAAGCATTACTTTGAAAGAATGAGAAGTTATTGGAATGAAATATCACCTCTAAGCACATTATTTAAACAATGACTAAGACTACAAATTCCTTAACGAAATAGACTGACTTTATAAGTTATATTGCTGTATGCTTGCACAATGCCGTGCACTAATCACTCAAAATTCCGAAAGAAGGGTTCTTGTTGTGGGTCATTTCTCCTCAATGTCAACAAATTCACTAGTTTCACTAGTTTCTAATGGAATTGATCATTATACTTTTCAGTGCAATCATTATACTTTTCAGTAGTGGGGGAAGATTTAGTGGTGTTCAATTACACTGTGTGTGGGAATATCTCCAAAAACTGAAGACATCTTCACACTATGAAGATTCTGAACTCACTTATTTTACAGTCCATAGAATTATCGTGGCCCATAGTAAATGCACGGAAATGTGTAGTTACAAATTCCAACTGTGAACTTTCTGATTAGAAATGACCATTAGTGATCAATTTCAGCGAAGTTGTGCGAACTCCCTTGACGTAAGAGGACATGATTTTCACTAGAGTTATAATGTTGTATACAGATCCTTTTGTTGTGTGTTCTGATTGACCCACTTTGTCGCTGGCAGGTATGCAAGTAGACTGACACATATCAAGGAGAATCACAAGTTTCAAAAGAATGGAGTTGCTGGTTCCTGGCCTGAAGATCATAGCCTTGGACTTCAACACACTGTTCTCAATGCAAAGGCCAATTATAATCTCAAGTAAGCCAGTTCCGACTCTCAAGAAGCTTAATCATATTGAGAAGCTGTTACATATCAAGTGCAAGATATTGACTCCAGAAAACGAAATTCTTCAATGAGAAAAGTGACAAATTGACCAAGTGACAAATACATAATTGAAAAATTTTCTATTTTAGAAATGATCTGATCATGCAGTGAAGTCTAAGAATCCAAATTCTTGGACTTCACGCACTGTTTTTTTTGCAATTTGTCTGTATGACTAAAATATAACACCTCCTTGACATGAATTGGGTTGTCACTGAAATTTTCTCAGTTTGGGGGGATATGACCTTATAAGCATTGATGAGAAGTGATGTTTGGAGCAGGTATGTGTATGTGTGGCATGCGCTTGCTGGATATTGGGGAGGAGTGCAACCAGGGGGAGTGAATACCAAGCTTTATGACTCAAGCGTGGTGTACCCGGTACACTCCCCAGGCGTGTTAGATAACCAACCTGACATGTCCGTGGACAGCCTCACTGTTAATGGCCTGGGCTTAGTCAACCCCAAGGAGTTTTTGGCATTTTATGATGGCCTTCATAGCTATCTCGCAGCTGCTGGCGTGGATGGCGTCAAAGTTGATGCCCAGAACATTTTTGAGACCTTGGGTGCTGGGCTTGGTGGTCGGGTCCAGCTTGTGCAACAGGTTCATCAAGCGTTGGAGGCTTCCATTGCTCGAAACTTCCCTGAAAATGGGTGCATCAGCTGCATGAGTCATAGCACTGAGAACATTTACCAGTAAGTTTTTCAATTCCATCCTTTCATATGTTGGTCACAGCCCTTGTAGACATCATGTCATGTTGACCCAACTTGGTTGGGTGTGGTTCCAGCCAAGTTTGTTGGATTCCTTGGTACATGATTTTCCGTACACTTTTGAGAGATGCTAATTTTAAAAGACTACTACTGTAGATTATAATCTTCATATGGTGAAGATGTCTTCAGCTTTTTAAGATGTTTCAAATCGCAATAGAATTGGACACGACGAATTCTTCCCGTACGAAAGGTATGGTGCAAGTTCAGGTTTTGACTCAACAAGGTTAGGCACAATGATCAGGGAGAACTGGTGGTTAGTGTAAGATGTGCTTGTTGATTTTCCTGGAATGTTGATTTAAAAACAAACTTTAGGCAAATTATTGAGCAGTATTTCAGAACAGACTTATTTCAAGTAAAAGTACATAAAACAATCAAGACATATCAATGAAGAAATGATTAATGAAAGAGAATTACGAATATTGGTTGGTTTGGCTCAAGTTCTCTCCGGCCACTGATTAGGCTCATGTTAAAATTGCAGGAGTTGAGATGAGTTGTGGTATACCATCCAGAGCAGCAGATGTAGTGTGATAGTACTTGTGTGTGCTCAATCTGAGCATGGAAAATAATGTGCGTCTCTTTATGACAGCTCAAAGCAAACTGCGGTAGTACGAGCATCAGACGACTTTTGGCCAAGGGATCCTGCTTCCCACACCATCCATATTGCATCTGTTGCATACAACACTCTGTTTCTCGCAGAGTTTATGCAACCAGACTGGGACATGTTCCACGTAATTTTCCTATCTCAAGTTTTCCCTCTTATTTTGAACCCTTTATTGAAGTGAGTCAAAACTGTCCCAAATATAACAAGCTGTTATTAGTCTATCAAAGAATTAGAATCTTCTATCAAAAATGGCTGTCAAAAGTTGTAACAATGTTGCTAACTTTGAGAAATCTTTGAAGGCAAATACCTCTAGGTGCTTATTATTATTTTTTCCCCTGCTCTAACACCACTGCATGTTTCTTTCTTTGAGCAGAGTGTGCACCCAGCAGCAGAATACCACGCGGCTGCCCGTGCTGTAGGAGGATGTGCAATTTATGTCAGGTAGAGTGTGTTCTGAAATTTCAAGGATTATTGTGTGATTGCACTAGTGGAAATCGTTTCCTGTTTCAAATTGGCCACTTCAGTCATCCAACTGGGCTGGAATTGGTCAGTAGTGGCCAATTCCAGCAAACGTTGAATGCATTCCCTGGCTTAAACAGGTTATGATTTCCTCGAATGCTAGTAAACAAGTTCTTCATATATGCCAGGAGAATGTTGTAATTTGGGAATATCAACTCTTAATTCTGTTCTGTATGCAGTGACAAACCCGGAAATCACGATTTTGATCTCTTGAAGAAATTAGTGTTGCCTGATGGAACAGTACTACGAGCTCTACTTCCAGGCCGCCCCACTCGTGACTGCCTTTTTTCTGATCCTGCTAGGGATGGTAAAAGGTGAGCACTGATATTTTCCAATTTATTGCTTGCTACTCAAGATTTGATAGAAATATTCACAAGTGGCATCAAGATTAGTTGGTGGAAGTAGTGAACAAAAACCTAGTGAGTACACATGGCACAACAAGAGAAACTAACGAAAAGCACTCTTGCAAGTTGCAAGTAAACTGAGAAGAACCTTTGACACTGGCTTCTTCTGACACGCGGAAGAGAAGATTTGAAGATGCCTCTGTTATTCTCAAAAAACTACCTCCCATGTAGGTTATTGAGAATCACTAAGTTTTGTAGCCATGGACACTTTCCTTGAAAATAGTCAAGGTTTATAGAAAACCAGGACTTTGTTCACCGACCTAGCGTCAAATATGTAAGCTAGCGAATGTCAAGGAAGTGGTCCTCTTTGCTATTTCAATTTCTCGACCACAGTGCTGGAATGAATCACTTACCACATGCGCATATTGTGGGTGCAGCTTGTTGAAGATTTGGAACATGAACAAATTCGGAGGAGTGATAGGCATCTTCAATTGCCAAGGAGCAGGGTGGTGCAAGGTGGACAAGAAGTACATGATCCATGATCACAACCCAGTTGCCATCTCAGGCAGTGTCCGTGCCGCAGACATCGAGCGTTTGGGTGATGCAGCCCCAGAGGATTGGGATGGTGATTGCGTCGTCTTCAGCCACCGGTCCTCCGAGCTTATCAGAGTCCCTCGCAATGCCGCGCTGCCCATTACATTATGCAAGTTGGAGTATGAGTTGTTCACAGTAGCGCCTGTGAAGGTTCGATTCTTCTCCCGCACGCTTCATTACTTCTAATTTGGTCAATTGGTTAAAATGGCAAGAAATTGGCACTGTTTCCAGGCATATGTCTGAAATGTCCGCACATGCCTAGGTTTTTGTCCTCTGTGCACTTTGACCGTCATATTTGGTGCTTTGAAACTGGCGATTCTAATGAGTATGATTATTATGCCGCATTGGAATGAGTCCCTTTCTCTCAAATCATGCATGCTAAATCAGTATCTCAGAACACTGAGTATGGGCTTTTTCAGTGTTGTACTGGTTATATTGGATGTGATTTATGTACATTATTCTGGTACTTTACTTGTCTTCAATACCATACTAATTTGTCGACATTAGTTTTCAAATTCATACCAATTATATATCATTTTCCAAAATTAATTCGATGTCAAGGGGTTGCACCAATATACTAGTGGAGGATTTTAGTCATTGCTCCATACATGTGTGTTACCAGCTGGTTCATGGATTCTTTTCAAATATTTTCTTTCGCAGGTTAGTCCTGTATTGAAAAAACTGACTTTTTTGTGACTGGACTACTGATTGTCTTCGTTGTGCAGCATTTGGATACGGAGCTTTCTGTTGCGCCTCTGGGGCTGATCAAGATGTTCAACTGTGGGGGAGCATTACGAGGGACCCTGGAGTGTTACACAGAAGGCAAAACTGTGACCATGCAAGTGCTTGGATGCGGGACATTTGGAGTCTATGCATCCTTGCAACCGCAAGGTTGCATCCTGCAGGGGAGCTGCACAGACCTTCCTATCAGCTACGACCAAAGCTCAGGCCTTGCTACGGTGTGTCTTCCTCAGGGTGACGTAGATGGCCACTTGTGGACTGTCACTATGCGGTTCTAAGGTATGCACACTTTTGCTTTAAAGATTCTTAGGTTGAGTCACCTATTATGGAGCAAATTTGCTTGATGGCCACGATTGTGTGTAAGTAAGGTTTGATTGTCTGTCACATTTAGGTGAATTGTGACTACATTAGATGAGGTCATAGAATGTTGTTTGAATATTATATACAATTGATATAAGAGGTCAAAGTTCAACTGATAGATTTTTCCAAACATGTGCCCTAATTTCAGTCTCATTGTTGAGGAAATTTACGAGGAATTTGACATTTTGCATTTTTCATGTTATCTAGTTTTTTCACGGTGCACTTTTGGATAGATGCTTGGTAATGAGTGATCAGAGTCATCAAATTTTTATTAAAGCTCTTGTTAGCAAATGAAATAAGATTCCAACGTACCAGAGAATGCATTATTTGGTGACTGTATGCAAATTAAAGTTGTGAGAGGGTGAAAATTTTGTTCTGATATTGCTTCTTTGACAACAGGTACATTGATTGAATTGATAAAAAGGGATGTGCACCATCGAAGCGATGCTTTCAAATCCCTACTTTAATGACTGACGACCCCGATATAAGGCAAGATTTTGGCTGTCATGAAATTCCTATTTGCAAGATTCTCTAATTCTTTCTTTCTTAAACATTACTTCGACAAGAATATTTGAGGTATGCTAGTTTACTCCTATTGAGGCAAGTCTCAACCTCATTTTCATTTTGGGGGGAAGGGATCTTCCAGTCGAAAAAAATTTACAGATTCTTTCTAGGGTAGCAGATTTGGTCAAAATGAGAAACAATTTGCAAGCTAGGTTGCAGTTAGGTCAAACTGATTATAAATGTTGAACTATCTCATGAGGAATTATTTGCAAGCTTCAATTGCTATTGAGCTTGGAATTTCTCTACCCCCATTTGAGCCTACAGTATGTAGGGAATAATTAGTACCTGTATCATTTATGTATCATTTCTTTAGTGACTTGAGTGTCACTAGCTTATGTATAATTGGACTTGAGAGGGCATATTATTATTGTCATCTTTGCATATTACTGTTCAAGTTCAATGTTTATTCCAGGTTAGGTTTTCAGAGGAGTCTTCTTATCATGGAAATTGAATATGAAAGATGCACTCTGTTAACCCTTTAGATTCTTAGAGACTACAGTACACTAATTAAAATGGAAGTTATTCATTACCAAGGGGGTTTAAAAACATGAACAATTATGAAAGGAAACAGCTATTTGCGCTTCAGTGTTCATGTTAGGAAAATTGGCATCAAGTATTTAATCTGTAGAGAGTTCAAAATTGGAGAGTGCCCAATTTTGTAATTAGATTGTTATTGTTATTAGGGTTTGCATGACAAAAAAATTCAATTCTGTTTTTTTGTTGTTCAAGGCATGGAAAAAATGACAATTGCAAAATTCTTTACATGGCATGATATGTATTTTGTAAAAACATTATACTTGCTATGCATAAACTTGGTAGGTAAATGAATAATGAACAAGTTTAATGAACAGGTTTAGACAATCAACTTTGTGAAAATTGATGGACTATGTGGATATCATGTGGTTAATATGAGACTAAAGGCTGGTTTATACAAGCTTTGGGGTCGGATGGAAGGTCGGCCCGATTTGCTTTCAATCTGGCCCTCAATTCGGCCCCAATTCACTATTCCGGCCCTGCAAAGTGGTGAGGTTGGATTTTGAGGCTGGATTGAGGATTCATCACTCTAGCCTCAAGTAATATAAAGTGATGAAGCCGGATTCTAGGGCTGAATTGAAGATTAATGTGTTCTTGTATTTTCTTAAGGCTCAATATAAAAAATATATCACATACATCTTTTCTTTTTTCTTCCTATTCCTCCTATTCCAAAAACAAAAGAAAAAGTCTTTTAAATTTTTAAATTTTTATTCTTTTTCTTCCTATTTTTCTATTTCAAAAATATAAGAGAAAGTATTTTAATTTTTTTGAACATTTTCCTTTCTCTTCCTTTGTTTTTTATTTGAAAAAAGGAGTTCTTTCACTTTTTTTTAACCTTTTCCTTTCTCTTCACATTAAAATTAGAGTTGATGTTGAAACTAGAGTTGTAGCCCATATAATTTTTATTTATTTTCATGAGAATTTATAACATTTCAAACAATAAATAATGTTTGACCATAAGCGTGTTATAATTGTGAGTAATTTGAAGCTTTTCAATCCTCTTTTCACCTGTCAAATCTAAAAGTTGATCACCAAAAAAATATGAGGATAAAGGACCTAACATGCATAATTCCAATCAATTTATGGCTTCTCAAAATCTACTCTACAATTTTTTTAAACAAATTGTTAATGTGATTTTTTCTCTAAGATCTAGTGTATTTGAGGCTCATTTCCAAAAGCCCTCAACACTATGAAAGTCAAGTTTGTGATGGACACCTTTATACAAAATCTTGAATAAAATATCATAATCAATCATTTTCAAAAATTGGACTTCAAAAAGACTTTAGAGAGAGAAATTAAAAACAACTCCACCAAATAAACATATACCAAATGCCAAATATAAATAAACATCTTATGTTGAGTTAGTTAAAAACCATTGAACCAAATAAGCTTTAAAATCTCATATTCAGTCAAGGACAATTTTTAAAAACATCTTATCAAAACCAACAAAACTATATATTGTAGATTTTTACACTTTGTAGATTTCTACAACTTATAGGTTTTTATAATTTGTAGACTTCTACAACTTTTAATATATTATATTATAATAATTATAATAATTATAATAATTATACTATAATAAGTTTATATAATAAATTATATTAACTATATACACTTCCATTCCAAAGCCCCCAACTCAACCCAATGCTCCCAAATTTCAAACTGAAATATTGACAACAATTAAGCTCTAAAAATTTAGCAATGCAAATTGGTAGAAGTTTCTTGAGCTCACAATTCACCAAAATAGAAAACAAAAAGACTTTGCATTAGTAGACGGTGGAGATTTATACGATCCAACGGAAGAGCCCAATCCGGCCCCAATCCGGCCCTAGATGCGAAATTGGGCCACCAAAAACCTCGCCTGATTGCTCCCTTGGGGTGGGATGGTTTAACGCCAAAAGCGACATGTAGGATGAGTTGTAGTTCCATCCGGCCCCAAGTATAAAGCCCTTGGGCCGGATTTGGAGGAATAGAGCAACTCCATTGGTTTAAACTTGGAGAGTTCCAACCGGCTCAATCTGGCTCCAAGTATAAACCGGCCTTTAAGAACATCTCTTCACACCCCATTAAAAAATGGATTAAAGTTTAACATTTATTAATTCATACAAAATCTAGGATTTTCGAAGCCCAACTTAAGGTTATTAACATTAAAAGAGTATATAAAGATCACCTTTAAACCCTAAATGTCCAAAGCCTTTTTCAAGCTTCTAGGAAATTACTCTAAATTGAACAAAAAGCCAACATTTTGATAAGTTGTATCAATTTTTTTAAAATTGTAATTGTACAAAAATACAAAAGTATTATGCAAATTTCACCAAAATTGGTAGTTTTAACCTCTGAAGGACCAAGGAGAAAACTTTGGATTTTTTAAGAACTCTTCATTATTTGGAATTGAATGGTTCAAATGTTTTGTAGGAAATTAAGGTAGAAAAAACATGAAGAGTTCTTTTTTTCTTCAAATTCAAAAAAAGGATATCTATTGTTTATAAAAACATTTTTACCATTGGAGTTTACAATTCTCATTTTTTCCCATAAAAATTATTGGTGATTTAGGTTTTTCATTTATCTAATATCACCTTCCACTTTATAATTTTTAAGAGATGAACATAGAATTTTTTTAATTAAATTTTTTATATATATTCTCAACCCATTTTCCAACATATTGACTAAAATACATTAGTTATAAGAAATAGATAAAAATGTAATAAGAGAAAACTCTACCTTTGGGAAGGGCCATAAAATCCTACACTTTGATTAGTTGGTGGAGATCTCCATTCTAAAATTTGGGGACAATGTACTTGAATAAGTTAACCAATGGATCCTATGGTTGAATTTGTTAAAAAATAGATGTAGATGAATATTTTAGCCCTATTTTTGGGATGAGTTTTTTGAAGTACTTTTAGACATCTAAACATAAAAAACTTTAGGGGTCAACCAAATTTTTGGAGTCACTTGAGTGAAGAATTAAAAAAAACTAATGCCAAATCTTTTGAAATATAATGAGATTGACAATCGATGATATTGTATTGTAGAAAGTAGATGAAAAGTGGTTAATTAAACAAAAATCACTTAAAATGGATGAAAAGTAGTTAGAAGGATGAACACTTATGATAGAAGAGTTGTTCTTTGTGACCCCAATTTTAGCATTTTTCAAAATAGAGTTTACCATATACTAGTAGCTCATTTTTCCACCTCTAAGTACAGTACACCCAAAATTGCACCCTACCTAAACTTGCCATCATCACTTCTATGTATATATTTCCAAAATCAATATGTACCTAGTATGTGGAAGAAATGATTTCAGAACATCTATCCAAACAAACTTCAATCTTTTGTAACTTTTGCATCCGTTATCCAAATGTTGTATTCTTTAGTGCGTTGTAACCTCCTTTCCCTTGTCAATAAGAAAATATGAAAATTTTACCAATCAAATCATAGTAACTACGCACAATAGCAAAAAATGGTGTAGTTAGGCGATACCCACTTTAACCCTTGAAGGACAATGAGGATGAAAATGTCCGAAGGATGACTTCATCATTCACAATAGAAACAAAGAATGCACCTACTATTGGTCTAATAATTGGAGCACTTTTGGGTGGCTACCTTGGCTGTGGGAGGCTACGTTCCTTTAAGGATTAACCCCAGAAGAACTCTATCCAATAGACAGCAATAAAACCTCCAATGTAAGGATAGAAGTTCAAATAATCATCCTTCAAATTTGGTGCAAAAAAAGGGACGTCTTGATTAGACATTAGAGTTTGACCTCCAATGAGTGAATACTCTTGGGTTGTTTTCTTAAGCCAATGATTTACACAGTACCCAAAAGGACGATTTCCATGGCAACCAATCCTTCTAATCTAGGGTTTTCTTCTAGGGTTCAATTCTAGGGTTCCCTTCTAGGTTTTTCTTTTAGGATTCTCTTTTAGAGATCTCTTTTAGGGTTCTCTTTTACAGTTCTCTTTTAGGGTTCTCTTCTAGGGTTTTTCTTGTAGAGTTCAATTCTAAGGTTTTCTTCTAGGGTTCACTTTTAGTTTTCTTTTTTAGGATTCTCTTTTAGTGTTCTCTTTTAGGGTTCAATTCTAGGATTCTCTTTTACGATTCTCTTTTAGGATTCTCTTCTAGGATTTTCTTCTAGGATTCTCTTTTAGGGTTTTCTTCTAGGGTTCTTTTCTAAAGTTCAATTGTAAGGTTCTCTTCTAGGGTTTTCTTCTAGGGTTTAATTCTAAGGTTCCATTTTAGGGTTTATTCTAGGGTCTTGTTTTAGGGTTCCATTCCAGGGTTCCAAGGCTGCCTGGTGTTGTGCATATGACAGTGATCTGAAATAGATGATCATTTGCAAGGACTGCCGTGGGCTGCCAATGATTTTCCCATAAGTGATAATAAGCAGCAGTGATGGAGTTCAGTTGTCCTCTGTCCCATTCAAGCCGAGTTTCTGATTTTACTGAACTTCCACCTTTCCATCTGGTGATACTGGATTTTTTTCTTTCTTCTTTTTTCCTTTTCTTTTTTACCAACTATTTTCCTTCCATTCCCATATAGAACGGATTTTTCAAGTACCACTAACTTCCGATTATTTCTCTAATTTTTTACTCTAAAGTGTGGCTCCTCACCGTGTGCTCCAAAGTGATTCACTCTTGGTGCTTCTACCTCAAGGTGGGTGGCTCTAATCTGGACCTGCTTCTAAAACCAATTTGGTACATTTTACTTCTAAAATGTATGAACTGCGTACATTTCAGAAGGGGGTCGGTTTTAGATACCACTGTTTTTCAGCTTCAAAAATTTGTAACTAATTCCACAAAGGTCCAAAAAATATGAAACGACTTGGATTAGATGCCAATTCCATTTTTCTTTCTACCAAAATTCACTGAAAATTGTGTTGAGCTGTTTAGCTTTCCCAAAAATGCAATCAGCTCTTAAAGGGTCGGTTTAAGAGCCACCTACCTTATTGGCAGCTACTTGTTCAAAAATGTCAAAAACCAGCCAAGAAAAAAAATGATAAATTAACTCATCCTCCTGAAAAAATGGTTGGGGATGGTTTTCTTTTTTCTTTTTTTTTAACGAATGGGAGGAAAATAAAAATAAAATGGGATGTTCATATTGACACGTGGAGGCCCATGTCAGGATGAACCCAATAGCAGGATGGAATATCCGAAGGGTACCAAAAGAAAAGGGTATGTACCCGGATATCCATCGAGACATGCCCGACGTGGCTGTAAAAATCATTATTTCTCTGGACCCCTGATTTCTGGACATTCTCTCTAAGATAGGACCACCCATTCCCGACCAGAGAGAGCCCACACCCCCAACATGTACTTAGGGTGTAGATATTTTCCACCAAGGTTGGAACTTTTATTTTCATTTTTAAAAATAAAATAAAATAAAGTATTTTTTTAAATTAATTAATTTTTTAACAAATGGAACAAACTATTCAGGGTGTTTTTTTTCTGGCGATTTGTTACTACTGTCAAACAATTTTAGCCTATCTGAACTAATTCCTCCATAAATGTGCCACTACACTAATGATGGTATTTAGTGTTATGTTACCAATAGTGTTACTTGAGCTTTTACCCTACCCATTCTAAATGTCAATTAATTGGCATTTAGTGTTGTGTTCACTTTTCTGAGTAGTAACTTTTTTGAGCATGTCATAGGTTTCTTGGGTTCTTACGTTTTTCTTTGCATTGTGATGAAATAGTTAGGTAACACTAAATGTAAACTTGTAAAAAATTTATACCCAATAGTTGACAAATAGTGTCTATGTTGACATGTAGTGTTGGTAACATTAACCGGATTGTTGACATTTAGTGTTGTGCTTGGTAATTAGAGTTGCCAACACTAAATACCATCATTAGTGTAGTGTGAGGGCATGCAAGCCTCTACTGTTCAGAAAAAAAAAACACTGAAACCATTGCATTAAAAAAAAAGAACCAAGAACAACAACCAAGCCCAAGGGCTAGACAATGAAGAGATTGGAACAAATTTTCAACCGAAGCTTGGAATGTGGTTTTTTCCCCTCCTTTTCAAGATTGGGACTAGTATGGTCATGACACGTGTCTCAAAGTAGTGAGTAAGAAAGTAGGAAGTAATGAGCGGAAAAGTAGTTCTTGAATGATTGATTCTATACATTGGATATGGGCCTAAACCAACTCCTACCTTTCAAAATTCATGGTAATTTTAGTTCAAGCAATAAAATTATCAAATTTGGGATAATCCCCATCATTTCTATCTTTGCACCTCTGGAAATATTTGCTTTACTTTGCACTACTCTAGATCATGTCCACAATTGCTTAATATTTGATTGGTTAAAGGTGGTTTCACTTTACATGTAATAGTGTCAATACCTTCTAGCTCTGTTTAATATTTGATCAAAGCCCCAAGTAGACAAATAATAATTTTTTATATTTGATAGATTCAATAAATAAACAAAAGTATAAATAAAAACACTTTTGAGCAAGTCTTGATAATTTATACAAATGTCACTTTAAGTTTGTTTTTTAATATGTTTAGAAAAAAAATATCATAACACTTCCAATATTCAGTAGTAAACCTATGTCATGGGTGTATTTGAAGGTCATTAGGCTTGTAACTTAATTTATTAATGTAAGAAAGCACCTTATCTCCTCACAACTTAGGATATAATTTTATAACCTGTCATAGCCAATATTTTTAACTTTGAAAACATGTTTGTTGAATTTTTAACCATACACAAAGAATTTTTTTGGTCTTTTTCCTTGGAATAATCAACCTAACCAAACAATCTTATGATACCAAGCCAAAATCAAGTTTTGCTAGGATAATAAACATTCAAGTAATTGTAGACCCTCCTTTTATAAAAGAATTTTCCTTCAAATGCCTTAATTCTAGATAATCTAATTTTGGGTTCATCTAATCTAAGCACTTTGAAAATCCAAATCTTATTCTTATAGAGTCCTCAAATGCATTCTATGAGAATCTAGAGCCCGCTTTTGACTCCTAACAAAAACAACAAATTTTTTAATAAATTGATGATAGGAATCACACCCAAATGTTTATTTACTGACTATCCTCTAGCACCAAGTTAGAGTATGAGAGTTGAATACTTAAGCTTTGACATTCTAGCTTGATAATTTGTAGCAAAGGTGAACAAATTCTTCATTACCACCAATCAAAATAGAAGGTAAATGTACATGTTCCCTTCCCTTCAAGAATTCTTCCTTCATGTACCAACGGTGCACAAAATTTTCTAGAATGTATTCCTTTGGTACACGATGACAAAATTAGGTGGAGGGTATGAATGGGTATGAAATTAAATCTCCTCCTTTTTCTTCTTCTTGTTGAATATGAGGGTTTGTTTAAACCCAAAAAACTTTGGATTGGAGCTCAAAAAAATGGAGGGTTTTTTATTGGAAAATTGCTATGGACTTAAAGCAAAGACCCAATCAAGACATTCCATTTCTTTGGGTTCCAATCCAAAGTTTTTGGGTGTCAACAGGCCTTTATCCCTTGAAGGTCCCTTAGGGTCCGTCAATACAACCTATATTTAGCCTTATAACTCTTCAATTGTGGTTTACTACATTAATTGTGATACATTGTTCTTTATATAGTGGCATGATCATTGATGTACTTTGTGCTTAGTAATATTTGGTCAATGTTTTTTTGATCAAATACCACCATATTTATAATATACTACAGTGGCCGCAAAGGGCTTTCAAGCCCTTTTAGGATTAATATGTCTTTTCTCTTTTTCAGTCTTCTTCTCATTAAATTTAATAAACTCTTCTTCTTCTATTTCTTCCTTCTTGTTCCTTCGAGCCCTCTTCCATTGGACGTACCCCCCCTCCCACCAAGAAATTTTTGGTACATTCTGTAGGTAGGTTCTCTTGTGCAATTAAGAGGTCGTAATGCCCAGTTACACAATTTTGCCAACATAATCAGGCATCACGACTATTTCATCCAATATCTAAAAGTTCATCCCAAAAGTTCATCATGTTCTACATGTACACAACACTTCCTAGCTGCAATTTACACCGCGCAACATCTCTCGTCATCAAATACTTCATGAAATGAAGAACCTCCTCGTCAGTCTCCGCCCTCCTCATCGACCCCTTTATTTTGCGAAATGCCCCTTTATTTTGCGAAATGCCCTCCTCCTCAGACATTGTCCTATACATAATATTTATTTTATTTTATTTCATTTGTAATTGAAAGTGTTTTTCTTTTTTCTTTTTTTCTCTCTCGGACGGCCAAGGCGAACTGACCCCCTCATTGCCCTAGCCAGGGTTAATTGTGAAAAAAAAGCCCCCTATTCTTTTGCCATGATTTTTTATATTTCTACAGCACCTCTACCTAATTTGGGGCCGCTGTTTGCAAATCTGAATTCAGAATTTGAAAAAAAAAATCATCTTATTGCAAATAAAAAATTCCACAGCGTTTTCCCCTGGGGTAAAACAGGGCAATGAGGGGGTCAGTTCACCCTGGCCTGGCGGAGACCGACCACCTGCAACGACCGAGAAGTAAAATTTGACCACAGTGCATTTACCTCACGAGGACTTGAGGGTAGCCTTTTTAATTGACTGACAAGAACTGAATTTACCTAGAGGGGGGTTGAAAAAAAAAAGTAAAAAAAAGTAAAGCCTGACTGCCTGACTGCCTGACTGCCTTCCCTGCCTCCCTGACTGCGTGCCTGCCTGCCTGCAGGATATGCCCACATAATATTCTGCCCATCATTTATTGATCCCGAGGGGGGGCAGAAAGGGGAGTCCTCCTTCCCAGCATGAGGGCGTCAGCAGCCTTTCGGGGAGCTCCCCAAGGAATATTCCCGCGGACGCGGGTCAAAGCGGAGGCCGAACATCCTTTGATCCCAACCAGATCCCCACCCACCCACCTCCTCGGGCGTCGGGGACGGAAGCTTCCGCTCATAGGGAAATTAGTGTGGCCATTAATAGTCAGCAGGCTGGAGTTTGTAATTTTTTCCCCTTCCGCCGTGAAAATCTCAGTGTCCCTTTCCTAGAAAACTCTAATTTACTAGAGAGCTAAAATAGTGTTAGAATGGATAAATCATCTTCTAACACTAAAGGGATGTTTTCACTTGGTGTTAAGAGTGTTGTTACTAAGAGTCTTAGGAATGAATTTAGACCTACTTTTGGACCTGATTCACATCGCAAACATCACCCCTAACACCAAGTGTGAACATCCTCTAACCTTGCTAATCACAATGAGTGTTATCTCAGTAAATTAGTGTTGCCAACACTATTTACCAATTTTAGTGTCGTGGCAGTGTAGAAATATAAAAAATCATGGCCAAGGCTTTTTTTTTTCACAATTAACCGTGGCTAGGGCAATGAAGGGGTCAGGTCTTTCTGGCCCTAGCACTTTAGTGTTCGGGAATTTTTTTGAGTTTTACCAGTTAATTTCCTCTGGAAAGGTAGTATGGGCCTTATTATCGTAACCCTTAAATGACTTGATCCATTGTGGAATGGTCAAACTTCCTCTTTGAGCTAAATTTAGCCATTTATATTGTGTTAAAACAAGAATCAAATATTGTTAATACTTGATATTGTGAATTGTGTATCACTATGAGAAATTTCAATTTGTTTCAAGATAAATTGTAATTGTTATCATTTTCATTGCAAAAATTGAACATGAATAAGTAAAAATAGCAAAAACAATTAAAATAATTTGAAGTTTTCTCAAGAGGTACAACTAGCAATGGAAATTAGTGTGAAATATTTTCAATTGGATATATATATTTTTTTTACACCTATAATAGTCACAACAAAGACCTTGAAGTCAAATTTGACTATTAAAGCAAATTTATCCTTTTATTTAATAGATGTATAAAATATTGATATTTTCCACTAGTAGGAAAATGCATTTTCTATTTATGTTTTAAAAAATAATAATTTTGATGAAAAATCAATTTATTGTGATTTTTTAAAGCTAAAAGTGAAAATCAAATTATATCAATTACAATATACATTAGAATAATCTGCAATTTTTATCATAAATGAAGGGTAGAGCAAGAAACATAATACTATAGTTCAAATTTAAAATAAATCATAAAAAAGAATTTACAAATGAAAAACACACCATACTATGTCATTTGGATTTTAACATATTGAGCTTTCAATTGCAATAATTCTTTCAATTTTTGACATTTTTCAAAATTTTGAAATGGAATAGAAACAAAACTTGTCAAACTTCATTTTCTTAGTTTAAATCAAATTCCAAAAGTAGTTAGTTTGAAAGTTGCAATTGAAGTTGACCAAGGCGCATCCACTTTTTGGATGCATGGATGTTAAAGGGTTAAAGCGACCATTTACAAGGGAAATTTAACAAATCCTGGAATTTTCAGATTCCATAAATATGAATTATGGAATTTAGGGTTTAGGTGGTTATCAATTTTCGTTGGTCACTACTAATCAACTATAGCATAACTGTCTTGCAAATCTATATTTTTCTACCCTGTATACTACATAATAATACCTATATGTTGGCTACCCACCGATACTTTTGTTGATTTCTTCAGGTTTCAATCAAGGCTTCTGGCAATGTCTTCAAAATGTGTTTTTGGTCCATAAGTCCTGAATAACTCCATAATTTGTTAAATCGTTGATTTACCAGCTAGTCCCCCCTTTTTTGAAGGTTTCCATGAATAAAAATATTTTTGGATCATTTTTTAGAGAAAGAAAAAATAGATGTGAAACGTCACACAAGTGGTTTTTTATTTTTTGAATCATTTTTGAATTATTTGTGACCCTAGGTCTTCCAAAATCCGACCACTTTTAGAGCAGACTACCTCAAGCTAAACCAGCCCATTGTGGTCAAAATGAGGAGTTCGACATCATCTTGTTGCTGAAATTTTTCAATTTTTTTCCTACATTAGTATAAGTGTGAGAAACAACAAGTGCAATTGAAATTATATACATATTTTTTTGGTCAAAGTGTGAATTTGCTAAGAATTTCTGAAGTGTTCAGCCCAAAAAGAGTTTGTAGACTACCTCATAACCAACAAAATCTGAATCTGTAATGTTCATCTCACTACCTAATGTAATCACAATATTTTTTTTTATCAAGAAAGGCCTAAAAAGTCAATTTTTACAATGAATTTCACATTGAAAAGTTAGAAGTTCCTAATGAGGTCACTATTCTCTCCATTGCTGTCATGTAAGACATGCATTGTGGTCCACATCTCACATATTGACCCCCCCATACAATGGGTCATTTCCTAGGTGATTGCAATGGGCTGCTTTACCTTAGTTTTCATCAGCAATCCTAGAATGGGTTTAGGCTAATTAGCCAAATGTTCATTTTTGGAAGATTTTTTAAAAAACAAATTTACACTGCGAGCATGAGAAAATTAAGCAGAAACCGAGAGAAATTTAGCAAGTTTGGGGATTGTTGGTTTTCATATTGAACCATTTTTTGAAGAATTGAGTCCGATTAATTTCTCAAATTTTTTACTCAAAAATAGAAATTTCAAAGATTTTTTCTCTGTTTTTTTTTCCGATGTTTTCAAATTGCAACCACATTTTTTCCCAATTCCTTCAGCTAACTTTGAACTAGCCACTGGTTTTCACTGTTTTTTCCAAACACTGGCCCTCCTTCTCTTTCATTTTTTTGAAAAAAAAGGAAAGGAATTGCATTGCAAAGGGGCAAAAATATATACAAAACCGTCAGTGACTGACACGTGGCCTGATCATAGGGGGTAGGCCTTTCTGTCTACTGTTAGAGTGGGTAATGCAGTTTTAAAAAAAAGTTAATATTGGGGTTTTCTAGAAGGTGATTATTTTTGAATTGTGGTATAAGAACGTGTGCCATTCAATTCGGAGAGCAGTAGTTACATCATGGGGTTCAACTATAGTTTGACGGTATTATTATTTTTTGATGAATAAATATGGGTGGGTGCATGAAGGGGGGGAGTCAATAAGTATTGACCATTTAAGAGCATGGCCACCTTTACGTGTCGAACTTGGCACGTTCAAATTTTTCATCTAATTTTGAAGGGTCTTAAATTTCCTTGTTCGTCATCCTTGCTCACCAAATTCGATCCGTCAAATAGTCGAGTGAACCGACTCATGAAGTAGAATAAAGGATAAAACAACTAAATTTAGGATGAATGTTGATTTCAAGGGCCATTTCTTGACATGCTAGGATCAAGAGTGTTAGTACTAGCAAATGAAAATGAAAATTACATATCATGCAATAACTTTTTGACCATGTAGTCAAAAGTAATGAAAATTGTTGCGCCTTAAAGCTACTCCTACGGGGGACAGAATGGATTTCGGGCAGGCTCTTATGATCTCAATTTTTACTGAAATTTCTTAAAACTTTCCTATAAGATAGAGAAACTTATGAGCTTTCTGGGAATATCATTTTTTATTTCCATCAGTGCCTCGGAGCAAAAGTTATCCCACAATAACCTCAAAATGGGGGAGATTGGGTAACAAAAAAAAATCCACATAAAATTGAAATAAAAAATTTTAATATATTTTTTCTTGTAGATTATATATACTCTTTTGTAAATGGGAAGCTTTGATTCATTCCATTTGGATTAAAGATGTGAAAGTTATGGAGCTTCTTGTTTTGCGGGCAATCATAGCAACTTCTTGAAAGAAATTCATTTCTTTCACTTTGAATGCTAATATCTTTCAATCTGTATGGTCAAAAGTCACAAAAAAATTATCACATGATCTAAGACAAGTTTAGAACAAGATCCTACGGTCAATTTTTTTTTTTAAATTAAAAATTAATTTTATAGGTGAGTGTAGTAGAAGTAATAGTTTAAAGTGGTTTTAACACAAAAATGGCCTTGAGACTTTAGGGGTTAAGTGGTTGGAAATGGGTGTGCTATCCCCTACACTAAATAGTGAAATTAGGTTGCTTGAACAATTAGGTTGCCTTACTTAGGAAAGTTACCTCATGACTCACTACTCGTCCAAATGGAGGCACAAGCAATTCTCTAAACTGAATCATGAACCAATGCACCAACCCATGCAATACACATGGTTCCTACATTATCGCATCCATCTACACTAATTGTACATATTTATATAGTGTGGAATGTCAAGAATTTAGTGTGGGGCAACCTAGTTTCACTATTTAGTGTAGACGTTTTGGAAACCCAAGTCCAGTACTCCAAGTCAGCAGCACACTAACCAAGTGTACACACAAAGCCCATGTGGGATTGATGGTCCAAAAGACCAGCCCAACAGCAACTAATAAGCTTAATAAGTTAGTTATTATCACCCTCTTTCTTTTTCTTTTTCTTTTTCTTTTCCCGAAGCCCCAAGTACAAGGAGCACAAAAGCATATGTGCCGAATCTCTGCAGCCACACCACGTCATACCCAACTTTTCCACCAACAAGTCCCTTCTCTTTCCAAACCACCGGAGGCATATTCCTGTATATCCCATTCCCCCTCATTTATCCCACCAGCACAATCCAAAATCCACTCCATAACAAAGGGACAGGGATTTGAAATTTTTTTACAGTTTTTTATTTCCAAGTAAAATAATCAGTGATGGATTGCCATTTCAGTTGGTGGGGTGCTTCATTCAAACCCTTACAAAAGGTGAGACCTATCATGAAGGCAATTAATTAAGCCATAATTGATTTTTATTTTAGAACCAACTTGTGCAATTCTTTCTTTCTATGGTAAGGTAAGGAACACCCAGTGGTGTCAATGTACCTAGTGGCCTCACATTCTATACATGATAGTCATTTCAAAACTTAAATGTAGATAGATTATATTTATTGACCAAAAAGAAAGTTTTCTACAAGCTACCTACATTTACGTTCTAGAATCATTACCTTACCTAGAAAGTGACGCCATTGGGTACACTTATGCCATTAGGTGCTCCTACCTTAACCTTGAAAATCACCAGTTGACTGCACAAAATCCTTCTAGGGGTTAAAGAATAGAAAGACAGGACCTTGTCAATTAAAAAAAATTTGAATTTTGTGATGAAAAATAGGTGTATTCTCATTTCTACAGCTTCCTTGAAAGTCCTTCATGGGACTCTTTTTCAGCATCAGGGCTCTTACTACGCTCATTACTGTAGCGTGAAGTGCTTTGAAAAGTAAAAGTAAAGCGTTTATTGAAAAAGTAAAAGTTGAGCCGTCGACAGCGACAGAGGCGGGTAGCATTTCTGTTTTACCCCCGTGATTTTCACCATGGTCTGTCGGTCCGCGTGTAGATATAAGCCTCCTGGAGTCCAGGACCTGTTTGTCTTCTACCGCTGTCTCCGAAACTCTGCCCCTGCGAACCTCAACCTCGACGAACAAGCCTTCTAAAGTTTTGAAGCCATTTGCGAAAGCTTTGTTGATTTCCAGTCTAGCTTGGAGCATTGAATTTGCTGTGTTCGTATTGAAGCTTGCTTGCCTTTAGAGTTTGTCTGAAGGCCGTGATCTCTCTCTTCATTATTTCGACTGAGAGAGGTGGAGGGAGTTTCTTTTCGAAGGGAGTTCGCGGGGAGCGTTTCGGTGCTTGTGGAGTGGACAGATTTGAAAGGGAGCTCGAAGTGAAACAGGTGTTTCGGTTTTGGCATGTGCGAAGGTGATCTAGGGTGTGGAGTTCGAGATTGAGGATTTGAGAGAGAGAGCCATTGGTTTGTACTGGAAGTGGTGCTGGCTGATGGATGCTGTCGTTTTTTCATTGGCAAGCGAGGGAGGTTGCGCAAGGAGTATTCTGTGTTTTGAGTGAAAGCGCTCACTTTATTTGTTTATTCTCCGTGCGGTTCGTGGTGAAGTATGTTGGGATCAACAACGAGTTTCGAGTTTAACGGGAGAACGCAGTGTACTTTGAGAATGCAAGTGAAATCGCATTCGTAGCTTGCGCATTGGAAATTCTACGCTGCGAGTATCTCGCTTGCCTCTTGCGGTTGTTTTCGCTCTTTCTTGTGCGCGAGCGTGTTTTACTGGTGTGCGGCGTTGGAGGACTTTGTTCTCTGTTTCTGAGTTCGTTTACGAGGAGTGTCGTCTTGCTTCTCGAGGGCTGTTTGAGTGTTAAGTGCTACCGTCGGCAAGATGAAGTTCGGGAAGAGGCTGCAGAGCCAGATAGAGGAAACGATGCCCGAATGGAGGCCACATTTCATATCGTACAAAAAACTCAAGAAGAGCTTGAAGAATATGCAAGCTCCGGTCTGTTTCTCCGATGGCGCTTTCGCGCAAGTGACAAGAGCTTCCGTCGATCAAAGTGCGACTTCAGTCGTTGACGCAGTCGACAAAGAATTGCGACGAGCATGTGAGGCTGGCGGTCGGGCTTCAGTGCAAGAAGCTTTACTCTCCAAGGTGTCTGGAGACGTTGTTACATTAGCCGGAAGTTGCTCGGCTGCGGTACAGAAATCGGATGGTCCATTGTTAACGGCTGTGTCAAGTGTAGAGCAGGCTGGAGTTCTTTTCGCCAATGGTGGGACGGAAGAGGAAAGCGAGGATGAGAGAAGACCTAAACGAGCAAAACGCGAGGCTGGAAATACTTCTTTAGAGGCGGACTTCGTGAGCCTCCTGAACAAGGAGTTGAACAAGTTGAACGTCTTCTTTATTGAGAAAGAAGAGGAGTATGTTATTCGCCTTCAGGTATTGTGACGCTCTCCCGATGATGCTTCCTCGTACTTCTCAAACGTTCCTGATCTAACGTAGGACGCTTCTTTTTAGTATGTGGTTATCTCATACTTGTGAGTGTTCCTGCTTAGTAATTGCAGATATGTGTATGTTGCTCTCTCTGGCTGGCTTTGCTCACGGTGCTAGTTACTATTCTATGTAGGAGCTGAAATACAGAATCGAGAGGGTAAAGAAAGAACAAGCAGCCAATGACGGACGTGCCTGCGAAAGCGAAGGCAATGAGGAGCTACTAAAGATTTTGAGGGATATCGTGACTTTCCATGGCGAGATGGTACTGTTGGAGAACTACAGCTCCCTGAATTACACAGGTAAATCGATTGACGTGAACGTTCTCTGTTTTCATCGTTACATTGATCGAACATTGTAGTTTTCAAGATTTCACAGTCTTGAAAGTTAGTCGTTAGGAAAAGTCTGAAAGTCCTTCAGCCAGCCTTCGTGGCGATGGGATGAAAACGTAGTCAGATTTATTTACCAGTTACGGAGTTTCTCTAGTTTGCGAAAAGGGAAGCCATGGTTATAGCCTTCTGTTTCATTCCTCTGTCCCTGTCAAAGTATTCGACTTATCGATGCATGCGATATGACTCAATGCAACTTCTTTCCGCAGGTCTTGTAAAGATTTTGAAGAAGCATGACAAAGTGACGGGCACGGTACTGAGGTTACCGTTTATTCAGAGTGTATTGCTCCAGCCCTTCTTCACAACAGAGCTTCTCTCGAAACTGGTGCGCGAGTGTGAGAACAACTTGCACTCACTGTTCCCAGTTTCTCCATTAGAGTCTATTTGTAGTCAATTGGAGCAGGAAACTAGTGCACTAGCCTTTTCTGCAGGCAACAACAATGGCCAAGGCCTCCCTTTCACCCCTGGAGAAGCCGTTGAGACGATCTACCGGAGCACAGTTGTGGCATTAAGAACGATGAAGGAGATTCGACAGAGCTCAACGCGAAGCATCTTCTCCCTACCACCATTGAGCTGCGTAGACAACGACGGGAGGTTTGGGGTTGTGATCGACGAGAGGAAGATCACTCCAGTTGCCGTGGCCCTCTAGAGGACCGCACATACAGTCGAATTTTGAGGGCAAGGAACCCTTTCTGACAGCTTTATGTCTGACATTTTATGGTATGTATGCAGAAGCTTGTAACTAGTTTCTCAGACTGTAAAGATCTTGAATGTGAAAATATTCTAACATTTATCAAATCTCAGCTCTCTTAAGACTAAAAGCTCTCTTACTTGACACAATCCTGCAGCCTTGACAAAAGATTTGCGATTTGGGTAGCATAGATCATTCACGTTTCTGTGCTCGGTTCTTTTGGTTAGCTATATGAGTGGGTTGGCCAGAATAGAGGGCAGTGTCAACCCTGAAGCAGTCTTTGACATCAGAACATAATTCTTTTTACTCATCCGCATCATTCTGGGTAACGAGCTTGAATCCCTCGTCTTATTTTTCTGCTCATCTTCGTGGTTTTATTTTCTTGCTTGCGTTTGTTCACTATGCTCTAACTGTTTCTCAGGTTCTTTAAGCCGTGCTTTTTGAGTTGGTTGGGAGACCGTTGAAGTGATGGAAACTTGTCTGCTATGCATTCTTGCCTTGAAATTTTTCTATGACTGTTTGAAGAATGTTTATGCAAGTAGTTTTTCATGCCTCAGAATTTTAGGTGAACCTGAGAGTCTGTAGCTTGATACGGAGTGTTACATAATCCCAATTCTATCACAAATATGACTTGTTAGACAGATTGACGATGTAATATGAACATCGATTGGATATAGTGATAGAATTGAAATTGAAGAGGATTTGTGATAAGATTTTAAAAGTGTACCTGTACCGTTATGTCTTTATACCACTTTCTGTTAGAGATTTTTTAGGTGGACGTGCATTAAATTCTGTGGACTTTTTAACGTGTCTAATTTCTATATATACACATTTATAGATGTGACGTTAAGATCATCTGTAAAGATATTTTAAACTTTGTGGACATACTTTTCCAACATAGTTGTAGATGTCTCGAATCTCTAAAAATATTATATATTATTAAAATAAGATTTGAGATATATTTCAATGATTACTAAAGAATAAAAAATATATATTAATATATTAATTTTTTGAATATTCTATTGTTTTGTACACATATTTTTTATTGTCCTAAAAATAGAATTTATAATCTACTGACATATGTGCCGACATATAACTAATTGTACTATAGATGAACCGTAATTGGTGGTGAATATGAATAGAAGAATATTCCTAAATCAGGGGATATTGTGTTGAAAAGGAAAATTGTATGAAAGAAGAGTAAACCTTTCTATTTTTAAGCAAATGCCATATCACATATACCACCTTTAATCCTAGGTGGGCCTGAAAGTACTTTGTAGCTAAATACAATGGTATTTGACCAAAAAAACATTGACCAAATACTATGACCAAATCGTGGACCAAATACTGTTTAGTGGGCCTAAAAGTACTTTGTGGCTAAATATAGTGGTATTTGACTAGAAAACATTGACCAATGGTATTTGATCCACCAAATACTGTTTAGTGGGCCTAAAAGTACTTTGTGGCTAAATATAGTGGTAGTGGTATTTGACTAGAAAACATTGACCAATGGTATTTGATCAAAAGAACATTGACCAAATACTATTCAGTACAAGGTAAATTAATCATCATGGTAGTGTGTAAATAACAACATATTGCAATTCATATAGTAAACCACAATTGGATAATTATAAGGCTAAATACAAGTCATATAGAAGGACCCCAAGGACCTTTAAGGGGTTATATGGCTAAATACAGGTCATATAAAAAGACCCCAAGGGCCTTTCAAGGGGTAATTAGTTTTTAGCAAAGAATGCAAACTCTGACTACTAGGTGGTGACTACTTATTTTTCTTTAGTTATAGTTTATGATTCTATAGACATTTAATTAAATGAATAATCAAGGTATATAGAAAAAGTGTTTACAATCTATTGAGTTTTGTGGTATTTTTGATGCCCACATTGGAAAGAAAAATATATGAAAAAAGAAATTAATTACACAATTCATATTCATTTTATGATAAGCTTTAAATGGAACAAGGTACACAATGAAAGAAAACCTAAACCACTACAGTAGTAACTTTGACATGAATTTGAAAAGTCAACTATAATAGTAAGAATGCTTTATATACAATATTATTATGGGTTTTTTTTTAAATTAAAAATTTGAAAATTGATCACAGAAAAGCACTTTCTGTGTTATTTTCGCCATCATTGTCCACAAAACAAATCTCCTTGTAACTTTGATCTCATTGAAACGATACTGCTTCTAAGGTAACTAGACCCAAATAAGCAACTGAGCATTGTTCCTATTATACTATTGTGTCACCTGATTTCCGATTTCTATTTAAGAATAATATAAAATGCACCTCTGAGCGTGAGATGAAGTTCATAATTCCGTTATTCACGGAGTACTGCTTCACTATAGTTGACAGGTCTAACTAAGTTATTCTGTATTCACTTGTTGCACGAAATCTGTGGCGCTGGAGATCTTGTGACATCAATGCTAGCGTTCTTCTGTCTTGAGCAGGTCAGGCTGTCAATACCTTGCAGCACGTTGATTGCAGTCATTCTCGCAGACGTCTAAGTAGAAGAGCAGGAAGAGCCGATGCGCCAGAAACAAGCACTCAAATCAACCTGTGAGGATGCCAAGAAATGCATTTGTCATCAAATTGCTCTCTGTCGAAATATGGATCATCTATCATCAATGGCAAGGTCAGATCAAACGGGTCTTGAAGGCTATATTAACATACCAAAACCGGGGTCGGCTTTTCTTTTTCTGCCCTCAAGAGAGTGAAGTACATCGAGCCATTCAGGAACAACTCAAGGCGCTTCCAACAAAGTGGAGCCACAAGTCTCCCAAAGGTCCTGCAAATGAATGAAGCCCTGCTCCAGAGTTCCATCCACATCGATACCCACCGCAAGGATTCTGTTTTTTGCTTTGTCTTGCCCAAGCGAAAAAGAACGGGAGTAGAATTAAGTGTTAAGGAACTTGAGACTGGGAGGAATATAAATGGGTTCTGATGGGTTACTACGTTACATTGGTTACTAAAGAATATCTGTACATCGCATGCAATTTCGATTCAGAAGTTTTTCCACAAGGCTCCCAACTTCAGGAACACGCCGTCTGGTCACCGAGTTCCATAAGTGTGTTCCGTAGGACTCATCCAGAATCACTGAGAGCATCTTTTCCTGCTCAGCCCTCTGGTGGCTGTTTTTCGGTGCTGAGAAATACCTACAGGAGTACAAACGATGATGAGATGCAAGTTGTCAATGATCTGTGAAAAGTCTTCGAAGATACTTGATGATCAAGTGATTGCTGTACAGATATTTTTCTTTGATGATATTCGCACCAGGAGAAGCAGCAAACTAGGACCTGGTGGACGGACCACGAATGTCCATCCTCCATGTGAAGATAGACAAGTAGGAGCAGTACCTTAAAATATTGTGCCGGCTGAGTGGGAAGAACGCAATTGGTTCGAGGATCTGCAGATGTTCTGACTCCTCCAACCACTCTTTCCCACCCTTCCTTGTGGCATTTGCGGCTACACGATTCAGCAAATCAGCGCCATTCCACCCTAGTGACGTCTCATCGTACGTTGCAACGAATTCTTCAATGCATGCCTTCAAAAAGGGACTGCAAGATACACGACAATTTGTGCTTCGTCACACATGCAGAAAGAAGGCGGCCTAGGGGACTGATAATTGATGTCTCACCAACAACTAGTTCATTATCAAACTTTAATACTCAAGTAATCAGAAAAATTCCATAGTGCACCAAATCGATTCTATTAAACTCACCTGGATTTGTCAAAGGACATAAATGCTCCATTCAAGACCCACTCGCCACTCTCAGAAACTGTTGAGCCGAGAACGTTGTGGAGTTTGGGTAGGGGTCTGGCCAAGATCATATCCATGTCAAGCCAAACTCCTCCATACCTGAAACCAGCAAAGTGTGTCAGGTCAAGCAGCAAGTTCCTTCTTAGCACTCAATGAAAAAATCGTAATTCTTTGTAAACCTGGATGTGTTGTTGGCTGTCTAGTGGACGATACCAGCCCTGAGTTGTATACACCAGATCATTATATAAGGCAAGCTCAATATGAAGGGTGCGACCACAGAATTATGGCAAAAAATGCGTTCACAGTACCAAGCTAATTCTATCAGGGTGAAGGAATTACTTGTGTAGTGCCGCAATACGCAGCAACTCTGTGTAATGGATGTAGAATAAGTTCATGTTCCGCCATTCATACCAGACGTATGCAAAGTCAATAGCTGGAGTCTGCCCAAGAAGTTCTTCCAGATTTGGTCTCGCCACTGCAATCTTGTACCTACATGAACTTGACAAAATTAGCTCAGACCAGAAGCCTAAATCCGAGGAGTTTATAACTAGGATCTCGGAGATGTCTTGGTTTTCAATAAGATGCAGATTCAATTACCACCAGAGCCTCAAATATCATACATTATCATTGACGAAATCCTCAGCATGAGTTATTATCACGACGAGATCACACATTAAAAAAGGAAAGGATGCGCACTCTGGCATCCATGACGCAGAGAAATGAGATGACTGATATGTAATGAATGCTATATTCCAGTCTACTCTCATCTCATCCATCTTGGCATACTGTGAAGGTCTAGAGACAGCAAAGACAAAATCACTAGCGCGACAGCATTCAGTGCAGAATAGTACACCATGCTGGCACCACAGCTTTGTAATAAAATGTAATCTTAACAGAAGATAGAAACTCTCTCACCCTTCATTAACCCAGCTTTCAAAAAACTCGAAGTCGATGGTTTCTGTGAACACCACAATACATGCCTGAGGGTGAAAATGGAGTATGCTTTCGATAGCACGCTGGTGGCGAGGTGTATATGCCCATGGGGCAGTAGTCCACGCCATAAAGATTCGCAAGGAACAGCTCCCCTGTTTGAAGAATGCAGACAGAAACTTTGAGAATTGAAGATTTGAACTTATCGTTGGATAAAAACCCCAGTGGATCACGTTATCATGATCATCGTCTTCTTTCTCTTCCACAGCAGAATCTTCTTCATTGGTTTCCTTCGACGTCACTTCTTCCTCGTTCCCATTCTCTTCCATAGCCGAATCACCTTTATTGGATCTTTTCGATTCCATTTCTCCCTCAACCTTATCTTGGATAACTTCAACATTGTTTAAGTCCTCGATCGGCCGCTTATCTCTCTGCATCACATCTGCACTTTTCAAGTGATTCTCTGACTGGGATTCCTCAACATTCACTCTAGTTTTTTCATCATGGTCAAATTGCTTACTCATAGATGCTTTCTCCCCCATAGCCAGAGCATTCGTAGGGTCCAGATTGTGGACATCAGTTAATTCTTGAGCTGCCCTAGATGACAGCATAATATCTACAGTGTTCTTTTGAACATTTGAAAAGCTCAACAAATCCACAATATCAGCCTCTCTCTTCTGAATATCCCGAGGATTGTTAAGACTGATCTTCATATTGTCAGAGAACTCTCTGAATCCTCGAAGAGGAGGTATACCAGTTTCAACACTTTTCACCAGACTTGCTTTCTCTGCACTACTCTTCACATATGAGAAAGAGGGTTCAGGATTTGTTTCTCCAAAATTCAGTCTACCAGCGTCACCTGCTTGCTCGTTGGATCCTTGTCCGACACCCATAGAATTTTCCCTCCAGATAACACCTTTTCTCTTCTTCATTTCTTGCTCAATAGCAGCCCGAATAGATCCTTTAGCAGCTTCATAGGTTCGCTTGCTTGTGTCGCCAGTCAGACTTCTGTTCTCTGAGCCCAACTGACCAGCAACAGAACCGACGATCTTATCAAAGCGTTCCTGTTTTTCGTATTCCCTTTCTTTATGTAGCTCATCCCTAACACTGTCTCCCCTGAAACCCAACTTCCGAGACTCTTTCTTTCCATCTTGTACATTACTACGGGTATCGTCATCAATCACCAAAGACCGTCCTTCCGCTTGCTTTTCAGCACGGTTTTGACCGACCATATGATACTTTCTGTTTCGTTCTGTGCCTCGTAATTCACTCAACTCCTGCATGAACTTAGGCCCGCCGTCGTCTTCGAAGTCGTCTTTGATGGTATCCACCGCCACTTGATGGTTGTCAAATTTGTCCATGTCCTCCAATAGCTGCCCTTGATGTTTGTATGCATCCTCTGTCACCTCATCCGAGTCGAATTTGTCCATGTCATCCAGTTGCTGTCCTTGAAACATTCGAGCTTTGTAGGCCTGTATCTCGTTGAGTTCCTCTTCTGCACCACCAGACTCAGACTCTTCCACGTCTTGATTATTGAGGTTTATTTTTCGTCCATCAAGGTCTGACAAATATTGCACTTCCTCTCCTTTAGATCCACCTTCTCCTCCCTCGATCCATTGACTTCCTCCACCCCTCTTGTCTGCACTTCGTGCCTCCCACTCCTTCGAAAGATAGAATATTTCAGCCAGTTTTTTCCTATTGGCATCCTTCGCCACTTTGTATTTCTCTTGGCGAGAAAGAGGAATACGGGATTCGGACTTATGACGACCGACTCGCAAATTTTCAGCTCCACTTGCTCCTTTCCTCGCGTCTGAGATTATCAAACAACAATCAGAATTCAATCCATGGAGGGCGTGTCAGGGGTAGGATATCTGATTGTCTTACAACGAGAAGTAGTTTCAGGATCCTGACTCTATTTTGATAATAGGCACTAATTGATGATTAAACATAGCCGCATAATCCTGACCTAATTAACCAATTTCCATAAGAGCACTTCGCGATGTAACATGCGCACATGCCGCAATGCGATGGCACACAATTCTGCTTGATTAAGCAGACGGACAGGAAGTGATAGGCTAGGCAACATTAGCGAGGCAATAAAAAAGAGCTATCCTTGAAATAAGCATCCAGAGTTTACCTTGCGCTGAGGGAGCGGAGCTTCTGCTGAATAATAATTGCGCAATAGTAACTGAAACGAGGAGCAGAAGAGCCAGCGCCAAAAAGTACATATACATGTACATTTTGCGCTCCTTTTTCTTAATTGATGTGGCCGAACGCGTCAGGCGCGGCCGCGCCTTAGCCGTGAACAAAGACATGATTGCACTCCTATGCCCTTCGTCCTGGGCTCCACAATCACCAAAATTCTAACACAATTTCTGCTTGCTACTCCAAAATTGCCAGAGATTTGTCCCCCTTGGCCATTTCATCAACATGCGTATCCTCTTTGTTCTGATATCGAAACTTTCTTCTACCTCTCGCCGATGACGGAATTGTCCGCGCTAAATTCTAATGATCTAATACACCGTCCTGTACCGCATTTGTGTGTACACACAAAAGTAAAGTACTATCGTTCTCCATGAAGCACAGAACGAACATAGCTGTATAATTATCTTAGCTTCTCATTGATTCCCTTTGCATTTTCAAGCTCAAAGGAACACTGACCTAGCAACTCTTCCCATTCTCTCTCCCTCCACAAGCTTCTGCACTCTTCCGCATTCTCTCCGAGCCCTAGCTCTTCATTCCCTCCAAAAACTCCGTATCGCACTGAAACAAACACGAAAAACACGGAATCGTCAAACAACAATGCAAAGGTAGCAGCTATATACACCAGACACGCGACTACAAAACACGAAGAAAGAACAATGAGAACAGAGCTGCCAAAAAAGACGAGCTGGTCCGAACGTGGTGGAGGAGCAACATTTTACAAATGAAAAGTGAATGGTCGTGAAATTCGTTAACTTACCATCCGAGCGCTCGTGCCACGATAATCGCCATAGCCAGCGGAAAGAAGAAGAATCTGGCAAGTGGATGAGCGACAGATGGTAAACTCGCCTTCTTTCAGTTTGCATCTCTGTCACTAAAATTTCTCCGAAGACTAAAAATAAATATCTCAAGCTCGTTCGCCTCGCCCCCGCTAGAATCTCCGGCATTTCTACTTACGCCTTGGCGCCGCTTCTTCTCCCCAAACTGGACTGTAGTTGTCCTCGTCTTCGTCTTCCTCTTCGTCTTCGTCTTCCGCCATAGCCGCGGCGGCGTTGCGATCTGCTTGTCGAGTGTGTCGCGGGAAAATTCGAAATTTCTCCAAAAGGGTCGCATTCTCCACCCCAGGCAGGAGGTTCCCTCGTAGGCTGGAATATTCTAGAATCGTTTTGGAGTCTCACTTTCACCCCCAAGCGCTCCCACATCCATATTTATAGATGATGAAGAGAGTGTTTTGATGATGAATGTATCTTCCAAAACATCTTCTTATTCATCCAAAGTACGTGATAGTTGAATCTTATAAATATGAGTTCGACAATCATATCTTTCTTTTTAACCATTTTGATGAAATTACTTATATATTTGTACAAAGACATAAGTAAAAATGTAGAAATTTTCAAAATAAAAAATTCAAGTGTTAAACGATTGATTAGCAATACACTTATTGCAACAACGACCCTATTGTGTAAGGATAAGAATTTTCTTTTAGTTTGTCAAGATTGACAAATAGTGTTTTCAAATATTAAATGAAAAACATATATGGATTTATATGTGACCATATAAATGGATGAAATTGTGAGGGCAAATTGCGACACTGCATTTAATATAGTAGGTTTGACAAAATAGAATACTATCTATTATGGTCACTTTAGAACACCATGTGATATTTTTTTTAAATTTAATTTTTGATTTGAATTATTTATATATAGAATTATCCTCAATATAAGATATTGAATTTGCTCCAATATTTTTTTGGTTTGGACTATTTTATTTTTCACATATTTATGTGTGCTCTCATGTGCAAGGCCTATTAGTTTCTTATTTCAAAATTTAAAATGTAGTGCTTATGTAGAATGAATATACTTTAGTGGGAATTTTTGTGACGTGCATTTCTAATTTTGAAGTGATATTTCTAGTCTTTTAGCCTATCAGATGTGAATAGGAATGCTAACTTGGTGTTATTGTTAATCTAGTTGGACTTATGTTCAGTGGAAGGTAGTCATATTACCAAGTTAGGATTGTCACATGGAATGGGATGTAAAGAATTGTATGGTTTTCTAGTATTGGGAAGTTGCATTGGGAATTGAAACGATGAGGAGGGAGTGGTATTTAAGCTTCTTCCAAGTTGGTATTGTCACCACTTTGAAAGAGTCAAGTGTATGTCCTAGCCAAGTAGACTATGTAATTTCTTTCATTTTGAAGAGTTTATGAGATGATGGAGTGTGAATTATGGGAATGGTGTCGAGAAATTTAACATGTTAGTAGAATAAGTATGATGGAATGTTGAACTTGTGAATTAAACAAATTGTAAAACTTTAATTGGTGATATGCTCATCAATTTGGATTAATATAAAAATCTTTGCAATTGAATTGGTCTCTTTGTTATGTGTATGGATGTCTATGATTAAAGAAATTGATTGAATTTGTGAAGGAATGATTTGTGAGTCTAATTGGAGGTTATGTATGTGTTGGTTGTGTGAGTGGCTTATTGTGGTGAATAAGTGTAAATTGTTGTTTTAGTGTATGAGTGTAGAGTCATTGTAGTAATATTTTTGGCTATGAAATTCCAAGTTGAATTATTGAATTTAAGTCAAGATATTTCAATTTTAGAGATTAAACCTATTAGCATAGATATCCTACTTGACTGTCTCCCTTGGAATGAACTTATTATACTAAAAGAGTAATTTTTGAGTAGGCTATTATTTTCCTTCAACAACTTAGCTAAAAATATACATTCCGAATTAGTTGAGAATCATTTGTCATATAATTAAATTGTTCATTGAGTCCTAATAACAATTTTGGTGTTATTTTAAATTTCCATACAACATGTCTAAAGCAAAGAATTTGTTTCCCTAATAATAAAGGAAGTCACAAGTTTAGTCACTTTCATTATAGGATGTGCTTGTAGGGAGATCCTAAATGATGAGACTTTTATCACATCCCAATCTTACAGTGTTGTAAAGTTTTTCATCTTTATATATTCCAAGTTACATTAAAGTTTTTTTATCCTTTGTAAGGTAACTAAACCTAATTTCAACAACTTTCTACAACCACATATTCCAGATTCTTGCCTAAAATGTACTCCTAATATTCATGAGAGTCTTCATATGGTAGGTTTTGTAAACATGTATTTTGAGCACTTATGGAAATTCATAGTTTATTTATTTGGTGTCCAAAAATGCATTTTAAGAGAATCTATAATTTCCTTCTGACTAACAATAAGACCCCACAAAAAAAATTTAATATAATAATGAAAAAATTCCAAATTGCTTATTTGTGCAATTTTAGATGTAGTTACTTTAATGACTCTATTGGAAATTGATTTCAATTTTGATGCAAATTTTTTTTAAATGATAAATTATAGATTAATAATAATAATAATAATAAAATATCTTACTAGCAATTAATATTATTTTCATTACCTATGAAAAAATCTTAAGAATATCAAACAATTTAGGAATTATTGGAGCTTTCAATAAAGAGTTATTTTTTAAAAAAACTTGTTCATTTTTTAGACAATTTTTTTAATATAATATAGGGGTGTGAAAGTTATTTTTCAATTCTACAGTGTATCTTTTTACTTAAAAACTTGTAGTTAATTATTATTAACAAATAAAAATATCAATAATTCAAAACATAAACTTTCAAAGTAGAAAAATCTATTCATATTTTTTTATTTAATTTTATTTAAAATTCAAAAAATATATAAGAGGTTCAAAGTTTTGTTTGCACGCTAACATCAAAAGAAGGAGGAGTGCACCCCTCGAGGTAGGTCTTCAATGGCTTAGCGGATTTCTTCTATAGTGATGTCTTGCGTGAGGAGTTGATTTTGTTCTTCCGAAATGATTTCAGGAACGTTCCATAGGCATCTCTCTTGGACAATACTATTTGCGTCGACTTTTTCATCTCCCTAGTATAGCATAGTGTAGAAATTCGTCATGGCTTGCCTGATTTCTTATGGTTCTTTTGTCAACACTCCTACTTAATTGATTTCCTTGATATGGTTTTTGGATTGGTGGCTAGTGTGGAATTTGAAGAATTCTTTTGAGTATGTATCTCCTATCATATTCTAAGTGATGTCCATTTCTGACCGCCACTTGTCCTATTTTTCTATACGTAGTTGGTGGAGCCTTTGTTGGGTTGTGCTAAGAACCTACCGCATTTGTTCATCTTGCCAATTGTTGTGCAGGTCTGTCTCCACTTTTGCTACAACTTTGAATTAATCTTTGTATGTTGCCTTCCTATCCTTTGCGTCTTTCCTTTTGTTAGTGTCGTTGCACCACATTGTATTCCATATAGCCCCTTCCACTCTGCTTGACCAGTTGCTAGTTGGTCTCTAATTGAGTCCCTCTGTTTAGGCATCCCTGAGTTTGGATTGGCCTTTCTCCATATGAAGCATTGCCGCGTGAAATATCACCTTTGTTCGAGGTAAGCTTATGACTTTGTTTATCTAACAAAATATAAGGGCCTGGTTTGAAATGTCCATTAGGGTAGGCCAAGCTCTTATGCTTCCACGTAGTGTCATTATTCTTTAGCTAGCGTAGTACCTATCAATATATGAGAAAATTGGATAGCCGCTTCGAGTGCTTTGCCATGTGAAGTGTTTGTTGGTGGCTCTAGGAAAATTGTCTGACTTGTATATGTCCTTTAGGCCATATTCCATCAACATGTCACTCCACACCCTCTTTTCTACCCGAGCCATTGTTGTGCATATATAAGTTGTTAATCTATCCACTTCTTTTTCCACCATGTTCTAGTCTCCTCCCTAGATCCAGTCTACTTCTACAAGATCTTATTGTGTTAATTTGGTCCACATATGAGTCCTCACAGTTGGTTGATTATAGCCATAAATGTTAATTACTCCAATTTTGATAGTTGAAGAGAATTTGAATGTAATGTATTGTGTCTGGCTGCCAATGAGTACGCCATGCTTCTCGATGAATGGTAACAGTCCCCCCGCAACTAGAATTCATGTCCCCCCAGTGTACTTCCATGTGGCTACCAAGAATTTGGATTCATTTCAAAATTCACGTCCTCCTCTGTAGTGCAATTGCGAGGTATTGGCAATGCAGTCCTGTATACCCATGTGGGTTTCTTGCAACAAGACTATCTCCGATTTGAGATCTGCATTTTTGATGAAATTTCGTATGTCCCATCTTTTGTATACTCCTTGCTTTCCAAGGCCGAGACTGCACACATTGTATGAGATGCATGTGAGAGGCGTCTTCATACCTCAAAGTTGAGTTTATCGTTGGGGAGGCCTTGCACCTCCTCCTTTTCTCCCTCCTACACTTGAGTGTTGTCTAGTTCTATTTTTACGTGGATTGATATATTGCTTCCCTTGTAGTTCTAACGTACTTATTTCTTTTGGGATGCAGATGGCTCCATTGTATTAATCGTTAGTAGTTCAGTGGTAAAGACTTCAACCATTTCCATATATAGGAATAGTCTTTTTTCGACTTAGTCTATCATCCTCATTAGTTCTTTGGATAGCTGGAGCCAAACATAATTGATGGGGCGTTGAACTCGTATGTCATCCTACGCAACATCAACTAACGGGAAGAAAAGGCAGCATGATTGTGTCGAGTTCCAAGTGTAGAACCATATGGCATCTGCCCATTTCCGTAATAGGCTATATTTTAAGTCGTGAAACATTACTATTTGCATTCCTTTCGCAACTTGGTCAAAAATATATTTTTTCGCTTGATTACTTGACCATTCTTCTATGGTTGAGTCGTGAGTGATTGTAACAATTTGAACTGCACGTCTCTATTGGGTGGTGATATCGGCTAGATAGTATATTGTGAGCTGACTTTCGCTGTGTCTGGGTGAGGGTATCTCGTAGATGTATAGTGGAATGGCCTTGCAAGACCATGCTTGCTCCAAATCTGGGGTGGAAAGGTGTTCCTAGAACATAGTTTGATTATGATAACCTAATTGAGGAGGACTCGGAAGGGGGATGTGTTGGAAGGTTGCCTATGGCTAGGATTTTCTTCTTCTTCCTGCTCTTATTGTATTGCCTGACATAGCTTGAGAGTTCTTCCTCTTCCTACTTCTCTTCATTTTCTCTAGATTGATCTCTACGGCTCTTTGATTCCTCTATTGGATTCGGTTGGTTTGAGGCTTGGCTATGGTAGTAACTAACTCCCTTTGAGTGATTGATTGAATGATAGAGTTGCAAATCCAGGAGTCCTGCTGCATTGTACACTGGTATTGAGGATCCCTAATCTTCTATATATGTTTCAAAGGGGGATTGACCATTTGGGTTGTGGAAGAAGTCTCCTTTTTGTTGTCTTTAGTCCCTTCTAGCTATGCATGGTGTGTTCTTCTTTCTGATTTGTTGGGGGATCTTGAAGTATGGTGGCATATGATCTCCTTGCCGAATGCGGATCCTCCTTTGAGTTGCTTGGCCCTGACCTTTCTCTGGATATTTCTTCTCCTCATGGCTAGTTGACTGTGTACTTGATCCCTTGTATTGTAATGTATTTGGATTCCTTGCCTGTATGTAAGTGGGGTGTTCTCTTCTCTATTTGTATCTATGGTAGCGCCTCCAAGGTGTTGACTTCCATTGATTTTACTTCTATAATATCAACCCATGATTTGTGTTAATGTCCTATACGCTCGCCTTTCTTCACCCGTTTAGTTTTTCCTGTTCCCCTTGTTCCTACAACTGGCCATTGGTTGTAGACTGCCGCTCTATTGTAGAGAAGTACTTCCCTAGGGGGGGTGGATCTTCAGTGGTTCTATATTACTTGGTTTGGTTGTTTGTTGGGCGTCAATTAATGACCTTGCTCTCATACTCTTATTCTGTCTATTGGAAAGGTCTCGCTATGAGTTGTGGGGTGCCATTGGTCTATTTACTGCTCCTAGGACTATAGCTTCTCCGGTTGTTCCTTTCACTTGGTACATCCATCCATCTTTAGGGTTCTTCGGCTTGTTACAATGACACACAATGTGCCCAAATTTTTGACAAAGGCAACATTGATTGGGGAGACTGATTAAAAAACAAACCATGTTCTATGGTTTCCCTAGGTTTCTTTCCTATTGTAACCGGCGGGTCATGTATGTTGTTCCTCAATATTTTGATCTTATAACCTGCTCTTTTGGCCTCATAAGATTCTAGCGTTTCTACTTTCAACAACTTTCTTAATATTGCAACTATTATAGGAAGGTAGGTTGTGTTGTGGAGGTGCTTTTCCAACCCTTGTATTTGGACCTATATCAAGTAGGTAAGAGCAGCTATTGACTCCGCTTTCTCAGGTGAGAAGAGTAGGGACCAACACACAAAGATTACTTTGTTGGCACCCATATAATACTTTTTGTCCAATGCATACAAACTTCATGCTTCCAATGAAAAGATAGCCTTAAAGTACCCATTTCCTAAAAAAACTATTCTTTCTAGTGAGGCGTGCAATGTCTCTTTGATCCACACGTTGAGATCTCTAAATGTTGACAGGCACCCTACTACCTGACCCACTACAATAACATTCTTAGCTATGTCCCTATGGGCTTGTATGATCTAATGCTCCTTTGGTGTGAACTTGATTACTAGACGCTCCACTTGACTTGATTGCTTGGCATCTACCCCCTTTCCTTCGCATACCTGAGTGGGTGGTACGTTGGCATTGCTGTTTTGTTGACTTGGTCCTCTTCTAGGCAATTTGTATGGGACATTAATGCTAGGTACTTCACAAGCTGCTAAGTTCAGATCAGAGATGGCCTGCTTCTGTCTTCCCAAATTGTGTGCGTGCTCATCCTTGCACTAGTAGAAAACGAAGAAATTTTTGTTGTTTCGATGACGTTGTTTTGGTCACTGAACAACAGATTTTTGCTGAAATTAACAGAAATCTGTTAATTTCAGCAGAAATCTGTTGTTCAGTGACCAAAACGTCACCGAAAGAACAAAAATTTCTGCGTTTTCTACTATTGTTGCTTCTACTGCTGACCTAATTTGATTGCATTTTAGCGTCTTTTCTTGCTACCTTCGCCTATTAAGTACCTACCATTTTTGTCACGTATTGCATGTATTGTGGATAATTCTATTGGACTAGCTTTGAACAAGAACAGTGGTCTAAGCGTGCTAAACTATCTAATCTCAAGTCAATTCATTGTTAAATCCTAACCCTGACCATCGCTACTGCTCTGCCTTCTTCGACTCTCATTTTGTAAATTTATATAAGATTCTCGTCGACACAAATAGAACATAGTATAGCTCAAGTTGAAGCAACATACCATACAATTCAAATTGCATAACGGAGTTCTTACAATCCTGAGTCATTGCTATCAAAGTAGCTGATACAATGACTACTCACAAAAAACTACAATTCTACAACTCATGCTTCTCATTACACATTAATACTTTTGCGAATCTCCATTCCAAGTTTACCAATGCAATGTAAAAGCGTTAGTGAAGCAAGAAAGTGCAATCACAAAACTTGCATACTCAAACTAGGGTGTTGTCCAACATCAAAGGACCCTTGCACATTGTAGAATGTGTCTGCCAATTCCAATCTATATATAAGAATTGGACTCACTTACATATGGTGGCAAGCTATGTTTGCATTTATGACATAACCGAAAAGGATGGCAATGAAAACTAGAATAAATACTTCCGCAATTAAGGAATAACTGGCGGGAAGATTACAACTTGGCAAAACTGGACTTCCCACCACCAATCACTATCAAACAGTTTAGACGTGACACTAACCCATAGAAACTGCGAGCTCCAGCACTTCTCTAGGGAGCGGTTTTGGGCACAAGGTTGAAACAGCCCTCTACTAGGCTCATTTCTCATCTACTATTTTTGCATTCAAAGTAAATGAAGCAAGTTTTTTAATACCTTGTATGACTATATAACAAAATTTGAATTTTCTTAACTTTTAATATAGCACTACAAAATTTGAGGCAAAAAATCTTTATGGTGGAGAATTGAATTGTGAATTTAAGAAAAAAATTTATAAAAAAGGACTTGATTTTCATACTTTAAAAAAATTAAATAAAAATAATTACGAGATACAAGGAAAAAATAAATCTTTAATAGCTCTGAGATGGAATTAAAACACACCAATTCTAACTATGAGGTTATTCCAACAAATGAATTGTACCTCTAGTTAAACTTATTTTTTGAAAATTGTAAAAATTGAGTTCAAAATGAATTCTATAGGTTATTCTTTTGAAGAAAATGCTCTAATTACCTGAAAAACAAAAAGTACTATAACTTTTACATCACTAGTTAAAATAAAAGGAATCAAAACTTTATATGTAGACAAAAATATATTGTAAGAAAAAAATTGAAATTTAATTTGATATTTTAAAGTTTTTTTTGGATCCAATCAAGCTATTTTTTGGTCTTGAGGTGGCATAACTTTTGCTCTCATGCACCAATTGAAATAAAAATTATATTCCCATAAAGCTAATGTATTTTTCTATCTTCAAAAACAATTGTAGAAAATCATGTCAAAAATTGAGATCAAATAAGCATAACAAAAATTCTAAGAGTCCTCTATAGGGACTTTAGAACATTAGGAGTTAACCCCTAAGGACCAAACACCATTTTGGCAACATAGCAATTTTAGCTAGCTCACTACAAACAAATTTTTTATTTTTTTCTTCGAAACTTTCATATAAAATGTGTCCGAGGAGTAGCTTTAAGGCCCAATAATTTTAATAACTTTTCACTACATGGTTAAAAAAATTATTGTATAATAGATCATTTTCATTGATCATCATCAACTAAAACAAATTCTAAGAAAAATCACTTTTTTGGAAAATAAAATTTGAAATTGATTTTTTAGATTTATGTATATGTGGAAAGCTTTGAATCATTTTATTTTAATTAATGAGATGAAAGTTATGAAGAATTTTAGTTTGGTGGTAGTTAAGGAATCTCTATTCTAAAATAAAGTTTAAACTTTTTTTATTTAACTCAATTTTTAATATTTTTGAAGATAAAATAAAATCATTGGATGTAGATGATTCATTACAACATTGGTATAGGATCTACATGTTGTCATGTTATTCAAAAACAAATAGCTATTAGGCTTTGTACGAGGCTTTGTAGGGCCCAACATAGGTTGGTTGTAGACTTAATATAGCCAAAATGGCCATGTATTGACCATTGGGGAGCTAATTAGTATTCTGGAACTATTGGAGGTGTGAATGGAGTCATTTTGGGGTGCCTTTGAAGTGGTTGTAGGCCTAGGCCATCCCTTTGCTTCTTTATTCTCTTCGGATCTTGCAAGTAGTGACGGTTTTGAATAGAGAGGAGTTGGAACATATTTGGTGAATGATGGTTGGTATTTAATCAATCTTTTACTAAGTGTTACTCCTTGATTCAAAGTGTGTTACAAGACTAATCCAATTGAGACAAAATAGAAGCTTTCTAGAAGGTTTGAAGATGCTTATTACTTGAAGAGAATGCTTTAGGTGTTGATGTGAGTGCACTAGAGAGATTGGATAGGTTTGAATGTTGTTTTGGTGTTGAAGGTGTTGATGGTAACTTGCAGAAGCTCTAGCAATTGAAGTTTTGAAGTTTTGTGTGTTGGAGGTGTTGATTTGGAGTTGGAGGGTCTTGGAGGGCTTAGGAGGTTGCTAAGAAGATCTTGGAAGAAGCTCTTAATTGCAAGGATTCATGCCCAATTTGTTTTGTGCAATTTTGATGAAAATTGAGAAAGATATGGGAGTTTGAGTGAGAATCAAAACCCTCATGTGTGTTGTCCCAAACTTGCAAATGTACTGATTTGGTGTTTGGGGATCATTTGAATGAAGTTTCAATGTTAAAAACATCAGAATTTGTTGTAGCTATCCAAAAATTGTAAATTTGTCAAAAACTATCAAAATTTGAAGAAGCTATGGCATTTTGAAATTTGGAAGTTGAAGTGGAGTTTTGAGAGTTGTTTTCATGAAGTATTGTTGAAGTTTTTCAAGCATTGATAGCTTAGCAAAACGAGAGAGACAAAGACCAGTTGACTTTTAGAAGTTACTAAATCATTTATTACAATAATTTTAGAATTTATTAGATCAATTATTGAGGTAATTTTTAGAAGTTACAAGGATAATTACAAAGGTAATTTTAGAAGTTATTGAAGTAGTTATTGGAATAAATTTACATTTGAAGGTAATTTTTCAAAAATGATTCAAAATTTACTCCAATAATAATCTTGGTAACTTTCAAAATTACTCTCAATAACTACTTCAATAATTTCTAAAATTACCTTCATAATTATCCTCATAACTTCTAAAATTATTTTTGTAATTATCCTTGTAACTTCTAAAATTACCTTTATAATTATCCTTGTAACTTTAACAATACTTCATGAAAACAACTCTCTAACTTCTAAAGTTATCTTTGTAATTATCCTTGAAAAACTTCAACAATACTTCATGAAAACAACTCTCAAAACTCCACTTCAACTTCCAAACTTCAAAATGCCATAATCTCTTCAAATTTTGGTAGTTTTTGACAAATTTACAATTTTTAGATAGCTACAACAAATTCTAATGTTTCTAACACTGAAACTTCATTCAAATGGTCCCCAAACACCAAATCAATACATTTGCAAGTTTGGGATAGTACACATGAGGGGTTTGACTCTCACACTCAACTCCCGTATCTTTCTCAATTTTCATCGAAATTGCACAAAACAAGTTGGACATGAATCCTTACACTCAAGAGGATGGTTGTTTATTCATGCCTTTTTATAGTGTGGATTTGCTTTTGGACACGTGTGTGTGTTTTAGTCCCAATAATTTACAACACCTACTATTAGCGATGTAGGGTGACACAACAATGTATAAAAAGTTTAAAAGATGTAACCTAACCATTTGGTAAGATTTGAAAATACTTCTTAATTTTTGAAAACCAAGCATCATAATCTTGCAATTGGTAACTATGGACTAAATTATTTCCTTTCATTTAGGACTTAAGCTTGACAAATTTGTTCAATTTCCATTTAAAATCTAAAAATATAATTAATTATTTCAATTGCAATCTAAATATATTAGAGTTTAAGTTTATTTTATTGTCAATATATTTGAATTTTTTTCAATTAAATTATAACAACAATTTTTTTATACAATTGATAGAGGTTATCCTCTCCTTATCAAAACCTCTCGGTTCATTTCTTCTTGTATCAAATTCTCACTATACACTTTCCTTCAACTTCAAATTTGCAAAGGCTACAATCCTCATTTTTTCAAAAACATAATGATTTCAAAACCAAACTCCAAATTTCATTACATTGAGAAAACATAGACAATGGAGACACTGGAGACGGTTTGGTTGCTATGACCAACCCTAAAGCAATCCCCTCCACCCTATTCAAGCATTATAAGTCCCTTAGTGGCAACCATAACCAACCCTAAAGCAATCCCTTTGCCTTATCTAAGCATTACAAGCTCCTAATGGCAACCCTAAAGTGATACTCGCTTAGTCCAAAAATATACCCATCTCTAGCAACTCAAATATTAGCCTTGGATTCAAATAGCAAGCAGCTAAAATTTGACAATTTTATGAAAGTAGTGGCTACATATCCACCTTTTATATTTGCACATTGATTGATTGCCAGTCCTATTAATTTTTTGTTCCATTTTTAATCCTCCATTTTCCCACTCCAAATGGTTATTTTTCCAAAGGCACCGGCTAGTAATGGACTAACTAGAGGTTCTTCCTAAACATTGGTTGAAATATATTGATATCATGTACATATCAAATTTTGAATTTTAAATTCATATTTGGAAATGGTGAATTAGCTATTGTACTTGATTCTTAGAATATAATCTTGATATGACTTTGTTGTTGTCATATCATATTAAATCATCTACAATCCAAACAAATGTACTATATACAACCTTTACAAATTAATATCTTGAATTGAAAAAGATTGCAATGAAATAATTGTTTTGGTTGCTAAATACAAATTAAGAAGTTTTAAATTAATTAAGTATGAGGACAAATATCTTCAAATCTTTTCAAAGTAGATGTAAAGATATAACAACAATTCAAATTACAACCTGTAGATCATCTATGATTGGAAATGAAACCTCAAATCTTTGATTCAATAAGAGTCTTCAAATTCCATTTAAATTAAGATCATCTACTTTTTTCTATTTATATAATTTTTTTGAAGCATATGTGTTAACATTTTACAATACCAATGGGGGTGGGTCTTAAATGGTATATAAGATGTAGTAAAATATTCAAGTCATCAAGGCTCAAAAAAAGAAGCATAGGCAATATTTGGAGTGATTATGAACCCCCCTTCAACAAGTAAGTCTATGAGTGGTTAGCTTTGGAATTCATTTACTTCCAAACCATAATTGCTTTTTGCTTCAAGATTTTTTAGGATTGTAATGCAAGAGGATACTACAACATTTGGATTTGCTCATTTGGATTTTATCCACTCATTTTCAACATATGTTCCATGGGATGAAACTCAAAACAATATAGACTCAATTATTGAAGTAATCATATAAATGGGGTGGAATTAGAAGTGCCATGTATCATCAAATTTAAATTTGAACAAGGACTTTTGTTATTAGAGTATACTTTAATTTATGGAATTCCTATGCCAAATATACAAAAGCCTAAGTTGCATCCAAAATTGAGCTTTCCAAATCTTTAAGGGTAAATTGGATGCATTATCACAAAGAAATAGAATATACAACAATATCTTATATTTGATTGAAAGCTTAAAATGTAGAATGGCAAAGAGGTTAGAAATGTGGAAATTGTTGAAAACATTCAATCCTATTTTTACATATCAAAACCTAAAATTATGGTCACATAAAAATATATTCCTTGTAACTTTTTAATTTTTTCCTATATTCCAATGTATTTTAGACTCATTTCTAAGAGGTCTCAAGGCTAGATAACCAAGTCTTGCAATGGACCTCCTTGTACAAAATAGAAAATAGAAAAATCATAGACATTTAACATTCAAAAATACTTTTTATATTTTAAAAAAGACTTGTGTAATTATACACTTCTTAATAAAAACATTAACATAGGCAGTGACTTCTAAGATTTTATTTAACTCAAAGCTCTATCAACACCAAAATATGGTGTCTTATACATTTAGGGTTTAAAGTTTTAAAAAAAGTTCATATTGACCTTGCTAGAAAACCATTGTAAGAACACTTCAATCTCAAAAATCAATAGAATTTGCCTTCACGTGGAATGAGATTTTTGCACTAGACAATTATTATTTTTAATATTGCATACAATATCATGGTGTATCAAATTAGTTACAGAGTACATGTCAAATTTCAAAAGTATAAGAGGATACAAAAAGGGTCTATATAGAGTATAGTACACTACTTCTAACTCCCTCTAATTCTATTATTAGCTTAATAATAAGCATTGTTGCTTTCATGTGCTCATTCTTAGCTATTGAAACCTCCCTCTGCATTGATAGTTAAGAAACATATTTGTTATATAGGAGAGGGCTAAAAAACCGCTCGGCATGAAGAACCACCCCTATATATGTGTTTAAAACAGTGCACAAAGATATAGAAATGGAAGTGCCTTTGTGTAGTGAGAAACTACCATTCCATGTGTGGTTTTAGACTATTGAGTAGGTGACATGGGTCAGTATCATGTATAATTTTTGCTCATAATAAAGTCCTAAACTTGGTGAGGTCTGCAAAATGGATTTGAAATGTCAAAAAAAGTTGCAAAAACATGTCTGAGGCTAAACTTCCTTCTATTGAAACAATTGTTAGTCACTCATTTATTCTTGGATTGATATGAAATTTTAGCCACACAAACTAAACTAGTATGCACAACTTTTCTAATAAAATTGATTGGAAACGGACACTATATGAAGAAGAAACAAGTCCCCGAAATTCATTGTAACCCAAAAATGTCAGGATTTTGAACTTCAAATTGCTCCTAGACATTCAAAACAATTGGGATTGACATGAAAATTTACCACAATAACTAGAGTGTAAGGTGAAGATAACTCAACAAATTTTATTGAAAAAAAACATTGAATGGTAGTGATACAAGCCCTTGAAGTTGCAGCCATCAAATGTAGTTTGGTGTACTCAAATTGAACCTGTGAACTTTGATTGGCTTCCAAAAAATAAGTACATCTTGGTTGATATGAAAATTTTACTAAATAAACTAGAGAAGAGAGTGAAATTTCCCAACAAGTTTTATTGAATTTAGACATTGGATGCAAAAGTTATAGTGCTTTGAATTGGACTTGAAATTATGTGAGGACATAGGAGTTGCAATAAATTTTGATTTATAATGGGGAGTGAATTGAATGGAAACGTACAATGGATCATTTTGACTCACTGGCTCCATTCAAAGACATGTTCAGGATCATTCTTAAAGTCATTGGCTCCATTCAAAGGCATGTTTTGGTTCATTACAGTTGTACCTATGAGCATTAATAGTGACCTAGGCACTTCCGACTTTGGAAAATCATATCTTATTCATTCCAAGTCAGAAAATTAAAATTAAAATGTGCACTGTTGTATTCCCCATTTCTCTTTCTCCCACAAAAAAAAATAAAAAGTCTTTAGGTCCACCCATTTTTGCACAGGAGTCTTTCTTCGCTTAGATGCACGCTTTCTGAGCCTGTTACCTACAGAGCCGCAGACTACAAGCTGAGGACGGGAACTCCAAGAGAAAAAGTCAATTGTCCTCACAAAAGAAGCCTTCATCGACCTCACGCAAGTTCCTGAACTATACCTGCTATTGACCAAACTAACTTGGAAGCTATGCCAGTTTATTGCCTCGTACTCATGTGAGAAAATGAATTCATCGCACCGAGACTTCCGCACAGCTAACACGCCGATTCCGATTTTCCCATACATCGCTGATAAAATAGTTAAAACGATGATCGCAGATACGACACACCAAGTCAACACTCAGGAACAAATCATGACATAAATCTAAATGCAGATAACGTATATTTGCAAACATGTAAACCACTTTGGCAGAAGTTTGCATCATATCAGTAACAAAATCAGTGGTCAGTAACCCTAATCGGCGCTTAATAAAGCTCGTCGAGAAAGAGAAAATAACAATCCTTCGTGTTCACAGTCCACGTCATAATTCCAGACAGATGAATTGCATGTGCCTCATACACAACATTCCTCTTGCTACGAGCTATTCATTATGCTTGCCAAGAATTTCTAGGTATACAACAGTTGCAAGTCAGAGGCGTAATGAGGAGATGAAACACGGATGCACAACTGCTACAAACGTCAATTTTTCTGAAAGGGGTTTCAATTTTTATTAACCCAGCCTGGCTGGCACCGCTATTCGCCTTCACCTTTCAAAACAGGGTTGATCAGTGGTTTCCACTGCGCCAGCCATACGATCGCCCACCTGAACAAATCATCAGAGCCAATGTCAATACTAAATGCTCGAATCGACAAGACTTAGCTCCGTAGATCAAATTCACAAACTGAGAAGACTATGTCACTTTCAGATTCAATTAAAAAACTTGTTGATTTCTTATCTTGCAATTTTTAAACAGTACAAAGCACTAAAAATAAAGGATTTCGTGACCAAATATTCCCACGTAAATACCCAAGGTAACCTAACCGAAAAATGTCTCTGTCTCAAAAATGACAAGCTTTCTTCCGGCATATATCACACCAGTCCGTGCACTTCTGCTCTTACAATACCAAAACTTAAACATAAACTCCATAGACACGAGAATATTGAGTGAGAAAGACACGTACATGAGCCAGCAGCAGATCACAGCAGTATTTACGAGCATTACGTTGAGCCTACACCACATCAACCCACCGAAGTTAGCGTCCCCAGCATAGTCATCCTTTCCAAACGCACTCAGTTTGCCGTTTAGGTCAATCCTCTTCTCCATCGAGATAGATAAACACCATCTAAAAACTACTCCATCAATGCAGAGAACCAGCAGACTAGACTGCCCCTTTTAACGGCTGCGTCTGCATAAGCATTTCTTGCTTATAGAACGCGGAAGCGCCATCTTGGTACACTACCAAAAATACAAAACAGCGGAGACGTAACAGCTCTTGTGATGATGAAGAACAGGCGATTATGAGCGGTAGGATATATCAACACTATCCAGTAAGATCTACAAGCGGTCAAATTATTCACACTAGTCACAAATGCCGGGCTCAACAAGAAGTCCTCTAATCCAAAAACTCGAATCGCACGGACACAAATCGCCAAAAACTAAAATCCCCAAACACAAACCACTCGCAAACCTTAAGGAGCTCAAAATCATAAATCCATCTGTTATCACAACCAACACAATTCCGTCTCCAAGCACTTCTAGGGTTCCTGATATGCGTTCCAAGACCGCTCCCAAACCCTAAGAAGCTCAAAATCACAAATCCATCTGTTGTCACAACCAACACGATTCCGTCTCCAAGCAATTCTAGGGTTTCTGTGCTGGGTTCCCCGAATTCAGCAGATCTCGTCCTCCATTTCAAAATCTTCACGCAAGTACGAAATTAGTTGAGAAAGATCTTACATGTTGATGCTGGGGCCCTTGTTGTAGCAGAGCTTGATGCCGAGCGTGCCCACTAACCCCGAGAGCACGAAGTACAAGGAAATGAGGAAGAACCCCATGGCGCGGATTGTTGTTTGTCGATTCAGTTCCGTTTGTTGGTTGTCGTGATAATTTTCCTTGCACTATCTGCGAATCGCAATTCAAGTTCTGTACCCCGGAGAACGGGCGTGGGAATATTTGCGATGAGAATTGTATTACGATGAGCAGAGGAACACGGAAATACGAGTGACTGAGGAATCGCGGGTAACAGAACCCTAATACTGATATTAGTGTTACCTACAACAATTGGTATAATAATGCTGTAAATTTTAAATTAATCTTTGGTGATTATTTCTACCGGGGGTGTAATACAATAAACTATCCACTCAAAAAAAAACCAATCATCTGAAACTAATTGAATTGTCCTGCGTGAGTATCTATTCACTCAAAAGACGTCTACTACAAACCACGTATAGGTCTGTAAAAATATTCATCAAGAGTAAAAACTTATAGTGTTGTAAAATCAATTAGAGTAGAAAAATTAGAAGTTAAGAACTAAAATTACTAGTGTATAGTGTTCTAATAGTGTTTAGAACTTTAATTAGAAGTTAAGAACTAAAATTAGAAGTTAAGAACTAAAATTACTAGTGTTTAGTGTTCTAATAGTGTTTAGAACTTTAATTAGAAGTTAAGAACTTTAAATATCATAATTAATATAACACTGCTTTTTTTAGGTGGATGAATGTTGTTGGTTCCTTGGAAAGTGTTTGCATCCATCTATTTGGGTTGGAATTTCTTCCCACCACCACCACATTATATAAGGTAAAACACTCATTGTGGTCAAATGATCCATTGGGATCACCTAGGAAATGACTCATTGTGGATTTTTTTTTCAATATGTGAGATGTAGGCCACAATGCATGTCTTACATGACAGTAATAAAGTGAGCAATGACCTCATTAAGAACTTCTAATTTTTCAATGTGAAATTCATTGTAAGAATTAACTTTTTAGGACTTCTATGATAGAAAATATTTTGACTGCATTAGGTAGTAAGATGAGCATTATGCATTCAGATTTTGTTGGTTTTAAGGTAGTTTGCAGACTCTTTTGGGCTGAACACTTTAAGAATTCCTTGCAAATTCATACTTTGTCAAAAAAATATAATTTTAATTGCATTTGCTGTTTCTCACACTTGTACTAACGTGGGAAAAAAGTGAAAAATTTCAGCAATAAAATGATGTCAAACTCCTCATTCTGACCACAATGGGTTGTTTTACCTTAGTTGAAGTTGATTCCTTCTCCACATAATTAATTTAAAATTGAAAAATATGATTAACCAAATGCTTACAAGTAGAAAGATTTCCATAAAATTTGATATCTATTTTATATTGTTTCTATTATAATTTTGTGACAATATAGTAGATGTTAATCCCCATGATACATTTGTTTGTTGTTATGTGATGTTTGTATATGGGATCATTACAAGAATGACATTAGTCCTATTCTCCATCACAATTGGAATGATGTTGTATCATGTGAATTGTCTAAGGCACTACATCAAATTGTGATTATTTATAATTTTTGTTTCAAAAAAGATATGTTTGTGAAATTTGTCTTGAAATTTTCATACATTTACTTTAAGATCCTATGATTGATCATCTAAAAAAAAGTTTTAGAAATATTTTTGTTGACCCTTACCAATGGATATGATAAACAATAAATTGACAAAAAAAAATTAGACACACAAACATATATAGATTTTTCTTAGAAATATTTTTGTTGACCTCTACTATTGAATATAATAAACAATAAAGCAACAAAAAATTAGACACAAAACATGTATAAATTTCTTTTTAGAATTTTTTTTGTTGACCCTTACTACTATGATAAGCAATATTAAAATTGACAAAAAATAATTTGACACAAAAACGACTATAGATTTTTTTTCATATATATATATTCCAGTGGCTTATTGGAAAAAAAATATGGATCCTAATTGTGTCCTAAATATTAAATTTTGACAAAAAAAAATTCTATTTTATTTGCTCTTTCTTCAATGGGGGGCCTATTGTCGGCTTGGGGAGTATTTAATCCCTAAAGTCCCAACGCCTTTTTTCCATCAAAACCCACTCACAACTATCATTTCTATTGCAAAGAAAAAAAAAAGCTTTAAACATTGTTTTTTTTACATATCTAACTTTGACTGCATAGATTGCAAGATATATGCATTTAAATGAAGAAAACAATTTTTTTTATAACTTGATCAACTATATATTTTGGCTTTGAATCATCTTTACTTAAAATTTTTGTATTGTTGATTTTGATTTTCTTATTTTTTATATTCAAGAATTGAGTTGAGAATCTAGGGAAAAAATTCAACAAAAAATATTTTAATTTTTGATCATAAAAAAAATTATAAAGTAGAAACAGATTCAAGATTGAAGGAATAATTAAACCATTAATAGCTCTAAGATGGAATTGAAACACAATAATCATAACAGTGAGATTGTTCTAGCAAGAAAACTTAACCATGTCAAATAAGTATTTTTGGAAAATTGTAAAAATTGGATTAAAAAATGGATTCATTAAGTTATTTTTTTCAGGAAAATAATTAAATTGCCTGAAAAACAAGATTGTCCATAACTTTCTCATCAGTAGTCCAAATAGAATGAATCAAAGCTTCAAATGTAGACAAAAATATAATATTTGAGAAAAAAAATTATTTTAAAAATTCAACTTTTTGTAAATTTTTTGGGCTAACCCTTAAGTTGTTTTTTAGACTCACTGTCGAATAACTTTTGTTTTCAGGCACCAATTGAAATAAAAATTATATTCCCAAAAAGCTAATTTGATTTCCAATCTTCAAAGAAAGGTTTAAAAAACCATGTCAAAAATTTAGATCACATGAGTCTACTCGAAATCCCAAGGGTCCCTCATAAGGACTTTGGGACTTTAGGGTTTAAAGTTCTCAAATAATTTTTAAAAACTTTTCAAACAATACACAATTAATCCCTAAAGGACCATTTGTCACCTCAGGGGACAATTTGGGTTAAGGTAGGTTCCTATTGTCTCAATTTGTAGTGAATGTTTTTGAGATTTTTTGAAGTTGTGGAGTTTGCCAAAATTTTTGTAAATATATAATTTTTATTTCAATTAGTGCCCAGGAGAAAAAGTTATGAACAATCTTAGTTTTTCGGGCAATCTAAGGATCTTCTTGAAAAAATAACTTGCAGATGCAATCTTTACAATTTTCCAAAAAAAACTTTTAGAAAAGGTTAGGTTTGCATTCTAGAACAATTTCACCATTGGGATTATTGTATGTCAATTCCATCTTAAAGCTATTAATGATTTATTTTTTCCTTCAATCTTTAACCTACTTCTACTTAATAATTTTTTAATGAGTAAAAATTAAGTGTTTTTTTGTTGAATTTTTTTCTTTAGATTCTCAACTCAAATATTCAACATAAAAACCTTAAAAATAAATATTAACAGTGGAAAAAATTTTAGTTAAAAAGATTCAAAGCCAAAAAATCTAGTCAAGCAAGTTAAAAAAAAACTTGTTTTCTTCACTTTGAATTCAAATATCTTGCAATCTATGCGGTTAAATTTGATGAAATATTTACCACATGTTTTCAAAGAAGTTAATTACAAGATCCTACGGTTAAATTTTGAAAAAACACATTTTTTTGGTTTTCTTAGGTGAATGCAGTAGAAGTGGTAATTTTCAGTGGTTTTTGACAAAAAAACACCCTGGGGGCTTTAGGGGTTAAATCAAATATACCTATTCACAACTAAAATAAAAATAAAAGTTATCATTCCAATTCCAATTTGTATACTTTGTGTTTTTTCTACAACAAAAATAAAAGGAAAAAATAATTTTCTAATTTTTACTATGAGTAATTCATTAAAACTTTGAAATTCAATAAGTTTCACACCATAGTGTGAGAGGTTGTGTTTTTAATATGAATAGAAAGCTCTATGAATAAAGGAGTGCAAGGGCATTGTTTTGTGTTTTTTGGACATGTGACGTGAAAGTTATAAAATTTTCAAAATAAAAGATAAATTAATTCAATTGTTTAATTTTAAAATAATTAAAAAAATCCATAATTTTCACACCATAAGTCCAAGTGCCAAGAAACAAGTCCATGCACCCCTTCTCAAGGAGAGCTTTCCAACAATACGAAGAATGTAGGAAATGTGGGGAGGGGATTTATGATTTTTTAGATCTCAACGTATTAAACAAAACAAAACAATCAACCTAATTTAAGGTATAGACCAGTGTGCCATGTATTGTTGCAAAAGCCAAAATAAAAATAAGAATATTTATTTAATTTTTTAATCTATAAAAACTTTGAAATTCATTATCCTTTATACACAAAGGAGTGCAACATCACAAAGTTTAGTCTTTACTATTTGTCAATAGTTATCATGTGGTTATCCTTGTTTCATGGGTTTGCACGTTAATTACAATTTATTGCATTGTTATTGCATTGTAATGATGCAATAAATTGTAATTAATGTGCAAACCCATGAAACAAGGATAACCACATGATAACTGTTGACAAACCGTAGGGTCTAAACTTTGTGATGAAGGTCTTTGTTGTAGTGTAAGATGTTGCGTTCTTGATACAAATAGAAAACTTTATGCATGATGGAGTGGAAAGGGCTTTGCTTTGTGGTGTTTCTCATGTGATGTGAAAGTTATGTTTTTTTTTAAAATAAGTAATAATTTAATTCAATTTTCAAAAACTTTGAAAGTCAATAATTTTTACATCATAAGTTCAAATGCCACAAAACAAAATCCATGCACCCCTCCTTGCAAAGTGCTTTCCAATGGTACCATATAATTGGCTAAAGACTCACGGTTCTTAAATCTCAATATATCAAAAAAAAAAAAAAAATTTAATGTATAGAATGGGAATTGTGATACAAATCAACAAATAGTTTGAAGCAAAACATTAAATGGTCAAGGAATATGCCCATTCCCATCTAATGTTGTGGTTTAAATTTCTTTGTATGGCTCATTCTAATTCCAATGGAGATTGTGATACAAATCAAGAAAAAATTTGAACCAAAACATTCAACAGTAAAAAAAAAGCTATTGGATTTGTATGATATATAATTAAACATATTCACTTATTTCTATCTACATTGTTACATCCAAGCTTTAGGTAATATAGCATCCTAATACATCAAATTCTATCTCAAAAGATGTTCTACACTTCCCCCCAAAGATAATTTGCTCATCAATAGAATATACCTCCAAGAAAGCTTCAGTTGAGTTGAATGCTGCAATTCAAACCTCTACTATTTTATAATTCAATAGTTTGAAGAACTCAAAAAACATGAATGAATAATCTTTTGCAAAACATTCATCCAAAAGAGTAAATAATTGCCCAAAAAATTGCACCACTCTTAAACACAAAGTCACTAACAATCTAGAAATTAGGAATTTAGATTGGGCATAGGTGGATTAGGTGCTAAGTTCAACATGCTATCCACTTTATGTCTTCCTCATCCAATTTAGGCTAAAGAATGAGGAGCTCCAATTTCCAGTATTAGCCCTATTACCAAATCAAATGTATACAACTTCTCACTTTACATACAAATCAACATTCAAGTTAACACAAAGACTAGTATCAATGAAATCGCAAATTTAAACAATCTCATGAAGGAATCAAATTCAATCTCACTCATCTGTTATAAGTAGCAATTTTGTTCTGCTGTAGAATGATGTTCACAATCCAGCATCCTCAATCAAATACTACGTTACAGAAGGATTTAGAAAGTTTCAAAAGACATACCTTGCCAACAATTACTTGCATCTTGTTGGTGCTACATCTAGCTATAGAAAACAGTGCAAAAAATCCCTGAATTAGTTCTCAAAAACAAAACCGACCTTTGCTATCAAGGACTTCTTACAAGTCCACCTTACAAGTTTTTGACAAATGGTTTCACCAAATGAATGGATAAAGAATTATGATTGTGCCTTCAAACAAGCCTGAATGTACAACTCACCACATGCAATTTAGCCACCAGCATTCCCAGTAGCCTTGCTCAACTCATGTCCACCTACAAACCATTCAACCAACAAAGATGGGCATTGGAACATATGCCTTCACTATTTCAATGAAAACAGAAATCTGGTTTCAAAATAAAATTCAACACTGAAGCGCTACAGAATTGAAAGAACTAAAAGTCTTCTGCCTTTCCAAGATCATCAATGTCTGCATGATTGAACAATCACAGCACTGTTGTAACAATTGCGCTCTCATGAAGTTGCAATAGGGCTGCTTGTATCACCTAAACTCTGATGATGTTACAAGTTCCAATGTGGGGATTATATACATGTTGAAGGCATTGGATGAATGTATGGCTGATTAATGTGACTGTAACTAACTAATCATATAGGGGTTAATGCATATGAACATGCCTCAGTGGCTGATGAAACTGAACTAGTGCCTAGATTAGGTTGTACATCTATAACATTTACACTAGGGTAGGGTTGTGGGTTTTTGAGCATGGTCCAACAAGCATGGCCAATGGTTGAGTTCACACCAGTCAACAGAATGTACACAAACAACCACTTGTCCACATTGTTTTTACAATGTGAAATGAACTGCTCTGTATGTAACTAACATCCTGGTTGCAAAACTATGAAATAATCTGAAAGGCTTGATAACCAACTTAAGAAGAGTGGTATAGGAGTACCTGAACATCCTTCAAGGAAACCTTCGCAACACCTGAAACTTCTAGTCAAATCTACCACTCAATATCTAAATGCTCTACCTTTGACACACATTGTGAACGCTCTAGAAGTAAGTTGATGGAAGAAATACGATGCAATTTACTAAAAAGTGAACCCACAAAGCTTGGAAAAAGGCAATAGTTCTTCATCCAATTTTTTCTTTTCTTCTTTTCCTCAAACCACACGGCACTCTAGGGTTGTTTATCTTGGTGCCATCATCCCCGACAGTGACATTTCCCAAGTCCCCTGCATGACGAATCTCATTTTCAGGAGCACCATGCTCCAAACTCTTTGGGTTGAAATGAGGACCGACCTGAATTGCAACAACGAGCGTTAGAAAAAAGAACCAAACAAAATGAGTTTCACCCAAAATGTCCATAACATAGTCGAATGACTCAAAAAAACAACGGTTTCAAGACCTGAACCGACAAATTTAACCGATGGTGTGTTTCACAAACCATGTCAAAGCTGGTCTAATTACCACAAGAATTTTTTACAAAAAGGACTTTCACACGTAGGGCAGCTCTGAAAGTGTTTGAACCTGACTGAGTCCACAAAAGCCTCCGAAAGGCTCCTCCCAAGTCTCACCCGTGTCTGAAACCACAGTGCAGAGAAATGAGCAGGAAGTTTCCTTCTCTAGAACAGTTTTTTGACATCTTAGATTCCTTTTGACATTTGGCAATTCCCACACAAAGCATATCATTAGCGGCACTGTAATAGCTTGATCATACCAATTTCTAAACTAATTTTTCCCGCATTCTGAATCAAGGATTAGTGTACTCCGCTTTTCTGATCTCGCCAGACGTCACGTTCACTTTCTGAATGGAAATCAATTTTCCTTGCGATTTCCTTGCTACAACTGACTTCCCACCAAGGATCACAAATCCCACATGTGCTGAAAATATTGCCAAATTGTTCTCACAAGGAAAGAGGCCGAATACATTTTGTCTGCCAGTGAGTCAAAATTCAACACACAGGTTACCAAAGCGTAAATGACTTTATAAACTTTAAAGGAAGCCAATAGCTAAGTGGCTTGACCACCTTGTTGCTGGAATTAAAAATTATTATCGAGAAACCACATGGAAGGTTGGACAGGCGGCAAAAAGTCTAAAATTTGATCAAGTCAATCTTAGGTGAGCATTTGATGCCTGGGAGGATTTCTGGCGATAGATAAAGCCTGATCGTCTATCGACTGTCCAACTCCTCACTGCAGCGCATTCCAGGAAACTTGGCAATGCAACTGAAATACTCATCCACTCAAACGCCCCCACAAAAATTCATGACAAGAGAGTGAAGGAAATTAAATTGTGTGTGATGTCGTGGTCAGCAGCGGCGACCACACATCCACTATAGCTACTGAGGAGGTGAATACTAATGCCATGAAAGGAATCATCAAAACGTAATTGCAAGCTCTTGGCGCGAAACTTATCTTTAATGGCAACTCGACGCGTTTTCGAATCGTACGCCGTTGCATTATTACCGACTGTTTGTCAAAGTCCCGGGTTAAGTCTAAAGTAGGCGCTGCAATTGAACTTTCGCTGCATTCGTTTCAAAAAAGAATGCCAGCAGAAATCAAACCGAGAAGAAGTTAGGCATGCGGTATTTAAAGCCAAGGGTGATTGACACATCACATTCAGGTTTTTGCAGAAGAGATTAGGGGCCACCAACTTCAACGATCGACAGATAGAGATCACAATCTGAGGTACATGTTCGGTATGTAGTTCAATGGCGGTAGACATTCTTCTGCAGAGAATGTTTGAATTTCACATTGAATTTCAATTTGGTACCAGCGTAAGCACTTGAATGTTGCTGAAGTTTTGTGCTTGTTTGATTGATCTGCAGGATTAGTGACACCCAGGAAGAGATCAATGGCGACATGTAGAACCTTCGGAACGTCAAGCCTAATCTTGGCGGTGATTCTAGCCTCGTACCTTTCACCCATGGTCGAAGGAACTCGAGATTCAACTCGAAAATTGCAGATTGCAATTCCCATATTTGAGAACATGACGATGCTGGATGTGGTTGGGCCTTACGAGATCTTGAACACGCTGCCTTTTGTGAATGTGACGCTTGTCAGCTTTAAAAGGGGACACATTTCCGATTTGGGAACAATGACCATCGAAGCCAAAGCGTCCTTTGACGAGGTGCACAAAATCTTGAATGTTCTTGCACTGGCAGCTTAATTATGTCAGTCTGATCTATATATCTGTGTTTGTACGGGTAGTAACTGCACTAGCGGTGAAATCAAGCAGTAGAGTTTTCAATTTGAGTTTTCCCATCACTTCACCTGAATTTGGTGTTTGAGTTGACGAGGGCGCAGATTCCAAGCCCGGAAGTGGTAGTGGTTCCAGGAGGTCTTGGCGCTTTTGGGCTCGTAAACAACACCGTAATCCTGGATTGGATTCGTAAGGTGGGAAACAGTGCCTTCATAAATTTTCTCTTTCCTCTTTAATACCGCTGGCTTCCGATTCTCTTCTTAATTCATGACGTGGCCCTTTTCTCAGGCACACAAGACCACGATTTATACGACCTCGGTGTGCACGGGCGCTATTCTGATGGGTGCAGCAGGTCTTCTCGAAGGAATCGATGCCACAACTCACTGGTCTTCCTTATCTTTACTGTCAAGCTATGGTGCGAATCCCGTCAGCATTCGTGTTGTAAAACGGGTATGCTACCGAACATTGGATTCATTGCATTCCCAGTTCTATGTGGACTGAATATGACCTGATGCGCTTTGAAAAAATGAATGCATGGCAGGGTAAGATCATTACTTCAGCGGGAGTGTCGTCTGGGATTGACATGGCTATCACCCTTGCTGCACTGCTTTCGGACAATTTCACCGCCCAAGTGTCGCAGCTGTACAATGAGTATGACCCGCAGCCCCCGTTCAACACCGGCACTAAAAGTAAAGCTTCCCCAGAACTTGTAGCAAAAGCGCTCGAATGGTCAGATGCCCTGCAAGCCAAAATGATGGGGACGTCGTAGAGACAGTCGTTACCCACATTTGATTGGCAAGTATTCAATGCCAACTAGGTTACGGTATCAATACTGCGGCTGGAAGTGGAGTGAGAACGTAGAAAGTTCAAACCATTGAAATTTGGAATAAATTGGGGACCTTCTACTAGTTGGAATCATGGAGATCAACAAGATTAACGATATCCTTGTATGTTGTGAAAATGGTCACAAATAAATCCAGAGACTTTAGATGAAGTATTTTGGATTATTGTATGCTTTTGGATACTATCTGGCCATGGCTCGAAAATGCTGAACCAACCGATTTTATTTGACTTGATAATCTTAATCATAAGAGTCTTTCCTTCTCAGCAAGTCTAGCCTTCTCCTGCTCACTCAGCCGCAGAGGAGGATTGTACTTGAGTTGACACATTTCACAGACCTCTGAAATTATCTGCATAGAAAAAAGGTTGTATCGAAAGAGATTCGAATCATGTTAGATATTTTGTGCCATCACAGCATCTACTGAATTGTCGGCAATTTTCGACAGTGTACGTCTCTTTTTGTGTACCCAGTTTACCTTCATATGCAATTTGACCTACTTTTTAGATGGCAGGTGAAACAGGTTGTAGAGAATGCATCAAATAACGTCGCAGAGGTCAGCATGAACACCTGAAGGGCTTGATTGAGGTCGTCTTTCGTGTGAGCTGCCGAGATGCATATGCGTGCCCTTGCGTATAGGATATGAGTAGCCGGAAAGCCCACAGATACAACCGCCACCTGCCAAGTCGTGGATAGCAACAGCTTTCACCAAGGAGGACACTGGCGGCATTCACGATGCCAACAAACACAGTTCCCCAGTAGTAACGATCGTGATAAAAAGAGAAAAAATAAAGTTCCTAACCAATTAGTAAGAAGTGAAAGGGTTCTACCTTACAGATCAGAAGTAAAAGAGATAGTCATACATTACGTTTGAAGCACAGTCTTGAAAAAGCTGCAATCTGAGATGGGAGGTACAGCATAATAGGCATGATTGGTGAATCTTCATCTCCAAGAACCTCACATCCCATTTTGCGGAGCTCCTCCCTGAAGAAATTGCTATTTTCGCGAACCGCTGCAATTTTTCTTTTTCCTGCAACATTTCAGAATCGATTGGTGAATTAAATTTTACGTTGCATGAGTCTCCACAGTTCGGAGCAGGGTTCAAACTTTAGTGGACTAATAACAGGATAACATTCCTGGAACCTGCTCCTTTCTTGGAATACTCTTATTTTATGGTCGCGGTGGCCAACGTGTAAGTGCCTTAATAAATCGTCATTTAACCCCTCTGATTTAAACAGCTGAGGCTCATAAGGCTTTTGCCATAAACGAGGCTGCCTAGATTCCATGGTCTCACAGAATTCGACTGAAGCTAGATTGGTCGATTTATCATTGAATGGCATGTTCATTGAAACGTCGGTACCTCTGGTGGTGCCGTCTTCTCCCATTATGACTTTCAGAGCCGAAATTACTTGCTGCGCTACTGGAGGTGGCATTGAAGTGGCATAGAGGTGAGCAGGACTAATTGATCTAATGTAGTGAAGCAGCTCCTGCATAACATCATAACCTAAATCAATGAAAATATTTGCAAAAATGAAGGCAAAAATTAGAAGCCTTTCGATGAACATTCAGGTGCGACTAGGAAACGTTGTACAAATCCACCTACAGAGATGTATTTTGAAAGAAGATTGGATCATCAGAACAAATTCAAAAAAGTTAAAATCCTTGGAAAGCCTGGTTAGCACCTTGGACCCAGCAATGTAGCCTCCACTTGATCCGAAGGACTTCGTGAATGTTCCCATCACAATATGCACATTGTCGGCGTTCACACCCTGAAGTTCGCAGACTCCTCTTCCTGTCTTCCCAATCGCTCCGATACTGTGCGCCTCGTCTACGTAGAGATATGCCTGACATCAGCCTAGCAAATTACTTTCTATCACCGTTTGAATTCATTAATTAATTATGTATTTATTAAACAGGAGTTGAGCAAGGCAGCTTTCAGTCAATAGCCAATGTTTTTGATAGGAGATGAACCCGAACAGACAAACCTTGTATTTCTTGGTAATTTCCACGATCTCCCTTAGCCTGCATATTTCGCCCTCCATGCTGTAGACTCCTTCAACTATCACAAGGATTTTCTTCCAAGGCCTATGTGTAAGGGGTTGACCCTTCACAATCGCTTCCCTCAAGACTTTCTCCAGGTTTGAGGGTGCTGGAAGATATGAGAGTGACTGTGTTAATTGAATATTTACTCAAAGATTACGTGAAAAACAAGATCAGACGGACACCGTAGAACAGCCGGGAATACTAACGCTTGAACACAGATACTTGATTCAATCTCTGTGTAACACATAGCTAGTTGTCACGTTCTGTTTCCATCCTGTACGTAGATCAGGCCAGGTATTAGGGCTAAATCCTGTGCTCTTGAACCGCATGTGTACAGATTGTCGATTGTCTAAACCACTAAATGAACAGTGTCAGACGTACAATTGTGACTGAAGATTGTCACCCTGGCACCAGAGCTTCGAGCACCCGCTACGATAGAAGAATGGTTCAACTTGTCGCTGATTATTAATCCTCCCTACACAGAGAACGAACAAGGAGATTTGAGGCTGCAAGCTCCGAGATTTAACCTGAATATGACCATTTTTCTTCCTCCCTCCCTAATCTCTCTCAGTCAATTAGAAAATTCATAATGTAAAATGGAAATGTAACAAATTGGCTTCTTTTTAAGAAAAATTTCTGAATCAGTTAGATGTACCGGGCCAACGAGAACAGGTATTGTTGCTGAATTTGTGGCAAACCCCATGCCGTACACCATAGCTGCGGGTTTCCCTACAAACTTTGCGATAAGATCCTCCAGCTCTAGATGTAAGACATTAGTGCCTGCAAAATGTACGTAATATTAATGATTAAGAAGCAAGTTCAATGCATGGAGTCATAGGACTAATGATATCCAAGAGCACCGAGCTCTGCTTGCCTTAAATGTGACTGCGCTGTACCTGGTTACCATCCTCTCTGTTCTGCGTAGTGACATAGCTTCTCTATTTATGTTTATATTACATTCCTACACATGTTTTACCAACTCTAATCCTTTACTTTCAGCGGGATCTTTGAAACCAATAAACCAAAATGAAACGATTTTATTACAAGGGAATCTTGTGATATGGAGTTTCTCCCATCCTTGCATTAGGAATCATGTGCTAAGATACTTCATAGTCCGCATACTAGACCACAATGATGAATCCAGTGGAGAATAGCTCGCTAACTTACCACTGTCCACTCTTGCAGCGCACGTACTGACGCCGAATTTCCATAAAGACTCGACAACACGTGGTGTGCAGTACTCGTCCTTCGCAGCAAAGCCGAGGTAGTTGTATGATCCCAGGTTTAAGCACCTGCGAGTATTGTTCGTCGGGCTGTGTTTCACGTGATGGTGCAAGAAAACCACATCGTCAGCAGTCACACGAAGTTTCAATTGCAAGTATAATTGGTACTCCCTCCGTCCAGAATAGTGTCCGCAGTTTTGTTGAATACGTTGGATACCAATTTCATTGACCATATTGTGAAAAGCATAACCCAGAAGGGTTTCAAATTTTATTTCACCAGAATCAATGAAGAGCATTACATTTGTTCATTGCAATCTAAATAAAATTGGACACAAGAAAGTCTCCATATGCTCTGCTCATAACATCCTTAAAAAACTTGAGGTCCAAAGTGTATACGTATCTCTGGATGGAGGGAGTATATGTATAGTGGGTGAAAGTTAAGCAGAAATAATCCAAAGACTCCATCAAGGGTCACGAATTATTAGGGACTCACACGTAGGTTTTCCCATCGTACGAAACCCTCTCTACCACGTCCATCCATGGAGCAGGAGCACTGGCGACTGGCCGATTGAAGCAGTCCTGGTCATCAAGCAACAGATGCTGGTTTTTATCAATGAAAGGAGTAATTCTTCCCTTTCTAAGATTGGAGAGAAAGCTTACAAAAAAATGTTTAACGCGTCAATTTTCCCCGCAGTTTTCACAGGAACTGACGAGCACCACATAGTAACTGGAATTACTAGCGCTTCAAATTACCCAAACTTTGATTGTGGTCTACTTCATTAATTTCTAGAAAGATGAGTGCAGATAGTTCTATGTTGAACTGGCTTGGTTGGTGTAATCAATCCCAGAATCACAACACTACACGAGCATCTACACACAGTCTCGAAGGACGAGTGTAAATGCTCATGTAGCGTTGTGGTTCTGGGATTTGATTTTGACTCACTAGGCATTAGTATCTCAATTTTTATTTAGAAAGGTGAATACCTGAACCCGAGTGTACATCCGTCGAATGTAGAAATCTTCAATACTTCTGCAGAGCGGAGCATAACCCTGCAACAAATTTCGTCAAATCTAATGTTATCATTGACAGAAGGCTGAACAGCAAAATCCTTTTTTACACTCAGGAAAATCTCCTTCGGAATCTGAGACCTCATGAGATGGAGATTGAACAAGAACTATATGGCAAATGCTCCTGATTTTCGGCAACGTCTAAAATATCTACCGCATCCAAGGTGTACACCTTACCAATTCTCTGATAACTTGCGTAAGGCTATACAATATCATTCCATGATGTCTAACGACTGTTTGTAGCACAACACGTCACTAGAGCGTTCCATTTGAATGCGGTTTGATCTATCTCACTTCTTCTTCCGTCGTTCAAGTCTGGCAGTTACCGTGAAAAGCCTGCCATACTTTAATTTGTTCAATCTTCACGGAAAAATTGAATTATTTCACAACTGCGCTGGACACACAGGTATGAAGTATCTCAGATGGAGCTGAAAGATCCCGTGCTGGTAGATTCCTTTCTGGGATAGATATAATATCCTCTTTACCAGCTTCTTCGTACAATAGGGCATTTTAGGGTGAAGTTCCAGGTGAAGATGCCTCGCACATTTAAAGAAAACTTCCTAAACCGCGGATTCTCTCCCTGCAAAAATAGTTACTGCATGAACACTAAGGATTGGCCAATTCCATTGCATAGCTCACCAACTCTCTTGAGATTCTAGTCTGTGGAAGAGTAATTACTCGGAGCTTCTCAGGACCATTTCATTGATTTATTCAACAGATTTTGCACACGCTAGCCGTCGAAAAATCATTGTCTTAGACACGATCTGCAGTATACCGTCATGAGGATGCATCAGGTTCTCAAGAGTCTATTGCCAACCCAAATTTCCTTCGGAAATTAGAAGAAAAAAGTGAGTAATACGATGGAGCGTACCTTTTCTCGAGTATCGATCTCTCGATTGAACTTTAAGAACTCCAGAAGATCGAGCAGATTTCCGGCCACATAGACAATGAAGTAATGAAAGTAACTTAAAAGCGTCAAGTAAGTCGATGATGTTTTCATTGTTGCTTTTGTGAATAACTCCCACCAAGTTTGGAAGTACGCGGTCACAGTCTTTCAAATCATAGTGGCGAGCATTGATGTCCAGATGCTTAAGCTGGTGGTGCTATTCTAAAAATCATCGTCTTTATTAATCGTAAGAAAATGTCGTGGATATATATACCATTGATCGACAGATGGTATTCTTGCCCGAAACCTCAAGGCCTACCTCCAATGACTTTCTTGTTGAAGGCCTCTGGCTCATTGAAAATCTTAAGCATACATTCTAAGTTCTGTAAGCTGCAGCTTCTCTCGCACCAGCCTCGGGGGAAACTTGCAACCAATTCATAACCGAGTTCTAAACTCTCCGCACAAATTCGGAAAGTTTATCAAGACTTACAGTGGCCGCTTCGCCGTGTAAGTAGCGAGTGCAACAGCACAGCAGCAAGCAAGACATATATGCATTAGCTTCTGCGACGCATTGAACCACAACCTCAACAGAACCTCTGTTTCCGAACAGAAATCAGCAGGCTAGTGCACAAGATTACAAGATGAAGGCGTGTCCGCCACCGGGATTTACGAACCTACCTGCAGTACTGGATTGGTGTTAGGTAGGTGGATTCTTTGCAATGTTAGTGCAAAATTAAGTAAACCTGTTATATATACAACAGATTTTTTGACAAGACCACATTACCGGTAGTCTATCGCTTGCAGGTTGAGTAGCTTAAATCTGGCAGAATATCTGTTTCATCGGACTGCCGGATGTTTCATCGGACTGCTGTGGGCAGAATCTTTTGAGCTCCGGTTACGTTCGCGAATGAGAGCGAGTGCATTCGCCTCACGACGTAGAAAATTTAAACTCTTCTTGGTCATGGCAGGCTCTTCTTCTCGATAGATGTATTCTTGTAATTCATTCTGGAGGCAGGGGTTAGGGTTTGACGGAAATTTAAATCTTGAAGGGCATTCTTTTCGTTCAATCGATCGACCGTGAGAGGCATGCGGTCGTATTGCTGCTGTTAGAAATAATCCTACATGCTTTTGCACAATTTCTGCAGGGACTAAGGTAGTCGAACTCTTTCCGATCAGGTACCCATTTTCGCTACACTAATCACGAAGCATAACACTAATTGTCAACAATCCGGTTAATGTTACCAACACTAAATGTCAACATAGACACTATTTGTCAACTATTGGGTATAAATTTTTTACAAGTTTATATTGAGTGTTACCTAACTATTTCATCAAAATGCAAAGAAATGAACCCAAGAAACCTATAACATGCTCAAAAAAATTACTACTCAGAAAAGTGAACACAACACTAAATGCCAACTAATTGAAGTTTAGAGTAACCGAGATAAAAGTTCAAGTAACACTAATCACGATATAACACTATTTATCATCATTAGTGTAGTTAGGTTGCCATGTTTTTTATCAATTGTGGTTTAGGTGACAACTCACTTGATTGGACAGTTCATGTAGCACAAATGTTTGGGAGGTGTAAGGTGGAGGCACCCATTAACCTATAAACGCCACGGCGGATGTTTTGTGTCCAGTGAATGACAAGGAATTCTCTTGTGTAGGATAGAAATGCAACTATTCATCCTCAAAATTAGGGGTGGAAAGGGGAGATTTTCTATAGTAGTTTGACTCCCAATGAATATTTTTGTTTTTTTTAACTAGATAATGTCACACGGTTCTAAAAGGGCTGATTTCCATGGGCACCACCCATCGTTTAAGGGTTAAGGGAGGTGACCCATTCCCGACCAGGGACCCATTCTCGTCATATAGACTACACTCTTTCAAATCAATAGGAAAAAGTAGGACATTAATTATATATGGCATAATCTCCAATGCAATTGTGGCGCATTACAATTGGTTGCAGTCTTGGTTGATTTTGCAACCAACCTATGGTTGGAAATAGGAGGACCTATATGACAAGAATGTGTGGAACAAAATCTTCAACTATAAAATTCGTAGTAATTATGTTTTGAGAAATAAAATTTTGAAAAATATGGAATCCTTCTAAACTCTATTTCTATACATGGGAAAATTTCTCCACTCAAGAAAACAACACTCTAGATATGCAAAATTGCTTAAGTGGTCAGAAATGGGTCAGCTCCCTTACCAAGTAGTGCCCCATAAGCAATTAGTAGGGTGTCTCAAATCTTGTAGAGGGTGGGACTCATTTGCATTAATTTCAAATTCAAAGAAACTAGGTTCTGTAACCAATGTGGTCCCCAACACTGTTACAAAACTTGTGCCTCCTTTTGTATGCCAAAGTTATCTACAAATACTCTCCCAATGATCAATTTTGTAAAATTCTAAACATTGGACATGGATCGAGCCTAACTTGAGGCTTTCATAATTCATAGTAATTTTAGTTCAAGCTGTAAATTCACCAAACTTTCTACTACATCACCATTTCTATCTTTGCACATCAATAAATATTTGCTTTGCCAAATATTGCTGCAAATCATATTTACCATGGCTTAAGTTATCAGATTTGGGTGGCTTCACCTTACATTAAAAGCATAGATGTACATTAGAAACCACAATTATCTCCTATATTGAAACATGGTCAATTTTGTAATCAACCTATGGTTGGAAATACACTGATCTATATAATAAAAATAGGTTGAATGGAATCTTCATGAAAAAAATTTAAGGTAAAAAATATAAAATCCTTTTGACATCTATCTCTATAAATGGGGAAATTTTTTCTTTCATGCCACAGTGAATCACTTTAAAAAATTTTAAAGTTCAAAATTAGTAATGGTCATTGAGAGAAAAAAAATGGTCATCAAGAGATAATACAAAACATTAAGAGATCTCATAATGTTATAATCTAGAGATCTCACAATTTTTTGTTCAAATTGCACTAAATAGTCCAAAAATGGTTAAATGTAGCATCTTCACCATACCCATACAATAAATATGCCAAATTACTTAAGTGGTCAGAAAAGTGTCAACTAACTTAGTTTTTGTGCCAAACATCTTGCTGGGCCTCACCAAAAGAAGTGTTAGGACTTTGAGCATCATCAATCTCATTACAAAACTATCTTAATTTTTGTTGAAAATGAAAAGGAGATTTGGGTTTCTCTTTGCATGTATTTTTTGGACAATGTATGAAAAAACTATGAATTATCAAGGCCTTGAAAACATGTCTACCCATAAGCAACCCCAAATACTCATATTCACACCTAGATGCTCATATTCACAAGCGGCTCACATTTTAGGCAAGAATCTAGACGAAATGGTTTTGAAAACAAGTCACAATTAGGTACAATTACATTAGTATAAGTAGTATGGATGATGATTGATATGCTAGACTTTAATTTGAAGAATATCTCTATTAGCACTAGTAGAAAACACAAAATTTTTTGTTGTTTCGGTGACGTTGTTTTGGTCACCGAACAACAAATTTCTGCTGAAATTAACAGATTTTTGTTAATTTCAGCAGAAATTTGTTGTTCGGTGACCAAAACAACGTCACCGAAACAACAAAAAATTCTGTGTTTTCTACTAGTGTAGGTGAAGGTCATATTTGACAAGGAAGTATTGATATTGAATTTCCATGCCAAATTTTAAAAGATCTACTTCATCTTTGACCCTTAAAGAATGCATCTAATGGATAACAGAGGATCTCTCTATATAGGATAGAAGTGCAACTATTCATCCTTGGAATTTTGCAAGAAAAGGAGAGGTTTTCTACATTAGTTTGTCTTGCAATAAGTGCTTTTACAATTTTTTGAGCCAATGCTTCACACAATCATAAAAATTGATGATTTTCAAAGTCACATTACAAAAAAATATGAACCTTGCAAAGGGCCGCTAACTTTTGATCTTTGGCACCTCAGCAATGCAAATACAGAAAAAATTGAAAAATATTTTTTAGATTTTTTTAAATTAAAAAAATATTTTAAAATTGCCAATCTGATGTGCTGCTGACATGGCATCAATAGTGACACATCAGATTTAAAATTAAAAAATAATGATTTTTTTTCTATAATTGCATTGCAGGGCTGCAAAACTTGCAACCTCTTCAAGGCTTGAAATTTTTCCTAATGCACCCTTAACCCTTAACCCATTAAGGACCATGGTTGATTTTGGGGGCGGGCAAGATCTTTTTTGATTTTAAGGAGAACATGATAAAAAAATACCAAACCACAATGAATTTGGGAGATCTGCCTATACCGATTGAAATCCATATGAATGCTTGGGGCTCCACAATAAATTTTGTGGCATTTGAACATTCCAATTTAGATATTACAATGCATCTCTATGTATTTTCAGCCCATGTCGTTGGTTTTTTCAACCCCTAAAGTGCATGCTAGCACAAAATTTCCCGATTTTTGTCCCAACACATTCATTTCCAAATTCCCCACACCTGTCCCCATTCATCCAACCCCAAATTCTTTATCAAATGTTGGCTAAAAAGGAAAAAGTGTCAATTTCAATCAGAAAGTGGTCAACCAGACCTTAATGGGTTAAACGTCAAGGTGGACGTTTTGCATCCAATGGATGATAGAGGACAAAAGTGCAACTATTCATCCTTGAAATTTTGCAAGAAAAGGGAAGGTCTTCTACAACAATTTATCTTGCAATGAATGCTTTTACAATTTTTTAAGCCAATGCTTCACACGGTCATAAAAATTGATGGTTTCCAAAGTCACCCCGTCGTTGTTTTAAGGGTAAAAATGGATAGCACAATTTTTTCAACTTACCATAACTGGTTCCAAAATAATGGGATTCTGGATTGGGACTCTGGGAGACCACCACCAACTCATTCAAAATTTGAGAAGCTTCTGTATACGTTGATGTGCCGAGAATCCCGCCTAGATTGCTTCACGAGGAACTAGGACATGCCCAGGGACGATTGGACCCCTTATTGCCCCATCCAAGGAGTAAATGTAAAAATTGTCTCCTATTTTGTACCACATAAATTTTGTATTTTACTCACCCTCCCCTAGCTAATTTGGGGCCTCTGATTTCCAATATGAATTCAGCATTTGCAAATTTTTATTGTATGTGGCAAATAAAAATTTCAATGTTTTCTCCATGGATTAAAGCACAGGGCAATAAGGGGGTCAATCTTCCTTGGCCTTGCAACATGGCTTGATGAGAACACCCATTGGCATGTAGATTTGCAAAGTTGAAGTATAACAATAGAATTTTCATGAGGTAATAGCCTCTGAACCAAGGAGAATATTACATTAGTAAAAGAGGGGCTACAACACTAATGACATTTGAAGATTCTCTTAGTAGGCTGCTATGTCATTGCTCTTTTGGCCCATGGCTTTTGACCTTGGTTTAATGCGGTTGGAAGTCGTGTTCACCATCATGACATTTGGATTGCAAATTCAATGAAAGTTGTTTTTTCTTTTTTTACTTGTTTTGTACATCTTCATTGTGTGCACATTGAGACCAAAAGGAATAATATTGCTTTAGAGACGTTACTAGCTTATAGAAGTTCACTTTATAGAAGTTCTATTTGTACCCCCTTGGCCCCTTGTATTTGAGGACTCATTTCCTAATCTCCCACAATGTATCTATATTTTAAACAAACCAACCATTCATTGTGGTTTGAATTATTAAGTTCAGTACAACCTATTTTTGACAAAGCCCCATTTACGCAAGATAGGATGATCTATTTTCATGAATGAGGGAAATATGATGTGGCCTTAGCAACTTCACAATGATGAATAACACATTGATACCTAATGAAGTTGCTAAGACGAGTTTTTTGGTTTGTACTTCTAGAAAATAAGTTTGCCTATACATCAAGAGCAAGTAGAATTATAATTTGCACTTTCATAATTTCTATTGATTCCAAACTTGATGAAAAATTAGCAAAAAATTGTACAAACTTCATTATTTCTATTCCATGACTAGGGAAATTATCCCCCAACCTCCACCATCACTCAATCAAACATATGCTAAAATGTTTAACATTGTTAGAAGTAAATTGAATACCTTATTCCCTTGAAAGGGACATACATGTATCTTTTCAATTAAGTAACTACCCCTATAAATAATAAATAAATAAAACAACCAATTCACCCATCCATCCACAAAAACAAAAATATTTTGATACAAATATGATATATGGGATACATATAGATATGATATATGGATATGATGTATAGAATATGGATGTATTATGTGGAATATGGATATAGTATCAAATTTAGGTACATTAACAGGATATGGTTCTTAATTCCATATTGATTGTAATCTAGCATGTTCAAAAAAATATACATATGGCATATAATGAATAATTCATTCACTTATTAATTGAAAGGGGTGACTAAAATGAATTCACTCACTATCCCTTCAAAACGACAAATGTTTTGCAAATATAGAGCAAATGCAAAATATATCATTGCCTTTCAGTAATTTGAATAGACACATCCATTCCCATAATTTTAACCCTTGAAGGTTTAAAAGGCCTAATTTGGACTGCAACATGTTTTTTGTATTTATGTGAGATATAATGTGCAAAAATTGAAGTATATGTTAGTGACAAAAGTTTGTATTCATGTTGAGCCAAGGTTTAATGATATATGACACTCCCAATTTGAATCATTATTGCGCCTTTTATAAATTTGAGAAGTTGCAAAATGGTTACATATTTTACTTATGTTGTATTATATTTGAGCATGACAACACATAGATGTTAAAATGACATCCAAATGAAATATGTTAATTGTTGAGTTTCTAATTCACCTATGGCATATGTTCTACCATATTTTAGTACATAATTCATATTGTGAGAGTGAATTGAAATAAGATACCAAGCATGTTCAGTTCCCTACACACCTTTAAAGGCTCAATATCTTAGTGTAAGGTAGTATACTCTAGAAGCAACCATTTCAAAGTTGTTCCACTTTTTTTTTTATAGGTTTCCATAGATAGAAATATTTTTAGATCATTTTTCAAGGAAAGAAAAATAAATATGGAACTTAATACAAGTGGTTTTGTATTTTTCTAAGCATTTATGAATTCCTTTTAAATTTTCTTAAGATTTGGGGCATAGACACCTATTTGTGACCATGGGTCTCCCCAAATCCATTCACTTACAATTTGTAAAGTGATGTGAGGAGATCAAAGACAATGATTGGCTCTTGCAATACACTTTTTTCCTATTCATTCAATTGCTAAAGTGGTCCATTTAAAAATCACCTCATTTCCTGATTCTTCAACTGAAAATACATAAACAAATTGCCTCATACTCCCTCTATCTCACATAAAAACTCCAAAACCCTTCTCCATGAGGGATTAACTATATTTTTAGTCTTTGTGCCAATAATACGTACATTCAAGAACTAGTAACCCATCTACTACATCTATGCAAAATCTCCAACTTAGTTGCTATCATTCAAGCACCAAAATCTATGTGAAAAATACCATATTTGAGCATCATTCATGAAAGCTACTAGCTCATCATTCTTAACGATTTAAAGGTTGGTGGCAACAATGGGATTGTAGGAATATATGCAAAGAAACATGGCCCCTTCATACACAAATTTGAATAAGTACCCAAGTGGTCACAGGATTCATTGTCAACACAACTGTTTGAAGAAGCAACAAGTACAAGGGGCCTCATGTGGGCAAGGCTGAGCTTGCTGGGAGAGGAATGCTCCTTGATCGCTTGCCACTTACTCCCGCTGCCATTCAACAAGGCCAATGCTTACTCAATGGTTGAAATTAATGGAGCTTTTTAGAGGGACACAAATTGTGCCTGATTTGGAGGTTTTTAGTTGGACAGAAGGAGTAATATTTTGTGCCCAGTGCCAGTGGCATGGACGATCCTAACGGCGTGACCCTCTCTCCGACGATAATTGAACCTCCGTCTCTCCTTAGCACGCACGGAAAATGCCTCTGGTAGGACGAAAAATATCTTCGTCGTAACGGAACATGTCTCCGTTGTTGTGGAACATACCTCCCCCTTGCGTCATTCTAGGGTTCTGCTCCCAAACTCGGTCTTCGCTGAGTCGATGCGTGAATTTTGCAATTGCTCCTGCTCGATCACCATTTCCCGACAATCAGTCGCCTATTAGAACAGCAGGAGCGCTGATTTCTGTGCTAACAATCTAGGTTTTCGCCAATCCCAGTGTATTTGAGGAGGAGTTGGAGGAAGTGGTCGCCTGGTTTACTACAAACTTTCGAACCAAGTGGCGACGATCGGCCGGCGACAGGGAGTTTCGTGATTGTCTCCATACGATCGTGGTTTGATTGTGGACCTGTAGGTTGCTTCGCTTCGGCTGGTCTTTAGCTAGAAGTGATTTTTCAGGGCAATGCCGAGTTTGGTTCGATTTGAGAGTTGAGAATGTAGTGCACGCTCTGTTGGAGGAGATGGATTTTTGAAGTTTGGTTTGTGATTTCCAAGGTGTGGTCATCAGGTACGCTATTCTATTTTCTCTCTGTTTTTGTGTTTTTGTAGTGTTTTTGATTAATTATTTTTTTGCTAATTAATTGTAATCTTAATTAGAGTGTGCTATTATACAGCCTGGCGACTTCATGCGATAGCAATTTCTTCATTGTACTACGATCGGTGGCACTTTGTTACGAAGTCGGTGGTCTGTTCAGCGAAATCTCCGTGGGATACCAAGTGCGTGGTCAAGTCGTCTCAGTGGGATTTTCATAGTTCGAGCGTATTGTGGATTGAAGGGCTCACTCAATGGCAGAATTGTAATCTGTGTTGTCCCTGGAAGGAAAATATACATTAATGAGATGGTAATTGGTGGGTGAATTGTGAGCAGCGTTCTCGAGGCGGAACCGGAGATTGCTGATTCCAGACGAACAAGCAGCAAATTAATTTTGCCAAGCAGATACTTTGAGGTGTGGTTTCCAGGAAGCAGTGTTGCCAGAATGGGTCCCTCTAGATACGGCATCCTGCTCCTCACATTTGTGACGATCGGCATGGCTGGTGGTAAGTAGTCTTGACTGCAATTGCAGCGCTTGGTGAATGCGTATGGTGTGGATTTTCTCGTAATCGTCAAGCTTTTGATCTTTTAGTAATGGTTCTTATTTTTGAACATTGAACTTTTTGCAGGAGCCTTATTGCAGCTAGCGTTCTTGAAAAGATTAGAAGAAAGTAGTGGTACGTTTCCCGTCTGGATAAATCTATATAGTCGCTATGGTTGGTGATATGATGTTCTACGACTCTTGTACATCCTTCGATTGCGTTCCTCTGCTTTTATGTCCCATCTTCTGTAAACGGTTAAGTTATGAACCGGGACAAGATCTGATAGCGAGTTCACTGGCATGGGATGAGTTCTGTTTTATTCATATTATTTCTCTGCTTTATAGAATCCTTAACTTAGAGAAAGCTGAGATGTACACTGATTTAGGGAATGTCAACAGGATCTGGGCTTAATCTCAGGAGGGATTTGTCAGAATTCGATAATCAAACATTAGCATCGGGTGAGCCAAATTCCTTGTTCTTTATGATCATCTTGTGATTGCTACAGCTGGGGACTTGATACAATGCTAGATTTTAGACCATCTTAGATAATTATCGAGAGGTAGATCTCGTTTTTAATGTCACCTTTTCGTGCTCTGCAGGGATATCTCTGTGGCACAACGATGAAGGTGCAAGAATATTGCGTGTTGGACTGGTAGGTGTTTTTCCTTACATCTTAAGTTGTCTATTGGCAACGTTATTCCTCGCCTTTTCATTGAGTTGCAGATCATTTGCTGAGTCCTGCCTTAGAATTTGATCTGGAGCAAGGGAATGGTATACAAGTAGAGTATCCTTATGCGTGGAGCATGATAAGATCTCTCATATTTATAAATAGTGAAGGAGCAAACAGTTGATATGAAAAGTTGGAGTCAGGATGATTTTTCATTGTTCAAGTGTTTCCTTGCTACCAAGCACAACTGATTGTCTTGTTGATTCGAATTGAGAAAGCGTTAGTATGCCAACCACTGCTCCACAGACAGCAGCTGGACATTTTTCATTACAACTGTCATTATTATTTGTGTATTGACTCTCCAGCCTTCTGTCGGCTGCCATCTTTTGGAATGCAGATCAAGCAAGAAATTATCAGCTGGCAACCAAGAATCATTCTGTTGCATAACTTCCTCAGTGCTGATGTACGTCCATTTTCATTCCTGCATACATAACTGCAAATTCTCAAACTAAGTATCGTCTACAGGAGTTTGGCCTTGAGTCGAACGCATTTTATGACGAAGTTCCATATTCTTTCATTGGCACAGGAGTTTGTTGTATTGAAATTGTAACAACTAGAAATATTTCATGGTGTGGTTGGAGAGCAATGTATGTTCCTCTTGTCTTCTCATGCCGTATACAAGCTTTCTTTCTATAAGAATACGCGACGTTAAAGGTGAAAATGATTCCCTGCAGGAATGTGATCACCTGATCAATCTTGCTCGTCCAAGACTTGCGAAATCAACAGTTGTGGATGCTAGCACAGGCAAGGCACGTATCCCAACTATTAGCTTTTCTTTATGCACATGGTAATGTCTGCGCTGTTTGTTGCTTCCCGGAAGCATACGTGGTATTACTCCTGCTCCATAATTGAACAAGTGGATCGATACAACTATTTGTTCATCAAGCCTGCTGGAGTTAGCCCTTGATCATCACACAAGTGAATCTGGAATTTCTGATATGCTTAGCAGAGTTTATAAATAGCTGTTTTTAGTCACCAATGTGAGCTTTGTGATGGGAATGTGCACTGGCTTGTTAGTTTTATTCTTGAAATTCTGTGTGATAGTTGCATTTTATGACCAATTTCAACAGGGGATAGAGAGCAAGGTTCGAACAAGCACTGGCATGTTCTTGAATGCGCAGGATCGTAAGCATCGCACTATTCAGGTGAGGAACTGATTAAATATTTCACCTCTGTCAATGAGTTCACCTGTGGTTGTAAGGCCGTTGGTGGAAGTGTGAGTTTGTGCTTTTTCATTCTTTTCATTGGCGATGGCTTGCACCTTTTATCTTCAGTGCTTGGGTTTGCATGGATCTTGTCTTCAGGCAATTGAAAATCGAATTGCAGCGTATTCTATGGTACCTGTTGAGAATGGGGAACTGCTCCAAGTTTTACGGTGAGTTAGGGACGTGTTTATTGTCAATGCTTTCAGTTACCACTGAACAAGAATATGCACTTGTCTCTATTATGTTGTGAGTCCTGGAACTGGCTATCATCTTTTTCTAGCAAAAAGTTGACCTCTACTGGGATATGTCATCTCGAGTTCAAGTTAAATCCAATCTACCGTATTTCTGTCATAGGTTCTACCAGATGCAAATCATTTCTTTGTGGTTCTGAGCATCATTAATTATCTTGCTAACCAGGTATGAATCCGATCAATATTACAAGGCACATCACGACTACTTTTCTGATGAGGTAGTGTCTATTTTCTCTCTCTGAAAATGATATATGCAGTAATGCGTACTCTCTTGCTGGGGACGAGTATTCTTGCAAGAAGTGCATATAGTATTCACTCGTGCATATATTTTATAGTAGTTGTGAAGACCTGAAAAGCTGGTCATTTGTGGGAGAGGGAATCACATGTCAGAGTTGATTTTGCAGGCCATACACCTTGATTTATCATAGATGTCTCGATATTTTTTCCAATTTGAAATTTGTTGATAGAAATTTGCATTTGAACCTAGGTTTTTGCTGTTTCATATTTGGTCATGTATCTCTTTATACAAGTGAAGCCCTTACGCCAGATGCCGGATGTCTCAAATTATTGGCGCCCTTGTTTTTCAGTTCAATTTGAAACGGGGTGGGCAGCGTGTGGCCACAATGCTCATGTACTTGACCGAAGGTGTTGAAGGGGGTGAAACGATTTTCCCAGGGGTACAATCCTTTCTATCATCTCAAATTCCTTCTGATCTCTCCTGCAATTCAGGGCATAAGGACAGCAGTAGACACCTCATCTATTTTTTGGAATTTTTTGCATTTCTTCGCTCTGTCACTTAATTCTTCTGTGCCGCTTGTTGATCTCAGATTGGAGACAAAGAGTGTAGCTGTGGTGGGGAAATGAGAAGAGGCATCTGTATCAAACCTAAGCGAGGTGATGCTGTCCTTTTTTGGAGCATGGTAAGTGCCTCTTATTTTTTCACACCTAACATCTTTATTGTCAATTGTTGGTGTTACTGGCATATGCGTGGAACATATTGTAAAATTATCACTCATTTACGATTGGGTGGTAAGCTAATAATATTTTTTTAAGTACTTATGTTACAAGAATACCATTACCTAAAGATTGGTGCTTCTTCATCAATTAGATGTTTCTTGACCCTTGATGCCTGAACTGAAAATAGAAAGTTCACTTTAACGGAGTATAGTTAACTAGCTTGATGTGTGCCTGACATTGGTTGGAAGCTTGAAAGTGCTTCCATGCATACATGAAAATTGGAATAGAATTGATGTTTTTGCTTTTATTTTTAATGTAAATGACAGTAAAAGAGACCCGTAGGCAACAATCCTATACGGAATTATTATGCAGAATCTAACTTAAGCAGAATGAAGTAATATTAGGAATCCAAGCCTCGAATTCCGCATGGAACAATCACATACAAGATCTATGGACAAATAGATTCAATTGTGTTATAATGTAGATGATAGTAACTTTCTTAGCATATTCTTACCATCCATTTTTGTAGGTCATACTTTCTTCTTCCAATAGTGTATTTAGTAGAATGATTCATTTGAACTCCTACTCTTTCTAGAACCTTCGTAAATGATTTATTTCAGCTCCTGCAACTTTTGTCCATTACTTGCAAGCACAGTTCTGCTGTTAAATGTCTGTGTTGATGTGCAGAAACTGGATGGATCAGTCGACCCTTCAAGCCTTCATGGTGGGTGCAAAGTTCAGGCAGGAGAGAAGTGGTCGTCCACCAAATGGATGAGGCAGCGAGCTTTTGACTAGGGTTTGGGAGGAAGAGTCAATAAGCTCACAAGCTCTTTATTAGTTTCTACTGGTGTGACTGGCCAGGGATGCATGTAGTGAGAGATTTTGAATAGAGTAATTTTTAAAATTCCGATTCTAGCTTCAGGGACGTTGAAATCGATGCCAAAATTTCCAGACGCATTTATTTGCCGTCGTGTAACCCAAATAGGCAGATAAGGGGGATTGCACTGCAAGGAATTGGAGAAACTGAATCTAGAATTTAATTATCTCTTGAACACTCGAAAAGTAAGCTCGTGTCCAGTAATTTATCCATGGTTGGAATTCGTCTTTCTTAGTCCTACCAGGAAACACGACTGCAGAAACTTGTGTGCAGCTACAGTATCTGTGAAGAAATTCAACCTTTGTTCTTACTTTTTCCATCCATTTTCTTAGAATACTTTAAAGTTCAATAACTCTCAACCGTAAATCTGAATTTGACGAAGGTAGCACTGTCCGTTTCTATTATAATTGATACTTATCACTGTCCGTACACTGATGATGTGTCCAATCTTCTATTTAATTTCTAATTTTCAATGGGAAAATGTAGAACCTTCATTAAGGTGAAGGTACCCATAACTGATAAATAAGCAATTCTGGACATGGTCTGCCGTGTTGCAAGGGAAAGCAAATACTTTCAGAGGTGCATCGATAGAAATGACTGGGATTGCAAAATTTTGGTAATTTTATCACTTGAACTGAAATCACTATGAAATTTGGGAGGCAAAAAGTGTTATCAACCCATAGACATTCACTAGACACTTCCAAACTTAACCAAACTACTTTCTTGCTTTCTTATTCACCACTTTGGAACATGTCTCATGACCTTATTAGTTGGAACAAATTCCAAGGCTTGGTTGGAAATTGAACCCAACCTTGGTAGAAAATAGAGCACCCTACAAGTTGCACACTGGATACTTGATTGGAAATGGATACTTCTATACAAAATAGTGAAATTAGGTTGCCCCTCACTAATTTCTCGACATTCTATACTATATAAATATGTACAGTTCCTATAAAATAATGCAATAATGTAGGAACCATGTGTGTTGCATGAATTGGGGCATTGGTTCATGGCTTAGGTTTAGAGAATTGCTTGTGCCTCCATCTGAAGAAGTGGTGAGTCATGAGGTAACTTTCTTGAGTAAGGCAACCTAATTGTTAAAGCAACCTAATTTCACTATTTTGTATACCTTAAGGTATGTTTTCACCTGGCATTTGGTAACAACGCTCATAAAAATATAACACCTCTGACAAAGATCAAAAGGTACGGGTTGTATATAAACATTTGTTTTCAATCGGTTTAGCATTGGTTCAGCATAAAGTGGGTCATTTTAAGTTATCAATTGTTTAGACTTGATCTTCTGCAATCTGTACAACAACTACCATTGGATTTCCTATCTACAATCCCCATCCAAAAAATTCATTCACATCATGGAGAAGAATGTAAGCATCAATACCAATGGCACTGGACCATTTGCCACAACTAAGTAAGTTTGATAGGAATATGAAGTGAACACTTCATTGACAACTATGAGAATATTAGGTGGGGATGTCATTTTTATAATCAAATTCATTGTCCATTATAAGCTTTGAAAAGGTATGAGATAATTTGAAGATGAGAGCTTAAGCGCTCATTGTCAAAAAAGCTGGAATAGAATTTCAGACCTCATTTAGGCAGAGAAGAATATCTTTTTTCAAAAAAATTGAGCTAAAAGAAGTTGAAAAATGAAATGAAATTTTCAAAAATCTATTTGTAATTTTGAGTCTTTAATCAAAATTTATGAATGAATTTTAAAGAGGGGTGTTTAAAAATGTCAAGGAAAATGTCCCTTTCAATCCTTCTTTTGAAATTTGTTCATAACTTTTGATTAGAGGCATTCAATATCAAATGGATTCTTGGAGATGAATGTTAACTTGATTTCTCAACTTTTCTTAATTCAAATTTTTTTGAAAAAAATCATTCTTCTATGCCTAAATGAGGTTTGAAATTCTACTTCAAACACAATTTCTGCATTTGACTTAACTATGAGCGGTTGAGCTCTTACTGATTTTCATTTTCATACCCCACATGGGTTGTTTTACTTCCTACCACCCCTCTTGTATATTAAGAGCTTGTCTTCTCCTTTCGAATCCAATATTGAGAGTGACCCCTAAATTTCCACCAACAATACCTCCTAATTGGTAGTAGCTATTCTTAGTTAACTACACATTTGGAGTCTGATCAACTAACATTGCGCCTTACAATTTAGAAACTATGTTTCTTGTTGATTGAGGTGCTATATAACATTTTTGTAAATTCATGTAATTGTGTGAGCAATGTCCTCATTTGTTGACTTGATTACTGTTCTTTTCCCTTGCTAGCTCGTTGTCCACCTGGGATCAACATTTACTAAAGAGTGGAAGTGTGAACACACATGATTCTCTTTCTAGCAGTGCCCCAAAGACTTTGGTTTAAGAGCATCGCCACCCATTGACGCTAGAGGAGGCTGGCTTGAACTAGGTCGTGGCTGGCTTCAAAAACTTCTCCCACCGTTTCCCGGGAAAAGCAATAAATGAGATTGACCCTGCTCAAATAAGTGGTCAAACTCCCATCTTACCTATTCCGCTCATCTCTTTTATTCTTGTTTTCTGACAATGTTTTTGACACTCTCTTTGAAAAGAGTGATAACTATAGCAAGCCCCACCAATGAGAAGTTTTGACTTGTTTCCTTTTTCATCTTTTATTGAAATAAATGAATTAGAACTTGTCTTGCCGGGTTGTCTTGCCGAGTTGTCTTGCCGGGTTGTCTTCCCCGAAATGGGTGGCATGTTTGTGGGACGGAAGGATCTTGGGAGCTACAAGGCACTCACCAACCCATTTCCCAAGCCACATTAGAGCATCGCCATCCATTCACACTTAATGTGGCTTAGAAAATGGTTTGGCGAGTGTCCTGTAGCTCCCAAGATCCTTCAGTCCCACAAACATGCCACTCATTTCTAGGAAGACAACCCGGCAAGACAAGTTCTAATTCATTTGTTTCAATAAAAGATGAAAAAGAAAACAAGTCAAAACTTCTCATTGGTGGGGCTTGCTATAGTTATCACACTTTTCAAAGAGAGTGCCAAAAACATTGTCAGACAACAAGAATAAAAGAGATGAGCGGAACAGGTAGGATGGGAGTTTGACCACTTATTTAAGCGGGGTCAATTTCATTTATTGCTTTCCCCGAGAAATGGTAGGAGAAGTTTTTGAAGCCAGCCATGACCTAATTCAAGCCAGCCTCCTCTGGCATCAATGGGTGGTGATACTCTAATGCCAGGTGCGAATGTACCATTACTTCTGTAACTAGGATTGAATATAATGGTAATGTAAGGTACCGGTAGAAGGATTGAAATCTGACATTGCCCCGTCACTAGCCCGTGAGCCAGAACATGTCCTTACATTAGTGTGATAACTTAGCAGCTCCCTGTATTTAAAGTATTTTTGGAATAAACGTACAAATTCCATCGCACGTTGAATAACAGTTCTGGGGTACTAAAAGTTTTAAACAAGACAATTATGTAATTGTGGACTTTAATACTATGGTACTGTATTTTGATTCTTTGCACATTGTTAATACTACCTAAAAATTCAACAATGTTGGGAAAAACAATTATGGTCTCTTTTGAATGAACAAAAACTTCCATTCTCATCAAACATTTTGAACAAAGACGTGCATATCGTACGCGAACAGGACCAATTGTATGACGCTCCCTTTACAGATAAAAAAAGCTCTTCACAATTTTTTATTTTTTATTTTTTTAAGCACATGGACAATTTCCATTGATAGGGGGAAAAAGTACACAGAACCAGAGGAACCAGTCCCCGGCGGAAATATTTTAACTCTTCACAATTTGATCTGTACCCTGAAGGGATTCACGGTATACTGTAAAGTTACAAAGTTAAGTGGCAGTCTTGATTTCAAGACCTTCCAAGCACTAAATGAATTTTCATTCTGCCTTGCTGAGATGGCAAAAGCTAGTAATTACAAGCAGCATCTGTTCGACGCAATAGGATACCACTCTGAATAAATTGGTGGAAAAATCTCAAATTGCTCAAAATAGGTTAAAACCCCACTGTCCAATATCCTCAAGGTATGATTACCAATACACGTACAAATATGTGCAGAGCTCGTTGGAGCCGCATTGAACGGAAAATCGAAGACCCGCTCCGTCAGACCAGCAATGGTGTGTACTCGCTCAGCTTGTCCTTTCTCGACTGAGCGTAGTGAGCTAGGTAATGCGCCTGTAAACCATGCGATGAAACTCGAGTCAGCAGTTTTCTCAAGAGATATACAATTTGCCTCATAGACTACATCGAACCATGCAACCATATATGCTGTGAAGGAGTGGAATGCAAACCTGTAAAAGTATGATAATGTCCAGGGAGACAGTTCCTAAGCTCCCCACAAGCCACGGTGCCTTGGCGATAAATTCTTGCCTGTGAAGTCGGTAGATAAATGTCGGTCAGTACAGTGTAAAAATACGGACGCGCATCACATCAAGCTACTTCTCGTTCTAGCTACATTATGAGGTCGAGTAACATCATGAAGAAGGTCCCTCATTATAAGGACATTCAACATCAAGAAGAAGATACCGCCGAGTAAATGAAGCTGGGTAACAGCACACATACCAAGAGTAAAGCCGCATACAAATGGACATGCCGTACGTGAAATTTGCCGCAATTGCACAAAAAATCATAGCAAGTGATAAGCCCTCGACGGAACCGCGGTCATTGTTCTTAATCACTTGAGATATTCGAGATCCCACGTACAACGATGCGGATGACCATCTGCAGGAAAAAAAATGAAATGATGAATTCCCGCACATCTCAGCACCTAAATTATAAATAAGTGAACACGTCAACCGCATAATTCATCACCTACGCAAAAACAAATAAATGACCAGAATCGCCAAAAACTCTGAGTAAGAAGAACCTTATGTCCACCCCCACCCCCCACCCCCTTCAAAACAGCAGGTTGAACACATAAGAAGAGTTCGAGCCAGAAATATACCCAATCACAGTCCCAAAGTTCTTAATCCAAGGTGTTCTTGGATCTTTACAGATTGTCAGCAACTTTCTTCCAACCGCCAATCCCATCGTGCTGACGGCAGACTGATTGCCCACTTTAACACCACGAGAGGCAGTCCCTAAACATACGAGGCCAACCAGACTGACAACAGCAGCAACAGCTGCTCGCCGAACATTTTTACCATGTTTCCTGAGAGGTCCATGGTGTATCCTGAGAAGTGGTCCAGTAGGAGGACCGTACTCCAAGCCATATTGCATAATAACCCGTCGTAGCTGCTTGTTCATGGAAGGAGACGGAGAAGTATGTGAAGAACGTGCATTGAGATTCTCATACTCAGAACACTTGTCATCCCAAGCCTGGTTTAACAGCAGAGGTGTTGCCTCTCCACGTTGATATTTTGCCAAATGTTTCTGCCATCCTTTTAATTGTTGTTCCCCCTCATTCCCAATATCTCTGGAACGGCCTGTATCTGTAACCCATACATGTTTTGACATCTTGGTTAGCCTTCAACATGCCGTCATGCAAAAGAAACCAATCACTAATGAGAGGTGTGGCTCCGAAGCAATTATATACAACTGAACAGTTCAATTCATCCCCTGATTCACGCTCGCCAATGCAGAAAAAGTTGCTTATCCTAACTTTGACATGAAGATTCCTCAAAGATGCCGCATAACACATAAGAGCGGTAAGTACATTTAAGAGTCTACTTTTCTAAGATTCTTACCTGACGGGACAGGGGACGGAGAGCACACCACAACTGAGCCTTCGAGCGTCGGCTGCTTCGCTTCCTCATATTTAGAAAGCAGCACTTCTTCCTCCTGATCATGCGGTTTCTGATAATACATGTACTGGTACAAACAATTGTAGCCAAGTCAGGAATGTACACACCGCACAACGGGAAAAATCAGTCGATGAAAAATTATCGAAAAAACGATTGCATTAATAATCAGTTCCATTGCCTCTGTGATTAAAGAGATGTGTGCTCGAAAAATGAATTTGCACTAACGATATCTGGATACCATCAGCTAAAGATGGAACTCACCTGCCCTTGCAATGAAATTGTTTAATTGCGTCAAAGAATTAGATTAAATTAAAAAAAAAATTAAAAGAGCAACTCACCTGACTAATAACCACAAAGTCAGCGAACATAAAATAGCTGGCTGACAAATTCTGAGTAGCAAGCTGGTCCCCAGTAAGAAGACATCCAAGGAAGTTGAAAGTATCGCCCTACATGTGACAATTGCGGAATCAATGAGTAAGAAAACCTTCGCAGAACATTGTGGTCATCCGGTAATCGAGTAGCTACAACACGAGACGAACAAACCTAAGCAGAACAGAGCAGCCATTCCTATTGCATATTGCAAGTTCATGGCTAATCAACGGAAACTTCTCAGATAGCATACGTTGCCCTGATCACTATCGTCCTCCAACGACAATATCTATCTGATAGTTAGAAGTGCGACTACCAGTCCAGCATCCCCTGTCCAGCATAATTGTAACCAGATAATTTTACACGGTCTTGGTCTTTCCCAAAGACAACAAACTTCTTGTCACTCCCGCTGTAATAATTTACAGCAGGGCCTAAAATGCTACCCTACTGTGAATTCGCTTTGGTAACCTTAGTAATAGAACCGAAGAAGGACAATGCCTACGTATGTTCAACGTTACCAATACATTCCATACATCGTGTAGCCTTTGTCAGCTACGAAAGGAGAAAATAACAGCGTTAAAGGAAAAAAATGCGCACCGCAAGCCATTGAAAAAGGAACCACGGAGAAAGAGCTTCCGCACTGCGCAGGCGCCAGTTACTGATAAACTGTGGCACTTGAGCGACCAACCAGAACAGAAGTGATGACAGGCCGAGGTAAAACGACGTCAACTCCCAGGAAGAATAAACGCAATCCCCAAACCATGTTTCTATCCATAAGCTCGCTCCCGCCTTGCATCCACAAGCGGACTCGCCGTGTAATACGTACATGGTTGCGAACCTATCACTCTTTGGAGAAATGCCGATTCAAGAAAACTCTAGCGCTTTTCACACCACGCCGTGCTGCGATCTAGTAGCTCTCAACACAAGCTGCCGTCGTCCGTGAAATGCTACTGTAAGAGGAAACAGAGTTCCCCTTCTCTGGCTTTTGAAATCGAATCCCATGAACTTTCCAAAAATTGTCCAAGCCTTCACTCAAATTCGAACCAAAAGAATCAAATCCGCTCTTCCCTTAGTCTAAAGGACGACAATTCATAAAAGCAAGTCTTCTCCGAGAACCTCTCGATTCACAGCAATTTCGACAATAAAGAAACAAACAACTCGACGTCGACCAACACGCGCGACAAATGCAACCTCAAAAAGAACAATGTACTTGACAATTCACTTGCCAAACTCTTTCCCCGTCAAAATCAAAACTACTCCAACTTATCCTCACTCCCAAACCAGCAGAAGCGCAAGAACTGCACGCCTTCGAACCACAAGATCCCTCTCACCACTACCAACAATACACTGCAATCCAGCCTCCCTCTTAAAACTCTAAACACTTTTCTCGTAAGCGCGTAACCTGCGTTGGATCAGCACACTACATACGCGGCAGCAGCTTGATAAGCCGTATTACTGCAGCAATCCGACATGGTTCCCGGCCAGCAGCAAAAGTAGACTTCACTCTAACTCCAAGAAACACTACTATAAACTCACACCCGCTCTTTAAAAAATTGCAACAAAAAAGAATGCTCCCGCTCCCAGTGGCCACGCCTGATTCGGTCATGCACGCAAAATCCGTGAGCAGCGTCTTCGGCCGTCCAAAGAAACGTAACTGAAGCTCTTCTTCTTGCGAAGCCGGCCCAGGGGAGAGGGAGAAGCCACAAGAGGAGGAAAGCCAAGACCGCGGCGGAATGGTTGCTCAAGTAAGTACGTACTTCCCATCAATCAACGAAGTTCACTGAGGAGGAAAGTAAAACCGCTGTCAGCAGACAAAGGGAACCTTCCCTAAGTTCCTTTGGTTGCCCTACGAGGCTACGACGGACGGACCTCGGGTCCTCAGTCCGAGATGTCCGCCATAGCCACAGAAATACCGGCGATACCACAAGTACAGTACTGCAGTACTTGGAAAGAAAAAGTATGAGTGAGAGACGAGTGAGACTATTTGCACACGCCTATGCTAATTCCTATTGCTGGGCTGATTTTGAATTTCTCCAACTTTGAATTTACCGCGCGAGTCACCGAATTGAAAATATAGTGTAGATAGAGTCCAATACCCTATCGAAGCGACAGACTAATTGAGCAAGCCTATGCTAATTGTTATTGAGGGCTGATGCTGAATTTGCCGGCCTGTTTACCGGTGTTATCTGAAAATCATATACCGGTATCACCGAATTGACCTTAAAAGCAAATACAGTATAGGTCATCGCGATACAGTCGGTTCCCGTGGGGCCGCTTCCGGAGAGTGTGTCAGTCCTTCGTTAGCGGTCTCAGTTCAATTCCGGGTTTTCAGGCCTCGCTTTTTTATCGAATTGCGTTCTTTGGGGGCATGCAGTGGTAGTTACTCATGACTAACTAAATAGGATTAAGGAGGGGACTTTTTCACGGCATCCCAGATCTACTTTTTAGGGTAAGTTAACTAATTTCAATTAAGGTAGGTACACCCAAATGTGCCACTGACCTTAAACCGCCATCTATACTATACGTACATCTCCAAAATCAATTTTGTAGTCTGAACCTATGTTGAACCTATGTTAAGAAATGCTTGTAGAACCAAACTTTATTCCTTAATAACTTTTGCATACAGTATTCAAATGCCATATTCTTTGGTGCATCGGAACCTCCTTTCACTTGCCAACAAGATCATATGAAAATTTGACTAGTCTAATAATAGAAAATAGGCTTGGTAGCAAAAAGTGGCAGTTTGAAGTGTATTTACTTTAGTAGAAGAGGGAAATAGGTCAGCGAAAACTAAGGCCTCTTTATTTATTCCTAAGTAAAACATCATGAAGATGGTATTTCTATTTCTAAATTTTATCATGAAGATGGTAATTCCTAAGTAATTTTATCATGAAGATGGTACTTATTAATTACCATCTTCATGATAAAATTTAGAAATAATTAATTTATATTGAAATCGAAGAAATCCAAAATTAATTATTTGAAGATGAGTAATAGAAAATTAACTACTATAGGATAGGGGCAAAATTTTACATTCATCCTTGATTGAGGTAAGTTCTCTTTAATGCACTCTAGAATCTCTCTAGGAGAAATATAAAATTTATTCCCATTCTATAATTGATTAATTGTGTAATTTTTGACATCTCCAAGCTCATTTAGGATATGTAATTCATAATTCAAGTTCTAAATTTTCTAAATTTTATCATTGGTAGTAAATGATAAGTTTGGTCTAATCTAATGTTTGAAAAATTAACCCCTAAAGGACGATTGTCCCTTTGGGGGACAAATTAGATTTCAGGCAGGTACCTACGAGCTGAAATTTTGTCATGATTTTTTGAAACTTTTTTTGAAGATAGAAAAACTAATGAGCTTTGTGGGAATATAATTTTTTTCACATTTGGTGCCCGGAAACAAAAGTTATGACCAAACAAACTCAAAATAGGGGACAGGGGCAGTCTAGGTAGCAAAACAAATTTTGCAAAATTTTGAATTTTTTGTTTTTTGGATTTTTTTTCCTTGTAGATTATATAATTGTTTGCATGGGAAGCTTTTATTCATTCCATTTGAACTTATTATGAGAAAGTTATGGACAATCTTGTTGATCGGGTAGTTAGAGCATCTTCCTGAAAAAATAACTTATAGAATTCATTTTTGAATGCAATTTTTACAATTTTTCTGAAAAAACAATTTTTACATGATTTTGTTTGCTTGCTAGAACAATCTCACCATTGGGATTAGTGCATTTTAATTCCATCTTAAAGATATGAATAATTTAGATTTTCCTTCATTCTCATACCTACTTCTACTTAACAATTTTTTAAGCATGAAAATTAATTAATTTTTTTTAATTTTCTTTTTTCCTAGACTCTCAATTAAATTTCCCACAATAAAGATTTAAAGCTCAAAACTTTGTAGTGCAAAAAATTTAAGTTAAAAAAGTTCAAAGTCAAATAATCCAATCCCACAAGGTGCTGAAAAAATTATTTTTTTCACTTTAAACGCAAATATCTTTTAATCTATGTGGTCAAAATTTTTGAAATTTTTTCCACACATTTTCATACTAGTAAGGTATAAGACCCTATGGTTGGATGTGCAGAAAAAATAATTTTCAATTTTTTTCCACACATTTTCATACTAATAAGGTATAAGACCCTATGGTTGGATGTGCAGAAAAAATAATTTTCAAATTTTTTTACTCTTTACTACAGAAATGGCAATTTTGAGTGTTTTTTGTCAAAAATAAGGCCTTGGTCCTTTACAGGTTAAGATCTTGAACCCCTAACCCTAAGAGCCTAGGCATCTACATTATAGTTACCAGATTATAGGTGTTTATATTGTAGGTGCCTATGTTGTAAATGTCTATATTATAGGTACCTATGTTGGAGATGTCTATATTATAGGTACCTATGTTGGAAATGTCTATATTATAGGCACCTTCTATTATTATAGGATACTTATTGTCATGTAAATAAAGACACAAAATAGATCAAGTGCTACAACTAACACCAAATATGCAATAAAAAAACTAAGCAAAAATACATAATAAACCCACACTCACATGCCCCCCTAATAAATAAGGAGTCCCTCCAATCAACTAGGAACAAACACACACGTAGTCAGGGATGACCTTCAATGATATTGCTACAAAAATTGTACATATTCAAGTCAATGTATTGGTATATACATTACAAAGTTTAGACCCTACGGTTTGTCAATAGTTATCATGTGATTATCGTTGTTTCATGGGTTCACACGTTAATTATAATTTATCGCATCATTACGATGTAGTTGCAAGTAATGCATTGCAACGATGCGATAATGATGTGAAGTAATGCATTGTAATGATGCAATAAATTGTAACTAACGTGCAAATCCATGAAACAACAATAATCACATGATAACTATTGACAAACCATAAGGTCTAAACTTTGTGATGTAAATAGGCCAATCAAGTTTTATGAGCAATTTTGGAGAGAGTTGTGTGATTGTTTTGCTTGGAGATGATTGTTTTATCATTTAATAAAGTCTTCACTTCTTCTCTCATGTTTACATTCTTTGATTCTCCCTTAATGGAGTGAAAGCTGCTTGACTTGTGTGTGTTGATACAATAGATTTTCACTTGACAACAATTTGTTTCTTTCCTTTTTATAGTACCTATCTTGAGTAGAAAGACGAAATTTCAACTTTTAAATTGTTGCTTGCACTTGTAGTAACAGTAGAGGAGTGGCATCTACAAAATAATCTTTATATTTCCTAGATTTCAAGAAAATCTTCAAAAATCGTAGATTCCAAAAACGCAGGTGCATCACTCCATGGACTCATCGCAAAAACTCCAAAAAAATTCAAACCCCTATAACTTTCTCAAAAATCACTCAAATCTTGCGTTTTTCAAAGCATTGGATTTGTAAGCCACTCCTCTACTACTACAAGTGTAAGCAACAATCTAGAAGTTGAAATTTCGTCTTTCCACTCAAAATAGATACTACAAGAAGGAAATAAATAAATTGTTGTCAAGTGAAAATCTATTGTATCAACACACACAATTCAAGCGGCTCTCACTCCACCAAGGAAGAATCAAAAAGTTTAAATGTAAGAGAAAAAGTGAAGACTTTATTAAATGATAAAACAATTATCTCCAAGCAAAGCAAACACACAACTTTCTCTAAAAACAATGTCAAGTCAAGAAGCTTTTTCCACCTAAACACTCAAACTCTAAGATAGATGAACTTTAACATTTGAATGAAATCCATCCAAAACTAAGAAGAACTCCTACGAGAATTCATCTAATACTACAATTTGATATAGAATGGCTACAGTATCACCTTATGTGACATTATGTTATAAATATGTATGTTATAGGCACCTTCAATTGTTGTAGGGTATTTATGTATGCTTAAGCTCAAAGCTTGCATTCCTAAGCTCACATGCTAGTATGGTTGGAAAAAAATCCACATATTAGCAATAACTTTTTAATTATGCAGTCAAAAGTTATAAAAATTGTTGGAATGCTTTCACTACTAGGATTTAAGTGTTTTATGACTGCAAAAATATGATTGAAGATGACTGGCAATTGATCGTAGTTATATTTTTGGATCCCACAACATTGAAAAAAAACATGACTGCAAATGTAATTGCTAGTCATATTTTGCCTTTGTACATCATGGGTGTATAGTTATACATGCATGAGGAACGGCAAAATACTTTTTAGAAAACCGTAGGTAACGTATTACGGGAACACCAGTCATATTTATCAATTATATTTTTACATACATGACAACATGCAGTCATATTCTATAGTCACATTTTTGTAAGTTCACATTTTTTTTGAAGTTTTTTTCCGGGCAACCCCCTAAAAATTTGGGCAACCTAAAAAAAATGTAAATAAATTATTGCTCAAAATTGTAAAATCGTAGCCATTGTTTTTCGGGATCTTGAAATCCTAACCGTCATTTTTTAGGGTTTTAAAACCCTAGCTGCCACTTTTTAGGGTTTTGAAACCCTAGCCGCCACTTCATGTGCTTCATCTTCTTACTTTTGAACAATTCAACTCTTGTTTCTTCTTCCTCCTCTTGTTTTTTGAAGTTTTAATTGTTGTGTTGTTGTGTTTTAGTTGTTGTTTAGTTGTTGCTTTCTAACTCTTGTTTCTTCTTCCTCCTCTTGTTTTTTGAAGTTCTAATTGTTGTGTTGTTGTGTTGTTGCTGCTTTCTAACTCTTGTTTCTTCTTCCTTTTGTTTTTTAAAGTACTAATTGTTGTGTTGTTGTATTTTAGTTGTTGTTTAGTTGTTGTTTTCTAACTCTTATTTCTTCTTTCTTTTATTTTTTAAAGTACTAATTGTTGTGTTGTTGCTTTCTAACTCTTGTTTCTTCTTCCTCCTTTTGTTTTTTTAAGTTCTAATTGTTGTATTGTTGTGTTTTAGTTGTTGTTGTTTAATTATTAAGGTTTTAGTTGTTGTTTCTTACTTGTTACTAATCTATTGTTGTTTACTACATCTTATTTGTTGTTAGTTTGTTGTTGTTTCATAGTTGTTAATTTGTTGTTGCTTTATGGTTGTTGCTAATCTTTTATTACATCTTCACTTGTCTTATTCTTACTTCTTATTGGATTTTAGTTTTAGTTTTTGTTGCCTCTTGTTATACCTTAGCTTTTACTTCTTACTATCTTTTAGTACTAACTTGAACAAAAAAATGACTCACCATAGTCATATGCTTCATCAACCAAAATATGACTCCTGATAGTCATATGCTACATTAACCAAAATATGACTCACAACAGTTATATTCCATATCACTTAAGATATGACTCACAACAATTATACCCCATATCACTTAAAATATGACTTGAAATATGATTCACCGCAGTCATACTCCATATCACTTAAAATATGACTTGAAATATGATTCACCGTAGTCATACTCCATATCACTTAAAATATAAATCAAAATATGACTCACTACGGTTATATTCCATATTCTTTAGAATATAACTCTTTGTAGTCGTATTGCATATCACTCAAAATATGACTTACCATAATCACATTCCACGTCAACCAAAATATGACTGGGCACAGTCACATGCCATGTAGATTTTTTTTTACTCAGGCAGCTTATGAGAAAGTCAAACCTCCAAGGGTGGTCAACATATACACCATGTTGAAAAAATACGTTTAAAAATGACTTATTATACTTTCAAATCTATATGATTACAAATATGACTCACTAGTCATATGACTGAAAGTGAATGACTCAACCATGACTCATCTTAGTCATATCCCGACCATCTACAATGATTTTTGCTTGAGTTACATTTTTTTATTTTGTAACTCACTGCAGTCATATTTTGTAGTCATAAAACATTCATTTTCCGTAGTGCTTAATGAAAAACCTTATTTACATATTGTGTGAAAATTTCAAAAAAAAATCATTTGTAATGAATTGTCCAGAATTGCTACATTGCCAAATAATATAGTTTAGTCCTTTAGAGGTTATAATGACAATTTTCCAACCCAATTCCAACCCTTGCATCCCAAATTCCAAAACTTTGAGTCCAAATTGCACACTCTATGCAATAAAATCTACAGTAGTACACTCTATACAATTTGGACTAAACTAAATCCAAAAGTAGAACTTCAAATTGGGCTGCAATCCATAATGGGTATGCTTATCTTACATTCAAGAAAAGATTGTAGAAGGTACATCCTTGGGCTAAAGTTGGAGCCGTCGACAAATCAATTAGACATTAGAAGATTGCTTTGTAAAATTCAAATTCATGGTTTACCTTAATAATAAAGGCACAAATGAAGTGTCATCTACAAAATTACTGTTACAAACAAACAATTCTTTGAAGGACATTAATATACTATACTAATATCTCATTTTGGTATATACATAACATTGTTTACTAGTGGGGCAAAAGGGGCCTTTTACATCTTTGAAAAGGAACCCCTTCCAATGGAAAAAAATTGTTTTATATAGCTCTTCAACTAACCCCAATCATAGGAAATGACTAATATTAAATTCCTCCCACCAAATATCTAACAAAGTATACCTTCTAAGCATGGGGAGGACCATTGCCTAGTCATTAATTTCAAATACCTATCACCCCATGATGGCTTTATAGGATGACCTGTTGTTGACAACAATTGGATGAACGATTCATTGAAAAAATTTCTTTGTTTGTTCCTTCTCATCCACTCATCTCTCTTCCCTCCTTGTTTAGGGAGTAATGCCAAAGCTAACCATAACAGGTGAATCCATGAATCCATGAAAAATTTACATTTATATCGAATATAATAATTATGCTTGGTAAAAAAATTGCATTCTTCTTCATCCTTATGTTTGCACACATTGAACTCAATTCTCAATGAATTTTCCATATCCTACACGTTGAAATACTTAAGTTATTGAAAATAGGTGCTTCTACCATGTACTCCATACTATATCATAGCATGTGCTAAGCTAAAACAATGTGACCGTGTGTCATAAATTAGTGTAACCAATCAGAGGACAAGATGCCTACATACGGGAGAATGAAGGTGCACGCTCACAAAAACTAAATTAATCGGTTCTAATCAGTCCTTTCTTTTGGGGCACCATGGAGCCAAAAATGCGCCATTTCAAAATGAATTTCTACCTTTTGCCAAATAAAAGTAATCTTTTTTCTTCGCCATACATTTTCCATTTCTATTAAAAATGTGCCAATGAAGTTGCCAAATTTGGATGAAAAAGTACATGAATGTTGTGATTGAGAAAGTGTTTTTCAGTCCCAAAGATGCCTGAATGCAGAAATACAGTGCTTCCCCCAAATTCCAAGTGATCGCCATCCCCGCCGGCACTTTCTCAGAAAGTAAAAAGTAAACTTTTAAAAATTTAAATTTTAAAAAAACCCACCTCTAATCATTACACTGTGCTTGCTGCAAACTTTTGCAACGTAACCCAGGAACTTATTCGAATCGTTTCTCGAATCAGGTCTCGATCGCCGGCTTTGGAACAGTTATACAGCTGCCACCCGAGCAAGCATGCGAAGGCAGGACGTCATAACATTGCTAACCAGCTTGGTTTCGTCCCCCCAAGTGGAGGTATAATTCCCTCCTATATACCGGGGGGAGAGTTTAGTTATAATGTTGCACAAGTCATTGGCTGGGCAGAGGTGATGTAGCACCAAGTTGTCAGAGTTCGGTATGTCATTGGCAAGGCTACTGTTGAGGGCTCCTGATTTCTGGGGAGCAAAAGGGTCCCCTAGGGAAGGTTAATAATGTTATGGTTAAATCGTACCAACTAAGGTGGGCCCAGCAAGGTAAACTTTGTGTTCTAGGAATAAAAGTAAAAAAAATCTCCCTATTTTGAGCCATGTCTAGGGTATATTGTAGACCTTACCTAGCTAATTTGGGGTCTCTGATTGCAAATAAGAATTCAGAAGTTGCCAAAAAAAATCATTTGTGGCAAATAAAAATTTCTTGCGTTTTCCCTGGGGTAAATCCACCTCAGCAGGGCCCACCTTAGTTGGTACGATTTAACGTCCTGCCATGCGAAGTGCTTACTGCTTTTGTGGGTAAATGGGTAAAAAGAATATGAAGAAAAGATGCACCATGGCAACCACTACAATTCCATAGTTGTACAGCTAACAGTTTATAAAACTTAATCATTGACGTGGGCCCCACCAGGGCCCCACACCGACGCAAAGACTTGCCCCTTTCGACCGAAGGTCTCGATGCGAGGGCTGAACTCTCAGCTGACTCACTTTGGTAGCCTGTCTCACTTGGTTTTATATTTTTATCATTACTACTATACTATAACTAGGACCTTAAATTTGGCTGTTTGGTTTGTGACGTTGAGACCTCCTCGACTGTGCGTCCCTTGGTTGCCTTCATGGTATCATTGGAAAGCCCTCGGCAAGGAAGGGTGCTCAGGCTTTGTTTCATGGCGTTTGAACCTATGGTGAGAAAGTTATTGAATTTTGAAGTTTTTAGGAACCAAAAAAATTAGAAAATTACTTTTACTTTTGTTTTGATTGTGGCAACCGCACAGGGGGCACACTAGTCCATAGTTTTAAGTTTGGATGTTTGTTTTGTTTGTTACGTTGAGATCTCCTGGATTGTGCGTCCCTTGGTCGCGTGCTTAGTACTATCAAAAAGCCCTCCGCAAGGAGGGGTGCACCAGCTTGATTTCATGGCATTTAGACGTATGATGTGAAAGTTATTGAATTTTGGAGTTTTTAGGAACTAAAAATTTATAAAATTACTTTTATTTTTATTTTGACTATGGCAATGGCACAAGGCACACTAGTTATTACCAGAGGGCACATTAGTTATTACTACTATTGCATGATGTGAATTTAACCCTTGAAAGGCCCTCGGAGGCCTTCTATATGACTTGTATTTAACTTTATAACTCTTCAATTGTGGTTTACTATATATATATATATATATATATATATATATATATGTGACACATTGTTATTTACATACTACCATGATCATTGATTTGCTTTGTACTAAACAATATTTGGTTAGTGTTTTTCTAGTCAAATACCACCATACTCATAATATAATATACAACCGCAAAGGGCTTTTAGTCTTTTCTAGGGTTAACCCATAAACAACAATAAGGAGGTTGAATTCATATGATAGTGGTGCAACAAGCCTCTTGTGGAGGTCTAGCCAAGGATGAATGTACAAAAAAGCCCCTCCTGTTTTGTGATATTTTAATTTTATTGTTAACACTTGCATATGTTTTTTCCAAGAATAAAATATGGGGACAAAACTGCATCCAGAAGAGGCCCATTGCACTACTATAACCTCACCCCAATGAAGATGTTTTTTGGTTGATGAATGACAAAGAATCTCTTCATGCAAGACAAAAATGCAACTATTCATTTTCCAAATTTTGTATAAAAAGGGAATGTCTTCTGCAATAGTTTGACTTCCAATGAGTGCTTTTGCATTTTCTTTAAGCCAACAATTTACAAAGCACCAAAATAGATGATTTCCATAGTGACGAGCTCGTCCTTAAGGATAAATTAGTTTAAGACCCTTGAATATGGTAGTGCAAGATCTTTTCATACTTATTGAAAGAATCTTGGAAGAAGGCAATGTCAATTAATGTGAATATTTGGATGAAAATTGAACAAAATTTGATGAATTTTGGATGAAAGCAAAAAAAATTGGGATGAAAGTAGGATGGTTATGACACTACATTAGATGAGGTTTGAGGGCTCGAGAGGGCCATTTCAGGCTTGTTCCCAAAGCTAAGAATGTGTTAAAATATTAAAATAATTGAAAAAATTGAAAAAAATTGAAAAAAAAAATTGAAAATCAATCAATTAATTAATATTATTTGATGTGGCATAGTCTCGACATTGTTAGATTGCTAATTTGGTAGAGTTCTTAGAATTCCCTGTAGTCCGGGAACTCATAGGAACCTGCAATCTTCTATTGCCCTCAAATCTCTTCTAATGGTTGATATAATATGATATAGTTAAACTTCTATATATATTACAAGTAGTAGGTAGAAGATTTCAAATATATTGAGCATTATTTGTGTATGTATATATATATATATATATATATATATATATATATATATATATATATATATATATATATAATATTTTGTTAAAAAAATTGATAATTTTAACACATAGTGAGGTGTATTTACAAAAGGTATTATGAAGAATTAGTAAAGTTTAACATTTAGAAGTGGGGTGAAATTTTGTACTATCTATGAGGGGTTAGCGCTTATCGAGGTAACAAATATAGAGTTATGATTGTAGTATGAAAATAGTTTAGACCACATTATATTAATCTTATTGGGCATTGAATTAGCTTAAATATTTAAGTTGACTCCTAATGTTCTATATGACTGTGTTGTATAGAGTACCAAAAAACATACCAAAATTGTCATTTCTAGTGCAAAAGAAAAAAGAAAAAACCATTTCTATTGCAGATGTAACTATACTACTGTAGGATCTTGTATAAGATTGGTACAAGATTGGTACAAGAAGGTGTAGAAGAAATCTAGAAAATTTTCACTTGGATGATTGCAAGATAAAAGGATTTAGAGTGAAAAGGATTTTTTTTTTCAACACCTTGTTCCACAAGGATATAAGACCATATAACTTTTTAGATTAAAAATTTGCAATTTTAGATTTGAATTGAAGTTTGCAAAAATTGAATTAAAAAAATTTCTTTAAGCTATATTTTCATGAAGATGCTTTGATTGCCAATAATTATGCCACCAAAAAAAATTTCAATAACTTTCACAAACTTTTGTTGGCATATTTTCATGAAGATGCTTTGATTGCCAATACGCCACAAAATAAAATTCTCAATTACTTTCACAAACTTTTGTTGGCACAACTAGTGACATAACTTTTATTCTTGAATACCTCTTGATTGAAATACAAATTGTATTCTAAGATAGATAATTTTTTTATTTTATCTTGAAATTAAACTTCAATAAATCATGCAAAATATTGAGATCATTGGAACCTACCCAAACTTTCATTCACTAATGAGGGAACAATGATTTGTCCATTACAAGGTTTAATTCAATTAGTGAAGAATTGGCATTTGAATAGTGCTATCCACATGAACAAGAATAGTGTAACTATGAAGCTATGTACTAGATAAACAACAATATTGATTTATTGATGAGTTAGACCCGACATCCCCACTCCAACCAAACCCTAACCATACTATGTAGTGTGAATACAATTGTAGATAGCATTTGGGAACTAGGATTCAAAAACTAAAGTGGATGCCATAGTCTCTATCCAAAGGACAAAACCAATAAACTTGAATCTAATTATTGTGCTCCAAAGTAGGACCACCCATTCCCAACTAGAGACCCATAGCCAACTTGTAGGATGTAGTTATTCCAACCAAGGTTGGAACAAATTTCCAATTGAAGTTTGGAATGTTTTTTTTTTTCCCTTTTCAAGGTTGCAACTAGTAAGGTCATGACACATGTCCTAAAGTAGGAAGAAATGGACGAGAAAGAGTTCTTGAATGATTGGAATTGGAAGAGTCTATACATTGGACATCAATCCAAACCAACTTTTGCCTTTCAAAATTTATAGTAATTTCAATTCAAGCGATAAAATTACCAAATTTTTGACAATCCCCATCATTTCTATCTTTGCACCTTGAGAAATTTGCTTTACCTTGCACTACTCCAGATCATGTCCACAATTGCTTATTTGATCACTTATCAGTTATGGGTGGTTCTACCTTAATTACTAGTGTTAGCATTTGGAACAAAATTCAATGAAAGTATTATTACTGCGTGGTGCACTAATTGAATTAACTTATCCGAAAAATTCTGTGAAGAGCCTGAAGGGCCTGAACTCGTGAGCGGTGGGAGTACATCTGAAATGCGAGATAACAGCAAGCAGACGCCCTGCCCGAACAGACAGACTTTGCAATGCCTCTGAAAATCTTCCTTCTATGCCAGAAAGAAAAGAAGAGCCCGACTTTTCAAAAGGTCCGTGTTCCACACAATATTGAGCTGTGGTGCACAGTCATATGCACAAGTCTAAAATCGTCAAGAACTTGAATCTTCGACTCATGCAGTGAGAAGGAAAAGGTTGGGTTTGTTTCGGATACACTGAATTCAAGGATTGATTTGGAACTCCATCTGACGTAGCCACTGAATACGCAGCAAGCCATTCAGATCCAATGCCTTGCAATGGTTGGCACATCTCGTGTTGGTCCAGTATAATTTTCTGCAGTGCCCCTTCGAAGCTGGAAGGGCCACCCCAGGTTTGACACGTTGAAGCTAGGTCCTTGGTAGATTGGACACAATTAATGGAACACGGCAGCGCTGCTGTTGTGGATCCGACGTCGATGCCCCGATGCTGTGACCTGGGCTGTAACACCAGCCTTTCATGGTCCCTGCAAGATAAGGTCCGAGGTTTTATGAATCAGATTACTCCGTACCCAGCTGCAGTCACCTACTCTTGCTGAATGAGCGTTCTCTGATTAGCAGAAGTCTACTTGCGATTCACGAGTCCCTATTCCTGATTTAGTGGCTTTGTCCTGAACTGAAAGCAGAAAAGTGCGTGGAGGCGACAGTCTTGTAACTCAGGGGTGAAAGGACCAAATCTTAGGCCGCGAGAGTCAATAGGGATGTAATATAACTCACAGTTCGTATTACTCTTCAATTTGTCAGTTTGTCACCAAATTGGGCACAACACGATTCCTCTTTCCTCATGTTTGTTGACAGTAAATTCTTGTGCAGCCAGTGAACTGACTTCCTTGTGGAACACGATTCGGAAGTCGCCCCGGTCTGCAGGTCAACACTCACTCCCTGTGCTTTAAAATTATAAGCTTGAAATATAATATGTAATTTGAATACTAAATGCCAGCAAAGACTTCAAGGAATTACAGTAAAGAGAATTCAAACCCAGGGGATACAAAGCTCGTAAACATTGAACAATCCAGTACCAGCATTGTTGACGAGTAAGAACGCAGGAAATCGTCACCCCTCTGCAGTCCAAGTCAAATATGAAATGTCCACGACCCGCCCTGCATGGGCAACGCTTGCACCAATAACTTTCAACGCAAGTGTCCTCGATAGCAATGGTTTATAAACTGGTCAAAATGAACCGTGCCAAACAAGTTCAGTTGGCAGCTACAGTGTGCCCATTCTGTTCATACTGAACAAAAGAAGTGAATTGTAGACCAATATTTTAGTCTATCAATGCTTGAGGTCAAAGTTCACTGGCTGCACAAAAACTTACTATCACAAACATCGTCATTTGAGACAATTTTTTAAATAAGAAAGCAATGAAGTTTGCTACATCCTGGAAAATTCAACGACACCTTCCTTTTTCAAAAACATAAACGAACAGTCAGGAAGCATATAAAAGTCGGCATTGCAACCGAATTCAGTACTACAGACTCGACTCCATCCCGTGTGCTACGCGACATTTGGCAATTCGATGGTTGGAGTCGTAACACAAATACACTACGACACAAGAGTCATACAGGACATACAGGATTGACTGGAGCACCTATCTACGCGGTCATATTTCTTCTAACTGTCAATGAACGCGCTCAGAACCCTAATAGGTCATACACACACCTATAGACACCACATTCCTTCCCCAAAGATTCAAATACATACATAATAAACCAACTGCATCATTCAAGAACTCACGTAAGATATATAAGAATCTGCTCATTAAAGAAAGTGGTTGTGCTCTTCAAGAATCGCAATTCCATCAAACAGAAGGCTCCCGCAAAAAATGTCAATACTTCTAATCAAGCGCTCAATGCTAAGTAAAGCAAATTTGACCAACCTTATTTTGAATCGGTCTGCTCACTTCACTATACTACTGCTACTCTGCAACTCCAATTGCAGCAAAGGAGCTGTCGATGGCATTCCTCAAAAGAAGAGGAATGCCATCTTCAACACGCATCACGTTTTCAAAGGATCTCGTTTCTTTGTGGAGTCGGCTAGAACAGCAGGCGATGATGCTTCAACTGCAGAAGGCTGCTTCTTTGAGGCAGCTTTTGCTTCTTCTTGTACGCGCTTCAAAAGCTCCCGTTGATAATGCATGACTCGATTTTCAATCTTCCGAAGCTCCCGCCATCGCCAGGCACCGTAAATACCTAAACCTCCGAAGGTCACCACGTAAGAGGCCCAAACGTAAGGATACGTCTTCGCGTGCTCCAACGTCCTCTGCCACTGCTGCTCGTAACGGGAAAGAAATCCTCCTGGCCGCGCATCACGTCCCACTTCCACAACCTCCTCACTAGCCATTGCTAAAATCAACCATTTGCTACGAATTTCGAAGTCAGCTTGCGCAAAACCCTAACAACGAGATTTCAGTGATCGAACGAAAAGTAAAAGTAAAGCGTTTATTACAAAGTAAAAGTTGAGCCTGGAGTCCAGGATGTTTGTCTTCAGGTCCAACACGGCGATGCATGCGGGAGACCCTCGGTCATAGGGACAACAGGAACTATTAGGGTTCCGGCTCTTGCTCAAGTTTTTTTCGGAGAATTGAGGTTTTTCCCCCTTTGCCCTACCGCGGTGTGCAGGGAAGCTGCTTGGTCGCCTGCTCCATTTGCAACGTATTCTTGGTGGCGAACCCTGTCTTACAATTATGAATGCCAGTTGCAGTCACTCTCGGTTTCAAAGTTTCATTCAAGCATTCGAGTGTGAGACTAGCTAGGGTTTAGGGTTTAAGGAATTGGCTACAGGGTTTAAGGAAACGCCCGAGTTAGGGGATTTTTTTAGGGACTCGGGTGACAAATTTGGGACAAGATGGGGAAGGCGGTGAAGAGCGTGAAGAAGTTCGCGCAGAAGCATTTAGGAGCCACGATAGCGCGGAGGCGGAAGCTGAAGCCCATGAACAATGCTCTTCGGAAGAAGAAAGCTGGACAGCTTATTGCTGATTATAAGGAGGATCAAGCTATTGCTGAAAAGGGAAAATCGGAGAATGGAGGCGCTAGAAAGTCAAAGTACGTTGCTCATTGTAATTGATAATGCAGAATGGATACCGCTTCGTCTTCTTTGACTAGTTTTAAAGGAGCGTATAATGGATGGCAGCTTACTCAACGCTGCTTGTAATTGAATTTATTGTTAGATGTAGTCTTGTTCTGAGGTTTTACTTGGTGGTCACAGGAGAGTCCAGGATATGAGCGTTGATGAGTTGATGCAAGGAGATTTTCTTGAAGATTTGAGTGACAAGGATGAGAATGACGAAGATGAGGCTGTTTCTGAAGATGATGGACTTTCGGATGGGGTAAATTTTTTTTTTCTTGGTGTTGATTGGACATAAGGTTTTAGGCAATGATTGGGTTCCTATAAATGCTACTATTTTCACACCTAATACTATCTATACACAATGGAGAGCATTAGAATTTACAGCACTTTTTGAGGTACTGATTGTGGTGTACTGGATCTTCTCCAGGACGAGGAAGATGATGAAGATCTGGACCAGGCAATTGCTGATCTTAAGGCTGGGATGGGTAAGGCTTCTTCTTTCACTTCCAGAATAGTTTTTTGTTGGATGGTTAACATGCTGATGAGCGCCTCGGCTTACCGTATCGAAATGCATTTCCATACGATAAATCTTATGGTGAAATGCTTATTATTTGTTGTTGGCTAAATTGATAGATGAGGATGATGACGAGGATGACGACGAAGATGAAGATGGTGACGAAGGAGGCACAGGATTGGGTTCACAAAACAAAGTTCTGAAGTCTGAAGTTTCTAAGCACAAGCAACAACTTGAACACCTGCAGCAAAAGGTTTGATTTCTTTCGCCTTCATTTTTCTACAGATCTGGGATATCATAACAGCTTTCACATTTTTTCAATCATTCCGTTAGATTCATATGAATTATAAAAGATTTTAAAGACTCTTGATCTGAAATGTTGAGTTCGGGTGAAATTTGATTTCAGGATCCAGAATTTTATCAGTTCTTGAAAGAGCACGACAAGGAACTACTGGACTTTGATGATGAAGATGCGGAGGTATGCGTTTGTTTCTCGTTTGCTTTGAGTAGCTTACTGACTCGACGGGTTGAGTCGGCGTTTCGCTGTTCATGTTCAGTTTAGTATCAATTACAGCGATGTGATCCTGGCTTCGATGGTTTGATCTCTTTGCTATTACTTTAACTGAAAAATTTGAAGAGGATGTTTTCTCATGGAACTGTTAACTGAACTAGATTGATTCCGAATTTCTGTTGGCAAGAACAATTGGCAGTCGCTGTGGTCAGCAATTGAAGTCAATGATTGTCATGCTTTATGTAGGATTCTGAAGAAGAGGATGGCGACGATAGAATGGAACAAGAATCTGGTGAAGAGGAGAAAACTACCGAGGGTGGTACATCTGTCAGTCTTACGACAGCTTTGGTGGAAACGTGGTGTGCTGCTGTCAAGGAAAAACAACATATTGGAGCTCTCAAAAGCCTCCTGCGTGCTTTCCGAACAGCTTGCCATTATGGGGACGGAGAAATGGAGGATATGGGCTCTAAATATAACATATCTAATAGTCATGTCTTCAACAAGATCATGCTTTATGTCCTTGTTGAAATAGATGGAGTTTTTAAGAAAATGCTTGGTCTGACGGATATGAGTGAGAAGAAAAGTGGAGCCGTGGAGGTTCAAAAATTATCCAAGTGGAAGAAGTTAGAGCCCTTTGTTAAAACATATTTAGGAAACGCCTTGCATATTCTAAATCAAATGACGGACAACCAGATGATTGCTTTTACTGTACGGCGGTTGAAGGCCTCTGTTATTTTTTTGGCGGCATTTCCCATATTGGCGAGAAAGTACTTGAAGGTAATTCCTTCGAATCATTCTTAAAGTGAAGGGTATTTTAGGGTTGGTTTTTTTGTAATGGAAGTGCAAAGTACATATTGGATAGTTTCTCGACCACTGATACATTCTGGATCATATTCTGGAGCGGTCTTATCAAGCCAATGGTATTCTAATGTTGACTTTCTTCTGCTTGTATGTACAGGTTTCATTGCACTTCTGGGGTAGTGGCGAAGGGGCCCTTCCATTATTGTCATTTATGTTCATTCGAGAGATGGCGTTGCGTTTAGGGTCGGATTACCTGGAAGTCTGCCTTAAAGGGATGTACAAAGAGTATGTTGCAAATTCCAGATTTGTCAATCCAACTTCTCTTCCAAGAATACAGTTCATGGCAAGCTGTGTCGTAGAGCTTTATGGCATTGATTCAGCAGCAGCATATCAACATGCCTTCATCTTCATTCGGCAGTTGGCTATTGTCCTTCGCAATGCGCTTACTATGAAAACCAAGGTATGGTGGATATTTCTACCTCTGTCCTTTCCTTTTAACATGGTTGTATATTTAGAACGGTGTTGATGACAGGCACAGAGCGACGGCCAAGCACGTGACAGAATTTTGCTTAATAATGTACTTGTTTCCACATCATTGGTAGGTTGATTGGTTTATGATGAAATGCCAAATATCTTTAGACTCGATTTTATTTTATATCAGATTGAATTAACGTTTCTAGAGCGTGCTTACCATGTCTGAGATGGGTTGGTATTCAAGACGAAGAATTTGAGTTTAGCTTGTTGATTTGGTTCCTCGAAGTGCTGTTGAATTCGTCAATCGTATTTTATGTTCTGATTTTGTGGTGACAAATGAATTTTCTTGAGAACCCTTGTTGCTGTGTGACAAATTCCTTGCTCAGCTTTTGTGTAGCTATGTTTTTGAATGTCACTGCTGTTTCTGAAAAAGGGGATTTGGAGAGATTGTGCAGGAAGCATTCAAGCAGGTGTATAGATGGCAATACATTAACTCCTTGAATGTATGGGTGCGGGTGCTTTCGACCTATAAGGATCAGCTACGTCCACTAGTGTATCCGTTATCGCAGATCATTGATGGAGCAGCGCGATTGGTACCTACAGCCCGTTACTTTCCACTCCGTTTGCAGTGTGTTCGTATGCTCAACAGGCTTTCAGTTGCCACCGATACATTTGTTCCAGTTGCATCTCTTCTGTTGGATATGCTACAATTTAAAGACTTGCACATGAGTCCTACTGGCGGGGTTGGAATTGGCCTTGATTTTTCAACCATGATAAAGGTACTATATTCTTAGATTGCCGATTCTTTCATTTCTTAATTCAATGAATCCCCATTTTGTCTTTGTTTTGTAGTTTAACCTAATTTAGGCTAGTCTGATTGAAGGTAGTTTTTTGGAATAATTTGGTAGGGCAGTGATGATGTGGGCGTTTTGAATTTGTTGTGCATCTTCACTGCTGGAAGTGTCTCTCAATGGCGATGTATTATTTGAGTCATATGATGCAAAGATTGTTATTCCTTAATAATGATGCCATCTTTTATCATCCACAGTAAGCTTTTAGCTGAATGCTAGTTTATTTCGTGCTTTTGCAGGTAACTAAGCAAGCTGTGAAGACACGTGCTTTTCAGGACGACTGTGTGACAGGAGTGATTCAACAGCTGACTGAGCATCTGGCTCAGAACAGTTACTCTGTAGCGTTTCCTGAGTTGTCTGTGGTTCCGCTAGTGCAGCTTCGGCGAATGTTGAAGGAGGTTAAAGTGGATAGGTTTCGCAAACTCATGAAGCAGTTGGTGGACCAGGTCAGTTCTGGAGCAAGGGCAGAATTTTAGGCATTGAAAAACTTTGTGCACAGTCTGGGTGACCACAGAGTACACTGTGCCAAGGGAGCCGATCAGAAGATAATCAAATAGTGAATAAATTATTTAGGTTCGAACTCTACTGAGGTCAATTGACTTTTTTTTCTTTTCAGATTGAACGTAACGTTGAGTATGTCGGGAAGAAACGGGACGGTGTTTCTTTCTCTCCAAAGGACATTACTGCTGTGGCGTCGTTCCTAGAGGTCTGCTACCGCCTTCCTTTGATTGTTGAATATCGTATACATGTCTGCACTTGAGGTATATGCGTAACGTACATTATTCAATTCGTATTCTTTTTTCAATTATTGTTTATAGTTCATTATTGTCATCACTCACAAGATTATGCTTGTTTTGTTCCAGGAGGAAAAGAAGGCAGGCGCAAGTCCATTGTCTAAGTTTGCAGTTTCTTTGCAGCAACGGGCTGCTCAGCGGCAGACTGCCCTTCATACATCTAGGTCCGTTCTTTGAACGTCATGAATAATGATGGGCCCGGAAAAAAATCTTTCAAATTGTTTGTGTCCTTGTTATCTACCGATTATGATTCTGTTGGGGACTAAAGTGCCAGTTTTTCTTGTGTTTGCAGTGTGGTTGTTGGAGGAGACAGGGAGCGGGTTGCAGATAGCGATGATGAAGAGGATGACGAGATGGCAATTGAGGAGGGTGCTAAGGCATTCAGTAACGACTGGTTACCTCCCAAGCAACCTCCTAAGCAAACCTCAGGGTGCGTCACTAATCTGCGGCCTCTTTGTGCATGAGTAGCAGCTCTCGGAGTCAACTTAGTCCTGAAGTTCTTTGAATCAAGGGATTGTTTATGCTTTTGTGTTTAACTTGCCTACAAGAGATATGTAACAGGCTTTATCATTAGGTCACGCTACTGGGCACATTATTTAATCCAAAAGTGGTTGTTTCCATATCTTTAGGAGTTGAATTTAATCATTGAAGAAGCTTCAAAGTAGGTAACAAAATGTACAAGTAGAAAGAAGAAAGGACAGCCTACATTTTTCAACTGCTGAAGTATGTTTTGAACGGTACTATAGTTGACCAATAGCTTCCACAGTGGACTCTCTATTTTGAGTTTGGGCACTTTGGGGCCAGTTAAAACACTGAACCTCACATGCACCATATCCGAATACTAATTTTTAGCCTTCTATTCCTTGTGCAGGGATCAAGCTGATAAGAAAGCGATCAAGAAGGTCCAGACGGTTACCCCAGTTGCAGTTGGTGATGACGACGAAGATGTTGTGGAAGATCTGATGCTTTCCTCATCAGATGAAGAAGAGGACGAAATGGACGAGGATGATGATGATGATGGTAAGTCTGTAGGGAGTGGCTCAGATATGGATTCTGACGCTGAAGAGCAAGAACCGTCCGTGGCAAAGAAAGAGACCAAGTTCAGTGGACGGAAGGACTCCAAAGCGGTGGAGAATGGAGGTGGGAGCACTAGGGGTGGAAGGGGCGATTCTTCGAGAGGTAATAGAGGAGGGTTTAAGAGCAGCAGGGGTGGCCCAGCAGGGGGCAGTAGAGGAGGTTTTGGTGGTGGAAGAGGAAGTCACAGAGGAGGCCGAGGTGGATCTCCAGGCGGAAACAGAGGAGGGAGAGGAGCTTCTCCTGGGGGTAACAGAGGAGGGTTTAATGGATCTCCAGGCGGAAACAGAGGAGGGAGAGGAGCTTCCCCGGGGGGTAGCAGAGGAGGATTTAAGAGCCGAGGTGGATCGCCAGGTGGCAACAGAGGAGGGAGAGGAGGGAGAGGAGCTTCCCCAGGGGGAAACCGAGGAGGGTTTAAGAGCAGAGGTGGGTCTGGGGGTAGTAGAGGAGGAAGTAGGGCTTGGTGAGAGTAGAGGTTGTGATACCAGTATTCAACAAAATGATAAACTCTCCAATCTGTATTCGAATTTTGACACATTTTTGCTTCTATCTTTGGACAAAAATATCATTTATACCAATTTCATGAAATTGGCCATTAAGGTTGTCTGTTCAACATTCAAGTGTTACATTGGAGGAATGAGAAGTTGGTTGGATTAAATGGCAGTGCTTGCAAGCTTTGTGTTCATCGTCCATTTTTTGGATGTGGAAGCACTTATCCCCTCAATGCCTCGATCTTTTTTGAATTTTTGTACATTTTTGCTTATATTTTTGTACACAAACAACATTTATTGTAATTTTATGAAATTGGTCATTAAGGAAGGTTGTCTTTTCAACATTCAAGTGTTACATTGGATGGGACCATAGGACACTTGCAAGCCTTCTGTTCATTGTCTAAAATATGGACATTGGATTGTTTAAGGGTTAAAGAAGTTTGAGTGTCTTGATGATGTCATTTTCTATGATGTATGAAACACACATAGTAGAGTGATGCATTCAAGGAGGTGATATTAAAGAGGTCTTAGTGTATTGATAGTGTCATATTCTATAGATGTATGAAATGCATATAATGGAGTGGAAGCATTCATCTAAACTTATTATTTCCATTCTATAGTGCACTAGAACAAAAGTTATCTACTCATGTTTTTTTTTTAGATTCACTTGTAGTAAGCATCAATTTGTAGTTGAGAAAATTCATAGCCACATTGGTATTGGTATATAGACAAGTATGCTTTTATTGTATGTTTTTATTGACTGCCACAAATGATTGTAATACCAAATACCTTTCCATTGAGCATCATTGATGACATAATTGTCTTCTTTGTTCAATTGCTGTTCTCAAAGTGACAATAGGTATGTATTGATCTTCAATCTAATGTTCCTCATATAATATCATGCATTTACAATATAATGAGTGATTATACATGTAGTCCAACTTAGTGCAATAAGACGCAAGCAAGTTATATTATTGTATACCAATGTATTGTTGACATGCTCATATACAATAGCAAACCACAATTTATTAAAATGAACATCAAAAAGTTATTGGAATAACAAATTTTGCATGTAAAGACTATTCCCTTTATTCTAGCTATGAATTAAAGGATGTTATTTTCTTTACTCTAAGTATAAAATTAAAGGACATTACTCCCTCTACTCTAGCTATAAATCTCAATACATATATTAAGGTACAAATGGTACACACATAAACTAAAATGACATTACTTCCCTCACTCTAGCTGTCATGTACAGACTATTGCATAGCAAGTGCTAAGAATTAGGAATGGTTGATCATAAGCTAAAAAAAGAATACAAATATTGTTGAGAACCACTAATGGCATGCAATGATGGGAGAATATTGTTTCTCATCAAGTTTGTCCAATGCAACTTTAGTTTCTTAGATGGAAAGTTGGGATTTGTTCGATTCCTTTATGGTGGGAAAAAAAGCCCATTTTATTGATCCTACACTTCCCAAGTTCTCAAATAGTTTCTCGTAATAAATGGAAATAGCCCTTTTCACCCCAAGAAGTTCTCCAAGATTTTTTGAGAATCCAATACTTCTTGTTATCATCGCTCATTCCATAACCACCAATCAAAATCCCATGATTAGGAGCTCTGCAACAATCACCATTGAAAATGCCCTGCAATTCGATAATCATCTTTAGGATCATTTAAGAAAAATAATACAAAGCAAATATATCAAGTTTCCAACTTAGTCAAATGAATCAAGGAAATGTAAGGGTCATGCATTCATACCATGCTTCATTCTTGACTAGTGCACAAAAAATATTCCAATCAAATTCCAAGAAAAAGAAAGAAGAGATTAACTTATATGCAAGCAATCAAGGTCTCTATCACTTACAATAAGCTTCCTATACAAGTTGCACAATCAAAGTGGGAACTAAAGACGATGTAATTTCAAAACACTTACTTTGGAAATTCAAAAGGAAATCAAAGAACTACAAATCTTACGACTATCGAGATACACTCCCATCATCCAAATGGTTACAAGTAGAATGAGAACAAGTGTTCCATCTATGCTAAAGAACTTCGGCATGATGATTCTAGTTTACATAAATTGAGTAGGCTTAGTGATGAAATTCTCTAAACATCCCAGCTTGTTTAGAAGGCAAAAAGAATGTCAACCTTCACTGTCTTGATTTTAGTTGATAAACACACAAAATTGTACTCGAAACTCCAAGACTAACATCTAAACTTTGCATCACCTAGGTTCCAAATGTTGCACTGCAAGATAAATGGCTTCCTCTTGAAGTGAAGACACATTTGTAAAACACCACAGAACAGCCAAATGATTGAAGATGAAGAATAGGAAGTAATCAACTGCGTTGAAATCTAGTAAGAGACCAAAAGAAGACAACAAATGCACAAGGCTTTTGATTACAATATGGGACAGAATGAGAACATGGAATTTTATTCAACTTTGCTTGATTAGATGATTACAACAAAAGGCAATGGAGTCCTAGCATAGCAACTAGAAATGAAAATGATGGAAAAAATTGTACTTCAACAAGGCAGTATAAACTAAGATCCAAAGTCATGAATCTACTCCAATGGAGCTATTTCCCTTTAAAGACGATGTGGATGCATTCATTGATTGAGCATGGCCTCTTTGAGCAAGAGAAGCTTGAGAATTAATTTGAAGTGGAGATTTTTGCTGAACAAATCTTTTTACCAAGGCACAAAACTCCAACTTCAAGAATGCAATTTTAAATTGAGTCTCACAGAATCCAAGGACGAGCAATAGCCATGGTTTATGACAAACTAGATTAGGATGATAATGCATTAGAATACACCAAAAAAATATTTTATGTATTAAATATGCTAATTAGGAGGGAAGTTTAAGCCTAACAAGTGGAAGTCCACTATTGAAATGGTTAATTACTCCTAAAATATTCAATGCTTTAAAGTCATTACTCTTGGCTGGAGTACAAATCAACTCTGAACCATTTGTTTCAATAACTTGGTTGAAATAATTGATGAGCCTCCCCAAATTGTCATTTTCCATATTAACTATAAAATGATTCTATCTCCAAGGGACTTCTACATACAGACTTCTCATTGTGTTGCTACCATAAATATGGTCTAGAGTCTCTATTTTTATTTTGCAATTACCTCAACTTTTTTCAAAGCTTAAATGTTTGTGAAAGTGGGAAATTATAAATTTCAATGTCACCACCAAATTGAATTTCAAAACTTTAAGCAACATAAATAACTTGAGATGTGGTGGGACATCTATTGAATGGGTTGTTAAAATGTAAAGTAGTGAACTTCCTTAGGAACATATTGTTTGTCCCACATGAGATACAAAATATAAAAAAGCAAAAACGGTATCTAATAATAAACTGATATCTTAGAAACTGAAGGAAACCTATAAATGCTACAACTGCCAATATAAATGTGAAATACTTTTCATGGCATTTGATAAAAAGACAAAAATGAGGATGGAAGAACAAATACAACTCTATCAACATGTATAACAACAAGTCTTAGACTGATGAGGATTTGGACAAGGATGTAGAAGGGTGATTGCAAGAAACACTTGTCGATTTTGTTGGGTTTTCACAGTACTCATGGTTTTTCTTCTGTAGTACTTTAAAAATAGAAAACTAATTTTTTTTAAATTAAAAAAATATGAATTATGTATATACTTCTAAAATAAAGGTTTGCAGGGAAAGAAATGTGTAGGAAAATTCTCTAACTAGGAGAACTTGAAAAATACCAAATCTCAAGAAAATAAGACTTTTGATTCAAAAATTAGTTAAAAATAGTAAAAACAAGTAAATACAAAAAATAAAAAGTGTCTATTTTTAAGAACTTTATGAAGATGGCCATTCACCAAAAAACTTACAAAAATAATATTTTATATGTTTCAAAATGCAAGCAGAAGGAAGCTCTCTTCATAGACTTCCACACCACACAAAATTAATTATTTTTAAAAATCCTTCGGTGAAAAGTTGTATTTATATGTAAGGAAGAACTCCATATAATTCTCTTGATGTAGGGTATATGAAAAAGGTACTCAAAAGTACTAAAAACCTCCAAATTGGCAAGTGTGACATTTATTTCGGGCCTATTTTTGGATAGTAAATTATTTTTGAAAATTACCAAAAAATCAAGGAAGTTGTAGGATAGTCATGAGTACCTTCCTTGTAAATCTTAAGTCATTCGAAGTTAAAACACAAAAGTTATGGCCAAAAAACAACTCAACCCGCAACGTGTGACAGAAAATAGTACAAGTGTTTCTTGCAATCACCCAGAATAGCAATAGGGCTAAAAGGTAGAAGGAAAGAGAGATGTAAGCAACAAAACTTCCTCCAAATTGACTTGTCAATGTTGTCATCAAGTTTCTTTGTAGAGACAATAAAGTCTTCTCCCATAAAGCCCTCAATTGTAAATCTTAGTTGGTCCATTGCCTCTATTGCATAGGAAAAGGCAGGGTTTTCATAGTGGACGGACGTCCAGTTCGCCCGTCCGTCCAATTTGCCCGTTATGACAACCCTGAAAAAAGGACCAAGATAGTCGACAGAGGTATCAATTGATGTAATCCCTCAAGCTTTGGCCACACATGTTTCCCCCTAAACAGAGAATCTAAAGGACATGGCATAAGGGATTTCAATCAAACCTTTATATCCTATAGACTTGAACACCTCAAGGTCATACTAGTAGATACATGAATTACTCCTATAAACATGCAACTCCAAAGAAAATGGTCAAAGATGACAATTAAATCCAAGAACCTTCAACAAGAACTTAATATTGTTTGACCAAATCAGTGAAACTAGTAACACCGTGCTTAAAAATGAGGTGGAGTCAACAAGAAGCTCCAAACTATGTCAATCTATATCTATTTAGATCCTTGCAATGAACACTAGATTCAAAGCAATTGCAACATCAACAACATGCTCTCTTCATATTTGAGACTACTCTAGGCACAATAATTTCCATAGCTTTCTATGAACTGTAGCACGCATGACATATGGTTTGACTTACCATAACAATTGTATATTCCGAAAGTTGTCCAACATATCAAATTAAAAGAGCAAGTAATGCACTCACAAGTAATGAGCGTCATGATTAAGCTAGCTAGAAATCCAAGATGAAGAAGTGCCAAAACACCAAGCAATGCGAGCAACACAAGCAAGCCTCGACAATTTGAGCAACACTTCAACAATTTAAGTTAAATTTTTTAATTCAGAACCCCCCTCCTTCCCCTCTTGTAATTTTCGGAGGGGGGGAGGACTCCAAACAATATGGGACAAACATTCATCCGTATTCGTATTCAGCCATATATGCATTCAGCCGTATTTGTATTTGTTTTCAGTTGTATTTGTATTCGTACCCGTATTTGATCCAATGTCTGTAAAAATTTCTTTGAGGGGGGGTGCAATTTTTTTCCCCCAATTCAATGGCTCACAATTTTTTGGCCGGGGGGAGAGATTTGCCAGGGGAAGGTATGACAGCCACTTTTCAGTACATTGTAGCACAAGCATGCCTCAAGTTCAGCAACACTTTAGCAACATAAATATACTCATTCAAAAGGCCATTAGGGAAAATTAATCAATGAACACGTGGTTCTTTTTCAGAGAGAATGATAAAAACATAGATTGCTTCCAGTAGAGCAAATTGAAAGTGGCAGAACTCAATATGAATTGATTTTTGTTTAGTAATTGCTCTATAGCTTAATCAATATACATATAGCTGGAATATTTTCTTAGTCTCAATATTCTATCTCGTATGCCCAAGATGAATACTCTGAACTTATGGACTGCATAGGGGCTACCACCGTCATGGAATTATTGCGGGCCATATCTATTTGGTGGCAGCAAGCTGCAACAGCGTCCGCATAGCTCATGTTGGAATGCATCAGGATACAACCACCATGGAATTCTCGAGGGCCATATCCATATCCATCTGGCGGCAGCAAGCTGCAGCAGCATTTGCATACCTCATGCTGGAAGGATTCACCGATGCGGCACTATGGCTCCAGGAGTCAGAATCAGATGGCACATCAGATCTATCTACCACGAGAGTCCCGTACTTGGCCTCCACATTATTGGAGGACTCGATGACCATCTCGGCCGCGTGATTAGAGACCATTTCAACCTCAGGAGCCATCAGTCCATCAGCCTCGATGAAATTTGTGAACTGTGCATCGTCGTTGCAGCTCCAAGTCAGAGGCAACTCAGCATCCACATTGGCCGTAGAAGAGAAGGCATCAACATTTAGAGCCTCATTATCCTCCTCGGTCAATAATCCAGCCTCAACAAAATGCAAGAACGCCTCATCACTCGAAGGCGAAGGTAGGTTTGTATTGTCCCCACTGGCAGTGCACATGAAGGTATCAGCTTGAGTACTCTCTTCCTGTGCCAATTCGGTCTCCAGGAAATCCACATACTCTGCATCCTCGTCACTCATCTGTGGGAGCAACGTAGCGCCAAGCTCAAGGGGCATCATCAGTGGATCAGAGGGTGGTTGGTAGCTTCCATCTTCAAGTTGGTAGAAGCATTTGGGAATGGCGCAAGCACGCGTTGTTTCGAGTGTCGGGGAGCTCTTGTCCTCTGGGACGAGGTGTGCACCAAGTGCCTTTCCTCGCCACTCCCCAACAATCTCATCTGGAATTGTTTTCCACAGCTTAAGCATTTGAAGCGTGGCTGTGAGAGATTGTTATTGTTATAGTACTTGAAGGCTGCATGGTCGGCCACGCCACAATGGCAACACTGACGCGGCAGGCTCTTCAGCTTCGCAGGGTCCTCGTTACGCTTCGCATCACCCCGTTTTTGATGTTGCATTGCAAGATAAATGACTTCCTCTTGAAATAAGGACGCATCTGAAAAACAGCACAACACAGAATAGCCAAATGATTGAAGATGAAGAGTAGGGAGTAATCAACTTCGTTCGAAACCAGAATTTGAGAGACCATTAAAGATGATCACAAATGCACAACTGAAGTCTTTCAACTACAACATACGACAAAACGAGAACACGGAATTTTATTCAACTTTGCTTGCTCGATGAGGAAAGATGAAGAAAACTAAACGAGGTGGAATCCCAGCATGGCAACTAGAAATGAAAATGATGGAAAAAATCATACTTCAACAAGACAGTGTCATTATTATCCAGAGTCCTGAGTCTGCTTCAATGGAGCTCCCTCACTGTGGGGACGATGTGGATGCCCTTGTACTGAGCATGGCCTCTTTGAGCAAGAGAAGTCCGAGAATTTATTTGAAGTGGGGATTTTCAATCGCCAACCAGATCTTGTTACCGAGGCACGGAACTCCAACTCCAGGAATGCAGATCTAAATCGAGTCCCGCGGAACCGAAGGACAAGCAGTGGCCATTGCTTGTGGAAAACTAGATTAGGATGACAATGCACTGGAAGACACTAAAATAGTCTCTTAATTTATTAAATATATATATGGGGAAGAAAGTTCAAGCTTGACAAGTGGAAGTCCACTATTGAAATGTTTAACTACTCCAAAGATACTCAATGCTTCAAAGCCACCACTATTGAAATGTTTAATTGCTCCAAAAATACTCAACGCTTCAAAGCCACCACTCTCGGCCGGAGTACAAATCAACTCTGAACACTTTGTTTCAATAACTTGGTCGAAATAACTGATGAGCCTCCCCAAATTGTCGTCTTCCATGTTAACTGTAAAACGATTCCATCCCCAAGGGGCGTCTACACGGAAAACTCTAACTGTGCTAGGACCGGTATTGCCCTGGGTTTCTATTCTTATTCTACAATCACCAACAATTTCGTTGAAGTATAAACGCTGTGAAACTGGGAAGTCGAAAACCTCAATGTCCGATTCAGGGCGAATTTCTAAACCAATAGGAACGTAAATTATGTGAGATGTTGTGAAACATCTATTGAACGGGTTGCTGAAATGTAAAGTAGTGAACTTCCTTAGGAACATATTGCTTGTCCCACACGAGATAAAAGTTAAATAACCAAGAAAACGGTGCCTTATAATAGACTTGTATCTTAAGAACTGAAGGAAACCTGTGACTGCTAGAACTGCCATATAAATGTAAAACACTTTCCGTGGCACTTGATAAAAAGACAGAAATGAGGTTGTAAGAACAAACACAACTCTATCAGCATGTGCAACAGCAAGTCTTAGGCAGACGAGGACTGGGACAAGGATTATCACCAGCCACATGGCTAAGAGGTGGAAGGGAAGAGACATGATGAAAACACCCACCCACCAAAATGACTCCTTACATTTGTCACCAAGTTTCACAAACGAGGCATGCAGGGCATGTGCCAGAAAGTTCTCTATTGTAACTCTCTGCTGGTTCATTGCGTCCATTGTGTCGAAACAAACAAGGGCCAAGACGGTCGGAAAGAGTGCCAATTGATGTACTGGAATCCCTCAAGGACTGATCACACTCTCTCAGTCTCCTTGAATTGCATGCACAGTCGTCCCTACCAAGCAAGACAAGCTACAGCAACGACCACATGTCACTCCTGGAACTGCTTCAGTCCGACCGGTACACCAAATCGAAAAGGTCTGCAAGCAAGCAGAAGGCACCTTCACGAACAAACTACAAACGTGGAGAATTCCACGGAGTGTACGTGAACAACGAGCATCAGCGAGCTACGGCTACCAAACTCACGAGAGATGCGCACTCCGGATTTGCAGATGATGCAGAAGTCCTTGGTAGTGTTTGTATTTAAGGGTGCCAAGACAGGAAGATGGGTGGCTGGATGAGTGGAATCATAAAATACCCTGAACGTGGAAAATGAATCTGACGGAGAGAACGTGGGTACCAGACGTTGACCATTGCCACCCAACTTGTTCAAACCACCCTGTGTTTCTATTTTGAGAAACTGATTTCAAACGAGGGGGCGAGTGTTTTCCTTCATGCATCAGCTATTTATGAATTACAGTGTTTGGCTCCAGTCGGTAGACGTACCGTTTCTTTGCAATGAGCAGTTCCGGTTTGAGTGGTGGCAATTTAAACTATCCATCCATTGATTGTTTTGTTTGATACGGTGAGATCTCATGGATCGTGCGTCTCCTAGTTTGCCAGTGCTTGGTACCGCCGGAAAGTCCTGGGCAGGGAGGGGTGCACGGGCTTGGTTTCGTGACGTTTGTATTTACGACACAACAGATATTGAATTTCAAAGTTTTCATAGGTAACAAAATGAGAAATTTCATTTTATTACGCTTTTGATTGTGGCAACGACACAGAGCACACTAGTATTATTTAACCCACGTAACGAAGCATTGTTTGCATCGTTTGCAATTGGTAAGGTCGACCTATTTGTGATCTGTCTTACTATTGTGCGCGTCACTTGCTGCAGTACTTTGCTCCATGCTCGCGATGGGATTGTGAACAGTGCCTGTAAAATAAGTTCGTCCATCATGTGGACACCAATTACAACTGCAGCTGAGCATTCTAACAATTCTAACAATTCTAACAAGAATTATATTTATTGGACTGTATTGGCAAGTGGCCCGAGAATTCCCACGCAATGTCGGTAGCATGCATCATCTGGACATCGTTCTATTACTGTAACCCTCAAGCGCTCGGCTGTCCAATTTCTGGACGACTAACTGATTGAAACTTATGAGTTTCATTCCCATTACTGCTTCGGCGAAAATTATGAAGATACTTTGTCAAGTTGTTGTTCTATCTAATGATTGGATTTGGTGTTACTAGAGAACATATGTATGTTTCTAGAATTACAAATTTGTAAGTATATCAAGTGGTTGACAAAGCTCAAATTGCATTTAGTTCAAAACTAGATTTCCCAAAATGAAGACATAGATTTGAAAGAACACGAAACTTTCAAAACATTCACCACATGAAGAGAACCTCATTTCAAATCCATTCCAACAAATTGCACTCGAAAAATGATAATGTTTTCCTTGTAATTGAATTTAGAAGGAATTTTGAAATTTTCCTTTCAAAATTTATAACAAAATATTGGTGATAGCATTGGTGAATCTAACTATACGGATGAAATCTAAAACTCAAAATCTAAAACTCTTTTGAGAAAGTGAAATCCAAAATATTCTTCGAAATAGTACTTTACAATGAGTTTTCCTCACATCGTGATTTCTGGACGTTTCGGGGTTCAGGAATGAATCTGAAGCATTCATTTGTCTAGAATTGTACAAAATATTGTCGCTTGGCTTTCATGGTCTCTCATTGTGTAATCAGAAATCCATACCTGCCAATTCTTCCACAGATGGGGAATTTTGTTAAAATGGCGGCATTCCATGTGCCATTTTCAGACCGCCTCCTCTGAATTGTAAACGCAACATCTAGGACAAGTATAGTTTTCAGGAATCTTGAACTTTTATAGATTTAAAAAATCTATTACTGGTATAGATTTCAGACCGCACAATTAGAATTGTAAATGTGTCATCTATTAGAGTTGTAGATTTCATGCATCTAAGAATTGTATAGATTTCAGACATCTAGTATGTCTATACACATCAGACTGCCCGCTCTGAACTGTAAAAGCTGCCCAAAGTAGCGGAATTTCGCCATTTTAACGAAATTGCCCATACAGTCAGACCTCCTCTTGCAACACAAACTTGTCAGCAATCTTCAGCCCCTTCCACTGCAAAATTAAACTGTCTCGGCAATTGAAAGATGGAGAGGGAAAAAATGGAAAGTCCGACTCCTGAGTCTCAGTCTCCTAAAAAGGTTTGGGAAATGCACTTGAATGGCGCTGCAGAAGAAGCCGTAAGTTATCCCATTGTAAGGATTAGTTGACCTCTTTCTGATCAAAATGACACTTTTTCATTGGTAGCCGGAGTTTGAAAATGAATTTGGATTCAAATGGAAGGGGACGGATGTGGAGAATTGGGAACCCAATACATTGGGACAAGAATCAAGACAATTTGTGCTAGCATGCGGTTTTGGGGTTGAAAAAACAAATAAAATACTAGCTGATAAAACAAAAATCAATACAAAAATCAATGTAGAATTTGTCATGTGTTTATTGAAGAGCCCCAAGCATTCATGCTGATTCCATCAATATTTTCAAATCTCCCATATGCATTATGATTTGGCATCTTTTTCCATATTTAGCATAAGACCAAAAAAACATCTTGTCTACCCCCTAAATTGTCCTCGGTAATGGATTAACGACTAAATTGCACAACTAAAGAGGCATACAACAACTCTTGCAAGGACATGGGACAAGGAAACATTTTTTGGACATTACATACAAGGTTGTCTTCCCCGACATTGCTACATCACAACAACTAGATGTCACACAACGTCTTCTAGAGCCCTCAAGATGTTTAGTTGACTAAAAAATATATCATCAAAAATTTACGGTTCTAACATATTAAAGTTTCATTTTAATGAAGTGTCTCAATTTCATGATTACATATTATATTCTAAATTTAAGTTCATAGTTATAGCAAAATTTCAAATTTTTTCATCTACTGAAGGTGAAATTATATGACGGGATGCGATGCTCGTCAGACACTTTGTCTTATATGACACGCGACATCAAACGTCCTATACAACATTGAAACCCCCAAACATGTTAGACAAGACAACCCTAATTGCATAGATAATCTCTAAATTTGCAAATTGGAAACTTTTTTTGGATATTGTTGAAAATAAGTCTACCAAAGATTCAAAACTTAGGCTCTTCTTATGAATAAAAGCTATGCATAGTATATCATACATGAAATTATAGGCTTTGGTTTGAGAAATGAATTACAACTAGGTGTAATTATTTGATAAGGTTACAGAACTATTTAATATCATGTGAGGTTTTTTGAGAATACTGTAACTTTTGTGAATTTATAAAGTCAAGATTTAAGAAAACCTTAGAGTGTCATATTGATGCATCTTTGAATTGCTTTGAGAAAATTCTAAACCATGATTCACTAAAAGCTCCATTAATTTGACATTTTGACCCCAAGAAGAAACCACTTTGGGCTTTTCAAGAACTCAAGCAAGCTCTATTAACTTCATAATCTGAACTTTTTTCATGAAATTCCTACTTAGGATGGATGCAAATAGCCTAACCTTTGTGTGAAGCTTTGTTTCACATCATTTGAAAAATATTGCAAAAGCTAGAGTTTTTTTTATTTCAATGTCAAATTGGGTAGTTAGAAATATAATATAATATAAGACTAATTAATTTTATTGGATTTTATAGATTAATACCTATTTAAAAATAATTTGACCATTCAATTCCAAATAATGAAGTGATAGTTACAAAGAGTTTTATATTGTGGTCAATGAAGGAGATAAAACGTAGTTGGTTGTAATTTGAACTCAATTTTGAAAAATTCCAAACAAAAAAGGATACCAATTTTTTATGAGAACACTTTTATTGTTAAGATTGAATATTGTCAATTATTTGTAAAAGTTATTTGATAGTTTAGTTTTTTCTTCATTCAATACTATCTTCATCTTTATAATTTTTGCGAAGATGAATATGACAAATTTTTTTATCAAGATTTTTCCGTATATTCACAATCCATTTTTCAATATATTGATTGAAATGCATAAGTTATTGGATATACGTGTTTTTTTCTAAAACTATTGAAAGACAAAATTTCACCTTTTGAAAGCCTTTTCAATGTTTAGGCACATTGAACTTGTAATTGGTGAAAATATACATACTAAAATTTTGAGAGGATGTATATGAACAAGATACTTAAGGATCTTATAGTTGAATTTGTTAAAAAATAAATATAGATGAAGATTTTAGCCTTGCTTTAGATATGAGTATATTGAAGCAACTTTGGGCCTCTAAACATGACTGAATAACTTTAGGGATTAAACCAATCTTACAATGTATCATCTATGAATATAAAGATGTTCCACATTTCTTTAGCGAAGGCACTAGATCATATTGGAAATACTTTAAAAGACCTTTATCTTCTATCAATGTAAGCAATGGCCTTATAGGTATAATATTCTTATAGAAATTTCTATATTAAGACCTTAGTCTTGTAGTCTAAACACAGTTGATTTAAATTTAACCCTAAAGGAAGGAGGGACATTTCACGGATAGATAACTATAAAAACTACTACTTTTTAGGGCAATGAGAAAAAAATGAATTTTTTTTTTCAATATTCAACCATGAAAATTTACATTAGACTTCTATAAAAATGTGTAGAAAATTTCTAGAAGTTTTGATTGTATAAATTGAAAGATTATAACTTTTGAAGTAAAGAATTTCTTTTTCCAACTTTTGGCTTGACAAAGCCAACAAATTTTAATTCTTCCTAGAGTGAGATTATTACACTACACATGGTGATTTTTCTAACATTTTCATCTTGTCTCATGTAAATTACATACCTGCCAAATACAACAAACTGTTTTGGGATTCCTTGTGACTAGTTTGGAAATTTTGTAGTTTTTTCTTGCCAATTTCTACCAATTTCTATGTTTTCCAATGTTCTAATGTCATATAGAGGGAAGCTTCAAAGAATTTTGATATAAAATAAAATTGTGGGTTTTCTTTGGAGGGATTTTTATAAATTCTCTCCAAATCCCCTTTGTGCAAATGAATCCAAATTGGTAGACTTTGCAACACATTGACACATCTTATATTTCAAAGTTGTTTCCACCTAATATTTGGAAGATTTTACATGATGCAATTGTCCAATATCAACTATTAAGGGTACCGTGAGGCTAGACACATAAGATTTGTAAGTTGTCAATCCCAAGATAATGAATCTAAGAATTCTAGAATTTATACAATTTAGAAACTTATAATATATGAAATTATAAAATGTTTAAACAAATAAAATCTACAAGTCACTAATATTTTGAACTCCTTAAATCTAGAAATGGGTCTAGATGAAAGATTCTAAAATGTACAAATCAATGAGATTGAAATTCAAAATCTACATATGAGTTAGATTTGAACCTCCAAATCTATGAATTGTATTGATTATGCATACTAAAATCTATATTAAAGTTAGATTTTAGAAGCATAAATCTACAATCAAGAATATTGAATTTCATAAATTAAGTTGATTTGGAGATGAAGACATCTTCAAATAACACTGGGGAGCATGCAAATGTAAGGCAACTATGGTGGCTATAAACACACTATCTACCATTCCTTACACTAACTTGTTTTGTTAGACATAGAGGCATAAATTTCTACGGATTGATATGGAGATTGGTAAACCACTTCTGATGGAACTCCAAAGTTTTAGTGTCCCAATCCATTGGGTGGTTCCCCTTAAGGTAGTATGTCACCACTCTCATGAAGAAGTTGGTAAAGCCTTCATTGTTGGATTTATTGATATAGACTTTAGTATTGAATGACTTGTATATTGTAGTTTGCAAATGATGTCATTACTAGTATCGTTGAGCTAGATTTTGGAGCTAGGCTTATGGATGGCATCTCACTAGTTGCAAACCTACTTGGACCTTGGCCTCATCTCCTCAATGATGTCATCAGGGTGGAGACTAGGTGTGTGAAGTCCAACCACTTAGCTGAAGAAGTTTTTGTTGTATGTTACGTTTTTGATCCCACAAACAAACATGGCTCTTAAAATGATATATACTTGCAAATAAGGGCCTCAAGGGACAATCTTTACAAATCAACATCATTGAAATGTTCACCTTGACAAAAAATCATGGCAGTATTGTTTCATCAACATGAAGTGTTTGATAAGGTGTTACTAGATGAAGCCCTTTTTCTAAAGATTCTCTAGCACCCCCTTCCTCCAAGACAAGCTTGTATTTAATTTGCATGAACTTTTGTATTGAGATGGAGTTTCTGGCCTCTTTTTTGGCATTGCAAGGCCTACCAATCTTAGATAAATAAACAAGAAGCTTTAAACAAGTGAAAGCAAATACTTAGAAGTTACTCAAAATTGAAAACAAACAATGAACTTCAATTGTAAATTTTGATCTTAAACCACTATAGAAATATTAGATAGATGGAGGACTTCATAACCAAAAAATTGGCTACCTAACTTAGAGATGAGTTAAGAAACCTTACTTGTAGCTTGCAAAATAGATTTGGCCCTTCAAAAAGTCAATTAGTGACAACAAGTTCCTCAATTTGCTTTAAATAGATTCAATTTGATTTAGACTGTTAGTAAGGAAAATTTTAACAACAATCTGAATTTTCAAAATTTTAGCAACAATCTGAATTTATATTAGTCTACAACAAAATTTTAACAATATTATCTTGGATTTTCTTTAAAGAGTTACTACAATCAAAATTCTAACAACAATTTCTGATAGTAATTGCAAAAAAGACCAATGCAAAAATTGTAAAATTAGAAAATCAACAAACCATGCTTATAGGCCAAAAGTTCATATTGTTATAAAACATTGAAATTTATGATTTTTTCAAACTTTCCAATTAAAGTAGAAATTGCATTTAATAAGCTTCATTTAAGTAGTTGAGCTCACATTCAAAAAAATACCATTTTTATGGCTAAAATTTACATCAAGAGTTCATAGTAAGAAATGACCAAAATACACTACAAAGGTGATTCTTGGATTAGGCATCTTCTTCTTTAGGAAAGTCAATAATATCATAATGAGAGAATTTGCAATACAATTCCCTAAAAATGTACTTAAACAACTTTCAAATATGATATTGGATAAAAGAGATTTTTTCCATCCTACCATCTCAAGAGAAGTCATCCATTGAATACTTTTAGTGTTTGAAGCATCCTTCTAGGGTTAATGCCCTCAAAAAGAGCGGTAACCAACTTTGATTGTGTGCATATGTCTGCTTGATGGTGTTTCATCCACAAGTAGAACAATTTGTTCATAACCACATGATATTCATCCCTATGAAGGCAACAATTACATGAATTTTCATCCGGGGATTAGAGTTGGTTACATTGTGTAATCAACTTGCCGCCTTCTAATAGCTTGAAGGTTACTTAGTTCATATAGGTTTCCTAATATTTGACACTCTTGACAAAGTTTGGAGGAGATGGATCTACTTGATGATGTGAGTGCAATTCATCGTGAGGCAAATTCCACCCCAAAAGTTGGGCCAAGGAGGAGTGCATGGAACCTAACTACTTTGCCTTCCAAGCAACGGACACTACAAGAAAATGAATATTTTATGACTGCAAAATATGACTGCAGTGAGTTACAAAATCAAAAAATGTGACTCAAGCAAAAATCACTGTAGATGGTTGGGATATGACTAGGATGAGTCATGGCTGAGTCATTTACTTTCAGTCATATGACTGGTGAGTCATAATTGCAGTCATATGGATTTGGAAGTATAATAAACCATTTTTAAACGTATTTTGCCAACATGACATATATGTTGACCACCCTTGGAGGCTTGACTTTCTTATGAACAGCCCGGGCAAAAAAAAAAACTCTACATGGCATGTGACTATGCCCAGTCATATTTTGGCTAATGTGGAATGTGATCGTGGTAAGTTATATTTTGAGTGATATGCAATACGACTACCGAGAGTTATATTCTAAAGAATATGGAATATAACTGTGGTGAATCATATTTTAAGTGATATAGAGTATGACTACAGTGAGTTATATTTCGAGTCATATTTTAAGTGATATGGAGTATAATTGTTGTGAGTTATATCTTAAGTGATATGGAGTATAACTGTTGTGAGTCATATCTTAAGTGATATAGAGTATAACTGTTGTAAGTTATATTTTGGTTGATGCAACATATGACTATTAGGAGTCATATTTTGGTTGATGAAGCATATGAATATTGTGAGTCATTTTTTTGTTCAAGTTAGTACTAAAAGATAGTAAAAAGTAAAAGCTAAGATATAACAAGAGACAACAAAAACTAAAACTAAAAACCAATAAGAAGTAAGAATAAGACAAGTGAAGATGCATTAAAATATTAGCAACAACTATAAAGCAACAACAAATTAACAACAAATAAGATGTAAAAAGCAACAATAGATTAGTAACAACTAAGAAACAACAACTAAAACCTCAATAATTAAATAACAACAACTAAAACACAACAATACAACAATTAAAACTTCAAAAAACAAAAGGAGGAAGAAGAAACAAGAGTTAGAAAGCAACAACATGACAACCAAAGCACAACAACACAACAATTAGTACTTTAAAAAACAAAAGAAAGAAGAAACAAGAGTTAGAAAGCAACAACACAACAACACAACAATTAGTACTTCAAAAAACAAAAAAAGGAAGAAGAAACAAGAGTTAGAAAGCAACAACTAAACAACAACAAATAAAACACAATGACACAACAATTAAAACTTCAAAAAACAAAAGGAGGAAGAAGAAACGAGAGTTAGAAAGCAACAACTAAACAACAACAATAAAAACACAACAACACAACAATTAGAACTTCAAAAAACAAAAGGAGGAAGAAGAAACAAGAGTTTGAATTGTTGAAAAGCAAGAAGATGAAGCATATGAAGTGGTGGCTAGGATTCAAAACCCTAAAAAGTGGCGGCTAGGGTTTTAAAACCCTAAAAAATGACAAAAGGGATTTAAAATCCATAAATAACAACAGCTACAATTTTACAATTTTGAGCAATAATTTATTTATATTTTTTTAGGTTGCCCAAATTTTTAGGGGACTGCTCAGAAAAAAACTTCAAAAAAAATATGAACTTACAAAAATGTGACTATAGAATATGACTGCATGTTGTCATATATGCAAAAATATGATTGATAAATATGACTGGTGTTCCCGTAATACGTTCCCTATGGTTCCCTAAAAAGTATTTTGTTGTTCTCCATGCATGTATATTATACACCTATGAAGTACAAAGGCAAAATATGACTAGCAATCACATTTGCAGTCCTGTTTTTTTCCAACGTTATGGGATTCAAAAATATGATTGCGAGTAGTTGCCAGTCATCCTCAATCATATTTTTGCAGTTATAAAACACTTAAATCCTAGTAGTGGGACTTTTTTAGGTTTTTATTAGAACTTCTATTTTTTTGTAAATTGACCCCAATTGAAAGAGGACCAGTCCTCCTAAACTTGTAAAAACAGACCCTAATTTACTTAAATCACCTCATCTAACCTTCACATGATTTATGGGAGCTTCCTAAGTCAAAATTGCATTCAAAACTGCCCCTAGAGATCTAAAATTGAGCCCTAATTATCAATTTCAGCATACTATGCTCCCACAAACCTCCAACTTCCACTAAATCTTAATCATTGAGCTTGCATGCAATTTTCAATCATCATTAAGCATTCCAATTGACCATTGGCACAAAAAAAACCTTTTCATACCTATGTGCAATGAAAATTGAAGAGAACATTCACAAAAAACTCAAATTTGACCTCTTGCTAGGGTCAACAAACACCTCTTCACTAAAACCTCCACCAATGCTTTGATTCCGCTCCAAATTGAGTGAAATTAGTCTAGCTTGAAAGATGACTTGAAGGTGCATCTTTTCCCCTAGTTTTGCTTGAATCCATTGCTCCAACTACGTGCGACAGCTCACCAAAGTTGGCCGTCCTCCATGGTTGCGGCTGAGACCACCTTGCACAAAATTGATTGCTCTGACCTCGTCGTAGCTCCAAATTGGGTGAGACAAATCTTGTTGGAGAGATGACTTCAAGGCAATCCTTCTCTCCAAAATTCAACTCCATTGGACCCTCCATGCGTCCGCAATCGTCCATCAAAGTGGTCCATCTAATGTTCTTCAAAGTTGTCAATCACTTTTCTCTTCTAACCTACAACCACCCTCCATTTTCACTCAGTTTTGTCCTTCATCAAGTGAAAACCTACTCGACAAATTATCCCTAAAAATTTTCTACCCTAATCTCCCACAATCTTAACTTTTCATGCCATGAATTCCCAAAAATAACTCTCCCACACAAAAACACACAAGTTGCACCCAAAGAAAAAAAACACAAAAGAGAGAGCTCCAAACCCTAATTCAAATATTACCCTTGCTTACTAACTAACTAACTTGCTAATCACCTACATCCATCCCTAATTTACTGAAAATTTCCATTTAATTATTATTTTTGCCTAAATAGTACTCCTATCACTAGATTAGTGTTTTCCTAGTAGTTATAAGTTCACTAACATTCTTTGTGCTTTTTATGTTTATCACTTTTTAGTAATCTTCAATTTATATGTAGATCTTTGTTTTCACCTTATTTTTGTATTTTTTACCATTTTTAATTTTTTCTTTGATGAGAGCTAAAAGCTTCCTAACTAGTGGTTGTACTAAGAGGATTTAACCCAAGTTGGTCATCTGTGAACCACCATATTTGGTTCACCTTTAAGATAATGGAAAATATAAAAACTATATATGAGTTTTAAATTCAAAAGTGTTAGTATTCTATATTCAACTAGTGGTTGTACTAAGAGGATTGAACCCAATCCTCTTAGTACTTGAATAGGGGTATTAAGGGGACCAAAAAGTCAAAGGGATTTATTGTGGAAAATTGTAGATGTTTATAACATGACGTACAACCCTAGACACTTCAATTAACTCTTACGTACAACATAGGTAGATATTTATATAGTGTGTAATGTGGATTAATTAGTATGGGTCCCCTTAAAACTCGTATTCAGTGTACTTATCTAGTGCATGGAGGTTTGAAAAAATTCTACAAGGACCTTATTGATGAAAATTTTGTGATCAACTGCATCAATTGTTGATCCACAGATTTTACAGAACTGTCAAGCTTCCCCTGCAATTTAAATTAAATCCAAAGCACCAAAGCTATTGAAACACTCTCTAACTCTAATCAAGCAATGGTCACACTCATAATCGTCACAGCGCTCACAGTCTTGTTTGTTCAAATACACAAGAAACTCATACACGAACTGTGGCCTCGTCAGAAACAGAAGAAGGCTGAATTACTTGCAGTCTCATCGTGAATAATTATCATCCATTGAATTAAAACCTTAACCCTGGAGCATCTGGACTCTTTTCCAGAATTGATGATTTGGAGAAAATCATAATAAAGTGCTATTTGGAAGAATATTTTAGAAGTCATATACAAAGGAAAGTTATAGATTTTGAGTTTTACATTCCATCCATACAGTTAGATTCACCAATGCAATCACCAATAATTTTCTATAAATTTTGAAAGGGAAATTTCAAAATTCCTTCTAAATTCAGCCACAAGCAAAATATTATCGTTTTTTGAGTAAAACTTGTTGGTATGGATTTGAAATGAGGTTCTCTTCACATGATGATTTTTTGAAATTTTTGTGTTCTTTACATCTATGACCTCATTTTTTGCAAATCTAGTTTTGGACTAGAGTCAATGCAGTTTGACCACTTGACACACTTCCACATTTGTAATTTTAGAAAGATTTGTATTCTAGTAACACCAAATCCAACCATTAAATAAGACAAGAACTTGATAAAGTATCACCAAAAATTAGGATGACTTTCATCCAAGCAGGAACGAGACAGAAACAAAATCTTCAATCTGTTCATCGTCCAAAAAATGGACGTCAGCGCTCCAGGGTTAACCCCCAAACCTCTCTCCAGCCACCGACCACCACATAATAATGCAGGCAATCCAGGTCTCTGTCAATTGCAATGAGTCTTCTGTACAAATCGCAACACTATGCAACCAAAGCGGGAACCAAAGACATTCAACGGAGTTTCATAAAACTTTGAAAATGGAAAAGAAAATCAAGGAGCTAATTCATAATCTTTGCAAAGGTCTAATTTCAAGCCACAAACTGGGATAGGACAGGTATAGATTTTGGATTCAAGTTGCGTGGCCTGAACATGGTCAAAGTAATGAAATATCGCCAATTTAACAAAATTGACGTTTACAGAACTGCTATATGATCATTCTGACTACCTTACAGCAAAGGCTTGTTGATGAAATTCTACAAACATCCCAGCTCGTTTAGAAATGCCAAAAGAATGCCAAACTCCGCCGGCTTGGTCCCAGCTGATGAATGCACAAAATTTGTACTCGGAATCCAGGACAGACACCCAGTTTCTGGATGTTGCATTGCAAGGTAAATGACTTCGTCTTGAAATAAAGACGCATCTGTCAAACACCATTGAACAGCCAAACGATTGAAGGTGAAGATAAGGAAGCAATCAACTTCATTGGAATCCAGCAAGAGACCATAAGAGAAGACAACAAATGTGCAAGTCTTTTTAACTGCAACATGGAACAGAATGAGAACACTGAAATTTATTCAACTTGGATTGCTTGAGGAGGAAAGATGAGGAAAACCAAAGGAGTTGGAATCCCAGCATGGCAACTAGAAATGAAAATGATGGAAAAAACTGTACTTCAACAAGAGTGTATAATTATTACCCAGAGTCCAGAGTCTGCTTCGATGGAGCTCCCTCACTGTGGGGACGATGTGGATGCCCTTGTACTGAGCACGGCCTCTTTGAGCAAGAGAAGTCCGAGAATTTATTTGAAGTGGGGATTTTCAATTGCCAAGCAGATCTTGCTACCGAGACACAGAACTCCAACTCCAGGAATGCAGATCTAAATTGAGTCCCGCGAGGACAAGTAGTGCACATTGTTTGTGACCAAATAGATTAGGATGATAATGCACTGAAAGACATGAAAAAACTCTCTTATTCTATTAAAAATATATATGGGGAACGAAGTTCAAGCTTGACAAGTGGAACTCCAGTATTGAAAAGTTTAACTGCTCCTAAAATACTCAACGCTTGAAAGTGACCATTCACTGGAGTACAAATCAGCTCTGAACAATTCGTTTCAATAACTCGGTTGAAATAACTAATTAGCCTCCCCAAATTGTCGTTTTCCATGCTAACTGTAAAACGAATGTCTCCCCACGGGGCTTCTACATACAGATCTCTAATTGTGCTGCTACCAAAAATAGTATCCACAGTTTCTATTTTTATTCTGCAATTACCAACAGTTTTGTCAAAGTTTGAATTATAAGGAATGGGAAAATCAAAAACCTCAATACGCGATTTGGGGTGAACTTCTAAACCAATAGGAACATAAATAACTTTGGATTTAGTGAAACATCTATTGAACGGGTTGCTAAAATGTAAAGTAGTGAACTTCCTTAGGAACATATTGCTTGTCCCACACGAGATACAAGATAAAAAAACAAGAAAAGGACCTCTCACACTGGAGCCGTATCTTAAGAACTGAAGGAAACCTGTGAATGCTAGAACTGCTACATAAATGTAAAACACTTCCCGTGGCACCTGATAAAAAGACAGAAATGAGGATGCAAGAACAAACACAACCCTATCAGCATGTGTAACAGCAAGTCTTGTGCAGACTACGATTGGGGCAAAGATTATGAACAGCAAATAGGCTAAGAGGTAGAAGGGAAGAGATATGAAGGCAACACACATCCACCAAAATGAATCAACTGCTTTCATGTTGCCAACAAGTTTAGTCATAGAGGCAATGAGGGTGCGTGCCACAAAGATCTCAATGGTAACTCTCTGCTGGTCCATTGCGTCCATTGTGTCGAAACAAACAAGGGCCAAGATGGCCGGCAAGAGTGCCAATTGATGTACTGGAATCCCTCAAGTCCTGCCCACACTCGCTCAGTCTCCTTGAATTGCACAGTCGTCCCTACCGGGCAAGACAAGTTCGAGCAACGACCACATGTCACTCATGGATCTACTTCGATCTTGACCAGTACACCAAATGCAAAAGGTCTGCAAGTAAGCAGAAGGCACCTTCAGGAACAAACTCTACAAACCCTAGAGCGTGGAGAATTCCGTTGACTGTGCAGAACGAGCATCATCGAGCTATGGCCACCAAGCTAACGAGAGATGCGCACTCCGGATTTGCAATCGATCCAGAAGTCATTTGGTTGTAAGCTGGCTGCCTTGAGGAATGCAATCAATGGATTCTTCAGAGGTGGAAAACAAATACGATCAAGACTCCGATGGCGAGAAATGAAGCCACATTGCCAAGTCAACTTTCCTGGTGACCATCCAATTCTATTTTCCTGTTTTCCGGTTGGCAACTAGAGCAACTTGCATCATGGAATCCATGCAGGGAAGGGAAAAATGTGTGCACCCGGTGAAGAAATTGCCTGTGTCATCCTAATATTGGCAAATTTGGGAAGGATTTGGGGAACTGCATCCATTTTATCACCCATTTTTCTTAGTGTTAGAAGTAGCCAGTGCCTCTTTGGATAAGATTCCAATTTTTCTGCAAGAGCAATGAGCTGAGAGCATCCCCACGGCAGATTCAGAAGATTGAGACCGCCAGTGGGGAGTTTCCATTCTTGAAGTGAAGCTCTTTTTTACACATATAGGGTGGTAGGAGGTCGAACAACTTATGTGGGATATGTTAATTTGATTTCATTATGAGCACTCAAAATCCTATTAATTCTAATGATCTCACATATGTTAATTGTTCTATCTCCTACCACCCCATGTGTAAAGAGTGAGCTTCTCTTTTTAGAAGAAAAATCCAACACACATTGATTATTTTATTTAATATATTTTTGGAATCAAGTAAAGTTTTCTTTACTTGTACTTGAGATAAAAATGCATATGAATGCTTCAATAATTCCAAAACAAAAATAACTTAAAATGTATTCTAGCATCTTTGAGCACTAGTTGGAGGTCGGTACTTCGGACTTGGGGTCAAGAGGAGAATCAACTTTTATATTGAGCCCTAGCAAGGCCCTTCCTTTTGGCCATTTGCTCAACACATTTGGCCATGGCTGGCCATTGTTTGGCCCTTGTTGAGTCTATTGTGAAGAAACTCATAGTAGCCAAGCCGGCCCAATCACCAGATTTGTACCACTTACTGAGTTGTTGTACAAATGCTCTAAGGGGGTAGAAAGACTTTCTAATGGTTAATTGTGAACCTTTTCTAAAATCTACCTTTCCCAATTCTTGTTTGAAGTGTACTTTCTATTTTTTATGAAAGCATTGGATTCATTGGGATACCTCTATTTTTAGCACTTTGGAAACTCATAGTTTATTCATACAATGTCTAAAATTTGTATAAGAAGAAAATCTAAGATCTAGAATCCTCTTTGATTTCAATGAGATCCATTAAAAAATTAGGCAATTTGTTAATACGAACAACGCTCATTGATTGTTTACTTGGACACATTTAGGTGTAGTCATGTTATAGCTTGAGTGCACTTCACCAAACCGTAAACCCTAAACCCTAAAACCCTCCATATAGCCATGTCTTTCCAAATCATTACAATAAGATAGAACTACCCAGTACTACACATATTTGTTATCTCCATACTTTGAAGAAGCTATTTATAAGCTCCCATATTTTTTAGAGATTGAAAAATTTGAAAGAAGTCAATTGCAAAAAGAATGAAGACATTTCAAGAGGAAGTGAATTTTCTAAGATTTTTCAAAGCTAAAATGTTAAATTGTGAATAGACTTTTGTTGAAGCATGAACATACCTTTGTTAAAAAAACAAGTCAATTGGTGACTTTCAAGGCTACCATAACTTAGATTGAAATTTAAAAATGCACTTGCTGGTCCAAAAATTGAATCTTTTTTAGTTGACTACCTTGATGATAGGTCTTGTTCTTTCCATGTTAGTTAACCCATAAACAACACAAAGGATGTTTTCCAGTTGATGAATGACAAAGAATTTCTCCATATAGGATAGAAGTGCAACTATGCATCCTCCAAATTTTGTTTGAAAAGGGATGGCCTTCTATAGTAGATTGTCTTTGAATGAGTGCTTTTTCATTTTTTTTAAGTCAACAATTCGCACGGTATTCAAACAAGTGATTTCTACAATGACCAACTTGTCTTTTATAGGTTAATCCTAAAAAGATACATTAGAAGATTTTTTAAATCAAAAGAAGATTATGAGTTTCCATGAGTTTTTAGATTATAGGGAACTATAGGAACTTTGCCAAATCAACAATCTGATGTGGCCGCAACCATGTCATATTAGATAATACTATTTAGTTAAATAAAAATTGATAATTAATAAAAATATTTTTTTAATATTTTAAAATTATTATTATTATTTAAATATTTTGATGCGTTCACAATCTAGTTAATAGATCTAAAACAACCCTTCCAAGCCCTCAAATTCCTTCTAATGCCACAAATACTAAGTGTGATTGTAGAGCAAAAAAAAAGCATTTTTCATCCAACATTTTTTTAGTTACTTGACTACAATTTTAGTGAATAGTATTGCAAATTCCCTCATCAAGGTATCATTGACTTTTCTAAAAATGAAGATGCTTAACCCATAAACAACATTGAGGATGTTTTTTGGATAATAAAATGACAAAGAATCTCTCCATGCAGGACAAAAGTTCATCCTCTAAATTTTTTGTGAAAAGGGAAGGTCTTCTGTAGTAATTTGACTTCCAATGAATGCTTTTACATTTTTAAAACCAACAATTTACATTGCACCAAAACAAATCATTTCCATAGTGACCAACTCGTTGTTTAAGGATTAATCCTCAAATCACCCATATAGTGTATTTGAATCATTTCTTGTTGTTTACTTTAATGTGAATTTTAGCCATGAAAATGATACTCCCTTTGTCATGCTAAAACCTCCAAAAAACTTCTTTGTGAGAAATTAACTATATTTTTAGTCTTTAAGTTAGTGATACATACATTCAAGAACTAATAACCCATCTCTTAAATCTATGCAAAATCTTTAGTTTAGGCACCATTGTTCAAGCACCTAAAATCTATGCAAAAAGTATGAAATTTGAACATCATTTGTAAACATTTCCAACTTGTCATTCCTGATGATTTAAAGGTTGGTAGAAACAATGGGATTGTAGAAATATATGCTCCTAATCTAAATAACACAACAAGAAAACCTAGCCCTTTTTATAAATAGATCTATATAGTGTCCAAGTGGTCACCGAATCTATTGTCAATACTATTGTTTGATGATGCAACAAGTACAAGGTGCCTCATATGAGCAAGGCCAAGCCGAGGGCCAAGCTTGCTAAGAGAAGAATGCTCTTTGATTGCTCACCACTTACTCCCATGAGATCATTCAATATGGCCAACGCTTACTCAACGATCAAATCAATAAACAAAGCTTTTGAACGGGATACAAATGTAGTTTCTTCTCCAATTTCAAATTTTGAAAAATACATAAATTTCAATATTTCATAGCAATATGAATTTTAGGCCTATAATTATGGTCTATTGATGTTCTAATTTTGGAGTGACATGGTGGTTTATACCATGATATTAAACACTATTATATACATCTATTATATACATGAGATTTTTCAAGTATATTTTGTATTTGATTTGACTTTTTATTTTTTTCAAAAACATTTAACAATAATTTCAAATTTTTCCAAATAAATTTGAACTTTTTGTGACTTGTAGTAGACAAAGGAGTGCTATTATATGAGCCTAAGATCATGACTACATGAGTATTTTAGATTATAGGTATCTACATTATAGAACCTTCAATGATTATAAGATACCTATATTATAAATACTTATACTATAGGTGTTTATGTCATAAGCACCTTCAATGGTTGTAGAATATCTATTTATATATATGTTTAAGGCTCATGTGGTTGCATTTTTATGCTCACATCTTAGCGTTGTTGATAGTAGACATATGATTTCATCTTTGAGAAATAAATATAAATTTTTTCAATTATGCCTAGTTTCAAAATGGCAACAAACAAAGTCATGGACAAAAAAAGGTCATGAAATCATTAGTTGTCACTCCCCAAAAGGTCATGAAATCTTTCTATGGTTAACCTTAAAACGCTCCAAAGTCCAAATAATGAATGATGAATAGATTAGGAAGCTCATATCTCACAAACTCTTACTCTTTTTTGTTCATGTACATTTTTATTGGGACATCAATGAGATCTACTTACTATACATTGTAAAGCGCATTCAATAGGATTGGTAGTTTTTTGAATGTCAAATTTCCTTACAAGCATCATAATTTACTCAAATTTAAAACATTGAAGGTCTTAAAAAACTATTGTTTATTTTGGGTATATATCGAGGTGATACTTTGAAAATTCATGACTTATTTATTAAGTGTTCAAATAATGTATAGTAAAGTGCATTGGAATTCATGACAAATAAGATTTAATTAAAAATTCATTTAATAATAGTCAATTGTAATTAGTGTCACTTGTAGTGCACATATTTTAGGGCATCTTCAATCCACGAGCAAAAACAAGGACAATATTGGAATTTTCAAATCAAGATGATTGGTTCCCACTAGAATTCACCCCATAAAAAGGACCCATAACATTCTATTATGGAGGAATGTAAACCTCATTTCATTTCCATGACATAAAAAAATTGAACAATGCAAAGCCGACAATTTAAACCTGAAATGGACTTTTTTGAATTAGGATAGAAAAAGATTCTACATTAAAAGAAGACTTCATGCAAAAAAAAGGTCCAATTTATTGGCACACATAACAATGACTAAAAAAGAAGTTAGTATGGCAATTATAAATTTTTTTTTATTATGAACCAACTTGTGAGTTCTTTATATTTTTTCAACTTGCTAAGTTTGAGAAGGGGAATGGTAGACCCAGGAAAAAAGAGAGGCAAATATTACTTACATTGTAGGGGGAGTTGCCCCATCATTATGGTATTGGCATGGTGGTTTCTAGCTAGATTGGGGATGCTTTATTAGGCCCCAAGAAAGTGCCATATTTATTCTATTACTAAACACTGTTACATTGGTGCAATTGAAATGACTAGAAACCATCGTCCATTTACATCTCAACACCATACCCAACATTAATTGCAAGCCCTATAAATGATTGACGATGGCCTTATTTTTATTGAAAATTTGGATGATAACATGTTTGTTGTTATTATAATATTCAATGGCATACACTATCACTGCCTTGGTTCTATAGTAGATGGTGTGGAATATTGCACATCCAATAGTACTTCATTAGCTAAGTGGACATGTAGACGTTCAATGTGATGAGTAGAGTGCATGAAGGAAAGGTAGTGGGCATGAAAGCTAGTTTTTTGGGAAAAAAATTCCCTTACTAGCTATCTATATTGAGGCAAATTTTAAAGACGACACATGATGCCTGTATAAGTCCAAGCATCCATTTCAATAGTCATAGTTTATAGTCTTTCAATCCATATGTAGTTGGTATGCATTAGTGATTTTTTTTAAAATTGATGAAAATGAGTTCTAAACTATACATGCACTTAATTTCTGAACTTGTAGCAGTTGCACTCCAATCACTACAAGAAAACCTGTCCGAGTTGACAGAAAGTCGTCCTAATTGACAGAAAATTGACAGATTTTTGTCAATTTGGACAATTTTCTATCAATTCGGACAGTTTTTTGTCCTAATTGACAGAAACTTGTCAAATTTCTGTAGATTAGGAGGGGCTGATTTCTGTCAATTAGAACGACTTTCTCTTGTAGTGAACGTTCATTTTTTGGACGATGAAGAGATTGAAGTTCTTGTTTCTTTGTTCCTGCTTGGATGAAAGTCATCCTAATTTTTGGTGATACTTTATGAAGTTCTTGTCTTATCTAATGGTTGGATTTGGTGTTACTAGAATACAAATTTTTCTAAAATTACAAATGTGGAAGTGTGTCAAGTGGTCAAGTTGCATTGACTCTAGTTCAAAATTAGGTTTGCAACGATAGATGTAAAGAACACAAAAATTTCAAAAAATCACCATGTCAAAAGAACCTCATTTTGAATCCATTCCAATAAGTTTTGCTCAAAAATGATAATATTTTGCTTGTAATCAAATTTTGAAGGAATTTTGAAATTTCCCTTTCCAAATTTATAGAAAAATATGGGTGATAGCATTGGTGAATCTAACCATACAGATGGAATCTGAAATTCAAAATCTACAACTTTCCTTTGTATATCACTTCTAAAATATTCTTCCAAATAGTACTTTATAATGATTTTCTCCAAATTGTCGATTCTGGAACTAGGAGAGCGTGCTCACAACGACAGCTTATCTTTTGAACGAGAGCCCCAAGGCAATGGAGGTCAGAATCGTAGATGTGCTTGTGGCCCAAGCAGTCGCCCAGCCAGCCGGAGTAGAGCTGCCCACTGAAGGTCTCGTAGAGGGCGACGCCTTTCACGGCCGCGGCCACGTTTAGGGGGAAGCACGCCAGGGGTGTGAGAATTCGGGTCGTAGTAAGGTAGTATCAACGGCGAAGGAGACGAGACACTGTGTGCGAGAGTCCTGATGAGGGTTATGAAGATCTAGAGGAGCCGTGAGCAGTCCAGTTCTATTGCCAGTCTCGTTTGTACTAACTCCAACTAGCGAAGTACGTTACTAATTCTCAGCTTGAGCCGGTTTCGTCAATTGATCTCCTCATTGAGTTGTGTGTATAGTCTGCTCACTCCCTGTCTTGAGGTTGAGTTCCCTTGTGAGCTCTTGTCTTTATATATTGCTGGTACCTGCTTGCGTAGAACTTAGCACGAGCCTGAGAGGGTTTTTAAGACGAATTTGTTCTGGTCAGATCCAGTTGCAGATGGCAGTGATGAGCAGGAAAGATTTAAAATGAAAAGGGGTCGTGAACAAGAGGAGGGTCTTTCTGAGGTGCGTTTCATGCTTGTGGATTTATGATGTTGAAGTGTAAGAGGAAACCACCTAATGACTGCGTTCAGAAATCTTTTTTGTGTACATGATGAATAGCGATTCGTGCTTGTCATCTTTTGCAGCATATTGTTTAGATTGAAATATAGAAGAGAAAAACTTCAATGGGCCACCTAATTTTAATGTTGGATCATCTATGTTATATCACTACAGCCGCTCCAATTCTTGGATGATGAAGTGGCGGGTCCTTCTAACGTTGTAGACAATTACAGGTGAGATGCTGATCAATGAACACATGATTTCTCAGAATGGCTCGTTTGTACTCTGGAGGACCTAGAGGAAGAAACGAAGAAATATGGCGAACCTTAGGGTTTCTTCCTCCAAACCTGCTGCTTTCATGAAAACCCTGAAAATGAAGATGTCCTCCTAGCTTTAGTGTGTTCTTTCAAGTTGGAATGCTAAATCCTAAGGCACGGAACAAGGAGGGTTTGAGATAAGCATGGAACGGCCTACTTTAGGGTCTAATAATTTTTTTGGAAAGGGGTATGTTATCTTGAATGTCATGAACCTTTGATTTTTAAACATCCTCCTTAACTTGGATTGGACTTTGTAACTTTCTATACCTAATAGAACATTGGGTTTGTTTAGCCTAATCCACTTCACTGCTCTTGTCCCTTGAGACTTGTGGTTGTTATTTGTTGGCATTTCTCAATTGTCGGTTTTGTCAGGGAATCAAAATTGGAACCAAAGCATCAAATATTTCTAAGTCACAGTGAAGTTCAAAAAAACTTTATTGAGCAATTGTGTATTGATTTGGAAAGGTGGGAGTACTTGCCGTTCTTTGACAAACGGCCTAATAGTTTATCAAAGGGTCGAAAGTTTCTTAAACTTATATTTCAAGTTGCTGAACAATGTCACGTTGCAATATTGGTATTATCCGAAGAATTTTTCACCAGGATGAAGTGGCCCATGCTAGAGTTGGAGGCATTTGTGCAATCCAAAAAAGAAATCTTGGAAAGCTTGCAATTCTCCTTATGTATTTGGGACTCTCACAAAAAGAATGTAGAAGGAATGAAAAAAGACATTAAGATTGGCTATTTGTGTAGAGAAGTTGGGCCCAAAATGATGATAGGATTGATGTGGGCAAGTGGGAGGATGCATTGGAGGTATTGGGTCTTTTCAATGGAATTGAGTATGTGGTCTTGTTTTGTGAAGTTGCATTGAGAGAGCAAATTGTGAGTGCTATTCATCACCTAATTCCACCAGAGAGCTTATGGAGTGGTGCTTATGTCTAAGGGAGAACACGAATTCTCAAGGTGAGAAATCCTTGTGAATGCACTAAGGTTATGAATGTGAATGCTCTTGGACAATGCAAAGGATGCTTTTTATGGCTAGTGGAAACATGGTTTGTTTAGACAAGGAGAATTACTCACTAAAAGAATAGTAGTCCAATTTGTGGAACTTATTGTTGTCATTCCCTTGGGCTATGCCAACTGCACTTGTGTATGATTTTCACATGCCTAATGGAATGCAAAAAAATCATGTTCAATTTTGGGAAGGGAGTGCATTTAATTTGGTTGGCTTGGTCATCAATGAGCACTTCCAACAATTTTGGATGGACTCTCAGGGCAGAACAAGACAAATTGGTACTACATTTTATGCACAAATTCCTATGGAGCAAAGTAATTCTAGTAAGTTTTTGTGTTTTAGTTGTAGTATTTGTTTGAATTAGAAGTATCATTTCTAACTTGTACAAAACTAAATATTTTGATATAAAGTCAAATAAAATTTAGTCTCACACATTGATGAACTCTTTACAAGTATGAAGTTGCACTAAGATTTAAAACATATTTGAACTCCAATGTTTCCTACCATAATTGTAAAAACTAGTGTAGGATTGACTATGCAACATGAAGTAGTTGCTTGAATCTAACAAGTTGATTGACATTGCTTTTGCTTGAATGTAGACTATAATCAACAACCCTATGAATACAAAGCCATTACCAATTTTTGGTGTTCGTGTAAAGGGTCTTTATAGTATAAGAGGAATTGGAAAGACCACTTTTTGCAAAGTGCTTTATGACGAGTTGCATATGAAGTTCCAAGGGAGAGTATACCATATAGAATTGGGAAGAAAGAGTGGACCAATTGAGTTGCACAAGGAAGTATTGCGAAGATTGATTAATATAAATCATGATTGTTTGATGTTTATGACGGAGACTATGGTTAGTTGAGCACATCCCACCTATGTTGAACATGATGTTGATTAGGTGTGTTGATGTATTTATACTTAGATACCTTGATCTCAAACAAGCATGAATCTTAAAAAAGTAGTTTAGGATTCAAAGTAGTCAGCCTCATGTATTTGAGCTTTGCATTATTTTAGAAAATGAATGTTGCTTATGAATCTAGAAATGTGTAATTGCAGACTATGGATCTTCTTAAACGACGTGTACGTCAACAACAAGTGTTCTTAGCTTTGGATAATGTGTGGGAAGAGTCACTAGAACAAACCAAGGATTATCTCAGATTAGGTTTTCACCCTGGCAGCATTTTGATGGTGACAGCTTGTTCTATTGACATACTTGATTACTTAAACATTGATAAAAGTGATTGTCTAGAGATGCCTAATTTGGAAGAGGAAGAAGCAAAGCAACTATTTCTCCATAGTGCGGCACCTCACATGCATTTCATAAGTGAAGGTGATAGTCCAAAATCCAATATTGCATTCGGCAATGTCGGTTTTGGAAAGGTGCCAATATGGAGGAGCATTTTCATCCTTTAGCACTGAAAGTTTTGGGTGGTACTCAATTGGAAAGCCTTGGATGTGATCCAAGTGTTTGGGTGGAAAACTTATCTAGAGATGACAAATTCAACTACTTTCGAGAGGAGCATCCGATATTCAAGATCCTCCGAAAAGGTTATGACTCATTATGCGAAGAGGACCAACTTCTATTCATGGATGTAGTTTATTTTCAGCCATTGCAAAGGAAATTTTTCTATATTGGTGAAATTGAATTTAACGTATTTGACTAGGGTTTTCATAGTGGGCGGACGTCTAGTTCACCCGTCCGTCCGATTCACCCGACAGGGCATGGACACTGTAGTCGGGGCGCGGATGGGATCGTCAAGGTGCAAAACTCTCAAAATTAAAGCCGTCCGGACCATCCGTCCATCCGGTCCGGTTTGCCCATCCGATTCGCCCGTCCATCCGGCCCGGTTCACCCGTTATGACAACCCTGTATTTGATCAATTTGTTAGTGGGGATACAATTAAGCATGATATCTTTTGTCTTGATATATACAAATGGTTAAGTATTGTGCACGACTTGTCAGAAGGGAGGTTCCTTAAGGATTGGGTAAGAATTTTCAATCAAGATTGTTTGAATCATTTGTTTGTTTCAATTTCATGCCATTTCTTTCTACTTGATCTTGGTTTGAATCCATTGTAACTATTCATTAGCTTTCTTGATATTCAGTTTGGTAATCCGATTCATGCTACCTTTATATGTGTTTTTTTCAAGGTAGTTGGTGGTATGAGAATCCAAGGTAGAGATAGTAAAGAAAAGATTCTTCATCTATAATTTCTCCAATACCAAGTAGAGCCGAACTTATTGATCCATTTGGTTGCTTTTGCGTTTTGGCACTTCCGACATGGTGTTGTGTTGTATGATAATTGCAGTTGAAAGCTCTGAAGGCCAAATCGTTAATTGGAGATGTCGGTGATGGTTTCAATGGTGTCATTGTTCACAACTTGTATCTTGAGTTTACCAAATTCGAGGTGAAGAGGGTTGCTCTAGATGCCACACGTTGGGTGTGGTATGATAGAGAAGTTGTGTATCCTGCTGACCTAGCGAGGAGGCCATCTGGAAACTGTTGGTTTAATGTCGAGAGAATCTCCATGAAGTATGTCAATGATGCAGATGACAAGTCAATCCGATGGCTGGGAACTATAGAAGGAATGAAGTGGCATTAGTATTCGAATGTTGTGGTGCTTCAGCTTTTGATTGGATGGAATGAAGTGTTGGATTTGCGAGGTTCAAAAGCATGGAGCTGATGTGGAGTTATGAAGGCTATGCAGGTTCTAAAAGTGGAGGCCAGCTAATTGGCCTTGGAGAGCTGAGGAGTCTTCATGGCTTGACATGCGCAACATTCATTTTGCACCATGTTTTCAAGAAATTGGTGAGTTGATAAGGCTTGAGGTTTTGCGGTTGGATACGAATTGCTGCGGTCTATGCTCACCCTCAGATCGTTTAGAGCCACCGAATCTTGACCAATGCATTCACTTACAGGAGCTCGTGCTTGAATGCCCGTGTCTTGTATCATTTCCAGATTTGAGCAAGTTGACATCATTGAGAAAGATTCTCTTTGGGGGATGCAAGAATGCAAAAGAGGTGGTTGGGTTGAGCTTACAAATGGCTTCCCTGCAGGAGCTCTTGTTGTTTGATTGCGATTCGTTATGCCATTGTCATTGGTCTGGGCGATGTGGCTTCGTTGCAACAACTCGATGTTCAGTATTGTTCGCAGCTCAAGGAGATTCCTGATTTGCACAAGCTTACAAAGCTACGACGGTTGAATATAAGGTGGAACGGATTCCACAAGCTGTTGGGGTTGAACGACTCCATGCAATTGCAGGAACTTCTTGTGTGCGGTTCTACAATTGACGAGTTGCCCAATTTACACTTTCTGAGGCATTTACAATGGCTGAAAATGGGAAATATCAAGCGTACGGTGATGCCGTGGTTTGGAAGCTTCATTGCCTTGGAAGAACTCATCCTCATTGATTTGCCAGTGGTTAGGGACATACCTGGCGTGCGCTCGTTGGCAAGGTTAGTAAGGCTGACAATAAGAGAAGCCCCTAATCTATCACGGTTGCCTGAGTTTGGTGACTTGATGGCATTACAATTCCTCTGCCTCCATAACTGTTGTCGTTCGGTAGGGAAACTTGAATTACCAGATCTTCACAACCTCATACACTTGGAAGTTTTGGAGATTACCGCAACCCCAATCAGGAGGAACGCCTTACGCAACTCAGGAAGTTGAGTTGCTCTGAAACGTTGTTGGCCGAGTTACCCGTATTCAATGGTTTGGACAAGTTGGAGTGGATTGACCTTTCCGAATGTCGTGAGCTGACAAGCTTGGAGAAGGTGGGAACCTTGCCTGCATTGATACACATGGATGTTTCAACGTGTTCTAGTTTGATGAGGTTGCAGATTTGAGAGGCTGCACGAGTCTGGAGTCTCTCGAGGTTACTGAGAGTGGAGTGTGCCTGGGTCCAGAAGACATCAGGGCCCTGGCAACCTTACCTGCATTCAAATTGTCTGGTTGGGACTATGTTCCTCAGCTCTTTTCTGAGTTATTAGAAAAGCTGTCCATGGATTAGGTCGTATTGCATTTGGAAGCCAAGCAACTAGAGCCAAGAAACTGGCTCTTATTGCGACCCTCTTCTCGAGCTCTAAAATGGACTACCAACAATGTGTGAGCATAATAAGATTTCTCAAATATTGGTCTATACTTCTTCAATGACTGGAATAAGAGCGAAGGAGGTTCCATTTCAAAAGTAGGGTGTGTCCACTTAATTTTTCTAAATGAGGATTGGTTGCCTTCTTATAAATGTTAAAGAATTTAGAGTCAGTTTAAGTTTAGTAAGGGTCACATTTAGGAACCTTGTATAATACTTTTTGAATGCTGCAATGCTTGTTTTTGGTTAATCCATATCTTTTTATTAGACTGCATGTGTGGGGTTTTTACAAGGCCTATGATCAAGAATAGGTGCCTATCTCATAATTATTTGGAAATTCATAAGTAATTTATAAATGCTTTGAAAAATATGAAATCACTTGTGTTAGATTTGGCATCAATTTCTCTTCAAGGGAAAAGCAAGGGAAAATATTTTAGAGCATGTGAAACCATCAAAAAGGTTGACTAGACCTTCAAGGGTTAGTTTACGAGGACACTATCTTATTTCATTACATTTCAAACAAGGACATGAATTGATTCGGAGACTTGATTCGGAGATTTGATTAAAAAAAAAGGGGGGGGTATATTATCATGATCTTTCCTATTCTTGTTCCCATGGATTCCTTTTGGCTTAGTTGATAAGGGGTACTCATTTTAAACTCGAAAATATTAGACCTATTAGCAATTAAAGGTATTTTATAAAATATGATTTGATTTTTGAATCAATAGGTGTATTCTTCATTTGCATAGTGTTGTAGAAAGTCATCCATTTTGGCTTGGGGCTAAGACACGTGCTTCTTAAACCTATAGAAACAAGGCCTATCATTGTAATAGTTAGCTAATCATCAACTTGTTTTTTGTTTTTTGTTTCCATAATTTCTTTGATGGACATTCATCAATCACTTTTTGGCTACATATGCATTCAAGGTTAACATCTAAAGGTACAAAGTGTTCTCCAAAAGTGACAATTTGAAAAAAATTATCATAAGGTTTTATTTGGAAGAATATTTTGGAATTGATATACAAATAAAAAATTTAGATTTTGAGCTTTAGATCCTATCCATATTGTTCGATTTGCCAATGCTATTACCAGTATTCTTTTTATAAATTTTAGATAAAAAATTTCAAAAATACTTTTAAATTTGATTACAAGAAAAATAGTAGGTTTGAACTAGAATCAATGCAATTTTGGCTTCATCAAAAATTTGATATGCTTCCACATTTGCCCTGAAAGGAAAATATATTTTGATTTTTTTTAAAACAAAATGTTGAAATAGGCCTTTTCTAGGACATTTCGGATTGTAGATAGAATAGGGATATTTCAACATTTTGATTTTTTAATAAATCAATAATAGAAAATTTTAAAAACATCTAAAAATTAGCCATTTGTGAAGTGATGAGATTTCACCAAAAAATGAACTTCAAACCATCTTCAATGTTCAAAAGTATACATGCCACGGATCCCCTTTTTTAGCCTATTTACACAAACGTGGAGGACATAAAATAACTTATTTTTTGATGCCCTTTATATGAAACATGCCCCACTAGTGTGGTAATAGACCAAAATTTTAGCTATAGTATATTAAATTTGAGTACTCCCCAACACTACCCCCCCCCCCTTGAAAAGTGTGACAAACTAGAGAATGTGAATTTTAAGTATAAAATAATTTTTAATTTAAAAAAAAATAACAATCAAAACATTTAGAAAATAACTTTTTTTATTTTTGGAATTCGGTCTAAAATTCAAAATTTACAATAAAAAACAAAATAAGCTTGGCAAACTCCTACCAAAATCATTTGGTCTTTTTGCAATCACCAAGTTGTTAGGCTTTTTTATGTGTTGGTTTCATGTGACTTGGTTCCCTTGAGAACAACATTGATTTTGTGAAACTTAAATTAAAACTTTCAAATTTTCAAACTCTCAAATGAAATTTATAATATAAAATGAAGTGAAATTCTTCATTGTCATTAGCATGTCTTTGATCCAACATAGACCATTTTTTGTCCAATTTAACTTTATTATAGAAGACATGTCAAAGTTGAAATTAACTCTACAATGCTCTTTTGATAGTTGATCTCATTCTAGGATATAAAGCATTTATGTAGGTAAAAATACCAATAGTTATTTTCATGTCTTTGAATTGAATTTTAATTACTTACAAGATGGGTTTTTATTTATCTATTTTTTACATAGACAGAATGAAATGAAACAAAATAGACAAGTATACAAAACAACATTGATCCATCACAAATTTGTCACATTTTATTTCCATATTCATATATTATGTGTACTATATGTCAAACTAAATCCATAATATTTTTCATATCCACTCTTTACTTGTACAAAATTAGAAATTAAAATATCCAAATTGTAAAAGAGAGCTACCTAAGCTTCCATTTCATTACCACCTCCGTTTCCAAAGGATCTTATTGTTGAACAAAATATTCCGGATTAAGGCTAAGAATAACATTTTGAAAATCAATTTTGCATTTTAAATAGAGTTTGGTGGTTTCCTAAAATTCTAAAAACTTGGAGTTGGAGAGCCCTTTTTCTTTTAACTCCTACTGTTGTGGATGTTAGTTTCGAGTGGCATTGCGGGGTCTGATGGAATTTGTAAAGACCCTACTCGGATTCAAGCCTTTGTTTTTAAGGCAGTGCGGAATTCGTGCTTGCTTGTAGAAGACAAGCTGTCGGTATTTTGTGACGAATAGGTGATATGGCATTAGCTTCGATTATAAGTTACGCCATTGGGAGATATTTATTGATAGTTCACAGGACCAGACTCGGAATGGATGACTTAAATCAGGATATTGTTTGGTTTCTGCAAATACGGTTGTGAGAGATGACAAATTCAAATCATTGCAATGTAACAAAGATATGGTGTTATTGTGATTGAAGAAGAGTCAGTTCCTCAGTAAAGACCAATGAAAAAATATATTATCATCATATTGAATGATCTTCCACTTCAACCAAAGCAGTGTTTTATGACTGCCAAAATATGATTAGGGATGATTGGTGATTACTCACAGTCATATTCTTGAATGCCAACACCTTGGGGAGAAATATGACTGCTATTTATTTTTGGGCCTTGTATTTTACAAGCATATATTATACGTTCATTGGGAACACCAAAGTATTTCATAGAGAATGTAAGGAACATGTTTGGGGAATGTTGAATCATATTTAAAGTCATATTTTCATGAGAGTGACAATTTTTTATTTTCAGGTAGTCCAAGAAAAATATGGACAATCCAAAAAAAATATGGATAATCTAAAAAAAATATGGACAAATCATTGTTTAAAATTTTGAAATCTTAAGCAATTCTTTTTTTGGATTTTCAAACCTAATCATCACTTTTTTAGAGTTTTGAAACTGTAGCCGTCATTTCTTTAGGGTTTTGAAACCCTAGCCGCCACTTTTATTGACTTTTCTTCCTTGCTTTTGTTGTCTCTTAGCTTTTACTTGTTACTTCTTAGTTGTTGCTTTTTAGTTGTTGTTACTTGTTGTTTTTTGCTTTTTAGTTGTTAGTTTTTGTTACATCTTAACTCTTGCTTCTTGTTGCTTTTTAATTTATGAACCTTGTTTTTTCTTCTTACATTTTAACTCTTTTTTCTTCTTAGTTGTTACTTTTTAATTTATGAATCTTGTTTTCTCTTCTTAGTTCTTACTTCTTATTTCTTTTTGTTGCCTCTTAACACTTGTTTCTTATTGCCTCTTAGTTGTTATTTCTTTTTGTATCTTAACTCTTACTTGTTGTTATCTTTTAGCATTTGTCACTTTTTTTTTTCTTCTTTCCTTCATCATCATTTTTATTCTTCCTATTTTAAACTTTTGCTACATATTTTGTGTTGTTGTAAATCTTAGAAGGTTTAGCTTTGTTGTTCATTTACTAAAAATTGACCTCTCATTTCTTTAATTGTATATGCAGGCACCAAAAGTTGAAGGAAAGTTGTTGAAGGCTATTTGTAACTCAATAGAGTCATCTTCACATTATTGTATGGAATATAGGCCCTATTAAATTTTGTGAATGATTTATTGCAATATATATTTTATATTGTTAACTAATAAATGTCAATGAAGAGAGTTGCATTCCTTCTTGCATTTTCCCTCTTCAATATGATTGTCTCATATATATCTTTAAAATCATGTATATGTGATTTTAACTATATGAAGGGTTTCTTTCAATTGTTAAATCATCTTGATGTATAATTACAATGTGTCATGTGCATTTAAAATGCACGAAAAATGTACTTGTAGTTTGTAATTAAAGCTATTTTGGACCTCAATCACCCCAATCACAAACTACACACAAATTATAAAAATATGATTCTCAATCATCCAAAATATCACTTGCTAGAGTTACATTTTACAATATATATTGGCTAAAATATAATTAGTTATAGTCATATAATACTCATACTTATGTGTGTCAAAATGTAACCTTACACATCCCAAAATATGACTACAATCAGTCATAAAATTATTAATGACATTCACATTAACTACCATGTCAACCAAAAATATGACTCACAAGAGTCATATTTCACATTAGTAAAGAATATGACTCACAAGAGTGATATTCCACAATTCACATCAACAAAAAAAATGATTCACCACAGTCATATTCCACATTAACAAAAAAAATGATTCACCACAGTCATATTCCACATCAACAAAAGAAATGACTCATTGCAGTCATATTCCACATCAACCAAAACATAACTCACCACAGTTATATTTCACATCAGCAAAAAATATGACTAAACGGAATCATATGCCACGTAGGAATTTTTTTTCTCAAGTAGCTCAAGAAAAAGTTAAGCCCCTAAGGATAGTCAATGTATACGCCACGTTGGTATACTATGGCTAAATATGGATATTTATACCCTTCAATCCATATAACTATCAATATGACTGATGCCTGAAGCGACTGCTTCTAAACTACGGGAGTTAGTCATATTTCGAGTCATCTACAGTGATTTCTGCATGAGTTATATTTTTTGATTTACGACTCACTGCAGTCATATTTTGCAGTCATAAAATACTACTTTTGTTGTAGTGTTGTTTTGAGATTAACATTGATCACAACGTCTATCTCTCTGAAACTTTGATGTAACTCATGTCATAAAACATGGATGATTCGAATCCTCTACACAAAATACTGAAATTAGGTTGCCCTTCATTAATTTCTCAACATTCCACACTACATAAATATATACAATTACTATAGAAGGATGCACTAAAGGATGCAGTAATGTAGGAGCCATGTGTGTTGCATGGGTTGGTGCATTGATTCATGGCTCGGATATAGAGAATTGTTTGTGCTTCCATCTGGACAAGTGGTGAGTCATGAGGTAACTTTCCTGAATAAGGCAACCTAATTTCACTATTTTGTATAGTGATACTACTAAAGTAGTATTCAACCAGATTAACTCTAAATTTAGTCTTTTTCAGTTTCTATTTTAGTTTATAAAAATTAACCCTTCTTGTCTAGCCAAGTCCTTAGGTGGCTCTTGGGATTTCAAATAGGCTCATGTAATCTCAATTTTTGACATGATTTTTTGAAACTTTTTTGAAGATAGGAAATCAAATTAACTTTTGGTGAATATAATTCTTTTTTCAATCGGTACCTAGAAACAAAAGTTATGCCACCAAGAGTCTAAAAAGCAATTCAAGGGGCAACCCCCAAAAAATCACAAAATCTTTAGTTTTTTTAATTTTTAATTTTTCTCTCAAATATAATATTTTTGTGTACATCTAAAGCTTTGATTCATTCTATTCGGACTAGTGATAAGAAAGTTACGGACAATCTTGTTTTGAGGGCAATCTAAGCATTTTCTTGGAAAAAAACACTTATAGACTTCATTTTTGAATGCAATGTTAATAGTTTTTAAAAAAAAATTGTTAGGCAAGGTTAAATTTTCTTGCAATAACAATCTCACTATTGAAAATATTGTATTTCAATTCCATCTTAGACTATTAATGGTTTTATTATCCCTTCAATCTTGAACCAACTTTTGTTTAATAAATTTTTAATGAGTGCAAATTAAGTAATTTTGTTGAATTATTTTTTCTTAGATTTTCAACTCAATTCTTCACAATAAAAACTTTTACAATCAAAATCAATAGTGCAAAAATTTTGAGTTGAAAAGATTCAAAGCTAAAAATCCAGCCAATCAAAGTGTTAAAAAATGGTTCTTTGCACTTTGAATGCAAATACCTTGCAATCTACGAAGTCAAAGTTTCTAAAAAAATTTCCTCACGTTCTTATACTAGTGTCATACAAGATCTTGTAGTTATATATATGTAGAAAAAATGATTTTTAAAGTTTTTTGTTCTTTACAATAGAAATGGCAGTTTTGATTAGGTTTTGATCGAAAGAAGACCTTGGGACTTTAGGGGTTAAAATGACCTAATATTGTGCATTTTGATGTGCTCTCAACGTCTATGACAAGGTTTATGTGTGAAGATGAAAAATTTAATACAAATGCAATGATTTTTTATTTTGAATTGCATTCTCTATGTAATTTGAAGATTTACAACATGATATTTTTTTGCATTATTTAATGACAAGTGTCAAAAAGATAAATTGGATGTGGCAAGATGTGTAGTGCTTAACCCTTAAACAACAAGCCAATCACCATAGAAATCATTTGTTTGGGTACTGTGTGAATTAATGGCTTCAATAAATGCAAAAGCATTCATTGGAAGACAACTATTGTAGTAGACCTCTCCTTTTCATGCAAAATTCTAAAGATGAATAGTTGCATTTTTGTCCTATACTTAAAGATTCTCTGTCATTCATCCACAAGAAAATGGCCATAGTGTCACTTATAGTTTAAATTTGGTTCTTGGAGACAAAACCTAAATTTCATTCTTCCATTTTCTTGCATTGTTCTAGAGTGTGGTAAGCAAAACCAACCTATGATATGCAAAATGATTGTTTTCTTCTGTTGGCATTGTTGAAATTTTTTTCTATGTATTTTTTCTATGTAAAGACAAATGTGCAAAATGGGAAGAATAATTGAAATTCTTATTTTTTTGATAAACTATGAATTTGTTGTAAATTTTTGAAATGTGCTATTTAAATGGCCTTAACTACTCAAGGTCCAATAATTTTTTGACAATGGAGATTTTGAATTAATTGTCCCTCTTTGATATTTTTTTGCACAAGGATGTACTTGAAATTTTTAATTTTGATTCTACAAATGTAAAGACCACTTTGTCTAGTATCCATAGAATAAATTGTCAAAAACTTTGACCATTTGATTTTTAGATTGTAACAATTTTGGATAATCAACTATTTGCAAAAAAGACAACTTTTGGGGAAGAATAATTATGAAAAGATGATTAATGCTCTTTCACCTTCTTAATTTTTTACAATTGGAATCTAAGGTAAATGAAAAATTTATTTAATTGAGAAAATTGAGAAATGAAAAACTCTCTCAAATTTGTACACATTTTCAAATAGGAGTAGAAAGTCAAAACTAACCAAATTGGATCCTACAAAACTTTTTAAAATTTATATATGCATCAATTTTTAAAATTTCACAATTAATATTGTTAGCACATTGTTTGAAACATCTTCAAAAAAATCTGGAATCATTCTAGATATTTTTAATCACACCAAATTGAACCTTTGATTTCTATAAATTGGAAAGAAAATTCTTTAGACCTAGTTTGCTTGTCTAGTGTAAAGACTAGAAATGTCCAAGAATATGTTTTTTCCATCTCTACTATTCTTAATTTTAGAAAAACACTAGCGGTTGGCGCTTGCTATGCTATGCATTCACCATTAGAATTTCATTAGAATTTTTATGTATTAGATAGAATGTAGAGCAAGAATTTCAACAAATCTTCAGATAAAAATTACTAAAATCTTCATATAATTTTTTTAATAAATAAACATATACTGAAATAAACAATAGAAATTTAATAAATGATGAATGAAATACATGCAATAATGAATACGGTAAAAGATACATATACATTAGAATGCATTAAAAATTTGACTCAATTGTTACAAACAATGGCAACCCAAATAGAAGAATTTAAAGGAAAAAATTGTAAATCTCAAAAGCTTTGTGAACAATTTAATTGTTGTGAAATCCAAAATCGGTTCAATCTAATAAATTTCTCAAATCATTTGTTAGTAGCATTAGAAAATTGAAATCAGAAGCTCAAAGCTCACAAGAGCATAAAATCATAGAAATGCTAAAGAAGTATAAAGCCAAGAAAAGCAATGGAATTGCTACCTTTATAATATCACCATATTGATCCTCTTTAATATCACCTCAATTGCAACGACTATATTATTTCTATAATATCACCCTTTGTAAAAAGTGATATTACAGAGGTGATTGTGAACTACTACTCTATTTCAATAATATCACATTGTGTGAAAATATGATTTCTATGTATACATTATTGGAAATATTTTTATAAAGTAATTAAAATAATTATTTTAAAGACTTATCAAAATTATTATCATGCATTCTATTCAAATATATCAAATTTTTACTAATATGTGATACAATGAATGCGTAGCATAGCAAGCACAAGCCCCTAGTATTAATGGTAGCATTTGTGATATTACAGAGGAACTTATGATTCTAGTAGTAGGATCAATTTACTCCTATCTTCTCTTAGACTACATTTCCTAAATGAATTTTGAAATACTTCTCACATTCAAATTTGAAAATCAGAAAATGTAGCAAGTATGTAAATTTGTTAGTCTAGAAGATCCTAGTTTACAAAATATTAAGATTTGTTTCATTCTACTAAGAATTTACCATTGAAGAATTTAATGAGGACACATTGTGTCTTTTTGGTCCTTGAGGGGTTAAAGAGTCTCTAAGTTATCCCCAAACCACCATAAAGTGTATCCATAATTGGTCATCTTATTCACCTAAAGCAAGTGATAAAGTCTTCTAACATGGCCTCTATATGAAGGAATAAAAAATCTCTACTTGTGATGAAATTACACTTTAGAAGTGGAAGTTCCTTTTGTAGCCTCTAATCACTCCATGGCCATCATCAAAGACATTTAATCCTTTACATCAAACTACCCAATCGACCATATATGGTTTATCTAAAATTTCAAGCTTGATGTGGGCAATTAAATTGTTGTGCTTGTTTTAAATATTTTTACAAGCAGTTTTGAAGGTTAACTATTTGAAGCTTCGATGTTTTATTTAAAGACGTAAATATTTGATGTTTGAAAGGTTTTCAAACACTTATGTGTACCATTAATGAAAGTGTAAAGCTTTCCAGATTTACTTCATTTCCTTGCTTTTAGCAAAGTTTGCTAATTTATCTTGATTTCAGATCTAAATAATTTCATGTATTCATTTGCTTTGAAAATGGTCCCAATGAAAAGAGTAAGTATTTTCATGATTGAAAATCTAGACATGCAAGTGTTGATTTGGAGTTATTCTTGATTTCTACTTATTAAAAAGATTGCAACTACAAGGTGGATTGTGTAATGAGTTTGATAATACTTCATTTGAACTTAAAGTGTTTTGGAAGTGCATTTTAGTGTACAAATACAATTTTTAGTTGTTCATATCAGAGACTTCTAGTCCTTCCAAACTCTTATATGCAAATTTTCCAAAAAATGTTGGGAGGGAAAGCATACTAAAAATAGGATAATTACATTTCTCTTGTTATAATCTCACAACTCCTATGCAACTTTACACTTAATAAGAAAGCTCTTTAAACACCTATACAATGAATTAGATTTTAGAAGGAAAACACAATTTGGTTCATTAGGGATATCTACAAGCCCATTTTTCATAGGAAAAACAAACTTCAAAAGGCTTGGGCATTTAGGGGTTAAAGAACATTGCAAGCCCCATGAACATTTTGAAAGTAAAAACTTGAATTTTCATGTAGTTCTTGATTTTAAATATTTTAAAATTTAACTAAGAAAATATAGCTCCAATAATCTACTATTTACTCAATTTTTTTTTCCAAATTTGTTAAATTTGAAGTTTTTGTGGCACTTTGAAGACAGCATCTTGAAAGCTCAAAATACACCACTTTTTTTATCTTTTTTTTGTTGAATTTCTCTTGGTGTACTCTCCATGATTGTATAAATTACACCATGATTTTTCTCACGATTATTTCCATTTTTCTTCAAAATTTCATACAATTTCAAGAATTTTTGTAGTTGTATGATTTTCACAAAGAAATTTCGTATTAAAATCATGGAAAATTCAATTTTTTTTAGAAATTATTATTAAAATTTATAAACATATATTATTACATGTGATAAAGAATTTTTTATAAATGTGTATTTTAATATAGAAATCTAATGAAGTTGGACCAAGCTCGGGCATGAAATGTCCCTTAAGGAATAATTGTGGTCACTAACTCCACCTTATGTAGTTCAAATTTCATTATTTGGAAAAAGGTTGTCATGATCAACAGCTTTGAGGGATGATTGTGGCCACTAACTCCACCTCATGTAGTTCAAATTTCATTATTTGAAAAAAGGTTGTCACGATCAACAACTTTGAGGGATGATTGTGGTCACTAACTCCACCTCATGTAGTTCAAATCTTATGACTTGGAAAAAGGTTGTCATGATTGTTTGCTTTGAGGGATGATTGTGGCCACTAACTCCACCTCATGTCTCCACCTCATGTAGTTCAAATCTCATTATTTGGAAAAAGGCTATCATGATCAACAACTTTAAGGGATGATTGTGGCCACTAACTCCACCTCGTGTAGTTCAAATTTCATTATTTGGAAAAAAGGTTGTCATGATCAACAATTTTAAGGGATGATTGTGGCCACTAACTCCACCTCGTGTAGTTCAAATTTCATTATTTGGAAAAAAGGTTGTCATGATCAACAATTTTAAGGGATGATTGTGGCCACTAACTCCACCTCGTGTAGTTCAAATTTCATTATTTGGAAAAAAGGTTGTCATGATCGTTTGCTTTGAAGGATGATTGTGGCCACTAACTCGACCTCATGTAGTTCAAATCTCATTATTTGGAAAAAGGCTGTCATGATCATTTGCTTTGAAGGATGATTGTGGCCACTAACTCCACCTCGTGTAGTTCAAATTTCATTACTTGGAAAAAGGTTGTCATAATCAACAACTTTAAGGGATGATTGTGGCCACTAACTCCACCTTGTGTAGTTCAAATCTCATGACTTGAAAAAAGGTTGTCATGATTGTTTGCTTTGAGGGATGATTGTGGCCACTAACTCCACCTCATGTAGTTCAAATTTCAGTATTTGGAAAAAGGTTGTCATGATCGTTTGCAGATCAGCGTTTTCTGAAGTGGCAAAACTTCGCTTTGGTTCTTCCAAGATTTTGAACCTGCTAATTGTCCATTATTTGCAGAAATTGATCAGGATAAAAATAAAGATTTGAGCAGTTTTGCCCTACCGACTCTCGTTTGCCTTGCTGTGGATGTGACCGTGACAGTCTTCGTCTCTGTTTTTCTTTGAGGTGTGAGCAGCGTACGTACAAGCATGGAGCTACATTGGTGGCGTTTCTTCATTTCGGTATGCGCTGATCTAAAAACACGAGCCAGCAGCACTGCAGTAGCAACGAACGCAACCAACATAGAGAGACAAATCCCCATTTTTTGACAAATTTCTTCCATTCACAATTCCACCACAGACGACTGATGAAAATGAGCTCTGAACTGTACATGCACTAAATTTCTGAACTTGTCTCAAGTTGCGCTTTAATTACCAGACCCCCAAAAAATTTATGCATGATTCCACCTTTTTTTTTTCCAAATTTGTTGGTCTTTATGAGCAATTAAACTCATACAAACTCTAATTTACATATCCCACATAGGTTGTTATACCCACAGTTGCTAGCATGTGAGCTTAAGATTTTGAATCAATAAGTTTATGAGCCTAAGTTCTCATATTATAAGTATCTATGTTATATGCACATTTTATGGTTATAGGATATTTATATTATAGGTGCCTATATTGTAGGTGTGTATGTTATAAGATACTTATGTTATAAGTTTGTATGTTACAAGCACCTTCAATAGTTGTAAAGTACCTACTTACACTTGGATTGAAGGCTTACATGCAAACTTCGTTGTTGTACCTAGTACTCCACTTGTATAAACATGTTGACATCTCACCACTCTAAAATCATTAAGTGGTTATTTTCAATTAGTTCAACATTTGCAACATTACATTAGTTAGTTTTCGTGTTTCTTTCAAAGTAACTCTTAAAAAAATTCAAATGTTTGTTTTTTAATGTAATTTCTTGAAAGCCCTAATGACTAGGGGTCATACCAAATTTGTTTGGACTATGGATGTGATTAAATATAATATGACAACAACATGATGCCTAAAGTTGGACAATATGGCATAATTTTATCTCTATTATATGCATTGGTCAATATTGGGTCATATGCTCAAGTTGTGAATTGTAAATACTTATAGTTTCATGAATGATTATCATCCTTTGGATGAAACATCAAATGAATTGAAAATCTCTATCAATTACATTGAGCCTTCTGTGCAAGTCGCAACCACTGTACAACCAAAGCAAGAAAAAAATAATAGAGTTTCCAAAGACTTGGAAAGATTTTAGTAGAAGACTTTAATAGAAGTCCTTGGATCCCAATTTAATAGAAGACTTTAGTAGAAGACTTTACAAGCCTACAAAGAGATTTTTTTTAAATAGTAAAATGTCCACCTTTCACATGTGCTTAAAGTGCATTACCTTTACACACATGCAAAGAATCCAATTTCTTTTCCTAAAGATGCAATTGGTAAAAAAAAAGTATCTCAAGCTAGGAATTTTTTTTTTTTTTTTAATTCTGAAATTCTTTTAGTATTTTCTAAAAATCAAATTCCAAAGTATCTATTTTTTTTGCATTTTCCATCCTTCTATGAGTGTGCATAACTTTTAGAGATAAAATTTTTTAGCTCAATTTTCACACACATATTTTTTAGAATGCTTTATAAATTATTCATTTTTTGATTTCATTTTTAAAATTTTATTCCAAAAGTCACATTACTCCAATACTCATGTCCAAAAATGACAAGTGATTCTTGCAACAACCCTTCCATCCAAGCTAAAAAACAACATAATCATTCTAGGGTGCACAAAGTAGATTTATTGATAAAAATTCTCCAAACATCCTAGCTTGTTTAGAAGGCTAAAAGAATGCCAACCTTTTGTCTTGGTCCTAGTTGATAAACATATCAAATTGTACTTGAAACTCCATATCTAACATCCAAACTCTGCATCACTTGGTTTCTAAATGTTTCATCACAAGATAAATGGCTTCCTCTTGAAATGAAGACGCATCTATAAAACAACATAGAATAGCTAAATGATCAAAGATGAAGAGTAGGAAATAATCAATTACATTGGAATCTAACAAGAGACCAAAAAGAAGACAATGAATGCACTAGTCTTTCAATTGCAACATGGGACTAAATGAGAACATGGAATTTTGTTCAACTTTTCTTGTTTGATGAAGAAAGATACTAAAAATAAAAATGATGAAAAAAAATTATACTTCAATAAGATAATATAATTATTACCCAGAGTCTGAATCTACTTCAATTGGAGTTCCTTGTGGTGAAGATGTGGATGCACTTATTGAACATGGTGTCTTTGAGCAAGAGAAGTTGGAAAACTTACTTTGTAGTAGAGATGCTTGTTGAGAAAATCTTGTTACTAAGGTATAGAACTTCATCTCCAAGAATGCATATCGAAATTAGTCCTGTGAAATCCAAAGACAAGCAATGGTCCTTGTTTCTAGCAAACTAAATTAGGATGACAATGCATTGGAAGACATCCAAAATTTTTCTCAATGTATCCAATATAATAGTATGGAGCAAAGTTCAAGCTTGGCAAGTGGAAGTCCACTATTGAAATGTTTAATTACTTTGAAAATACTCAATGCTTCAAAGCCATCACTCATAGTCTGGGGAATACAAATCAACTCTTTACAATTTGTTTCAATAACTCGGTTGAAATAACTAATGAACCTCCCCAAATTCTCATTTTCCATGTGAACTATAAAACAAACGTCTCCCCGAGGGGCTTTTACATATAGACCTCTAATTGTGCTACTACCGCTAATATTGTCCAAAGTCTCTATTTTTATTTTGCAATTACCAATAGTTTTGTCAAAGTGTAAATACTCTGAAATAGGGAAATCAAAAATCTCAATATTACTAGGAGATCGAATCTCTAAACCCATAGGGACATAAATAATGTGAGATTTACTGAAACATCTATTGAAAGGGTTGCTAGAATGTAAAGTAGTGAACTTCCTTAGGAACATATTGCTTGTCCCACACGAGATCCAAGATAAAACATGAAGAAAAAGGGTTCTTACACTAGAGGGGTATCTTAAGAACTGAAAGAAGCCTGTGACTGCTAGAACTGCCATATAAATGTCAAACACTTTCCGTGGCACTTGATAAAAAGACAGAAATGAGGATGCAAGAACAAACACAACCCTATCAGCATGTGTAACAGCAAGTCTTACGCAGATGAGGATTGGGTAAAGGAATATGACCAGCAACAGGGCTAAGAGGTGGAGGGGAAGAGATATGCAGAAAACACTCTTCCGCCAAGTCGAATCACCAGCTTTGTCAGAAAATTTAACAATGAAGTCAGCGAATGCTTCTGCTATAAAGGTCTCAAGTGTAAATCTCTGCTGGTCCATTGCCTCCATTGAGTAGAACCAAACAAGGGCCAAGACGGCCGGCAAGAGTGCCAATTGATGTACCGGAATCCCTCAATTAAGATTTGACCACACTCGCTCAGTCTCCTTGAATTGCATGTACAGTCGTCCCGGCCCTACCGAGCAAGACAAGCTACAGCAACGACCACATGTCACTCCTGGATCTCATTCGATCCGACCAGTACACCAAATCCAAAAGAACTGCAAGTGAGCTGAAGGCACCTTCAGGAACAAACTCGACAAACCCTAGAGCGTGGAGAGTTCCGCGGACTGTGGACAACAAGTATCAGCGAGCGAGCTATGGCCAGTCGGCCACCAAACTAACGACAGATGCACACTCCGGATTGCAAATGATCCAGAAGTCCTTTGCAGTAATAAGGTAGCTGGCCTGAAGAATGGAATCATAGAATTCTCTAATGTTGGAAAGCGAATCCGACCAAGAATCCGACGACGAGAGATGACTCAGTTTCAACTGCGAGCCATCTTCTGGCGACCATCCAATTTTACTTTTATGTTTCGAGCTGGCAAAGCAACGTGCTTCATGGAATGCATTCTTAATGGATGCGATCAGCCACAAATGTGTGCACTCCGTCATCCACGAAATTGCCTCCAGTCTGGCTGTAACTTTCACACTGGGAACTTCCAGGGGTTTAGGGCGGGCTAACTGGGGAAGATTTAGGCCCCCCTTTAGCCCCCCTCAGCATTGATGCACAAGATGGGGGGGGGCGTAAACTTTAGCCCTACCTTTACCCCCATTTTTGTACGCTTTAGGGGGGGGCTAATTTCTACTCACCAGCAACAATACGGATGTATTTTGGATGTATTTTGGTCAATTTTGAATGAATTTTGATCGATTTTGGATGAATTCCATTTTAAAATTGGATGACATTCATTATACAATGGAATGAATGTCATTACAAATTTGGATGAAATGGATGAATTTTGAATGAATTTTTTGATGAATTTTGAATTACAGATGACAACATGGATGAAATGTATACTAACATGAAATATTTATATAGTCTCAAATGTAGAGAAATTAGTATGGAGCAACTTGATTTCACTATTTTGTGCACTTTCAAATTGTCAAAAAAAGGTATACAAAATATTGACCAAAAGGAACTACATTTAGTGAGTTTACATTTTAGGCAAAAGTGCAAAGTTATTTTTTTTTAATATGAAATATTTTGGAAGTTGAATAGTTTCTCATGGGTTTGTCTTTTCACAATTAATGAAGATTCAAAGAGAAAAGTGATTTATTCAAAAGATATCATTTTAAAGTTTCATAATGAGAAAAACAAATTAAATAACAGCTCACTGTAGCACCAACACAATATATCGGATTCCTCATTTCTGCCCCCCGCTTGCGCCAGCAGACTCGACTCCACTGCTTTGCGAGTCCGAGCCTGAGCCCGAGCCTATGAAGCGGATTAGGCCCCGTTTTAGCCCCGGGCTAAAGGGTCAGAAGCTCCCAGTGTCATAACTATTGACAAATTTAATATTTTCCTGAGAAGGATTCGAGAACAATTTGATGGATTGTGTCACGCTGGGGAAAGATTTCGATTTTTCTGCATGAACAATGTCTGACGGGCTGGAAAGGTTTTTGAAGGGTTAATTGTGACCCCTTTGTAAAATCCACATGTACAAATTCTTGTTTAAAATGCACACCTTTTATTTTTCATGAAAGCTTAGGATTGATTTTGGGTACCCCTATTTTCAGCACTTTGAAAACTCATCATTTGTCATAGGGCCTCTAAAATTTGCATGAGAAAAAAAATTGCCTCCCAACAAGATCGAACAAAAATGAGGGAAATCAATTCGATGATACGAACAATGCTCATTGTTGCTTCATTTCAGTGTAGTTACCACAATCAGAGCTTGAGTGTCGGCACGTCACCACCAAGCATCATATACAGGAAGAACTTATTCGGATTGCTGGGGAGAACTTGCCACAATTCGCTTCACCAGTCCCCATGTGGCCATCGTTTTTCAAATCACAGCACATCAACTGTTTGAGCAGCAAATTCACAGCCTTCCAAGTTCCAATTGCATCTGAAAACATTTGTACACGAGATTTGGAGACAGGAACTCAGGATTTGCAAAGAAATACACAATGGACTATTATTTTACCTCATGGATATCAATAATGCCATTTCGCTGATAAGTAACCAAGCAAGGATGCCGTGGTCTAAAAGAGGTCAATGGATGAGGCTTTCGAAGTTTCTATCCATATCTTAAGTTTGGCTATTTGTTTTGTTTTGTTTTGTTTGTTACGTTGAGATCTCCCGGACCGTGCATCTTTCAGTCACATTCTTGGTACCATTAGAAATCCCTTGGCGAAGGGTGCACTGGCTTGATTCGTGGCATTTCAACCTATGGTGAGAATGTTATTGAATTTTGAAGTTTTTATGAACTAAAAAATTAGAAAATTACTTTTACTTTTGTTTTGACTATGGTAAAGGCATAGGGCACACTAGTAGAAATGACAAATGCACTTGTTGGTTCTAAAATTGGACCATCTCTAGTTGACTACCTTGGTGATAGGTCTCGCTCTTCCAAGGTTAACTCACCTTGGAGCGCTTCAAAGTCTAAATAAGGGATGGTGAACAATTGAGTGAGTTCATACCTCACAAACTCTTAATCTTTTTTGTTCATCTACATTTCTATTGGAATGTCAATAAGTTCTACATACTATAGCAAATAACAAAGTGCAATTAGTAGGGTATGTAGTTCTTGAATATGCATTATTTTTATTTATCGTGATTCACTCCAATTTAGGTTGCCCTTTGCATATAAGATGAGGGGATTTTATGTGATCATTTCTTTAGCCACACAATCAAGGCTAGATACCCTTATACTTAAGCATGGTTGATCTATCCCACTAGTAAGTTTACAATATTCCTAGTGAGTCCCTACATATTTTGTAGTATGTAGAATGACATATTATGAAGCTTGGTTGGTGAAAGCCAATTACAATTGAATTGAGCAAATTTTTCTATTTCTTTCTCCTGTGCAATTGGGTGTTAAGTTATACATGCCTATCTTTTCTTCTTTCTTCTTATAATTTATACCATGAACAAAGGTGGATAATTTGACATAAAAATTGGCTTTGAATACAAAAAGATTCACTTTTTTCTAGGTATTGAGCCAACACAAGATGAACCAAATCAAACTTGAAAGTCTTTGAAAACCCATTGTTTTTCTTTGGTATATATAGAGGTGATACTTTGAAAATTCATGACTTTTAAAGTGCCCAAATAATGTGTACTAAAATGTGTTGAAGCCTTCTTTCAATTGCCAATTAGAATTAATAAATAAATTTTAAATTTAATTAATGTCACTTATATCTTTGGGCCTAAGAAAGTATTAATTCTCTTCTATTACCATGCATTGTTACATAGTGCAATTGAGGTGACTAGACATCTAACTAGAAACCATCATCTTTGTATGTGAGCACCAGGCCTAACATTAATCCCTAAAAGATTAGGCAAGGGTATTTCAAATTTCCAAAATTGTGAAGATGAATTATAGAATGCAACTTAGAAGAGTAATTTAATGATGGTTCTCAAACAATAGTTGTAAACTATTATCCACAAATCATATCCATACAACTAGATCAACTACCATCTAAACCAATAATTTTCAATAAAATTTGAAGCCAAAAATTAAAAAATTCTTCAAAATTTTGATTATAGGTTGAATATTTGTAATTTTTATTAGATTTTTGTTCCTTGCAATTCAAAATGACAATTTTTTATCATTGAAAATTTTGAAGATTTAAATTTTTTTTTATTTTATTCAAGTCCATTTTGGCAGGTCATTTTTTAATCCTCCAAAAGTTATTTTTTGAGTCCAAAACTACCAATCCCCTTTGATTTATAGAATATTTGCAAAGAAAATTTTCAAAACTGTATATTGTACAAATGGTAATGGACTAACACAAGGATCATAAAAAAAAGATGATGGATGAAAAAATGCACTTTTGTGTACTTGGGATGTTGGTTTGCACCGGTTCACCCATTGTTGTAGTAGTTTTTTGCATTAACTACCAAAGTTCCATTTATCCCCCCAGGGAACAAATCCCATGATTTTCATTCTTTACCCCCCTAAGTCCCAAGGTCATTTTTCTATTAAAAACTCTCAAAATTTCCATTTTCGATGCAAACAACAAAAATTTTAAACATTTATTTTTTGCATATCAATCCATAGGTTCTTGCAATATACTATAATGAGATCATTTAGAAGAAATTTTAGAAACTTACTTTGACTATTTTGATCACAAGATATAAGAGTTTGAAGTGAACAAATTAAGTTTTTTTTATAGGTTGACTAGATTATAAGGCTTTCAATCCTCTTAACTTAAAATCTTTGTACTAAAAATTCAAAAAATACCTTATAATTCTCATTCTAAGAAAATTTATTAAGTCAAAGTAGGAACACAATAGGAGAAGAAACAAAATTTCTAATAGCTCTAAGATGGAATTGAAGCACACTAATTCCAATAGTGAGATTTTACTAAAAAACAAAATAATCCATATACAACTCTTTTTTGAAAGATTTTTAAAATTGAGTCCAAAAATACATCCAATGTATTATTTTCTCAAGAATTTGCTAAGATTGCTCGCAAAATAAGAAGCTTCAAAATGTTCACATCCCTTATTCAAAATTCCAAATGGAATGAATCAAATCCTTCCACATAGATAAAAATTTACTCTACAAGAAATCATTTAATAAAAAGCTAATTGATTTTTCTATCTTGGAAAAAAGTTCCAAAAAATCTTGCCAAAAATTGAGATTATAGGTACCTGCATAAACCTTCAAGAATTCCCTAAAAAGATTCTTAGGTGACTTTAGGGGTTAAAAATTATTAAATAGAATAAGGTACATCATAGAATGAAAAAAAAAATCCTAAATAACTTTAGTTTGGAATTAAAACACACTAATTCCAATGGTGAGATTGTTTTAACAATTAACCCCTAAAGGACCAAGGCCTTATTTCTGCCAAAAAACACTCAAAACTGCCATTTCTGGAGCAAAGAGTAAAAAAATTTGAATTTTTTTTCCACATCCAACCGTAGGATCTTATACCTTACTAGTATGGAAATGTGTGGAAAAAATTTCAGAAATTTTGACCACATAGATTAAAAGATATTTGCGTTTAAAGTGAAAAAAACAATTTTTTCAGCACCTTGCGGGACTGGATTATTTGACTTTGAACTTTTTTAACTTAAATTTTTTGCACTACAGAGTTTTGAGCTTTAAATCCTTATTGTGGGAAATTGAGTTGAGAATCTAGGGAAAAAGAAAAATTTAAGAAAAAGATTAATTTTCATGCTTAAAAAAATTGTTAAGTAGAAGTAGGTATGAGAATGAAGGAAAATCTAAATTATTAATATCTTTAAGATGGAATTAAAATGCACTAATCCCAATGGTGGGATTGTTCTAGCAAGCAAACAAAATCATGTAAAATTTTTTTTTCAGAAAAATTGTAAAAATTGCATTCAGAAATGAGTTCTATAAGTTATTTTTTCAGGAAGATGCTCTAACTACCCGATAAACAAGATTGTCCATAACTTTCTCATAATAAGTCCAAATGGAATGAATCAAAGCTTCCCATGCAGACAAAAATATAATCTACAAGAAAAAAAATCCAAAAAAGAAAAATTCAAAATTTTGCAAAATTTTTTTTGCTGCCTGGACTGCCCCCCATCCCCTACTTTGAGCTTATTTGGTCATAACTTTTGTTTCCGGGCACCAAATGTGAAAAAAATTATATTCCCACAATGCTCATCAGTTTTTCTATCTTCAAAAAAAGTTTTAAAAAATCATGACAAAATTTCAGCCCGTAGGTACCTGCCCAAAATCCAATTTGTCCCCCAAAGGAATAATGGTCCTTTAGGAGTTAAAGTAACCTTGAGGAACTTTTTGTTTTGAATAAATGTAAAAATTGGGCTCAAAAACAAATCAATAAGACATTATTTTTTTTAAAAAGATGTTTTAATTGCCTACAAAACAAAACTTTCACATCACAAATCAAAATGGAATGAATCAAAGGTTGAATTCCATGTAATCAAAAAATACAATCTATGAGAAACAAATTCTTAAAATATTATTTCAATGTTTTGAGGATCCTTTTTTTTGCTGCCAAGTTCAATTTAGTACTTAACTTGAGTTTTTGTAGTATAAATTTTTTCCTTGAGCACCAATTGCGATAAATATTATGTTCCCTAAATCCCCAAAAGCTAATAAATTTTTCTCTCTTATAAGAAAATTTCACCGAAAATTGAGTACATAGGAACCAATGTGAAATCCATATTCAGGGGGGGTGAAATTTGATTTTCTTATATTTTTAACTCAAGTTTTTATGACAAAATCAGTTTTTAGGATAATCTCTTTTAATTCAAAATCTATATTGCAAAATTTTTAAGTTAATAGAAGGTTCAAAGTCTCATAAACTAATCTACTAGGATGCCCCAAAACATGATTTGATCACTTTGAATGCATTCATCTTGCAATTGCAATCTATACACTTAAAATGTTTGAAATTTTTTACCATAGTCACATTCTCATACTATCTAGTCCTCTTCAAGATTTTTTTGCTAGATATGCAAAAATACCATTAAATTTTTTTTTGCTCTTTGCACTAGAAAAGTCAATTTTTATTTTTTGTTTTCACTTTTCACAAAAAAACAAACCTAGGGACTTTTGGGGTTAAAATATACCAATCAAAAATTTGATAATTTTTTATATAGTAATATATATCCAAAAATTTATTCATTTTTTTATAATTAAAAAAATTCAAATTAAAATATTTTCTTTGAAAATATTTTAATAATAAAAATACTTAAATCAATGTGAAATTTTTAGCAAAACTAGAGATAATAGTGATGGACATCATATCATCATTGGTGCACTGCTTGAGTAAAAGAAATGTGATGGAAAATTCAAAAGTGGTGTATTTTAAGCTTGCAAGAGGCAACCTCCAAAATGTCACAAAATTGACCAATTTAATAATTTTGGAAACAAGAAAAGAAAGAATGACAAGTAGGTTCTTCAAATTACACTTTTTTAGTAAAAGCTTGAGGACATTTAAAATCAAGAACTATGTGAAATTGACCTTTGATCTTAAAACTAAGCCCTTTGGACAAGTTGGTCCATTAAGTGAGATATCAAGTATACAAAATGAATAAAATAAAAATATGATAAATCTTTAAGAACTTGTTTTTTACCTTGCATATAAATAGTAAAGTGGTACCTAGTAATTCATAACTATTTTATATAATGTCCACACAATGCATGCTAAAGTGTGTGGAAATCCTCTTTGTGCTATCAATGACATTTTATAAAATTAATTTATGTTTAATAATAGTTACTATGTTTACTTGTTACCAGTGACAATTACAAGTGTTCATTTTTTAAGTCTTCACAATCTTTTGGTTACTTTAATCACCAAAGACAAAAATCAGTAGGTTTCATTGATGGTCAAGGAGGGCTATTTAGAGTAGTCTTGGTTTTTGCCTAACTTCTCAAAAACCCAAGACTATAACATAGGGGTTCTAAAATCATGGGAATGGTCAAATAGTTTAACATTTTGTGGCTAAAGTCACATGCATTCAGGAATATAAGGAAATATGTATGTAAATATAAATATATATCACTTTTAACTCAAAAATAATCTACAAATAGGGTTTCATTCTTATTCTCGGGATAAAAATTTAGTGACAATCCTTTACCAATAAATGAAAACATGATGCATGAAAGTTCCAGTCCTATCTAGTGTTTTAAGGGAGGTCAAATCATTTTTTGTCAAATAAATCAGGTTTGGTCAAATGATTCTTATATGATGTATGCTCTATGACTTAATCATAACAAAGTAATACTCATAAAATAGTACACATAATTCATTCATTATTCCTTTTTATATTTAGGTCAAATTTGTCCAATCAATTTGTAGCTATTTTAATCATGCAAAAAATGTCTAGCGATTTCGTATTCTATGTCAAATTTCTCAGTTATGCAAAGTATGGTGAGTTTAGAATTATACCAATGGTCAAGTTTTTTATTTTTTATTTTTTCTTCTTGCTTTTGCTTTTGGTCAAATTATTTTAGGTCAAATGATCCAAATAACCACAAAGTTAGTACCTACATGCAACAAAAACATTGATCCAATTCTTTTGTTTTCTCAAAAGATAAACCTAAAACCTTGGCAAACATAACATTGGAACAATTTACAAATTGACCAAATATTTAAAATCTATAAACAAAACTTAAATTTTGTAAAGAACAATCAACGGACCTAAGTCCACGAGGAACCAACTTTAAAACCATTCAAAATAGTATTTAAAACCATGGAAATCAACCCTATAGGCATACTTAGGGCCTAAAGACATGGTCCGAACCCTATAACTGCGCGATTGAACCTATAACCACAAGCGCAGCTTAAAGCCGTGTGACCTCCACAGACTGCCGAATCCCTAGTTTTGTCAAATCACAACTTGCAACTTCAATGACTAATAACTTATGTAATTTTTGTTCAATTCAAGAAATTTCAATGCTCATTTTTCTTCTTCTTTCCAATGATATTAGTTTCGTTCTCTAATTTCTTGTATGTCAAAAGTTATTGCTAATTCCACCGGATCGCACTGCAATTGTTGTATCTGTTTCTCAAATCAAACTCGTTTCAATTTTGGATTTCTCAATTTTAAGTTTAGGTTTCGAGAGATTGTTGATTTGCTATTAGTGATTACTGAATTGCACGCAATTTCAACTGCGATTCTTGGTTCAATGGAAGAACAACCAATTTACAATTTTAAAAAAAAAATTCAATTTCTCTCACTATTCTAACTTGTCAATTTTTCTTCCACAACTCCTTGGACTGGCTGGCTTGCTCGTGGACTTCTCAACAGTAATTCAAATTTGAGGTTGACTCCCAATTTTTTTCCACTTTGATCGTCCAATCTTTGAGTCCTTGATCGCAAAAACAAACGAACTATATCACCAAATCCAGCTACAAGACTTGATTAGCACCTCCTTCCACGCAGATTTGGTCTCACTGCATCAATTAATCAACAAAACAACGATCCAATCCTTAGTCCACTTCGGCAGATTTGTCTCTCACTTCCAGATTGTCAATTTTTCTCTTTCTCAATCAGGACGAATTTCCACAATAATACACAAATGCTATCAAATTCTCACAATAAAAAAAATATGTTCACAAAATCACAATGCAAATCTCCTCTCAAACAATTACAAAACTCAAATCACCTATACATACACAATTTGATCATACAGAAGAATGTACAAAAATTTACAAAAATTTATATATATATATATATAATAAATGGATCTTACAATGTCATTGTTTTTATTTTTTTAAACTTTTTATAGTTTCTTTCAAAAAAATGAACGGGTGCAACTATGAAAAGGTATGACCTAAGTCACATCTCATTCATCCAGGTTTTTATTTTTCATTTTCATTTTTCATTCATCCTACATATATACCTATTCACACTACTAAATACAATTTAATTTTACTTTTAACTTTATTTTTAATTTTTTCTACTAAGGGGCCCCTAATAGCTATTTTTTAAAAATTTACTAATTTCTCTAAATTTTCTTTCTAGACGTAGTAATCCCATTGGTTTTCAATACTCGGCGATTTTGACACATAGTAACTCCAAAAATTGAGTCTATATTTTGTTTAGTTTCATTCCATGTGCCATAATGTGAATATAATGGACCAAAAGCCAAATGAGCTAACACAAACATTATAATATCTTTTGTATACTACAATCCTACAATCACTTGAAGTAAAAAACAATTAGAATTTGGAAGTAAATGAATTTCAAAGGAAACCACCCATATTGACTCAATTGGTTCATCGGTTTTCAAATTCACTCAAAAAATTATCAATACTTTTTTTTGAGTGACAATGACTTCAATATTTTATTCCTTGTTGTACATCATTTAAGACTCCTTCCTTTGTTATTGTAGAAAATTGACACATGTACTTCAATAAAGAGAAAAAAAAAATGTAGATGGTATTAATTTGAATGAAATTTTAACATTCTTAATGAATCAGAGACCTAAGATATCATTTATTATTATAGATTATCTATAACTTGCAATTTAAAATGTTATAATTGCATCCACTTTGAGTAGATTTGAAGATTATAGTTCTATTGCAAATCATTTTTAATTATATTTAGAAACCTAAATGCATCATTCACAAAATGCATTTCAATTGTTAGTAAGGACGTATACATAATATAAGTGGTGGTTAGGGTTGGCATTTCATACTCAATAATTAATTCCAATTGGAAAAGTGGTTCTACAATCATACTACTAAAATCATAAGTCCCTCTGTAGTATCACAAATGCTACCATTAATACTAGGGGCTGGTACTTGCTATATTATGCATTCATTGTATCACATATTTAGTAAAAATTTGATATATTTGAATAGAATGCATGATAATGATTTCAATAAGTCTTTAAAATAATTTTTAAAAATATTTCCAATCATGCATACATAGAAATTGTATTTTCATACAATGTGATATTACAAAAATAGAGTAGCAATTTGCAATCACTTTTGTAATATCACTTTTTACAAAGGGTGATATTATAGAAATAATATAGTGGTTGCAATTGAGGTGATATTAAAGAGGATCAATACGGTGATATTACAAAGGTACTAATTCCATTGCTTTTCTTGGCTTTACACTTCTTTGCACTTCTATGATTTTGTGCTTTTGTGAGCTTTGAGCTTTCATGATTTTAATTTTTTATTGCCACTACCAAATAATTTTGAGAAATTTATTCAATTGAAGCGATTTTGGATTCCAGAACAATCAAGTTGTTTACAAAGTTTTTGAGATTTACAAGTTTTTCCTTCAAATTCTTCTATTTGAGTTGCCATTTTTTGTAACAATGGAGTCAAATTTTTAATGCATTCTAATGTATGTGTATCTTTTATAGTATTTACCATTGCATATGTTTCATTCATCATTCAATAAATTTCTATTCTACATTTCAATATATGCTTATTTATAAAAAAATTATATGAAGATTTTAGTCATTTTTATTTGAAGATTTATTGAAATTTTTGTTTTGCATTCTATCTGATATATAAAAATTCTTATAAAATTCTAATGATGAATGCATAGCATAGCAATCGCCAACCGCTAGTTGCTTTTTAAATTAATTAAAATTTTGATTTTAAAATTTTTTTATAAAAGAATTTGACACCTTAATCATAGGAACATAAAGAGGATTGCAAAATTATTATTATAAATTAGAAGGTACTTATTGAGATTTCATGAAAACTATGGGTGGAAAAGTTATTTTTATAGTGAAATCCTCAAAGACTATGGGATAATTTGAAGATGAAATCTTAATTTTTTAATTTCAAATAATAGTAATTGTGTTCAAAACAAAACTTCTAACCTTATTTGAGAATAATATTTTTTTTTTCAAAAAATTTCAATCTAAAAAAATGTGGAATTCAAGTTAACTTCTAATTCTCCAAAATCCATCATTAGGAAAAAAAATTGAACTTACAAAGAGGCCTTGAGTTTTTTTACTAATTTTTATACTAATTGAACAAATATGAAGGTGGTCACATCCTCATTAGGACCACCACTTGATGTGTGCTCCATTCTTCATGATGAAACTATCATGAGATTTATAAGATCATGAAGATGGATTGGGTAATGACTATAAATTTTTGAGTTCATCATGCAATTCATAGCCCAATTAGTGAGTTGAAAAGGCTCTTCCCACCTAAATTTATTAAATTAGGAAAAAAATTGGATAATGATGATGAATTTTTGAATTCATCATGCAATTCTTGACCTAATTAGTAAGTTGAGAAGGCTCTTTCCACTTAAGCTTTTGCATTACAAAGCGGCCTATTTGGGGGTTCAATTTTTTCCTAATGTTGTGATTTAGAGCCTCTAATAAACAGTTTTGGACAAAGCTTAGAGAAGGGATGGAAAGAACAATTTCTTTGATATATTCAAACCTCTTTTATGAAATGTATCCACTACTTACAAATTGCAAATTGATTAGAGGCTCTACATCACAAATGCTTTTTGGAATTGATATTTAGCTAGATATTTTTTTAATTGTTATACTATGCCCAAATGAAGTCTAAAATTCTAATTTAAACACAATTCCTATTTTGCACTTGTTTATGAGCTATTAAACTCATAGAAAACCCTAATTTACATATTCCACATGGGTTGTTCATCTTGAACTTAAGGATAGGTGGATTTTTAATAGATATTGTACTAAATCAATGCCTTCATACCTTCGTACCATAATTGCATTGATGACGTCACTCTCTATGCATTGAATCGATGCAAAAACAATAGATACCAATAGTATGCAATTTGTGTATTTTAACTATATAACTACAATGCAGTTTCAACACAACAATCATATATTTAAAGTACATAAACTGTACATTATTGATATTTATTATTTTCACACTGATTCAATGTGTAGAGATCCACATAATCAGTGCAATTATGGTAAGTAGGTATGAAGCCATTAATTCATTATGTAGGTATGTGTTAAATTTGTGTATCCTTAAGTTCAAGATGTTGTACCTACCATTGCTAGCATGTGAGCCTAGGATTTTGAATCCATAAGTTTATGAGCCTAAGTTGCCTAAGTTCCCATATTATAAGTACTTATGTTATAGGCACCTTTTATGATTATAGGATATTTATATTATGGGTGTCTATGTTATACAATGACTCCAAAAATTGAGTCTATATAGTGAACAAGCACTTTAAGAGCCATTTTACAAAGAAACAATGACTGACATCTTTAGTAGATGTAAAAGTTGGAATTAGAAGAACTACAAGTTGACTTTGAGATGATGTCATGATGACATCATCAAACTTAATAGGGTTTAGGTGAAAGACAAGAAGACGTCGATCATGTATAGACTCAGTTTTTGCAGCGCTCATAGCTGTTTTCTTCGGTGACTCGTATGTTGTCATTTCTTCATCGATTTTAGTCATTTTTTTCCTTGAGGGTTTTGTTGTATTGTATTGAGTACTTCTTGTGGGTTTGTAGAGGTTGTGAAGGAAGATGAGGCCAATTTCTAGAGAAAAAGAACAAAACATTGTGGTTTTGATAGAAAATGGTAGAAGTAGTAGAGAGATTGTAGACATTGTGGGTTTGTCGCAAAGTATAGTTAATAGAGTGAAAAAGCGAGTTTCTCACAACCTAGAATTGTCTAAAGGAGGTCGTCTTAAGGTCCTCACAGAGTGGGAGAAGCAATATGCTTTGCACCTAATTACGGTTGGTGGTTTAGAAACTGCAACAGAGGTAGCAAAAGTGCTTCGAAGAAAGATGGGTATAGAAATGTGTGACAATACCTTGAGAAATGCATTGAGAGAGAGAGGATTATCTTCTTTTCCGAAGGTTAAAAAACCTATGTTGAGTCAGAAGAACATCAACACTACAACAAAAGCAGTGTTTTATAACTGCAAAATATGATTACAGTGAGTTGTAAATAAAAAAATATGACTCATGCAGAAATCACTATAAATGACTCGAAATATGACTGACTCTAGTAATTTAAAAGCAGTTGCTTTAGACATTAGTCATATTGGCAATCATATAGATTGAAGGGTATAAATACCCATATTTAGCCATAGTATGCCAACATGACGTATAATTTGACTATCATAGGGGGGTCTTGATTTTTTCTTAAGTTGCCCAGACAAACAAAAAAATCCTACGTGGAATATGACTATGGTAAATCATATTTTTTGATGACATGGAATATGACTATAGTGAGTCATATTTTTTAATGACATGGAATATGACTGTAGTGAGTCATATTTTGCAATGATATGGAATATGACTGCAAGAAGTTATATTTTTTGATAACATGGAATATAACTACGGTGAGTCATATTTTGCAGTGACATGAAATATGACTTTTTTGAGTCATATTTTGTAATAATGTAGAATATAGTTACGATAAATCATATTTTTTTATGACACGAAATATGACTATGATGAGTCATATGTTTGGTTGATGAGAAATATAACTACGGTGAATCATATTTTTTATTCATGTAAAATGTAACTGTGATGAGTCATATTTTTGAATGACATGGAATATGATTACGATAAGTCATATGTTTGGTTGATGAAGAATATAACTACGATGAGTCATATTTTTTAGTAATGAGAAATATAACTTTTTCCAATCATACATCAACATAATTTAATAATTAAGTAAAAGAATACATTTAATTAAAAATAAATACATATGATTTCTTAAATGGGCAAAAATTAATCACATTAGAAAGTCAAATACAAGAAAAAAATGTGATTTTTTTAATAACATTTATTAATTGGCTCTTTATATATGTATATTTTCATATACTTGTAAAACCTATATTCCAATAAAAATGTAAAGATGTTATCTCTTTTGTATTGCAAACAACCTTTAATAACTTCATTTCAACCTCCAATGCTTACATGTATAAACAAAAATGTTAGTTTTCAATAAATGAACAATATAATTCAAACTTCAAAGGTTTAAAGCACTACAAAATATGTAAACATGTTTAAGATAAAAAAAAAAGTTATAATCATTATATATTCAAAAATTATAAATAACCAAAAAAATAACAATGATGATAGAGGGACTAAGAAGCAAAAAGTAGCAAATAAGAAGAAGCAAAAATTAAGTGACATTATGACTGCAAAATATGACTATAAAATATGACTAGGAGGCAAGAAGAAGTAAAACCTAAGAAGGAAGAAGAAACAAAAGTTAAAAGGCAAAAAGAAGCAAAATCTAAGATAGAAAAAGAAGCAAAAACTAAGATGGAAGAAGAAAAAGAAAAAGTTAGGAGGCAAGAAGAAGCAAAATCTAAAAAGAAAGAAGAAGAAAAACTTAAAAAAGAAGAAGAAATAAAACTTAAGAAGGAAGAAAGAGCAAAAGCTAAGAAGGAAAAAGAAACAAAACCTAAAAAACAAAATTTAAGAAGCAAGAAGAAACAAAACTTAAAAAGGGAAAAGAAATAAAACTTAAAAGGCAAGAAGAAGCAAAACCTAAAAAAAAAAAAAGCAAAAGTTAAGTAGGAAGAAGAAGCAAAAACTAAGTAGGAAGAAGAAGAAATAAGAAGAAAAACCTAAGAGGCAATAAGAAACAAAACTTAAGAAATAACAAAAATAAAGAACAAAGAACAAAAAAGAAAGAAGAAGAAGTAAAAGCTAAGTAGGAAGAAGAAGCAAAACCTAAGAAGCAAAAAGAAGGAAGAAGAAGGAAGAAGAAAAAAACCCTAAAAGGCAACAAGAAACAAAATTTAAGAAGCAACAAAAACAAGGAAGAAGGAACAAAAAAGAAAGAAGAAAGGGCAAAACGAGGAGTGGCTACAAAAAGTGGTGGCTAGGGTTTCAAAATCCTAATTTAGTGGCGGCTAGGATTTCAAAATCCTAAATTAGTGGCAACTACAAAAAAGTGACTTTCAAAAAATATGACTACAAAATACAATTGAAGAAAAATATAACTAGGTACTTTCTAAACATATTCTCTATCCAAATTGTCTTTGAGTTGCCCTAAAAGAAAAAATCTTACTATCACGGAGATGCGATTGTAAAATATGACTAAAAAAAATATATGACTAGAAAATATGACTGAGCATTCCCTAAATATGTTCCCTACCGTTCTCTATGAAGTATTTTGGTGTTCCCAATGGCCATATACTATATGGCTATAATGTATAAGGCTAAAATATGACTTGCAATCATATTTGCAATCATATTTTTTTACCTTAAAAAGTATGACTACAAGCAATTACTAGTCATCCTTAGTCATAATTTTACAATCATAAAACACTGCCATTGTTGTAGTGTCAAAGAAAGATTTTGTTTTGCTGAAATGTACAAAGATTGGACAGTGAGTGATTGGGAGCGAGTGGTGTTTAGTGATGAAACAAAAATAAGTCGTTTCAACTCAGATGGGAGGACTTGGTGTTGGATTGAGGACAAAGAGAACATTCCTGTGCGTGCAGTAAACCAAACTGTTAAGCATGGTGGTGGCGGCATAATGCTTTGGAGTTGTTTGACTTGTAGAGGATTGGGGTCATTGCATAATATACAAAGACGTTTGAATGTTAGAGGTTACATTGCAATTTTAGAATAAGATTTGTCCACTGCATTACATGGATTTGAGTTCAATCTTGATTTTTCAATAGGACAATGCTGGTGTGCATACAACAAAAGATTGTTCAAGATTGTTTTGGGAAACAACCATTTTGTGTTTTAGAGTGGCCAACACAATCCCTGAACCTAAATCCTATTGAACATATATGGGCTTCATTCAAACAGCGATTGAACTTCTATTCTACTTCTCCTAGTGGTATCTTCAATTATGGGAGCAAGTACAAGAAGTTTTCTTTTCTATTAGTTTAGAAGAGTGTAAGAGATTGTATGCTAGCATGCCTTATTGAATTGTAGTAGTTTTGGCTACAAAAGGACGGTGGACAAATTTTTAAGTGGCTTCTAAGATGTAGTGCAAAAATTGAGTCAATGTATATACTTTGCTTCAATCATCTTTGTTGTTTTGATGTAATTCAAATCATCTTTTCTTGTTGTGGTATTGTGAAATACTTCATACTTTAGATTTTTTGTTTTTACAACTTTTGATTTCAATCATTTTTATTTGCAACATTGTCATTTGAATGTGCTCATTCCTCATATAGACTCAGTTTTTGGAATCACTGTAGATACCTTCTATAGTTATAGGATATTTATATTGTAGGTGTTTATGTTATAAGATACTTATGTTATAGGTTTGTATGTTATAAATACTTTCAATAGTTGTAGAATACCTACTTATACTTGAATTAAAAGCTTCATGTTAGCTTCATTGTTGTACCTAGTGCTCCACTTGTATAAACATGTTGACATCTCACCACTTTAGAATCATTAAGTGGTTATTTTCAATTAGTTCAACATTTGCAACATTAAATTAATTAGTTTTCGTGTTTCTTTCAAAATAATTTCTAAAAAAATTCAAAGTTTATTTTTTTAATGTAATTTTTTGAAAGCCCTAATGACTAGGGGCCATATCAAATTTGTTTGGAGTATAGATGTAATTAAATATAATATGACAACAACATGATGCCTAAATTTGGACAATATGGCATAATTTTATCTCTATTATATGCATTGGTCAATATTGGATCATATGCACACGTTTTGAATTATAAATACTTATAGTTTCATTAATAATTATCATCTACTGGATGAAACATCAAATCAATTGAAAATATCTATCAATTACATTGAGCCTTATATGCAAGTCGCAACTACTATGCAACCAAAGGAGGAAAAAAATAATATAGTTTCAAGCCTGGGGTGCACTCCCCCTTTTTTTATGTTAGTGTGCGAACAATACTTTGAACCCTTATATACTTTTTGAATTTTAAATAAAATTAAATAAAAGAATATGAATAGATTTTTCTACTTTGAAAGTTTATGTTTTGAATTATTGATATTTTTATTTGTTAATAATAATTAGTTATAAATTTTTGAAGTAAAAAGATACATTGTAGAACTGAAAAATAACTTTCACATCCCATAGGAAAAAATTGTCTAAAAAATAAACAAAAATTACTAAAAATAACTCTCTATTGAAAGCTTATTTTGAGTTGAATATTGATACAATGGTCATCTAAATGTGTTCTCTAAAAATATTTGAGTTAAAAAACATGCCATTTTAGTGCATTTTTAACCTCTTTTACAAATCATTCCATATTTTATTTGAGTTTGAAATTTTGGGAGTAGAATCCTATATTCTTGTAGTCATTAGTAAACAATACTCAAAATTTGAAGTTAAAATTATATTTGATTAGAAACCACTTGTTTGCATGTGGTTTGTTGTAGGAAAACTAAGTACACACCCTGAGGTTTCAAGAAACTTGGAAAGACTTTAATAAAAGACTTTAGTAGAAGTCCTTGAATTCCAATTTAGTAGAAGTCTTTATAAGCCTACAAAAAGATTTTCTTAAAATAGTATAATGTCCACCTTCCACATATACTCAAAGTGCACTACCTTTACACATGTGCAAAGAATCCAATTTTTTTCCCCAAAGATGCAAATGGTAAAAAAGAAGCATCTCAAGTTAGGAAAAATTATTTTTTTACTATTTTCTAAAAATCAAATTCCAAAGTATTTATTTTTTGCATTTTCCATCACTCTGTGAGTGTGCATACTTTTTAGAGATGAAATGTTTTAGGTCTAAATTTTCACATACACATACTTTTTAGAATGCTTTACAAATTATTCATTTTTTGATTTTATTATTAAAATTTTATTCCAAAAGTCACATTACTCCAATACTCATGTCCAAAAATGACAATAGATTCTTGCAACAACCCTTCTATCTAAGCTAAAGATCTGTTACATGATCATTTTAGGGAGCATAGAATAGACTCATTGATGAAATTCTCCAAACATCCTAGCTTGTTTAGAAGGCTAAAAGAATGCCAACCTTCATTGGCTTGGTCCTAGCTGATGAATACACAAAATCATATTCTGAACTCCAAGTCTGATGTCCAAGCTTTGCATCATTTGGTCTCTAAATGTTGCATTACAAGATAAATGGTTTCCTCTCAAAACAAAGACGCATCTATAAAACAACATAGAATAGCCAAATGATCAAAGATGAAGAGTAGGAAATAATTAATTACATTGGAATCCAGTAACAGACCAAAAAGAAGACAACAAATGCATTAGTCTTTCAATTGCAACATGGAACTAAATGAGAACATGGAATTTTATTCAACTTTGTTTCCTTGATGAGGAAAGATACTAAAAACAAAAAGAGTTGGAATCTTAGCATGGCAACTAGAAACAAAAAGGATGGAAAAAATTGTACTTCAACAAGACAGTTCAATTATTACCTAGAGTCTGAGTCTACTTCAATTGGAGCTCCTTGTGGTGAAGATGTGATGCACTTACTGAACATAACCTCTTTGAACAAGAGAAGTTGGAGAACATACTTTGTAGTAGAGATGTTCGTTGAGGAAATCTTGTTACCAAGGTATGGAACTTCATCTCCAAGAATGCATATCAAAATGAGTCCTATGAAATCCAAGGACAAGGAATGGTCCTTGTTTTTGACAAACTAAATTAGGATGACAATGCATTGGAAGACTTGGAAAAATTCTCTCAATGTATCCAATATGATGCTTCGAAGCAATTTCCCAACTTGAGAAGTGGAAGTCCATTGTTGAAATGTTTAATTGCTTCAAAAATACTCAATGCTTCAAAGCCAACACTCATAGTCTGGGGAATACAAATCAACTCTTTACAATTTGTTTCAATAACTCGGTTGAAATAACTAATGAGCCTCCCCAAATTCTCATTTTCCATGGGAACTATAAAACAAGTGTCTCCCCAAGGGGCTTTTACATATAGACCTCTAATTGTGCTGTTACCGCTAATATTGTCCAAAGTCTCTATTTTTATTTTGCAACTACCAATAGTTTTGTCAAAGTTTAAATGCTCTGAAACAGGGAAATCAAAAATCTCAATCTTACTAGGAGATCGAATCTCTAAACCCATAGGGACATAAATAACATGAGATTTAGTGAAACATCTATTGAAAGGGTTGCTAAAATGTAAAGTAGTGAACTTCCTTAGGAACATATTGCTTGTCCCACACGAGATCCAAGATAAAACATAAAGAAAAAGGATTCTTATACTAGAGGGGTATCTTAAGAACTGAAAGAAACCTGTGATTGCTAGAACTGCCATATAAATGTAAAACACTTTCCGTGGCACTTGATAAAAAGACAGAAATGAGGATGCAAGAACAAACACAACCCTATCAGCATGTGTAACAGCAAGTCTTACGCAGATGAGGATTGGGTAAAGGAATATGACCAGCAACAGGGCTAAGAGGTGGAGGGGAAGAGATATGAAGAAAACACTCGTCCACCAAATCGAACCACCAGCTCTGTCAGAAAATTTAATAAGGAAGACAACGAATGCTCCTGCTATTATGGCCTCAAGTGTAACTCTCTGCTGCTCCATTGCGTCCATTGTGTAGAACCAAACAAGGGCCAAGACGGCCGGCAAGAGTGCCAATTGATGTACCGGAATCCCTCAATTAAGATTTGACCACACTCGCTCAGTCTCCTTGAATTGCATGTACAGTCGTCCCTACGTACCGAGCAAGACAAGCTACAGCAACGACCACATGTCACTCCTGGATCTCATTCGATCCGACCAGTACACCAAATCCAAAAGAACTGCAAGTGAGCTGAAGGCACCTTCAGGAACAAACTCTACATACCCTAGAGTTCCACTGACTGTGAACAACGACATGAGCGAGAGCTACGGCCACCAAGCTAACGAGAGATGCGCACTCCGGATTTGCAAATGACCCAGCTAGTACGAATGGCTGGCTTGAAGAAGAGGATCATCGAATTCTTCAAACCTGAGTAGAAAGCGAATACCACCAAGAATCCGACGACGAGAGATGAAGCCGCATTTGCAGTCTCAACTGGAGCCACATGTTCCTTGCTGGCCAAGCAACGTGCTTCATGGAATGCATTCTCGGAAGAAAAAAATGCATGCGACCATCCACGAAATGGCCTTCAGTTGTTATTAACTCTTAACCCCTCACCGCCCAAGGGGACCAAAAGTGTCCTCACACAGTCTAGCAGTCAACTTCAAAGCGCTGTAACTTTTGCATCCAATGTCCAAATTCAAAAAAACTTGTTGGAAAAGTTGCGCATAATAGTCTATTTTTTGGGGTAAAATTTTCAGATCTATCCAAGTTGTAATGAGGTTTTGAAAGCCATTCAAAGTTCGCAGGTTCAATTTGAGTTCACCACACTGCAATGAGATGGCTGCAACTTCGGGGGCTTGTATCTTTTTCATCAAATGTTAGTTTTCAATAAAATTTGTTGGGTTTTGTTCCCCATAAAGTCTACTTATTGTGATAAAATTTTCATGTCAATCCAAGTTGTTTTGAATGCTTGGGAGCAATTCGAAGTTCAAAATCCAGACATTTTTGCATTACAATGAACTTCGGCGGCTTATAACTTCTTCAGACAGGGTTTGTTTTCAATAATTTTTGTTGGAAAAGTTGCGCATACTAGTCTAGTTCTTGTGGTAAAAATTTCATATCAATACAAGAAGTTATGATTGACTGAGAAGCATTTTAGTAGAGGTAGGTTCAGCCATAGATGTGTTTTTTTGCTACTTTTTTCACTGTTTTTTGACATTTCAAATCCATTTTGCAAACGCAATGAGTCAATTGAATGATTTTTTTTCCCACCAAAGTGTTTGTATTTTGATTTTAAATCACTTTGTAGTTTAAAGTTTTTTCATTTGAGTAGATTTAGAAATCGAATTTCACCTCCAAATGTGTTTTTAGGAAAATTTCAGCATCTTTTGTCAACACTAAATCATTATAATCTTTCAATCTATACGGTCAAATGACCCCAAATTTGATTTACACCATCTACAACATGCACACTACAATATTGTACGGTTGAGATTTTCATAACTTACTCACATTTAGACTTATAGCACTTGAAAAGCAAAGTTGTTTTTTTAAATGATTAGGCCTTGGGCGGTGAGGGGTTAAACGTCTAGGCGGACGTTTTGCTTCAGATGACTGACAAGGACAAGGAATTCTCCTGTAGGACAGAAATGCAAGTATTCATCTTCGGAATTAGGGGTGGAAAGGGGAAATCTTCTACAGTAGTTTGACTCTTAATGATTATTTTTGAGTTTTTTAAACTAGATGATGTCACATGGTTTCAAAAGGGTTGATTTCCATGGTCACTAGCTCGACGTTTAAGAGTTAATAAGTTCCATCCAACTATTGACAAACTTATAATTTTCTTGAGAAGGATTTGAGAACAATTTGATAGATTGCATCAATTTTTACCACCCTTTTTGTTAGTGTTGAAGTGGATAGTGTCACATTCGGGGTAAGATTCCAATTTTCCTACAAGAACAATGTCTAAGGGGTCGGAAAGATCAGTTTTGTAACGGTTAATTGTGACCCCTTTCTAAAATCCACCTCTTGTTTAAAATGCATACGCTCTATTTTTCATGAAAGCTTAGGATTGATTTTGGGTACCCAATTATTTTCAACACTTTGAAAACTCATAGTTTATTCATAAGGTGTTCAAAATTTGCATAAGAAAAAAATCCAAAATCTAAAAAATTCTTTGACTTCGAACAAGATTCAACAAAACTTAGGCAATTTGGTGATACAAACAATGTTCATTGATTGCTTATTTGGGCACATCTCAATGTAGGTACCTTAACCCCTAGCTCCCAAGATTTTTTGGAAGCCACTCGAAGTTCAAAAGTTGAATTTGAGGTCACCAAATTGTATTTTGATGGTTGCAACTTTTCGAGCTTGTATCTTCTTCATCCAATGTTTGTTGTCAATAAAATTTGTTGATTTATGCTTCTCTTGATGTCTAGTTACTCTAGTAAAATTTTCATATCAATCCAAGTTGTTTTGACTGTTTGGAAGCAATTCAAAGTTTAGAATCCAAACATTTTTGGATTATGGTGAACTACGGCAGCTTGATTCTTCTTCATACAATATCTATTTCCAATAATTCTCTTGGGAAAGTTGCACATACTAGTCTAATTTGTGTGGTTAAATTTCAAATCAATCCAATAACTTATGAGCGACTAAGAAGCATTTTAGTAGGGGGTTTAGCCTTCGATGTTTTTTTTGCAAATTTTCTTGCTTTTTTGCAAGCATTTCAAAGCCATTTTCTAGGCATCAATTGAATGATATTTTCCTTCACCAATGTTTTTGAATGTTGGGTTTGAAGTACTTTACAATTTCAAGTTTTTTCATTTGAGTAGGTTTAGAAATTAAATTTCACCTCCAAAATATGTTGTTAAGAAAATTTCAAAATCCTTTTTCAAAATCTTTTTTCAAAACCAAAACATTATACTCTTGCAATCTATGTGATCAAATGACTTCAAATTTGATTCACGTCATCTACTACATGTGCACTATAAGATTGCATAGTTGAGATTTCTACACCTTAGTGACATTTCGATCTATAACACTCCAAAAGCAATGATGTTTTTAAACCTGAAAAGGCCTTAGGATGTACAAGTTAACCCTTTAAAGTTTATACATCCCAAAAGTGGACAAGCCTTAGTCAATCCTAATTTGTAACTTTCAAAATATCCATTATTGGTATAATTATGCTTTAAACTATGAAAATAAATCCCAACAAGATTTACTTCTATCCCATTTTCAAATTTTCAAAAAATTGAAAGATTGAAAGAATTATTGCAATTGCAAGCACCAAGTGTCAAAATCCATGTTACACCATATTATTTATGTATTTTTCATTAGACTTCTCTTTTTTAAATTTTTTCAAACAATAAACTATAAAATTATGTTTTTCATTCTAACCTTCATTTATGGCAAAAGTCCCAAATTATTCTAATATATATGTTATGATTGATATGATTTTATTTCCACTTATTATTTTAGAAAATTAAAATTATTTGACTTCCCCATCAAAATTTATTAAAAAATCAGTGTAAATAGGAAATCCACTTTTTCAAACATGAAAAATATTAAGATTCTACATATCAATTATATAATAGGATAAGTTTAGCTTGATGGTGGCATTTGACTTGAAGGTGATTGCCAAGAGTGTTTTGGGTGTAAAAAATAAAACAACTACTTGAGAATTTTTCATACTAATCATCATTTCTACTTGTACCTCTTCAAATAATTTGAAATTAATTGGAATCTTTTTTGCTCTATTTACACATTTATTTTCACTTTTAGTCTCAAAAATTATAACTATGGCCATTTTTCATGAAACAAAGTAAAAAATTTCACAATGACTAATAACTCAAAGAGTCATATAATAAAAATACAAAATTGATATTTGAACACAATTTAAAAGGGAAAATTTAGTTCAGACATGATGTTTGAGTATTTTGCAATGGATTTGCTCCTTTTAAGGTTTAAAGCTTGAGCACAATTCACCACCAATTCCAGAATTCGCTTCACCAAGCTCACCATGTGGCCATCTTTTTCCAAATCACAGCACATCAACAGTTTGAGCAGCAAATTCACAGCCTTCCAAGTTCCAATTGCATCTGAAAACATTTGTACACGAGATTTGGAGACAGGAACTCAGGATTTGCAAAGAAATCTACAAAAGACTATTATTTTACCTTATGGGTATCAATTATGCCATTTTGCTGATAATTAACCAAAGAAGGATGCCGACCTGTAGTGGATGAGGCTTTCAAAACTACTATAGAAATGAAGAATGCACTTTTTGGTTCAAAATTGAATCATTTCTAGCCCAGAAGTGATGAGGGAGCCATTTTGTGGCTTTTGGATGAATCTTTCTTGATTTGTAGAGAGCTGGGAAGCAAATTTTCATCCACTTCTTTTTGTCCACTTCCCATGTTGGGTTATAAAGAGAATCTAATTGAGTTTGGAGTCATGCTATTGTTTGTCTTCACATAAATGAGAAGTTACTAAAAAAAATGGATCACAAAATATGCTATTTTAGTGTATTTTAGAAAGTTGTTGCTCCTTGCTTTAAATCTGAAATTTCTCTACAAAAGTGATACTCCCTTTGTCCCCAAATGATCTTCCTGTTAGACAAAATGTTCCAAATTAAGCTTAAAAATAATGATTTTAAAAATCCGTTTTAAAGTGTGACTAGATTTTGTTGCTTTCCTATTGTTGTACAAATTTTAGTTTTGGATCAATATTCAACATGTAGTTATGGCACTTTCAAAAGTGGAATTTAGGAGGCCTGAAAATGGAGTACCGGTGGCGATTGATTCAACCATGGCAAGCATATTCCAGGTTGTGATTAGAAGGAGATGGGGCCAATTTGGTAGGACCAATTTCAACTCAATCTTAAAATAAATTGTGCAAAGTACTCTAGTCCCAATTGAGACTTCTTTTTTAGACTCTTAATCCCAAGTCACACCATGAAAATCTTTTTGGAACAAAAAATCAAGGCCAACAAGAAGATCATTTTGAGACAAAGGGAGTATTTTTTTGAATATGAGCCCAACTGACAAAATAAAGTTCATTCACTCTAGCTTCTACTCCAATTTGAATTTTGAAAAAATTCCTCATATTCAATTTTTTATTGCAATTTGAACTTTGAATGTATTTTCAGTGTCTACTACGTTCTAATTATAGAATGGCGCCAAAATTGAGTTTACACCATGCTGTTCATCACTATAATATGCACGCATGATGAAATTTTCAGATTTTTTGAAATAACTTTCTATTTGATATGATCTTTCTTCATTATATCTTCAATAATTCACAAAAAAAATCAATTAGTCACCAAAAAAAAAATCTAAAATTTTGGTGAAACAAAGAAGACGTGTTGTTTCATCTTTGAAAAATAAATTTAAAAATTTTCATACATATGTTGTTGCAAAATGGAAACAAACTGAGTGATGACAGTGAAGCTTGAAATCAGCAGTTATAGGTCCGTCATTTTATGGGCTGGTTGACTACCTTGGTGATAGGTCTCATTCTTTCAAGGTTAGGATTTGCTGATTTGCTCTACCCTGTCGCGAGTTCATAGACCTAAACAAGAATGGAGCCAAGCCTTCAGAATCAGTTTTGCGGTTAGCATATGTTTGCAGAAGTAGATCAATAATGGACGTAACGTAGAGTACAACAATGGTTTCAGTTTGGGTCGTACTGAAACGTTATGCGCATAAGAAACCCAGATAAGGTGCAATGAGGTATTCAGTACTTGATCATGAACTTGCCGATCTCGTGCTCCTCCCTCGACTGCATCTGCTAATGCTCCGATAACCTTTTTAAGTCCTCAAGGAATTCCCAGAAAAAAATGATCAAGAGAGTGACAACAGTTTGTGGAAAAATTAAAGATTCCCATGACTCCACTTCTTCAAACACATGTAAACTGGATTCGCAAAGTTATCAATGATGACTAAATATTCACCTAATGTTAATGTCAAGATAATATTCTCTTAATGCTAACGAAGAAATTGCCACTTTAATATCAAATCAAAGCCAACCTTCTGTCTTGGTCCCAGCTGATGAACACACAAAATTGTACTCCAGGACTGACATCCAAATTCTGCATCACCCGGTTTTCAAACGTTGCATTGCAAGATAAATGACTTCCTCTTGAAAAGAAATGAAGACGCATCTGTAAAACAACATTGAACAACAACATTGAACAGACAGATGATTGAAGATGAAGAGTAGGGAGTAATCAACTTCATCGGAATCCAGCAATAGACCATATTTCATGAGCCTGCTTCAATGGAGGTAGCTCACTGTGGGGGCAATGTGGATGCATTTACTGAGCAGGGTCTGTTTGAACAAGAGAAGTCTGAGAACTGATTTGAAATGGGGATTTGCGATGAGCAGATCTTGTTGTCCCGAGGCGCGGAACTCGTTCTCCAGGAACGCATGTCGAAATGGAGTCCCGCGGAACCCAAGGACAAGCAGTGGCCATTGTTTCTGCCAAACTAGATTAGGAGCATAATGCACTGGAAGACATCCAAATAGTCTCTTAATATATAAAATGAATAGCTGGAGAACGAACTTCAAGCTTGACAAGTGGAAGTCCACTATTGAAATGCTTCACTGCTTCTAAAATACTCAACGCTTCAAAGCGACCACTCACGAGAGTACAAATCAACTCTTTGCAATTTGTTTCAATAACTCGGTTGAAATAACTGATGAGCCTCCCCAAATTGTCGTTTTGCATGTGAACTGTGAAACGACTCCATCCCCAAGGGCTGTCTACAAAGAGGTCTCTAATTGTGCTGCTACCGGTTATATTTTCCAAAGTTTCTATTTTTATTCTACAATTACCAACAATTTCGTCAAAGTTTAAATGCTCTGAAACTGGGAAATCATAAACCTCAATGGTATTTTTAGAAAGAATATCTAGGCCAATAGGAAAATAAACCACTTGAGATTCAGTGAAACATCTATTGAACGGGTTGCTGAAATGTAAAGTAGTGAACTTCCTCAGGAACGTATTGCTTGTCCCACACGAGATCCAAGATAAAATACGAAGATAACGGTGTTTTACATTGGAGTTGTATATTACAAACTGAAGCAAACCTGTGCATGATACAACTGCTATATAAGTGTAAAACGCACTCAATGGCACTTGATAAAAAGTCAGAAATGTGGACGCAAGAACAAACACAACTCTATCAGCATGTATAACAGCAAGTCTTACGCAGACGAGGATTGGGTGAAGGATCAAGTACAGCAACAAGGCTAAGAGGTGGAGGGGAAGAGATATGAAGAAAACACACTTCCACCAACTCGAATCACCAGCTTTGTCAACATGTTTCTTTATCGAGTCAAAGAGGGCATCTCTCATAAATCTCTCAATCGTAACTCTCTGCTGGTTCATTTTCTCCATTGTGTCGAAACAAACAAGGGCCAAGACAGTCGGTAAGGGTGCCAATTGGTGTGCTGGAATCCCTCAATTAAGTTCTGACCACACTCGCTCAGTCTCCTTGAATTGCACAGTCGTCCCTACGTACCGAGCAAGACAAGCTACAGCAACGACCACATGTTACTCCTGGATCTCATTCGATCCGACCAGTACACCAAAAGCAAAAGGTCCGCAAGTGAGCTGAAGGCACCTTCAGGAACAAACTCTACAAACCCTAGAATTCCACTGACTGTGAACAACGACATGAGCGAGAGCTACGGCCACCAAGCTAACGAGAGATGCGCACTCCGGATTTGCAAATGACCCAGCTAGTACGAATGGCTGGCTTGAAGAAGAGGATCACTGAATTCTTCAAACCTGAGTAGAAAGCGAATACCACCAAGAATCCGACGACAAGAGATGAAGCCACGTTGCAGTCTCAACTGCGAGCCACATTCCTGGTGACCATCCAATTTCACTTGTTACGTTTCTTGCTGGCCAAGCAACGTGCTTCATGGAATGCATTCTCGGAAGGGAAAAATGGAGGCGATCAGCCACGAAATCGCCTTAACTTTGTCATCACTTTCACTCACTCACTCATTAGAAGAAATATGAACCCTATAAGAGGCCTTTTCATTTTGACAACAATCAAAATAATCCAGCGTAAATTTGGTACACTGCAAAGTGTGCAAAAACGTCCCTACCTTGCCTGACTTTCATGTTGTACAAGAGGTTATCCATCAATTTAATAAGTTATTCAAAATCTGAATCTGAGCTTATCTGACACGGGCCGTTGCTTATTTTATTGTATTGAGGGAGGTGGTATGATCATGCCAGTGTTTTCAGCATGCCCCTTTGGAGTTGCATGGGAGATATGAGGATGGTCACTTTTGAAATTGCATGCTGACTGCTTTGTTTCATTCTTGTTCTCCCCAAAGTAGTCAGCATGCAATTTCAAAAGTGATCATCCTTCTCACCTCTTGTCAACAAGACGCAAGCATTCAATTTCAAACAGTACACTAATGATGATAAATAGTGTTGGCAACACTAATCACAAAGCATAACACTAATTGTCAACAATCCGGTCAATGTTACCAACACTAAATGTCAACATAGACACTATTTGTCAACTATTGGGTATAAATTTTTTACAAGTTTACATTTAGTGTTACCTAACTATTTCATCAAAACATAACACTATTTATCATCATTAGTGTAGTGTCACAGTAGTACCCAACATTTACCCAATATGCCATATTTAAATACTTTTGGACTTTTCAGGGAATTTTGAACTTTGTCCAACGGAAGATCTCCGGTTGTCATAGATATCTAAAATCTAAACTTGTTGTACATTTTTCAAACCACCTAGTCCAAAATCTATATCATATCTAGATTCCTAAAATCTATAGAAATCAAAATCTACAACTGTCTTAGATGTCCCTTTACCAATTTTGGACTTTGCAAAGTCCAAAAGTAGTTAAATATGGCATAATATTAATATGTTGCAAGTCTCTATCCCTTATACTTGACTAGATACCACTTACTTAATAAATAATTCAAGCGTCCCTGACTTCAGTTCTTGTACATAACTTGAAGGACCAATGGAAGTTGGCCACAAGGATTTTATCATTATTGCATGGGTGAGTGGAGATAGGGGAATAATCTTGCCTTTTGCATGAGAAGTACACAAAAAACCCTCATTGAGGCCTTCATTGAGGAGCTCTAGAGGGCTCTTGGAGGGTTCATAATTTTTCTAATTTAATAAGTTTCATCCAACTGTTGACAAATTTAATATTTGCTTGAGAAGGATTCAAGAACAATTTGCATCCATTTTATCACCCATTTTTTTCAATGTTGAAGTGGGTAGTATCACATTGGAGTAAGATTCCAATTTTTCTGTAAGAACAATGTCCAAGGGGTCGGAAACTAAGGTTCAATTTTGTAAGGGTTAATTGTGCCCCTTTTCTAAAACCCATCCCTACAATGTTTGGTTTAAAATGCACACCCTCTATTTTTCATAAAAGCTCATGATTGATTTTGGATACTCAGCTATTTTTAGCACTTTGAAACTCATAGTTTATTCATAGGGTGTTTAAAATTTGCATAAGAAGAAAATCTAGAATCTAAAAAATTTCTTTGGCTTACAACAAGATTCAACAAAAATTACGCAATTTGATGATACAAACAATGCTCATTGATTGCTTATTTGGGCACATCTCAATGTAGTTACCTTAACCCCTAAGCTCCCAAGATTTTTTGGAAGCCATTTGAAGCTCACAAGTTGAATTTGAGTTCACCAAACTATGTTTTGATGGTTGCAACTTTTTGAGCTTGTATCTTCTTCATCCAATGTCGTTTTCAATAAAATTTGTTGATTTATGTTTCTTTTGACGTCTAGTTACTATAGTAAAATTTTCATGTCAATCTAAGTTGTTTTGAATGTTTGGGAGCAATTCAAAATTCAAAATCCCGACATTTTTGGATTACAATGAACTTCAATGGCTTGTTTTTTCTTTATATAATGTGCATTTCCAATTTAAAAAATATTAGAAAAGTTACACATAGTGGTCTTGTTTGTGTGGCTAAATTTTCATATCAATCCAAGAAGTTATAAGTGATTGAGAAGCATTTTAGTAGAATGAGGTTCAACCTCAGATGTGTTTTTTTCTGCTATTTTTTGACATTTCAAAGCCATTTTGTAAACACAATGAGTTAATTGAATGATATTTTCTTTCACCAATGTGTTTGTATGGTGGTTTTGAACCACTTTATAGTTTCAAGATTTTCATTTTAGTAGGTTTAGAAATTGAATTTCACCTCCAAATTTGATGCTAGGAATATTTCAACATCCTTTTTCAATACTAAAACATTATAATCTTGCAATCTATGTGGCCAAATGACTCCAAATTTGATTCACGTCATCTACAACACATACACTATAAGATTGTATAATTGAGATTTCTATGTCTTAGTGACACTTTTATATCTATAACACTTCAAAAGCAATGATGTTTTTGAATCTAAAAAGGCCTTAGGCTTTTAGTAGTTAAGGTACAATTGGATATTGAAAGCTTACAAATTGCATTTTAGAGCCATTCAAAGATTTGTACATAATATAGAATAAAATTGGTTTTTCTTGTCTTGTATAATTATCATTCACTACTAGAAATTGCAAGTTTTATAACTGCGAAAATATAACTGAGGATGATTGGCGACTAGTTGTAGTCATATTTTGACCTTGTACTTCATGGGAGTATAATATACGCCCATTGGGAACGCCAAATACTTCATAGGGAACCATAGAGAATGTATTTGAGAACATGGAGTCATATTTTACAGTCATATTTTTTTTAGTCATATTTTGCAATCATATCTCTATAGTGATTACATTTTTTTGTTTTGGGTAGCCCAAAATAAATTTGAACAAGAAAATTGTTGAAATAGTGCCCAATCATATTTTGGATTCAGTTATATTTCTAGTCATATCTTTTAGGACAATCTTCAAAAAATATGGTCAATTAAAAAAAAAATATGGTCAAGATATTGTTTTAGGATGTTGTAACCCTAGCTGCTACTTTTTTCAAGATTTTGAAACTCTAGCCACCATTTCTTTAGGGTTTTGAAAATCCTAGCCACCATTTTTTTAGGATTTTAGAAACCCTAGTTGCTACTTTTTTAGGGTTTTAAAAACCCTAGACACCACTTCTTCAAGGTTTTGAAAACCCTAGCTGCCACTTCTTTGAATTCTTCTTTTTTGCCTTGTATTGTTTTTTACCTTTTAATTCTTGTTGCTTCTTGATTTTGTTTCTTAGTTGTTGGTCATATTTCATATCAATCAAACATATGACTCACCGTATTCATATTTCATGTCATCAAAAAATATAACTCACCATAATCACATTTTACATCAACAAAAAATATGACTCACCATAGTCATATTCCGTGTCATCAAAAAATATGACTCACCATAGTCATATTCCGTGTCATCAAAAAATATGACTCACCACAATCATATTCTAAATCACTATAGAATATGACTCAAAAGAGTCATATTTCATGTCACTGCAAAATATGACTCACTGCAATCATATTCTACATCACTGCAAAATATGACTCACCGCAATCATATTCCACATCACTGCAAAATATAACTCACTATAGTCATATTCCATGTCATCAAAAAATATGACTCACCACAGTTATATTCCACATAAGCTTTTTTCGTTTGCTTAAGCAACTCAAGAAAAGTCAAGTTCCCCTTAGGATAGTCAAAGTATACGCCACGTTGACATACTATGGTTAAATATAGGTATTTATACCCGCAATCCATATAGCTGCCAATATGACTGATGTCTGAAGCGACTGCTTCTAAACTACTAGAGTCAGTCATATTCCAAGTCATATTCCAAGTCATCTACAGTGACTTCTGTATAAATCATATTTTTTGATTTTACGACTCACTGTAGTCATATTTTGCAGTCATAAAGCACTACTTTTGTTGTAATGACTCAATTCTTATCCAATCCCAATCAAGCATACCAAATTCCAATTTCAAAAAGCAAAATATTTTTTTTTGTGAATTTTTAAAGTCAATTTTGTGATTTTACATAATATTTGATTGAATACAATTGGCGATGAATTTGTTTAATTTAATTGCATGGATATATAGGAAACATTCACATGCATATCTTTCATATTGAAAGACACCCCCTTGAGTAACAAAAAGATGATCAATGAAGAGTTCAAAGAAAAGTGTCATATGACCAAATTTTGAAGAAATGAATATCTCTATATTTGAACTTCATTTTGACAAAGTAATTGTACCATCATACACAAATGTACAAAATTAGTTACCATGGAAGGTGCAAATAGAAAAAACTAATTACAATAAGAAATATATATTTTACAAAATTTGGATATGGTCATCTCAACATTGAAATCCCTATAGATGAAATTTTGAAGTTTTTTGGAGACGCTTGTCACAAGGAAAGGTGTGCATATAGATGTTTCCTACATATCTATACAATCAAATTTTAAAAATTCATCAACAATGATTTCAATCAATGATAATGTAAAATCATGAATTTTAAATGAAACAATTTACCAAAAATGAAATTTTGGTTTTTTAAACTTGAAATTTGGGTATGATACTTTTTGAATTTTAAATAAAATTAAATGAAAAAAATATGAATAGATTTTTCTACTTTGAAAGTTTATGTTTTGAATTATTGATATTTTTATTTGTTAATAATAATTAGTTATAAATTTTTGAAGTAAAAAAATACACAATAGAACCAAAAAATAATTTTCACAACCCTATATTATATAAAAAAACAATTCTAAAAAATGAAAAAACAATTCTAAAAATAACTCTCTATTGAAAGCTCATTTTGAGTTAAATATTGATGCAATGGTCATCTAAATGTGTTCTCTAAAAATATTTGAGTTAAAAAAACATGCCATTTTAGTGCATTTTTAACCTCTTCTAGAAATCATTCCATATTTTATTTGAGTTTGAAATTTTGGGAGTAGAATCCTATAGTCATTAATAAACAATGCTCAAAATTTGAAGTTAAAATTGTTTATTAGAAACCACGTGTTTGCATGTGGTTTGTTGTAGTAGAACTAAGTGCACCCCCCGAGTGGTTGATTGGCATTGCGCGAGGATGCAATGATAATTATGCTTACCAAAAAAATACCAATTATTATGCACATTGTACAAAAAAATTGAATGACTATGATAGGTAGCTTGTAAGCTTTCAGTACCTGATTGTACAATAGTAGCCCAATTCCATCATTCATCCAATTATGTGATCTACGTATTAATTCCATTACAACTACAATGTAGTAAAAGCTTTAAAGTAGACTAGCCCATTATTGTCCTTTGTTTTTGGCCTCAATTCTTTTCATTTGAACATCCAAATCTATCTAGAAAAATATCCAAATCTCATCAAGATTTTGACAAAATTTGTATGTTGATGCCAAAATGTCAACCATAATTGGTGGGAACTTAAGTCTTAATTGATACATAGAAAGGCAATTATATGTAGTCATCTCAGAACTAGTTTATGGAATTTAGTGCATTGTGTTACCTTCAAGACAAAGGGGCATCAACTTTGGCTACTTTGAGAATTAATAGTATTAAAAAAATAAAAAAAAGGATTTTGCAAGTTGTAAAGGATTACTAGGAGTACTATAACACAAAACTAACTAAAAAATGTTAACTTTAATGCTGGGGAAGTTGCAAATCGACTATCAAATTCTATTGTTTGTTGCAATCTTGGCTAAAATCTAATTTTTCCAAGGATTTTCTCCAACATACATTTGGCTACTAAAAAATTTTAAATAGCAATGGAGCAAATTTTAGCTAGTTCTGTGAACACTAGTTATGGGATATTCATGGGATGTTTATAACTCCACTCTGGGTAGTTTTGTAATTTCAAGGTAGACTACTTCAAAAATTCAAAAAAATTACAATTTTAATCGAAAAATTATAATTCCACTTGGGTTTGATTTGTGAATGAAGCACACACGTCTAAAAATATGCTTCCCTCTTGAAATTGGCCCCAAGATATTCATATTCCAAATCAAGGTGGTAATATGCTTGTCTACCTTATGTTTAGGGTTCAGATTTAGGTAGCTAGAAGTGGTAGTCTCAATGGTAATGCATTTTGGGAGATAATATGGGGATTTTGTAATTTTTGTACTACTTCTAGCTACCTAAATCTGAACCCTAAATACAATTTATTGAATACAATTGCACTTGTCGGAGTTGAGAGTGCATTAAGTGAAGGTGATTGCACTTAAGAGCATCTCCAATGTGGAGACGGGAACAAGCACAATATGTAGATTTTGAAATAGAGGTGGACAAATCTCATTTCATTCTAGTGACTTTAAAAAAAAATTGACTTAATGCAAAGCTCACAATCCAAACTTCAAATGAACCTTTAAAGAGAAAAAAAGATTTTACATTAAATAAAGACTTTCTATACAAAAAAGAGGAGTTCTAATTTATTAGTAAACATAATGAGGTTGAAAAGGTATGACATTGATGACTTTTGCTATTGTGAGACACCTTGCAAGGCTCTTCTTATTTTGCCAAATTGTTGGATTAGAGATGGAATTGAATGTTCGGCCTAAGAATTAAAAGTGACCAATGTTGATTGTAGTGGTGTTTTTTTAGTAGCCCCGTCATCATGTGGGTGACGTTCATGTTTCCAGCTTGCATTGGAGCTACTAAAAAATTACACAAATAAGCAATTCAACATGGTTCCTATTATTATATTGAATTTTTTTGGTAGTCAAAAGGGGATTTTAGATTATCTTTGAATGCATTTTTGAACACTATATGAATAAACTACAAATGTTTCAAAGTGCTAAAAATAGATATTTCAAAAATTGACTAGAGACTCTCATGAATAGTGGGGTTACATTTTAGTCAAGAATCTATAGTGGTTGATTTTAGAAAGTAGTTAGAATTAGGTGTAGTTACCTTATGCTAAAATTAACAATTTATAAATGATACTATATTTTTACATATAGACAAAATATGCTTTGAATATTTTATCTTTTCATTGTCAATACAAATTTTGTATGGGTTGAAAGAGGAAATCACCCCTTTTGAGTGAAGAAATATTCTTAGACATGGATGTAAAGGTAGAATGTAGTTAGTATGATGAAGATCAAGAATCCAATGCAAAGCAAGATGGAGAGGATAAATTTTTGGACCTAGATTATTGTGAGTGAGATTTAAAATCCATCTTTGGATTGCCACATAACTCTTACTATCAGAAAAGGGAATTAAGAGACTACAATAGATATAGGAGCTCACTAGTAGAAAACGCAGAAATTTCTGTTGTTTCGGTGACGTTGTTTTGGTCACCGAACAACAGATTTCTGCTGAAATTTACAGAAATTTCTGTAAATTTCTGTAAATTTACAGATTTCTGTAAATTTCAGCAGAAATCTGTTGTTCGGTGACCAAAACAACGTCACCGAAACAACAGAAATTTCTGCGTTTTCTACTAGTGCGAGATCAAAAAATGATGGACCTAAACATAGTGAATTGAGAAGGGTATTAGGGAGACAAGGTGGAAAATAAAACCTATTCAAAGTCATTTGAAGGGCTACCAAAAAAATCCATAGTACAACAAGGTACAGCCCTTCAAAAATCCATAGTACAACAAGGTAGAGGACTGATTGTAATTGAAAGACTTGTAGTGATGTAAAAAAATCAAAGGATTTCCAAAGTGTAGAAGTAAAATAAAGAAAAGAAGTTTTCTTATAATGATGCCAATGAGGCATATTAGAAGTGATGTTTGGATTTTAGGATTGGCACTCATGCAACATAAGGCACAAATTAAAGCTAATTGATTTGTAGCTTAGATCCAAGGCTTTTTTTGTCTTTTTGGTGTCAAATTGCACCTAAAAAAGAATTTGGCTAAAAAATGCCAAAAAAATGCCAAAAACTTAGATGTAACTACTAGATTGTGAATGAAAACCAAATTATAGACATGTGATATGTGCTAATGTCATATTTTCTATCCTATATGTAGATGAATGTTGAAATTTAGAGCACCATTTTATATCGCCACTTTGGCACTTCTTAACCCCTAAAGTCCCATTGTCCCTACAGGGGACAAAATGGATTTCAAGCAGGCTCCTATGATCTCAATTTTTACTAAAGCTTTTTGAAACTTTCTCATAAGATAGGAAAATTTCAGAGCTTTCTGGGAATATAATTTTTATTTCAATCAGTGCTTGGGAGCAAAAGTTATGCCACAATAACCTCAAAATGGGGGAAACTGGGCAACAAAAAAAATCCACAAAAAACTGAAATAATTTTTTTAATATTTTTGTTCTTGTAGATTACATTTTTGTAAATGGGAAGCTTTGATTCATTCCATTTGGATTAGAGATGTGAAAGTTATGGAGCTTGAGTTCTTGTTTTGCAGGCAATCATAGCGACTTCTTAAGAGAAATTTTTTTCTTTCACTTCGAATGCTAATATCTTTCAATCTATACAGTCAAAAATCACAAAACAATTATCATATGATTTAAGACAAGTGTAGAACAATATTCTAAGGTTAAATTTTTAAAAATATTTAAAATTTTTTATTTTATAGGTGATTGTAGTAGAAATAGTAGTTTTGAGTGGTTTTGGCAGAAAAATGGCCATGGGACTTTAGGGGTTAATTTTTTTTTAAAAAGCCCTACTTTGAACCCTAAAGCATCTAGAGATCTTGGATAGGTGATGTTGGAGAATTCAATATACCTATAAACTAATTGATGTATGTTCATTTCTCTCCCTCCCGTGTATTGAAGGGTATGAATGCCTCGTCTAGTAGCTCTTGACATTGACATGATTTCACATCTCAAGTTTTCTTTTAGAGGTATTTTGAATTTTGAATACTTAAAACTTTGAAATTCCATAAATTTCACACCATTTTTCCAAACGCCATAAAACACTTCAGTCTTTGTGAAGAGCTTTCTAATGGTACTAAGAATGTCATCAAGCACCTCATGGTTTTTTAAATCTCAATGTATTAAACAAAACAAACAAACAAAACACACAACCTAACTTAAGGTATATGTACTAGTATACCTTGTGTTGTTGCCACATCCAAAATAAAAGTAAAAATAATTTTTTAATTTTTTAATTTATTAAAGCTTTGAAATTCAATAACTTTCACACCATAGTGTGAAAGGTTGAATTTCCGGTACAAATAGAAAGTTTTTTGCCTTGTAGCAATGCCACAATATAATAATTTAAAAAATTAGTAAAAAATAATTTAGTTTAAATTTATAATTTAAAAAAATCCACACCTTATGTCCAAATGCCACAAAACTAGTGTGAATAGAAAGCTTTATGCATGAAGGAATGCAAAAGCTTGGCTTTGTACCCTTTGGACATGCAGTGTGAAAGTTATGATTTTTTTCAAAGTAAAAGATAATTTAAATCAATTTTTAAATTTATAAAAACTTCAAAATTCAATAACTTTCACAATGTTTATTCAAACATTATGGAATAAAGCCCATGCACCCCTCTTCACCAAGGGCTTTTTAATGATACCAAGTATGTGATTGAGAAACACACGGTCTACGAAATCTCACAATACCAAACAAACAAAAAATGGATATTTAAAAAAAATTTAATTCATAAAAATTCATAAAAACTTTAAAATTCAATATCTTTTGTACCGTAGGTTCAAACACCATCACAAAGTTTAGCCCCTATGGTTTGTCAACAGTTATCATGTAGTTATCATTGCTTCACGAGTTTGCACGTTAGTTACAATTTATTACATCATTACGATGCATTACTTCGCATCGTTATCGTATCGTTGCAATGCATTACTTGCAACTGCATTGTAATGATGCAAAGTAATGCATTGTAATGATGCGATAAATTGTAATTAACATGCAAACCCATGAAACAACAATAACCACATGATAACTATTGACAAACCGTAGGGTTTAAACTTTGTGATGACCATAAAACAAAGTCTGTCCACTTTTCCTTGCCCAAAGCTTTTCAATGATACAGGAATGCCTCTAAAAGACTAACTATTTCTTAGATCTCAACATATCAAACAAAACAAACAACTTTATTTAAAGGTATATATAGAATAGTATGTCCTAATGCCACTGCGACAACCAAAATAACAAAATAAATATAAAAGTAATTTAATCCCTAAAGTCCCATTGTCCCTATGAGGGACAAAATGGATTTCGGGCAAGCTCCTATGATCTCAATTTGTATTGAAACTTTTTGAAACTTTTCCATAAGATATAAAAACTTATAATCTTTCTGAAAATATAATTTTTATTTCAATCAGTGCTTGGGAGCAAAAGTTATAATACAATAACCTTAAAATGGGAGAGACCGGGCAACAAAAAAATCCACAAAAAATTGAAATAATTTTTTTAATATTTTTCCTTGTAGATTATATTTTTGTTTAAATTATTTTAATTTTGAGCAAACTAGGTTAGTAATTTTCCAAAAATGTATGCACCCTTTTAGTGATTTATTTTCTGAGGAGGAAGCTACATCTGAATTAGTGATGGTTACACGTGGGCCGCACACCTTACCAAAGCAATTTGGTGTACCTTTCCAGCTTCCTTTTCTCTCGCGGTACAACTTCGTCGTTCCCGAAGGAAAGCTGATTCTTTGAGAGTGTACCCAATTATTCCTTGAGCTTCACTTGCGACAGACAGAGATGGCGGCGAAGGTGTCGATGGAGATGCGTGAAACAGAGGTGAAGACCTTAGATTTGGGAGATGTAGAAAATTCGCAGGATGTTGAGGATTCGGAAAAGGTGGAGCAGAATCGGGGTGCTGCGAATATGGAGCTTCCTGGTGCTCCCACCAATCCCATGGTGTCGTCTCTCTTGACGGACATGTACCAGATCACCATGGCCTACGCGTATTGGAAAGCGGGCAAACACGAGGATCGCGCTGTGTATGTGTCGAATTTGCAATTTCCCGATTCAACTGCTGTCTGTCTGTGAAGGGGTTCAGGTTTGGGGCTCTTAATTGTTGAGAGGATTTTGGGTTTTGCTTCGGTAGTGGAGACGAATTTGGTGTTTCTTGGTGCCGCAATTGTAGGTCTAAATCTTGGGAATGCATCAATGGCTCTCTGTTTGGAGGGTAAGGGTTCGGGCAACTTGAGACTCTTAATTGTTGAAAGGATTTTTAGTTTTAGAGTTCGTTAATGTACACGATTTTTAGTTGGTGTCTGGTGTTGCCGCAACTGTTTTGGCTGTTTTCCCCTATCTCTGATTCATTTGTAGGTCTGAATCATGTGAATGCATCAATGTGCTCGCTGCAGAATTTCTTGCTTTTTGGGTAGGTGTTGGAATTTGGGTCGTCTAGATTGGAAATTACGATGCTCTGAGAGAAGCATGTGAATGTGTGTCTTCGATTTTTCGAATGCCGAGCGTTTGTGCACTGTGTTGGGGTTTAAGGTTTGGCAACGGCACTGCTACAGCAACTGAGGATCTTAATTGTTGAAGGATTTTGTATTGTCCTTGTCTACAGTGACAATCCGTATTCTGTTTTTTTTCGTTTATTTGTACCATCTCTTAGTTGAAACCTCCATGTGTGGACACTTCATTGGTGCCATCCACATGTGAATATCTTGAATTTTTTGAAGTTACATAGAACACGAGAATAAGATCAGCTATGTGGTTGCTGTTGTGGGGGAGATTTATGGCATGTTGACGATAAGAAACAAACACTTGTCTTATTAGTGCATAGATGTGTATAGATGTAAGGGTTTTTGTATGCTGGATTGACTAACTCCTGGTCTTGCTTGTAAAGGCAGTTTCGATTTGTTGTTCCGGAAGAATCCATTTGGGGGAGAGTACACTGTATTTGCAGGTCTGGAGGAATGTATTCGCTTTGCTGCCAATTTCAAGTTCAAGGATGAGGACATTGAGTACCTTCAGACTATCATGCCCTCCACATGTGAGGTCAGCATGTCTTACCTCTTCCTTTACCCTAATTCTTAGGTAACAAATAAAATAGTAATGTCTATTTGGTTGTCACAATTACAATTACAGTGAGGCCAATTTCAATGCTCAAATCCCAGTTTTGGTAATTTTCTTATCTCTTGTTCTGTTGGCTCAAGTTTTGTGAAACCACCAATGTTTACACCCTCCTTGAGGGCTTTCCAAAGGGACCAACTGATGGTGCTCCTAAGGTTGTGGAGATCTTTGGCATGACGATGAAGCAAACTAATACTTACCTTTATGTATAGATACAAATTGTTACATTTTTTTGACACTGTGCTCGCATTCAGGTTAGTTTTGTAGAGAATGCTGATCCATGATGGTTCAGTGGTATGCTAATTACGATATTATTGGGAAGTTCTTGTTTCTGTACTAGAGTGTGATACTCTGCAAAGGCACCTGTTAGATTAGGGTTTTTGAATTCTATAGATGTTTTCGAATCTGCAATGACATGAGTGACTTGGAGAATTTTTTGCAGGACGAATTCTATGTTTATTTAAAAAGCGTTGACTGCTCGAAGGTCGAAATATATGCCGTGCCGGAGGGCTCTGTGGTGTTTCCGCGCATTCCTTTGATGCGTGTTGAAGGACCTCTATTGGTACGCAAATATTTATGAACGCTTGTTATATTATGATGCACAATTGAAGGTCTCAGCCCTAGATACTCCAGCCAAGAATCGAAGGATTGTTGTCACAGGTAGTACAGGAAACTGGAAACCCTCAATGATCATAGTCCATGTGGTTGCAGGTAGCACAGATGGTTGAAACCACATTTTTGACGATGGTTAACTATGCCTCATTGGTAGCTACCAATGCCGCCAGACATCGACGTGTTGCTGGGAAGGACAAGATGCTTTTAGAATTTGGGTTGAGACGAGCACAGGCAAGTGCTTTCGTGATGATCTAAAGCTGACAGTAGATCAGATTTTTAGGTGGTGTATATCCTCATAATCAATGTGTAAGATTTTCAGGTGTTAGTTTAGATTGGGTGTTAATTTTGGGTATATAATAACAAAATTGCATACAAATGCGATGGTAAGGAGTTTGATAAGTGTGGCAAATGGTTGTACACCACCATTTTGACTCCTTCAGCCCCAAGTACTTCTTTATTGACCATTTTACATATAACACTATTGATTATCACTATTATTGTCACAATGTGACACGTGCATATTGGGTGCCTAGGTTTTGACATTTAACGGGTTTGGGTGTAATATATTATCAGATTGACGTTGCTTGTTTCTGTACAGGGCCCTGATGGAGGTATCAGTGCATCAAAGTATTGCTATCTTGGAGGCTTTGATGCAACTAGGTGAGGACCCTCTCATAATGATATACCTGTGCTTCTTGTACCGCCCCTTAGATCATACTTCTTAGATGTTTGCTCTTTGGTTCATTACACTGTTTCAATGAGCAAGGCACAATGTGCTAACATCTTACAGGTGCCCACTTAAATACACATTAGCACCAACTTCTGTATTTGTCCCAGAATCTATGAGTTGACATGGATGATGAAGCAGTATGTTTTAAAGTTGTTTAATACGTTTTTCTGGACTACTGGATGATCTGCCTCATGATACGAGATCTTTGTTGTAGTAATCTTGATGCAGGACGACGATTCGGAATTCCAGTTCGAGGGACACACTCGCATGCATTTGTTAGTTCTTTTATGGTAACGCCTCAATGCTCGGCGAGACTCTATTTCAAGGGGAGAGACTGACTCGAAAATGTGTAGAGTTATGGTGTCCTGTGAAAATGAGACATGTGTTATCCTCAGGTTGTCGCATAGAGTTTTCAATTAGTGAGGATTATTGTGAGGATTATATGGAAAGAGAGAGGTGAAATGTATACATTTCTATTTGGGGTAGAGACATTTTGGATTAGCTGCTTTATGCCTACTCTTATTTTAGTAAGCGAACTGTTTCGTGAATGATCTTGTGATGCGTGAGACATATAATACAAGAGATGTGTATTGATTTGATGCAGAGTTTTGATGAAATTACGGAGAGGTCCCTGGCACATGCCAAAGGAGGAAGCAAATGTGAAGACTTTGTGCATTTGACACAATCATGCCTTGGCCGCATGCAGGTGATTTTGATGTTTTTCCCTTACCATTGTGGTTACCTAGAGGCTTTGAGAGTTTTTCTGTGAATTTGTGTGTCTCATCTGGTCCATTACTTCCAGTGCTTGCCAGTTCTTTTTTCGCAATTAGTAACTATTTGATAGAGTTTACAATTTAGTGCTTAATATTCTCAAGATTCTATATCAATAATTTTCGTGAGGGTTTGTAGAGCCCTAGTTTTCGTTGCAAACCTGCTATCATAATATTGGATGTGTTTACAGGAAGCACCTGCATTAAGAGAATTTTTTCATGAGACCAATCACAGCGAGTTAGCAGCTTTCACCTCTTATGCGCTTGCATTCCCTACAGCCTTCCAAGCCCTTGTTGATACATATGATGTATGAATCTCTACCATTCTTCCATTTTTGTGAGGGTCACTTGAGTTGTAGTTAACTGTGCGCCTGTAACTGTAGACTTTAGACCAGTCTATGCATAGGTTATGTTTGTGATGTAAATTCAATATTATTATTTGGTATGATTTTGTGTTTGTTTCAATCGTGGATGAAGAGCTTTACGATAAATCCTTAAATCTGATTATTTTTGTTCGTTTCAAAATCACAGGTGATAAGGAGCGGTATTCCCAACTTTTGTGCTGTAGCTCTAGCACTTCATGAACTTGGGTATGCATGTCGGATTCCAAGTTTCGGACCGAGTTCCATTCTAAACAATCCGATGCCGAAAGCCACCCAGACCAGTTGCCTCCAATGCTTGTAAATTTAAGAGTAGGCGTTAGTTCGAAGTTGTATATTTTCTTGAAACACTAAATAATTTTTCGAATTTACTTGCAAGCTGCAAATATAGTTAAAATACTCGGTCCTTGCTTGTATTTATTCCTTTTTTCTAATATTGAGTATCAATTTTCAAATAAATTTTAATAATTTCTAATGGTTTCTTTTTATATGCAGGTACAAGGCCCTTGGCATCAGATTAGATTCTGGCGACTTGTCATACTTTTCCCTTGAGTCTCGGCGTATTTTTCGGGTTATTGAGAAAGAGTTCAATGTTTCAGAATTTGGGAACCTTGTCATCACTGCAAGTAATGACATCAATGAAGACACTTTAGATGCTTTGAACAAACAGGTTCTTACTGAACTTAGAAACTCTCATGAAGTGTCTCATGCACTGGAGAATCTTGTGTTCAAGGCGTTTGAGTTGTAGGATCCTTTCCTTGCATTTTCAATAGAGCTTGAATTACCTGCATGGTCTCGATGTTACAAGTGCCTCTTAGAACAGCTTTATCTCAAGTATGTCCCTTCATGTTCCTAAATATGACTCCTCTGAATTGCCCAGAAGATGAATTTCTTGAACCTATGTTTAACGTCTGCTTGTAGGGTCATGAAATTGATGCGTTTGGAATAGGCACACATTTGGTAACATGCTTTTCCCAGCCAGCACTTGGCTGTGTGTACAAGCTGGTAGAAATCAGCGGGCAACCACGAATAAAACTTTCGGAAGACGTATCTAAGGTATAAAGTACAGGGCTTGAGGACTTGGAAGTTTTTTGATTCACAATTTTTGAACTGGTTTGTTCACTTTAGCCATAAGTTTCCAAGCTAAAAATAGAAAATCTATTAATTAGATTACCTTTCAGACCTGTTTCTATCGTTCAGGAATATAGGGTATGAATTCTTCTTTCTATTGGCGCATTTTGTTACGTTCCTAAATGATTCATTTCAATTTCTGAAGAGACCATTTTTGGCTATGTGGGAAACTCAATGGATGACATTAAAAGCCTTGTTTTGTGGTAGGTTACGATTCCATGCAAGAAGCAAGCGTTTAGGTTATACGGAAGAGAAGGAGTTGCTTTGGTGGATCTTTTGATCGGAGAAAGTGAGCCTTATCCGAAGGTGCCATACTTTGCCTTCACCCACTGACTGTGTAGTTCACGTGTGTATGTTACCATACACTGTAGTGATGATGCTCTACTCTCTTCAATTGTAAGTTTGTTGGATTGCTTGCTCATGTGAACGGATGAGGAAAGTGCAGTTTTCATTCTAGTCCACTTGTGCAGCCTGGTGAACGAATTTTATGCCGTCATCCTTTTAGTGAATCAAAGCGAGCTTATGTTGTGCCTTCACGTGTCGAGGCTCTTTACAAGTGCTACTGGAGTGGTAATTCTGGTAATATTCAACTGTTGAAAATCAACACTTTTGGTTCCCTTTCCCATGAGCTGGTTGTCGTTTACATGTCACGAACAGAAAGAAACAATTTATAGTGCCAGTTTATTACACTAGATTTTAACACGAAAGTGTCTGAACTACAGATAGAAAGCCCATTTTGGAAGCTAATATTCAATTATAGTAACTTCCAATATTTCAACAGTGTGACGGTGACAGTAGGGAGTGAATTTTGAACTGGGTACGACTGCTCCCTCAGGTTTGGTGAGAGAACGGAGGATGTGATACCAGCGGAGGTGATATTAACGAGTTCGGTGTGTTGCCTCTTGTTCCCAAGTGCTAAGGTTTTTTATATCTTACTCAGGGCGGAGGGAGCCATTACCTTCCTTGACGGAGCTTAGAAAACTCTGTTTGCAACAGCTGGCAGCAATGCGAACTGATCACATGCGAGCACTTAATCCCACTCCATACAAGGTTGTCGTTGTCTCCTGATCCTCTTTCTAAATTTTTTTTAAAATTGAAAAGTTCGAAGAAAAACTTGAGAGATAGTCACAGAAAGAAACTAAAGGATTTGTGTCAATATTTCTCAAAGAGCGTTTTTTTATTTCACTATAAACGTTACATTGCTTTGGAAAGATTTCTTATGCTACAACTGTTATGTTCCTGGCTATGTCAGGTGAGCGTCAGTGGGAAGCTGTACGAGTTTATTCACTTCTTGTGGCTAAATGAGGCTCCTGTCGGTGAGTTACAGTAGTGCAACAGAAGTTTTAGCCTCTGTCAACACCAATGCATCTGGTGGCTGCGAAAATCTTTCGTAACTCCAGCTAATCCTGGGTTCAAAAATGCAGATGAGGGCAATTGTGCCCATTTATTGACCTAGTGATATGCGATTTTCAATTTTAGCTGCTTAATATAATATAGAGTTTTAGGAAAATTTCTAAGTTTCAAATTGGATTACAAAGTAGTCTTAATGAACTTCATTTCGTTAGTTGAGGTCAAATTAACTTGTATGGTGAATTTGTTGGCATGCACACACGCTTGATCTTGTATCAACTGAAAGCAACAAGGTAACAACAGTAAAAAATTGTTTGAATAAGGTTTTGAGCATGGTTACCATTATTTTTCGATGGACCCTGTTGGCAGTCAAAAGGGGGTTCTAGAATTTCTTAGAATGCATTTTTGGGACACTGTATGAAAAAACTATGAACTTGCAAAATCCAAAAAATAGGTGTATCTAAAATACAACCTAGGCAGCTAGGTTCTTATGAATTGAAGTTGTACTCTAAAGAATTTGTATGCTAACATCAAAATCCTTATGAATTGAGGTTGTACTGCAAAGAATTTGTATGACCATAGAAACGAACTTTGAAATCCTTGTAGTCCATGTGTTCTCATTTTGTAATTGTATGTTCTTGAATTCTATTATATTTAATTTATAGAGATGAAATTACAAACTTTCTATAATTCATACAAAATTTAGATTTTTATGTGAAAATTTGAAATTATTGTAAAATTTTTAAGGAATGAAATAAGTGAATTCATGTTAAAATAAAATGTTAGTTCAAAATATCTAAAAAACTCTTGGTGTGTATATAATGGTGACAAATTTAAAGAAGATTATTATGGAGTAAAAATATCGTATTCAAGTAAAAATATCATGTTTCTTTATAATTTAAAAATCTATGAAACTGTGGTTATAGGTCCAAAGTTCAAATTGCAATAAAATATTCAAAGAATACCCTTTAACTTTATTTCATTAGTTGAACCTAAATGCAATAAAGATAATTTCTTTTAATCAAAGTCACGTTAAGAACAAAAAAACTTGAAGTTGCCAAAATACACTACGCAATGATCCATGGATTGAGTATATTTTGTGTGGAAAAGTCAAAATATACCAAAAAGGTATATCCACTTCATTCACTTAAGATGCATTCAAGGACCACCACCACCTCCCACCATAAAAATTTGGATAAAAATTTGTAGTATTTCTATTCCCATCCAATAGGCTTCTAATCATCTAAATGACACAAAATGTCCACTCATGTATTTTCAATGTAAGAAGTTTAGTGACATGACAAATTAAACCATTCCATCTTCATAAGAGTTGTAAGGTCATATGAAAGTCACCTTAGAATTCACACATTGAATATGAGATATGTAAAGTATATTTCAAATGACAACTCTAGGTGCACATAGACTACTTTAGTTCCCACATGATGGGAAGCTAAGTGTTTTTGCTTTAACCCCTAAAGGACTAACAAGACCACTTTGGATTTTTTAAGAACTTGAGTAGGTTCCATTAACTTCATAGTTTGGAATTTTTGCATGAAATTTTTAGGATGAATGCAAATCATTCTAATCTACTTGAGAAGGTTTGCTTTATGCCATTCCAATAAGTGTTGCAAAAATTAAATTTTTTATTTTATTTCAATGTAAAAAATGAGCAGCTACAAATATATTCTAAAAAATGATTATTTAATTTAAATTTATTGTTTAGATTGATACCTATTCATAAAAATTTGAGCCATTCAATTCCAAATACATAAGTGAAAATTATGAGGAGTTTTATTTTGTGGGCAATGAAGGTAGAAAAAAAATTCATGTAAAGTTGTTTTTTGAACACAATTTTGAAAATTTTCAAATAGAAATAAAAATAATGGATACCAATGGCTTACTAGAACATTCTCACTATTGGGATTAACAATTCTCAATTCCTTGTAAAATTTATTGATGATTTAGTTTTTTTCTTTCATTCAACACCACCTTCAATTTCATAATTTTTGTAGAGATGAATATGAAAAAAAAAACTTGTTAAATTTTTTATGTATATTCTCAAATCATTTCCCATCATATTGAATAGAATGTACAAGTTATAGGACATACATGTTTTTTTCTAAAAATATTGAAAGAAAAAACTTCATTATAGAGAAGGGTTAGGAAAAGCCTAAATTTAAAAGTTTAGGTACAATAAACTTGCAATTGGTGGGGATATTTACTCTAAAATTTTAGAAGGATGTATTTGAATAAGTTAACTAAAGTGTCTTACAATTGAATTTGTTAAAAAACCAAATATAGATGGAGATTTTTTAGCCTTGCTTTAGGTACAAGTATTAAAAAACAATTTTGGGCCTCTAAACATGAAAAAAATTTAGGAATTAACTACCAATAAAATACCTATTATCAATTAACATATAAGTCAAGACTAGAAAGCCTATCTTGTTTTGAGACAATTTCAACAAGCCCTTTTGACTTCATAGTCAAGAATTTTTGCACAAAATTTTAGTGTACCTCCTAATCAACGTACTTTCCTTGTAAAGTTATGTTTCACATCATTTTAGTAAGTATTTCATAAGATTTCAATGTATAAATTGGCAACCCAAAATACATTTTGAAAATTAATTAATTAATTTTATTTGATTGGATAGATTGATATCTACAAATAACCATTTGAACAATTCTATTCTAACTAATGAAATGAAAGTAATGAAGGAATTATTTTTTACTAGCATTTAAGGTAGAAAAACATATAAAGTTTTTTTGAATTTCAATTTTTCAAATTTCGAAATAAAATCAGAAGAATGGATATTTATTTGTTTTAACAAGTTTTAGGGCACTTGATTTTTTCTAAAAATTTTGAAACACAAAACTTTGCTTTTAAAAAAAGAGACATAAAAACCTAGTTTTTAAAGTTTAGATACATAAATTGATCTTGCAATTAGTAGGGGTCTTCACTCTAAAATGTTAAAAAAAAAAATACTTGATCAAGTTAATTAAAAGGTCCTATGGTTGAATTTATTAAAGAAAAACTAAATGTAAAGATTTTAGCCTTTCAATGCACTAATAAGAATATTTTATAGCAATTTAGGGCCTTAACCCCTAAAAGACCAAGTGCTCATTGAATGAACAATTGAAAATTTGGGTAGGTTCCTAAGAAGTCAATTTTGAGTAGATCTTTTTGAAATTTTTGCACAAAGTGTAGATGTGTACCACCTTCTTGCTAGTGTAATTTTTTTCAATCAAATACCCAATTCAAAACTTATGCTACCTAAAGTTTTTGGGCAAGGTGTCCAACTTTTAATAGCATGTACAAAATGCCTCTTCTATCTTTGAAATTTGGTAGGTAGGTATCTAACGTAATGTATGTTACTCTAGGAATTAAAGTTTGTTGTCTTTGTTGAGAAGGGTCAAGAAACATTGTTTTCTTCTAACTTCAAATGCTATAATCTATCAATCTATTCAATCAAAGTTTCTGAATTTTTTTCCATTCATTCCCATTGTAGTCTACTATTCCCTTTGTTCCATAATATTACTCATTTTTGTAATAATGAAGGTATTAAAGATTTGGCAATGTTTATTTAATGCATGTTATGATCAAATGATTCTAAAATGAATGTGCAATGTGTCTTTACAAGAGCAAAATAAGTGGGCATAGCTATTAACCTCTAAAAGTTTAAAGTCCTTTATTTTACTCAATTTTAAATATTTTTTGAAAAAATAAAATCATAAGATGTAGATTGTTTATTACAATATTGTAACCATTGGGATTGGTAACTTTCAATTTCATAACTAAATTCTTAACAATTTTGTATTTTGAATTATCTTCTATTTTTTCTATTTACTATTTTTTTATATGCCTTACAATTTCAAATGATTTAGAATTTTTCAAGCATGTAGCCAACTTGCCTTGAAGAAAGAATTCAAATAAGCACCACCATTTTAGACCTCTTTTCATACAAATGTGAGCTTGTTAAGTGCAACTTCCTTGTTTTTCGCAAGGCCAAAAAAAGGATTTTTGTAAATTCAAAAGCTCATTTCTTGCAATCCACATGGTGAAAATTTCTGAAGTTTTTTCCACATCTTCTTAAACTAGCATACTACAAGGTCTTATGTTACATGTGTCCCAAAATGATTGTTTTTTTCAAAATTTGGTACGTGTATTAGAAATGGTAGTTTTGGAGTATTTTTGGTGAAAACATAGTCAAACAACTTAAGGGGTTAATTGCAATTAAGAAAAAATAAGAAAATAGGAGGTTGCAATAGATACATGGTGTCACATATAAATAAAGATAGACTTTATAGAAAAAAAGACTTCCTAAGCAACTATCTTGCATTCTTAGTATGTTTAGAATTGTACAAGAATGGCTCAAAATTCAATGAATTCAAATATAAAGTTCAATGTCATGTTTCTAGACCCAATCAACTTCAAATTGATAAAAAAAAATTTAAGTCTTATGATTTTTTTGATCTATAAAGTGGGTATTAAACTAGACTTCTTGTACTTCATTTTATAAGTTAACATAAAAAAAACAAATGAAATCATCTTGAATCCTCAAATCAAAGTAATAGAACAAGTAATTTGGAAAAAATTAACAAAAGGAACAAAAGGAACTAGTATTATAGGATGGAGGGAGTAAAGATTGTATGGTTGAATTTCAAAAATAAGTTTTCCTACACTTTTTTCTTATTGCTCTTAAAAATGGCAATTTTTAATAACTTTGTTCAAAATGTGTCCTAGTCTTTTAGGACACATTATACAATCTATACCTTAAATTAGGTTTTTTGTTTTGTTTTGTTCGATACACTTAGATCTAAGAAATTGGGAGCGCTCTTGGTACCCTTCTTCACAAGGAAGGGTGCACAAACTTTGTTTTGTAGTGTTTGGACCTACATTGTAAAAGCTATTGAATTTCAAATTTTATATGAATTAGAAAATTGAATTAAATTATTTCTTATTTTGGAAAACCCATAACTTTCATCACATATTCAAATGCCACAAAACAAAGCCCTTGCCCTCTTTCGTACACAAAGTTTTTTATTTGTATGATGAACACAATCTTTTATACCACAACAAAGCCCTTGCACTCCTTTATGTATAAAAGATATTGAATTTCAAAGTTCTTACAAATTAATAAATTAATAAATTATTTTTACTTCTATTTTTGTTGTGGCGATAGCATGAGGCACACTAGTATAATTGACTAAGGCTAAACCTTAGCCAAAAAGTAGTCGATGAGGCAAAAAAGTAGACAATGGATGACTTTCATATCATTGTAGAAATGAATCAGATCATTTTTGGCAAAGTAACTTGAATATAGGTCTCATTTTTTCTTTTTGACACAAGCGTGTTTAACAATATATTGCAAGGGTTTTTGTCAAATAGAAAGATTGATTTTTTTAACAACATACTACAAGGATTTTTGTCAAATAGAGAGGTTAATTTTTTTACACTAGATAAACTACATGTCACTACTAAGTATCGAACTTGCAACCTAACACCATTTGGTACACCATTGGTTTATGTACATGTCACTACTAAGTATTGAACCCGCAACTTGACGCCATTTGGTACCATTTGGTACACCATTGGTTTGGGTACCTTACTATCATCTCAAACCAAGATCTCATCTTTTTAAAGGTTAATCTTAGAATATTAGGCTAGATATTTATTTTGGCAAAACACCTTAGTGATAGGTCTCAACTTTTCTTGTGAATCATTTGCTTAAAAAAAACCAAGAACACTCATTGGAAGTCTAACTATTGTACAAGACCTCCCCTTTCCCCACAAAATTTCAAGTTTGAACATCTCCAATTTAGACTTGCATATAAGGACACTTTTAGGGTGATTTATAGGGTTAACCCTTAAATGACATCCAATTTAGACTTGCATATAAGGACACTTTTAGGGTGATTTATAGGTTTAACCCTTAAATGACATCCAATTGAGACTTGCATATAAGGACACTTTTAGGGTGATTTATAGGGTAACCCATAAATGACACTAAGGCTGAAAAGTGGCTGATGGATGCAACTTGATTGTTCATTGAAGAAACAAAGAATGCACCTATTGGTTCAATAATCCAAGCATTTTGGTGACTACATTTACATTGGTCTTGGGAGGCCCCATCCTTTAAGTTACCAAAACAAAAGGACAGCCTGCTGAACCAATGAGCCATAACCTAGGAGACGACAACAAGCTATTCTATCTCACTCATAAAGATCCAAGAATCCAAAAAAACATGGGACTCTTGGAAGTTGGAAGTCAGGATAAAAGTCCTTATGCAATACTCATGGTAAGAAATCGAAACACAGCCAACAGACATCACATCGCATTCCAGTATTCACATTTCACATCAAACTGGAGAACATGACAATCTGCACATGTTCAAAGAGCAGACCTTAAAGCTGCTCCGAGGACAGACCTTGTGGTGTCCTGCAATTGTGGTGGTTAAAACTGTACATAACCAGAAAAATTCATGAATACAGTCTAAAAAGTGAACGTAGATATCCTACTCCTGGACAGTAGTACATGTACAAATTAAGTATTAGGTCTACCTGTCGAAGGATCTTATCATGGTTCTGAGATCCGAAGCAACAGTTGGATCCAAAACAGATGCTATAAATCCTCTAAAAACGTAGCAGTAATGATTTTAAGTATAATGAGGATGGTCTTCACAAAATCTACAAAAGCACTCCTTTACAGCAAATCCTGTTTGCATCAACTAGATTAAGAGATTCCCTTGACCGTTGGTAATCACAGGATTTCTCGTTCAATATCTCTTGTACATCAGTGCACCCATTTCTTCATTATGCCCATGCCAACCATAATCGGATGCCTCATACCCATGCATAACACCATTATTTGGAGCCATACCATACCAGCTAGCGACATATTTTGCATACCTGCAAGAACAAAAGGCATCCAAGAATTTTCTTTTGAACTTTCCCCACCTAAGAATCAACAGGTTTTCACGAAAGACAATACAAATTTGTAACCAAATGACATAACGCGACTAGAATTCTATTCTTTTTCACATTGTTCATTGTTGATAATTTGAGGAACTTACGCATCACCATTGGAGTAGGCTGCACCCGGCCCACCGCCCATCCATCCTCTGTAATGAGGGACATTGTTCTGAAATCCCATTTGACCAGCTTCCTGATGATTCAAGCACCATCATCTTTTGGTCAGTGGCAAGAAATTAAATTCTCTAAAGAACCAATTTCCTACAAATATTATGTAGAAAAACAGACAATTCGTCCGAGTCTCAAGATGATCGACTCTCAGTACTACATCCTTACGATTGTAAATGGTTTATACTAATATGACATACTAGAGCTAAAATATTTCCAATAAGGTTCCAAAGAGAGCTTGAGAGCCTTACTTGAGGATAACCGTTGCAATCTCTAAAATGTGCTTGACCATAGCGTTGAAGATACTCTTCATATGTCTACGTCAACAGGAAATACAACAAAACATAGCCAGTCCAATCAGAATCCGTAAACTGTCTTCCACAAAAAATGTTCAAGCAACTTCAGAACGAGGTCTCATAAGTTACAACCTCACAGGAGGGAAATAAACTTAAACTATACTTCAAGATTCATTAATTGAACATATTGAACACCACAGAACCCCATTTCCGTAATCTCTACAATCTGCTCCAGTTCAAGCACACCTAAACCAAAGACAAAACGGACAGTAAATGCAAAGATTTCCACCATATTGACCAGGTCTTCTTCAATTCCCAAGTCTGCACTTCTAGTGCTGCTACTGCTGCGCATGCGCTCCTTTTCCACACCTCTGTCTTTGCCTCTTAGTCTGTCACTATTCTCAGAAGTAGCTGGGGACTTTGACTTGGAGGATCTAAGAGGCCCTGCCAAGTCAACGCTTTTGCTGATGTGTCCGTTGGATGGCCTGATCATCGGTTTGAGTGGGTAAGTTTCCGAAAGAGCCACATGGGGAGAGTACATCTGCGGCACTACAGGCCTGGCTGGAGGAGCCAACGGCACTCGTGGCCTTTGTAGCCCGTCTATCACATCTCGAGATCTCTTCCCCGCTTGGTGACCCACATCACGGATCCCCAGCTTCCTGTAACACTTAGTCAGTTCAGTGACAGTTAGGAAATCAAAAGACATTAGGAAGTAAACATAAAAGATACGCTTTCGCAAGCATCATCAAACTGAATGCGTAAAGCCATGACGTTCTTGGATCAAACACAAATTACCGCTTTGGTTTCCCCTCTCTATCGGCTCCCTCGTCAATTAAAGCACACAACGCCTCACCAATAGCTTGTGTGAGCTCCTGCAATGATACTAACTCTTAGCCAACAGTAATAAAGCAGCGGAACACTTTCCGACCGCATAGTTGCATTGCTATAATAACTTACAACGAACTAAAGTCGTAGGACTTCTAAACGGCAATTGAAAACAATCAACGACTTGTAAACACTCAAAACATGTGTCCTTTAACGGCTGTCATTGACGATCTTATGAACATAAACGGATATTCTGAGGTTACAAAGCTTTCACAATAATGAACTCTCATGCACCAAATGTTCACCTGACAATCTCGGCTAATCTTAACAGGCTTGAAGGCATTCAGTGGATTCTTTAAGTGCACCGTCTTCTGGAAAGGTAAATCATACAACCGCAACCACTCTACATGAAAAGTACCACCCCACGGGTTGGCACCTTCGTTGGCTTCACTCCAAATATTTGCCCGACGTTGTCCTATTGGAGATGTCATGTGTGCGTAACCTTGAAAATGGCTGCTCATGTTGACACTAAACACCAAAACGACTTTCTCTGAGGTCTGTAACACAGATCATACCACAAATCATCGAGAGTACACTTAGAAAAGAAAATGAGGGACCAAAAGTCACCATGAGAAGCTGCAAGTACAAGGGAATATGCTGACCTCAAAAGCCTCATTCAAAACTGTTTCGTTCATGGCCTGTGTAGCCCAGATTCCTTTCTCGATAGACTTCTCTATGTTGTGATGATTCAAGCTCTTGATGATAAAGTATCTAGTGTGATGACTCCGACGATGTCTAGGGGCGTCTCCAACATTTCCATCAATAACGCGGAGTCTACCCTCCTCTCCAGTGACGGTATGTGGGCGTTGACCAATCCTACCAAGGATTGCGTTCCCTGTTAAGTAGAACTTCTCAGTCAGTGTTTCATATCACAGTAGTAACCCGACTTCTCGTGCAAAATGGTCTCGACAAAGAGGGTCTATATCGCTACAGCGGTTCTGTTCATCGGAAATGATTGAAATCAAGCCTTTATGACGAAAGTCGACTGTACAACCAATGCCATATATTTTGTTACGGTGGCAGCCGATTCCCATTCAAAGACAAATTAACATACAAGATATTTACCCTGCTATAAGAAAATCGCTTAATTATGCTCTCGATCGTATTCACCAAATACCCACGGTATACAAGAACTTCCTGTCAATGAGAAGCTTACATAAAGCTCGCAGGTTTACCAATAACATTGGTGTCTTAAAAAGCGCCAATCAATCAGCACGTGACAGATGAAATTTCAGTTCCCAAAGGAAAACTGAAGCTACTCCTGAAAGGCTACAACAAAAGGGACAATAGAAAAAACATAAAAGAATCACCTTCACCACCATATGATCTTGAACCATGAGAAGGTTTTGGCTCTCCCTCGCCTGATTGTACTTCTGAATTCTTTACTACATCCTCTCCTGGCAGGCATCTTGCACTATCCTGTTTCAGCGCAATCAGTACAATAAGAAAGTTTTTAATCGATCTACAATCAGCAACATGAGAAGAAAACAGTGAGTTCTCGGAGATGTTTTCAATTATATCCAATTCTACCATTGATATTTTAGTAATTCCAGAGAATGTCTTATTTTAAGAGATACGTCATCCAAATACAAGAAGAAATCCACTTGTACGAATTTGCCCATCACGGAGCACAACGAATCAAATATGAAGCCAATATTACAACTGGTAGCAGCAGGCAACGTACCTCAGGCCGTTCAGTGTAGTTTTGGAATTTGCCAACAGCTGCCACATCTTCAAGACTGCAGAGCTCCCAAGAGAAGGACAAGGATGAAACTATTAAACAAAGATTAACACCGAGGACACAGCGCCCTTCAAACTAAAATCAATGAATTTTCTTGCTTGAGATTCTCTCCTAAAATATTGCAGGTCCAAGTCTGGAAAAAGACGCTATTTCCTTGGACTCCAATAGTGCAAATAAGCTACCATGGAACGTTACACCAAAGGTAAAAGCATACCTCGGAAATTCAATTAAACTGCCTAAACTGTATGCAATGTCTAACTAGATTATGTCAATGACGACTCCAATAAACTGGTGAGTGCAACTAGAGGATAAGACACAAGTGATGATGCAGAGCCCGGCGTAAAATAAATGCGCGCTTACGAAGGTAGTCAGGGTTGAGTACTTCGCGGTGAAACCTGCAAAAGCGCCCAGCTTCGAAACGAGGTAGCTAAGTAAATTCGTACAGCCTAGTGATTGTACTGCTGTACGTGACATCTGACAGGTCTTAAGGAGCAAAAGAACTGTACGAGCAGTCGATCCAGTGCTGTGAATTCCAAGCAGGGAATAATACTACTCCGAAGCTCACCCAAGTCTAGATTGAAAGTCTGTTCACGACAATCGTTTGCATTCTACCAAAGTACACCAGCAAGCACAATATGAGATTCAAAGACAAGAAGACGATATTGTAGTTTGTAACAGAACATTGTCTTCTCCTCCATTCAAAGTTGAAGGTAACAAGAGAACCAGAACTGTCGATAGTAAGGCTATACCTACGAAACAATGACCAATTCGTCATATATTACAGGTGCCAACTAAAAAGTCCTTATATGCTGAGAACCTTCGGAGTGCACCTCTTCCACACTGGCACAGAGGCTATGTGCACAGAGCCACCTTAACGTTCTACAAATGAGAGAGCAAATTCCAGCTTTATCCAAGTCCCAAAACTCATCAAACTACCAACTACAAAATTGCGTAGACTGACAAAACAGTCCCCATTCACAAAATTGAATAACTACCTAAATATTCTACAGCCCACATACTTAGTGGTCACATATTCTCCTTCAAATAAAAAGAGTAATAACAGCAGTCATGATCATTAGATCTTGTGACAATGTTCCCCACATACAATCAGGAACGGATGGCAAGGACCACAACCAAATACATACACCATATGTGGAAGCAGGATCGGCAGTTCCAAATGCCCTTCTCTTACTTACGGCGCTCTAACTGCGTCGTTCCGTCTTCCACCGTCACTTTCTGAAGCCAGATCGCAATCCGCAAGGTCTTGAAAATCATCAGGATCACCCATTATGTCATCAAGCACACTTTTGTCCATGTTTTTCCGCCGCAACGATGCTTGCCTCTCGATCGCTTTGCTAGGTCTGATCGCAACTGCTCCATCCTCTCCAATTTGACCCAAAGCCTCTACGGCCGACCTCTCTTCATTTCCAAGAGGAGAAGACGAAGACTCCTCAACGACCAAAGGAGGTGTTGCATCCTCTGCCATCCTGATCAGTTTAATCTGCAAGATCCAAAAACAGAGCAAAAAAAACATCATAAAGAGTATTCCTGTAAGCCTCGTCTCCAAAAAAGAAATTATTAAACCTAAGAAAATCTGCCGACACGATTCGCTCATTACAGAACGCGTTCCACAAGTAGAATACCAGCATGAAGAGTAATCGCACAGAATGAGAACATCCCAGAGGCAGGTCAAGAACAAGCGAATCGTCAAGTAGCGAACTACAGCCAGTCAAACCCAAGGACTCAAACCATCCAATTGATTTTGAATACGCTGGTTTGAAAGACGCGAGCCAAATTAATAACGCCGGTAATGATGAATCTGACAGAGGCATTCTGAAGGAACATACACTCCTAAGAAAGAGCCAAGATTGCTCGATCCTAGCATAACCAGTACGAGAACACTACAGAACAGCTATGACAGGCTCTCAAACCTAATGGGCATAAGAAAGAGAATCACGACGTCACGACATTGACTAAAAGAGAAACTGAATCGTCTGAAATGAAATAAATAGATCAGCACGAACATACTTGACGACGCTAGTAATGAGTTCGATTATCCAACAGGCGAAGATCAACCATGCATAACAACACTCTACCCCTGAAAGACATGAGAACCACTCAGCGAAGCAACACATGACTTTCCATGATACGGCTAACGTCTTCATTGCAGGATAACTACTTCGCAAAAACGCGACATGCGGCACAATCGTAAGGTCACTAAAGCACGGGAACCTTGCAATTCCCTCACGATCACACCCACAGCTTGTCAGAAGCATAATTGAGATTCCCTTGCAAACCAGCGAAAACGATTTCCAAAAGTCAATCCCAAAGAAAACTAGCGTCGACCTACGCGTGTATAACAGTCACCAATATAAACGCCACCCATAATCTACACCTACAGACAAAATTTCAAAATTCCGCATTTGATATGAATTTTCTTCACCTTCTGTTCGGCTCCAGTAAAGCCTAATTCTGCACAGCTACTTGACACTACACATCATGCGCGATCTCCGCCAAGACGAGCACAGTTTTCATATAACACAAAGGAAATACCAGCCTCCACCATCAGAACCCCTCCCTTGACCACCCGAAAACACACATACTCCACACAATTCAGAGACACCAATTCAGAATACATCACAAACACAACGACGCATTCCGGACCACCACGCACTCGACCCAAACCTAATTCAAAAATTCCCAAACATTCGGGAATTCTTCGCGCTGTCACCCAAACTAACCCTAATAACCACCCGCACGCAACCACCGGTGCTTGAGCTCCACCATAGCCACGGAATCCGATCACGAACGCAAGCATTGGCCAAAACGCGAGCAGAGCAAAAGGAAATTGCGGCTTCAAGGAGAAGAGGGAATGGAAAGACGAAGCGTCGATTGAGGCGTGATAACTTGCCTGGAAGGATGGGACAGGAGTCCAGCGTGCGCGGGGTGTTCATTATGAAAATGCTGTTGCTGTCATGATGGCTATGGAGGGGTCGCAATCCCAGCCATAGCCACAGACTCCGGAGGGTTTGTGCAATTTGTTGCTGCGTTTGAATAATGCGACATGGAGGTCTGTTTTGGCTGATGTCCCTTTGCTCTGAATGTGCGAGACGACTGGTTTGTTTGGATGAATAATCGGGACACGTTCATCCATAAATGCTGCGTTCTCATCCTTGTTCGTCTTCAATGCGAGCCGGAATTGCAGTCAAAGCATTTGCTAGCACTAAAGGGCATCTCCTGTGCAGGGTTGGTTTTCTTTTCATTTATTTTGGGCACTGCAGAAAGCAACCTTTACGTCTCTATTTATGGATAAAACGTGCAAAAAAGTGGATGAGATTTAAATTATTCATCCAATAGATTGTACATTCATCCAAATAAAAGTGAGAATGCCCTAAGAATTTGTAATTTCATCCTCAAAAATGGGGGAAATTTATTGCCTCATATTCCGTCAAAAAAATTGTAAAGCTTGTGAATGAAAAATCGTTTTGAAAAAAAAAAACTTTGTTGCTCTAGTGGTCAACCTATTATGTATGGTGTTTGGAGATGAAAAATGAGCAAATTGAGCACAATCCCATGAAAATACTATCTTGGACCCAAGAAAAATTGCATTTTTGTTGTTGCACATTTAGAGACTTACCCATTTGCTAGAAGTTAAAACAACTAGTTGCACAAGTGGGCATATAAGTGATTCACTATCCAAATCTTGAATATTGTGTTTTGCCTAAATGAACTTCAAACATACCACTGAAGATGTTTTAAGGCAAATGGCCTTCCTCTAGCAATTTTTGGATGAAAATTGCACAATAAATGTTTGGACACATCAAAAGATTTTCTTGGCACAACCAAATTGTAATTTTAGAGGGATTGGCAACTATGCCAAAAGTAATTTTTCTACATATAATTCATATGAAAATACAAGGGATGTATTTCCAATCTCCTATGATTTTTTGTAAATTCATTTGTGCAATTATTTAAGTGGATCATTCTCACATATAAAAGTTAAGTATACAATTTTTTCCTACCTTTGCCTTTCTTCACAAATTTTCCCTTCCCTCTACTACATATATGTATAGGAGATACAATATGAAATTAATAACAATCAATAATTGTCATTGACCAAGTGACATTTTTAATATTAACAAATTTACCTTTGAACACTTCAAAATCTCCATTGAAACTATCCCATGAACATTCCATTCAAGGGTATATTTAGAACTTATGGCTTCAAAGATTGAAGTTAAATAGACTATAAACTCTATCCTTGTATTGTATAATAGAATACAAGTGAAAATGGCATTTTTGCATTCCCAAGGAAACATATTTCACTACTACCAACTTTCACACGCTCCCAAGTGCTAAAAAATTATTTTCTTACCATGAAAATTTTGGCATGGAATCATCTCTAAGTTAATAATACATATGCCAAATTTCAAAGTCAAAAAATTGACACAAATAGAGATATTCTAAATCTACCAACATGTGTAGCTATGACAAAGAATTTACTCATGCCAACTTTGACACTCTACCAAGGGTTGAATAAAAAAATTGACCATGGTAAATCCCTTTTGACCATTTGAGTAGAGCAAAAGGAATTTGATTTGCATCTACAAATTTGACAATATTAATTAGATCCCAAAAAATGTTAATATTGGGGTATCCAATAACTACTCTATCCAACTACTTAAACCTTTTCAACACCAATCCTCAATAAATTTTTAGCAAATCATAAATAATGGATGCCATGTGGATGATGAAATCACTCAAGATGACCTTCGTCATTCAAAGTTCTAAAGTCTAATCTGTCAGCAAACCAAACAATAAAAGTCATGAATGAAGCTAAGATCAGTTTAGTGAATGAAGCCAATATCAATTCAAAACCCTCACTCAAATAAGCCTCAGTCACTCATCCATCATCCATTAACTATACCTTGCACCCAACATGTCACCCAACATGATAATCCAGTTTAGTGAATGAAGCCAATATCAATTCAAAACCCTCATTCAAATAAGCCTCAGTCACTCATCCATTATCCATTAACTAGACTTCACTCATTCACCCATCACCCAACATGTCACCCAACATGATCATCCATAGTATGCGACAGGGCTTTTTTTAGGACTAGTGTCCCTCTATTGACCTCACTACAAACACCAATTATTGGAGGGACAAAGCTAGAGAGGTCAAATTTATGATAGTTAGGCAAACTTTTGCCCAAAAAAAGCCCTAGTATGCAACTCTCCCTCCCTCAGTCACCTAGCCTTCACTTACTTAGTCACCACCTAGGCTTCACTAATGTTCAAAGCCCTTCCTTCCACCTAACCTTCACTTACTAAGTCATCACCTAGGCTTCACTCATGTTCAAAGCCTTTCCTTCCCCCTAACCTTCCAACTCACTTAGTCATCACCTAGGCTTCACTCATATTCAAAGCCCTTCCTTCTTGTATTTAAATAAACATTCACTTGTCATTTGCAATTGCCCTTCAGTTCATCACGTCCTAGTGCTTTTAATGCTAAATTCAAAATGCAAGCAATGATATTTATAAGAAGAAAGTTTCATCATGCATGTATGATGCATACTTTTTTAACAAGTGGAGTCTCTTAGATGAAATAAGTCTACAATTCTAAATTCAAATGTCAATGGTTTTTTGGAGAAGCTTCTATATTTAAGGATTGTGTTAGGTAGATGAATTAAGTGAAAGAGTCAAAGTTGGTAGTAGTGAAATTATTTCTTACAACTATACAATTCACTAGAAGAAACCCGCGTTTAACTTGACGGATTTTTTTGCGCATCATGTTTAAAAACATGAAATTGTAACATGATGCGCAAAAAAATCTGTCAAGTTAAACGCGGGTTTCTTCTAATGCTTGTTGGTAAATTTAGAATATCTCCATTTGTGTGAATTTTTTGACCTTGAAATTTGGCATACATGTTATTAACTTAGAGATGATCTCATGATACAAATTTCATGTTGAAAAAACAAATTTTCAGCCCTCCGGAGCGTGTCAAAGTAGGTATAAATTTATTTCCTTGGGAATGCAAAAACGTCATTTTCACTTGTACCCTATTTTATACTTTTTAGTTTGTTGAACCCACTAAAGTAATCTTCCTATTTGTGTAATTTAACAATTTTTGCTACTTGTGATCATTGTCTTACATTATTTTGATAAAAACACAATTAATATTGTGGTACAATTTTTAGCCAACCACCCTTCATTGTAAATTTTCTTGAATATGTTCATTTTGTCATCCACTTGAAATGATTATTCCATAATCACCCTAGTATGAAAAATTTAGATGACCCCTATTTATCAAGGCTAATTTATTAATAAAAAAATTCTACTACATGATATTTTATATATCCTAATATAAATATATAAATATATATAAGCATGTACCATTTGGGGCTATAAGATACTTGGAAAGATTCTAATATCTTATGAGGACTTTAAATTTGAATAGACATTTAATTTTATAATCATGATTACAAATGACATAATGAAATTTATTTCGCATTGCATTTCATGCAATTTTTAAACTTACAATGAAGTTCCAAACTTCATATTTTGCATTCTATACCTTCAATGCCTTAACCCTTGTAGATTTTTTACTATGTTTTCACCAAAAATGCTCCAAAACTACCATTTCTTGTACAAGTACTAAATTTTAGAAAAAACAAAATATTTTTGACACAATAAACCATAGGATTTTATAGTATAGTGATTTGAAAAGATGTGGAAAACATTTAAGAAATTTCCACCATGTAGGTTGTAAAATCCTTCTAGGGGCCTTGTGAAAAAAAGGTAATTGCACTTTACAAGGTCACATTTGTATGAAAAAATGTCCAAATTGATGGTGCTTCTTTGAATTCATTCTTCAAGGCAAGATGGCTACATGCTTGAAAAATTTTAGATCATTTGAAATTGGGAAAAAAGAATAAGTAGAAAGAAGTACAAAACAATTCAAAATACTAAATTGTTGAGACTTTAGTTATGGAATTGAAAAATGTCAATCCCAATGGTTGTAAGGTTGTAATAAACAATTCACACCTATTGCTTTTATTTATTTTTTAAATATTAAAAATTGAGCAAAATAAAGGACTTCAAATTTTATTTTATGGTATAGAGCCCATAACTACTTGCAACCTAAAACTCCTCATAACTTTTGACTCATTAATCAAAATGGAATGATTCCAGGCTTTATTTATAAAAAAAAAAGTGATTATTTTTTATCCATCTTGATTGCCTGGTAATGAAAAAAATAACTTATTAGGCCATGAATTTTAACTCATATTTCCAAATATCATGAATTGTAGTGCACATAAAAGATATTCCTCGTCTACATGTTCTATTAAAATTTGGGCCCAAAACATGGAAATATCCAATCACACATATCTATACAAAATTGTTATGTTGCCAAATTTAGCAAGCTAGTCTTTTAGGGGTTAAAGAACTATCTAATTCATAAAAATTCAACTCACGATATATTGTAATCTAATATAAATTAGCAAATGAATTATGTTAAAAAATTGGCATGAGTATCTATCCATCCATCCGTCCATCCATCCATTAAGATAGGCTATTTGTTTGTCTGTTATGTTGAGATCTTCTCAACCATAAATCTTCTAGTTGGGTTCTTTATATTGTCAGAAAGCCCTTGGCAAGGAGGGGTGCATGGGCTTTGTTTTATTGCATTTGGATTTAAGACATAAAAGATATTGAATTTTGAACTTTTAGTAAGTTAAAAAGAATTTTAAATTACTTTTGACTATAGCAACAACACAAAGTATACTAATCCATCCATTAATAAGATAGGCTATTTGTTTGTTTGTTTTGTTTGATATGGTGAGATCTCTTGGACCGTGCATCTCCCAATTGTGTGTTTGATACCATTGAAAAGCTCTCGGCGAGGAGGGGTGCATGGACTTTGTTTTATGGCATTCCAATTTACAAAAAAAATAATTTAATCTCAAAGTTTTTATGAGTTAGAAAAATTTGAAAAATACTTATACTTCTATTTTGATTGTGGCAACGGCACAAAACACACTAGTATACCTTAAGTTAGACTATTTGTTTTGGGTTTTTTATACATTAGAATCTAAGAAATCTTGAATCTTTGATAGTGTTCTTTGGTACTATTAGAAAGCTCTCTCTAAGAAGGGTGCATGGACTTTGTTTCGTGGCATTGAGAACTATGGTGTGAAAATTATTGAATTTCAAAGTTTTTATGAATTAAAAATTGAATGAAATTATCTTGTCTTTTAAAAATCCATACATGTCACATGTCCAAATGCCAAAAACAAAGCCCTTGCCCTCCTTTGTGAATAAAGCTTTCTATTCATATCAATAATATAACTTCTCACATAGCAACAAAACCCTTTCCCTCGTCCTTGCACTCTTTTCACGTAAAAGATATTGAATTTCAAATTTTTTACAAATTAAAAATTTGAAAAATTATTTTTACTTTTATTTTGGTTGGGGCAAAGGCACATGGCATACTAATTAGTGACTATGTTTTGGCATCTCAAATTAGATTGACAAATATTGGTCAAAAAATTGATGCTTCTCAAAATAGTTTGACACAAGTTTATTACAAACCAAAATATCTCCCACATGAAATAAACTCTAACATTCCAACCCTAAAGTGGCAAAGCCTTTTTTTCCATCAAAAAACACTCAAACCTCCCATCTCTTTTGCAAAGAGCAAAAAAATTTAAATGTTATTTGTTTTCATATCTAACTGCAGTATCTTGCACAAGACTATTATAAAAATGTGTAGAAGAAATTTCAAAACTTTGACCTTCTAAATTGAAAGATATTTGCATTTAAAATGAAGAAAACAAATTTTTTTTACCTTGCTTTATTAGATTTTTTGCCTTTGAAACTTTTAACTTAAAATTTTTGCCCTATTGATTTTGAATTTTGAATTTTTTATATTGAAGCATTGAATTGAGAGTCTAGAAAAAAATTTCCAAAAAAACTCTTAATTTTCAATGATTAACTAATTATTAAGTAAAAATAGGTGTAAGATTGAACAAAAAACTAATCATTGCTATTTTTAAGATGGAATTGAAACACAATAATCCCAATAGTGAGATTGTTCTATCAAGCAAACTAAACCCATTTAAATAGTTTTTTTTTGAAAAATTGTAAAAATTGCAATAAAAAATGAATCTTCTGAGGGTTTTTTTTAAGAAAATGCTTAGATTTTCAAAAAAACAAGATTGACTATAATTTTCTCATTACTATTCCAAATAGAATGAATAAGAGCTTTATGTGTAGACAAAATATAATCTTTGAAAAAAAAATAAAAAGTAAGAATTCAATTTTTATGAATTTTTTTGCTTTGCCCCTCAAACTATTTTTTAGACTTAAGGTGGCATACTTTTGCTCCCAAACACCAATTGAAATAAAAATTACATTCCTACAAAGCTAATGTAATTTCTTATCTTAAAAAAAAATTAGAAAATCAAGTCAAAAATTAAGTTCACACAAGTCTACTCAAAATCCCAAGAGTTCCTCACAAGGACTTTTGGACTTTAGGGGTTAACAAAATACTTAACAAAAAATCAACATACAAGATAGAAAATTTGTAATTTAGAAGTTAAAATAAGGATTTAGGTAAATGCATTCCTTTAGATGAAAGAAGCAACAACCATCCAAAAATTCTAAGAAAAACTTGGATGAATGCCCAACTTTTTTTAATTGAATTTTTAAATTGTTCAATTGTAATTTACTAATTTTTAGATTGCCTAAATTTTTTTGTACTTTAATTAATTATTAGGCAAAAAATTGCCTAAGGTGCTACGAAGCTATGGTAGTTAGTTTTATTTAAATATAAATAATTTAATTTGATCTTATTGGTCACTAAAAGGAAAATCTAGCACATTTTAGCATTCATTATTTAGACATGATTGTATGAAAAAGTTATGAACTTTCAAAGTATTATCTTGAGGTACTTGTACCTAAAATCAACACTAGGTTTTCATAGACTTTTATGATTTAATTGTATACATTTTGTGTGATCAATATATTGGATTTAAATGTGGGTGTCACATTTGGATCAATGTTGATTATGGATGCACTTACCTTCAACTAATTGCACCTGAGGTAGCATCACAAAGTTTAGACCCTACGGTTTGTCAACAATTATCATGTGGTTATCGTTGTTTCATAGGTTCGCACATTAATTATAATTTATGGCATCGTTATAATGCATTACTTGCAACTACATTGTAACAATGCAAAGTAATGCATCGTAATGATGCGATAAATTGTAATTTACATGCAAACCCATGAAACAACAATAATCACATGATAATTGTTGACAAACCATAGGGTCTAAACTTTGTGATGTAATAGACCCTATTTGTGTTGTGTGACTATGTGTATCACTTTGTAGTTATTATATACCAATAGAGTACATTTGAAAATTTAAAATGTACAATATTCCATTGATATGTAGTGATTCAAATAGGTCCTTTGCCCTTATTTCTAAAGTCTCAAGTCTCAAGGTCTTTTTCCATCACATTCCATTCAATACTACCATTTCTATTGCAAAGTGCAAAAAACTTTAGAAATTATTTTATATGCATATTTAATTATAGGATCTTGCACTAGATTAGTATGATAATATGCAAAAGAAATTTCAATTTTTTTGACTATATGGTCATGCAAGATATATATATTTGAAGTAAAGAATTTTTTTTGCACCTTGCCTAATAAGTTTTAAGGCTTTGAATCTTTCTAGCTTAAATTTTGCACTACCAATATAGTGAATTAAAAAAATTATATTAAAGAACTAAGTTGAAGTCTAGGGATTTTTTTTAAAAATCACTTAATTTTCATTCTTTAAAAAATTATTAAGTAAAAGTAAGTATGAGATAGAAAGAAAAAATAAATCATTAATAGATCTAAGATGGAATTTGAAATTCAATAAAACCTATGGTGAAATTGTTTCACAAAGTGAACTAAACCTTTTTAAGCTTTTTTTTGGAAAAATTATGAAAATTACTTTTCTCATCACTAGTCCAAATAGAATAAATCAAATCTTCTCATGTAGACAAAAAAACTTTTCTGTGAGAAAAAAATTAATTTTATTTTGACTTTTTGTGATTTTTTTGTACTACCTAGTAAACCCCATTTTGGACTTAGGATGACATAACTTTTGCTCCTAAGCATAGATTCAAATAAAATTTTATACTTAGAAAGCTAATGTGTTTTCATTTTTTTTTAAATTCATAAAACAGGGTAAAAGTTGAAATTGTAGGAGCCTTCCTAAAATTCTATCAAATTCCCCCATGGGACAATAGGACATTAGGGGTTATTGTGTCTTGCTTGGACAACTATTCCATCTAGATTCTTGCCTACAATGTTAATTCTATAAACATCAGACTCTAATATTAGTTGGGGGTATATCTATTTCAACACTTTGAAAACTCTTTTATACAATATTAAAAAAATGCATGTAAAGGAAATTTGCAATTTTTTTACTTTCAACATAATAATAATAATAATAATAATAATAATAATAATAATAATAATAATATAAATGGTTTTAAAATCAAAGTTGATTTTATCATTTGATATTAGATATAGTTGTATAATACCATAAAGATAGGGAAAAGTTTAGATTTTTTGAATTGTGAAGATGTATTGTAAAATACATCTGAAATTAATAATTTAATGATGACTCTCCAACAATAGGTATAAATTATGATCTACAAATCATATCCATATGGTTAGATTATCTCCTGTATTAATAAATATTCTCCAAAAAAAATTTGAAGTCAAACATTAGAAATTCCTTTGAAAATCAACTTTAGATTGAATATCTATCATTTTAATGATATTTTTTTATTTAAGTGAAATGTAAATTCTAATTATCATAATTTTTGAAGATTTTTATTTTACTTTTTTATTCAAGTTGTTTTTGAAGGATCGTTTTTTAATCTGAAAAAATTACTCTATGAAGCTAGACCTACTAGTATTTTTTGAATCATAGAATATTTCCACACCAAAGTCTTTTGAATCTATACCGTATGATGTTAAAGAACCAACATGAGAATCTTCAAAAAATATAATTGATGAATGAAATTTCTTTTGGGAGGGTAGATGGGTGGGATGGTATTTGCATTCAATAGTTGTTTGATTTGAACACTTGGTTCTTCAACCCTTCAATCCCAAGGCCATTTTTTGTCCAAAACCTATATTCATCCAAGAAAATAGTAAATTTATTTCTTTAAGAATTCAACCATAGAATCTTGCACTTCACTTGTCTCATATTATGTGGTAAAATTTTTATGAAGTTTGACTGTACATATTGGAAGATATTAGCATTCAAAATTGGAAAAACAAGTTTTTTTTTAATGTTGACTTGCAATTTCACATGACTTTGACCACCATATGTAGGAAATTTTTGCACAATAGACTTTGAATTTAAAAAAAATTGTATTAAAGAATTGAGTTGAGAGCTTGGAAAAAAAATTCAAAATTTTAATTTGTAATTTTGTAATTTTTGGGGGTTTGCTTGTTGAGTTCAATTCAAGGCTTTTATAGTATAACTTTTGCTACTAGGCACCACTTGAAATAAAAATTATATTACCACAAAACTAATCTTTTTTTCTATCTTGTGATTTAGTTTCAAAAAAATTCACCAAAAATTGAGGCCATATTTACCTACCTAAAATCCATTTTGTCCCTAGAGGAGACACTTGACTTTTTATTAAGGGTTAAAGGAATTAATTGTGTATAGGAAATGCCCTCCAATGGAAGAGTTTTGGAAAAAAAAAATTTGACACATACGGCTCTAGGGCAAAGCCCAACAAAGAGGCCTTTCTTTTCTAAAGTTCCCAATGAAGAAGGCCTATGCATAGACAAGAAAATTCACATTGGATGATTGATCTTTGTAATCCCTAATTATGAGAGAGGAAAATGGAATTCTACTAGAAAATTGTTGTCCATACTTTATGACCCATTTCAAAAAACCTTCAATATTGCTCCATTTGATTTGAATTTTGAGCTTCATACTCAGTTTTGTTGAATCTTGCTTATGTGGTCACAAAATGAATTAGGAAAGGCTTCAATACTTTAAGAAGTCAATGGAACAATACAACTTGAGTTTTAAAAGTGGTCTTCATCTCCAAAGAACTTAACATTCAAATATTATATATTGGATGAGTGCAAATACATAATGAGTACAATGAATCTTGTTTTTTCCATCCATCTAAATATTTGTGAATTGTTGTGTTAGATCTCTTTTATTTGTATAGTATAGATTTTCACAACCTCCTTCTTTCATAGTTGAAGGAATTTAAATAGATTTAACCTCAAAACTAAGCTTTCAAAGTTCAAAAAATGATTTAAATATATATTAAATTAAGATCTTAAACATGACTATAATTAAAATTTAATATTTTCAACTTAATGAAAAAAATCTTCTCAAATCAAACACATACAATCTATATTCAACTTTATTAGAAAGAATTTTTTATTTTTAATTCAAATCCTATTAATAAATATTGATTATCATAGGCAAAAAATCTACTAATATTGACATGAATTGTGGATCATATTTTACAACCTATTTTAAATTGTCATTAAATTATTATACTAAGTTCCATTTTATAATATATCTCTACAATTTTAAAAATCTAAACTATTCTTTAGTCTCTAAGGATTTAAAGAATACCTCTATTGCTTCATATTTATTTATTCATCTTCATCATCAAAAGTTCCTTGTGTATGTAATTAGATGGGGTTACCAAATAGCTTAGGAGGGAGGTTTTATTTATATTACAATAGACATTCTAGGTGTGGTACCAATTTTGTGATTACCATGTACATGTAGGACAAATTTTTATAATAATTATAAAAACAAATGCCAAAAAAATTAGAAAAATTATTTTAAAAAAAAAAGACTTGGATGGAAAAAATCTTGAAGAATAATTCTATTTTTAGCATATATCAAGCTTTCTTTTCAAAAATACTTAAATACATGGTAGAAGAGGTGTTATTCCTATTCTTCACTCATGATAACAAATTTATTGAAGTTACACACACTATGATTAGTGTATATGCCTATAACTTTAGGTATGGACACCCAAAACCACACCCTACCTAAACCTGCCATCATCATTTTGTGTATATCTCCAAAATCAATTTGCATATATGTTAAAGTAACAATTTTAGGACACCTTCCAAAAAAAACTTTGACCATTTATAACTTTTACATTTGCATTTAGTATCCAAATGTCATATTCTTTGTTGTGTTAGAACCTCCTTTCACTTGCAACAAGAAAATATGAAAATGTGACCACACAAAGTAACTGAAAAGTGGTGGTTTGGGGGATACCCACCTAGAATAGCCAACCCATTTCCAGCTATTAATATTGCAACCAATCCTAGGTCGATTTTGCAATCAAGTTATGGTTAAGAATAGAAAGGTCTATATAACCATTATAGGTTGAAGAGAATCTTCTATTAAAAAATTCATATTAAATACGTTTCGTGTAATAAAATTCTGGAAAAATATGCAATCCTTCCAAACATGGAAAAATTCCGCACACAAAAAATCTGCGCTCCAAAGCTGCATAATTGCTTAAGTGGTTGGAAATGGGTCGTCATCCCATAACCACGACAGTGATCAAACTTTCAAAGTTTTGAACACATTTAATTGTCCTCCATTACTTGTTTTTTTCGTTTCACTTCCAATCGAACAATTTGACAAAAACAATTAAGGTACAAAGGGTTGCAAGTCAGTCAGTCGAGATGGGGTCAGGCCCCAAATTCTTCAAAATCTTTGCTGCAAAATCAAATTTACTTGCTGAAAGAGACTGATTATAAGAATACAATAATCTTGGATCATACTCTTCTTGCTTCTAATGCAAATGAGGCAATCTAACAGTGGAAAAACTAACACTTACGTTGAATTAAGAAACACCCCCAAATTGCCAGAGACTCAAAAGTCGCCACTTTACTTTTTTATCAGATGTTCACCTAGTGTACAGTACATCACCTTAAATAAGTACCTGTTATCAAAGAAGCAATTTTAGAAAAAAAAAACATCTAACAGTAAGACTTGACCGCATACAGTGTCCAAGTAACGAATTCTTTGGTGCGTTGGAACCCTCTTTTCATTCCCAACAAGAACATCAATCAAAATATATTGACCAGTCTAATATATTGTAATATATTGGAGCTACACTCAACAGCAATTATAATGGAAATAGATTCTGGGAGTCCTAACCTTCTGTCACCGAAAAAAATAGCGAACTACAGCCGCAATCCAGAGCCAGTATGCGAAGAAAGCACGGTTGGGGTGTGCATTACTGGAGGAGTGGCTAAAAGCACCAGGCGGGCCAGCTCCAATTGGAAGCACAGTCACAGGCGCACTTGTAGGCGTGCTGCTCACTGATATACCTTTTGTACCTGTGACATCTCCACACGTGGACTAGGTTAGGTTCTACGCACCAAATTTATACTAAATGAACCCAAAAAAAAATGAGCTTGAAGCAGAAACACCGTGGAATGCAACATACAGTGGAATTCAACAGCATGCCTCTTTTATTCTGACCTCTGTTTACAACAGCAACTCATCTCTTTGAATACTTGAAGGTTGGCCTCCAATTAGCAAGCGGTGTAAGCACGACTTGGCTACATGTCTAGGGACTCAACTATGACTTCCAGTAGTCTACAACCTCCTGCTTGAAATTGCATAAGAAGTTCATAACAAAGTGATTAAAAAATTGATCACAACAGTTTTCACTTCAATCTTCTCCCAACTTGATCTCTCTGCAGCTCTCTGTAGAGATCTACCAATGAAAGCACACTCCTACTTTTCTTATATTGAAATGCAAATTGTGTCAAGATTATATTTGTCACGTTTTCATCTGTGCATTTTTCATTCATTTGTTCTTGCTAAACCCTAATGACATCCAAACATCTTCTCGATGAATCCTTGGAGCTTGATGAAATCTTTTTGGTGTTGCTGCGTGGAACAGATCTAGGTGAAATCATTGACATGGATTTAGGGAAGAAAAGGAGTCTACTTTCAAGAGTTTAGAACGTACAGTCAAAGTTCTTCCAGCCGATTTGCTTGTTGGCGTTATCGTACACAACCAGCTTATCTTTCAGCACATTATCTGCCACCAGATCAGGAAAACGAATCAGGGTGAAGAGCACCAACCTCATATAGTCATGTGCGATGATCGAAAGCTGGCTGTTTTTCGGGTATCACGTGAACCCATATTTTTCTAAATTTCTTTCATTAAAAAAAATCCAACAGCATTTGAGCATGAGAGTAAAGAGTTCACCTCCAAATATTGTATAAGACATGTACCCAGGAGTGCTTACGCTTTCGAGCCAACTAAAACAATATGCTTCCAAGCCAGTCTGCAGGACGTTCCCATTGGTCAAATCAATTCAAAAACACAAATGTAAGTAGCGACATATCTATTATATTAAAACAGAAATATAAAGTAGCAACATATCTTTTATATTAAGTGAACAGTGTCACGACCTACTGTCACAATTTCATCTGTTTAGATGGTCACATATTCATCCTTACACAGTTTCATCAAAAATTTGGAAGCACTCTTTGAATTTAAAATCTTCTTTAGTTCTGGCAAACTAAAGAAAATTCTATGTTTCTAATGCAACGCGGGTGTGGTTGCAACAGCGGTTGTACTACTAGTCTCTCTTAACTGGATGGGATTGGAACTCAAACATACCGAAAGTGTTTCCTTATAGAGGTAATTCTTCGGGCCCAACGTCATAACCGCTCCTCCAGCGAAGTAGAGAGTAAGGTTTGGGAAATACCCCTCTACGCTGCACAAAGTAATTGGCCCAAAAGAATTTCAAAATCTGGCAAAATAAGCATATCTAATCTAACCCTAAGGGACCAAGGATTCATCATGGTTTCAAAATGATCCATTTGACTGATCATATTGTGATAAAATATAATTCAGATGGGGCCAATTTTTAAATCACCTGAAGAACAGTGCATGCATCGCTTAAAAACTAAATAAAATTGGACAAAAGACGGTTCCCATATGACGTATTTAGAACAGATACAAAAAAAACATGAAACCACCTTCGGACTTCTCCGTTCTTTAGGGGCTAAGCTCTGTCAGTACAGGTCATAATGAAGGGTAACATGACCAGTAAAGTTCGAACATTAAGAGAAAACTGAGTATCAAATAATAAAAAATAGAGACAAATCACTCAAATCTTGTCTGAGCAGCAAACTCATCTTCAAAACAAACCACTGAAATTTACGCTTGTTCATTTAACACACCTGCCGGAATAAATGAAACAAGTTTGAGTGTTGCCCTGGGAATCTGGAATGGTACTAGGTGCAACAGGTGCAGCCCCAATCACCTGCCAGGCCAATGCGACAACATAAAAAATTACTTAAAACATCACACTACAAACAATCCGCAGAAAACAGCTGTATACCAACTTTATCAGAGCACCACACTGCTTTGTCCAATTAGTGCGTGTTACGCAATAGACTTACATGCGATTATAAATTTTTGTTTTGACTCGAGTACACAATTGACTTATATTTGAAACCAACGGACCAGCCTCCGAATTCGATCCTCTCCAAAGTAGAGCTTCTTTTACCATCATTCAAAAGAAACAACACGACGTGCAGAAGAGTCAGACAGCAACTGCAAGCACACCACTTGAAATTCGAGTACAGGCACTTACTCCCGATTGAAATTGCCCATATGCTGGCTGCACCAGATACGTGAGAGTGGTTCCACTGTCAAAAATAACACCGCCTGTCGTTGCAAGATCGAAGGAAGCAGGGGAGCTGACGTTCACCCCATTGACAGCAACATTGAGCAATTCCACATTGTAATGGTTCCTGCATCCCAACAGAAGTAAACAAAACATATCAGGTTTGGTATCCACAAAAACACACAAAAAAAAAAATTTCCATCTTTGTAAGGCAACCAAAACTATTCAAACGAGCTACCATAACATTCTTGAGTAGCAGAGGCATGGCAATTTTTAAGAACAGTGTCAACTAAGATTTACTTAGAGCTCAGTCATGTCTAATGAAAATAAAGCTGCCACATACTTCTAAGTTCGAAGACAACGATTCATTAGCTTGAGGTGCTCTCAATGTTCAATCGGGCTCTCAACTTTGAAAAACTAAGTGTAAGGGATTCCTTTCCACACCAATTCAGAGGATACTGAACAAGAGTTCTCTAGAATGTCAGAATGTTATCACTGCTAGGAATAGTAAAAGCAACATCGAATTTCCTGCACCTACTTCTTACATATACGATTGATTATGTACAGCAAAGGTTTCAGAGGCCACCAAATATTAATTCAAAGTAGAACACGTCATTGAACAAGGCTGTCAGCTAGACAGAGTCACATTCCAAAACCAGACCATGGAAACATGAGCAGCTCAAACACGGGCTAATAAGATAAGCACTAATAATGGGTGCTTACTTGAAAAAATGAGGTGCATATAACAAGGGTCCCCACTACCCCAATTAATTTATTCGTAACCAAATATTGTTGGCATATTAAGAAGGAAAACAAGAAAAATTATGATTTCCAACAACTTCTAGCCAACTTCAATGTTAGCCCCATGCGGCAGACAATCTCAATGGAAGTATGAGCGCTGCCCACTCGGTGTGAGGCAGTGAAGAGCGCACATAAATGGACTACATGGCAATAATCTTAGTTAAAGTCTTAACTATTAGTTCCCAAATGGCCAGAAGTGTCTGCTTCCATATCTATAGGACTTGAAATATATCATTTATAAAGCTTCAATGAACGTGAAAAAAATGTGCCGATAGAACGAAGAAATCAAACAAAGTAACAAAAATATGTTTGAGGGCTTACTGCTTAGGAACAATCGGAGTATAAGCCACGTCAGGTTCTCGAATACTCCCAATAACAAGAGAGCCGCTTCCTTTATTATCCCCTTGCAAGCAATGCGCAAAAATGTTGACTGTTTGGCCCTGCTCACTTAACTGACTGGGTGCAGATATTGCAGCCTGGCCAAACCCTATGAGTCCATCTGTTGCCCATGTCCCTGTTTGATTAGATCCACACCTGCAAATCCAGCTCCAAACGACGTTTTTCAGTAACTCTAAATTTGCACACCAGAAGTGCATTGGTTTTAATATAATTTCATTTGTTACCAGACCGAATTCTAGCACAGGCGGGAAATTACACAATATATAAAATCTTCACACCAAAAGTGCATCCAAGTACAGCACCTATGAATTGATTTGAAAATAGTATAGACAAAACACTAGCCGACCACAAAGGTAGAAAGGAATATACACCTAACGATCTTCAAACAAAAAACGCTTTAGTAACCATTCAAAATGGCACTCATGACCATAATAAAAGTGATACTTCGTCAAACCAAAAAGTGTTTCAAAGTGCTGTTGCAACGAAATTGATTTTAAAATCGTGCCATTAAGTATCAGGCCGAATGCTAACAGACCACAAAAAGGTACAGTAGAATAATATACCTACAACGAATCTTCCAACAAAAAAAACACTTTCAGAAACCATTTAAAATGACACTCGGTACCCTTATAGAATTAAAATGAAACTTGGATCCCAGTTTCAATCCAAAAGTGCATCAAAGTACTGTTGCAATGAAATTGATTTTAAAATAGTTCCATTGAATATCGGATCGAATGCTAACAAACCACAGAGGAAGAAAAATGTACACATACCGAATCTTCAAACAAAAACGCTTCATGAACCATTATTTAATATGACACTTGTGACCATTATACAAGTGATACTTTGATACCAGTTTCAAACCAATAGCGCATCAGGGTACTGTTCCAATGATATCGATTTTAAAATAGCGCCGTAACGTATCAGATCGAATGCTAACAGACCACAAAGGAATGAAAAAAATATATATACATATAAACCCTCAAACATACATAATCTATTGTTCTCTTCTATCATGAAGAAAAGAGAAGGCAGAGAAAGACTTCAGCGCTGACCCAAAAGTGAGAGTCGCTGAGCCACTTGTGGTAGTTGAATTGCCACTTGGGACCTGGTTGAAAGTGAAGAGGTCATTGACAAAGTAACCGTTGGTGCTGCTCCCGTCCCCGTACAAAGTGGAGTAAGAGCACTGCAAGGAATTGGCGGAGCACTTGGGGCTTCCCGGCATGGAAGCAATCCTGCACTCCGAGCCCATGCAGGTGATACCGGCCGAGGTGGATGATAACGCAGGGTCGTAGACGGATATTGGAAGCTACACATGTCAGTCCCACCAGCTAGCAAAATTCATACACAAGGACAACTTCCCATCAGGGCTGGCTCAAAGAAGAGGAGGGTGATACAGAGTCCTGCTCACATGGAGAAGACAACATGTAATATACTTCAATACTTACATTGGCCTACATTCAAGACTTCAATAACCAAGGCACGGGATAGTAAAACCTAATTCTGGATACCTCATTGACCCCCATTACCAACTACAATGAATTTCTCTCGTCCATTACAACACTCGGTTGGCCTTCAATTAGCAAGTTGAATGTAATAAGTACGACTTCTTGGCTGAATGAAGCAAACAAATTTGCATCCAACTATACTTAAGACTTTAAAAAATAAGAAACCAAAAAATCCACCCCAATACTTGATACCTAATGCATGCACATTACTGAAAATACAAAATCGTCACATTTCACACAGTTCACTACACTAACATCAACTAGATTGATTGTGCACCATACCTCGACATTGCTGGAGCGCTTGCAGCTGGAGCAAGGGACGCAATTCACCCATACAACATCGCTGCCTGTGTCGACATGGACATAAAACTGCTGGGGCGGTGTGCCCAAGGAAATCCTCGTGTAGTACAGCCTGAATCATAAACCCTACTCTCTGAATTTCAAGAAAACCCAAAACGGAATGACCTAGCTTTCGAATTTGCTTACTAATTCAGCAACAATTAGAACGGTTCGCAATCTTTTAATGTACACATAGAACCTAAGAGTCTGCCAAAAACAGGTCACAACAGTAATACTCTGTTTACATCCAAATTGCATCGAAACCCACATTGCATCTTCCGACCTAAACCAGAGCAAGAGAATCAAACAGACATTGCATTGCCATTGCCATTGCCATTGTCATAAACCCTACGGTCTCAATTTCAAAACGGAATGTCCTGGCTCTTCACTTCACTCCCAATTCAGCAACATTTGGCAATCTTTTGAATGTGCACTAACACCTTAAGAACAGAGTCTTTCCAAACAGATGAGAACAGCAATACTCTGTTTTCATCCAAATTACACCCAAACCCTCACTGCATCCTCGACCTAAACCAGAGCAAGAGAATCGATCAAACTGACATTGCCATTGCATTACCCTGTTGTGAAGATATCATCGTCGCCCGTGACAGGAAACGTAACAACTTCGGGAAGCATCCGCCGTAGTCGCCTCTCATCATGCTTCCGCAATGTCTTATAATACTCTGGAGATTCTCCCAAATGCGCATACCCATGTACCAAATCAAACTGATGTTGGGCCACACCATTTCGAAATGCAAGCTCTGCCATTAGGAGCATTACCGACATTACCACCATCGCCATCACTCCTCGGCTCCCCATCACTCCCCTAAAAGCTCCTCCAATCTCTCACTCACACACACACACACACACACTCTCTCTCTCTCCCTCTCACCCTAAAATGATCCCATTCCCCCTCCCCAATGCAGTCACCCACCAGCCCACACTTTGAAAGCTAAATTAAGCTGACCCCAATTCCCAATCTCCGCTTCTAAGGTACGTTACATCACGTTACGCTACGCTACGCCACCCCCACATCGCTGACACCAGACACCTACTTACATCTGCATCCCTTCACTTCTTTACTCCACCCCCTTCCCAATGCGACCCCAAATTCCCAGTTGATCGAAACTGCTTGATCGAGCTCCAAATGTGGGACACCAAATGTGGGTTCGCTTTCTTCTTTTTTTCTTCTTCTTCTTCTTCCTCCTCCTCCCTCTTGTTTCACGTGTGAGTGCTTCCTTGTTGTGTCATAGCTGAATTCCCACTACGTCATGGTTACTGACGCCGGACTGCTACTGTTGACTGTGGCAGGTGTTTGATTTGGGATTGTTTTTTTGGTTCAGTTGAGGAGAGGAAATGTGAATGCGAATGATTTTGTGGGAGATTGGGATGCAGAATGCGGGTGATTCAGAGAATCGGATTGTGGAGAGAGGGCCGGAGTGCGTGAGCTTCATCGGAATTTGGAGAAAGAAAATTTCAGTGTTGTGTGAGTGTGTGTGAGCGTGAGTGTTTGTTGATGGGTTGGGTTGGGTTGGGTTGGGTTGGTGGTGGCCGTGCCGCAGCAATCAGTCACCCTCCACATGGATGTCAGAAATTTGGGAAGGGGAAAAGATTTGGTGAGTCTTCAGCCTGGAACTTCCATCATTTGGGACACTAAGGTAAATCTGCCTATGACAGGCAGAATGAGTGGCTTGATCTGTTGGCATTAGGAAAAAATTCAGATTTTTTCCATACAAAGACAAATGTGAGAAAGGAAGGAAGCCATTGAAATTTTATTTGGGGGGGCAAAGTATGAATTTGTCATGAATTTTTGAAGTGTGCTACCCAATTGGTCTAAAAGAGTCTTTAAACTACGCCAAATCAACAAAAAGTGTTTTCATAATGGTCATCTTACCACCTAAAGCAATCACAACATTTTCTAACATGGCTACAAGATTTTCTGACATGGACATGACATGAAAAAAAAAATTTAATAACTTTTTATGACTAATTCACACTAGAAAGGTGTAAGTATACTATGACAAACACTAATAACTCCATGAGTATCTCCCAGGGCATGGATTATAGCTACAAATCAACTTAATGTACTCTTAACCTATCATGGGTGGTTTGTCTGCCATAAGCAAGTTTACTTTAGTGTCCCTATGTTGTTTCTACAATAAAAATAAAAATAAAAAATAATTTTCTAATTTTTTAATTCATAAGAACTTTGAAATTCAATATCTTTTCAACTAAGAGTCCTCACCGAGGGCTTTCTAATGGTACCAAGCACGTGACTGGGGGATGTACGATCCACGAGATCTCAACGTAACAAACAAAACAAACAAAGAACCTAGATTTGGATTTCGGAGCATTCACACTACTGGAAGTGAAGGGGAGGATTTGGCACATTTTTGTTGAATTTTTATTAGAAGAAAAGTCATAGTTGTGAAGGCTTCCCTTGGTGTGTTCTCCAAACTTGAGAAAAGTTTGTATGTGGAATGTGGAGCAAATGTCACAATGTGCTCAAAATTATTTTTTATTCAATTTATCTCCCACCCACCCTTCAAAAAATTAATTTAAATTCAATTCATTTCATTACCCCCCATCCCAACCCTATTTGTAATTTGAGTGTGGCATTTCGTGATACATTCAATATGGGATATATAACGAATGTCGTATCTGTATCCATATCCCAATTTTGTATTTGTGATCTATATCCATATTCATACAAGTATACTATCCCTAATCCATATCCATATCTATATCCATATTTGTACTACTATAGTATCCTTACTCTATATCCATATTAGTACGATGCGAAGCAATGCATTGTAATGATGCGATAAATTGTAATTAACGTGCGAACTCATGAAACAACGATAACGACATGAACTTTGTGATGATATCCCATATCATATTCCAAGTTGTTTTTTTGAAGATCAACGGCATTAGAAGGGGGGTGGGAATTTTTTTAAACAAAGATCAACAGCCTTGGATTTTACAAAACTAAGAAGATGTTGTTAATCAAAAAACTAGGATGGTTTGCCTCTTTTGGGGTACAATGTTGCAATTGGTCTCCTCAAGTTCATTTTGCAAATTTATTGAAGATTTGTTACTCGGGTGGATAAAGTTTCAACACACTTGAAGAACCATTATTCATCTATCTTGAAGTAGATGTGATTCTCCCTATTTTCTCTCATGTAAATAGTCTTTGTTAGATAACATGACCTCGGGTTCAATTTCAAAAATATTCATCTAAATTTTAATGGATTTTTTAATTATATATTTCAGAAATAAAATATAAGATAAAATAGTGCAAAATCAAAGGAAGTCCTTAGAGATGATTTTGGTTTGAGAACAATTTGGATGGATTATGACATAACATTCTTAACCCCCTTAACTTTCGTGATTTATTCAGGCTCAAAACTATTTCAAAGTACATGTACCCAAAGCAAGGCTAAAATCTTCATCTATATTTATTTTTTAACAAATTCAACTATAGGATCCTTTAGTTAATTTGTTCACATATTTCCTCCTCAAAATTTTAAGTGGAAACCAATTGCAAATTCAATGTGTTTAAACTTCGAAAAGCAGTTTTTTTCTAAAACCTTTCAAAGGTGAAGTTTTGTCTTTCAACATTCTTGGGAAAAAACATGTTTATCTTATAATTTGTGCATTTTAGCCAGTATGTTGGAAAATGGATTGAAAATACATGGAAAATCACTTACAACCAAAAAAATAATTCACATTTGTCTATAAAAAGAGTTATAAAATAGAAGGAGGTTTTGAATGAAAGAAACAACTAAGCCACTAAAATCTTTTGTAAGAAATTAAGAGTTATTAATTCCAATGGTGAAAAGTTCTAGTAAGCAAAATCTATCCATTTTTTTGTTTTTATTTGAAAATTTTCAAAATTGAGTTCAAAAAAGAATTTATATGTTTATTCTACCTTCATTGACCCCAAATAAAACTCCATAGAACTTTCATTTCTTACATTATTCAAATTTGAATGGGTCCAATGCTTTTGTGCAAAAATCAATCTAAACAATGATATATAATTTTAATAGTATTTATAATAATGACGTGTAACAAAGTTGTATGTGTAGATTAGGATGTTTTACATCCACTATAATAATCTTATAGGAAATTTTCAAACTATGAACCTAATAAAAACATGTCCAAATTCTTAATAAATCCAAGTGTTCTTTTTAGTCTTTTCAAGGGTTATTTGGGGTCTTTTACCTACCCGTGAGATCATAAAGAAGAAGATCATTTTTTTAATGGAGGCAATCATGCAACTTTAGTACATTTAGTGACTTACCATGATTGGGAGGTAAATATAATAAAGTTGCACAATTGCCTCCATTGCTGACTTACCATGATTGGAAGGCCACCTTGAATGTCAAGGAGGGCACAAAGAAACACATACTTGGGAAGGTTTTAATTGTTATGGAAACTTTACCTATAAGGAAATATTTTTTTCATAATCATTCTATAGTAAACCCTTATATATTGGTGGAAATAAGTGATTGTCGATCAATCACTCCCATATGTATTTCATAATTTTAAAAGGGAAAATGATTTTGGGACCTTTAATGAGAAAAAACCATTATTTGGACTTTGGATTTGCCTTGAAGAGTATTTACTCTTCCAAAAGTGAAGGAGAGGATTGGCAAGTCTATGTTGGATTTTGCAACCAAAGTATCATTTGGCATACAATTAATGTACTCTAAGTATGAATTATTTTTATACATTCAAAATAGGTAATTTCCAAATTTATTAAGAAAGTACAAAAACTGTCCCAAAATATATATGAACATTCAAATCAAGAGTGTAAGCGAATGTCCAAGCAATTATTCATTCATTAAGCAATTGGCAAAACAAAGATTCATCTATAAAGCGGACAACTATGCAATTATTAATCCCTAAAGTAGATAGTTGAGCAAATATTCATTCACTAAGTGGGATGGTTGAACAATTATTCATTCATTCAATGGATGGCTAAGCAACTATTCATTCACTAAGTGGATGACTAAGCAGATGTTGAGCAAATATTCATCCACTAAATAGGATGGCTAACCAATTATTCATTCATTAGGTAGATGGCTAACCAACTATTCATTCATTAGGTGGGATGGCTAAACAACTATTCATTCATTAGGTGGGATGGCTAAACAACTATTCATTCATTAGGTGGGATGGCTAAGTGGATGACTAAGCAGATGTTGAGCAAATATTCATTCACTCAGTGGGATGGATGAACAATTATCCATTCACTAAGTGGGATGGCTAACCAATTATTCATTCATTGGGTGGGTGGACTAAGCAACTATTCATTCATTAGGTGGGATGACTAAGCAACTATTCATTCACTAAGTGGGATGGCTAACCAATTATTCATTCACTAAGTGGATGACTAAGCAGATGCTGAGCAATTATTCATTCGTTAGGTGGGATGACTAAGCAACTATTCATTCATGAAGTGGATGACTGCCTGAGCAACTATAAATCTCATTACGTGAGATGCCTGAGCAACTATTAATCTCATTAGGTGAGATGACTGAGCAACTATTAATTTCATTACGTCGGTGGGATGACTGACTCAGTGAGCAATTATTCATTGCTTTTCAAATGACTGTATCAGTTAAACTGGAACCCACTGACTTGGATTTTTCCAGCAGTGAGTAAGTTATTGAACTAAATCAACTGAATCCACCACCCAATATTTCCTCCCCAGCCTTGCTTTTTTAATGGAACTAATAACTTAACGAAGACGGTAAGCTCAAGCTCTCAAGTGGAGTTAAGGCACGACAACGTAATCGAATCCCATAATCTGGATCTGCGACTCTGACAACAATAAGAGCGAGCGGGCTTACATGTGGAGTTGGGGGCTGGTGGAGCTTGCTGATCATGGGTGAAATGGGCGTTCCCGTTTTAAGTTTGGCTGACTTGTACAGTTCAGTACAAGGAAGGAACTTCCTTCCAGTCTCTCCATTGCAGGGCTTTTTTTTTGGGCTTTCTGGTGCCAGTTTGCACCAGAAAAAAAAATCTGGCTAAAAAAGGTTATAAAAAATGCCAAAAAAGCTGGATGAAATCGCCAGACAACTTTGAAATTAAAAAATATATTAGATGAAATTGCCTAATTGTGGATGAAAACCACACTATACATCCAATAAGTGGATGAATGTTGCAATTTGGAGCACCATTGTAACATTTTATATTGCCACTATGGCACTTCTTCAAAAATGGAAAAAAAAGCCCTGCTCCATTGATGAGCACCCCAAGCAAGTGGTTCAGTTTTTTGTTGTTTTCATCCATTCAAGGCTTTTTTTTAGGGGGCTTTCTAGTGCTAGGTTGACGGCACCAGGAAAAAGTAATTGGGTTCAAAAACTGGCAAAAAGTTGTGACTAAGTTCACCTAGAAAATTTTGAATTAAGTTAACCCCTAGAAGATTAAACAACGTTTTTTTTAGCAACATAGTCATTTGAGGCAGCTCACTATGAATAGAACTTTTTTTTTTTTCCTTTTGAAATGTTCACACAACATGTGGTTGAGGAGTAGAGTAATTTCAAGGTACAACAATTTTCATAACTTTTGACTACATGGTTAAAAAGTTATTTTGTATGATATATATATAATTTTTTATTTTTTGGTGGGCAATCTAGGCAGATTAAAAACTTCTTTAAAAATCACTTTTTTAAGAAATAAAGATTTGAAAGTCGTTCTCTAGATTTGTGTAAATATTTAAAAGATTTGAATCATTCCATTTTGATTTAGGAGATGAAAGTTATGAGGAGTTTTAGTTGTGGGTAGTTTACAAGTAGTTATGGAATCTCTACTCTAATATAAACTTTGAAGTCCTTTATTTAATTCAATTTTCAATATTTTTGGAAAATCAAATCAAATCATAGGATGTAGATTGTTTATTACAACATTACAATCATTGGAATTGACATCTTTAAGTCCATTGATAACTAAATTCTCAACAATTTACTACTTTGAATCATTCTCTACTTCTTTATATTTACTACTTTTTTTATATGTTGTGTAATTCCAAATGATTTGAAAATTTTCAATCATGTAGACAACTTGCCTTGAAAAATGAATCTGAAGAAGCACCATCATTTTGGACATTTTTTTCATAAAAATGTAACCTTGTGAAGTGCAACTGCCTACTTTTCCTCAAGGTCCCCTAAAAGATTTTTTTGTCACTTCCAATGCTAATAGCTTGCAACCTACACAATGAAAATTTCTAAATTTTTTCAACATACTACAAGATTCTACAATTACATGTATCCAAAAATATTTTCTTTTTCTAAATTTTGGTATTTGTTCAAGAAATGGTGGTTTAGGAGCATTTTGGATGAAAACATAGTCAAAAATCTTCAAGGAGTTAAATTACCAAATTTTGTCAATCTCCCTCATTTCTATCTCTACACTTATGGAAATATTTTCTTTATTATTGCACTCCACATCATGTACACAATTGCTTATTCAATTGGTTATGGGTGGTTCTACCATATCCAATATGTAGATGAATGCTAGAATTTGGTACACCACTATAAGGTAGAACCATCCATTACCAACCACAACTTCATCAGCAATTAGTAGAGGGGGTGAAATTCAAGAGAGGCTGGGACCCATTTCCAAACACAAGTTCTTGATCTCTGTCCATCAATTCCTCCATTCTTCTCATGACACATTTGCTTGGTTGGGAGTGCCAAAGTGAACAAGAAGTAGTCTTATAAATGAGCAATTTTGGAAGAGTCTACACATTGAACATGGATTAGTCTAGACCAACTATTACCTTCCAAGATTCATAGTAATTTAAGTTCAAGCTATAAAATTACCAAATTTTGGCAATCCTCCTCATTTCTATCTTTACACCTATAGAAATATTTTCTCTGTTACTATACTCCACGTCATGTCCACAATTGCTTATAATTCAATCAATTAAGTGTAGAGATACCCTAAACAAACATCCTATCTTAACCAGTGTGCCTTGTGTTGTTGCCACAGTCAAAATTAAAGTAAAAAATAATTCTCTAATTTTTTAGTTCATAAAAACTTCAAAATTCAATAATTTTCACACCGTACATCCAAACACCACGAAACCAAGCTAGTGCACCTCTTCACAGGGGCTTTCCGACATTATCAAAAACATGACCGGGGGACACATAGTTCGGGAGATCTCAACGTGACAAACAAACAAACTTAAGGTATAGGTTAGTGTGCCTTGTGCCGTTGCCACAATCAAAACAAAAGTAAAAGTAATTTTCTAATTATTTAGTTCATAAAAACTTCGAAATTCAATAACTTTCACACTATACGTCCAAACACTATGAAACCAAGCCGGTGCACCCCTCCTTGCCGAGGGCTTTTCGACAGTACCAAGCATGCGACTATGGGATGCATAGTCCAAGAGATCTCAATGTAACAAACAAAACAAAACAAACAACTTGATTTAATGTTTCAACTATAGTGCCCTGTGGCGTTGCCACAATCAAAACAAAAGTAAAAGTAATTTTCTAATTTTTTTAGAACCAAAAACAACTCAAAAATCCATAATTTTTTCACCGTGAGTCAGAATGCCACGAAACCAAGCCTGTGCACCCCTCCTCACCGAGAGCTTTCCGACGATACCAAAATTGTAACCAATATATTAAAAAAGTAATTTTCTAATTTTTTTAATTCATAAAAATACTTCAAAATTCAATAACTTTCACACTGTGAGTCAGAACGCCACAAAATCAAGCTAGTGCATCCCTCCTTGTCAAGGGCTTTCCGACGGTACTAAGATTGTGACCAAACTATTAAAAAAGTAATTTTCTAATTTTTTAGAACCAAAAATAAGTTGAAAATGCACAACTTTCACACTGTATGTCCGAAATTCACAGAACCAAGCCGGTGCACCCCTCCTTGCCGAGGGCTTTTCGACGGTACCAAGCACGCAACTAGGGGACGCACATTCCAGGAGATCTCAATGTAACAAACAAAACAAAACAAACAACTTGATTTAATGTTTAAACTAGAGTGCCTTGTGGCGTTGCCACAATCAAAACAAAAGCAAAAGTAATTTTCTAATTTTTTTAGAACCAAAAACAACTCAAAAATGCATAATGTTCTCACCGTCAGCTGGAATCCCACGAAACCAAGCCCGTGCACCCCTCCTCGCCGAGGGCTTTCCGATGGTACCAAGATTGCGACCGAAATATGAGTAAAAGTAATTTTTTAATTTTTTAGAACCAAAAATAACTCGAAAATGCACAACTTTCACACCGTACGTCGGAACGCCACGAAACCAAGCCGGTGCACCCCTCCTCGCTGAGGGCTTTCCGACGGTACCAAGATCACGACCAAAATATAAGAAAAAGTAATTTCCTAATTTTTGAGAACCAAAAACAACTCAAAAATGCACAACTTCCACATCGTACGCCCGAACGCCACGGAACCAAGCCGGTGCACCCCTCCTCATCGAGGGCTTTCCGACGGTACTAAGCACGCGACCGGGGGACGCACGGCCCGAGAGATCTCAACGTCACAAACAAAACAAAACAAAACAAACAAAACAAAACAAACCACCTGTCTTAATAGAAGAGACTAGAGTGCCTTGTGGCGTTGCCACAATCAAAACAAAAGTAAAAGTAATTTTCTAATATTTTTAGAACCAAAAACAACTCAAAAATCCATAATTTTTTCACCATGAGTCGGAATGCCACGAAACCAAGCCAATGCACCCCCTCCTCACCTAGGGCTTTCCGACGATACCAAGCACGTGACCAGGGGATGCACAGTCTGGGAGATCTCAACATAACAAACAAACAAAACAAAACAAACAGCCCAATTGAAGGTATGGATATTTTATATGACCACTATGGCACTTCATCAAAGAAATGGAAAGAAAAAGAAAAAGAAGCCGAAGCTGCCCTGGCTCCCGTCCTTCCCGTGGGCTTGGGCACGGGATCTGCCTGTGCTTGTCCTGCGTAACTTATTGGGGGCAAGGAAAGGTACTCCTGTACTCGCTAGCTCACTACAGTACTGTAGCTCCTGCTTCATTGGTGTCAGAAAGAAAAATTTCACAATAAAAAAAAAGAGAGAAAGAGGAGAAGAAGAATGTACTTGTCTGTACCGAAGTGTAGATCACCCCGCCTGGAGTGCTCCTTTTCTTTTTCTTTTTCTCTTTCCTTTCTTTTTCTCTTTCCTTTCTTTTTTCTTTTTCTTTCTTCCTCGTTCTTAAATGAATGAAACGGAAATTCATTGTAAAGGCTGAAATAAAAAAGATGAAGGAAACAGCCACAAGTGACGGAAACTCAAAGGTGTTGGTTTTTTTGGGACATTCGAATGCAATGAATTTCATTGCAAGGCAAGGGAACTGAAGACGGACTAACTTTCAATTCCGCTTACCGACCGACCGACCGACCGACCCCGTGAGCCCATGCCTGAGGTTTGCTCCCTAATTGCAAAGCTCCCCTGGCAAAGCTCCCCCACCTGACACAGTGGCAATTCAATTTATTTCCGCTTGCCTTGGCCTTGGCCTTTACCTTTACCTTTACCTTTCAATGCTATGCCTCTTCCATCATTCCCACATCTGGAGGTCAGCTTATCCATGGGGGACGGTAAACCCTGCCCACGAAGTGGGGCCCAGCAGGCCGGATTTACCCCGGGGGAAAAGGCAGGAAACTTTTTATTTTAAAAAAAAAATTCACATCAATTTTTTGTGTTTTTGCAAATTTTGATGAATTTATATTGGCAATCATAGACCCCAAATTAGGTTTAGGAGAGGTCTGAAACATATACTAGAAAATAAGGGGGGCATGTTTTAACTTTTACCCCTAGAGAATCACAAATTATCTTGTGGAGCTTACTTTATGGGCAGGGATTTAGTGTCCTACTTTATCCATGGCATGCCCTTCTGGACTTCTTGCTTAGGTCAAGTAAGGTAGCCAAGTTTTTAAAACTTTGCTTCGAAGGGTCACTTCACACTATGGTCGTCCAAGTCGAGAGAGGTCAGTGTGGGATCGAGTGGCCAAACTTTGTTGATGAGAGTTCAAAGAAAGGAGCGGTAAATAATAGGAATTGGAGCCTTCGGCTTGGCCATAGTGTGAAGCCTCCGAAGGCCAAGCCCAAAGTCCAAACCCTTGGTAATGAACTCCCATGGCCTCTCCACTTGGACAGCTATAGTACAAAGCCTCCAAAAGCCAAGCCCAAAGTCCAAACTCTTACTAATCTAATGGTTGAGATCTTGTTATAAGTCAATGGTTTCTTGTCTATAGTTTAAATCTTTGTTTTTAGCCCACCCAAGCTTCCTTTGAGAGTATATCACTATGTAAGCAATTTATTGCCATGTAGGTAGTTGGAAGGTGATGGCTTTTGGACTTGTGTCTTCTAGTGAGAAGGGTCAAGAGGCCAAACTCTTGGTTTTTTGAAATTTAATTGGTGAAAACTAGAGCCTCTCAACCTTTGGCCATAGTGTGAAGTGGCCTTAACTTAAGGTAAACAAACCTATTACCACCATGATTTGGAATCATGATATCTTAGGATCAATTCCAAGGGGGGCATGTATTTTTCACATGTCATTGTGTACTGATTTCATGGATTGAAACCAAGTGGAATTATAATTTTTCACTAAAAATTGTAATTTTTGTGAATTTTTGAAGTAGTCGCCTTAAAATTACACAACCATGTATAGAGTGGAGTCATAGACACCCCATAAGCCCCTTTCATGTATCTATTGGCATTTAAGTTCCCACCAATCAAGGATTGATACAAAACCCATTTTGACATTGATTTACTAATTTTGTCAAAATCTTGAAGGGATTTGCATATTTTGGGGATAGATTTGGATGAAGCAATGGATAGAATTGGAGGCAAAACTAGCTTACAAAATTAGGGAACAGATGGAATTGGGTTAGCCTACCTAATGTCAAATTTCAACCACCTCACTTGAACCAAGTTACTTACTCAACTTTCCAAAGGCATTCAGACATGTAAGGTAAAGTGTCCTAAAAGCGACCTCAAACACAAAAGTACATTTTGTTTTCTTTAAAATATCCAAAGTATACATTTTAAGAGGTGTTCAACTGTAGTGATCATTACGTTTTAACTTCAAAAACTCGTAAATGATTCAACAAAGCTCCAAAACATATTAAATGATTATCTCCTTGGTTCAATGCCAATTCCATTTTATTTCTCACAAATGTTTTATTAAATATTATCTCAAGGAGTGTAGCATTGGATCTTCTAGATGCAATAAACTCTTAGGAGGTTGTTTTAAAAGTAGACTATCTTAATGGCTTAGGACAACTTGCATTTGTGTAAAAGAACTAAGGTAATATCTCTTGTAAGCATCCAAAAAAGGATTTGATCAACATAGTTTTTATTGTTGAATTCTAAAAGTATTTATTGAATCTTAATGGCATGTAGGCAACAAAAGGGGATAATTATAGATTCTCTTAGAATGTATTTCTGAACTAAGTGTGAGTCACTTATGAAATTTTTTTAAGTATTACAAATAGGTTTATTCAAAATTGACACTAATAAAATCATAGGCTTGTTAGACTAGCGAGATGATTGTTGCAATGACTTAGAGATGATTTTAAGACCAAGGTCATCTTTTGAGGCAAATTTGTCACTTGACAAAACTATTTATAAATGAGTAGTTAAGTGAAATTTAAATGCACTACATTATTGACAAAAAAAACCAATTTTGACTCCTTAGTATGTATACTAAAGTATCATATAGGACACATCAATACATACAAACATCTTAGGTTTGCATGCAGTGGGAATTGAACATGCCCCCTATTATGTGTGAAGTGACCATTACTTGGCATTAAAACATTTACTAGTCCTCTTACGTCATGCATGCACATGTAATGCACAAATATTCCTTTATACCAAACATCTTTGTTTTTATTCAATTTTAAACTTTGTTTGGTTTTGATTTTTTAGCTAAAAATGACAACGTCTTCTTTTAAAATTATACTACTAAAATCATAAGTCCCTCTATAATATCACAAATGCTACCATTAATACTAGGGGCTTGTGTTTGCTATGCTACGCATTCATTGTATCACATATTAGTAAAATTTTGATATATTTGATAGAATGCATGATAATGATTTCAATAAGTCTTTAAAATAATTATTTTAAATATTTTATAGAAATATTTTCAATCATGCATACATAGAAATCATATTTTCACAAAATGTGATATTACAGAAATAGAGTAGCAGTTTCCAATCACTTTTGCAATATCACTTTTTACAAAGGGTGATATTATAGAAATAATATAGTTGTTGCAATTAAGGTGATATTAAAGAGGATTCATAGAATGATATTATAGGTAGCAAATCCATTGCTTCTTTTGGCTTTACACTTCTGTGCACTTCTATGATTTTGTGCTTTTGTGAGCTTTAGCCTTCATGATTTCAATTTTCTATTGCTACTACCAAATGATTTTGAGAAATTTATTCAATTGAAGCGATTTTGGATTCCACAACAATTAAATTGTTCACAAAGCTTTTGAGATTTACAAGTTTTTTTTTCAATTCTTCAATTTGAGTTGCCATTTTTTATAACAATGGAGTCAAATTTCTAATGCATTCTAATATATGTGTATCTTTTATAGTATTTACCATTGCATATGTTTCATTCATCATTCAATAAATTTCTATTGTACATTTCAATATATGCTTACTTATAAAAAAATTATACAAAGATTTTTGTCACTTTTATTTGAAGATTTATTGAAATTTTTGTTATGCATTCTATCTAATACATAAAAATTCTTATAAAATTCTAATGATGAATGCGTAGCATAGCAAGCGCCAACCACTAGTCATTGCTAAAAATCTTGTAGTCTTCACGCTCAATCTTGAGCTCCCAACATTCTACTGTTACGACCCTAGGCTCTCATGTATAGAGATTGTACATTTTAGGCAAGAACTAGATGGGAAAATTTTGCAAAGAAGTTACAATTAAGTATACTTACTTTCCATTTCAAAGTCTTAATACAAGCATCTAGGCATGATTCCTATTTGTAATTTGTTTTAATGTTTATTAGATTTTGTTTGCAATTGAAAGCAAAATTTAGATTCTCTTGTCAAAGACTTTTTTAGGTACACACAAATAAACAATGAATTTTACAAAGTGTTGATTACAAATGTACCAAAAATTGACTCTAATCTCTTATGTTCAAAAGGTTTATATATTAGGCAACAATTTGCTTGTTAGTTTGCAACTATGTCACAATTTGGTTTGAGATTTGCACACTAGGTATTGCCCCATATTGCAATAAAGCACAAATTCATCAAAATTGGGATGACATAGCATTATTGTTCAAAATTAGATGCTTGTTGCACTCAATGTATTTTAGTAAGTGCCTAGAGTATTATGCTTTTGTCAATAGCTAAAAATTCATCTAGATTAATTTTTAGCTAGTAGGAAAAATATATTTTGACTTATTGACATGATTAAAAAGAAATAATAGGGAAATCAACAATGAGAAAGAAAATGGTGTAAGGGAATCTCATTAATGTTAAAGAGAACTCGAGATGAATATTGACAATTTTATCTTTTCTTTTGTGAATAGAAATGGTACTACACTTCCATTTTTGAATGATGTCATAGAAGAAATAACGTGTGATTTTTAGCAAATAAAGGAAGAAAAATAATGCTAAAAATTGAAGTAGGTGACTTTGGCTCAATATTAGAAGGACAACCACTTTGAAAGTTTACCAAAGAAAGAGTCCAATATTCTACAATAGGATTATTTTGAAAATGAAATATATTACAAACTAACATGAATATTATTAATATACAAAATGGTAGATCTTGAAAATGATATATGTCCAAAGACTACTTCCTAAGGCTGTGTGTACTAATGATTTGATGTGATTACTTTCACTAGTCATTAACTAATCAGTAGATAATAGTGGTAATGAAACGTCATTAGGGTGCAACAATGACAAGAGAGGAGGTATTTCATGGTGAATTTGTTATTTCAAAGTACAAATGTTTTTAAGTAACAACTGTAGAGTCCCCCAAAAAATTACATCAATTTGTCCTATTAGTATGTATTACAAAATAAACTTACAAATGATTATAACCTTTTACAAGGGAGGAATATTTTTACCCATTATATGTGTACTAGTTCCATTTATGTTCAAAAATCATCACAAATATATTTGTTAAAAATATTTCTCCTTTGTAAAAAATTGATATTCATATGTAAATTCATTTTGTAATACAAACTAATAGGGCAAATCACATCAAAGAAATGGGTTCATTTTTGGAACCATTTTGGTGTGTGTAATTTTTCTTGTTACTCATTGTTGTTCTCAAATGGAAAGAAAACTAGCATTCAATATACTATTTATAGTAACTATTTTAATTGATGTTCACAAAAACCAACATTAAAACCTATTCATCACATGAAAACCATGTCAAACAAAATAAGAAAGCTTTCTATATACAAGTATGTAATGTCATCCACATTTGTTTTGTTGACAAAGGATTTCAATATTCTAAATTACTCAATTTGTTGGGAAGAAAAAACATCACTTTGAAATTCAATTTACCAAAGGATTGAAGAATAAACCTCTTCTAGCTAATTGGGGGTGTCCAATTCCAAAATGTTGAACTAGCTAAACTTATATCAATAGCAAATAACAAATTCCACTATTTTATTAGAAGGTGAACTTATGGTTCTCTCTTCCCCAATTGAAGATGCATATAGCACTAGAGAGAGGGAAAGCTATTAAGTTTATAATGATGCAACAACCTATAAGTGTCCAACACAACATTGTACTAATTAAGTATAACTATGCCTCCCTAGGTATGCATGGTAGTTTTTTTTTCATTTTCTTATGAAGCGCCAAAGTGGCAATATTAAATGTTATAGTGGTGCTCCAAATTTCAACATCTATCACACATTGGATAGAAAATATCACATAAGTACATATTACATATCCATAATTTTGTTTTCATCCACAATTTGGTGATTTCATCTAGTATTTTTTCTAATTTGAAGTTTTCTAGTAGTTTTCTGCACTTCCAATACTATGTGTTCCAAAGGGGTGGTGCACTACTAGAGAATTTTGTTTTTCTGTTGTTTTGGTCACGTTGATTCGGTCAAAATTTGACAGAAATCTGTTTCAACAGATTTCTGTCAGATTTTGACCGGATCAACGCAACCAAAACAACAGAAAAATGAAATCTTCTAGTAGTGGTGCAAGCCCCATTATTTTGGTCCAAATGACCAACAAATCACCAAAAAGAACCCCAACTAATGCATAGGAGGGAATTACTAGTTAAAACAACTTGGATTAGGGTTGGCTGAGGAGGCATACAAGACAATTTTGTTCATTGTGTGCAAACCCTTTTTTAAAGATGTAAAAGAGAGTTTGAAAAATCATCTACCCAAAATATTATTTACCAAAGATGCAAAAACCATGTATGTTGTATGGGTTGATACATTGGTTTATAGCATGGATTTAGAAAGTTGCATGCACCTCTATAATGGACAAGCAATGAGTCATGAGGTAACTTTTCTAGGTAAGGCAACCTAATTGTTAACCCCTAAAGAACCAAGAAGCCTATTTGGGGCTTTTAAGAAACTCAAGTAGGTTATATTGACTTCATAATTTGGAATTCTTGCATGAATTTTTCAAAGTGGATGCTACTCATCATAATATACATATGAAGCTTTGTTTTAGGTCATTCTAATAAATATTGCAAAGGTTAGATTTTTTTAATTTTGATGTCAAACCTGACAACTAAAAATATATTCTAAAAAATATAACTTTGGGGGGGATATTATAGAGATTGATAACTATTAAAAAAAGTTGAACCATACAATTCCAAATAATGAGGTAAAAGTTATGAAGAGTTTTATTTTGCAAGCAATGAAGGTAAAAAAACCCTATACAAAGTCATTTTTTCTCTCAATTTCAAAAAATAAAATCTAAAAATAAAAATATCACGTATTAATTGTAAATAAGAATAATTTTACCATTGTGATGAACAATTCTCAATTTTTTTATAAAAGTTATCACCATGTTAGTTTTTTTTCTTTCATTCAATTCCACCTTCCACTTTACAATTTTTTTAAAAGATAAATATGAAAGTTATTTTTGGTTAAAAAAAATTTCACATGTTTTCAACCCATTTTCCAATGTATACACAAAATGCACATTCAACTTATAGGACATATGAGTTTATTTTTGTTTTTTTTTCCTAAAAATGTTGAAAGACAAAACTTCACCTTTGAGAAGGGCTAAAAAAGTCTTCATTTTGAAGTTTAGTACGTGCATTGCATTCATGATATTTGCTTAAAAATTTTAGAATAACATACTTGAACAAGTTGACTAAAAGATCCCATGGTTGGATTTGTTTTAAAAAAAAAAAGAATTACTGATGAAGATTTTGACTTTACATTATTTGGCGATGAGAATTTTGAAGCAGTTTTGGGCTTTTAAACATGATGCTCCTTTCGGGGTTAAAACAACCCATTCTGAGGTTAAAACAACCCATTCTGGGATTAAAACAACCCATTCTGGGATTAAAACAACCCATTTTGGGGTTAAAACAACCCAGATTCACTCTTTTGAGTTACGGTAGTAAAAACGAAGAATGCACCTATTGGTCCAAAAATCATATCATTTTTGGGTACTACCTTCACCATAGGTGGCTGCAGCGCATAAACTGAATGGATTTGACTTTGGGTGAAAAGCCGGGGTCCCTGCTGACAACTGAAGGTACACACCAAATGGTAGTCAGAAAAAAAGGGACTTCACTCAACTTATTACACCCACTGATAGCTTGCTCCCTTGGCTTCTGCACCAGAGCCCATTTTAAATTTTAAAAAAAAGTTTCATACATTATTTATTTTTATGTTAGGTTGTGCTTAGTCAAATTAAATTACATTACATTTTTTTAAAAATTTTATTTATTTTTGACCCAAGGCCTGATTTGAGTTCATTCTGACATGAGCCCATTTAAGTTAAGTTAGGTTACTAAGTTCAGTTCAAATCAGGCCTTGAGACTTGAGTTGAGTTCCCATCAAATTATTGTTGTCCCATGCAGTCAGCTCTCGTCAGACTGAACTCTCAGTTAAAGTTGATAGGGATCAGTCAGACAGTGGAGTTGGGGGAACCCACATTCAGGAACCCTAAAACCCTAAAATAAATCTGTAGTGGGCTCTTCAAAGCACACCATTAAAAGCTCCAACCACTTAACTTAAACCCTTATTTAGTGTAGCCTTGTGCAGTTGCCATAGTCAAAACGAAAGTAAAAGTAATTTTTAAAATTTTTAATTCATAAAAATTTAAAAATGCATAACTTTCACACCGTACATTCAAATGTTACGAAACCAAGACGGGGCACCCCTCCTCATTGAGGGCTTTCCGACGGTACCAAGCACACAACCAAGGGACGTACGGTTCGTGAAATCTCAACATGACAAACAAACAAAACAAACAAACAAACAAACTTAAGGTATAGATTTAGGACAAACTTCTATGTGGAGTCGGGGGTCACATTTAGAACCCTAAAACTCGAAGGGAGTGTAGTGGGCTCTTCAAAGCACACCATTTAAGGTAGCCGACTTAACTTAAACCCTTACTAGTGTGCCTTGTGCCATCGTCACAGTCAAAGCCAAAATAAAAGTAATTTTATTCATCTTTTAGAACAAAAAATAACTGAGAAATGCATAACTTCCTTGCCGTACGTTTGAATGCCACGAAAACCAAGCCATTGCATCCCTTTTTGTCGAGGGCTTTCCGATGGTACCAAGCACGTGATTGGGGGACATACGGTCCAGGAGATCTCAACGTGACAAACAAACAAAACAAAACAAACAACCAAACTTAAGGTATAGATTTAGGATAGGCTTCCATGTAGAGTTGGGGGTCACCTTTAGGAACCCTAAAATCCGAAGGGAGTGTAGTGGGCTCTTCAAGTGGCCATTTAAAGTAGACAATCCAATTTCAACTACTTAACTTAAATCCTTCTTTAGGGTGGGCTTTCATGTGGAGTCAGAGGCCACATTCAAGAACCCTAAAACCCCAAGGGAGTGTAGTGGGCTTTTTAAGTGACTATTAAGGTAGACAACTCAGTTCCAACCACTTAACCTCTAATTTAGGGTGGGCTTTCATGTAGAGTCAAGGGGCCACATTTAGGAACTCTAAAATCCTAAGGGTAGGATTCGGTTCTTAAAGCGACCATTTAAGGTAGCTCATCAAATTCCAACCACTTAAGTGAATCCCTAATTCAGGGTGAGCTTCCATGTGGAGTTAGGGGCAGTGGAACTTGTTGATTATTGATGGAATGGACATTCCTAAAAAATGGGACATCCATTCTAATAGTGATTGGAACGTTCTACCGGCCCTTTACTCTATATGAGAGCCCGCCCTAAACTCCAGAATCTTTTTTAAAAACAATATTTGAGGAAAATCATTATAAAGTAATATTTTGAAGAATATTTTGGAACTCACATACAAATATAAAGTTGTAGACTTTGAGTTTTAAATTCCATCCACGTGGTTAGATTCACCAATGCTATCACCAATATTTTGTTATAAAATTTGAAAGAAAAAATTCAAAATTCCTTCTAAATTTGACTGTAAACAAAATATTATTGTTTTTTAATGCAATTTATGAGAGTGGATTTTAAAATGAGGTTCTCTTCACATGGTGAATTTTTTGAATTTTTTTTCTTTAAATCTATGACCCATTTTTACAAATCCAATTTTGAACTAGTGTTAATGCAATTTGGGCGTAGTCAACCACTTGATATACTTCCACATTTGTAATTTTAGAAAGAAAAATATACATTCTAGTAACACCAAATCCAACCATTAGATAGGATAACAACTTGACAAAGTGTCTTCACATATTAAAGTGACTTTCATCAAAGTAGTAATGAGATTGAAACTTGAATTTCAATCTATTAGTTGTGCATAAATTGGACGTTGGAGTGCTTCAAGGTTAAGTAATGATGCATATTTGGAGCGCAAGTTTTTTTACTATGGGATTTTTTCCATATAAAAAAAATAGAGTTTGGATGGATTGCATATTTTTTCTGAATTTTGTTACATAAAATGTAATTACCATTGATTGCAAAGTTGACCAAGGGTGGTTGCAATATTGACAACTTTGCACCCAATCAAAATGCATCACAATTGCTCTTTGAGCTATGCTACAATTTCATCAAAAGCGAGTAACTTTTAGATTGAAAATGGGGTGTGGTTGGAAATGGGTTGGCTACATATATATCATTAGGTCTAGTTTCCCTTTTTCATAGTTTTTTGTGGACAAAAATATTTTAAGAACATTTTTCAATAAAAGAAAAATAGATGTAGAACATAATAGTTAACACAAGTAGTTTTGTATTTTTCCAAGCATTTTTGAATTACTTGTAAATTTTCAAAGATTTGGGGCATAGGCACCTATTTGTGACCATGGGTCTTCCCAAATTTTTTCTACTTGCAACTTGTAAAGAAATGTGAGGAAATCAAAGACAATGATTGGCTCTTGTAATAAAAAAAATTCTTGTTTCATTCAATGGTTTAAATGGTCCAATTAAGAATCACCTCATCTATATTTTCTAGCTAATAATAGAAGCAATTTGAAGGAGACGGGCAGTCTTAGAGCAAACTACATTCTAAAATTAGATTATTTAAAAAAAAATTGAAATAAAAAGTAAGAAGATGAGGACAAGAATATATTGTATCTTCTTTCCGAATTCTTCACTTGAATGTGTATTCAACTTTCAATATTTGACATTAACAAACATTTATTTGATGGAGAATTTTCGACCACAAATTTTGAATAATGAATGATAGATTGTCTTGGACTAAATGGTGAAACTTTTTTCATTCTTCCCCTCCTTTTCTTCCTCTTTTCTTCCTCTTTTCTTCATGGTTGTCATATTGAACAAGTTACTATTCATTTTTTGTCCTGTAGGACGAGTTACTATTCATCAAATGTACCTCTCAGGTACATTTGATGAATAGTAACTCGTCCTACAGGACAAAAAATGAATAGTAACTTGTTCAGTAAGACAACCATGCTTTTCTTTAACCTTTGTTGTAGTATAGTACCATACTCTTTTAATGAAATTGCCTTGTTTTAGAAAGGAAAAAAAAACCAAAACCAAAACCTACTAACAGTCCTTGGAAGCTAAAAATTAACTTATGGCAAGGTCAATTTCATTCAGAGTCGCTTGTGTATAGAATGTTTCACACTTGAAAACCACATACTCCTTTTGTCCCAAAATTATTTTCCTAAATGAGTACATGAATGCAAAAAACAATTTGGGGTACATTATGAAGTTGATTTTCTCAAAATTTACATTACAATGATACACATTTAGAAGTTTAAAGTTTTTGTTTTGAAAAGTTCATGATATTTTATTGTCAATATTTTAAAGATAGTCTCTCATATGTTGATTCCACGTCAAAGTATGCTAAACTAATGTCAATTTTTTAAAATCAACAATATTCAACAAGCTAAAAAATGTAACACTATAATGTTATAGACACTTCAATGATTGCAGAGTACCTATTTACAATTAGATTCATGACTCATAGGCTTGCATTTCTAGACCCACATGCAAGCGTCATTTGAAATTGACATTAATTACTTAAAAAATGGTAATAGTGGCACTTCCAACTTTAGTTAAGTTAAACTATCCCATTTCAAACCAAACCCACTGTGGATTAAATTATGTTAGTAGTATATATTGAAGTTTTGAAATGTACACCACGAAGGTAGGAGGTTCTAAAAGCACTTAGGCTTCAAAATGGCTCACCTTTTCAATTGTTGCTTTTTCATAGCCTTCAATGTTGTACAGACAATGTACATTTTAGGAGGTGAGCCATTTTAGAGCCCTATGCCATTACAACTTCAAAATTTTATAACTAATTCCACAAAGCTCCAAAAGAATATGAAATAGCTTGGGTTAAATGTCAATTCCACTTGTTTTTGAAGGAAAATTTATTGAAAAATATTTCAAAATGATTCACCTCCCCAAAATTCAAGTTCAACCCTTAGACGATCCATTTATGGACTTCCTACCTTAACATCAATGGCCTTGCTTTCATTTGGTCTGGAATGGGGTAAGGTAGAAGAACCTATTTCAGATAGGCCCCCTATGATGGTTGCATAGGCTAACCTATTGTGGATAGCAATTGAATGCACTGGTTATTGAGAAAAATTCTCTGTTTGTACCTTCTCGTCCATACATCTCTCTTCTTTCTTGGCTTAGGGAAAAGCTCGGGAAAAAGTGCCAAAGGGTAACCATAATAGGTGAGTCTATGAAACTAGAATGGGTCCGGATGATAAATCTTCTTTTACATTCAATAAAATATTCATTTTAGGAGAAAAAAGTCTGTTTTTTTTGGCATTCTTTGGCAACCTTATTTTTGCACACCTTGAATCAGTTTCTCCATGACTTTCCCAAATCATACACACTGAAATGCTTATGTTATCCGAAATAGGTACTTCTCTACCTTAGTTTACGTTAGTGCCCCTTCCACTTGAAAATGCCGCCCTTGTTCCAATCCGTAAATTAAGCAGGCAGGAATGACTGAACGACCCTCCAGCGCAGCCCAGCTCAGCACATGCCTTCGCCTGGTGTTGCAGCAGCAGCAGCAGCAGACTAATTCCCCAATGCTCCACTGATCCCACGCCGCAAGCTGTTATTCCCCAATGTCTGTTGCTGGGAGAGGTGTCTGCATCGTGCACCTCTGCATTCCTGCACTTCCAGAATACAGACTGCAAGAGCACCCACTCCCCAGTAGGAAGTCACTACCTCAGCTTCAGTTGGTCGTCAGTGCACGGACCGAGCTGATCTGCCAGCAGAGACACAGAGAGAGAAAGACTGAGAGAGAACATCGTCCTTGCATGACAACCCCATCATCATACGATTACCACCGCACTTTGCCGCAGCTTCAATTCCAGCTGTTGCCGTTCCTCATAATGAGCAGACAGGAGAAAAAAGTAAAAAGGGAAAAGACCATTAAGAGGAGCCAACAGATAGATGACTCAGGCAACACAGACTGCTGATCTTTTGATCGTTGCTGACGAACTGCTCTGCGAGAGAAAACGTAAGGCTTAATTACACAGTACTACGCTCTAGCTGGGCGAGCTAGTTAGGTATGTCACATTGTCACCTTAATATAAGTTATGGCAGGATTCACAGCTTCTTTACAAGCAGTATGACGACTGACTGCAATGGGCAGGCATGGTGGGCACTGGGCAGGCATGGATATATTTGTACGTACTCCTCATCAATTAATTAAAGCCCGTTGCCAAGCTTTGCGAGTAATCCTGATTATATTATGGAAGCTCGACAGTCGTATTCGTTACTGACAATGGCGTGCTCCAGAGCTCCATGCCAGAGTGCTACAATTGGACGTGATTTATGTTCCAAGTGCCCATGATCGAAAATTTGGACTTCCATGTCCGGATGTTTCAACAAACTAGTACTGTTTAGATTAGAGGTTTAAGGTGAGCAAGTGGTATTGCGCCGATTGAAGTCCTCCATTTTAACGAAATAGGACCGGTAACGATTAATGTATCTAAATTAATTGAAAGAGGAGTTCAGGATCGATCTCTGCGCTAAGACGACGAAGAATAACTCTGGTCTCAAGACTGAGTGAGCAAGTCACTTAATTAAAACAGTTCTAGCTAGCAAACTCGTGATCTAACGTTGTATCAGTGCTGCTTGTTTAAGGTTTTATTCGCACATACTATTACTAAGTGTTAACTAATTAGCCACAGGGACGCAGATAGTACGCGATTACGTTCTTGATCTAGTTAGCTTCAAATGCATATGTGCAGGTTTATTCTCACTGACTAGTAAGTTTCACGCAGTTAATTACTTGCCGAGAATCAGAGAAGTAGTTGAGCTGATCCTTACTTTTTGAATATGTACAGTACGTGAAAGACCTCGAATTGCGGGTCACCATTCTAAGGAAGACTTCAATTGATTGCAGTAGTTTCGTTTTCGCCGACTTACCACATTGCAAAGCAATTAACGTAACTTCTCAAGAGTCGAAAGAGGGTTTGTGTTACGTTGCAGTCAGTGACTGCCTTTTGCTGAATTGGAGAGCTGTTACAAGTCGATCTGGGTCCACTTGAGAAGAAACCGAAAGCCAAAAAGCGACACATCTAAGGCACGTTAAAGTAGACGTGGTGGTAACCTGGCCCAGTGGGACATAAAGCCACGAGTAATTAAAACACAACATTCCTGGTCCACGGCACATGAAATCAGGTGAAAATCTTATTCAATCCTGCACCTGAAGCCAAATGACAATAATTTCCAAATTCAATAGTTGTCAGGAAGTCTCGGATCAGACGTATGGCGATCATCGAAGTACCTATGGTGGCGGCTACAAAGCGGGCTACAAAGGTCCTGGTGTATGAACTAGCTATTACGTATTCCAACGTAACTTGAAAAGTCTTGTGTGTTCCCGATCTTGGTTGCTGCGTAATTAAGTTCTTTGAGCTAGCTTGAATACGTAATTCAATGGATTATTGTTGTAGAACATTACAACCCATCCGTGCAAGCATACAGATTACGTATTCAACATAACTTGTCTATTTCTAAAGTTCTCGACCTTGGGTAACATACAGTATATCAGTGTTTGCTTCGTAATTAAGCTCCGGCTCTGAGCTTGACTACAGTAGATGATAAATATGGAAAGTCGATCAAACGCTCGACCATACCTTCAAGTAGTTGATTCTAATACATTATTGATGTAGAACATACCCAGCCATGCGTTAGCTTTTAGAATATATTCGGTGACATGCTCGTCTTGCAGCTGTTCGAGTAGAATATTTTCGTGCCAGGCTTGATAGATTCTGACGCCAGTCCAGTCCAGCTGCGTTGATCGACATAATGTTCGGACACCCCGCTGGAATGATTGCTCACTTGATGGCCGGGTACGTACGTAGCTCAGGTCGCCGGAATCCTACGAGGAATCAAACAAGGGCCCGATCTGGCAAGAGTTGGCTGGCATGGGAAGGGGAGAAATGATTGAAAGCGCCAGCTGCTTCAATTCGTAGGCGACGACACAGTCCAAACCAGCGACCGATCGATCGATTCATCCATAGTACTAGACTGTGGCGTCTACTGGTAAGTGCTGGAATGGTTCTAGATTCCTGATCCCTCTGAGATTCCATCCCCGATATAAAAAAATGTATATCCTGATCGACAGCGTTGGTATAATTCACCATGTCTTCGAGATTCCTGTCCCGATTCCTGTCCCGATTCCAGTTCCATTGCGGCGTTACAAAGTTGACCGGGCATACAAAGTTACAAAGTTGGCCATGCATGCACCGCAAATTAAGGTGATTCTGATGCTTCCCTTAACAATTTGCATCAATTCAGTTACGGTACGTCCCCGATTAAACTCCACTCTTTTGCATGATTTAGTTTTACTATAATTATTATTATTACTTTGACACAACGCAAGGTTAGGTTAGCACCGAACCAGTCTTTGCATTCAGTTCCATCAAGACGACTGTGGTTCCAGCAAATGATTAAAGGAGTTTAGACTACGCAATTAATGGAGATCGATCAGGCTGATAATTGGGAGCCCAGAAGTTAAGACCGGGGCTAGCTAGCTAGCTAGCTAGAGTAACTGCAACGAACTAGTCTAGCTAAATAAATGAAACCATGACTCCAAGGACTGATCGGGGATCTGATCACCCTGAAATTGCAAGGGAGCGAATGATGAAAGGGACTCACTACAGTAGCGAATACTTAAATGGAATATTTAATGGAAATCAGCCAGGCTGGTAATTAATTAGGACTGAAGCCTGAAATTAGGACCTGGACTTGAATTGGACCGACTGACTGACTGCACTTCCGGGCTCCGTCCAGCGCAGCGAACTCACTACTAGAAGCTGTATCCAACTTAATCAATCCCATCGTACTAAGCTCCACTTTTTACCAGGTTGAATATTTTTACCACCAACATAGATAGATATTATCTGAATACTACTGGAGCCCTAGAAAATCTCTGTGGTTGGTAATCAATATCCCCCACGCGCATTTTAAAAATCGATTCGTGTAGGTGACACTAGCTTGAAATACAGTTTTCTTTCCCAGTAAGTTACAATCTAAGTTAAGTTAAATGAATCCGTCCGTCCGTCCGTCCGTCGTGCGCAGCAGCTGCTGCCTGCTGTTTCCAAGCAGTGAGTGGATATGGTCATCTGGGGCACCGCTTAAATTAATGAGGTGGCGTTCTATTTAAGACGGAGTGCATGCTTGCGTAGTAAGCGGTAGTGACATTCCACTGTAGTCGAAGAAGTACCGCAATTAAACATCCCATACTAATTCAATACCCCAGTTGATTGAAGGAAAGGATCGACAGGGCCCCAGTTGATCGATCGACTGTAGCCGTCTGCCAGTAGCTCGCTTCTTTCGTGCCTGCCTGTGTTGGATTCAAGCTTGCCTTGGCTTTGGTGAGTGGGCCAAAGGCAAGGGGCAGAGGTTGCGGCCGGCTCAAGCAAAAGCCAGCCAGCCGTTGGGAAGACAAGGAACACGTGTCGATCTCTTGCTGTCGGAGGGGGGGAGCTCATGAGTCTTGAGCTTCACGGAGGTTATCTTGTACAACAGAACACTTTTTCTGCTGCTTCTTCTTTTCTTCTTTCCTTTTCTTCTTCCTTTTTTTTTCCTCTTTTTTTTCCCCTTTTTTTTCCCCTTTTTTTTCTCCTTTTTTTTTCCTGGTGCAATGAATGGGCAGGGAGAATGGACTGACTGACCCCCTCATTGCCCTCCAAACTGTAGGGGGGTGGGGGGACTCATCAAGGCACCGAATCCTAGATTCCCCCACCAATTTTGGTGAAGTGTTGGCGTGGCGCATTGTGATTGCACCACCTACTTTTCTTCCCCAAACTCGTGGAAGATTTTGTAGGCGATGTTTGGGTGGAGTAAGCTTTACTTGAGTTCACTTGTAGGTTGGCTAGGTGTCGCGACTCCCCCTTCTCGTGTAACGAGGCAATGCTCTCCTCCATGTGGGGAAGGAGTATTATACTTTGCTAGATACTTAGGAGGAGGGATTTTGTTGTTAATTCAAGAATTGCAGTTGACTAAAGCAAAGCAGACGTACAAGATAATTTTGTTCACTGTAGGGGATTTTTTTTAAAAGATGCAAAAGGACCCCCTACCTCATGGGTAAACACTACGTACCATGACTTCATCCTTCATGGGACTAATCTTGCTCAAAAGATGAGTCATATTTCGTCACACTCGCTCATAACTGAGTCACATGAGTTCTCATTGCTATTGAGGCTCTCCTTGTTATTTATCACCAATGATAAGTAAGTTTGGAATTTGAATTCGTATTTGGACTTAGAGACACCAAACAAACTCCTAGAGGTCAAGAAAAATATACAATAGGAAAGATTCTTATATCTACCCTTGCTATGTTGGTGCAGGCCTCAATGTTTTTTTTAAATTCGTAAGTTATAAAACAACAATATAAAATATTATAGTGGTACCCCAAATTTCAACATTCATATACATGTTGAAAATATCACATTAGCACATACTCCCTCAATCTTGAAATAAATTTAGGGTTCCCAAATATACTTATCCCAAATTAAATTTGAAATTGGCTCTCTATAACTTGATGGACAACAATCAGAGTTAGTTTGAACATCTTGAAGCAAAGGAATCTGTAGATACCATGCTCAAGAAACTATAGCAATTCAATCCCTACAAAGAGAATTGAAATATAACCTTTGACCACCCAAAGGTGACGAGCTCAATCCACAACTATACCAAAAATTGCTACCAACAAATCTCTTATTGATGATTTCTTGAACTTGAATCACAAGACATTATTGAAAACTTGAAATTGAATACAGAGGATGTCAGTGAAGATCACTATACCAATTTTGCTTAAAGAATGATCAAAATTAATATCATTGGAGCAGTTCTAAAAAGGCCAAAAATTTGTTGATTTTTTCACTTGTTTTTAACATGCACTACATCATTGATGACTTCCATCCTTTACATCTAGTGGATGTTGGTGGAAGCTATAATAAATATACAATCCTTTGAAAAGAGGAGCTACTCACACACTAATCTAGCCATTTTTAAAAAACTCTAGATTTATTTCAGAATAGAGGGAGTATTACACATGTGTAATTCTATTTTCATCTACAATTTGGTGATTTCATCTACAATTTTTTTTAATTTGAAGTTTTTCAACAAAAAACTTCAATAAGAATAGTTTTGTCTTTATTTTGGAATGTCAAATATATTATATCATAAACTATGAATTAACATTATATCTTTACAAATGTATATTATTTACCTCAAATTCATCATACAGATAGTGTGGTTTTCAAAAATTCAAATGTCTAGAAGTTTAGGAAACCCAAGGTAGCAAAGAAATTTGGTCAATTTTAATTATATAACAATACCATTGCATTAAAAAATGATAGTCTTCATGAAAGCTTGATTTCAATTATCCCCCTAAAGGACCATTTCACCATTTTTTAGCCAAATTATTATTTTTGCAATGTGGTACTATTTTGCCCCCCAAAAAAAGGCATTAGGGGGCAGCATGGAATTGTGTTTGTTGTTTTGTGGAGAGTGGCACACAACCACAAAATAGAGCATAAGAGACTTAGTTTTTCATCTTCAACAAAAAATAAGGATCTTATTATGTACCACTCAATTATCAAATTTGGAAATTTTGGAAATTTTACTTGAAACATTTAGATCTGCGTGTCCCCAAAATAGTTTATATAAATGAAGTAACAAATAAATAACCAACCACAAAATAAGGACAAAGTTTACATTTATTTATTATGTGAAAATTTTGGAACACTCCAAGTTATTCTTTTTGTAGGTTTGTAGTTGTAGGTTCAAAAAGCATATATTGCCCTATGCATTAAAGTTGTATAGGTTTGCCAATTCCTATGCCCAATCACAATTTTTGTAGATCATATTACCCCTCTACAAAGCGTGCCTACAAATTGATAGCCTCTTTTTGGTATTTTGAATTTTCAACCCCAAAGGACATATAGAAGTCTGCATTAAAAATCAAATTGATTTATTTTGTTAGTAAAGGAGTAAAATCACTACAATATTTTATATAATGAATAAAAAATAGAAAAATATAATAATATTTTAACTTGCACTAATTTAATTTCCTAAGGAATAAAAGCCATCCTTTTGGAATTTTAGCAATTTGGGGCACACAATTATGATATCAATTTTTGGTCTTACATTTGAAATTTTGGTACATAGATGCACACAAGGATTGTCCTAAATACAAGTCAAATTCCATAGAATTTGGATGAGCAATTGCAAAGTTCATCCAATATAGTCTTTTGGTCTCAACATGGACAAGTTGGCAACACAAAAAACTTTTTGAAGCAAAGTCCTTCCTTCTTCAATTTTTTTCCACAAACTCTCAACTAAATTTCAAAACAAATCATCACAATGCAAAAGGTGCGAGACACACATGTTGGTAGAATTTTTTTGAAAAGTCAAGTGAAAAAAACATTCAACCTCAAAGTTTCAACATAGATATCTTACAATTGAATGAATGAATAGTGTTTATCATTTTCAAATACTAAAATAATATTGTAGAATATATATACTAATGAATTAAATATATTATTTCATAGATGGATTAAAAATTTATTCAAAATAAAATAATTGTGAAGTTGCCAGCAATAACAACCATTCAGTCAAACTAGTATGCCTTGTGCTGTTGCCACAATCAAAATTAAAGTAAAAGTATTTAAAAAAAATTTATTCATAAAAACTTTGAAATTCAATAACTTTCACACCGTACGTCCGAGTGCCACAAAACAAAGCCCATGCACCCCTCCTCACCGAAGGCTTTCCGATGGTACAAAGAATCCAACTAGAAGACACATCGTTCAGGAAATCTCAATGTGACAAACAAACAAACAAAACAAAACAAACAGCCTAATGCTAGCAAATTAACATAGCAAGTATTCGCCAAAAAAAACAATCTTATTACTTAAATGACAGGTTGGTCACCATGTCCAAAGACAAAGTTGTTGTAGACATAAATAGTGCCCGTTACAGTGGCTTCGACAAGGTGCCCGCACCTTAAAATATACTTGTCTACTGTTGCAAAAGTAACCATTCCACGCTGCCCTTTCATGAATTTGTACGGAGAGCAACACTGAACCTACTATTGTGAATATGAACGTGTGAGACCTCTTCTCACCATGTAGAGTGCCTAAAAATATAGAAGAAGTCGACATCGCTATTTTTTGCCTCGTATGATGCAACACACCATCCATGATCACTTTGGAAGGGAAAAAAAAGGGATGAAAAAGGGCCTTATAACATCCAACAAATGATTTCTTTTGGTCATCCATCGGATAAAAAACGTCCACTGCAACATTTGAAGGTTAAAAAATAAACTTTAATATGGTTAATTGCCATCCCCAATAAAATATTCTAATCCTTACAAGATGAAAAAGAGTGCGACTTTGATAAGTTAGTGTAACAAGGTAAGCCACTTCAAGTTGTGTTGATCTCGTCCACAAAATAATCCCCCAAGCCAACTCATCCTCTTCAAACATTTTTTTAAGAGACCCCACCCCACCCCACCCCACCCCACCCCACCCCCAAAAAAACCCCATCCATAGCGTATTAAAACTGGACACGCAAGGTGGGTGGTGGTGGGAGATCCAGAATCCTGGTCGACGGGGAAGAGCGCCGATCCCGAGGCCAGGCGGATGAATTTCCGGGGGAAGGGGGATGGACGGATGAGATTCATCGACAGGAAGGTGGATGGGTCCATGTGGGCTTTGATCATGGGTGTAGGCGAATGAGGGCATGCCAGGTAGGCTTTTTTTTGTTTTTTGTTTTTGTTGACTGGGTTCAGTTGGTTGGGGACTTGCCCTTGGGGGGCCCCCTTCCCCCCTTTTTTTCCTTCCTTTTTTTTCTTCCTTCCTTTTTTTTTTCCTTCCTTCTTCTTTAGAGTGGGTTAAAGCTACCTTCGAAAGCACTGCTTCCTTGAGCTTCCTTTTCAGCTTCCTGCCACCAACCCTGATAAGGTCTGTACTTGTGTGCGGATTTGCTGTGGTGTGATCAAGTGTGTGTTGTTTTCATGATAGTGTCTCTTCCTGTCTAATAATTCAATCTTTTTTCACAGGAGTCGTGTGTATGCTCGAGAGTAGTGGGAGACTCTGTCAACGAGGTTTTCAACAAGCCCCCTCCAACAAGTTTTTTCCGTAGTAGTAGCTTTCCGTAGTTTTTTTTTTTTTCGGTAGCGGAAACAAAGAAGTTTTAGTGGGTTTTTTTCCGTCCTAATCATGTAACTTACTGTTGAGAGCAAGTTTGGGTTGGGTGGTAAGGTAAAGTAAAGTGAAGTTTTTCCCATGTTGTATGAAGACCTAGTTTTGAATGATGTGAGAGAGGCATTTATGGCGAGGGAATGGATAAACTTCAGTTAAGTTAACCTCAAGTGTGCTTTTCGTAGTTTTCTTTGGTAGCGGAAACAAAGAAGTTTTAGTTTGTTTTTCTTCCTACTCATGTAACTTATTGTTGAGCAAGCTTTGGTTGGGTGGTGAGGTAAAGTAAAGTTTAGTTTTTTCCCATGTTGTATGAAGACCTAGTTTTGAATGATGTGAGAGAGGCATTTATGGCGAGGGAATGGGTAACCTTAAGTTAACCTCAAGTGTGCAAGCCATAAAAGTAAAGACATGCCATGTCTGCCCTGCCATTTCAAGTCATTCATTCCACATGCCAGTTGAGGAGAGTGGGGTGGGACACCCAGCAAATGGGCCCTAGCCCTTCCCCTTCCCCATCCCCATCCCCACACCCCTTTACTACTCATGACATTGTAAAGTGTTGTTTGGGTGTGGGGTCGAACTGTTTGTGGCTATGGCAGTATGATCATCTGTGCATCTCCTTGGCAAGAAAGAGCCTCATCCTTTTTTCTGGTTCAGCTTTAGAGAATAAAACTACAGTGAAAGAGGAACAGTGAGATCCCTTGCCTGCTTTGAGTTTTTTTTTTCTGTATCAGTCTTTTTGCCCACCTGCTTCTGGCTGGCTGGACCTATCCTGTATAATCTAAATTGATTTCTAAGATTCATGGCCATCCGAATTCCCAAAAGGTACAGGGAACAGAGAGAGAGATCCAGGAAAATCCATTCGTGCCCTATGCTTGGCACACAACCATGTTGGGATGATAGATGTGAATCCAATCAACAGCTGCAAAGGGAGTTTGTTTATCATGTTCCAACAAGGCTAGTGAATATGTTCAGCACAACAAGCGGCATGGCAGTGCCTGCCAAATTCAAGCTCTGGTTTCAAAACTGGATGAGAATGTCTTTCGAGCTCCAAGGAAGAAATGGTGGCATATCTTTTCTGGGGGGCAATGAACCTTACTTTCAATTGTGTGGGAGAAGAAAAAAAAGGTATAAAACGTATAAGAAAATGGGTGGAGGAAAAGTTACAAGTCAAGTAGTTGAGGAAAGTGAGAGGTCAACACACACTTCAAACAAATTGACAGACAAAAATGTTTCCGTGTCAGGTATAACCAGCCACTTGAGGGCCTACTACAACAGTCAACAGTATGTAATGGATTCACCTTTTGTTTGTCCCTACATATCCCTCCTACGTTTCCTTCATTTACAGTACGTTTCAGCCTGGGGCGCCTATCTGCTGCAACTAACCTCAAAGCTAGGAGAGCTAACCCAAAAGAAGTGCCCTGGAAATCTGCTCAACGGCAGGAACTGATCGAATACAATATTCGGAATAAATCTGCATCACAGGACTCCAGGCTACTGCAATAAGGGAAGATGTGAGGGGAAAAGGGAAGTCTGCTTGACGAAAAGGGAAGTCAGGCAAATTTTTGAGGTACGCCACGCATGACGACTAGGCATTCAGGCGTTGCAATCCAACCAGTGATTCTCCTCATTGAGCTACGCTAACAGATCAAAAGACCAAGTGCGCCAACCGCCCATTAGAGTACTTCATCCCAGTGGGTACGTGAAAATCAACCAAATTTTAGTTCCAAGTGCAGCGTAGCACTTGAGAAAATGGAAGATTTGCCTGCAGTTACCACGGACCTCTAAACATGCACATTAAGCAGAGCAACGGCTAAGGCCATGGCCAACCCCAGGGAACATCTTAATCCTGGAAAGACCATCTAGATAGTGTGAATATGTATACGACTGCAAACCTTCTCCACGGTGCACAAGGATTCATAACAACAATCTGTCCAACCTTCAAGAACGTTGATGTAGTGACCAGCGGCGATATGAGCTCTCTATACGCATTGAACAGTGCGCATAAGCAGGTTAGTAGCAAATGTCGGATAGCGACTTGTATCGTCGCACAAGACCCCTCGGTTGGTCGTCTACCATTGTGATGTTGTTGGAGCGAGACAAGACCTTCAGAGAAGATAATCTCTTCAAAGGCGCAGGCGCATTATGCCTTGATGGCAATGATAACTGAGTCTTCAATGCTTTCACATCCAGCTGCTTTTGCTTCGTCCCTTTGCTTCCTCGAACACTGCAACGAAGACTGCTTGGACTTCGCTTGATATCGCAAGCTGCACTAGTTGTTCGCATCTGCGATGAGGGAAAAAAAAGGTGCTGTAAGCGATTAAAGCTCTCAATTCCCCAAGACTGCACCTCTATATCAGTACCCAGAATGACGCCAATTCAAATCACCTCAGAAATTGAGCATGCAGCATAATGTGTCCGGCAATGACAATTTCGATTGACGTAAACCTCGCCTTCTAACGTAACGGGCCTCCACCGAGGCGTACCCTGATGGATAAGATAAGTGAATGAAGTACCTGCACAGTTCCGATACTGCCTTCTTCATCTGAAATGCTTGTGTCTGTGACCACGCGCTGTGAGCGCAAATTTGAACTTGCATCACCAAGTCCACAAGATGAAGAGCGCACGCCAAAGCTCACCTTCTCACTCTCTACACTTGAAGAACAATTGGAGCCACAATTTGCAGTAGGGCTGGGTTCGCCAGTAACTCTCGTCGCAACAGACACCAGAGGAGGAAATTCCTCCTTAGTCGACAGTACAGCCTTGATTAGAAACTCAAGGCCACTATCTGGAGATTTTAATGTACACTGAGAAAATTCTCGAGTGGCCTCCTTCATGTCAAGAGTGACATGTTGATCAGGTTTTGTTTTGCACTCATTCTGTAATCTGCACCAATCACAGACCCAGCTGCCAGTTTCGAGACCCTCTTTCGATGCAGAACAATATCTGCAGAAAGGTAATCATGAAATCAGTCCAGATATAACTTCCACTTGGACATATATCAACCCAAGAACAAACCAAGTGTGCAGCGATAAAAAAAAATACAGTTGCTGTCACACTACCATGAGACAGTTCTAGTGATCTAAAAGGTGAAGCCGAGGCATCGTTAAATATTTCAGCGGGTACTCAATACCAGTTGAATCAAAGAGCAAACATGATCAAGTTGCATTGATGGGTTGGGTTTTTCACTAAAGCGGCGCTCAAGCGAAAAAGTTCAACCAAAAGCAACAATGTCGAGTAGGATAAATATTATGACCAAGTATCCTTTACAAATCAGTTTTCCTACAGGAACATCGAGAGGAACTCCATAGGTTCAAGCCACAGGAAGACAGTTGTAAAAGGATTGGTACTACAAGAAGTATCTTCATAAACTCATCAGCGCACTCGATTTATGAGTTCGTCGCCAGTAATGAGGATGTCGAACACCTAATGAACAGTAAACAACTAGTACAAGAAAACAAACTGAACTTAGCCCTCTCATGATCGCTCATCCCCTCCAAAATGCTCCATCACACACATGAGCGGATCGCGCGTCGCTCACTACAAAGGTGGTCAGTTTAAACTTGCAGACAATTCTGAACTTGAAACAATCAATATAACTGAGAAAGGAGACGCCATTCCTGCCGATCCTAAACTTCGGTTCTTTTCAACACAACTACGAAAATAGAAACTAAGGATATGACAATTGATCAGGCTATCTTCACCACGTTCGCAAAGAGCACTCGAAGGGCCCTACTCGCAGATTATGACAGCCCCCTCTCATGCAAATAATAGCAGATCGCACTGGTCACTGCTAAGTAATTCCAACAATTGGCAACGAAATCACCCTGACAGAAAATTTATGAGAGATATAAGACGTAATTCAAGATGCAGCTATAATCTCTCGTATTCAGCGCCCTCAAACTAAACGAACCTCAACTACATACGGGCCTGTAAACTACTGGGTTCTGTACCCATGGGGGTGAACGAAAGCACGACATTGCTGATATCCTAGTTTGCGAGTAGCACTGAAGTATTCTAGAATTGGAAACGACACAAGTCGATACGACTCAAGGCCACAAATTAGCCCAAATCTTAAAAACTAGCAATAAAGAAAATCATGGAGCTCAGAAATAAGAAGTCACCCCGCAAATTGGTCATGAAGGAGTCCGAGCTACAAGAGGTTCGAAAACAATTGTGAACCTTGCAAGGTCTCTGTGACTAATTACACACAGGTGCCCTCCTGAAGTTGAGAACACGTACATGTGCTGAACGCGAACACAGGCTTTACATTGCTGGAGTTTTTCAGGAAATCCCACGTCGCCACACATGCTGCATTCGACCGTCAAGCCTTTCGCACAATCCATAACTGCTCACTTGCTTGCACAAACTGAAGTGACAGTTCATCTAGAAACACGCTTCGTAGCTTTAGTATCCGTGATCCTCCCGGTCCATAGCGATGCCCGTGTCACAAGAAGATTCACAGCAGGAACTACTGTAACCAAGGCACCAAATATGTACTCGCAAATGGTCGTCGATCACGGTTGGCAAAGTCCTGGAGAGGATTCGTCGTGCAACGAGTAAAAATAATGTTCACGGATCCAGCCGGTGTTGTCCGTTACTTCAAGTTGCAATTGAATCCGACAAGCTTGATCTCAGTCAATGCTCCGAGTAACTATTACAGAAAAGCACTGGAACTTCTAAATGAAGTGCACCATAAGTTGCTGCGTTTATACAAGCACTTCCTACCAACAGCAGATGAGAGGTGTAATACTGTACAATCTCACCCTCTGAATGAAGGAAAGGTAGAGGTCCAGTATCAAATGTTCAGATGAGAAATAAGCTCCAAAACGACTCTACCGATAGTAGATGAGAGCGACGACTTTGAAGTATCGTCGGCTAGTATGCAAGAACTGGACAACTGGAAATGGCGAAGACTAGATATGGCGTCGCCAAGCTAGTCCAACCTCATTCTAAAGAAGGCGCGCCCTCCACTACCAGTAATTGACGGAATGTACAGCAAACTGTTTGGCGTTCAGTCGGGACGAACAAGAGCTCTTGGAGTCTTGAAAATGGAAAGGTTTGAGGACTACGCAATTACAACGAGAGATCCAATCACAGATAATACTCATCGTCCAACTCATCAGACAGAACCGTACGGTAAACCGCAGACGTTGGACTGGAGAACACTGGTCATTCGGAATCGTAAACACTAATATATCTTCCCGTCCGCAAACGTTTGCAGCGACAGATCCACAGAAAATAACGATTCACTACTCACGCTCCCTTTTCGGATTACTTTTCACCAGTGCGCTCCACCACAGTGACAAAAGATCGGCTCTCGTAGAACATTCGTGGTGACACTGGTTATTATTGCAGTCTGCCAACCTTTCGGATGACTGTTCCAAGGCGTGGCTATGCACAACCTGATCAAGAACTCATGAAGGCAACTCCCTAGACCTTGAACTTCGTAGCAGCAGTTGGTATTTGCATGTAGTAGATAGACACCAAGAATGGTGCAAAGTTCTGGACGACTTGAGTATTGAAACTCATCTACTCGACCTCTTCAACGTCTAACAAGTAAGACCGATAAGGTCCTCGAACAAATGAAGAGATCACTGTAGTGCTCTACACAAGTGCCTCAGAGAGGGAACAACAAACTCAGCAACAGTTCCACAAATTTCTCTCGGCAATTACGCTGGTCCTAATTTCGTCTCTCCATCTCAAGCAAAACAAACCGGATAATTACTCTCACAAGAAGCGGTGATATCACTGGATCGGCAAGTTCTCTAAACTGCAAGTTCCACTACTCATAGTTCTTCTCCTGCGATCTTGTTGCACAGGCTGAATATTTTGCAACTACAGGCCAAAACTGTTACAGAAGTTTCTTGGAATCAGAAACTGGAACCAACGGCCTTTCAACTCAGGTTCCGACACTGACTCCCTTGTGAAAACTGGAGCAACAAGTCACGAAGAGGCTTCCAACACTCGCCAACCTCAAGGGAACCTCAAGAGAACCTCAATAAACTAAGAAGACACTCGCCGGAAGAAAAAAACGATGCACTTCAAAAATAAAAGTCACTGCAAATCTCGGAACGTTCCAATAATCCGCTCGCTCACCGAAAAAACACAATCTCAAACCTCAATGCACACACAGACTCCCTCCCCTCACGCTGCACCGCCTATCCAGGCAGGCTCTCGCGGTAATCCACTCCGCAGACACCTCACCGTCACCTCACTTCGTTGCATTAAACTCACACGCACAGACATTAACGACAAATGGCCGGTACCTTGCAAGCCTGCACTCCCTCTACTCTCGCTACAGTACCAAAATTGGCGTCCCTACACTCTGCAGAAACGTAAGGCTGTCGAGCACCGCCCGGCGGGGACAAGCCATGGTGAGTATAAGGAAACTGAAAGCTAAACGACGGTGTCACAAAACGCCGAAGGGAACGACATAAGAGCATCCAAGCCCAAAGGAGGAAGGTTGTAGAGCTGGTGACGGGAAGGGTGGTGGGAAGCAAAGGAAACCGAAGCGAAGCGAAGGGTGAGAGAGACGACGAGCGGGACGGGTCGGAGCTGGTGGGAGCGGGTCGGGTCGGGTGGGGTGGGGGGAGTGACCCCCAGGACCGGGTGACCGGCTGTTTGCGAGGGTGGTGGTGGTTAGCTTTAGGGCGGCCTAGCAGGGCTACCGTTGACTGTGTACATCCGTCCGGGCATGGCATCCATGTCAGCTGCCTCGCCGAGGCATCGTCCATTGGGCGTGATGACGCCGATTTAATCTTCGTGGACGGACTGACGAAGCTCCGGCTTTCCATCAGTGGCAGGGCGTCAGAACTGACGGAACTCCGTCAGTCGACCGGCTGCTGCCTGCTGCCTGCCTGCCTGCGTTAGCGATCTTTTTCTTCCGCGGAAGACTGACCGTGTTGCTTGATTTCTCGTTCTGAGCGGTCCGAACTGGGAAAAAAAAGCGTTCTCGAAGGGAGTGCGCTCCTGTTACGGAGAGAGAGGCCCCCCTCCGGCCCCTGGGACGGGGATGGCACTGTTTGTCCACGGAGACTGACTGGTTTGGCTTCAAAGGGGCCCCCAAAATTCCTTCGCACCTAAATCAGGGAAGGGGAGGAAAATCTAAAAGCATGGGCGAGCGGAGTTGGGGATCCATTCTGTTCAGCATGTGGGAGTGGGGGGAGACCCTATCCATCAAACGACGAGACCTATCACCAAGCTAATTTGACAAAAATGAGCTGATTTTTGGACTAATAGGTGCATTCTTGATTTCTTCTAGTCATCTTGGAAGGGATCTGTGAGCTACTTTTGGTCCGAGTGTACTTCTTCTTGTGATTCTCATAAGACATTTTATCAATCAAAATCACTCAAAGTCAAAGTAAACCTTCTACTTTCACTACAAGAAGCGCACCCATAATGGACGATTACAACACGTGGCATACCTACTAATATTATCAAACATAAATTATCCTGGTTGGATCTATTGGCAAGTGAAAAGAAGATTCCAATGCATTGTAGCGTGCAAAGTCAAACTAAACCTTCTACTTTTACTACAAGAAGCGCATCCATAATGGACGATTACAACATGTGGCATACTTACTAATATAATTATCAAGCATAAATTATCCTGGTTGGATCTATTGGCAAGTGAAAAGAAGATTCCAATGCATTATAGCGTGCATTATGTAGACACAATATGAATAAGTTGTGAAATTTCAAAGTATTGTCTCTATTTGTACTGATAACCAAGAATGTGCTCCTTTGGACTCTTGCGTTTGATTTTGTTCATCTCATGTCATCAATATCTAGGTTTTTATACTATTTTGGGGGGTTCAAATGTAGTTGTTGCATTTTAGACAATGATGATACCTTAGAATGACCCAAATCCTTCACTCAAACCTAAGAGTGTTCTATAGGTACATATTTAATATAAAGAGCCTTTAGAAAGATCAAAGCCATCCACTACAAGCTTGTTACTTTACAATGATGGTGCATATTGAGAAAAATTGAAGACATTCTACAATAATGGTTTAACCCCGAAAGCCCCAAGGCCTTTTCTTTTGTCAAAAAACACTCAAAATTGCCAAAAAAAAATTGAAGGTATTTTTTTGGCATATCTAACTATATGATCTTGCAATAGGCTAATATAAGAGTGTGTGGGAAAAATTTCAAATACTTTGCTCACTAGATTGGAAGAAATCTTAATTTTTAGCAAACATTTTTATAAGACTTTGAATCTTTTTAACTTAAAAATTTTGCACTTTAGATTTTGAATTTAAATTTTCTAGAATTTAGATGATAGTATAGAAAAAATAAGTTTAAAAAATAATGTGATTTTCATTCTTTAAAAAATTATTAAATAGAAAATATTATGTGATAGAAGGAAAAACAAAATCATTAATAGCTTTAAGATGGAATTAAATAACACTAATATCAATGGCAATATTGTTTTAACCCCTAAAGGACCAAGGCCTTATTTCTGCCAAAAAACACACTCAAAACTGCCATTTCTGTAGCAAAGAGTAAAAAAATTTGAAAATTATTTTTTTTGCACATCCAACCGTAGGATCTTATACCTTACTAGTATGGAAATGTGTGGAAAAAATTTCAGAAATTTTAACCACATAGATTAAAAGATATTTGTGTTTAAAGTGAAAAAAATAATTTTTTCAGCACCTTGCGGGACTGGATTATTTGACTTTGAACTTTTTTAACTTAAATTTTTTGCACTACAGAGTTTTGAGCTTTAAATTCTTATTGTGGGAAATTGAGTTGAGTGTCTAGGGAAAAAGAAAATTTTAAGAAAAAAATTAATTTTCATGCTTAAAAAAATTGTTAAGTAGAAGTAGGTATGAGAATGAAGGAAAATCTAAATTATTAATATCTTTAAAATGGAATTAAAATGCACTAATCCCAATGGTAAGATTGTTTTAACAAGCAAACAAAATCATGTAAATTTTTTTTTTCAGAAAAATTGTAAAAATTGCATTCAAAAATGAATTCTATAAGTTATTTTTTCAGGAGGATGCTCTAACTGCCCGATAAACAAGATTGTCCATAACTTTCTCATAATAAGTCTAAATGGAATGAATCAAAGCTTTCCATGTAGACAAAAATATAATCTACAAGAAAAAAAATCCAAAAAAGAAAAATTCAAAATTTTTGCAAATATTTTTTTGCTATTCGGACTGCCCCCCGTCCCCTATTTTGAGCTTATTTGGTCATAACTTTTGTTTCTGGTCACCAAATGTGAAAAAAATTATATTCCCACAAAGCTCATCAGTTTTTCTATCTTTAAAAAAAGTTTCAAAAAATCATGACAAAATTTCAGCCCGTAGGTACCTGCCCGAAATTTAATTTGTCCCTCAAAGGAACAATGGTCCTTTAGGGGTTAACAATCAAAGTTAACCTATTAACTAACTATCTAATAATTTGTTTTCAAAAAATGTGAAAATTGAGTTCAAGAATGAATCATGCACATTATTATTTTTTGAAATGCTCTGATTGCCTATAAGAAAGATGGCCCATACTTTTCACATCACAAATCCAAATGGAATGAATAAAAACTTTTTATATAGGAAAAAAAATACAATCTATGAGAATTAGAATTTTGGATTTTTTTGGATTGCTTTTGCTCATTGAATTGAGTTTTGGACTTATTGTGATATAATTTTTGCTCCTATGCACCAATTGAAATAAAAAATTATTTTCCAAAAAAACTTCAACAAATGCTTGCTTGACAAACAAAGGAAAGGAATCATCAAGGTATTTCTACCTTATTTGGCTTACAAGGTGCATGAATTGTAATATACAATACTCCCTCCATCTCCAAATGATCTTCCTAGTGGCTTCAATTCATTATCTCAAAATGATCTTCATGTTGTACTTTGTGACAATTGGTCAAATTTGGCTTTTGATTGCTATTTAGGATCAACAAAACAACTCTAAGCAATAGTTTATCCTCCATCCATACAATCATCACTTGAAAGACAAGTGAAATGTTTTAAGGAATCAATCAATGTTGTTCATTCTTGTTTTTTGCATTTCTTTGAGTGTTGTCCATTTTGAAGGAGATGAAGCTTTGGGAGGTAGTACAAAGGTCCATACATGGACTTGGGCCAATACTAACAACCCACAAAATGACACCTTACACTCAACAATTAAATGCCCATTGGTGCTCCTTAAAAATGCCCCAAAAATTCATTTTTCAATACCCAAACACTGCACTTTGAAAAAGGTTCCAAAACACAAAGTCTCTAGGACATTAGAAGTGCACCAAACTCTACTTACAGTGTAAAACATGTTTTTTAAATATTATTTTCAATCTTAATCTAAAATATTTTGTTCAATAGGAAGATGAAGGTCTCTACTATGTGAGCTCAAGAGTATGAGTCCATGAGCTTAGAAGACTATACACCTATATTATAAATATTTATATTATAAAAATATTTCATGATGTGAATGTAACTATTGGTTATAGATACTTATATTGTAGATGTTTATATTATAAGCACCTTCAATGGTTGTAGGATATTTACTTATACATATGCTCGAGGCTCATGTCCTTACATTTTTATCACTACTAGAAAATTTAGATTTTCTATTGATTTGGACGTGTTGATCATCAACACTATTTTGTTGATTTGGATAGAAATTTGTTGATTTGAACAAAAAATCAATAGAAAAGTGTTGATGATCAACACGTCCAAATTAACAGAAAATCTAAATTTTCTAGTAGTGCATGCTCAAACATTGGCATTATTGATTTTTACATAAACTGCATGTTTGAAAAGCTATGTATTGTTAAATATTTCTAAAGACATGTTTGAGCATGATTAGGTTTACATGACATCCAAATGAAAAATGTTATTTGTAAAATTATAAATCTAATGGTATATGTCTTACTTTATATTAGAGTGTACTTTGTGTTCTAAAATCAAACATAGTATTGTATGTATTGGTACCTACAACCTTTTAAGGGTTAACATTCAAATCTTTTCAATTAATCTCACCTCATTTGTAATTATATTTTTGTACATATATGCTATCTACCTCTAGATTTAATCACATTTGTTACGAGATAAAAAAATTATTTCAAACCCTTAACCCCTTAAGGACCAGAGCCCATAAGAAGTTCATATTTCCAAAATTGTGAAGATTTATTATAAATTATACCATAGAAGAATAACTTAATGATGATTTTGAAACAGTAGTTGTAAAAGATTTGTCTTCTCATTCCTTAAATACAAATCATGAAAGGTGTTCCAAACACAATGAGGAAATTGAAGTTATAAATGGTTTATAAATGACATCCACATGGTTAGATTAGATAGTTTACAAACCAATATTTTTTAATAAAATTTGAAGTAAAAAATTGAAAATTCCTACTAAAATTGATTATAAATTGAATATAAGTGATTTTATTGAGAATTTTTTTCAATTAATCTCAAAATTTTAAGTTCTTATCATAGTGATTTTTGAAGATTTTTTAGAAGATATTTAATTTAATTTTTTTTGAATTAATAAAATTATTTTTTGAGGCTACACTTAATTATACCCTCAATATTATAGAACAATTGCAAAACAAAGTCTTCACAATCTATACTATACAAATGTTTAAGAAATAATACAAGAATCTTCTAAAGCTTTGATGGATGAAAAAATGCATTTTTGTGTACTTGAGGGATGTTTGCTTTCATCCTTTGTTCAAAATTTGATCACCTAGTCTTCAAGGGGTTAACCTTCTAAACATATGGAGTGTTTTCTAGATTTAACAATTTGAGAAAAATTATCACAAAGAATTATTTGGAAGAATATTTTGGAATTGATATACAAATAAAAGTTGTAGATTTTGAGTTTTGAATTCCTTTCTTATGATTAGATTCACCAATGCTATCACCAATATCTTTTTAGAAGTTTTAAAAGGGACATTTTCAAATTTGGTATATTTTGTTTGTAACTAAATTTATGGTCTAGAAAATAAGTATATATCAAAGTTATGAGGGATTTTTTTATTTTTAGGGTTTAGGGTTTAGGTCAAGAGAGTAGATATGTATCAAATGTATGCTCTAGGGATTCCATACCTACCCACAAACTAAAACTCTTCATAACTTTCATCTCATTAATCAAAATGAAATGATTAAAAGCTTTCTATACATATATAAGTCTAAAGAACCAATTTCAAATTTTTATTTTTAAAAAATGTGATTTTTAAAGAAGTTTTTTGGGCTGCCTAAGCTACCCGCCAAATGTTGAAAATTACATATCATACAATAGCTTTTTAGCCATGTAGTCAAAAGTTATGAAAATTGTTGTACCTTAAAGCTACTCCTTGGGCACATGTTGTGAGAAATTTACAAAGAAAAAAAAAAAAAAATTCATTTGTAGTGAGTTGCCCAAAATTGCTATGATGCCAACAAATGGAGTTTGGACCTTTAGGGGTTAAAAAGAAAAAATATTGCTTGTAAGTTCATTCAATACAATAGGATCACTCATAATTAAGCATGTTTTTGTAAGTATGATTTTTGAGCAACATAATTATGTCTACAAAATTTAATGTTTGAGATAGCAACCAAGACTACAAATGTATATTAATAAGTCTTGTCAAAATATTATGAGATCTCAATTCAAACAAAGGATAATACAAATGTAAGCCATATCAACTTTATTTCTCTTATGCATATGCTATGTTGTATTTAAAATTTGATGTGCCAAATGATGTAGTAGTATATAGTGTTTATTGTAAAAAAATTTGTATTACATAGTAATGAAAGATTTTCAAATGTACAATAAAGGTTATTTCAAAAATTACAATTAACAACTTCAAATCTATTTGTTGAAGGATTTCAACAATGTAGAAAATTGTAAAATATAAGATAATGTGCATGTATCTTTATAATCACATAGAAATTTATACATTCAAAGGATTTTCAACATGGGAAGAAACGCAAATCTATAATGTATTTGAATTCTACATAAATTCATGAATCTATGAAGATTTAAGATTATGGAACTTTAAATCTGTAAAATCCTATACAAATAGCATTTTACTGAACTCATTATAAGAACCTTGTATTTTAGGTGACAAATTTTAAGTGACATTCAATGTAACAACTCGTGTTTTTATGTTACATTGAACATCAAGATGTCAATAATGACGTTCAATGTCTAATGTCAAGATGTCCAATGTAACAAAAAAAAACGGGTTGTTACATTGAATGTCACTTAAAATCTGTCACCTAAAACATAGATTTCTTAGAGTGAGTATCAAAAAAAGGCTTCAAATCCTAAAAGAGAGGCAACTCCAACAATCTACCAACAAAATTTTGCTGAAAATCCATGATAATTAATGTAGAATTATATTCTAATATCAAAGCACAATGACAAACTAGCGTGTGATTTCTAGCAACAAAAGTAGACAATGGATAGAAAGCAAAGATCTTTTAACAAAATCTACAAAATTGTGGTAAAACATTGTGCAATAGTTACAAAACTTTGTTGAAATGTTGAATCAAAAGTGATTAAATTGTGTTGTTTGAAACATTCATTGAAAACTCAAAATGAAGGTAAAGTGGAGAGTGAAAATAGGAACTTCAAGAAATCTACCATCAAAACCTTTCAAACCCTAGTAAACCATCAAGCAAAAATATACAACACTTTACTTGAACATCTACATAAACTTCAAACCTTTGTTGTGCAATCAAGTGGGTAGTGAGAGAAGAGAGGAGATAGAATAAAGTCATAAATCAATTTTTTAATCAATTCTTATCATGTAGATTATGCTTACATTAACTTTTTCTACCACACCTTTATATGCACTAAATCATTTAAAACATCTTTTTTTCATTTGCCTCTACATTACCATCATGATGAGTTGGTAAAAATTCTCACTATAGGAAACCCATATCCTTTTGACACATTTTTGGTGATGTCCACTTGTTTTTATGTTAACAATGACATTAGCCGTAATGTCAAGACGTTAGTTGTAACATCAAATGTAACATTAAAACAAGTAAACATCACAATGAATGCATAAAAAATTCACATATTTTTTTATAGTGTCTTATGGATGGAATGAAAGACATCAACTCCATGTCATCAAGCAAAGAGGGGATTATATTATATATACAATTTTTGTTGCTTTATTGAATTTAAAGAGCCAATTTTTAAATCTGACAAATTAACACCTACACATTGATTTCTTGTTGATAAGGGCTTATATTTCCATTAGTGTAACCTTTTATGCAAGAAATTAGAAAAAAAATTATATTCTTGAGAAGATTATATATTTGTGCATCATATGTCCAAATTTTCATTAGATTCATTGAAAATGAATTTCATAGGTATCTATCCAAATTTGATTATGCCAATAGGCAATCATTTAGTCTATTATGGATTACTTTAGGATTGATTTCATTTGGGTAAATTAGAAAATAAATGAGCGTTTCAATATTGTTTCTTTCCACAAAAAGAATCTATAAGCAAAGTCAAAGTTTATATATTGTGCTACATTTATGAAAATGTAAAGTCTCATTTTTAATTTTTACCTTAAATAGACAATTGCAAAACAATTTATATTTCATGAAGTTTTTCTTTCATTATATTTTATCTAAATCTTTTATAATTTTTTATTTTAAACATAATATATTAAAACTAGGGCACAATTTCTTTGTACTATTCTAATAATGACCAATTCAGAAAAATTAACTTAAAATTTTGAAAATTAAAATAAATTATTTTAAAAATTAAAAATTAAAAATTATAATTTGTATATCTATAAATATTGAAATAGATATTTTAAAGTTTTAAAATTATAGTTTTTTTATATTTATTAAAATTTAATCTTTTAATTTTTTTAAAATGGTGAATAGAAATTTAGAAATTTGGAACTTTCAATATTTTATTTTTGCAAATCTACACTAACATTTCAATTTTAAGTTAAAATTTTTTTATTGATAATTTTGTTTTGTAATTTATTTATTTATTTATCTCTCTATTTTTATGTTGTCTTTTTTCAAATCTAAATATTTTTATGGTATTGAAAAAGACAACATATTTATTTATATAAAATACTATATGAAAATACTTTATTCATGAAAATATAAATTTATGAAAATACTATATGAAATATAGTATTTTATATGAAATTTCATATAGTATTTCATATAGTATTTTATATAGTATTTTATATTTTATATATTCATATATTCATATAGTATTTTATATAATATTTTATATAGTATTTTATATTTCATATAGTATTTATGAAATACTATATGAAATACTATATAAAAATATTTATTTACTTAAATTTATAAAATACTATATGAAAAAGACAACATATTTATTTATATAAAATTTAAGTAAATGAATATGTTGTCTTTTTTTAAATCTAAATTTTATATTTTATTCATTTGTTCCTTTACATATCTGGTGTGAAAAAATATCAAATTTGTTCTAATTTAATGAATTATAGATGAAAAGACAAAATGGAAGGCTACTACGAGACAACTTCAAATAATTATTTAGATTTCAAAGTCATTACTCCTTAATCATGTGACTCTGGCGTTATAGTAGTTTAATCATTCCACTTTGATGTTTTGGTGTCTCAATCATTTTGTGTCAAATGAATGTTGCGCACCTCATACTTAAAAAGAATATCCATGACTCTTTGAAATTAGCTACAATCTACAAGTGTTTTTGAAATAAAATAAATAAAATTCCTAAAAAATATTGTGCCATGGCATTAGTCTTAAAGTTCTTAATTGTATAGACTTGAAAGAAAGTTGTGCCCAATATAATCAAAATTGAAATCTATCAACAACCAAGGAATGTATATTGAAGGGTTCAAAATTGAATAGTATGTTTGGATGTGTAAGGTTGCAACTAGTCAAATGCAATACATTCACTTTCTTTTTTATGCAACTATTAACCTCTTTAGTTTCTTGACTATGTTTTCACCGAAAATGTTCCAAAACTGCCATTTCTAGTACAAGTACCAAATTTTAGAAAAAAAAATCATTTTTGGACACATATAACCTAGTAAACTTGTCATATACTAATTTAGAAACATGTGGGAAAATTTTCAAAAATTTTCATGCATGGATTGCAAGATATTAGTGTTTGAAGTGATAAAAATCCTTTTTTTGGCTGTGCTAAAAAATGGACAACTACACTTCACAAGGTCACATTGGTGTGAAAAATATCCCAAATGGTGGTGCTTATTTGGATTCATTCTTTGAGGCAAGTTGACTACATGCTTGAAAATTTTCAGACCATTTGGAATTATACAACATATACAATAATAAGTAGAAAGATGTAGAAAATGATTCAAAATACTAAATTATTAACAATTTCTTCTTCATGAAATTGAAAAATGCCAGTCCAAATGGTTGTAATGTTGTAATAAACAACTTAAACCTAATCTTTTTCTTTTTTTTTCCCAAAAATCTTGAAAATTGAGTTAAATAAAGGACTTCAAAGTTTATTTTATAGTAGAGATTCCATAATTGCCCCCAAACTAAAACTCCTCATAAAACTTTTGATTCATTGATCAAAATGCAATGATTCAAAACTTTTCATGTTTATATAAATCTAGAAAGTAAATTTCAAGTTTTTATTTCTAAAAAAAGTGATTTTTTTTAATCTGCCCAAATTGCCCATTTAAGAGAATAAGTTACTCATGTTAGGCCATAACTTTTTACTCATATTTTCAAATATCATGAATTTAAGTATACATAAAAAATATTCCTTGTCCACACATTCTATTACAATTTAGGCAAAAAGGCAAAAACACAGAAACCTCCAATCACACGTACTTGCCCAAAATTGCTATGTTGCCAAATTTAGCAAGTTGGTCCTTTAGGATTTAAAGTTGGACAAACCAAGCATTAGATTCCATCTTGTTTTATCTCTTATTCAATACTTCCAACATTTGAATTGATTGAAAATTTGTGTCTGGAGGGGTGAAATTAGACAAGAATGCAAGAATGATCTTATTGATTATTGAATGCAATTAGTTATAGAATATGAAAAGAAGAAAAGAAGAAAATTACTTTTATACAAAAGTTGAATTTATAGTATACCTCTACTACACTTCAATAACATTGTAACCTACATAATATCATCATTATCATATAACCTAAGGATGTGACATAATGAAAGTTTGATAGTACGATTTATTGATAATTGATACTGAATGTTATAATGAAGAACAATAATTGCATACTTGAGTATGAACTTAGACACCATATCAACTCCCAATTATATAATTGTAGTGTGATACTTGTTCATTCTCATCATAGTCATTTTTCATCCAATTAAAAGTTTCTAGAAAGTTAATAACTAACATTGTTGTATGTGCAAGGAAGATAATTCTTATAAAGTGTTGATGGATTTTTATAGATATGTGTTATTTATTATTTAACATATATTGCAACCAAAGGTTTAATTTTTTTTTAAATTCACTATGTACAAAATAATTATCACTTAAAACCCATAGAATAGAAAATTATGCATTCATAATATACCATGATAATCATCTGATAGTTTTAGCTTATTATACCAAAATTTAAAATATCAAGCAATACAAATTGTAGAATTTTTCAATTTGTGTGTTTCAAAATTGATTTGAAAATATTTTATGGATGATATTTTATATTTGACCATATAATTTTTAAAAAATTAAAAATTAAAAAATTAAAAAAATTATATATTATAATATATCTTGCCATATCTTCCAAAATCCTTAGGCATCAAAGAGTTAGTATGTTTGAGCTTAATTTGGGAATAAAATTATAGAACATCTAGAATGTCGATATCATTTTTGTCTCATATATACCATAACCCTCTAAAGGATTTTAGTTTCATTTTATTTCCAAGTGTAGGAAGTGTATTTACAAATACAAAGCTATATTTAAATGGGGAAGGAAGTTTTAAAAAATTTGAAATTTTTTGTGCTTAGAAAAAGTGGGCATTCTTATTATGTTGAACATAGGAATTTTTTGATAGCAAGAAGCATTATCCAAGAAATATTGTACACTAAAAATTGCCCAAAATAGTGCAATTTTTTACAAACAATGACTTCAATAGGATGCATACATCACAAGGAAGCTCCAATTCTAATGCCAATTTTTTAACATATTGACATGCAAGTGGAAAATATCAATGCAAAAATAATTTTGAACCACCCATTTTGCAAAATTCCTGAAATTTTTTCCTACAATAAGGGGTTTGAAAACTAAAAGAATTTGTTTAATATTTGTGCACGCGCACATGTGCAAATAGTGACCTTTGTTACTTGTGAGGTATTGTATATTCTTGAAGTATGTCATTCATTCCCTTAACTTGGCATTCATTCTTTTAAATAGATAGAAATTGACCTTTGAACATAGATACAATATATAGATCTAGCAATTGTATTGGTATGCATTGTAGTTTTTCCAAAATACAAATTTTATTGTATTGTAGTTTTCTTAGATAATCAATATGCACATCCAAAATGATCTATTAAATAAATACAAATCCAATTTCATTTTTACAAAAAGGTGGATTATTTGAATCATCATTTTTACATAGATATTTTGTACAAAAAAACAATATTGTCACTTTAATCATGCTTTTGGTGATTCTAAACTTTCTCATGACTTCTTTAATCATCAAAAACCTTTGGGGATTAATATAAAAAGAAAAATATGAATTGATGACAATCTTTTTACTAACTATGCATTCAAAAAGATGTGAACACACCACCCTTGTTTGCCACCTCCAATTCAAAAAATCCAAGGCTTTGAAAGTACTTAAAAAATTTAATCCCCCTTTCCAAGCTATTGGTATGAATTATATAAAAAAAATTATTTTGATTGAATCCCCACTATCTATCTCAAACACAATACAATTTACAAAATACAATAAATGATATACATACAAGTAAATAGAATATATGGATATATGGTATATGGTATACAAACATAGATTTTGATATAGAATATGGTGCCAATTTCCCATATCAATTGTAGTGACAACAACTTTTGTGGCAGTTGTGTCACTATTTGGTAAAAAGATACAACCCCCCTTTTCCCTTGCCCCCCCTTTTTATTTTTTATTTTAAAAAAATTCATAGGAAAAAAAATAAAACAGATATGCATACTTGTATAAAAAAATAGATATGGATACATGTATATAATACAAATATGAATACAAAATATGGGTATGAGTACAAAAAATATATATACAAGTACAAGTACAAGTATAGAAGATGTATACATGTACACACTAAAATCCCATATCAATTGTACAATCACATGTCAATCTCAAATTACAAATTAGGGATGGGGGGTGTTTAGGGTTTGGGTGAGGTTGGGGTTTGGGTGAGGTTGGAGTTTGGTTTGGTTAGGGGTTGGATTGGATTGGGAAATTTTTAAAAATATATTTAATTTGGGTGGGGAAGTGGGGTGAACCTCTAACTCACTATCCACTCAAAAAAATATGTCAATATACCCAAAAGACTATGATGTGAAATTTGACAATTGTGTAGGCCTATGTTTATATATTTTATTCCAAGTGTAAACACCTTTAAAATGACTAGGACCATGTTTAATCCAAAACCACTCCAAAAACGAATTTTTAGTGCAACAAACTAAGATTTTAAAAACCTATTTTTTGAATATTTGAATGTATGATCTTAAACCAAATTTGTTAGAAAATATTAGGGGGGAAATCATAAACTTTGTAGTGCAATTTTTTGAAGGATTGCGAGATATTGTTCAAAGTGAAAAACATTATTTTTGCACCATGCTGTACCAGGGTTTTGGAGTTTGAATCGTTTTCCCTTTAAAAATTGCATTGCAAGGTTTTGTAGTAGAAAACGAAGTTGAAAATGTAAAAAAAAGTTTATAAATAAAAAATATTTATTTATTCTTCAAAGAATTGTTTAATAGAATTAGGTCCATGATAGAAGGAAAAAATAAATCATTAGTAGTTCTAAAATGGAATTGAAACATGTCAATTATTCAATCCTAAAGGTGAGATTTTTGTAGCAAGCAAGCTACACAAATAGACATTTTTTTTCTAAAAAAGTGTAAATATTGAGGTAAAAAATGAATCTTTGGTATTATTTTTCCAAAAAGATGCCTTAATTGATGCTTTTATTATGCACTACAAAAGATTCATCATAACATTCATAGCACCAATTCAAATAGAACGAATAAAAGCTTTCTATATAGATATAAATATATTCCATGAAAAAAATTGTATTTTACATTTTTTTGGTTCTCCTAAGTCTAGCATTGAACTTTGAAGGGCATAATTTATTCTTCTAGGTGTCGATCAATATGGAAATTACATTCCCCCAAAGCTAATTTATTCTTCTACCTTAAAAGAATTTCAAAATATCATATTGAAAAATTTGACATCATAAAAGCCTACCTCAAACCATTCTTGAAATTTGATCTTCTGGAGATTAATGTAGGGGTTCTAACCCTACTAGAGTCACTACTACTTTGATTGAGCTAATGTAAGGATTTATTGTTTATATATTCCTTAAACTTGAATGTGAATCTACAAGATTTTAAAATGAAACATTCTCAAAGAAGTCACAAAATTCATAACATTTTGTTCATGATGTCAGTTTCAACATTGACTTTGACACTAAAGTGTTGAGCAACAAGATTTCCTTGACATTTTTTTTATCACTTTAGTGTTGAAAATATGTTGAAAATAATATTGAAAACAACACTTTATAATGAATAACAAGGAGAGTATAGAAAATTTGCAATCATATTTTACCTTTTTAAATAGTAGGTTGACTTTTGTCACAAAAACTTGTGTAATTTCGTCAAAAATTTATAAAGTATGCTTCTAAATAACTTATATATGCTATATAATGTTGTATATTATTGGAAAATATTGTATTTGAACCTTATTTTATATATAGGTAAATATTATACATTGACCATTGTTCAAAGGTGTTTAGGATACTTGTTAGAATATAAACATCTATAATGTAGGTATCTATAGTATAGTGACATCATAATCATGGAAGATTTCTATATTATAAACTCCTATACCACAAATGTAGTCTTCTACATTCATGGACTCAAGGCTTAAGGCTCACATAATAGCACCCTTAGAAAGGTGATCAAAGTTAATAAGATAGCATTTTTAAAATTGAAAATACATAAGAAGGTGAGACACAACTATAACTTGGAGAGTCTAAAGAAGAAATAAAGATTGTGATTAGGCTAGCATTTGGTTAGTTCCAATGTCTTACACCATAGAATTCATCTATAGTTGATAGTTGACTCCCATACTATTTGATGTAATAGAAGATATCATATTAGATGAGACAATATTAATTCCTAATTACAAGCTCATGTTGGTTTAAAAAAATTCAAAATTGATATTTGTACTACAATTAATATTTTATTTAAATGTTGTTTATATATTATTTGATCCAACAATGTATAGCTTCTCTAGGCTTCATTTTAATTGGATTTTAAAAATCTAAATATGAATACATCCAATCTTCTTCATTGGATTATATTGTAATTTGGCATTCTCTCTATATAATTTATTCATAATCACTCCTATTGCATACACATTCGATTGTATAATCTCAACTTGTCAATCTTTGAAAACGAGATCGTGAAGCATTTGCTCCTTAATTCCTAAAGGATTTTGCACTATGTTTTCACCAAAACCACTTCAAACTACTATTACTAGTACAAGTACCAAATTTTATAAAAAAAACATTTTTGGACACATGTAACTATAGGAACTTGTAGTACATTGGTTTGAGAAGATGTGGAAAAAATTTCAGAAATTTCCAAGATTGGAAGATATTAGCATTTGAAGTGACAAAAAGCCTTCTTTTTTTGCCCTGCCAAACACTGGGCAACTGCACTTCACAAGGTCACATTTGTATGAAAAAATGTCTAAAATGATGGTACGTTTTTAAATTCATTCTTCAAGGTAAGTTGGCTACATGCTTGAATTTTTTTGGATAATTTGGAATTGTACAAAGAAATCAAGAATGATTCAAAATACTAAATTGTTAAAAATTCATTCATGGAATTGAAAAATGCCAATTCCAATGCTTGTAATGTTGTACATTACAATCTACACCCAATATTTTTATTTTTTTTCAAAATTTTTGAAAAATAAGTTCAATAAACGACTTCAAAGTTTATTGTAGAGTAGAGATTTCATAACTACCTGCAAACTATCCACAACTAAAAATCCTCATAACTTTCATCTCATTAATCAAATTGGAATGATTCAAAGCTTTTCACCTACATATTAATATAGAGAACCAATTTCAAATTTTTAATTTTCTAGAAAAGTGAGATTTTCAGATCTGCCCAAACTGCCCGGCCTTGCAAAAAAATACATATCATGCAATAACTTTTTTAAATGTAGTCAAAAGCTATGAAAATTGTTGGGCCTTAAAGCTAGCTACTCCTCAACCACATGTTGTGTGAAAAATTCAAAGAAAAAAATAAAAATCCCATTTGTAGTGAGTTGCCCAAAATATCTATAATGCCAAAAAAGGTGTTTGGGGCTTTAGGGGTTAAGTCATATCATAAGAAAGTTGAATTTACATCTCAAATATAATTTTCAAATCTACAACAATGATATGTAGTAAAAACTCAAAATTACCTTGTCTACCATTGTATATGACCATTAGGATCTTGAGCCCATGAGCCTAGGAACCTCTATTGTAGGTACATTTGTTATAAGCACCTTCCATGGTTACATGATATTTATATTATAGATGCCTATATTATAGGTACTTATATTATAAACACCTTTCACAGTTATAAGATATTTTTATTTCTAGTACCTATATTATAGATGTCTATGTTATAGAAACCTATGTCATCAGGACCTTTTATGGTTACAGGATATTTATATTATAGGTATATATATGTTATAACCACTTCCCATGATTATGAGGTCTTTATGTCATACCCACCTTCAATAATTGTAGTGTACATACTTACACCTAAGCTCAAGGCTTGTAGGCTTGCATTTTTAGGCTCATATGCTAGCATTGTTGTTTCTACTTGTATTTACTTTTATTTAATAATATTTTTAAAAGATGAAATTATTATTTTTTAAATAGCTTCTTTTTTCCTTAAGTTTCAATTCAATTACTCGCCATAAAGATTTAAACAATTAAAAATCAAGATTCACTAGTGCAAACATTTATGTTAAGGATATTCAAAGTTAAGCAAGGTGTCAAAAAAATATTTTCTTTTCACGTTGAAAGTTATCCCCTCAAAGACAATGGAATTTTCCAAAATTCCACAATTCTAAACATGTTTTATAAAATTAAACCCAAATTAATAATTTAATAACAACACTTAGAAATTAGTTGTAAATTATGATCTCTAGATTATATCCATACCATTAAATGAATCAGTACACAAACAATTTTCTTCAATGAAATTTGAAGTAAAAAATTCTAAATTAATTCTAAAATCAATTGTAGATTGAATCAATTGTAGATTCAAGATTATTTTTTTTCCAATTCAAGATGTTAAGTTTTGATCATAGTGTTTTATTTATTTTTATTTATTTATTCAAGTTGTCTAGCAAAGTCTTCAAAATTTGCACCATACGAACGTTAAAGAATGACCACAAGAATCCTCCCAAAAATCCATGGATGAAAAAGAAAATAAATTTTTGTGCACTTGGGATGTATTTGGCATTCTTCCATTGTTCGAAATTTGAATGTCTAGTCTTTAGTGGGGGGTAAATCATATTACAATCTACTTGTTCAAAGTATCTTAAATTTTTCCACACATTCTCATACAAGTCCAATGCAAGTTCCTACAATTGAATTTCGATTACTTTTCTTTTCATCGTACCTCGTTGCACTAAAAATTCTAATTTTGGAGTGTATTTTTAGTGAATCAAAGTCATAAACCTGCAAAGGCCAACACAATTTACTTCAAAATCCCTCTTTACATATTATTTCTAATCATTTGTTTCAATTTCATCTACTTAACAAAATCAACTAGATGAAGCATAACAAATCTACCTCTCCAATAGAATCTATAAATTCAAAACCTTGAACATTTGGGTTTCCACACCGCCTTCAGAAAACTATATCCCCTAATAAAAAAAATTATTTTTCTCATGTTTGGATTATACAAATTTTCAAGTGAGGAGAACTTTTCGGGGGTAGAGTGTACCCCAATGTACATTCTCCTTGACTAAGTTAAGGGGGGGGAAGAGGGTCCCCCTTATCCGAGAATGAATCCCCTCATCTAGTCTGCTCTGGGGTCATGGGCAATCTTGGAAGCAGATACCGTAAGAGATATTTTTGTACCCCCTGTAAAGCTATTATAAAAAATAAAATAAAAAAACCCAACCTTGTGGTGATATTACAGAAGCGCAGAAATCAAGGAGGGGGGAAATACACGTGTCAGTCGATGATTTGTACATTTACTTATTCGGATTTGAATTCAGTAGTAGTACTGACCATTTCTATTCATAATTCAGGAATAAATAAAGGGTTTTTGAACCCCTCGATGGATGGGCCCTATCACCACGAGTTTCAAGCCTCACTCGGTTGGCTGCCATTTGGCACACTAGATATGAATGAGTCATTTTTATATTTATTTTTCAGAGATGGAATCGTATGGGGACTACAAGTCGTGAAATTTATTAAAAAAAAAATTGTGTGTGTATGTGTGGGTTTTGAAATTAGTGTAAATTTTTTTAAGAAAAAAAATGAAGAGAATTCGTATCAAATACAAAATATACTAAAAAAATCTGAAATGTGTACCATAGAATGATGTGTATAACATCATGGTATAAACCAAAGTTATTGTATTACTCTAAAATTAGAGAATTGGCAAACCATGGTTATAGGTCTAAAGTTCATATTGCTGTAAAATATTGAATTTTTCAGAATTTTCAATTGGAATAGAAATTATAGTGGATAAAATTCATTTCATTCGTTGGATTCAAATTCAAAAACTACCATTTGTATGGTTAAAATTCATAGCAAGAGTGCGTAGCATGAAATGGCCAAAATACACTCTATGGGTGATTCATGGATGAAGCATCTTCTTCTTTAGAAAAGTCAATAATATCATAATGTGGGAATTTGGAGTACTATTTTCTGAAAATGTACTCAAGCAACCTCAAAAAAATGAATTGGATGAAAAAAAACGTTATTTTTTTCTCCATCCTATGGACTTAGATGAAGTCATCTAAAGGACACGTAGTATTTGCATTGGCCTTTTAATATTAATATTAAGGTATAGGGTGGTAATACCAACATGGTTCTAAAATGGTTAGGACATCATTATCATTTTTAGTATCTAATTGAATTGAATGTTGATAGTACATTTCTTTAAAAAAATTGATAGTGTCTGCAAATGTATACTCTATATTTATAATCTTCTAACTTAGTTTAATTGTGAACATCAAAAATATAAAATTGAGTTTAGAAATGGGTACATTTTGAAAAAAATTAGCGTGTAAGGTGACTACAACCACACTTGATCCATGTATAATGTTGACCCCTACTTTTTGAACAAGCAAAATATTCAAAATGGTGAATAGTAGAAGGGCTACAATATAAAGTTGGGGGCCTTTTGGTAACACATGAGCCTATTTGTGATAGAAGTGGTCGCTTTGGAAGATAATCTTTTTAAAGAAGTTTCTTCAATTTAAGTATTTGAAATCTTGCTTGGATGAAGATTTGAAATAATGAGTATCTTATTGTAGTATCCATTAGGAGGGTTATAAATTCAACTAGAATGTATTATAACCTCCTACAACCATGGCCTTTGACTATTAATAGATAGTTTACAATACCTCCAAAATTTATGCCATTACTCCCATTTTGCTATGTAAGCAATACCAATGTGCAAAATTTGGTCTTCATTTTTATATTACATACCATTTAAGCCACAAAACTTATTGAAACCTTGGTTGAGTCAATTTGAGTGTGGTTATCATGTTTGGAGTCTATTTGATAAAATTGATACGAGTGTGAAAAATTATTATTACATTGCAAAATTAGTGAAGTAATTTAATATCCTTAAACTTGATGAATGTTTCAAACATAAACATTGTAGACTATCTAGAACATCCTTGACTTCTATATGATAGTTTGCCATTAGAGGATTCTTGGAGGATTGGGAGGGCCGTTTCAAGCTTGTTCCCTTTATTGTTCTCCCAACAATTAAGGAACAACTTATTGTCAGAATTTCAATGAAAAATGAAAAAATGAAAAAAAAAGTTAAATTTTTTAATTAACTACTAAAGTCTTAAGGCCCTTTTCCCATCAAAACCCACTCCAAAGTGCCATTTCTATTGCAAAGAGCTAAAAACTTTATTTTTTAATTTTACTTTTTTACTTTTTACATATGCTACCATAGGATCTTGTAATACACTAGTTTAAGAATGCATGTAATTTTTTTTAGAAACTTTAACCATGTAGATTGCAAGATATTTGCATTTAAAGAGAAGAAAAAAAGTTTCTTTTACATTGATCAACTAGATTTTTTGGCTTTAAAACTTCTTAGGTTAAAATTTTTGTATTATTGATTTTGATTTTCTACTTTTTTATATTTAAGAACTGATATGAGAATCTACTTGGGGGGTGCACTTTATAGGAACTCCGTTGATCACATGCAAACAAGTGGTTTCTAATAATCTATAGTTTTAATTTCAAATTTTGAGCATTGTTTACTAATGACTATAGGATTCTACTTTCAAATATTCAAACTCAAATAAAATATGGAATGATTTCTAGAAGAGGTTAAAAATGAACTAAAATGGCATGTTTTTTTAACTCAAATATTTTTAGAGAACAGATTTAGATGAACATTGCATCAATATTCAACTCAAAATGAGCTTTCAATAGAGTTATTTTTAGGAATTTTTGGTTCATTTTTTAGACAATTTTTTCTTATATAATGTAGGAGTGTGAAAGTTACTTTTCAATCCTAATGTATATCTTTTTACTTCAAAAATTTGTAACTATTTATTACTAACAAATAAAAATATCAATAATTCAAAACATAAACTTTCAAAGTAGAAAAATCTATTCATATTTTTTCATTTAATTTTATTTAAAATTCAAAAAGTATATAGGGGGTCTAAAGTTTTGTTCGCACGCTAACATCAAAAAAAGGGGAGTGCACCCCCCGAGAGAATCTAGGAAAAAAAATTCAACAAAAAATATGTTTAATTTTCACTCATTAAAAATTGTTAAGTAGAAGTAGGTTCAAGATTGAAAGGATAACCAAACCATTAATAGCTCTATGATGGAATTGAAACACAATAATCCCAATGGTAAGATTGATCTAGCAAAAAAACTCAACCCTATTCAACAATTTTAAAAAAAAAACTATTAAAATTGCATTCAAAAATGGATTCTATGAGTTATTTTTTCTAGAATGTGCTTAAATTGCCCCAAAAACAAGATTGTCCATAACTTTCTCATCACTAGACCTAATAGAATGAATCAAAGCTTCAAATGTAGACAAAAATAATATTCTTCGAGGAAAAAGTTAAAAATTGAAAAAAAATTAACTTTTTTTGATTTTTTGGGTTGCTCCTCAAGTTGCTTTTTAGATTCATAGTGGCATAAATTTTTGTTTCTGGGCATCAATTGAAATAAAAACTTTTAAAAGCTAATCCAATTTTCTATCTTCAAAAAATGTTTCAAAAAATTATGTCAAAAATTGAGATCTCACAAGCCTAACCAAAATTCCAAGAGACCCCATAATGACTTTGGGACTTTAGGGGTTAATCAAATTTTGGATTCTTACAAATTGGTAAAAATGGAATAGAAGTTGGACTTGACAAGATTTCATTTAGAATTTTTATCAAAGAATTTGAACTTTGCATGAATAATTTATGGCTTGTCAACTATTACATTCAGATTTAATTTCAAATTTTTATCCCTAAATATTTTTTATTATGTTTTCATCTAAAACACTCCAAAACTACCATCTCTAGTGCAAGTACCAAATTTTAGAAAAACATAACATTTTTAGACTCATATAAGTGTAGGATCTTGTAAGGTAGGAGGCTAAAAAACCACTCCCTTAAGGGCTAGTTTGGCTTTTTCATGTATTTTCTTCAGTAGGAATATTTTTAGCTCATTTTTTAAAATAAAAAAGAATTGTAGAATGTAACACAAGTGGTTTCATATTTTTCAAAGCATCATTGAATTACTTATGGATTTTCAAACAAGTTGTATCATAGGCACATATTATGACCCTAGGTTTACATAAATTTTTCACTTGCAACTTACTATTCTAAATGCCTAAGCAAATTTCAAACCTTAGTATACTAGTTTGAGAAGATGTGGAAAAAGTTTCAGAAATTTTTACTGTGTAGATTTCAAGATGTTAGTGTTTTGAAGAGATTTAACATCTAATGGATGAATTGTAAATGTTTTTAAGAACACATGACAAATTTATAAATAATAAAACATTAAATACAAATTAGACTTGACAAGCTTTCACTTAGAATTTTAATCAAGGAATTTGAACTCTGCATGAACAATTTATGACTTGTCAATTGTTATGTTGAGATTCAAATTCAAATTTTAAACCTTGTGATTTAACCCTGAAGAGACTAGACATCTGATGGGTGAATCATAAATGTTTTTAAGAATGTACGATAGATTTACAAATAAAAGAAGATGGAGTATAAATTAGACTTGACAAGATTTCACTTAGAATTTTAATCAAAGGATTTGAACTTTGCCTAAACAATTTGTAGCTTGTCAACTATCACATTGAGATTCAAATTCAAATTTTGAACCTTATGATTTAATGCTTAGGAGATTAGACATCTAGTTGGTGAATCATAAATGTTTTTAGGAACATACGTGAAGTTTACAATTAATAAATAAAAAATATATAAATTAGACTTGACAAGCTTTCACTTAGAATTTTAATCAATGAATTTGAACTTTGCATGAACCATTTATGGCTTGTCGACTATTGTGTTGAGTTCAAATTCTAATTCTAATCCTTGTGATTTAATTTTAAAGAGACTCAATAGTCAGTAGGTGAATCATAAATGTTTTTAAAAACATTCAAAAAACTTATAAATAATAAATAAATGAAATATAAATTAAACTTGACAAGCTTTTACTAGGAATTTTAATCAAGGATTTTGAATTTAGCATTAGCATGTCAACTGATACATTGAGATTCAAATTTTGAACCTTGTTATATTATACCAAAAAGACTTGACTCACATTTACTGGGTGGATCATAAACATACTTTAGAACATATGGCAAGAGCTAAAAATACACGGGATGTTGTATTTGCAATTATGTTGAAAAAAAATCTTGTCTATTCTAAGGTGATGTGATTAGCTTGGTCACTTGGTGCTCTATAATTTTTGTGCAAGGCTATTATATGGTTTTTAAGGAGAAAAAAACCTTGTAATGTTGAAAAGGTATATGTCTAAATTCTTCTCAAGCTATAAGTTATTTGCAATTAATTGCTTCAAACCTACTTTTGTCTTTGTATATGCTCCTTTAAAGTTTAATTGTTGAAGTCTTTTATTGGCAAAAATAAAATTTTATAATTTTAGTAAGTTCTAGTGTCTTTGAATCTTTGATAGTTTTTAAAAAAAAAATTTGGTGTACATCTTTTAAATCATCATTCACTTCATGTAAACTTTCTTTTGTTTAATTCCAAAAAATATTTCAAAAGTTCAAAAGTCTTTTTCATTTTCAAAGTAGTTTAGATAGAAAATAAATTTTGTCTCTATAATATTTTGAAAATGAATTAGATTTTATAGTACATTTGAATCAATGTATATTTATCCATTGTGAGAATTATGACAAGTTTCATTTTGTAGCCAATGAAATCATTTTGACTTAAAAAAACTATATGAAGATTATATTTGAACTAAATTTTTTATATTTTTGAAGGAAAAGATATATAAAGGGTCAAAATGGCTTGCTACAAGATTACTACTATTAGAAATGACATAAAAAAATTAAATTGTCAACAATTAAATGCTTCTTGCCAATCTATACAACCTTCATTATTTTAAAATTGAAGAATAGTATAAGCATTTATTAATAAGCATTTTTTTGACATGTTCATAACTTATTTCCTCAACCTAAGATTTACTTCCTTTGGTTGTATGATATATGTAGGTATTTTTGTACTATACATACTCCAAAACTGTAGTCACAAATTGACAATTTTACAGTTTTCACCTTTTGACACTTTATTAAGAATTATATAGGCTTTTTTCTTTTTGAATTCCATATTTAGGTGTTGGATTCTTTCTTTTTTAAAACTTGGCAATTTTCAACTTTAGAAATTCTACCAAACCTAGTCTTTTTAACAACCTATTGCACTTTCATTAATGTGCAAATGCAATAAGAAATCATATTTGCTTTCATAATTTAATGCTAAGAATCCATTCATCTATTGTTGAAGGAAAATTAAGACTTTTTCATCAAGTCAAAAATTTTAATTATTTTTTAATCTTCTAATATATAAAAATAAAGATTAAAAAATTTTGAAACAATATTTTTGACACTTTGAATTTGTATTTAGATTTTTCAATGATTTGGATCTAAAAGTAATCTAATATTTAGTATAGGAGGCAAGTGCAAGAATGTTTATCTTATGCATAATTTTACTATTTATTTTTTTATTATATTATCTTCTTAACTTCAAGCCAAATGCTTTTTTTGAAATTGTTTCAAAAGAGGGCTCTTAAATCCCTAAATCTTTACATACAACTTTCTTAGATTTAGAAAAAAAATTATAGCTTATGCATACATTAAGGTTTCTATAAGTCAATTAATATGTTCTTTATATCACAAGAATTCATTACAAAACTCATTTCAAAATGAGCATTTAAGTAATATTTTCTCTATGTGGACATTGTACATTGAAAAATGTAGTCCCAGTTTTAAAGCCATTGGAGTACTTGTTGCATGAAATACCTAAGCATATTTTATAAAAGAAATTGAAATATGAAACTCATCTCTATAACGGGTTGAAATTCAAGCATTGTCAACTTGGAATTGATGAGCACTTTTTATTTGAAGGTTTGAGAAGATGTACAATACTTCAATAATGCACTAAATGATCATATAGCTTGATCTATCAACTCTATAATTAAGCAAAAAATTAGCATTGATTTAGAAAAGGGTATCTTAGGAGATTTTTGGCTTGGAACACCCAACAAATTCTAGGGGCTAAGCACTTTGGCACCTACAAGAATTCAATTTAAAATTAGATTACACAACAATAGAGTTTTCTTATTTGGTGATCTCAAAATATGTGAATAAATAAAATATATAATCTCAAAATTGTCAAGGGAAACATGAGACCAATAATGTCTTGTAGGAATTTAAGATTCAAAGATAATTCATGGTTGCAATGACTAGACTTTAGTTATTAGTTTGATGTTGTAATTATAGTCCACTATTGATAAAAATACATTTTGAGATACTACTTTTTACTAAGATCTTGGTAAATACAACAAAATCAAATTTCTTTAAAGATCCTTCATTTTCAACAACTTGTTATAATATTAGAATTAATTATTTATATATGTTAAAACTTATTGTTGTAGACATCATAGCAATAACCTTGAGTCCATGGGGAGTTAGAAAGATGAGAAGGAGTAGATAGAAGTAATACTTGGGTAACCAAAATTATTTGGCTAATACATGCTACAATGGTTCTAGTTTGATACATAATGCAAGATGTACATTTGCCTTAAATCAATAAATTTCATTCTATTAGACAACATAAATACAAGGGAATTTCTTCAAGACTACAATATTAGATGTGAGTATGCCATAATAGCATTATTGATTTTACAATTAAATCTATTTGTAATCATCACTTTCCACAAACAATCAATAAAAAATGTAGTTGACAATTGTCATGAATAATATTTGTAAGATGGATATCATTAGTGCAAATAATTCATAATTAGAAAATAACACAAACAATACTGAATAAAAATATAATGCTTGTCTCATATGAAGAACAAGTTATTTTCTAAATAAGCAACAATTTTGAATGAAGAAAACCAATTTTTGAAGTAAAATGTAATTTTATTGTTTGAAATTTTCAATGTTTGTTAAAAAGAGAGTTTTGAAAATGTACATTGTTTGAAAGATGAATTAAAAAATTCAGGGAAATTGGCCAATCAAATATTTTTTAAACACTATAAGCCAAATTATAATGTGTTCATGAGTTCAATTTTGCCCTTATGTCTCTTTCAAGTTTTAACTAAGTGATATTGATGTTAATAGAAAAGGCATTTTTACTTTTAAAGTTTTTAAACCCCTAACAATAAAGCAAGTTTCTTTGTTCAAGTTTTTAATGTTTTTTTACAAGAGTGACATTTAAAGGTTAAAGTAGGAATTTTTTTATCATGAATATATTTAATACATTTGTATTGAAGCTTCTTCAAACATTTTAGATTTAAAATATTTAAAAAACCAAGATAGGAGAATGATAAGATGCTAAGCTTTTTAAAGCAACACCTATACATTTGTATAAAATTGTCACATTGACCAGTGTTGTATGTAACTATAATTCAACTATGGACATGTTTGGATATATTATCAAATTTATTGAAAAATTTGGAAGATAGAAAGGTAAAAGAATAAGGGGACTTGTGGAATTTTGGTTACAATGAAAAATATTTTGGAACTCATACAATTGTAATATGCAATGGCATACAATATTTTGACAAATTAAATGAATTTCATAATGCAAATTGGTAATTTCTCTCATATCTATGAATGGTAGAAGTTGAATACGAATATTGTTGAATTCTTTTATCTTGTGGGTTCACTTCTAATTTCCTTGTGCTTTCTGTTAGGAGTTACCTAATCCATATATTTAAGAATTTTTGTGGGAGGCGGATCAATACGATTTAACCCTTAAAGGACCATTGTCCCTTTGGGGAACAAAATGAATTTTGGGCAAGTTCCCATGACCTCAATTTCTAGTGAAACTTTTTGAAACTTTCTCATATAATAAAAAAACTTCTTTCATGGGAATATACTTTTTATTTCCGCTAGTGGTCCAGAAAATCTATGCCATCTTAAATATAATTTTTACACCACTAGGCAAAAAAAATCTATAAAAATTCAAAATTAGTTTTTTAATTTTTTTCTTATAGATCATATTTTTGTCTATATGTGAATCTTTGGTTCATTCCATTTGGATTTGTGTTGTGAAAATTAAGAACAAACTTATTTTATGAAATATCTAAGCATCTTTTTAAAAAATAACTTTTAATATTCATTTCTTAACCTGTAAAGAACCAAGGCCATTTTCTATCAAAATCCATTCAAAATTGCTCCCATTGCTATGTTTATTAATAGAAAATTAATTAATTTTAAAAATCTAACCAGAGGATCTTCTACTAGAATTTTAGAAAAAGTGATAAAAATTTTCATGAAATTTTACCATATAGATTGAAAGATATAAGCATTTCAAGTCAAAGTTCTTTTTTTTTTACTATGTCAATAAAGAATGAAATATGACTTGGGACATGGCATGGAAAAAGGGTTGGGGTCTGATCCCAACATGTTCCCACTATGTTCTAATCATTGGAAATTGTGTTACCAAGAACATCCAGTGGGGAGCTCTAACTCCCAAAAGTCCGAGGTACCAATCCCTAGCTAGTACTTTGAACAATACAAACACATTTTAAATTTATTTATTTTGGAACAATTGAAATGCTCAAATGCAATCTCATCTAAAGTATAGAAAACTACAGTCGAGTCCAAAATTGAATTAATTTAGTGTAACCTAAACTTTTTGAAAAGGATCTCTTTATACCTACATAGGGTGGTAGGAGATAGACCAATCCATGTGGGATATGTTACTTAGAATTAGGAGTTTGAGTGTTCATAGTGAAGTCATGAAACAATATCCCACATAGGGTTGTTCTACCTCCTACCACTTCATGTGCATATAAAGAACTTCACTTCTCACTCGAAATCTCCAAAAACTCAAGTTAATGAACCTATGTGAGATAGCTTCAATGGCTTCAAAGTGAATTCTTATAAATTTCAACTTTCAAGCAAAAACAATTCTTTGGATTGTAAACTTGGCGCCTCCTTTTAGTGCGTCAGCTGTGGAGCACAAAAAGAGTGGGTTGGCTTGGTCTTCAAAGTCCCCTCCTCTGGCCATTGTCCTTCACCAGCGTAATTCTCTGATGCCCTATTGAGGATTGCCTCTCCAAATTTTTCCAAAATCAACTCTCCCCACACTACCCCCCATGTATAAATTGACTTCTATGTGGTATAACTTTTGGATGACAAATCCAAATGTCATTCCCTCTCTCCCCAGTAGCCCTTGTAAAACTTTCTTTCCTAAAAAATTTCCATTAATTGGAATACAAATCCCTTTAATAGGAACCTACCCAATTTCCATCTTGTCCCCCTATGGGAGGATGGTCCTTTAGGGTTAATGCAATTTTCACAATTTTTCAGGAAAAATTGTTTGGAAAGGTTAAGTTTGTTTGTTAGAGCAATCTCTTTGTTGGGATAATTGTCTTTCAATCCCATCTAGAGCTATTAATGATTTAGTTTTCTTTCAATCTTGAAACTACTTCTATGTAATAATTTTTTAAAGAATGAAAATCAAACAATTTTTAAAAAAAGTTTTTTCTTGCGATTTTCAATTCAATTCTTCATCACAAATTTTTTTTTAATTCAAAGTCCGTAGTGCAAAATATTTCCACAATTGAATGTCCAAGTCATTTGAAATTGCAAGCCTATTTTCAATTTTTTTTTCCAACTTTGAATGCTAATATCTTCCAATTTGTATGGTCCAACTTCATGAAATATATACCACATGATCTTAGACAAGTAAAGTATAAGATCCTATGGTTAAATTATGAAAATAATTTTTTATTTTTTATCCTTGAGTGAATGCAATAGAGATGGCAGTTTTGAGTGGATTTTATTAAAAAAAATGGCCTTGGTCCTTTGGGGGTTATACTATCAAAGCTCATCAACCTTGATTCTTACCCACACTTAAAATTAATATGAAAATTATTAGAAACTCACATTTGGATTCTCTCTTATAATTACTCAAAATGAAACCAAAATGGCTTAATTGACTCACCCTCATAACTATGATGATAAACATTCCATTCTAGAACAAACAACAAACATATAGTTCATATTAATTTCAATCTACCAGGGAGACATCATCAACTATTTCAACTATTTCACTATATTGAACAACATTTCATCACTTAAAGTCCCACTTTTGCTCATTTTATACACACAATACATACAACATGTCAACAATCAAATTCTCATTACATTTCACTAAGAACAAAAATTCTATATAAGTCAAACTTGGCTTGGAACACATCTTATATAGTAGTAATATACCAAATTAATCACAAATTTCTTTTAAGATGGTGACAATTACTAATTGGTCAATTGGATAACCAACATTTTCTCCAATTCTTATTTTGTTGTTTGTTAAAATCCTAAATATATTCTATATAGTTTGTTTTATTTACAAATGTAAGCCTTTTCAACTTCCCATTAATAAAATCACTCCATCTACACAAACAACAAGCAATTTCATTTGGCAAAAATCCTTTAGAATACACTATTTCCAAATAAACAAGATTAGACAAAAATACCAATATATTCAATGAATTTACAATGATTCTTGAACTCAAGTATAGTTAAATTGAAGGCATGAGTACTAAAAATCTTGATTGATTCCATATAAGTCCAATAAATATGTTTTAATATTTAATACTTTCATGAAATCTATTATTTCATAAATAGTCAACTTTAAATATTTACATCAATCTATATAGGGCATTTTGATTCTATGGGGACTCCATTGGCCTAAAAACTAAGATTGTATTTTTAGTGCATATTGTGCACATAGAAAAATTATTATTAAAATGAAAAATTTAAAACACATTTTGTAATGAAGTATTATAAAATTAAGGACATGAAAATTGACTTATAGAAACTTTAGTGTACATATAAGCTATGACTTTTCTTGAAAAAAATTGATAAAAAAGTTTAATTGCAAAGATTTAAAGGTTGAGAAACCTTTCATCAAAATCGTTTCAAAATAACTTCAAATTAGAAGTTGAAAGTAAATTAAATCACAAATAAATATATATATATATATATATATAAGGTGAATTCTTTTATACTTGATCATTACATTATCAATTACTTTTAGATCAAACATTTTTCTAATCTAAAAGATAGACTCAAAGTGCAAGAAACATTGTTTGAATTTTTGTGCATGTCTTAATTATTTTAAAAATATTATTTATAATTTTGAGTTGTATAAACTGTTTTGTTTTCCTTCAATTACAAATGAATAATTTTTTTTCAATAAATTATGAAAGTAAGTTTGATTTCTTAATTCATTTATATAAATTAATAAGTGTGAGAGGTCATAGAAGGACTCTTTTTGGAAGGTTCTCTAATTTTTAAAGTTATCAAAATTTAGGAACAAATAGAAATCAACACTTAAATATAGAATTGAAAATGAATAGACAATTTATGAAGTCCACAATTCACAAAGAAGTGTCAAAGTTGCAAAATTGCAAAATTGTCAATTTGAGATTGCAATATTTGGATTACTTGTACCATGAAATCACCTAGATAAACCTCTTTAAGAATATAGAGAACAAATTTTGGTTCTTGAACACATTGTAATTTGTCTCTCAATGATTAAAAATTCATATTTTGATCATTTAATTTTTTCAAGCTCTTATGTTAATTTTTTAACTTTTTGGCAAACATGTCCAAAGCATGTAGAATCTTGTGTTTCATCTTCTTATTGTTGTAGATTTTTGTATTAGTTCTCCATCATTTGTATAGATTTTCAAAAATTATCTTTGCAAATATTATATCGTATGAAGTGTACAATTAAGCTTTGCCTCAAAAAACTTTCCCAATTCATAAACTGCCCCCTTGAAATTGACTTAAATAACTAAGATTAATCAAAACCTTTTTTAAAACATTGCAATTAAAAATACATGCTTTTAATCTGAAAGAAAATAATCTTATGAAAACTACAAACATTCAATGTATAATTAATTTTGAAAGGAATATACAAAGATTAAAATCTGGTTAAAATTTTATTGATGAATATTGGTTGGATAGATTCAACTATAGTAATTGATCTAAGTGTATAAATTTGATGTATGCATCATATTTGACAACTTTTGATTGAAAGACACCTTAAAAATATCCTTCTATATTGTATTTTGTAATTCATCTTTATAATTTTGAAAATTTGAAGTATCCTCTAGTTTGTAAATGATTAAGAGTGGCTTCACTAACTAATCAAGATAGCACTTTTAAGAATATTGTTAATAAGATGATATTTAAATTTCAAACTTATAACAAAAGAAATCAATGATGCTAGCATGTGAACTTTAAATTGCAAGCCTAAAAGCCTTGAGCCTATATGTAAATAATTACTCTGCAACTATTGAAGGTGCTTATAACATACGTACCTGTAATATAAGTACCATGTAATCATTGAAGGTTATTCTAATATAGGCACTTATAATTAAAATATCTTATAACCCAAAAAGGTGCTTATAACATATACACTTTTAATATAGGTACCTATAATATAAATATCATATAGCTATAGAAGGTGCCTGTAACATAGGTATCTATAATATAAAAGTTTAGGCTCTTAGGATCATGGGTTCAAAATCCTAAGCTCATGTGCTAGCAATCATGCAAAAAATACTTTAGCTAGGTCAACTTGAAAAGACAAGCCTATGATGTTCAATGTTGAACTTCAAAATCCTTCACCCTCAATGCTCCCATTTTGTGACAATGATTTAATAAAAAAAATCTTACATCTATTTTCAAAGTTGAAATCTAAAGCCTTCTATAAGTTTTATATAAGTTCTTAACTAGTGTGCATTGTGTTGTTGCCATAATCAAAATAAAAGAAAACTTTAATTTTTTAATTCCAACAATTCTTTAATGTACAAAAGAATGCCAAGGCTTTATTTTAGTGTGAGAGGTTGCATTCTTAATATGAATAGAAAATTTTCTGTACAAAAGATTGCAATGGCTTTGTTTTGTGGCATTTGGACATGCATCATGAAAGCTATGATTTTTCCAAAATAAAAGATAATTTAATTCAATTTTGAAATTTATAAAATTTTGAAATTCCATAACTTTCACATAGTGGGTCCAAAACACCACGCAAAAAAGATTGTGAACCCCTCCATGCAAAGAACTTTCCAACAGTACCAAGAATGATGCTCGGGGACTCACAATTTTTTACATCTTAGTGTATCAAACAAAACAAGCAACCTAACTTTAAGGTATAGATCTTCTAAATTTTCTTTGTAGAAATTTGAAATTATTGTAAATTTTTGAAAGAAAAAACGAAGAAAAATCATTTTCAATTTTCTTTGCTATACATGTAGAATGTCTTGGTGCAACATAGTGATAGAAATATTTGTTTCTTTGAAAACTAAACATAAACAATTGAGGGTACACATGTCATTTTGCCATTAGTTGGAAAAATGAGACAAGTGCTTGTGAAACACCTACTTCCCACCCATACATTTGTATAATTTGTATCCATAATTTGTACGGATATGTATATATCCTATATGTTTCTATATATATTTTGTGTATATTCCACATACCGTATGTATTTCATATTTCATATTTTATATTCTATATTCTATATTGTATTCTATATTTTAAAGGATTGACGGTAAAGATCATCTCTCATGATGACAATCAATGGTGATTGTTTATTTTTTAAATTGGAGATCAACTATATTGGAGAGGGAATGAATTTTTTTAAATTGAAATCAATATCTTTGAATTTTTTTCAAAAGGCATGAGAGAGCACTAGAGTAAAGCATACTTGCACCTTTGAGGTACAAAGTATAGAACATCTTGGTGTAGCCCAAATTTCCATGTTATAGGACCTAAATTCAAACTACAATAGAATTTTCAATTTTAAGAAATCTCCATACTTTCAATGTGTTATAAAAACTAGGCTTGATGAACTTCAATTCATTAGTCAAGCTTAAACTCAATAAAAACATTTTATGGCTAAATTTAAATAAAAAAATAAGAAGCTAGAAGTTGCAAAATTTATTGCAAGGAGATTCACGAATTAAACTTCTTTTTTTTTTAAAGAAAGAAAATGAAGCTTATCCATTTTTGAACCCATTTCCAATTGGAGTCCCATCAACAACCATCCAAAAAACTTAAGCTAACATGTTAGACAATTGTAGGCACAAACGTGAATGCAAAGAAGGTCAATATGGGTTTACCTACATTAATATTTCCATGAGGGAATTTCACTGACCATTTGTTGCAAATGTATTTAAGAGACTCCCACAAATCAATTAGATGAAAATCTACCTTTTTTTTTCCTGTTGAGTTCTTTAAAGTCATATATTTGACACAAATGGGATGTGACCTTGTTGTAGGATTAAGGATTTAGTACTAAAGGTTATACAAAGGCATCAATACTTCAAAGCAACAATGGTAGGATATCAACTCCAACCCAATTGCACCCCGTGCACTTGTACCTTATTTATTCCACTTTGTTATGTCTTCATCTAGTGGAAATTGTATTCAATTTGCATACAATCAAACTTCTTTTACAACATAGAAATGGTAGAAAGTAGTTTTTAACAATATGCACAAAAAAGTTCAATTGCTAAAGGTCAATTATTTCAACATGCTTATATTGTACAATAATTGTGTTTCATTGGTGATTCATTTGTTAATAGTCCCTCTAGTTTGTCACAAACAACACTATTGGTGGTTATTGCACTACACTATATGTACGTAAGGAGTATGCAAATAAAGAACTTTAATTTTTTATACAAGTAGTGAAATTGCATTATGAGAGGTTTAACTATGTATACAAGTTGAGTGTGAAATGAGAGTTGAAAAAATTGGATTTGACTTCCAAAATGGCAATTTTGTAGATTCTTTAGAAGAAGACACAAGGTTACATATGGCAAAGGATTCCCTAGTTTTGCCACAATCTGGAAAAATGCTTTTAAATTACCGTTGCAATGGAGTTGAAAATATTTACTATTTTTTTTCAAAAACAATTTCAAAACGAATATGTCTATATTTGTATTTATTTTTGTATCTATTACAATGGATCATTCTTAGTGTGAACCACCCCTCTTGTCCCCCCAAGTTATTCCAAGGGGGCATGTAAATCCAAAGATGCCCTATTTTGTAATTGATTACTTCCCTAGAAGACCATTGCCCCTTCTAGGGACAAATCGTATTTTAGGCAAGGACACATGGTCTCAATTTTTGTCATGATTTTTTTTTAAAAATTTTGAAGATAGAAAAATTGATCATCTTTGTAGTAATATAATTTTTTTTCCAATTGGTGCCCAAAATTTAAAAAAAATATGACCAAATAAGCTCAAAACAAGGCAGATCAGGCAACAAAAAAAATTTCAAATTTTTTGTAAATTAAATTTCTTTTCTCATATATTTTTTGTACATAGAAAGTTTTGATTCATTTCATTTGGATAAGCAATGTAAAAGTTATGGACATAATTTAGTTTTCTTTCTAGAATAATTTCACCATTGGGATTAATACATTTTAATTCCATCTCAGAGATATTAATACTTTAAATTTTCCTTCTATCTCGTACCTAGCTCTATTTAACAATTTTTTAAGAATGAAAATTAAGTTTTTTTGAAATAATTTTTTTCTTAGACTCTGAACTCAATTTCCCACCATAAAGATTTAAACCCTCAAAACTCTGTAGTGCAAAAAATTTAAGTTAAGAAGGTTCAAAGCCCAAAATTCTAGGCCCTTGATTTACAAAAAAAAAAATGTTGTCTTCACTTTAAACCCATATATCTTGCAATTTGTGTAGTCAAAATTTCTTAAATTAGTTCCACACATTATCATACTAATTAGGTATAAGATCCTACAATTAGATGTGCAAAAAAAATTCAAAATTCAATTTTTTTTTTACTGTTTGCAATAGAAATGAAAGTTTTGAATGTTTTTTTGGCAAAAAAAAGGTGTTGGTCAATCAAGGGTTAATTTATCTTCTGTACTGGCATAGGGTAATTTGGAACCTGTAGTTGCAAATATGAATTCAAAATTTGAAAATTTTATGATGCATGACAAATAAATTTTAAATTTTTTTCCCTTGGGGACAAGCAAGGGGGGCAGTTCACCCCTTGGGGCCTTCTCCCTCGTGGCAATAAGTTTCATAGCCTCCATAAGCTTAACAATCCAACCAGAATTCCTCCGTCTTCCGCCTCTCCCAACCAACTTAATCCTTGAAAGGCTCTTGGGGTCCCTTTATATGACCCGTATTTGGCCTTATAACTTTTCAATTGTGGTTTATTATATGAATTTTGATACATTGTTATTTACATACCACCACGATCATTAACCCCTAAAGCACTAAATTGCATTTTTTTTGGCAACATAACAATTTTGAATAGCTTACTATAAACAAAAAATTTATTCTTTTTTAAAATGAATGAATCCCCCCTCTCTCCTCTTCTACAATGATTGACAAAACGGAGTACTACAACTTTGAAAGTGTTTTCATTCAAACAACCATACCATTGGCATCAATAGACAAAGTCCAAAAGTATAGATACATATATGAAAGTTGTAGTGTGCGACATACTACACGTTACTATGAAAGTTTGAAGAAGAAATGAATTGTGACTGGAAAGAAAATCAATCTCAAAGTTGGCCATGTCCATTTTGTTCAACATGGCCACCTTTGAAATTGGTTTTCTTTCCATTCACAGCTCATTTCTTCTTCAAACTTCCATCGTAACGTGTAGTATGTCGCACACTGCAACTTTCCTATATGTATCTCTACTTTTGGACTTTGTCTATTGATGCCTATGGTATGGTTGCTTGAATGAAAACACTTTCAAAGTTGTAGTACTCCGTTTTGTCAGTCAGTCACTCACTGTGCACACAGACAGGTGAAAGTGAAAGTGAAATTGAATGTACAATGAAGACTGAGGACAGGATACTCCTGTGTGGTCATGTGTGCCTTGCTTCCTCTCATTGAATGTTTTTTGGGTGCTCCTTTGACTCTGATGATGATGACAACAATCTTCACTTCAAGTGGCTCCTGGATGGTCTCACTATAAAACTTATAACTTAAAATAAAATAAAAAAATGAGAGTTGGAGGGAGGTGACAGAGGAGGCCCATAAATCGTCCATTTTAAGAGCTGAAATTGGATTTGGGGGAGGTGAAACTTCTTGAAAATGTTTTATCAATAATTTTTTTTAAACACAAGTGGAATTGGCATCTAACCCAAGTCGTTTCATGTTTTTTGGAGCTTTGTGGAATTAGTTATGAATTTTTGAAGTTGAAATGATATAGGGCTCTAGAATCACCCACATCCTCAAATGTACATTGTTTGTATGTTGTTGAAGGCTACAAAAAAGAGTTGGAGGACACTGAGAATGGAAGAGGTCCATAAATCGTCCATTTTAAGAGCGCAACTGGATTTGGGGGAGGTGAAACTTCTTGAAATGTTTTTTCAGTAAAGTTTTCTTGAAAGACTAGCGGAATTGGCATCTAATCCAAGTTGTTTCATGTCTTTTGGAGCTTTGTGGAATTAGTTATGAATTTTTGAAGTTGAAATGGCATAGGGCTCTAAAATCGCCCACATCCTCAAATGTACATTGTTTGTACGTTGTTGAAAGCTACAAAAAAGAAACATGTACAAATAGTGTACATTTGAGATTTTAGAGCGTGTGTGCTTTCAAAATCTCCTACCTTATAGCAACCAACACATCATGGTCAGGATTAGGAATAGGCCTTCATGTCATTGCTGAAATTTTTAAAATATTTTTTTCAAAGGGCAAGTGTGAGGAAAGATGAGAGCAATTGAAATTATGTTTTTTCAACAAAGTATGAATTTGCTATGAATTTTTGAAATGTGGTGTCTAGAAGAATCTCTAAACTATATCCCAAACCAACAAAACTTGTATCTATAATGCTCATCTTACTCACTTACAAGAGTCACAATGTTCTCTAGCATGGTTACAACATGAAGGTCTAAAAACACTACTAGAAAATTTCGTATTTCTGTTGTTTTGGTCGCGTTGATCCGGTCAAAATCTGACAGAAATCTGTTGGTTTCAACAGATTTCTATCAGATTTTGACCGGATCAACGCGACCAAAACAACAGAAAAATGAAATTTTCTAGTAGTGAAAACTCATTTCTTGCAATGAATTTATACTCCATTTCTGTCACCTAAGACTTTGATTGTAGCCCTAATCTCATTTATTGAAAGAAACTTGTAATGGAGTCATTTTCTAAATGTCCATGATGGGTCTTTTGCCTATAATGGATTGTTATGACAATGAACAAAGAGGTTCTATGAGTTTCTTAGACCACAAAACTTCTCATTCATCCAAACTAATGCTTGACTTTAAAAAAAAACTTTTGATGAGGTGAATTTGATGAAATTGAGGTAAAAAAAATACATGATATGTATTTATAAACATATAAGCAAAAATATTTAGAAATCCAAGAAAAGATTCAAGCACTAAAGAATGAAGAGGGAACTTTATAACTAATTTAGTAAAACACAACTAAACAAGTGTCTTTGAATGATCTTGAATAACCGGCTGTTGGAGGGCAGTTTGAGTGTAAGTCAAACCAACATTGTGGTAAAAAGGGTTCAAACTCAAAAAATCCCAAGGTCATTTTTTCATCAAAATTCAATCAAAACTACCATTTCTATTGCAAAGAAGAAAAAATTTATAGATTGTATTGACCCTCATATCTAGCAATAGGATCTTATTCTAGCTTAGTACAAGAATGTATGGAAGAACCTTCATAAACTTTGACCATGAAGATTGCAAGATATTTGCATTCAAAGTGAAGAAAGTAGTTTTTTCTACACCTCACGTGACTAAATTACAAGAATTTCAATCTTCTTTACTTAAAAAAAGTTTGATTTCTTAATATACAAATCAAGTTTAAAACCTAGAAAAAATAATTAAATTTTTTTTGTGATTTATATTCTTTAAAACATTGTTGAATAGAAGTAGATATAAGATAGAAGGAAAATCTAAATTGTTAATAATTCTAAGATGGAATTGAAACACACTAATTTCAACAAAGAAATTGTTCTTACAAGTATATTAAACTTTATGGAACTTGTAAAAAGTGTGGAAATCAAGTTCAAAAACAAATCCTATACATTATTTTCATGAAAAAATCCAATGATTGTTTGCAAAATAAGAAGCTCCATTACTTTTATATCACTAATCAAAATAGAATGAATCAAAACTTCATATAGAGAAAGATATAGCCTATGAAAAATATGTGTAAAAAAAATTCAATTTTTTTTGTTGCATAACTTAACTCCATTTTCAGTTTAGGAGGGTATAACTTTTATTCTCCAACATTGATTGAAATAAAATTCATGTTCCTAGAAAGATTATGTATTTTCCTATCTTCAAAAGAGGTTTAAGAAAATCACATAAAAAATGGGGATCATAGGACCTGCATGAATTTTTATATATAATGCATATTCCAAAGAGACACCTGGAATTTTAGGGGTTAAAATTTAGGGGTTTATTGTAATCCAATGGCATATGTTGGGTAGGTCCTCTCCCTCTTAGTTCCCCTAGTTTTGTATCCAAGTCCTAATTTGTATCTAGGCCATTATCAATAGTTACAACCTTTCCAATGTAAATGACAAAAGAAGTTGAGCATATAGACAATTTATATGCTACATCCCCTTGATATTTGGTCCTTATAGGGCTTTTGTGATGTCGGATGTTACTTATGTGACCTTGAATTCTTATCTCCAATAACTTAATTTTGTACAATTTGCCTTATTGAAGTCCTATTATTAAATATTGAAATTAATACAAAATATTTATATATTATTTTATATCTTATTTACATAATATTCTAGGGGAATCAAAGATGAAGTTTATGGCATCTTCTCAAAGACACTTGTGGGGGTTCTTAGGTTGAAATGTTCACATAAACTACAATTTAACTAATTTACAACATACTATCAAGGTCATTCATTTTTTTATCAATATGTTAACATATTTTCAATGTACTTGTGACTTGGAGTTACTAAAGCTTAGTCATTGCCATACTAAGTACTAGCAAAAAAGACGTGTTGGGCCACTAAACTATAGAATTTGTAGTTTGGTGATCCAAAACCTCTCTTCTAATAGTAAAGGTTGAATAAGGAATTATAGAATAAAAATAAAGGCTCTAAGTAGAAACAAAGCTTGCTTTTTGAGGGTGTCGGGTTACAAAGCTACAATGGAAATTTCATATTGTTTAATGCATATTGAATTTGATATAGCGGTCATAACAAGGAGCACACCAAGAAGGTAATATTGTAGGTTTGCATTAAGAATCATGTTGGTCATGCTCTTACTTGCTCCACTCACTATTTATTTTGTTTGATTTAAAATACTAGTCTTTTAAAAAAAATGAGATGGGAGTACACAATTCCAAATTTTGACCTTGGAAAGGTTTTATTTATTAGTTACCAAGAAAATAATGATAAAGCTTAATAAATTTGACATTATAAATACTTAGAGACCTAGATTTGGACTTAGATACCTCAAATCAAAGTTCAAGCAAAAAATTCAATCATACCACTCATTAATGGAGGAAGAGCAACCTCAATAAAAATGAGAATTTTTTTTCTTATAGTAAACTAGAATCAAGAAAAGGTTTCTAAAAACCTTTATTGATGTGTGAATTTTGGAGTGAATTCAAGGTTTTGACTCAAAAAGACCTCTTAGATATAAACTAAGTCACAAAGCATTTGACCTTTGTTTTCTTTGGTAGTTGCCATGGACTTTTCAATATCATGCCTTGTTCATACTTCAGTTGGATTGGTTGTGTATACAACACAATGAAAACAAAGTATACATTTGCATCTAGCTTGTATGAGTACTTAGTTTCTTGCCTTCAACTGCATTGCCACAACTCCTTACATTGTCAACACAAGCAGTTTGATGTACCAATGAGCATTTTATAATCACAATCTATGGCACATGAAGATTAAGTGAATCCAGACAAAAAGGATTTAGATTACTTTCATTGATAGACTAAATCTTTGATAACTTTCCAAAATGTGCGGTATTTTCTTGTACACAATCTACTCATACACAAACAATGGGCAGTCTTCTAAACAAACTTGTGTCACAATATTCTTGAGAGCAAAGACCAAAGTGTGAATTGAAAACAATTTATCAACAATACTTGTTCATTCACTACAATCTCAATGGACACATGTATAGCCAAGTAAGGGCCCCTCCATTCAAGAGAAACACCAAGCCATGATGGAGTAACTTAGCACGTCTAAATTCTACATAGCTCATCGATCATCAATCAAGGATGCGGAACTTCTATCTATAGGAATTAACTTAAGACCTAGTCAACCAAGTCATAGTGATGTTTAGCACCACTAGATCAATTGTAGTAGCCATCATCATAACGAAAGTCTCTAGAATATAAATCTTTTACAAAAACATTCTTGGTATACACTCCAAATGCATGTCCAATGAACTCCATAACTTACTTTTCATAAATCCAAAACACCTATCATTGATAATAGACCGTAGATACTAGAAAAAAAATGTGTCAATCACAATTGGCTAAAAAGTGACTAAATATTCTATACAAATGTCCTATGACTATAGCCCTTAATTACAAAGTAGTTGTAGAATGAAGTGTATCCCGGGGGTGCACTACAAAGGAAGTTCGTGGGTGAGGAGCGACCAAACCCTAACTACCCATTTCTACTTTTCCTAATTACTTTCTAATAAACTATAATTTCAACCTACAATTTTGAGCTTTGTTTAACAATGTCTATAGGTTTCTATTGCCAAAAATTTCAATCCTAAATAACATATGATATATTGTCTAGAAAGGATTGAAAAATGAACTAAAATGGCATGTTTTTCAACTAAAATATTTATAGAGATCACATGAAGATGACTATAGTATCAATATTTAGCCAAAATAAACTTTCAGTAAAAAGCTATTTTATAGAAGTTTTTTTCATTTTTCAATTTTTTTTCTTATATAATATAGGGGTGTGAAAATTATTTTTAGCTTTATAGTGTATCTTTTTTCTTTTAAAATTTGTAATTAATTATTATTAACATAAAAATACCAATAATTCAAAACATAAACTCTCAAAGTAGGAATATCTATTCGTATTTTTTTTTTAGAAAAAAAATAAAATTTTAGGATATAACTAGCGGTTGACGCTTGCTTTGCTACGTATTAACTATATTAATTTCATCAATTTCTCATGTGATAGAATGTAGATTAATAAAGTGTGTATAATCTTTAAATGAAAATATTGACATCTTCATACAATATTTTTTAGAAATACATATATTGTGCAATAGAAAGTAATTAAAGAAAATCTTTATATCATAATTTTTTTTTTAAAAATCTATGCAAACATGAAAAAATTGTAAGGACGCCAAGACACCACTTAATAAATATCTTCACTTACAAACAATGGTGACCAAATTTGAAGAATTGAAATGTAAACACTTTGTAAATACTTTGTTGTAGAATCTAAAATTGCTTCAATCTAACAAAGCTTCAAATCATTTGGTAGTAAGAAAAGAATATTAGAATTGAAAACATTCAAAGCTTAAAAAATCATAAAATTGTAGAAGTAAAATGAAGTGTGAAGCCAAGAAATATGAATCCTTCATAATATCACTATACCTTTGTAATATCACATTTTAACACTATGTGATATTACAAAGGTGAAATGGCCATTGGAACTCTATAATACCACATTGTGTATAAATATCATATTACAGAGGGATTAAACTTCTATAATATCACATAGTGTAAAAACGTGATATTACGGAAGGCCTTGTGATTTTAGTAGTATGATAGTATGACATAGGGGGTCCAAAATTTGGTCGCTTCTCACCCATGAACTTCCTTCATAATGCACCCCCGGGAAGTGTATACATTGTTTTAGTCACAAAGCAGTTATAGAATAAAGTGTAGGATTACAAGAGTTGTAACAAAGTTCAAATTTAGAATGAATATAAGTTATTTTCCATTCAATAATCATCACAGTTGTCAGTGTGGACAAGTCTATACCTTGTAGAATCCATCGTGTTGATTTCTAGAAAATTACTAAGAAATAATTGCAACTGTAAAATGTCAATAGTCATTTCCTAGTCATTTCTTAGTCATTTTCGAAGTCAATTCTTGATTGTCTTATATCAATTGTCCCATATCAATTTATCAAAAGTACCATTAGGTTGGACATATAAGACTTGTAAGTTGTTGTACTCTTATATAATGAATTATGTTAATCAAATTATACTTTGTAAATGTCTTCTTGGCCTCAATTTGCAATCAATATAGTAGGTATATGACACCAAATGCATCCATAATCACATGGGATGGGTATCAAGTGCTAAGCTCCTTTTACAATTGCTTGTCTACTCTTGCACATGTACAAGTCCAATTGTTAATTCTTGATAATAAAAGTGTTTTTCAACTTGAACAACCCATAAATAGCAAAGCTTGGCCTATACGTATAACAAAGCAAAATATATCAATTGCTTGTAGAAGAAATGCACTCACTTGTGCATTCAATTTTAAAGCCTTGAATGATAGCTCCCAACCCCTCTCATTCCATAGTAGACCCATTGTGTTTAGCCCAAGTGTTCTCATTGTTTGCAACAAAAAAGTGTTGGGTAGAATTTGTGTTGAGATTCGATATGTACTTCATGTGAATCTAGCTTTGCAAGCACTTTAGTAAGAATGATCTATGGTTTCTTACTATAAGAAACTCGTATTTTTTTTGGATGTTTGACAATGAACATGAATGTTTTACAAAACATCAAGATATGAGAGTGAAGATGGATCTAAAAGGTAAATATCTATGGGTGTTGTATAGAATGTTGCCAAATTATTTTAAAAACAAGTTAATGCTATTAATAGCATTGATGTTTTATTTGACATGAATACAAATGCAATGATGTTTTTTGGAACATTTGAAAAAATATAGTACAACTAGGTCAGTGAGCAAGCCCATTTTGACTATGGGTAAGATTATGAAAGTTATTGTATACTATTGTAAAATGTTGACTAGATGTGAAAAATATAAGGGAAGGGCAACCATTTGGCATGCATTACAAAAGAAAGGAAAATGGATGGATGTACACTATAGATGAAAAGATAACCTCTTTATATAAGTGGGGTGGTAGGAAGTAAAACAACCCAGGTGAGACATATAAAGCAAAAATTGTGTTCAAAGTAGAAACAACATCTAGATGTCCAGTGGTCAAGTTTTCATCTTGAAATCATCCCATATCCTTTGAGGATTCATAATGGACAATGAATTTCATTATAAAAACAACCTCTCCATCCATCATTCTCACTAAATGTCAATAAAGTAATTCCTTTATTTTGCCATAAAAATTCAGTTGATGATAGATGGTTTTTGGACTTTTCAATTAACATTGGATTATTTTTGTTCTTTTACAACAACTTGGTCATTTAATTCTTGCTAAATTTGACAATTTTTCTTGTTCATTTTTTTCAACTTTTTTTTGAATAATTATTTTTTGTTGACCTTGCCCCATGCTATTTGTCCAATGTATACGAGAAAAATTTAGAACATTGAAAAATTGGTACAATACTTGGGCACCTTGTAAATAACCTATTCGGATTTTCAGTTTCATATTTTTTTAGTCATTTTGTGTGATTTTGTATGGCTTTAGTTATGTTTTGTTTGATTGGTGTTCCAAATGGGTGATTTTTGAATGTTTATTAACCAATTTGAAAGTCCTTTCTTTGTGTTTTAGTCAGAAGCAGTCAAGCATGAGCCGCGGAGGTGGAATCGGAAGGGAAGCCAATTTGGAGAGTGAAGGTTGTTCCGAGTTGTCTGAGGATAATTTCTATTTGAAATGCAGGATGACAATTCCGAGTTGGAATGTTCTGTGTTTTCGTTCAAGTAGGAACTGTGTGAAGCCAACTAGGTTGGGGTTGTTGTGGTTTCCAAAATGGATTGCCTGTGGTCGGCAGTTAGGGTTGTGCAGGGAGCTGCAGGTGCCAATTTGGGAGTTTGTGTGTGTAATTGGTGGACAGTTATGTTTGAGGTTCCTCATTGGCAGTTTGTGAGTGTTGAGGTGATGCCGAGTCGGTTAAGGAATTACCTGGCTCGGGGTTTTAAAGGGGAATTTTCCGATTTTGAAGGCACCCACTGTTTGAGCGAAGTCCAGTGTGTGTCCTAGTCCTGAGTTGGCTGTGTATTTTCTGGTTTTGTGTGTTTGGTTTTTTTGTTGTGTGTGAATGTATGTTTGTGTCAAGAAGTGATGCTTGTGTGTCATGTTGATGATGTGAGAGCAAATTGGAAATTTGTCGTAAGGATGGAAGTTTACTATGTTTGAATGAGAGAAGTTCGAAGGAGCTATCTGTGTCCAAGTCGGGGATTGGTAGAAGTTTGTATGTTCGGTGTGTGCAGAAAGTGAAGAATTTACCGAGTGGGTGAGAAGCCGAGGTGTGAAGAGTGAGAATGAAACCCAACTGCGAAGATATAGCAGTTGATGTGAGTGTAGTGATGTGAAATTTGTTGATGAGGTTATGGTTAAGTGAAATCAAGGCTTTGTAGAAGCAATAATGGAGAATCAAGGAATCCATGACTGAGTCCCAATTGGAAATTAGAAGGAAGGACTTAGTATGGATTGAGGTCGTAGTAAGCAAACGAGAAAAAAAATAAGCTGCGAGTTTGTGCCAAATGTATTAACGGTGATTTGTTCACCAAGTCGGATGAATATGATGGATCTTTGAAGCAATTGGGTGTATTATAAATGATTGTATGAGCTTGATTGAATACCAGGTTAAAGCAAATATAAATGGTGGAATTTGTTGAAGCGATGGGCGAAGCCAAATGGGAAGTTTGAGTGTCATTAAACATGTGTGTTATGAGCCTGAGTGGATGACAAGCTTGAGTGGATGACTCTGTATGTGTGCTGCACAATGTCATGAGTGTATACCAAGTCGGGTCAATTAAATTTAGTTGTTGTCATGTTTGGGGTTCTGAGATATATGAGTAAAGGAGAGAGTGATATATGTGCAATTTGGAGAGACTGTGAGCGTTTATAAGAAGATAAATTATCCAAGTTGAGAAGGAAGGAGGAGAAAGAATGTAAGAGTGAAAAGGTTGATTTCAAACCGGTTTGTAAGAAGGGTCAATGGTGTGGTAATAAAAATTACATCAAGCCAAATCGTGAAGATAAAGACATGAAGACCAAGTTGGTGAAAGAAGATCTGGTGGTTCCTTGTGTTGGTGACAAGTGCAAGGTTGACAAGTGATTGATCCAAATTGGGAGTCAAAGTGCCGCAGTGGGCCTACATCAGCAGCACCAATTCCAATTTGGTGGAAAGATGAAAGAATCCAACTTGAAGATTAAAGATCAAATTTAATTGGGTGATACTTAAACTTGGTGTTTTAAGAATGGAGTGATTAATTAATTTAGTAATTATTAGAGAAATTGTGAGGAATTAAATTAATATTAGTTGGAAGTATGGTTTCCTTGGTTGTTTTATTCCTAATTAGTGGTCCGAGTGTCGTTGTAGAAGTAATCCTATTAAAATAGCCTCCCTTGGAATGAACTTAGCTATTAGTTTAGATATTCCAAATAGGTCTAAACATAACTACACACCTCAATGCCATCAACTAGTATACAATAGCAAAATGCACTATCTTCTTAGACCGTGGACTCAAGAATTGTATTATTATCTTGGAGATGTATCACTTCATAGCTTTTATCCCATACTTGGGCACATCAAACCTTGTATCTACCTACACATGTAATGAAATTATTCCACTTTAATTAGGCCTAAAATTTTGGATTTTTTGTCAAAGGTGTAGCAAACAATGCACTTCACTAACTACATGCCACCATGATTCCCACAAATGGCTTTGGCCTAGACCAATTTGGCCATCCACTCAATTTGAAAGTGTTGTATATAGTTATAGTTGGCTCTAGACTTTTTTGATGGTGGAAGGCTATGGAAATCATTGAGTTAGATTCAATTTCTTTTTCTTTATCCAATATGTGCACCAAATCTTTGTACAATTGCTGATTAATTTAAATAGTGCATAATCATGATTATTTTTGAGGGATTTACCCCCTAAAGTCCCAAGACCATTTTTTGGTCAAAACTCTCAAAACTACTATTTTCAATGCAAACAACAATTTTTTTTAAATTTGATTTTTTGCATATCCAATTGTAGGATCTTGCACTATACTAGTATGGAAAATGTTTGGAACAAATTACAAATTTTTTGACAATATCGATCACAAGATATAAGCATTTGAAATCAAAAATATGTTCTTTTGTTTCTAGCTTGACTAAATTATAAGGCTTTGAATCCTCTTAACTTATAATTTTGTTCTATAAATCATGAGATAATTTTTTTTATACTAAATAATTGAATTGAAAGTTTGGAAATAAAATTCAAAAAAACACCATGTAATTTGCATTTTTAAAAAAGTTGTTTAAGTCAAAGTATATATATAATAGAAGGAAAAACTAAATTGTTGATAGCTCTAAGATGGAATTGAACTACACTAATTCCAATGTGAAGATTGTATTAGAAATCAAACTAACCAAATTTTTAAAAAAAATTGAATTGAATTAAGAAAATGGATCCAATTCATTATTTTTTCAAGAATTTGCTAAGATTGCTTACAAAACAAGAAGCTTCATAACTTTCACATTCCTTATCCAAATGGAATGAATCAAATCTTATTGCATAGACAAAAATAGAAACTATAAGAAATTTTATAAATTTCATAAATTATTAGAAGTTTTTTTTTGTTGTTGTTGCCTGCCCTCACCTATTTGAGGCTTTTGTTCATGGGCATGAATTGAACTATACTCCTAAAAAAATTAATCAATCTTCTTATCTTGAAAATAAGTTTCAAATTCTTTTGCCAAAAATTGAGATCATAGGCATCTGTCTAAACCTTCAAGAATCCCCTAAAGAAACTTACTTTGGACATTAGAGGTTAACTTACAAAGATGACAATGAACAACAAACTTGTGGCAGCAAATGGAATGTGGTGGCACACAATTGGACAATTAAGCAATTGTGGGAGGATCAATCTTGCATGCAACAAGGAAAACAATGGATCTGGTAAACCATAAGCCATCTTTAAGACTTTTGGACAATGACATAGCCAAAGCTATTGGGAAGGGGGTTGAAAATTTTCCAACTTATTTAAAAAATAAATTGTTAATGCTTTTTTGCTAGGTCATCCACGGTGCTAACTCACCCCATGGAAACTCCCAAAACAATTGCTTTTCACAAAATATGGAATGACGTACATTGGTAATGTGATCTATCAAGATTATCATATATTTTTTTGTCTTTTAACTAACTTCTGAAAAAAAATTAAATTAAATTAAATTCTACCATGTCTAAATTTGAGGTTTCTTATATCCATTCTAAATACTTTTGAATGCACTTCCAATGATAAAAATTTCAAGTTCTAATTACAAAGCTATGAAAAAGTTGGAGCTACATTTAGCAAGATAGTTATACCAAGCTATTGAGGACACACTACTATTGTTCTTTAATTTTGAATGAATTGGGAGATATTTTTGTTGAGGAATGAATATTGATATTGTTTACTGGGCTTAACTTACCTTATTAACCCTTAAAGAACGAGCTGGTCATTGTGGAAATCATTTATTTGGGTACTATGTGAATCACTGGCTTAAAAAAATGTAGAAGCATTCATTGGAAGTCAAACTATTGTAGAAGACATTCCCTCTTTACACAAAATTTGGAGATGAATATTTGCACTTCTATCCTGTATAGATAGATTCTTTATCATTCGTTGGCCAGAAAATGTCCTCAACGTCGTTTATGGGTTAAGTTACTTTCCGGTTGGGTTTGGTCGAAGTAGAACAATGTAAATACTAAGTGGACCAAGGCCCTAGACATGCATTAGAATTGTGTGCTCATCAATGAGGTGAGGTCCTTGCTTTCTCCCCGGCCTCCAATAAACTTAACCCTTAAATGACAAGTTGGTCATCGTGGAAATCATCTATTTGGGTACCGTGTAAATTGTTGGCTTAAAAAAATGAAAAAACTCAACACTCATTGGAAGACAAACTATTATAGAAGACATTCCTTTTCCCATATAATTTGGAGGATGAATAGTTGCACTTCTATCATGCATGGAGAGATTCTTTGTCATTTAACAACCCAAAAATGTCCTCCACGTTGTTTATGGGTTAAGCTTATAATAGCTAACCCATTTCCACCCCACCACCACCCCATTTCCAATCTACAAGTTGCTTTCTTTCCATGAAGTTGTGCTTTTCTTTCCGTGAAGTTGTGGTGGAGTTCGAGGAGCACTTGTGGCACGTTATGATTGGTTGTAAGGCTGTCCGTATTGCAACTAGCCCTTGGTCGATCTTGCAATCAGCCTATGGTCATAAATAGAAAGGTCTATACCACCATTATAGGTCAAAGAGACTCTTTCACTAAAAAAATTCATAGAAAATATGTTTTTGTGTCATAAAATTCTGGAAAAATATGCGATCCTTCCAAACTCTATTCCTATCGGCACTTGAAAAACCTGTGCTCCAAATATGCGCAATTGCTTAAGTGGTTGGAAATGGGTCCCCTCGCGTCCCCGTACGATGAATGATTTGTAAGCTTAAAGTGCACCTTCCTTCCCCTGGCCCCTGCAGATCATGTGATCATGTTGACTTCCCATGCAGGGCCTGCAGGGGATCTAACTCAGCCTCATGGCCAGAGTCATCAAACAGTTCTGGGCTCACGGCCTCGCTCCTGGGTAGGAATGGGGGGAGGAACCCCTGGCCATTCTTGATGGCACGCGGATGAAATTATGGTTCTTCAAGTGGACATGAATGGACATGGATGAAATATGGATTTGGGAAGTGGACATGAATGGCCATGGATGAAATTCTGGTTTGGGAAGTGGACATGATATGGACATGGATGAAATATTGGTTTGGGAAGTGGACATGAATGGCCATGGATGAAATACGGGTTTGGGAAGTGGACATGAATGGCCATGGATGAAGTTCCGGGTTGGGAAGTGGACATGAATGGCCATGGATGAAATTCTGGTTTGGGAAGTGGACATGAATGGCCATGGATGAAGTTCCGGGTCTTCAAGTGGACATGAATGGCTATGGATGAAGTTCCGGTTCTTCAAGTAGATATGAATGGCCATGGATGAAATTCCAATTTTTGAAGTGGATATGAATGGCTATGGATGAAATCTAGGTTTTGAAATGGACATGAACGGTCATGGATGGAATTCCAGTTCTTCAAGTGGACATGAATGGGCATGGATGAAATTTAGGTTTTGGAAATGGACATGAACAACCATTTCTCGAACATCAATTTGGTGGATATTCTTTTCTATTGGAGTGAAAAAGTGACAAAAATCTACTAGAATTTTACAAGAGGCTTTGTCCTTGTAGCACTGACTCACTTTTCGAGTAAGATAACTAAGGTAAACCAACCCATGATAGGCAAACCGCCCAATGCAAATACCTAGAAAACCACCCATTATAGTCATACGTCAATGCATGGTAGACTTTTGCTAGTGAATGAAATTAGAACTTCATAAGGTTGGTAAGTGGCCAAAATCAATGCCATGAATGATGGTGATGGAATTATTAGTGACTCCTTTAGGACCTTCTACTTTTCTAGTGTAAATTCATTAGAAGAATTAACATTTTTAATATTTTGTGTCATAGCCATGTTAGGAAACATTGTGATTGGTTTAGGTGGTAAGATGACCATTGTGGGTAGACTTTTTGGTGGTTTGGGGGTATTTTAGAGACTATTTTGGATCAATTCGGTAGTACACTTCAAAAAATCATAACAAATTTATACTTTATAAAAAATTCAATTTATCTCTCCATTCTCATTTTTGTCTTTGCATGGAAAAAAAAATTATTTTTTCAAAAATTTCAACAAGGTAAACCAACCATTATGCCTATCATAAACTAGTTTACCTTACACTAAATAGTGAAATTAGGTTGCCTGAACACTTAGGTTGTCTCACCTTAAGAAAATTACTTTATAAGCCATCAAAGTGAATAAATACTTCTACAAGCATTTCCATTTGTACACATGGAGGTTCTTGAGTTCCAATTACAACCACATCTAACTCAAAATAAGTACATTCTTGCATAGTAACAATAAATATTCATATAGTGTCAAATGTCAAGAAATTAGTGAGGGGCAACCTAATTTTACTATTTATTATACTCAAACTACAGTTTGGTAATTTTTCTTGATGCAAAGTGAGATTATCTTCTACAAAGGTGCACTATGGCTAAGTATGTAGGAATTGTGGTTTGAAAACAAATTTCCAAAGCCTATACAATCTCATAAAAGGGACAACTTTGTGTAGATAAACTTGGATTCTAAATTGAAAAATAACCAAGCCTAGGGTAAAGTTCGTTCAAGGGAGGCAGTTTAATAGGATTGCTTTCTAAAAATTCTTAATTGGTCATCACAACCAAAGAATAAGAGAAAATGTTCCCTAACCCCTAAAGGACCAAGGTGCATTTTTTGGCAACATAGAAATTTTGGGTAGGTGCATGTGAGCGGAGATTTCACTCATTTGGGCTGAATTTTTTGACAAGGTGTGGACAAGGAAAATCTTCCATGTGCACTAAATTTTTTTGCATCTGAATAGACTAGTGAAAAGATATGATGCAAAATGTTGTTTCAATCTCAACTTGGGCAGTTCGGTCAGCTCAGAAAAAATCATTTTTTTCAAAAATTTAAATTTGAAAATGTTTCTTAAGATTCATATATACAAGAAAAGCTTTGAATCATTCCATTTCGATCAACGAGTCAAAAGATATGAGGATTTTTAGTTTGCGGGCACTTATGGATTCTCTACTCTAAAATAACCTTTGAAGTCCGTTATTTTACTCAATTTTCAATATTTTTGAAAAAAATTAAAATCATAGGATGTAGATTGTTTATTAGAACATTGCAACCGTTGGGATTTGTAGTTTCCAATTCCATAATTAAATTCTTAACAATTTAGGATTTTACATAATTCACTACTTCTTTCTAGTTACTATTTTTCTTTCTATATGTTGTACAATTCCAAATGATTTCAAAATTTCTAAGCATGGAGACAACTTGTCTTTGATAAAGAATCCAAAGTTGCTCAACCATTTTGGCCATTTTTTCATACAAATTTGATCCTCTAATCCGCAGTTGCCTAATTTTCAGCAGGGTCAAAAAAATGAATTATGCAAGTTTAAACACTTATTTCTTGCAATCCACACGGTGGAATCTTCTGAAAAAATTTCCACATCTTTCCAAACTAGTTTATTACAAGATCTTACAGTTACGTGTGTCCAAAATTGATTTTTGTCTAAAACTTGGTACTTGCAGTAGAAATGGCAGTTTTAGAGTGATTTTAGTGAAAACATAGTCAAGGAACTTTAGAGGTTAACCACATGCAATTTGTATTAACCTCACGCAATATCTCTAATTGCCAAATTCATCTCTCCCCTCATAATGGCCACAAGGGTTGAGAAACACTCCCCAATTTTTATTTTTATTTTTATTTTTATGCTTTATATTTTTTAAATCCTTATCTTTAATCTTTTTCTTGTTTTTCTTTTTCTTTTATCAAATTGGAATTTGATGACTCAACTTCACTGCTTGGCTTATGCTTTTCAGCTTCCCAAATTGGAGTAGTCCCTACTCAATTTATGCCTTGTTTGCTTTCACCTTAGCAACATAATCTTTAGCCACCGATTTGGTTTGGAATGCTTCTATTTTTGAACTATACTCTATCTAATTTCTTCGTTAACAAGATTGATTCTTTTACACACCAACTTGGAGTTCATTTCTTTTAACTCTCAAATCACTCATGATTAAACATATTTCATTCCTTACCTTAGACTTAACTAATTGCCTTACAAGTACTTAGAAATTCTCTTCAATTTAATAACTGCAATACACCAATTTGGTTGAGAATATCTTTATATGAAATCCCAAATTGGTGATCAAATCACCATTACAATATGTTTACAATTTCTATCACATCTAATTAGTTTTCACTCACTGTACCCCAACATTCCAACTTGGATACAATTCTAATTTCCATCAACCACCTCTCCAACTCATAGATCGCTCATCACTAACTTGGAAGTAGAACTCCATCAAACATCACTTGATCCACACTTCCAATGAGTACTCTCACTCCCACTTAAACACACACAAATACACAAAAAAAACACAATACGGCGTAGCTTGACTAATAGGGACTTGCACTGGAATTTCATTCAAAAGTGGGTGAAACCAAAATGATCAAATCACAACCCCCAAAGGACTCACAACCAAACCATTAAAAGACATTTCAAGCCTCTATAGGGCCGTTTCAGGCCTCTTCCCTCGCTAATCCCTCCGAGGGAATGGCCAATTGTCAGGATTTTTTTAAAATAAATAAATAAATAGTTCTTAGAATGCCAAAAAAAGTTGAATTTTTTTTTTAAATTCCAAAAATGACGTGGCAGGGTCTCAACCACATCAGCCTGCTGCACTATCACTGCTGCAGTGCACTGCAGGGAGTTTCCTGCCATGATAACTCGTGGCCCTATAGAGGCCTGAAATGTCTTCTAATGAATTACCAACTTGGAAGGAAGACGACCTAACTGCAAAGGCAACTAACTTGGAACTACTTCTCACAACTGCTAGTGTTTTTTTTATGCACGATTTTTTGCCACTTGGCTACGACCAAATGATCTTGGCTATTTTTTGTAATGGAAATTTTAAATTTGAGGGGGGAAAATAGCCAAAACACTATTGCATTTAAAAACCAATAGCCAAAATTTACCTAGGTATCACCTAGTTTTCATATAGATATCACCAAGTATCACCTGAGTATTACATGAGTATTGAAGAACCAATTGACTCCTTCTCAAAAATGAAAAAAACAACACTCAAGTCACATTTTAAAACTTTCAAAAAATAATTTGGACTCATTGTTGAATGAACCTAAAATAATATGGACTTTTCACGAAGGGTACTAAACTTTTTTGGTGCTTAGTGATGAGAGTCACCATCCTTTTAATCCCTAAGGTTCTTTAGAGATTCAAAATTGCTTCAAAATATTTGTATCCAAAACAAGGCTGAAATCTTCATCTATATTTATTTTTTTAATAAATCCAACCATAGAATCATTTGGTTAATTTGTTCAAGTACATTTTTCCAAAAAATTTAAGTGAATATCCCCAATTTCAAGTTCAATGTGTCTAAATTTCAAAATTTAGGCTTTCCTAGCCCTTCTTAGAAGTGGAATTTTGTCTTTCAACAATTTTAGAAAAAAACTTATATGTCCCATAACTTGTGTATTTTAATTAATATGTTGCAAATGGTATGACATTCAATATATGTAAAAACTTTAACCAAGAAAGCTTTCATATTTATCTATAAAAAATTTATAAAGCAAAAGCTAAATGAAAGAAAAAACGGAACACTAATAATTTTTATAAGGAGTTTAAAATTTTTTAATTCCAATAGTGATAATATTTTAGTTAAAAGTGCTATATTTTTCTTTGTTTTTTTTGAAAATTTTCAAAATTGAACTCAAAAGACAACTTTATACTAGTTTTTTGCTTGCATTGCCTACAAAATAAAACTCCTCATAACTATCATCTTGTTATTCAAAATTGAATGGTTCAAATGAATTTTTGAATAAATATCAATCTATAAAACCAATAAAATTAATTCATCTTTTTTTGGAAGATATTTATAGTTGCTTGATTTGACATTGAAATAAAAAATAAAAAAACATCTAATTTTTGCAATATTTATCATAATGATGCAAAACAAAGTATCATTGTTATGATGATTACCATGCATCCCATTCTAAAATTTTCATGCCATAATTATGTATTAACCCTGAAGGAACAAATAATGTTTTTTTGGCAACATAGCAATTCTAGACAATTCATTAAAACTGAAATAAAGACTATATTTTTTTTAAATTTAATGTAGGGACAAAGATTACCTTGCTTGAATGTCCCTCCATCCAAGTTTTTTATAGTTGGATATGCCCACAAGGAATTATGGGAGAAAATGTTGTTTTTATAGATGGGAGGCAACACAAGCAATGGTATTTGCACTAAAGCAAAACTTTCATTACCATGCCGGAAGGAGGGAGGGCAAGGCTTAGGCAAATTTTCAACCCAAATTGAAAATAGGCTCTTTCTATCATGTTCGGGGGAACCATAAATTTAAGGCAAAGTACTAAGAAGGTGTGCTAAGGAAACATGTGCTCCATGAAATATAATATTAGAATATTTCAATTCAAAGAAATCAAAATATTTAGCAACTAACTCACAACTACCTAACAACTAAATCCATTTTTTAAGGGTATATAAAAATGAGACTAGCTCTTTATACAAGACAAGTGGTAGGAGGTAAAACAATTCATGTGGGATTTATAAATTAGGAATTAATAAAAGCTCAATCGCTCACAGTTAAGTCCAAGGTAGGAATTGTGTTCAAAGTAGACTTTTAAACCTCATTTAGGTATAGTAAAATAAATTTTTTCAAAAAAATTTGAACTGAGTTATTGTATAAAATCAAGCTAAATTTCATCTCCAAAAAACAATTTGAGATTTCAAGTCTCCAAAAAGAAGCCATGGACAAAATTTAGAGAAGATGTTTGAAAATGTCAAAGAAAATGTCCCTTCCAACCCCTCTTTGAAATTTGTCCATAACTTTTGATTGGAGGCTTTAAATCTCAAATTGTTTTTTGGAGATGAAAGTTAGCTTGATTTTACACATTAACTTAGTTCAAAGTTTTTTGAAAAAAATATTTTACTATGCATAAATGACGTTTGAAAGTCTACTTTGAACACAATTTGTGCTTTTGACTTAACTATGAGTGGTTGAGCTCTCACCAATTGTAATTTACATATCCCACATGAATTGTTTCACCTCCTACCACTCTACTTGTATATAGAGCTTGTCTTCCCATCTCTATGCACACAATGTAAATGGTTATTGAAGCCCTATGAGATAGCTATCAAATATTTCTTAATTATATGAATTTAATGTTAATTTTTTTAGATAATATTTCTTGGAGTAGTGGAAAATCTTCATGCACAAGGGAAATGTGGGTGTTCAGAGGTCATGGCATATGGTAAACTTGTCTTATGTCAGGCATAGTGAACCCTGACACGGCCTCTTGCCTTAGGGCCACTTCATACTATGATCAAAGGTTGAAGGGCTGTGGATTTCCACCAATCAAATTTCAAGAAACCAAGAGTTTGTCCTCTCAATCCTTCACACTAGAAGGCACAAGTCCAAAGGCTAACACCCTCCAACTACCTACATGGCAATAAATTGCTTATTTGGCAACAGTCTCTCAAAAGAAGTTTGGGTTGGCTAGAAATGAAAGTCCAAACTATGGCCGAGAGGCCGTCAACTTATGACAAGATCTCAACCATTAAATTGCTAAGAGTTTGGACTTTGGCTTGGCCTTTGGAGACTTCACACTATGGTTGGCCAAAGGCTCCAATTCCTATTATTTATTGCCTATTTATTGCTCCTTTTTTGGACTCTCAACAAAGTTTGGCTGCTCAATCCTATGGCCTCTCAACTTGGATGGCCATAGTGTGAAGTGCCCCTTATATATTTATTGGAATTTTTTGTTACATGTTTACTTGTTTGAAATTTTATGAATTTTTTTGAATATGTGGTCAACTTTGTCATAAAAAGAGAAAAAAAATTCAAGCAAAAAAATAAAATGAACTTGTGCAAAAGACTCCTTGAATCAAGGTTGTCTAGAATTTGGATGCTCCTAAAAAAAACATTTTTTCCAACTTCAAATTTTATAGTTTTGCCTCGAGTCTTGTAATTTGTCTTGTCAAAACCTCCCATTTTTTTACAACATATTGAAGTAGTCTATGACTAGATCATGCGGTAAGGTGCAACAAGGTTTCATTTGTCATTAGGAAGGGCTTTGCCATCAAAACAACCCATTTTGAGTGTTTTTTGGTTAGACATAGTCAAAGAACTTTAGGGATTAATTTCTTGAATTAAAAATTTTAATTTGACTATGAGTACCAAACCTAATTCTTATATACCCAATGGATTGTTGCATCCCCTACCTCTCTACTTGAATATATTATTTTCTTCTCAACAGTTAAATAATTATTAATGTAAAAAATTGTATACTTTTCACATTGTTCATTTGTCAATGTCTCAAGCTTGATTGGAGGTGAAATATAATTGTTATCAACCATTTTTTTTCTATAGAACAAAAAGCTTTATTGAAACATTAAGGATACAATTTTCAATAGAGATTCCATTCCAAGAATATTGAATTTTAATTGCTTTCAAAGTAGACATTCAAACTTGATGCATTTATTGTTGTATTTAGTTGTTTGGCGTGATTAATTTATATTAAATATGCTTATTAAACTAGATGGTTATCCAAAAGTGCATTCAATCGTAATTACAAAACTTTAAGAGTGAGCAAATAGTAGAGACTATTTTAAGCAAATATTGTATTTTGTTAGCACAATTTTGCTATCCTCTCTTTCACTATTGAACTTTTTTTTTCTTCACCCACTTTTGCTACCTATCGATTTGATGACACTCATCCCGTCTTTCATCGTTTCATCCTAAACAACAATAATTTGAGTACACTTAATAATCCTATTAATACATACAACCCAAGTTTCAAAAGGATAAAAAATCAATGTTGAAATATCATGCTATTACATCAATTGTTGAGGTAATCTTAACCCCTAAAGTCTCAAGGTCTTTTTTCCATCAAAACCTATTCGAGACTACCATTTCTATTGCTTGCAAAGAGCAAAAATACTTAAATTTTTTTTTTTGCATATCTAACTAGATGATCTTGTATTACACTAGTATGAAAATGTGTGGAAAAAATATTAGAAACTTTGACCGTGTAGATTGCAATATATTTGCATTCAAAGTGAAGAAAACAAGGTTTTTTTTATACCTTACTCAAATATGTTTTTTGAGCTTCAAACCTTCTTAACTTGATTGAAGGGAAAACTAAAGCATTAATAGCTTTAAGATGGAAATGACATACAATAATCCCAACAGTGAGATTGTTCTAAGAAACAAACCTAACCTTGTATAAATTTTTTGAAAAATTATAAAAATTGCATTCACAAATGAATCCTGTAAGTTATTTTTTCAAGAAAATGCTTGGATTGCCTCAAAAATAAGATTGTCAGTAACTTTCTCATCCCTAGTCCAAATAGAATGAATGAAAGCTTGAAATGTATAATCTTTGAGAAGGAAAAAAAATTTTAATTCAATTTTTTGTGATTTTTTTGGATTGCCCTTTGAGTTGCTTTTTGGACTTATGGAGGCATAACTTTTGGTTCGAGGCACCAATTGAAATAAAAATTATATTCCTAGGAACCTAATATGATTTCCTATCTTCAAAAAAAGTTTCAAAAATTGAGATCAACTTTGAAGTAGCCGCCGGTTTTTTCCAAACATTGCTCCGTGGATCCAACCTCTTGCAAGGTAAGATGCTCGAACTCCAACCAGGCATTAAAAGCAAACATGACTAAGAGGTACATTTTGCTTTTTTTCCATGTACTAACTCTACACATTTCAAGAGGTGGTTACTTTTGATGACCACTATTGACCACAATGTTCCAACTTCAAAAATTCATAACTAATTCCACAAAGCTCCAAAACTTATGAAACGACTTGGGTTAAATGTCAATTCCACTTGCCCTTCAAAGAAAAATTTACTTTACTGAAAAATGAATTTCAAGACGTTTCACCTCCCCCAAATTCAGTCCCTTAGATGGTCCATTGGATGGACCTCCTACCACTTTAACGTACGATAGCAGCTTGTGGTTTTGCCCACTTACTAGATGTATGTATAATCATGTGGCCTTCCGGACCATTGTGAGAACAACTGTCCGTCCGTCCGTCCATCCCTCTTTGGGTTCTCCCAACGTCCCAAGGACGGACGGACGGTCGGACGGTCGAGACAGTGAATGAGAAGGACAGAGGCCTTGCAAGTGGGATCTTGCAGCGGGTGAGGAGTCACTGTGTGATTCTGCTCACAGGGTGCCTTTGGACGGACGGACGGGCGGACCCTAGGCGTGCAGTAACTTAATATTATTACTACAGTAGTAATAACTAATAACGTAACTTGGGTTACCCTTGGCCCCTTGCCTTGGGGGCTCCCTTGGGGAATTTTGCATATAATATTATAAGGTCCCGTACTGTACAACGCTCCCCAAAGAAGATCTTAGGTTTTTCCTGACAGAGGGACGGACTTGCTTGCTTGGACCGGAACTGAAGGGCCGGGCCATGATGATCACTTAAGCTTACCCACTATGGGGGTCAAAGAACAACTTACAACTTATCATAGGTACTCTTGGGCCCTCACTTCACAATCAATTTTGTGGGGGAGATTTGCTCTTGGATTTGAAATGGGGATTGAGCAGGGTGCTCTATACACACTATGGATGTCCAAGTTGATAAGGTAGGGGGCTCTTAAACCAACCCTTTAAGAGCTGATTGCATTTTGGGGAAAGCTAAACAGCTCGAAACAATTTTCAGTGAATTCTGGTAGAAAGAAAAATGGAATTGGCATCTAATCCAAGTCGTTTCATATTTTTTGGACCTTTGTGGAATTAGTTACAAATTTTTGAAGCTGAAAAACAGTGGTTTCTAAAACCGATCCCCTGAAATGTATGCAGTTCATACATTTTAGAAGTAAAATGTACCAAATTGGTTTTAGAAGCGAGTCCGAGATTAGAGCCACCCACCTTAGGTCATGGGATTGAGTGGCCAAATTTTGTTGAGAGTTTAAAGAAATAAGTAATAAATAATAGGAATTGAAGCCTTTGGCTGGCCATAGTGTGAAGCCTCCAAAGGGCAAGCCCAAAGTCCAAACCCTTGGCAATGAACTTCCATGGCCTCTCAACTTGAACAGCCATAGTATGAAGCCTCCAAATGCCAAGCCAAAGTCCAAACTCTTAGCAATGTGATGGTTCAGATTTTGTCATAAGTTGATGGCCTCTCGGCCATAGTTTGGACTTTCATTTTTAGCCGACCCAAACTTTCTTTGAGAGTCCGTCGCCGTGTAAGCAATTTTTTGCCATGTCGGTAGTTAGAGGGCATTGGCCTTTGGACTTGTGCCTTCTAGTGTGAAGGGTTGAGAGGCCAAACTCTTGGTTTCTTGAAATTTGATTGGCGGAAACCCACAACCTCTCGACCTTTGGCCATAGTGTGAAGTGGTCCTAAGCAACCCTGCTCTAAGAGCGACCTATAATATGAAGGTAAACTTTGTATAGGGTAACAACTGAGTGGGAAGACCTTATGCAAATGAGGGACTCACAAAGGCCGGTAGGCCAAAGGTGGGCCCTTCATTTGCATAAGGCCTTCCCACTAGGTCGTTGTCCGGCATAAAGACACAACAACGACTATTTCTTTATCGATTTTCTTTATTGCTTACACTTTTTTGAGTTGTCTCTTTGATGGTCACTCACACAAACAACAAAAAGAAATGAAGATTAAAAAAAAGAATTTTTTTTGAGTGTAAGGTGCCATCCACTCCTTCAAAAGTCGTTGCCGAGTCTTTACGCTTTATTTCATGCATCAACAATGTACATTAATCACTATGTTTCAACTTTAAAAATTTGTAACTAATTGTATGAAGGTTCCAAAAATACGAAATGACTTGAATTGGATGCCAATTCCATTTTTCTTCCTTCAAAAATTTACTAAAAATTGTTTCACTGAGTTTTAGCTCCCCCCAATGCAATTAGCTCTTAAGAGGTCGTTTTGAGAGTAGACTACCTGCTATGTAATAGAATTTGCTTTCAAACAAGTCTGGTTTGATTTTTGAAACCTTAACCCCTTAAATTCTGTAAACTCTCCCAGAGCTTTTGAAAATCTCAGGTACAGTAGGGGTATAAGAAAGTGAATTTCGAGTATTATTTTCTGAATTTTTTTTCATGGTGTAGGGTTGTCACATCTATATAAAAAAAAATTTAAAAATTTAAAAATAAATTGATGCCCACCCGAGGAAGTTATGGTGCTCAAAAGGTGGTAAACAACTCGTGGGTAGTTTGAAATGTACTTTGGGATTTATTTACAACTTGGTATGTAAAAAATGTTCAGTTTATTTTTGTGAACAACAAGTGTGTTTTATTATTATTTAGCATTGGTAGTATAGTGTCTTTGGAGTTCATACAAGAAAGGTGTTTCATTCATTAACGTGGAAAATTAAAGACTGAGTAGTAAAGTAGACCATTAACCACCAATTGTTGACACTCCTTTTTTTACAGACAATATGAGAAAGTTGGGATATGAAGACATGGAAAATGATCAATACAAAAACCAGCAACTAATCTAAGGTATTAAGGTAGGAGCACCTATAACTGTCACTTCTAAAATCGTGGAAAATCGTGGGAAGTGAATAGGTGTGATTATAAGGATGTACTACATCTGAACATCAGCCCATGGTGTTGGTATTAGGTACATGTATAGTTGGCTCTTTAAAATTCACAACTTATTCTCACACTGTCCAGATAATACATTTGAAAATGCATAGGATTTTTTTTTCACACTTGCTAGTAGGGCCCAATAATTTTTTGGATGTTTATTAATAGACATCATACCCCAAACCCTTAAGTTGGTGATTATGGATACTCCTACCTTATGTAAGTTAGGGTTTTTATGTGGAATTTTTTTCCTAATTTATCCAGACTGTGTTTCCATGGAGTCCATATGTTGACTGATAAAAATACTCCAATGAGAAAATTGTTAGTTGAAGCCACATAATCATGGACTACATGATGCCAATATATTTACTCCAATCAGAATGTTTATTGAATTACCAATGTTCCACAACTATAAAATATCAAAATTTTAGTAGGAAAATACTTTTGCCTTGAACATTGTTTTTTACCATGAAAATCTTGATGTATATGAAGAATGTGCAGACACAACTATAACAAGGCCACGGGGGCTTCTACAACTACAACAATTACATTTGCAAAAAATTCAAAATGTGAACCTGGCTAATTTAGTTCATGAATATCAAAGAGACTTTGGGCAATTTTTTTTATTGAATCTATCAATGCAATCCAATCAAGAAATGATTGACAGTTTGATGTCTCTTCAAAATCTCATATCTTTTTTTTTCCACAACTCAAAATGATCTTTAAAAAATTAGACACCAAAGCCATAATACTATATTAATGTGGAAAAAATATCATAGTTTTGGGAGCACTTTCAAGCATTCCGATTTTAGCATATGAACAAAGTATTACCTAACCAAACATCTTTCATCAACCTTGTCAACAATGGTTGACAATTCTCAAACATTGTGTGATTTCATTGATCTTTCTCCATAGCAAAGCTACATAAGTCTTCCTTCATTTCAACAAAGAAGATCGTCAAAATAATTCAACACAAACAAGGAACTATACCTGTTATAAAAGCTAATCTAAAAAACAAGAGCTATACTCAACTCCACCCACCTCAATTCTCTAGGGATTAACAATAGAAGGGAACCGTAATTCCTATGATAATACTTCTCCCATTGGTGTTGGACTTTGAAGATTCTTCCTTCTCCTATAACAATATGGACCTTGTGGGAATGAAGGACACTAAGGTAGACTAAAGCAACTTATTTTCAAATAGCTCCCCTATAAAGGCTTTTCAAGATGACCTCCTATGGACATCATGTAGATACACTATTCATTAAAAAAAAATAACTCTCTCCTTGTACCTTCTCATCCACTCCTCTCTCTCCTCCCTCCCTTGTCTAGGGATAAGTGTCAAAGCTATCCATAATACACAAGTCCACGAACCAAAGTGGGTCCTAACAAAAAAATCCTCATTTAATACTAAATAAAATATTCATCCTTAAAAAGGAAAGAAAAAAAATCATTTTGGAGGGGACATTCTTCCTCATCCTTATGGTTTCCACACACATATTGAACTCACGACTGCCCCACCCGAAAAACCCTTTGAGTTATCCTCACTAGGTACTTCTACTTTAATGTATGATTTTGAATGGTTCCAAGGGGGCAAGGGGGTTGATTGTAAGGGGGGGCTCCTCACATGACACCCATGGACCGACCCATGGAATTAAATTGTAAGTTTAAAGCGGAGTCTGGTAGTCCTACCCTCAGCCCAGCCCAGCCAGACTGACAGATTGTTCAGTAGTCGTCCTTGGTACGGAGAAGTTGCATGCAAATAAGCTTAAGGAGACTTGAGCACCAGCAAAATCTCATGCAGGAGGTGAGGGGGGGTTCTGTTGCAGGGGAAGGACAAGAAGGGCACTGATGGGGGGGAGGTGTGAGTTTGAAGGGAGTCGTCCATAAACTGAGCATCGAACGACTGAAACTGAATTTTGGGCAGGTGAAACTTCTCAAAATATTTTTCAGGAAATTTTTCTTGACAGAAAAGAGGAATTGGCATCTAACCCAAGTTGTTTCATATTATTTGGATCATCTTTGAATTAGTTATGAATTTTCAAACGAGATGTGCATTCACAACCACCTATATGGGTAGTTCTTAGTGCCTGCTCATATTTCAAGCCTCCTACTATAATGAAATTGAGGCAAACTTAAGGTGCTTAGGATTTAAGGTTCAAGCACCTTTGTGAATACGTAAGGTAGTTGGTCCATAAACCGAGCATCGAAGGACTGAAACTGAATTTGGGGCAGGTGAAACTTCTCAAAATATTTTTCAGGAAATTTCCCTTGACAGAAAAGAGGAATTGGCATCTAACCCAAGTTGTTTCATATTTTTTGGATCATTTTTGAATTAGTTATGAATTTTCAAACGAGATGTGGTATAGGATTGGCTCTTGTCATTAACAATGCTTTTTTTTTTTTTTCTTTCCATTCATTCAAGGACTACAAAGGTCCATTTAAGAACCACTTCATATCCATTCACAACCACCTATATGGGTAGTTCTTAATGCCTACTCATATTTCAAGCCTCCTACTATAATGAAATTGAGGCAAACTTAAGGTGCTTAGGATTTAAAGGTTCAAGCATTTTTGTGAATACATAAGGTAGTTGGTCCATAAACTGAGCATCTAAGGACTGAAACTGAATTTTGGGCAGGTGAAACTTCTCATAATATTTTTCAGGGAAATTTTCCTTGGAAGAAAAGAGGGATTGGCATGTAACCCAAGTTGTTTTTGTATTTTTTGGGTCATTTTTGAATTAGTTATGAATTTTCAAATGAGATGTGGTATAGGTCCCTATTTATGTCCCTACGGCTTCCATGAACTGTTCATTTGCAACTTTTGAAGATAAATGGAAAGGAAAGAGTATGATTGGCTCTTGTCATGAACAATGCTCTTTTTTTCTTTTCATTCATTCAAGGACTACAAAGGTCCATTTAAGAACCACTTCATATCCATTCACAACCACCTATATGGGCAGTTCTTAATGCCCACTCATATTTCAAGCCTTCTACCTTACAACACCTCTTTCACTTGGCAAGTAACATAATCAATTTGGCCACCTACAAACTGAATGGCTGTGGGGAATTGAATTGACTCCATTGCTAGTCCCCAATTTTACCCATGGAGAAAACAATTGGATTTCTTAATTTTCTACAAATGATAAGATTTGCAAGTTTTGAAAATCATATTTGGAACGAAGAAGGCCCTAAATGAGCTAGAAGAGGTGTGGAATATAAGTTAATCGAGACTAACCCTTAAATGACTCCAAAGACATTTTTCAACATATGAATGAGAAAGAATCTTTTCATACATGACAGAAGTGGAGCTATTCATCCTTCAAATTTTGTGGGGAAAAGGAACGTCTTCTATAGTAGCTTGTCTTTCAATGAGTGCTTTTTCATTTTTTTAAGCCAACAATTCACATGGTATCCAAACAAGATGATTTTCATGGTGACTGGCTTGTTGTTTAAGGGTTAAAATAGTCTTTTTAAATTTTTATATGCATTCACCTCTAGAATGATTGGGATGACAAGTGAGGGGTCGGTTCACCCCGGCCCTACAAATGCATCATTGACCCTAAAATGCCATATTCATTTTTTGTGTGCATCTCTAAAATAAATTATGTATCTAATATGTGGAAGAAAGTGTTGTAGAATCCAACTTTGTTTTGGCTTCATAACTTTTGCACACAATATTGAAATGTGTCAAGTTGCGATGTAACCTCATGGGGGGTCACTCTATACATTTTCACAACCCACGTGCGGCGAAGATTTTGGACCCTTTACTTCCTTCATAAAATTTAATTTAAAGAAAATTTAAAAATATGAATAGGTTTTCCTACTTTGAAAGTTTGTATTTTGAATTATTGATATTATTTTTAATTGATAATAATTAGTTACAAATTTTTGAAGAAAAATGATACATTGTAGAGCTGAAAATAACTTTGGACCCCTTACTTCCTTCATAAAAACTTGTCTAAAAAATGAACAAAAAAGTCCTAAAAATAACTCTCTATTGAAAGTTTGTTTTTCATGAATATTGATGCAATGGTCATCCAAATGCATTCTCTATAAATGTTTGAGTTGAAAAACATGCCATTTCAGTTCATTTTTCAACCTATTATAATAGTTATTTTAAATGTCATTTGAGTTGGGAATTTTTAGCAATAGAAATCTATAGTCATTATTAATCAAATTTCAAAATTATAGGTTGAAATTATAGTATATTCCAAAGTAAATACGGGGTCAAAAATCACTTCGCCGCACGTGGGTCCCCCAAATGTAGTGAGAGTGACCTCCCCTTGTGTAACCTCCTTTCAAGTGCCAACAAGAAAATATGATCAATTTAATAAGATTAATTAGGCACAAAGCAAAAAGTGTCAGTTTTAGGAGTACCCACTATAACGAAATGAAACTAAACTACACCAAGATGCATGGGGCTTGACCATCGTTTCTTATATATCAACATTAAAGAGTATCTCCATTCTTTCATTGGAAAAGGGCCTGGCCTAGTCTATGGCACGCCCAGCCTTCCAAATCTCCTCCATTGCTAACATATACAAGGGAAAAAATCTAGCCTATGTAAAAGGGGCCCTCAATCCTCCATATTGGTGGGCCCACTCATTTCTTCATTGGACTTGGATTTTGGTTGTTTAACTATGTTTTGTAACACTTTTTGAAATGTTTGACAACTATAGGAACTAAAAACAATGAGAGTACAAAGTTAATGGAGATATGGACATAGAAAAAGGATAGGGAACTACTTTGTTGGTGGAGCCCATAAGGATAGGTGAACCCGTAAAAAGGCATTTGGCAAGGCAATTTCTCTATGAAAGGGTGGAAATACTCTAACTGTGGTTAAAGACAATCTTTCTAAGATCTAGCATTAGATCTTGTATTGCAAATAAAAAATGTTGGTTTGAATGGGCATCTAAGTGTGGTTCCTATTATATTAATGTTTGTTGGATTTTTGATCAATAATTGAGAGTGGATGCTTGAATTCTCTTATTTAGCATGTTTCTTCCAGACATCCCAAATAAACTATGGGACAAGTGAGAGGGGGTGGTTCTACTAAAAAATTTAGATTATAAATGTCTACAATTCATTTTAGGTTCTCAAATTAAGTGAGTCTACATTTCATACAAGACTCTAAATAGGTTCTAGTGACAAGGTCAAAATGAAGTGTACTTTCCAAATATAAAATGATAGTATGGGTGATACTTCTCTTGTTCTTATATATTAGTGCAATTTTCTCCACTTCTTGCACCATTAATTTCTTACTTGTACTTTTGAACAACTATATTGTTTTTAATTGACTATGTTAATGTCCTTGCTTTTGATATTCTCAACATTATTGTTTCTTAGTCAATCAATTTTCAGGTTTGGCAAATAATCTTCTTATACATCATTCTAATCATTGTGAAAGTTTTGTGTTCTAGTTAAACATTGAGATTTTTTAATATGCGATGATGCAAATGATATGCAATTTTTTTTTATAGTTTTACTACTCTTAAATTATATAAATTAATCATTATATTTTTTCTTGGAACAATGAACTATGATGAAATTTTGGACACAAGTCAAAAATGTAACAAGAGTAAAATCTATTTCAAGGTGAAGTTTGCACTTGATTGATCATTTTGGTATAGTATAATATTATCCAACAATAAGCCATCTATACATAATTTCTAGCTAAGAACTTGGTTGAGCTTTAGCCATTAGAGGTTAATAATTAAAAATATGTCACTATAGAAGGTCTTCACGAGCTATTGTGCTACAAGGCAATATTTTGATAAATTTGACTTGCCCCTCAATAGTAAATATACATTGATCTTTAAATGAATTTTTTTAGAGGATATATGCTACCCTATGCAAAGGCGAGATTTGGTAGAAATCAAGTCATTTAAAAAAATGTCACAAGTGTCATCTCATAAATGGTCTAAGGTGACAAATACCCCTAAGAATCTAACATGGAAACTCAATTTTAACACTCAATGCCGAATTAGACCATCTCATATGATAATCAAGCTATACAACTAACAAAGAAAAAAAATTTAATCTACAACTACACAAAGTTGAGAACTTCATCCAAAAGAGTACTTCATTTGGGAATCCATCATGCATACTAAATTTAGAAACTTCATTAATAATAATTGAAATAATTTAATGTTTTTATATAGGCCTTTATAATTGCAAGTATTTTATTTTTGTATCCATATTTTTAAAGTGTTTTTTAGAATTAAAAGAAACTATAATTCCAAAAATATTTGGCTCTGAAGTTTAAAACCTTGAATTAGTGTTTGAATATTTTAAAAACATCAATTTATTTATTTTTTTAAATATATATCATATACCAATTATGAAGGTACTCTTATATTACATTTTTTTGACAAGGCTCATGAATTAGTTTAACCCTTAAAGGACCATTGTCCCTTCTAGGGACAAATTGGATTTTGGGTAGGTACCTATGGGTTGAAATTTTGTCATGGTCTTTTGAAAGTTTTTTAGAAGATAGAAAAATTGATGAGCTTCATGGGAATATTATTTTTTTTTTCAATTAATGCTTGGGAATGAAAGTTATACCCAAATAAGTTCAAAACAAGGGAGAAGGGGCAGCAAAAAAAATTTCAAAAATTTGAATTTTTTTTTTCTAAATTTTTTTCTCATAGATTATATTTTTGTCTACATGGAAAGCTTTGATTAATTTGATTTGGACATTTTAAGAGGAAGTTATGGACAATCTTGTTTTTTAGATAGTTAGAACATCTTTCTAAAAAATTAACTTATCAAATTCATTTTTGAATGCAATTCTTACAATTTTTCTGAAAAAAATAAATTTACATGATTTTTTTTGCTTGCTAGAACAATTTCACCATTGGGATTAGTGCATTTTAATTACATCTTAAAGATATTAATAATTTAGATTTTCCTTCTTTCTCATACCTACTTCTACTTAACAATTTTTTTAAGCATGATTCCCCCCCCCCCCCCCCTAGACTTTCAACTCAATTTCCCACAATAAAAATTTAAAGATCAAAACTCTATAGTGCAAAAAATTTAAGTTAAAAAAGTTCAAAGTCAAACAATCCAGTTCCGCAAGGTGTTGAAAAAATTATTTCACTTTAAACGCAAATATCTTTTAATCTATGCGGTCAAAATTTCTGAATTTTTTTCATACATTCTCATACTATTAAGGTATAAGATCCTACAATTGGATGTGCTAAAAAAATTTGAAATTTTTGTTACTTTTTGCTACAGAAATGGCATTTTTGAGTGTTTTTTGGCAGAAATAAGGCCTTCAGTTGGTCCTTTAGGGGTTAAGCAAAATAGGTGGACATACTAGTGTAGTCCATGTAGGATGCAAATACTAAAATTTGATGCAAAACTAGTGCAAATCAAGTATGAATTTTTCCCTATGTAACTTGAGTACATGATGGCACTTTGTGTATTGTGGTGCACAATTGTCCTACATATATTATTTTGAAAATTACAAATTATATTCCATTTCCTTAAAATTTATATATTACTTTCAAATATAAAGATTTCAACATTTCATAAAGAAAAGATTTCACTTTCATTATTATCTTCAATTTATTTTCTTTCTTATGAAAATTTAGGAAAAATGAGAAAAATTTCCCTATTAAATGTATGAACAAAAAACCATACAATTTTTTTACATATCTCTGTAGAAACAGTTGAATGTTTTTTTATATTCAACAACAAAATGAAAATTCTCAATTTACCCTACAACATCAGGTATTTGAGTTTTGTTTCAATTACTTTGTTTCTAAAATTTGTTTGATCTTGTTGATTGTTAAAGGGGGTTCTAAATTCTCTTTGCTTGCATGTTTTAGAGTATGTATCAAGAAACAATTGAAAACGTTCCAAGTAAGGAAAATAGGCATACACAAAAGATATCTTAAGCTCATTTCATAGAGCTTGCATTTTATCTAGATGGGATAAGATTACAAATAAGTCACAATCAGGTGCAATTATATTAAATGTTTTCATGAATCAAGATTGATATCAACACACTTTACCTATTTTTCTTCTTGTAAGTGCTTAAACAATAACTAGACATGGTAATCCTTAATGCCTAGCATTTGAAGGCTATTTTTTTTTGGGGGGGGGAATCCCTCAAACCTATGGAATCTTGCACAAGACTACTAGTGGTATGGAAATGTGTGGAATTTTTTTTAGAAAACTTTGACTATGTAAGTTGCAATATATTTGCATATAAAGTGATAAAATAATTTTTTTGCACCTTGGTATATTAGATTTTAAGACTTAGGATCCTCTTAACTATAAACTTTTGTATTTTTGAATTTTAAAAAATGTATGTCAAAAAATTGAGTTGAGATTTCAAAAAAACAATTCCCCTCCTTTTTAATTTTCATTCTTTAAAAATTTGTTAATTGGAAGTAGGTATGGGATTGAAGGAAAACTAAGTCATTATTGGTTTTAGGATAGAATTGAAATAATCTAATTCTAGTTGGAAGATGGTCCCAACAAGCAAAATAAACTACAAGAAATTCATTTTTCTGAAATTTGTGAAAATCAAGTTCAAAAGCAGATTCAATATGTTATTTTTTTTCAAGAAGATAGTGTAATTGATTGCAAAATAATAAGATGCTCCATAAATGGAACAAATTGAATCTATCTACATAGACAATAATATAATCTATAAGAAACGAATATATATATATTGTTTGTTTGTTTGTTTGTTTGTTTTGTTTTGTTTTTTGGTCTACATTCTAACGAAGGTATCAAGGATGGAATTTGCCATTTAGGTTAGCAAGGTTTAGATAGTTGAGCCATTTCCAACAAGATGCTTCATTCATACCAATTAAAATAAGAATATCCATTGGTCACGTACATATTTAAATTGATTTAGTTCACAATTCTATTGTTACAATAGAGTAGCAAATTTGAGAGTTTTCCACATGTTTTTCAGTCAATTCAATTTTCAATTTATGAAAAGACACATTATAGGTGGTCATAGAGACTCATTTGTTGCCCATAGAGGGGACTATTCTTATCAACTTGGATTTTAACCCCTAAAGGACCAAACTTTGTTTTTTAGCAATGTAGTGATTTTGGCAACTCACTACAAATGGAATTTTTTTTTTCTTTGAAGTTTTTTTAACCCCTAAAGGACCAACCTTGTGATTTTGGCAACATAATTTTTTGGTGTAGGTATATGTGAGTAGAGATTTTCTTTTTCTTTGAAATTTTCACACAACATGTGAATAAGGAGTAGCTTTAAAGTCCAAAAATTTTCATAACTTTTGACTTCATGATTAAAAAATTATTTCATGATATGTAGTTTGTTTTTTGACTTGGGTAGCTCAAGTAATCAGAAAAAACCATTTCTTTCATAAATACAAATTTGAAATTAGTTCGTTAGATTAACATACACATGGAATACTTTAATCATTCCATTTTGATTACTGAGTCAAAAGTTACAAGGAGTTTTAGTTTGCAGTAAGTTATGGATTCTCTACTCTAAAATAAACTTTGAAGTCCTTTATTGAACTCAATTTTCAATATTTTTGGAAAAAAATAAAATCACATGGTGTAGATTTTTTTATTAAAACATTATAACCATTGGAATTGGTATTTTTCAGTTCCATGAATAAATTGTTACAAATTTATATTTTGAATCAATTTCTACTTCTTTCTATTTACTATTTTTTTCTATATGCTGTACAATTTCAAATGATGTGAAATTTTTCTAACATGTAGAGAACTTGCCTTGAAGAATGAACCAAAAGAAGCATAACCATTTTAGATATTTTTTCATAATGATCTAACCTTGTAAAGTGTAGCAGCCTATTATTTTGTAAGGCCAAAAAAAGGATTTTTGCCCCTTCAAACGCTAATATCTTGCAATCTATACATTGTAAATTTCTGAAATTTTCACATATTATCAAACCAGAATACTACAAAATCTTATGTTTACATGTGTTCAAAAATGTTACATTTCAAAATTTTGGTACTAGAAATGGTAGTTTTAGAGCATTTTTGGTGAGAACATAATCAAGGAACTTTAGGGGTTAAAGTCCAACAATTTTTATTATTTTTGATTACATGGTTAAAAGTTAAAGTATGATATGTAGTTTTTTCTCGATTGGGTAGTCCGGGTAGATTAGAAAAATCACCTTTTTAAGAAACAAAAATTTGAAATTGATTTTTAGATACATGTATATGTACATGGAAAACTTTGAATCATTCCATTTTGATCCTTATAATACCAATAAATTGATATTTTGAATTTATTATAAATCAAAAAGTAGAATTGTATATTTTAAAATTATTTGATAAATTATTTGATCAGAATTATCTGATAAATAATTTGATCAAAACTATTTTAAAGTTATTTGATCAAAACTATTTTGAAATTATTTGATAAATGATTTGATTAAAATTATATTTTAAAATTATTTTATCAACAATTTGGTATTTTGAATCATTCTCTACTTCTTTCTACTTATTATTTTTTTTCCTGTATGTTGTACAATTTCAAATGATCTGAAATTTTTTCAAGCATATAGCCAATTTGCCTTGAAGAATGAATCCAAAGAAGCACTATGATTTTGGACACCTTTTCATACAAATGTGACCTTGTGAAGTGCAACAACCTTGTTTTACATGGGGCTCAAAGAAGGATTTTTGTCACTTCGAACACAAATATCTTGCAATATATATGGCAGAAATTTCTGAATTTTTTCCACATATTCTCAAACCAGCATACTAAAAGACCCTATGGCAACATGAGTCCAATAATGTTTTTTATTTCTTCTAAAATTCGTTACTTTTACCTTCAACTTGTGGAATAATGAATGAATCCTCTCACACATGTCTAAACCTTGTGAAGGTACTTCTAAAACTTATAAAACAATTCCAACATTTTCAATCCCAATTCCACTTTGAAGTTATTTAATGCTAATCCTTCACAATTTTCACTACATTAGAATGCAAGAGGATACAATTGGGCCCAATAGTAGGGGTCACAATTGAATTGGGGGCTATTTTGGGTACACTTACCATACCCTTTTTCTTCTTCTTTTACTGAATGGTAAACTAAGGTTATCCCACACTAATTTCTCAACATCTGATACTATATAAATAAAATTATTTATAATTTTTGTATAAGATTGCACTATTTTTAAACTAAATGGTGGTCTCGAGAACCTCCATGAATACTACTGAAACTATGTGTAAAAATATTTGTTGATTTTGAAGGTTGAAGTAACTTTCTTGGGGTAAGCCAACCTAATTGTTAAGGCTACACTAAATAGTGAAATTGGGTTGCCTTAACAATCAGGTTGCCTTACTCAGGAAAGTTACATCATGACTCACCACTTCTCCAGATGGAGGCACAAGCAATTCTTTAAACCCAAGCCATGAACCAGTGTACCAACACATGGCTCCTACATTAGTGCATCCTTCTACAGAAATTGTATATATTTATATAGTGTAGAATGTCGAGAAATTAGTGTGGGGCAACCTAATTTCACTATCTAGTGTACCTAATTTCACTATTTACACTATTTCATGTAAGCTTTAAGTTAAGGCATGGTTTGTTATTGGGTGAGCCAATTATGTCTTCCTAGATGCATGACTTGGGGGGACCCAACCCCACCTCCCCCTCCTTTTCAGCGGTCCATTCAGTTGCCCTTCAGCGTTTACGTTGCGTCCTCTCCTTTTGGGTCCTAACTCACAGCTGGTCAGGCACTGGAAGAGAGTGGGTTGGAAAAAGAACAGAGAGTCATTGGTTCCCTTCAGTTAGGTCAGCTTGGACAACAATTCACTGCATGGTGCAGACTTGGGGCGCACAAAACCATGCATTCAACTGGAGGAAGGTGGGCCCAGTAGGCTGGGTTTTACCCAGGAGGAAAATGCAGGAATTTAAAAAAAAAAATTTACATAACTTTCTTTTTGGGCAAAATTTGAATTCATATTTGCAATCAGAGACCCCAAATTAGGGAGGTCTAAAGCATACCCTAGGCACAACTCAAAATAGGGGGCATGTTTTTTACTTTTATCCCCTGAGAACCTCAAATTACCTTGTTGGGCCCACTTCGTTGGCAGGATTTAGTGTTTAGCCATTTAACTTAAGGTAGGTACACCCAAAACCGACACTTTTTGCTACTGAGCCTATTTTCTATTATTAGACTGGTCACATTTTCATATGTGCTTGTTGGCAAGTGAAAAGAGGTTCCAACGCACTAGAGAACGTGGCATTTGGATACTGTATGCAAAAGTTAGACACAAAAACATCCAAAAGCAATAACAAAGTTTGGTTCTGAAAGCGTTTCTTCTACATAGGTGCAGAATTGATTTTGGAGATGTACATATAGTATAGATGGCGGTTTAAGGTCAGTGGCACATTTGGATGTACCTACCTTACCTTCAACTTTGTAAGATACCATAGTTGTAGGGCAAGGTCGGTAGAAAATAGTTCTACAAATAGATGCCAAAATTTTAGGGGAAATAGTTTTTCAAAAAACAAAAAAAATTGTATGGTGAAAAAATATATATATTAGGGAAAATTTCTATTAGCATCTCCCGAACCTTATTTCTCTGAAAAAATGTTCAATAGAGAGGTGTTGACCCTATCCTACACTTACGGTAGCTTGCTCTAAAAGCATCCATGTTCTAAATGCAACCCCTATCTAGGAATGAGTGATATGGTGCTTGAAATATCTATTAGTGTTAATGATGAGTTAGGTAGGTTTAAATGGTTGCTTTAAGAGCAGATTAAGGTAGGCTACCCTAAAATTGACCATGTTCTAAATGTGACCCCTATTTAGGAATAGTTGACATGTTGCTTGAAATATCTATTACTATTAATGATGAGTTGGGTAGGCTTAAATGGTCGCTTGAAGAGCAAACTACCTTACCATAGTAGAGTTATCCCTTGCTTATGACACAAATTAAAATGTGGGCAAACCTAAGCTTTGATGAAAAATAATACAAAGTGACTTAGGTGGGCCTAAAGATTGGATGTTGGAAGGAGTGTTCAAATGGGTCTTGATATAGGAAAGGTAAGGATACTTAAAACCAAATAGAAGAGCAATTGAGCATGGTTCTCCATTATTATGTTGAATTTTTTTGTCGGTAGCCAAAGATAGATTCTAAATTCTTTTAGAATGCATTTTTTGAACATCACATGAATAAACTATGAATTTTTAAAGTGTTGAAAGAGGGGGGGGGTCTAAAATCAATATTAATAAGACTCTTATGAATAGTGAAGTTACATTTTAGGCAAGAATCTATAGATGCCAATTTTAGGAAGGTGTTGGCTTTAGATATAGTTACCTTAGTTTTGTAAAGAAAATCAAGTTTCATTCTTTGATGCGGGTCCAAAAAGGTTCACTCCAAATAACTTAACTAAAGGACCAAGGCACATTTGGAGCAAAAATTGTCAAAAACTATTACTTTCTAGGGCAGTGAGAAAGAAACAAAAAAAACTCCTTAGCCATCAAACTTGTAGTAGACTACTATAGAAATGTGTGGAATTTTTTTCAAAATTTTTGACTACATAAAGTGAAAGATAATAATGTTAGAAGTTGGAAGGATTTTTTTAAACTTACCGGATAAGGACCACAAACTTTAACTCTTTTTTGACTAAAATTTTTGCACTATTTATAGGATTTTAAAATTTACATTTGCATCCTTTATCATGTTAATTACATGCTTGCCAAATTTTAGAATAAATAAATACATACCTAATATGTTCCATATGTATTAATTACCAAATTTATATAATTTCATTTAGAAACAACACAATTTTTTCTATCCATATAAAACATGTAGAAGATGGTTATTTTTTTGGTCTTTGAAATTCAAGATGCAATCTTTCTAAGAATAAATTCTAAGGACTTAATCTTGAGTCTTTCCAATTTTAACATGAAAACCTTAACAACATTGAAGTATGAACAATATTAACCTTAAAACTCACAAGTAGAAATGTGACTGTAGAATATTAGGGGGTACTATTATGATTCTAGAGCACATCTTGGTGCTAATATGATTATGGAGTACTAAGTTTTGACACTATACTATATCTTGATGTTCTAAAGTTACATTAATTTTCCAATAGTGACTCATTGAGGAAACCTCAAGAAAAATCAAGAAACATACTAATAAAAAGAAAAAAGAAACTCTAAATGGATCATAGCATCTACACTCATGCTCCAAACCTAGAGTTTGACCATCCATCCCAGGGCCTATACGGATTAGAAGCCTCTATTCATGACCTCGCAACAATAAAAAAAATGTAAGCAGATCCTTCAAAATTTGGCTAGTCCACTCAACTAATGAAGGTCCCAAAGTTGCTATGTGGAACTTAGATTTAGGAGAATTTGTTATACAACCAAAGATAATTGGCTCATAAATTAGCTCTCACAAGGGAGACATGGAGGTGACATATATCTAATCTTGGGCCTCCATTATGTACAAGGGTTGGATAACAAAATTGAATCTTGCTTACAATAGTAGAAACACCCAAAATTGTTACTTTAAGCAATTCAACATAGTTGGAGGCATATTTTTCTAAAAATGATATTTTTGTAGTATATACAAGTGAAAACCATGAATATTAAAAAAAATCGTATATTGTATGTAATTTCTATGATTTTTCAAAGTGTTGGCTACCTAGACCATTGAAACTATCCCATAGGTGCCCCAAAATTGAACCGTACAAAAATTAGTTGTCAACAAATCATAGTTAAATATGTGTCTTTTGAATGTGTTGGCCAATCAATGTTAAGCATGTGGAAGACACATTTACCAAAGTCTAGGGACATAATTAGGTGAGTCTAGGAACAAAGAATAGGAACAAGTGCGGTTTGGGGTGTTTCTACCTCAAGCCTTCTAAAATTAGTTTTGTGTGACATTTATCTTTGACATAGGGTGTGGGCATTCTCATTGATATACATATAAGAGGTTGTCACACCTTTTCCCTCGTCTCAATCTTTAGAGAATGGGGATGTGAAAATTCCTAACGTACGAGGAAGTGAAAAGAATATGGGGATGTGTTCTTTTCACTTCCTCATACATTAGGGATTTTGTTGTCTCTCTAATTGTTTAGTTGCCTTGTTGGATTTTTTTGTTTTTCATTTGTTCCTCTCTTTTACCTTTCTACAATTTAGAGGAACCTTTGTTATAGAGGTTTGATTGTCTAATTAGAGAAATGACTATGGAATCAATTACAAGTGAATCCATTCTCCATACGACTCAAAAGGGTGTGACACCTTCTTCATCACATAGGACTTCATATTGTCTATTATTTTTACTCCACAACTTCACATTAGGAGTAATCGCATCTTTTTCACCCCATTCTCAATCTTCAAATAATAGGGACACAACACTCTCTCATTGGCTCTTTATACCTTGTAGAGGTCCCATTCTCTAAGGATTGAGAATGGCCATTCTTCTCTTCCACAAGTGAAGAATGGGTGTGAAGAAGATTTCTTCACATTCCTTTTCATCTCAATTGGGGTTGCTTCACCCAGTTGTACACCGCTTTACCCCCCCCCCTTGCAACATCATTGGAATTCTAATCTATCCGATATAGCTTCAAAAACTTCATCTTATTTAACAGGGTCCTAAAACCATGCCGCTTTGCCCCATCCAATTTTGTAGGTAAATCCAATCTCCAATTTGCGTTCTTCGTGCTCCACACACCAAAAAGGGGTGTCACACCTTCATGCGAGACATCTCCCAATTGGCTCTTTTTTTCTTTGACCAACTTCTCCTTCTTTGTAGAAATTCCATTTACGGAGGAGTTATCACTACCCCTATTCTTCATAGAAGTTTCATTCTCGGGGAAGGTGTGCCAAGTGCCACCCCTCCCCCTCCCCTATTTTGGATGGGCTTCAATTAACCATCATACAATTTCAAAAACAGTCAGAGCCTACTCTCATTAAGTCCACCATTAATCCTAGCATGTAGGGGTGGTTACATAGAAATTCTTTGACCAACTTCTCCTTCTTCATAGAAATTCCATTTACGGAGGAGTTATCATTACCCCTATTCTTCATAGAAATTCTTTAACCAACTTCTCCTTCTTTGTAGAAATTCCATTTACGGAGGAGTTATCATTACCCCTATTCTTCATAGAAGTTTCATTCTCGGAGAAGGTGTGCCAAGTGCCACCCCTCCCCCTCCCCCTCCCCCTCCCCCTCCCCCTCCCCTCCCCTATTTTACATGGGCTTCAATTACCCATCGTACAGTTTCAATAATAGTCAGAGCCTACTCTCATTAAGTCCACCATTACTTCTAGCACGTAGGTGTGGTTACTACATCCACGAAGTGAGGGTCCAGGAGATCAAATCCGCCAGCAAGTGGGTCCTTCCTCCTTCACCCCCTCCACCGCAATTGCTTGCCCACCCGCCTAGGCGCGTACGCCGCGAAATCTAGATCGCAGAGCTCGCTCCGCCCGTCCTCGGCCACTTCAATTGGTAGCAGCAGCCAACCACAGCGTGATGGAGCACGCACGGACGCGTCGCCTCCGTCACAACCTGTGCCCGACAGGGCCAACTTGCTTCATAACTGAGCTCATTACTCCACTCCACTCCACTCGACCTCTTTTTTTTTATTCTTTCCCTTCTGGCCTTCTCTTCTTCTCAAACTCTCCAAGCAAGACCGCTTGCGGTTGGGCTCTTGTTCTTTTTTCTCTTGCAGTAAAGTTTCTTCTTTGCTTGTGTAAAAAAAAACACAAAAACAACTCTCCAAGCAAGCTTACTGTTGTTTAAATTAAGAAAGAGCCATTTATGATTCGTCTCTCTCCCCCATTGCTTCCCCCACTGAATTACGCTCCGGATATTTTCTCTCTCTAACTTAAATCCAATGAAAGAACGGACCACTCCCCTCCGCAGGCCGGCTCCCCAGGTTGCTGGCTCCTGCAGCTGAAAATAGAGCTGAGACAGAGCCTCGGAACTTCCTCCCCTAACTTACTCTCCGACACCGTGGGCCACTGCTGATGAGCCTGATCCGGCTCTGGGACTTTCTTCCGTTGCAGAGACACGTTTTTTCTCCTCCTTCAGTTCTGCTGCTTCAGTTCGCTCCCTGACGGAAAACCCCAGAATATAAAACAAACACGGCACCTTATCTGGAGTGGTGGTGGTGGTGAGGGGACATAAATAACAAACGAGAGAACCGAAAATCTCACGAAGAAGGATTGGGTTGCACGGCGGGCTAAGTTACTCACCGCCAGGTTTTTCTTACAATTTTAATTTAATTCAAATTTTTTTTACACAAACACGCTGCAAGGGGTTTCCGTCAGGTAGAGAGGCTGATTTCACGCTGGATAAACCACCTGTCTCACTGCCAGGTATCGATCCTGCAACCACACCATTTGGTTTGGGTACCTTTCCACCATCATCCAGTGGTTTAGGGTCATTTAAAATTTGTTTTTTTGAGGGAGTTCAGAAAGAGATAATAATTGGTAGAAGGATGAATCTGTTTACACCCATGGAAAGGGATGGATGAAACCTGTAGTCTGTGGATGGAATTTATTTGTTCATCCAAAATGATGTATGCTCATCTCAAAAATGAAGAGCGATGTTGTCCCAAAATTTGGTAGCAAATTAGTGATTTCATCTATTGAAAAGTAAGAATATATTTTGCCAAGTATGTGTATATATATTTTAAATATTGTTTTTTTTTAGCAAAAAATTGCTAAAAAAACCCACTTGTTCACTGCTAGATTTCATGAAGTTATAGACAATCCACCGCATTGCATTTTGTCTTGAGGTGTTAAGGATAATGTCTTTGGGTTTGGGTTTGTCTTTTGATTGTTGGAAAATTAAGAATGATGCAATTTCGTAAAAGCAAAGAAGAGCATGTGATTGTAGGATGTCCATCTATAGCTCTTATTTTAAAAGCTCGTTTCTATTGGTAATTGGAACAGGGGGCCCATCCAAGTTGAACATGGACAAAAAAGATAAAAGAATTTGGAATCTTAACATAATGTACATGCAAGAAAGCAAATTGTGGTCTAGAGGCTGGAAGGTCTAGGAATGACATGGTTGTCATACTGGACAAGTTACTATTCGTTTTTCGTCCTATAGGACGAGTTACTATTCATCAAATGTACTTGAGAGGTACATTTGATGAATAGTAACTCGTCCTACAGGACGAAAAATGAATAGTAACTTGTCCAGTATGACAACCATGAGGAATGTTTTTAACCTTTGCAAAGTTGAAGGTTTAGGCCTAGACCCTTCTAGTCCCCTAATGCAAATGAATTCTAATAAAGCATTCCAACAATGAAATATCTTGAATGTTCCCAAATTGACATTTTAGAGTGAATCATAAAGTGAACCCTAGTTTATAGAAGGGATGTTAGAGGAAGGTTTAACTAGGAATAGTTCAAAAGAAACACAACACCAAATTCCATTAGACCAAGTTTGGGTGCTTTAAGGAGTTTCTTCATGTGTTTTTTCTCAAACTTCAACTCATAGTCATTCATTACATATACTTTACAATTAACTCTTTTAAAAATGAATGCAAGTAATACATGAATTGGGTTTATGGTTGATTTTACAATGATCTACCTTGTGAATGGTGGCTTGATGTGACAATGATTCATATTGGAATAAATCTTCTATCTTTATCAATATGATAAACCTTAAAAGACTAAATAAATTCCATTGTCCTAATGTCAAACTTTATTTTTGAGCTCAATTTTATTAGCCTTGCGTATTTCAATTTAAGATTGTTGTTTGCAAAATTATCAATGTTTTATCTATCAATGGAAAAAAAATTCTTTAGATTTTAAAAAAATCATAATTTTTACAATTTTTATATCGTTAAGTGTAAAAAATTGGAAAGTTTAACAACATAATTCAATTAATTAACACTTGGAGCTTCCTTTTGCAATTACTTGTTGAATTTTTGGATATTTTAAAAGTTTTTATTGAAATGGAATGATAACTTTTTAGGCTTCATTTGTAAATTTAAATCAAACACTAAAAAATTAATACTTTGAAAGTTACAATCAAGTTTGGGATGCATCCACTTTTAGAATTGAGTCCTTTAGAAGTTATTGAAATATGAATTGTACAATACTCAATTGCAGTAGAAGGGGGGTTTGGCACATGCAATATTGTCTCACCTTGTTGAGCAACAACCTAATCAAAATTCATCTTGGAAGTATAGCTCTTGTCAATGTAAGGCCTCTTCCAAAACATTACTAAAAAATTCTATAACTTAAAAAGCACCAATATGTTTCACCTCAAAAACTAATTTTTGAAATTAAAAAAAAACTTTAAAAAGACTTCAAAATAAATTTGTGTAAGGAGTAATTTATTGATGACTTTCAAATAACAATTGTAGAAAATTGTAGTAATTTAACATTCCAATCTCAAAAGGTATTTTTTCTGGAAATCACTAATATTCAATATACAATTCATTTTTAAAGGATTTTTTGAATTTCGGCTTCAAATTTTCAAAATTTTCAAAATATTAGAAAGTATATTGGTAGGTTCAACCACATAGATATCACCTATAGATCATAATTTGCAAGCTTTATTTGAAAGCCATCATTCAATAACTTATCTCTTCATGTTGTGTTTTACAAAGTATTTCTACATTTTTAAATTTTGGTCTAACCTTGATCTTTTTTAATATTTCTTTTAACCTTGATCTTTTTTAATATCATACCTTTGAGGCCAATGATGTAGCATTTATTCAATAAAAGAAACACATATAAATCACCAAGACAAATCTTCCTACAAATATGCCTTATTTTGGCTTCCCTGTTCACAAATTTTTTTCTCCTTGAAGTTGCTTCATTGCTCCTCACTACTTTGGCTCTCCTTTTGATTTTCTTTGGCATTACCTATAATACTATTAGCTCTTAAGTCTTGGCATTTGAACCATAGTGGGGGCAATATCCAAACCCTCTTTTGTGAAAGGAAGAGTATTGTTGAAAGATAAGATTCATCTTTTGCCTATAGATAGACAAAGGAAAGATGTTGTTGGTACTATGCCAAAGCTTCTCCAAAGAAAAAACCATGCTATGAAGGGTAAGGCTCCTACAAAGTCACAAGCAAAGAAATTCTTCTACATTCCAAGGCAAGGGGCAAGCCACCATTACTAAAGGCATGAGCATAGGAAGATTGGGAGCCTTAAATTCCACCAATAATGCCACCCAAATGAAAGTGGTGGAAGTACCAACAAAATTCATCTTGAAGGTTCTAGAATTAGACTCATTAGGGTTGATTAGACCTAACTAGTTATAGTTGAGATTGCATAGAATATTGTATATAGACTAGCTTGAACATGTAATCGACACTAGTACATAGAACTCCAATGTATAATAAAAAAATCCGGGAAAAAATCACTTCTATATTTAATAGTTTTCTCACTTATGGAAAAAATATATTTCATCGGTATTATGTTTTCTTATACACATGTTAGAATATAATCATATGGTTGAAAGATTTTTTTTTAATAATAATTCTTTTATAAATAGGTTATAAAGTAATAGTTCTTCATGCACAATTTAAAAAGTTTATCAAGTTTCTTTCCCATTATAGGATAAAAATATTCTTGTGATTAAAATTTATCCCATATATAAATAAGGTAAAAATACTATTTTGTGAATGAAAGCAAATGAATAAGTAAATGGACATTAAAAATGAAGAAGAAATAAATATAAAAATAATTTAGAAGTAAAAGTTGAATAAATAAATAGTGATATATAGAGAGAGAGAGAGAAAAAAACCATTCATAATCTACAATGGATTACAGTACCATCTTTACATTTGTTAGGTGTCAATATGCTTGATGTACTACCATTTGACATACTACCATTGACTTGTGACAACAACCAATGGATGACACTAAGATTAATAGTAATGTTTTTTTTAGTATCCCCTAAAGTTAGCTTGTGCATGCAATTTTATTTATTTAATGTAAGCTAATGATGATGTAAAACATGTTAGGTAGGTTTGAACCATTGACTATTGAATACAAGGTATGTGTATCCAAAATCACCCCTTTTCCAATTGACATCCCTTATCTACACATACATAATATATTTGTTTAAAAATCTTGGACAAGTATAGATAGAGAATGCAATTGCAAAAGGGAGCATTTTGAGAATGTGTACATTATTTGTGGATTTGACTATAATGGAATTAACTCCATAAAAAAAAAGCCTATCATTGAGGTAGTCAACCAAAATAATTCAATTTTTAGATGAATAGGTGCACTCTTTGTTGGGAAATGTGAAAGACATTCATAGAATTCTTTAAGTCCTCCGTTATAATACAATATTAAAGTGCTATTTGTACATTGAGTTTGAATAATTTGTATTGACACTAATTTTATAAGTGACTCTAATTTAGTGCCCCCTCCAACATAATAAATTAGCATAGAGAATGTATATTTCCATTCATCTCCTAAAAAAAGTGAATAAACTATAATATGTCACCCTTATTATCAAGACTCTAAAAATGGTACCTCAAATGGTATTCCAATATTCTAGTGTCAAGGATCTAAAATGTATTCTATGATGAATGGAAGATTTTGTCTTTAAAGATGAGCCTATACTTAAGTTTGAGGTGTCTACAAGATTTCATGTTGAGTTCAAAATTTCTACCCAATAGTCAAATAGAAGCAAATAATGATATGGTGACGACATATACATACTAGTCAATAGAGCATAGATGTGTGACTTATTTTTCTTTTATCCTTTTTTAATTTTTTTTGAAGTTGAGATGTAGTGTTCACTTCTAGAAATGTACATCAATTCACTCAAAGAACTTTGTGTAGGGATTCTAGGTAGGACCATTTAAGGGTCCATCCAACCACTCTACCCCGTATTGTCAAGGTGTTATTTTTTTGTTTCATGATCACTCTCGACTCTTGATTAATTCAAGGTCCTTCAATATAAACACAAATTCAAAATTTTATCATCCAACATAATTTTAAAAATTTCTTTTGTTTTTCCACAAGAATATAAGTTAGGGTGCTTTTAAAGTGTCCTTGTTCTAGAAGCAACCACTAACACAGAGGTACAAGTTGCTTTCTTGAGTGTACCAACAATTTACATTTTAAGAGGTGGCCACTGCGTTTCAACTTCAAAAATTTGTACCTAGGAGGGACCACTAACATAAAGGTACAAGTTGCTTTCTTCAGTGTACCCACAATGTACATGACCACTATGTTTCAACTTCAAAAATTTGTAACTAATTCCATGGAGGTTAAAAAAACAAGTTGCTTTCTTCAGTGTACCTACAATGTACATGACCACCATGTTTCAACTTCAAAAATTTGTAACTAATTCCATGGAGGTTAAAAAAACAAGTTGCTTTCTTCAGTGTACCCACAATGTACATGACCACCATGTTTCAACTTCAAAAATTTGTAACTAATTCTATGAAGGTTAAAAAAACAAGTTACTTTCTTCAATGTACCCACAATGTACATGACCACCACGTTTCAACTTCAAAAATTTGTAACTAATTCCATGGAGGTTAAAAAAACAAGTTGCTTTCTTCAGTGTAACCACAATGTACATGACCACCATGTTTCAACTTCAAAAATTTGTAACTAATTCCATGGAGGTTAAAAAAACAAGTTGCTTTCTTCAGTGTACCTACAATGTACATGACCACCATGTTTCAAATTCAAAAATTTGTAACTAATTCCATGGAGGTTAAGAAAACAAGTTGCTTTCTTCAGTGTACCTACAATGTACATGACCACCATGTTTCAACTTCAAAAATTTGTAACTAATTCCATGAAGGTTAAAAAAACAAGTTACTTTCTTCAATGTACCCACAATGTACATGACCACCACGTTTCAACTTCAAAAATTTGTAACTAATTCCATGGAGGTTAAAAAAACAAGTTGCTTTCTTCAGTGTACCCACAATGTACATGACCACCATGTTTCAACTTCAAAAATTTGTAACTAATTCCATGAAGGTTAAAAAAACAAGTTACTTTCTTCAATGTACCCACAATGTACATGACCACCACGTTTCAACTTCAAAAATTTGTAACTAATTCCATGGAGGTTAAAAAAACAAGTTGCTTTCTTCAGTGTACCCACAATGTACATGACCACCATGTTTCAAATTCAAAAATTTGTAACTAATTCCATGGAGGTTAAAAAACACACAAATCGACTTGGTTTAAATGCCAACTCCATTTCTCTTCCTCCTAAAATTTACTGGAAATTGTTTCAAGGAGTTCAGCTTCCCCCCAATGCAATCAGCTCTTAAAAAAGGTCGTTTTGAAGAGCAGGCCCCCTTCATAATTCCACGACACCAGGCCAGGCTCTGGCTCAGGCCTCAGGGTTAACTTAACTTAACGACTCCCCAAGCCCCAATCTTCTCCTATCTCCTCTCCCCTCCTCAGATATTATGATCCAGACGTCCAAGACAGGGAGGGAGCCTCGTCAAACTTCAGTTAACATAAATAAAAAAATCTGAACTTCCATGAACCGACTGAAAGTAACGAATTGCAACCCTCTGCGAAGTCTGCCACGGCTGCCACTCGTCAGATCCCCAGTGCAACGTACCCCTCCAGTGGCCATGTTTTCTTTCACTCAGTGCTGCCCTCCAATTGAGTTCGTTTCTGTTTTGTTGTTGTCCTCAAGCCGAAGCGGAAGAGACGGAGAGCCAGGCAGCGAGAGCCCAGCGACAAAAACCAACACAAAAATCTCATGCCAAGTGGAACCTCCACACGTTAAAATGAACACTCTTACATAAAACACTCGTACTAAAGGTACCTCCTTACTTATTATTAACTCTTAACAACACAACACAACACAGCACAACACAGCACAACACAACACAGAGACCCAGGCCAGGATATTAAGATAACTTATTTATTGTTATGATCGAGGACTTTCCAACCCTCAGTTAAGCACGACCGTCGATTTTTCTTCCTCTTCCTTCTCCTTCCACATGTTGGGGCTCCCATTGGTTTGCCTGTGACCTTCCCTTTGATTCCCTTTGGTTGGCGTCAACAGACACCATGTTGAGTCCGTCCCAACGTCGCTCCTGGCTGCGTGCGTGGTTCATGTGAGTGAGTAGTGTCACTCATTCATTCACGGCAAGCTCCGTCTCCGTCAGTCAGTCCAACAGAAAGCAAGCCTTGGTGTCATGCTACTGTATGCTACAGTGGGGTAAAGGAAAATCACCTCGCTAGATATTTTGGTGGGTGTTGTCAGTAATAATAATAATACTGTTGGAACTTGCAAACTGAATCTCTCTGCAGGCCGGGGCGGGATGGACGGAGGGAGCGGCGAGGAGGCAGGCAGGGAGGGAGACCGACTGAAACTGGAAATAATAATTAAGTGACTGATGAATTCCCTGGTGACCGACTCCATCACACTCTCGACCTGCTCTATTGAAGTTCGTCATGATTTCTGGGTTTGAAGGGAAGAACGGAAAAAATCCCACTAAAGCTGTCAGGTTGTCGGCTGGATTCTGCTGAAAGCGTTGGGGGTTCAGTGTCGTGAGCTTCGTGTTTTTTGGATACAAGGGAGGGGGAGAGAGAATTTGGGTGGCAGAAGGGGAAGGTGGCAGAGTTTTGGACCATACATTGTGATTGCTTGAACTTTTCCAGTTTACAGCAGTTGCTCTTGGAGCCCTCATCACCGTACCTCTTTTGGGGTAATAGATCTTATGGCACTCATTGGTACATTCCCTTCCTCCTCTTCTAATCCTTCAGCACCTCTTTGAATTTGCACTCTTCTGAACTTTGATACTGTAGTTTGCACTCTTCTGCGTGTCCGGCCTCATCGCCTCTTCTTGGCCACTACATTGCGCTCTTTTGAAGTTTCCTTGAATTACTCCCTCGTCACCTCATCGATGCTTCACAGGGTGTGAGTTCCTGGGTCCGATTTAAGGGTTGGGGTAAGAAGGAGGATTTGAAAGAGACTGCACACATGGGAAGCTAATGGTGGCAACCACGAGAGAGAACGAGAGAGCTCCGGTTGTAGAATTAGAGTTTAGGAAGACCCCCACTGTAAGCAGAGCCGCGTGCATCATGAAGCCTAGTCTCATCAAAGAGAAGCCTGCAGCATGGAGATTGTATACCAGCAACTGCATAGCGTTAGACCGTTTAGTGGAAGTAGCACTCTCCCCTGCAGGAATACTAGATTCCAGCTTCAGAAACAATGCTATAACTCCAGAGAATCAGGTTCCCAGCAACTTTTATCCCAAAACTCCAAAATCAGCTGGTTCCCGAGATGGTTCCCGAGACGGTGAAGGGGAGGACGGTGACTCAGCTGAGAAGAGAAGATATTGTTGCAGCAATGGCATTAAAGTCACCCAACCTGCTGCACCTTCGCCGTCGTCGCCATCGCCATCGTCTGAAGCTCCCAACCACCAGAGGGCAGGATATTTCCAGCAGCAACAGCAGCAGCAGAAGCTGAAGAGACGTCTGTCTTCCTTCAATGAAATCTCGACAACACCAGCTGGACGCGCGTCCTCTTCCTTACGTGTCCATCTGGAGCATCCTCATGCCAAGAGGTTTAAGCTGATTCCAAGGTTCAAGGCTCTTGTTGACATCTCTTGTTAGTTTCTCAGTTAAAATCTGATGCACTAAATCGGGTTCATTATGTGGGCTCAAATGTGGATGGATTGAGCAACTCCGTAACAATGGTTTTGCAGTGACAGCATTGTGAATAGTAGTTGTGTGAAATTAAGATTTGGACGTGTGTTTTTTACAGTAGCAACTTGATGTGTTTAGGAAGATCACAGATATCTGGGACCACTGATTTCTAGAGCTGCTGCACTGCTAGCTTATGAGCCAAGAGAATGGAATCTGGGTTAAGCAGGGATTCATAGCCAGACCCGGTGTTCCTTTTGTCATTTCTCGTTCTTCGGTCCAGAGTTTAGAGTTTGCTTGAGGCTTCGAATTCTGGCGAATCTTGCATCTTCTTCTTCTGTTATTTGGGTAGCAACAATCGTGGGATTTCTACCACTTTTGCCAGACTTGAATTGAGTTCTTTTGCAAGGAATGGTGTTTTCCCGGTAGGAAAACCAATTTTTTTTGGGTGGAAATCTATCAACATTTCGCCAAAAAAGATTTGTGACTGGTTGAACTCATCTCCTTTGGCAACTTTAAGTGTGCACAATTTATTGTGCAGTATGATTGAACCATTTGAAGTATCTTTCAATAGCTTGTTAGTATGTTGGTTGTGCACAATGCATTCTAAATTTTTGCACATAATTTCTACCAATTGTATCTGCTTATACTTTATTTCTAACGGGATAAATGGGATGAACATTTGCAGGAAGTGTTGGCTGATATTTTTCCCTATATCCATATGCCCTTACAATTAAGTGAAGAATGATGCTTTGAGATGATCATTGATACAAATCAGTAAACAAATGTTTAAATTGACATGGTTTTGAGGCATTCTTATAGTAAGAATGTTTTTACATTGTAGTCACTTAATTTAATGTATAGGAATATACAATGACAATGGTTTAATGGCATTCCAATCTAAATTCAAATATTATTGTAAGTTGTTTTCTTTACTTGTGTTCAAAGTGCCAAAAAGTTGATTCCAAATGGCCGTAGCTATAGAAAATAGCAATTTTATTCATCTAAGGTTATAATTGAGAGACTAGAGTTGTAATATTCTATGAAATTTTTCTATGTTAAATTGTCAACAAATATGAAATTTCGGTAATGTTGATTTTGGGTGATTTTTATTTATTTTTAGTAATGTAGAAACTTCTTTGATCTCATAGTTAGTGTTTGAGTTCTTCATTATGACAAATAGATAGGTTTATTTTCAATAAAAAATGTACAAGGAGAAGAAGAAAGAATTCCAATCTCTCTCGCAATCTCTTTCATCTTTGATCCCACTTGATACTCATTTGAATGATAAGAGTTACACTAAGAGTTGCACAAAGATCACAAAGATTACCTTGTGAGTTTTAAGCCTCCTTGAAAAAAACATGACAAAACATTGAGTGACTTTAAAATAACCATACATTGAATGCACAAAACTAATTATTATGTCAACTAGCCTTTTTTCATTTTTTTCATTTTTTTATTTAGAAAGTGTTAAGATGGAGATTACTTAAAATTTGTTGAAGCATTGTATTTCTACATTCATCCATCTATTGAATGAAAAACTCTTTTTAATCATATTCATGCACTTTTTCATTCAAATTTGGTGACTTCATCCATATTTAAAATAGAAATGGAAAATTTGTGGTGAAAAAATATTACTTTTATTTGACAAAAAGTAGACATTTATTTTGAAATGGCACAATTTCAAGAGTTTGAAATGTTGGATAATTGTAAGTAGGAACGCAATTGGATTGAGGGGCCATAATAAGTATGCATATCTTGCATCTACTCAAGCACTACTCACATTACTAGTAGAAATGTTGGTCTTTGGGTAGAAGGAATAGTGCCAAAGTTATGGTACCCAAAGCCTATAGTGGCACTTGCTTCGAGTCAATATGGACCTTGGCACCTGGCTATGATCTTATTCCTTGGTATCCAAAGACCACTCTTCTACAACACTAAAATTGGTAAATAGTGTTGGTTGATAATTAGTGTTGTTCCCCGTTTTTTATCCCTAGCACTATTTTTCAATTAGTGTTGTTCCCTGTTTTTTACTCCCATCTAACACTAAATGCACTCTCATAGAAATGTTGAAATGACCAAATTTTACTATAGAGCTAAAATAGTGTTAGAATGGATAAATAATGTTCTAAGACTAACCTTACAAATCACAATTAGTGTTATTGTTGACAATTAGTGTAGCCAACACTATTTACCAATTTTAGTGTAGTGGATTGTCTCCATTTTTGCATTTGTTGGTAGTGTAGTGGATTGTCTAAGTCTAAATTATTAGCACTCCAGCCCCAAATCTTTCCTTCCTACCAAACTCCTAGTCTAATTACCTCAAACACTTACGTTACAGTGTTGTTAGTCCAATGCAGCTAAATCAACTTGCTACAATTTCATGTCTAAACATACCATACCCAATACACTCATTCTTCATGCACGTTGGTCTTCATGCGACCAAATTCCTTCTTCTTGGTTATCCAGGCTAATGGAATTGATGCAACACATTCAGAGTTGTGACAGTAGAACGTAGTTTTATGATTTCTTTTTTTCCTATTTTACTGACTTTGGAGGCTTGCAAATGGCATGGGTGTCTCAGAAACATTTGTAAGCTCCTGTTCATTCGGGAACAGGGTTTGAGTTCCCAACAAAAATTAGGAGCAGATTATGTAAGTTCTCCAATGCGACCTGCTTCTCAAGAATCATCTGAAAATTTGTGCTTATATGGCAACACCGAGAAACGTACCATAAGGGATGCAAGCAATGTGAATAACGTGTGTGGAGGTGGGCAACTTGGGGACACATTGACCTTGAAAGAACAAGACCTATCACCAAGGTACTTTGTCAAAAATGATCTGATTTTTGGACCAATAGGTGCATTCTTCATTTCTACAGTAATTTTCAAAGTCATCCATAGGTCAATTTTTGGCCTCAATGTCCTTCCACCCTGACTCACCACTTCATTTTGGCTGACAATCCCGTTTAGCAATCCGTTAGCAACCCCGTTTACCCGACTAAGAAGATAGTTCTATCGTGATTTACAAACTGCGTACCTGAAGGCATCCAATGTCATGCTTCCAGATATTGCTGACAATCTTAAGAGCACTTCCGAGGAGAAATCAGTGCTCTTCGTTTTGGAGATGCACGAAGTTGGCAGGCGGAAGCAGGCTTGAAACAACCTGCAATTAGATCATCACTATCCAAAAAGATGCGCAATAAGCAGCATCCAGCATTCAAGTTTAAACGAAGAATTGTTCTCCTGCTTTTAACAACATCTGCATTGTGAACGCTTCGCAGCAGCGCGGTTTTGCGAGAGAAGTAACTTCTTTCGTAGAAGATCTTGCCGAAGCCGCTCAGCTAATTCTTTCCTCATCACCTCCCTCCTTGCGCTTGCCTACATGCAATACACCCAGACCTCTATAATGTTGCAGCCTTGGCGATCAATCCACTCGTGATTATCAATGGAGTTATTTAACATTGAGACAATCAAAATAGTGTTGCTTGTAAAAGGGACATTAAAGAGTTACATGGAGTCCGGAAGGTGGTGGTACAAAGGATTTTCAGACTTGTCAAGCTCCTTATTATCACATTTGTATGGAACTTCTTGTGATAGAAGAATGTGATAAGTCACTACTAGGTTTGATTAGAGACCAGAAAATGTGTTAGAAAAGGTGATATCAAAAACATAACACCCTTGGAAAAGGAATCCATAATCTATTTGTGCACAATCTCGAGCTCATATCAGGTGGGAGATGCAACAGGAAGATGACAAGTGCTGACCACTCGTTGAGCACCAAGCTTGCTTTGTACAACGAATGTCAAACTTTTGAGCCTTGTTTTGCTTGCTATCTACACTGGAGAAGGGTGAGTTCTCATGCGGAGGTCTGGGTGTAAAGGAACCTAAGAAAAAGATGAAGAGAACATATATTGGTCGTGAGAAAAGAAACTACTTACCGAAGAGATGGCGAGGACTATCTCCTCTGTAGTTTTTCGAGCTTCACAGCTCTTAGGCCGGGCCTGAGTTTCAGGTGGCCCAAAGCTGCGCAAGGATGTGGATGCTGAGCCCAAATTCATCCATGCCGCTCCTGGTCGATACAAGAACTCCGCGTATCCTCGAGCACTCTGCAGCTCAGAGACAGAGGATCAACATGCTTACAAACTGCGAATATTTGCTCCATCAACAAAATGATACAACGGTGCGCAGAACGTAAGACTAAGTGGTAAGCAAGGACAGAATGACAGACCACAAGAATGTGATCTTCACATCCTAATACTGATATTAGCAATAGTAGTGAATGACAGAGACTTCGTACTGTAATAAATTCACCTCTTCGATATCCTCTGGAATATCCTCCCTAATCGGATAATCCACGATCAACTGGGAAGGATCTTTGGATAGTGGATTGTCTTCACCAACACCTTTCAAGTACCTTACTTGCTTCTTCCTTCTTCCTGCCAATGTCATAAACATTTCACTAGCCATTATAAGCTTGCACCTGTTACTTTGAACTTGCACTGCTACTCTCCTGTAGCTCCTATTGACTCTTTGCTACGTAACAAATGGCAAGATTGCAAAGCAGCATATTACCATTAACTGTAGAATTAGAATGGTGAATTTGAATACTTGGGTGAATCAGAGGGATTCTAAGAAAATATTCAGTAAAGTTTGTTAGGAGACCCTGTGACCCCTTGGAATTACCCATGATGACCTGAATCTTGGGGATCCATGATGACCATTTCCCCTTTCTTATATGAGATAAGACCATAGGAAGGCTGGGGATGTTAAAAGTTGTGATGCAGGTAATGATGCACATGGTTGCAAATGAATGGCAGTAGTAGGGACAATAGTAGGGTCAATAATTTGTTAGTGTAGTATCCTTAACATCTGTAAACAGGCAGGTTGTAGTGCTTCAATGATTAGAAAAATGTTGGATAATGAATGTTGTGTGATACTGGAGAGGAAAAGATTGTGGTTTCTGATGGAATGCTTGTGTCACCTAGCTTTTGAGCGACTCGGAGATCCTGCTGCTTCTCGATCTCAACGGCGAGCCAGTGGTCCCGATCTACAATGGGAGGTTTCTGAACACTTAACACGTCATGTTTCAGCACAATGCTTTACCTGAAACTGAAAGTAATAAGCTTCAAATTGAATAAATAGTTCTTGCATACGAGTTTACAACATTGACATCAGCAACAGTCTCTCAGATGATTACAGATTTCAGAAATATACACCCGGGGAAAAGGAGAGGGAAAGTGTACTAACATCAAGCTTCGGTGCTCCAGGCCTCCAATCCTCAAACAACGCCACCGTTCTGTACAAAAAGCCAGTCGCGTAATTCAGAATGCAACAATTTCCAACTAAAACTTGCTGTTAACTTTCAAGTCAGTCTCAATTTCATGGCAGCACTACAAAAATCAAACAGTTCTTGAACACATTGCAGTTCTAACATATCTATTATGCATATTCAGGCAAAGAAGTTCAACCATCACAGATCAGCTAAAAACATGATTGTCAGTCAAATTAGATTGTTAAAAACATTTTAGACAACATGATAGAATTCATGAAGGCAAGACAAACATGATAGAATTCATGAAGAGACCTCCCTATGATTTGTTAAGAGGCTTCCCCACGATCACATACTTGTAAGAAGCTTATGTCACTATTTAACTTACAACCTGTCAATAAAATAAATGGATATGCTTGACCTCCATGATTGACCTACTTCATTGCCATCTCCCCATGATTGATATCCAAATTCATTAAAAAGTCTGATATTACTCAAATTTGGTTAGTAATTCCATCAGTCATTTCAGCTGCATATGTACCACCAAGGTTTGAAACCTCAAAAATTAGAAGATAGAAATGATTTTCAAGCACACCAATGCAAATGAAGAAAGGGATTGAACTGGTGGGTGTTTAACTTTGGTGTGATGAACCTCGGCTCGGTGGATTCACTCACTTCTTTGAACACAAATTGAGTCACATCTTCCTGTAAGACCACTTTCTTGCTTTCACCTCCTGTAATCACACCGGGAGCAGTATTTTCCTTCACGGAGTTACCTTTCCCTTCACCAAAAATCTTGTTGACAGTGACACTCCCTCCTGGTACTTGTTGAAGCTCAGTTGCAAGTGCAGAAAGCCCCCCATGTTGCTGCTGAGCTTGTGGAATGTCGAACCGGGAATGCTGGGCCATCTCCAGTAGATGAGCATGAGCTTTTGAAATAGTAGTCGTAGTAGCCCTGCGAGGGACTTGCGATGGAATGGTGATGCTGCGCACAGTCGGTTTCAATGGCACCAAGTTTCTTTCGGTTGACGTTTCTGTCGGACATTGTTGTTGTCTTTTGAAGACTTTTACCTCAGATTCCTTCTTTCTTTCCAGTGCTGGAGAACTTCCCCACCATCCCAAGCACTGAGGCATATCAACTGTCTATAAGTGAAGTTAAAAGAAGAGGATTAAATAGCAGTAGAAGAAAAATAGGAGCCAGAAGAAAGTGTTCATGGCCAAGTCTATTCAAATCCCTTCTCAAGAATCTCAGCAAGAGATATTCTATCCTCGGGCGAGGGGACACAAAAGGCCAAATAGCCGAAATCTTTAGTTACAGAGTTATGTTGAGTTTCCATGAAGAATTGGAATGTACCGAGGAGATTTTATCTGGCTGACCTGTGCTTGCTCTCGCTTGGAGGTCTGCACAATTACATGCACATCATACTCAATTACCATTAATGTAATGTTCACTTTTCCGTGCAACCCTGCACTCTTCTTCTATTAAACCCAAAGGTTGATCTAACACAGACCTTGACAAATGCAGTGGAGAATGTGTTCGCATGGACAACTCTGCGTGGAGTAATTGATTTCTACAGCACTATTCTTCTTCACATCCTGTTCAAGGAATGCAGAACGTCAAGGCTCTTTCAATAAGGTAAGGAAACCCAAAATCGCCACTCTAGGCATTGAGCAGGTTCATGTTACTAGACAGGTCAAATTCCTATATGCTCTTGTTAGCAAACGAAAAAGGCTAACATTCCAAACAATGCATCATTTTGTTATTGTACAAAATAGTATGAAGGTTCAAAGTTCTATTGGTAGATGCCTTCAACAAAAGTCTACATCCTCCTAATCAATACATACCCATATTCTAAGATTTTAGGATGGCCATTATGCGTGTCCCAATCTTACTAAGAGTACAAGGCAGTTCCGTTTATTGTATAAATTCTGAGGGACCCAAAATTCATGGTTTGAAAGCAGCCAATTCAGGCGATGATATTAGAAAAATATAATCAAGATATCACCAGAACCAGTAACAAAAATTGCATATGTAGGTCAGAAATTAATTGATATTGAATGTTCTTATACAATCCCCAACTCAAAACGCCTCTGAAAAACATGAGGTCAAATTTGAGTGTCTTGGTCCTTCAGACTGTTAGAGTCTGTGTTAGATGGTGCTAACCTGTGTAACATGTATAGAGGCTTTAGTTCGAGGGGAATTCTTTGCCGGTTGCTTTTTAATCTGGTGAGCCACATTCCTCTCTGAACTTCCACACGAGTAATGAATATATAACCAATTTGCCTACGAATGCATACGGTATTCAATAAGTGAATAATGGTGAAACACGAAGTAAATATTAGTATAATAATCCAGACCCTAACATTACAGCCCCCATAGCACCTTAAAACAATGGTAAATTTTGTTGTAAACCTTTCGGTGGTCCAGGATGCCGTATCCTGCCGAGTAGGTTGGGGACGTTTTTCTTAGGGCTGGTCTTCTTCTTCACCTTGTCCTGGCCTGGTGGGTTGGACGCTGCATCCTTCTTCACACGAGGCTTCCGGATCTTTTTAACAGTCTTTTCGGGTTCTTGCACCTTATTGTTCCCCTTGTCCATCATGATCTATTAACCTCGATAGAATATTGTAAGGAGGAGGAAAGAATATGCAGACTCAAGTCCAGTTTTGCAATCAAAAATATATCACAGAGAAGCTTTTTCCAGTCAGTCTGCATAATATTCTAGAGAACCCCTGTTCAGCACCCTCTGAATTGGCAAAAAAGATTCTTTGACAAATAAAAAGGAACTCCTAACAAATATTTTACAAAGTTGAGCTCAATTTGAACAAATGAAAGCTCCTCAAACCAAAGCTTTGTTGAATGAATTTGCTCCAACTCTTGCTGACATTGCTCTCAAAATGTACCATACCACTAGTACTCAAGAATGTTATATGGACTTATTTATAACTAAGGTTCTTGTTGCAGAAATCATATTCACCTGTTCACCACTTGTAAAACCCTCGAAGCAGGAGAATCATGGTGGAGACGCTGCAGGTTGTATTCAGTGAGCTTGAACATTAGGTTTGCTTGAGGAAATGAGTGCCCAGTCCACCTGAAATCGCCATATAAGGGCAAATGAAGCCTGAACCTTATAGGTTTAGAAACGTATAATTTTCAAGTCTCTTTCCATAATCCTCAGTGATTGAAAAACCCTAATAAATAAAATTTGAACGCCATTGTTCCTTTTACCAAAATTCACAAATCTACTAGCACAGAGAAATTCTGTCTTTGGAATGATGGGTCTCAACATGCTCCTATTCCTTATAACCCAAGCCTCATTTTCATTGGGCACCATAACTTTCTACATTTCAAACCATTGCTAAATGATTCACTAATATGTAGTGAATCTGCTGCAGTTAAACCCCGAGTTTGTATAACAGGGCACTTCCACACCTTCACGAAACTTTCAAATTCTTCCGACAAAGAGCTATCAGTAATACTGCGAAAAAATTTGACCTAATTTTCCAACAACAATCCAACCCTGACGTGTTAGCTTGCAGCTCCAAAATCCCACAGGCAAGACTTCTAACTTCTCTACAGATGTCAAATCTACGATCACCTGGCAAGATCAAGCAAGAGCAGGAGGAACTCACCATCGAATTTCGGAAGTCACAGAGCCCTCACACTTGGAGCATGATGGTTTTCTTGGATTGGCAAGAACCAAGCCCTTGCCAGCAGCGACGTGGGTGCCCTGCCTCACATAGCCTCTGGAGAGTGAAAGTCTTCCAAGGGACGATGCGAAAGCAAGCAAATGCACAAGTTGCAGCGGAGGAGATACGAAGGACGCAGGTTTGGCTTGGCATTTCATGTCCACTACTATCCGTTCAGTGCCTATTCAAAGAGAAGGGTTATTACCACTTTCCTTTTCCTTTCACTTCACTTCATATCCCTCCCTTGTGCTGCTGACATCTTCAGTTCTGTTCCATTGGTGAAAAACTCCAGTTCCCTTCCGTTGCTCTCGTTCTATGTAGGTTTATTAGATGATTGGGTTTGATTAGATGATTGGGTCATGTGAGTCTTCTCTCTTTAAAGTACAAGTCTAGAGATGAGTTTTGAAAGGTGATATTGATGCTCCATTCTTCTCTATGCCATCTTTAAAGTACAAATCCCACGTAGAATTTTGAAAGATGATTTTGATGTTCCCTTTTTTCTATGCCAACTTAAAACACCCTTGTTAGTTATTAGTGGGATAAAGAACATGACGAACCACAAGAGTGACACCAAATGTTACTCCTATAATGAGAGTGTTTTTTCATGTTATTGAACTAACTTTGATGTTTGAATCATGCTTGATACAAGCCGGATCAAGGGACTTGAAAGGACATTGAGCATGATTATGAGAGAAGGTATCCATATCCAATGCTAAGTTGCCACCTGCAGAAAAGAGCTCCGTTTAGGTTATGCTGTTATGAATGTGTTCTGCTTGATCCAAAGATAGACCTAGTCTGTGGTAGAGAGGAATCATCGAAACCATCAAACCCCCAAGGCGCGTTGTAGAATCAGACAGAAAGCTTTCTTCAAAACCTATCTCACACAATATCATTAGATATTGCTGGTTCGTATTTGTAAACGAGCTCGAGGCCGAGTATGAGAGAACCCTAAAGTTCATGATCAGACGCATCTAATTTGAGATTCTAACGATAAACAACTCATCGAAAAAATCTAGCACGTGCTCATGCTGCTGGTAGTGAAAGGCAAACATGAGAATATGAATCCAAGAAACACACAACAATCGCAATTGCATTAAATGAACTACATCACGCGGTGTATACCCGAACTGTATTGCAGAGTACCAACAATTAATCAAATTGCGAACAAGTATACCTCAATTTCTAGGATCTGGTCGTTACAAAGCCATAAACGCAAATATTAGTCAAAGCAAGGCCAAGGAAACGCAGATTTGTAATTTACAAGAAGTCACAGAACCTATTACAGTGCTTGATTTGAACCTAGAGTATCACAATACCATTTTAAAAGAGTTTTCTCCTACAACAACCTGGGCTTCAGAACAAACTTTCAAGAAAAGAAACAAATTCAAGACGTCAGCCAACGCGGAATTCCTCGGGAGTACTACTAGGATTGATGCGAACGGAACTGTGGAAATACCCTCTATTCGAAACTAGCCAAAACGCATTAAATGTACAACTCGAAATCAGCTTATTGAAGCTTTGTGACCTCAAGATGCTTTGCCAATGACTAAATCAATTCTTTTTCAATCCGAAGATGAACGTCTATGTACACCTATATACACAAAGTCGTTGAATAATTCCAAGGAAAACACTCAGAAATAGACCTTAGGCTATTAATTTGAGAATAAGACAGCAGGAGGTCCAAACAGCCATAGAAGCCGCCCGAATCACGATGGGATGCCTGTAAATCCTGCAAATTGGACGCCAAAGACAGCAATTCGTTCAGTTGAACCTTCACTCGAATAGGAGACCAAGAATTTTGCATGTGCAAGAACCTACTGAACTACCAGAGAAATAATGACCACAGGTACTTACGATAGTGCTGTAGCACCCCATGAACCAGCCGTGTAGATATACTTCCCGGTGGTCCACAATGAACGCAACCTTCCTTTTGTCTCTACTTTCGAGAATGCTTGCGCCATTGCTGTGAAAAAATGCCAACAAATCAATACGAGAAAAGAAGAAAACCTATTCAGTCCATCAGCTTGATGAAGGAATATTGATCTACGGAACGCATAATTCTCCTCATCTTGCATAATCCCCAAATGCTAGAAGCCCATTCAAGAGACAATACTACGGTCAAACCTATGGAAACTCATCTCACACTCTCCAATTTAAGCTAGATATCGATGGGTTAATCAAATCGAAATGTAATGTGAACGTGAATCTGCTCAGGCACATGATATGCTTAAACATACATGAATGAGCTCTCTCAATGAAAACACAAACCCAAAGCATTGTAAGAAGAAAGCATACTACCTTGTTGCAGCTCCTTTGGAGTCAGATTCTGGAAAAAAGAACACGAACATGTGTCAGTAAGCCATCGCAACACTTATTCCATCTCCTAATTTATAAAGAATACACAAAAGTTTCTCTCCAAGTAAAGGTGCTCCTTTCCTAAATTTGTTTCCTAAATTTGTTAAAAGCATACAAATCCATGCGCTCTGTTTTCTACCTTGTTATCTTGTTTCATCTATATAACCTTCAATATTACACCCATTGCGCTTCTAGCATGGTAATTAAAGCTAAAGGGAAGACGCTCGTTACTCTACTGCAAAAACCGCCAGATAAGAATTGAACCTAAATGCGCACTTTTTGAAAGTCACCTGTAATGTTAACAAATTGACCATTGCACACAAGTTGTTTACTGCAAGTAAAGTGAGGAGCAAGAGACCGACCTTCGCCTGTGGAATTGATGATATGTACCGAGCTATAAAACTTGCAATACCATCCACAATATCCTCCTGGCTGATCAGAACATAACCATCGGTTCCCAGCCCATCTTGAACCTCCTTCGTTTCCCTATCCATGTCGTTCTCTGAAAGCCACAACCACCAATTCGGATCATCTACATCCGCTTTCACATACATGCCATCTGCACGACAACAACAACCAAACTTGTTAAAGGTGCAGAGAGGCATTTGCACTTATTTCTGCCTTACTATCTTCTTCCATCTATACAAAGGTTTTTTTTTTTAACATCGCAATTAAAGCTAGATGACAGCCCAGTCGTTTTAACAATACCTTTGATGATCAATCCTGTGCAAAAACAGATATAACCCTTAAGGGCAGACCCAGCCCGAGGGGCTTGATTTTCAAAGAATCTTCAGGATAGCATCTCCAGTACTTAACTACAGACCAACTTCTTAATATCATTCTCTCTAAGAGATGTATCTATAATGCGAAGTTTTGGGTTCCAAAACACAAATTAAATGTGCGATTCTTGCATTGGAAAGTTTGTTAGAATTTCCGTATAGTAGATTTGAGGTTGCCCATTGCCTTGAGTTGCCTTGAGAGGGCAGAAGTTCATCATTGATTGGCCTTTTGAGTCAGCATTGCCTTGAGAAGAGCAGAAGCTCATAGCCTTTTGAGCAAGCTTCATTATGCCCACGTCATAAAAGATTCTGAAATTAAATTTTGGGCAGCTCTCTCCAGGACCCAAAATGTCCTTTTAAGGGTTGATAAGAATTCAACCCTCCTACCCACTTTTCAGGAGTCCCCTGTGCACTTATCACGAATTTTATTTAATAAGAAATTCATGGTTAATTAGGGCTCAAGTAACTTTTTCAGGATTAACAATTTCCATAAAAAAGAAAATACCTGCAGATGTCAAGAGCGTAGTATCCCTCGACGTCGAGCCACCATCTCCTTCCAGCGACTTCAGCTTGTCCAAAAAGGCAGGCGACGCCACGCGCAGCTTCAATTGCTCATAAATCTGGCGCCCCAAACAATGCACATAAAAAACGGGAAATCGGGGGAAATATTTCTTTAAAAAAAACGAAAAATTCAAATTCAAACCGAAAACACTCACGCCTAACCAATGCACATGATTGCTACGACGACAGAAAGGACCAAAACAACGAGGAAGACAGGGGAAACAATTCGACGAAAAGCCACTGCGAAAATTCCAATTCTCAATCCCATGAAGCCTCAACCACTGCACGTATAGCGCCAACTAATGCACAAGCTAACAACGGCCGAAAGAATGGCAATACACAGAGGAAAATCGGCCGCTATAATTCCAAATTCCAGATTCCAATTCCAACAAATTGGACTACAGATATTGAGAAAGCACTGACCCCGATGGATCGATCGACGGAGACTTCGCCCGTGGCCAATTTCTGTTGATGCAACTCCAGAAACGCCTGCTCGTACATGTGGATGGTCGCCCGGAGTCGCGCGTTCTCTCGGCGCTGGAGTTCCAGGTCACTCTCGACCTCGGCCCAGTCATCCCAGCATTCCGCGGAGGCCTTGTCGTCTTTGGCTTTCTTCTGCCGTTTCTCTTGCCGCCACTCCCAGGCGCCCACCACGGCTTCCGCCATCTCGCCCACCGCTACCACGGTCTCCCCCACGCCATGCACTCCGACCATCCTAAACCCTAACCCCGAATTTGGAGCTGCAATTGGCGATGGTCGGGCTGGGCTGGGGTGGAGAAGACGACGACGCCGAGAAGGCGAAGGATTCGCTTGTGGAGAATCGATTGGGGTGTTCGGATGTTGGATGATATTGGGTGGATGAGCGTGGGCCAGGTCCTCATTCGTTGGGAGTGATTGGTGGAAAATTTTCCACCATAGCATCCTTCTCCTTTTTTTAAATTTTTGCACATTTTTGCTTCTATCTTTGTATAAAAATACTCCATATTATTTACCGTAATTTCATGAAATTTGTCATTAAGGAAGGTTGGCTTTTCAAGTTTTAAGTGTTACATTGGATGAATGAGAAGTTGGTTGGACTATACAACGCCTGCAAGCCCTTGTTCATTGTCTTACGGATTAAGGTCCTACATCAAACTTTGAAAAATCATTCCAATGTACTCCTAGACTATGTACTTTCATAAAAAGGGAAACTTTGTACTAACTAAGTTCTTGATTGATTGATGTTTGGACAAATGCAACTAACAGTTTCAAGTAACTAATTGTTTGAACCAAAATCACAAGGTTTTTCTTTGGGTGGTATGAATGATCCATTTGTGTAGTACATGCATGGGGGGGGGGGATATCTAAGTGTGTATGTAATATTGTAGTGAAGTCGGGAGTTATGCTTTGTATAGATGGATGTAGTGGTTGTGGTAGCGGTGGCATTGTTTTGTGTCATTTAGTGTTTTTGTTGACCATTGTATTGGGTGGAAGGAACATTTTGTAGAATTAATTTTGATAATTGTAATTCTATGGCAAATTGTGTCAAATTGTTGAATGTTTACAAATAAAGTATTGTACAGTATAGTGATGTATACAAAATAGTTGTAGAGCTTGAGATTCCTTGAAAGGGTTTTTCTTTTGATGTCTTAGTGTGTAGGTTTGATGTACATGTAATAGATTTAGCATCAAAGTATACAAGGATGTGTATGTTACAAGATTCTATTTTATTGTTCATACATGTTTTTGCCAAGTGCAATGATGATAGTCCTAGATTGAAAGTTGTATGTTGACATCAATTGAGTTCAATATAAAATTTGGCCTATGTCTTCTAAGGCAAGGATGTGACTAGTCCATTACCTTGCCATTAGTGAGAGTGAACAAGGCCTATATAAAATTGAAAATTTTGTTTTGATTGTAGGGGGAATTAAAAATATGGATTTGAGTAGGGCAAGTGAAAGTCATTAGATGATTTCTAGGTCTGGGAGGGCCGTTTCAGACCTGTTCCCGACGTTGATCTCTCCGCAGATTCTAGGGAACAATTGTTCCCAATTTAAAAATTAAAAAAAAATTTACAGTCTTGAAATGAAGAAAAAAGTTGAAAAAAAAATTTCATTTTTTCAAGCGTGGCAGGTTCTTAACCACGTCAGCAAGCTCTTGTGACCCTCTGCAGGATAGTTCTCGCAGTTTGGAAACTGTTGAGAACTTACAGCCTTCTAGAGGGTTGAAAATGCATACAATGCAAGGAAAAAGAAGAGTATACTAATAATGTGTTGATCAAGGAGACAATATTGATGATTAGGTAGAAGGTTATCTTTTGCTTTTTGTATTTGTACCTTTGGCATAGCCAAATGCACTCAGTTTCAAATGATTGTGTAGATGATTCTAATGTAATGATATGTATAGTTGTATATAGCATATATGGGAAATTTTGTTAAAATGGCAAATATTCTTTGATTTTGATATTTTTAGGGTTCAAATTATGCAGCCTAAATTCTATTAGTGTCATAGACTTTAGAAATCTACACCTCTTTTATATATTTAAAATCTAGACCTTTTCTAGATTTTTTAGATCGCTCGGTCTAAAATCTATTTTTGTCCTAGATTTTGATATTTAGGAAAAATGTGGATTTCAAAAATCTAGAACAATATTAGATTTTAGACCACCCAGTCTAACTTTGAACTGTGAAAATGGGACAAGCCAAAATATCGCCATTTTAATGAAATTCTCTATATATGTATTGGATTCATGACCATTTAAGTCTAGATTTGGTGATGGAGATTAGAAATTTGCATGACTTGTCATACATGTGAGCTTCTTGATTTTTGATATAAATAGTTGAAAAAGTTGTGAGAATGTCTTTATCTAAGTTTCATTTAGTTGACAACATTTGAATGAGAGGAAGGATTAGGGGTACTTGAATGTAATAAGTGTTATGGATTTGTAGGTTGTGGAAGTGAGTTTGGAACTAGAGAGATAATAATTATATGATTGTTTTGTCGTTGTTTACAATACTAGTGTAGTAGGTTTAAATTATAGTTTTTAACTATATGATTGTTTATAAAAAAAAATTGTGTTCAGTAGAGCCATTTAGAATGGATCAAATTATTGAATTATTGCCATTGTTATTTATAATTGATGGAGTGTTTACAATGTAAAATTGGTTGGTAATTGAGGTGAATTTGTGGTCAATGATAGAGTGGATCACAGGGGGACACTCCCCATGTTTTAAAAACCTACGTGCGGCGGAAAATGTAATACATGTAATACATCCTAAAATTTAATTTTTTTTTCCAAAAAAAATTATGAATAGATTGTGCTACTTTAAAAGTTTATGTTTTGAATTATTAATATTTTTTTATGCTAATAGTAATTAATTGTAAATTTTTAAAGAAAAAAGATACATTGTAAAGCTGAAAATAACTTTCACATCCCTATATTATATAAGAAAAAAAATTTGAAAAATGAAAAAAAAATTCTATAGAATAGCTTTCTATTGAAAGTTTATTTTGGTTGAATATTGATGCAATAGTCATCATCATGTGATCTCTATAAATATTTTAGTTGAAAACCATGCCATTTTAATTCATTTTTCAACCTTTTCTAGACAACATATCTTATGTTATTTGGAATTGAAAATTTTGTCAATAGAAACCTTTAGTCATTGTTAAACAAAGCTCAAAATTTTAGGATGAAATTATAGTTTATTCCAAAGTAAATAGGGGGTCAAAAAATCACTTCGCCGCATGTGAGTACCCCGAATGTAATGAAAGTGTCCTCCCCATGGAGTGGATTGAATGCATAATATGATCTTTGTGTAATTTGTTTGTTTGTTTTAGATTTGAAAGAGTGATGACTTGGGGGTATTGATGTCTGTGTTGACAAAAGAAAGATATTAGCATTCATAGAAAGGGGTGTTGGTAATGAATTGTGGTTATAGGAAAAAATTAGCTTCATGATGGAACCCCAACTTGTAAGAGATTAGTGTAAATGAAGAGCTTGTTCACTTAAGATTCTATTATGAACTCCAAGGAGTCTACACAAGCAATGCTTATGCTAAATACTTTTGCTAGAAGGGAGACCCTTTTCTAAATTTTCATCTAAATTCTAAAAAAAAAGATAGTGAAAAGGAGAGGAGAGGGAGGTGTTGTTAACTTAACTCTTTTAATATAGCCTAAGAGGTCCAAACATGGTTGATTTTTTTCCTTGTGACACTTTTGTATTCAAAAAATGAAGGATGATCAACCCTTGAACTAGTTTTGGACTTGGTTTTGGACTAGTGATTATGCATATGGGGCTCAAAGTCTTGCTTTCAACACACTTTTTGGCATTTAAAATGCATAGTTGGAAGTACATCATTTAGAATACATTCATTTTTCAACCTTTTCCTAGAAGTATTTTCACGTGTTATTTGAGTTGGAAATTTTTGGCAACAGAAACCTATAGTTTATATTAGAAAAGATTAAAATTATAGGTTAAAATTAACTTTATTAACCTCTAAAATCCCATTGTCCACTCAAGATTTTAGGTAAGCTCCTATGTACTCAATATTCATCAATATTTTTTGAAACTTTTTTTGAAGATAGAAAAACACACTAGTGCTCTTTCACATTTCTTTGTCTCACTTTCCTTTGTGTGAGCAACAATCCTATGACTTTTTGATGTGTCCTATTGTGACGTGCAGGGAAAAGTCATAGGATTGTTACTTACTCAAGAAAAGTGAGACAAAAAGTCCCCAAAGGTATACACTAGCTTTGGATGAATATAATTTTGATTTTAAAGTCCAAATTTAAGTTTGATAGGCAGAAAAAAAACCTCACGAAAACCTAAAATTTAATAATTTATTTTATTTTAATCATAGATTGTATGGGAGATTATATTTTTATCTACATAGGAAACATGTTTGCTAAAGTATGAGCAAGGAGCAACAAGCATTAAGCAATGAGCAATAAAAAAATTTATTTATTATATTTTAAAATTTCATAATTATCATTAATTCTACACTTAGTAATGAAATTTAAAAGAAATAAAAAAATTGGATGTAGGTCACATATTTCATTAATTGCTTTGGATGGATGAAAATGATGATGAATGAATGTAGATGAAAGTTTGTGGATGAATAAAATTGGTCCTCAATTTTTTATATTAAATGAAGTCAATGGCATCACAAAGCATCTAATTTAAAGACAATTAAAGCGAATCCATTTGATATGAATGTAAATGATGTAAATTATTTGCTTTGAAATGTACACATATTAACCTCCTATGGGATCCTAAGAGCCTCTTTGGATCCAAGGAGGCTCTCAAAGAGACAATAATCATAAGCATAGATGGCTTGAATTAGATTGATAACGTCCCAAATTCACATGCATTTTTCTTTGGGTCAAGAAAGCCCTCCCACATACTCCTTCTAAACACTCCTATAAAGCAATTAGGTAATAAAATCATCTTACGACTTACATACTACATTCACAAGGGGTCACTAAGACTCTCCTTGGTTTTGAGGAGGCTTATAGGGAGATGATATTGAAGAGCAAGGATGGCTAAACACCTCCTTGGAACCGAGGAAGCTCTCATGTATTAGCAAGACATAAGTATATAGACCTCTAAGCCTCCTTGGTTCCAAAGAGGCTCATAGTGAGTTGCAAAAATCTTAACAATTTGGAAATTAAAGACTATGCTTGGTTTAGGGAGGCTCGAAGGAAGGGGAGAGAAAAAAATATGGTTCTTCATCCATCATTGGATCCAAAGATGCAAAGTTGCTAAAGTATGAGTAGGGAATGACCAACAATGAGTGGTGAGTGTTTTTAGAGAAATTTGTAAAAAATTTAAAACTTTGCAACATAAAATGCCTATATCTGTGGTTTAGATTAAAAATATATGTCTATAAATGAGCTTGAAGAAAATGAGGAGTTCTACAACTATAAAGAACAACTAATTTTCAAGTTGCATTGGACATTTGTGAGTGGTGAGAATCTCAAGACCCATAGTTGTTGTGGACAAGTCACATGTCACATTATAGTTGTAGGTCATAACAGCCTATTTAGAACTTTATCGATGAACTTTTTTGACATGGTGCTTATGTGGTATTTGCTACCACATAAGATTGGTAATTCAATTGATGAGTTGTATGACTTATTGACAACTAATGTATGAATTGTTTGTGACTCATTTGTGACTTCATTGTGACTTATCTATAACTTCATTGCGATTCATTGTGACTTCATTGCAACTTGTTTGTGACTCATTTGCAACTTGTCTATGACTTGCTGATTTGTTGATTTTGAAATTCTAATTTCAATGATTTTTATATTTCAAAATTTCAAATCTAGCTTCATTTTTATATTTCAAAAAATTGAATATTGGTATTTAATAGATTTCACTAATTTAGGAAACTTTACAATTTCATAAGTTTTACAATTTTTTGAATTTTAAATATTTTTAGATTTTTATAGTATGTAAAAATTTACAAAGGTAGAAATCTACAAAATATAAAAATCTAAAGGTTTTAGAAATTTCAGAATTCTATTAACAGAATTTATTACATTTAAGTACAACAAATTACAAGTCTTGTACTCTTGTATGTCCAACCTAATGGTACTCTTAACAATTGATACTTTAAAATTGATATAAGATAATTAAGAAATGATTTTGAAAACAACTAGGAAATGACTTGGAAATGACTTGGAAATGACTAAGGAATGACTATGATACAATTATGATACAATTATGATACAATTATGATACAACTAAAAAACAACTAAGATACAACTAGGAAACAATTTTTAAAATGACTAAAAAATGAGTAGAAATCAACTAGGAAACAACTATTGTTATTTTATAGTTGTAGTCATATTCTAATTGTTTCTTAGTCGTTTTTGGCTACTGAAGATAAACATAGTGAATTTCACAAAGTGTAGACTTGTCCACATCAATAACTTTGATGAATATTGGATGGAGAATAATTGACATTCATTCTAAACTTGAACTTTGTTACAACTCTTGTAATACTACACTTCATTCTAAAACTGCTTTGTAACTACAGCATTGTACTTGTGATTAAAAACAATGACATAAGAGTTTGGTGCAAATAGAGAGGGCTATAGTCATAGGATAGTTGTATAGGACACTTAGTTGCATTTTAGTCAGTTGTAGCAATACATTTTTCTTCTAATAATATCAACATGAAAAGGTTTAAATGCTAAAATGGCATTCAAATGAAAGGTAGTGATTATTGAATTATCAATTCAATAGTGTATCTTTTTTTATATTGGATTCTACTTCTAAAACTTCATTGTTGTATATACAAAGAAAGTACCTCTACACATCCTTCATTTGCAATTGAAATTCACAATTTCTAGACTTTATTATTCGTGGTAAATTATAAGGTCTTATGCTTTTCTACATGGGAAAAATTTGGAATTGGATTCACAATTCAGGTGAGAACTTGCAATGGCCTTATCCTTTAAAAATCTAAGAAGTTCAACATTGGTAGCAACAATCATGGATTTTTTAGTGTATTTTACACAAAAGATATATGAATGGAGGGAAATTTGTAGCAGTACTATAAAAACCTTGTGTTTTAAGTGACATTTAGTAATTTTAGGTGATGAATTTTAGGTGATGTTTAATGGAACAACTTGTGTTTTTATGTCAATAATAACGTCCAATATAACATTTGAAATTAAAGAATAATTAATCTTCAAATGTCACATGTAATAAAAACAAATGACACATGAAGATTAAATACATGAATCAAATATAGTAGAAATTGATAGATCATAATAAACATTTTAAATTCCTACAAATTTTTTATATTCTTGAATCATGTTGAGAATTCTTTACCTTTTCATTGATACAGTGCACAATCTATTGTGTCACTCACATTGTCTTGGAACCTTTCTAATGAACCTTCACCCATAAGGTCTTGAAAATGAATGCATCTAGTAAAAAATGTTTGTAATTTTTATGACATGTTCTTAGGTATTTGATTTCATAACATATTTTTGGATATTTAATTGTACTCCATTTTTGCAAAAAATTAATTTACAATGCTTAATTGCTTAAATAAGTTTCCAAGTGAAACTATAAAAACAATTAGTGTATTTGACTTGACCATGAACAGTTCAGCTCTTTCATGTCCTAATATATATATCTCATAGAAAATGTTGTATCTGAGTATCTCCTACCTTCCCACTTCTATAAAGTAATTACCTTGTTTTACAAACAATACATTAAGTGTCTTGTGAAGATGTATGAGATATATATGGACAAATTTACCAAAGTCTATACTAAATGAATTATAAAATGTTTTCATTTAGCAAATCAAAAAATGGATTTCAAACCTATTTTTGTCAATTTAATTAATTATTCTACAAGGTGTTGAAATTGCTATTTGCCTACAGTGGCACAAAACAATCAAATACATGGTTATAAAAGCAATGTAACTCCTTTCACTCAATAGTCAATTTTAAACATAGAAGAGGAATTTTATATTTCAAAATCATTGCTTTATGAAAATAATTAGCAGATCCAATTTTGTATTTCTCCAATAATTTCTCAAATAAAATGCCAATGCAAAAGTAACAATTGTATGATATACGTTTGAACATCCAATGCAAACTTATTTTCAAACTTTTGCAAGCAAACAAATTTAGGCATTTACAAACTTGGATGCTTACATTTAATACTTTCTTCCACTACTATTATTGCCTACTCTATTTACAATCTTCCTTTTTTACATTCTACTATTCCACTACTAAATAGTTACACAATCTAGCTAGATGGATTCCTCCCTATCCAACACATCAACTTCAACTTCACCATCCTCAATGATTATCTCAATTTTGTGATTTTTGAAACCTTTCTAATCCCTACTTCTACTTCTTGTCTTTCTAATATTAAAGTTTGTTCTCTACATACTCCTGAATTAGCTACAAGTATTTTCAATATTTCTTCAAATGAAGGTCAAGCAAGAGGATTTGACTCCCAACATCTTTACAACAACTTGCAAATCCAATCATCAAGGTCTCCTAGAAACTTTGGCCTTTGCCCTTGAAGCACAAAATCATAGTCATTATTTGGATGATCTTCAAATGGAAGTTTGCTTGTCAAGATCTCATAGCAAGCTTCCAAAATCTCAAAGGCACTAAAGAATCCCTTCATTAGCCCCTGCTCAACTCTCTATCGTCATGGTCTTCGATCCAAGCCGTCCGGTTCAGGAAGATCAATGGTTAGATCATAATGTAAATGTAAATGTTTAGCCCTAATTGTACCCTGAACTTCCTTTTTGTAATTGCTTTTTTGTGCCATTCAAAGAATGTTGCATAATATTTAATAAAACTACAATTATAATTATGATTAAAATCTTCATATATATATTTTTTAAAACAGACATACATTGAAATGTACAATATTACATTTTAATGAATGAAGTATTTTTTGATGAATACATTAAAAAATATGCATACATTGGAATGTAGAAGAATCCAAACATAAATAGTAGAAATGGTTGAAATATAATTTGATTGTATTTATTGATATGAAATAGGTTGTCTCAATTGAGACAAAGACATGATGATGGACACCAAAAGAATACAATTGAATGGAAGGGGACATTGCCGAAGCGAGCATGACTACTAAACATGCAAAGTTTGAAACAAACCCTCTAAAGGCACTTTTAGATGGAATTTTAGCATAGAATCTTATTCTACATTTTTATAATACTTGAGTAGACACATGAGAAATGTTAGGGAGTAATTGGGAGTGGTTTGAGAGGTTGCCCATTTTTCACTTAGGCTTAGTTTATTAAAAATTTATTAAAAGAATTGGGAAATCCATTACTTGGAGGCATTTAGATTAGAGTCCCATACACTCCTCCTCGGTCAATTTTGTGGATGGATTTTACCTCACAGTAAAAAAACACTCACAAAAATAAACATTAATTAAACAAATATATTAGATGTGGTAAGTGGTTTTACAATTACCCTTTTACTTGCCTGCTTTGCTAATGTTGAAGCCCCTTTTACACTAGTGAACTTAGTGACCTTCTCCGAAGAACCAATGAGAACCCAGTAGAAAACCCTACAAAGATAAAAAAAAAAAAAAGCTTGTCCACACCCTAATACACATTTGAGACAAATTTGTTGACCCGTTGGAATTTCTTGCAACAATGGATTCAAATAATTTGAATGCCATCTACTAGAACAAATATTGCACAACACCATAGTAACAATACATTTGGTGCTTCTACACAACACAAATTTTAGCATTGTTAAAATACGTGAACCACTAGTATCAATCTTCCCATCAAATTGAGGCAAATGATATGGTGCTCAATTGCTTGTATGATCTTTTAACATCTTGCCATCACAATCCTTTAAAAATAACACTCTTGATTTGAGCACCTTACACATTCATAGAATAATACACCATGCAATCACATCAAGGGTGGTTAATGTTGTTTTTTGCAAGTAGACTTAGTTTCCAAATTAAAAATGTTGCACTTGAAGCTTATAGCCCCCTTTTTGTATCATGGCATAACACAAAGTGTCTCTATGCTACACAATAGAAAAGTTCTTCAAAGCCATTGGCATCACTCTCTTACACATATCCGTACGTTGCTCATATATGTGTACCTATGTATCTGGATCATCTATATTATTCAAAATCTTGTCTGCATCTTGTTTGATAGTCATTGATAAAATTAGATGGTACCTAAACACTAAATAATAGGGTGAAAAAAAAGTTAGAAAAACTTATTGAATTGATAGTCCATTGTTGTCTACAATAGCTGTAAGTTCCAATCTCCATGATGTTAGTACTTCTTCAAGCTACACTTCTGAAGTTCTTTCTTGATGATTTGTATTATGCACTCCACCAATCCATCCGCTTTTGAGTGATCTCTTGAAGTAGTGTGGTGAGTAATCATCGCTTGTTTACATAAGGCTTGAAACTCATTAGGGAATTCATGTCCTTAATCCATCAACACCTCTGTTGAAACTTCAAAGTGACACAAAATACAATCCAAAAATGAATAAGCTATCCCTTCACTAAACTTGCCATGTAATGCCACCAACTCAATCCACTTAAAAAATGCTCAATCATCACCAACATGTACTTGTTATATTGTGGTATCATTGGCAATGGTCTTGAAAAATCTAAACTCCACCTATAGTCAAATTCCATGATTGGCAAGAATTAGAGATGTGGATCAAGCAACCTCAATAGTGCATCATGATGTAATTTGTATTGGTTGTTGCGGATGTAGCAAGTCCATTGCAGCCAATAACTTTGGCAAATGCGAACATCAAAATTTCTAGTGACAAGTCAATTAACAAAGCTAGTGACCCTACGTAGATAAGTTTTGTAGACATCATGGATGTTTGCAATTACACGGCTAATCGCCTAAAGCAACTTGTACTTAGTCATTTTATAGATCCAATGACTCAGAAACAAAAGCAACTTGTCATTTTTGACAAGAGCTTCTAGATAAAGTACAACCCAAAGGAAAAATCTTCAATTTTAGTTCTTTGTCCAAATTTTGAAGAAACTTGTGATTGTACATGTAGTACTACAATGGGTAGGCATGAAGTAGTATTCATCAACCTCAACGCAAATTTTGATGTTAGTATTGATATTGATTTTTTGGGAATAGATTTAATATTCTATAAGAGTTATTAGATTAGTACGTATTTATTAGAGGCCTATTGAGGGTAGATGTTTCTTATATAGATGTTTGAATCCATTTATCATGGTTCTTCATATCAAATAGCAAAGTATGGTTTTTATACTTGATCTTCATTTTTATACTTTGTATTCAACTTTATGATTGTATTATTCGAAAATTTTGAATTCATTGGAATTGTCATTGCAAATGGAGGAGTCTTCTATAAATCAATTTTAGGAGAAGCAGATTATAGAGACTTTAGAGACAGATGAGATAAGTCAACTAAAATAATTGTTGATGAAGGAGATTATATTGAGGAGTATATTGTTGAAGACAAGGAGAAATAATTGCTCAAAGATGACCTTGATTGATTATAGAAGGTCAACTCTGTGGCTACAACTCGGGCTACAATTGCTTCTTTGAGGATGAAACCCGACAAGTTTTTCCAACTTCAAATTTCCATATACAACATGTGGTGATGTTGATGGTTTGACCTACCCTCGCTTGTAATGTGAAGTATCTGGAGTAAAAATTTTATCATAGATATCAAGAAAGAGGTGTTGTTTCTATGTATCTACTATAAACAAGGCCAGTGAAAGCATGGAGTTTATAAAGGAAAAGATGAAAAGATGGAGGTTGTTGTAGTAGAAGAAGAATGATGACTTCATTGAGCATATTAATTCACATGCACCATTCCATTTTTAAAGAAGTCAAATTTCTTTGTGTAGAATGGAAATCATTGTCTATTGGCGTGGATGAATCACATATTTAGGCTCCATCCATTGGAGGTGTCTCGGCACATTGCAGTAGACTATATTGTTCTCGATGCCAAAGACAAGATCGAATCGATCGTGCAAGTCATGCATGATATAAACAAGTGAGTGGTTTTTCTTACAAATCCATTTGATAAATTTTTAGTTTGACTTATTTTACAATTTATTTGCTATTCAAGGTATATTAAAAGATTTTTCATCACCTCATTTGAAATCCAAATTCATTATGATAATGAACTCCTATGTAAAGACCAACTTGATTCACACATTGTACTAGGTGCAAAAGTATGACCTTCTATCCTTACCCAAGTTTATACAAATGTTGAAGCCATCAAAGGTGAAGAGATATGTTTTCCATACATCTAGAAAAACTAAACACTTAATGCTAGTTGATATTTTCGTGGCTTTCATGTTCTGGGTGAGAATTGTATTACATGGTTTGTTTGTTTTCAAATTATTGTTTTGTATCTTGTAGTTTGATTATTTATATTAAATTCTAATTGAGAAGTCCTTTGACTTGTGTAGCAAGAGATTGCATTTATAATAGATACTGCAAAACAAAAGTGTAATGAGAGGACCTTGTTTGAAGAGAAAAGCAAACGTAGCATTGCAAATGCCATGAGATTGGGAGCTAAAAGTCTACCAAGTTGTACGTGAAGATAATCAAGATAATTATAGTGGCTAACCTCATTCATGGTCTTGAATTCTTAGAAAAAGCTCATAGACACCTTAGAGATTTAGACTACATCGCAGCTATAGGTAACGATTGAATTGAATTACTATGTATTCGAATTCTAATTTGTAAAATGAATCTTTCAATTAATGTATATGATGTTCATTCAAGTATGTCTATTACTGCTTGTCATAGCATGGGCTACTACATTGTGGCATTAGAGAACAAAGACATTTTCAACACCATCCTCAAACCCATCAAGAAGTGTACCTTGGGTGTGGCAACAATACAACTACTATTATCAATTGCAATATGCCAATGACTAAAACGCTATGACCATGGCACCTCCTAGGTTTGCTTGGAAGTCAAAATTTAGCAAATAAACAATCAATTTTTTGTATTTTTTTTAATATCAAGTTATAAATTTTATAAATCTAACATTATTTCACATTTATTTGTTGTCATATAGGATTGATGTCAATAGATGAAATGATGAAGGTACAAAATCTTTTTTTTAGTTTAGAGAAGACTTTTCACCTTTCCATTGTTATGATGAAAATGTTTTTATTATACAGAAATCTTATTTAATGTGGCATTTGTTTGGGTTTGAATAAATAACCTTATATGTGAAGGAATTAAAGGAAGAAAAAAGTAAGGCATGGTGAAAACCACAATTTATTTCAATGCCAATGATTCTTGGGGCTTGTTAACAAATCTTGGATATACTACATCTTGTCACTATCTCAAAAGGGATAGGTGGCTAGTTGGTTGTTTATTTCATACTCTCACTAGCAAGTGCCAAGTTGTGAGTTGCCTTTGACAGTCAACGGGTTCAATGGGAATCAAATATGAACTAGTAAGGCAACCTTCAATGGACCCTGATAGCCAACCAAGTTTGTGACTTGGTGATTAGCTTCAAAGTGTTGAGGATTGTATACCTCTAATTATAACTGTAAAACCCTATCTTAAAAGAATTCCTATCTTTTATTGTTAAAAAAGGTTAAAATTTAGTTTTATTTGACTATGTTGTAAAAAAGAAAGCTAGAGACTATTTTACCTTTCTTTATCTTATTTTGTTGACTTGTAGTTCCATGTGCAAAGTTGAGTTGAAATTATGGGGGAGTAAATGGTTTAGCCAATAGGATTTTAGTGCCTATGTGGCTTAGGTATGGATTGATGTGACCACTGAAGTTGAATAAGGAGTTGAGGTCTTTTCCCTTTTCCTTCATTATTGTTTTTGAACTATAAAGATTTTGTAGTGAGTTTGGAGAGAAATTGCAATCAATATACAAAGAATTTGACTGTAAAAATTTGAGAGGATATTCTTTTTGTTGATGTAAATTTAAAATGTTATTACTTGCACCATTTGGATTTTTTATGTGAAAGTTACACTTTGCAAAGAGAGAAAAAGTTAGCTACTTTAGGATTTTGAGTTAGAATTTTTGAATGTCTATCATAGTCTGGTTAGGAGGGTCATGGTTTTAAAAATTAGCATGGTTATGTACAAATTTTTTATTTTTCTATAGAATTATAGCATACTTAATTTGGGATAAGGAAGAGAGAGATATAAGTTTGGTAGGGTGGTAGAATAAAGTTGTTGCTAGAATTTTTAATCTTAACTTCAAAGTGTTATAAAAGATAGAATATTTTGAATTTGGAAGTGATGTATATATCTGCTAGCTTTCTTAAAAGTTATAATTCAAAGTATTTGGAGCTTTAACAAATAAGTTATGCCCAATGAAACAAAAATGTATTGAATTACTATTGAATTTAGAGGAAGAGACTTTTATCAACTATGAAAATCAGACAGTATATGGTTACGGCTTGAAACTTAGAGGGATTATTGAAGCTTGTGTTAGTTTTTTAAAAAGCTCTCACACTTTTAATTTGTGACTTTTATGTAGCTATGGTATCCATGTAATTGAAGACTACTTCTACAAGAATTTATATGGTTATTTGAAATAGATTTTGGTTTAATCCTTTTTTATAGTTTATATATAATATCTACATGTATAAATATATTATAATATATATAATACATATATGTATATATTTTGATATATAATGAGTTTATACATTTTGATACATACATATCTTATGAGTATGTATAAATTTTGATTTGTACATATATTATATGTGTAAGTTTACAAGTATATTATATAAGATATTGTATACTTGTATACCAAGATTATAGTACTCCTATTTTTTCATAATTTACTAGCGATTGGCGCTTGCTATGCTATGCATTCACCATTAGAATTTCATTAGAATTTCATTAAAATTTTTATGTATTAGATAGAATGCAAAGCAAGAATCTTCAAATAAAAATTACTAAAATCTTCATACAATTTTTTTAATAAATAAGCATATACTGAAATAAACAATAGAAATTTAATGAATGATGAATGAAATACATACAATGATGAATACAATAAAAGATACACATACATTAGAATGCATTAGAAATTTGACTCAATTGTTACAAACAATGACAACCCAAATAGAAGAATTTAGAGTAAAAATTTGTAAATCTCAAAAGCTTTGTGAACAATTTAATTGTTGTGAAATCCAAAATCAATTCAATCTAATAAATTTCTCAAATCATTTGGTAGTAGCAATAGAAAATTGAAATCAAAAGCTCAAAGCTCACAAAAGCACAAAATCATAGAAATGCAAAAGAAGTATAAAGCCAAGAAAAGCAATGGAATTGCTACCTTTATAATATCATCATATTGATCTTCTTTAATATCACCTCAATTGCAACAACTATATCATTTTTATAATATCACCCTTTGTAAAAAGTGATATTACAGAGGTGATTGTGAACTGCTATTCTATTTCAATAATATCACATTGTGTGAAAATATGATTTTTATGTATGCATGATTGAAAATATTTTTATAAAATAACTAAACTAATTATTTTAAAGATTTATCGAAATCACTATCATGCATTCTATTCAAATATATCAAATTTTTACTAATATGTGATACAATGAATGCATAGCATAGCAAGCATGAGCCCCTAGTATTAATGGTAACATTTGTGATATTACAGAGGGAGTTATGATTTTAGTAGTATGATGATATTCCCCCTCATTTTTTTCATCTAGTTGTAGTCTTAAACCTAATATTTTTTGGAAGCAAACTTTTTGCACACGACACTCTGTCTGCCAAGCATATAGCATCAGCATTTGCAGACTTTGGCTACTCTAAACCAAAACATCATAAAGACATTTATGCTTTGAATATTTTAGATCTTATAGGTAGTAACTCTAAGGATAGAGAGACTTCAAATCCATCAACAACTAAGGGTTTTGAGGGTTTTGTAACCAATTTACTACAACTTAAACTTTTGAGATTGACATATCTCTTGAGTCAAACTATGATGTGTGGATTTTAGAGTTATAATCAAATTTGTGTGTTTTATGGCTATATCTTGGACATTTGTTATTTTCATTTGGATTTTGTATATCATGAATTCTATAATTCTATTAAAAATGTTTGCATTTTGCTTGTGGCAAAAAAAATCTTCAAAATACATTTGCAAGTGCGTCAAATTTCATTAAAATGACTTCACATTTCTTGAAATTTAAAATGTAATAAATCCATAGTCATAGGTCCCAACTTGTTTTATTAAAAAAAACATTTCAACTCACAGACTTGCATGCTAATAACCTTGGTTACAAAATCATATTGAATCATTGCAAAAACTCTATGAAGAAAACCTTTTGTTACAAGCATAGCCAAGTGCTTTGAAGGTAAACACAATACAAGTAGATGATGAATGTAAAGGATGATTTCTAGAGGTACTTATTCAAAATTATTAAGATGACATGGACAAACTACAACTTCAATTTGCCAAAACAAGGGGTGAATTACTAAATTAAGGCATTTATATAACAAATTGGATAGGTTGGTCTAGACTCCATTTGGATACAGTTGGGTCTCAAGTTAGACAACATAAGGATCTTGCACAATTAGTTCTAAAAGGAGGTCATTCTAAGTCTCAAAAATGATTGCTCAAGTAACTCAATAATATTCTCAAGTTCTTCACAATTTTCTTATTAGAGGTCCAATGATGAATTCAACACCTTCAGTAGGTCTTCACTCCTACTTCGTCATGTGATGCTTGTTAGTGCTACAAGCTTTAGTATTCTTTTGATTGGCTTATTACCTGAGAACTAGACTACGTAAGTTATTTGTTGATGAGTGCTCTTTTGCCACCTCTAGTGCACTAGAAAACTCCCATTCTTGTAAACATGTTCTCTAGTTTGTTACATCTAATGCACTTGATTGATTCACTTGATAAATGTTCAAACTTAATCAATGTATAAACTTAATTGATATGATCATTTCTTTTGTATACACATTTTGACTCTATAAATAGTGCATAACATTGAAATTGAGAATGTTGCACTAGAAAAAAAATTATGTAGAAATTATGATTCATAGATTGGTTTAGGGAATATGGTTGCTTCCATCTTTTCAAAAAGACGAGGTCAAATCAATATTAGGCTCAAAAAACATGCATCTTTTGAAGAACAAATGACAAATTATATATTAGAAAAAATTGGGGAGAAAGTAGGTGCTAACGAGATCTTGGAGACTTGTGATGAATCTAGAATTACAAAAAAGGCTATGTTGAGATTTATAAGACTTTCAAGGGTGATTTGAAGCAAGTTGGTAAGGGTTTGAGATTGTTGTGCATGTCAAATCCTCACAAGGTATCTTTAGCTTTTAATTTAATCACTGAAGTTATAATGCTCTACTTTAATGTAATATCTCTATTGCAATTGGGACTTTAGTTTAATGGAGTTTGTTGCTAAGAATGCACGTATCTATCCTATAAAGAGATATAAATGCAAAGCTCAATGACTTCATTGGTGACTTTTACTACATCAACAAATCTCTTATTTTTCTTGCAAGTGCCAAGGCAAAGAAAAAAGAGCCTATAGTGTTAAAACTCATAAATATGAATTCTTTACTTACAAATGTTAAAGTTGTACAATGCACAACGGTGCAATTCTATGATATCACTCCTAAAAGTTTGGTACTAAACCTTTACTTCTAAATAATTTGAAAATTAGTAAGCCAATTCTCTTATTCTCAATTCAACTCATACTAGTCAAATTTTCAATTATTTAGTATATTCTTATCAAAGAAGTTTAAGATTAGCCATTGATATTTGTCATCAAGATGGATGTCCAATTGGGTGAAGTCTATACATGGACTGGTGGCCTCTTTGTACATGATATTCAAGCAAAAACTTTAATAAGTTTATAATATAAGGGAAGGTGGACTCCTATCTACCAATACCACTAACTAGTGTCCATATTTGTACACTTCATGCAATTGTGTGTATTGTGGAAAAAATCATTCACTACCATTTCACATTCATTTGGAATTTAAGAGATAAAGACCTATAAAAAGTTTCCATTGAGAAGATGCAGGAAGTGTTGTCACCTACAAGAGCCCATGGTGGAAATATAAAAATACTCAAGGATGTAGAGCTATCTAAAAAAAATTCCAATCTATCAAAGAAGCCATCACATAGTGGTGGACATATAGCTAAAAATTCAAAGAAACTCTCTTATTGGCGGATTAGAACAAGACTATATTGATATGTAAAAATATTGAGCATAATTACTTGGGAAATGGTGCATCACAAAGAGGAAAACTTGAAATGTGGTTTAGACTATAAAATTTGAGATTATAGTTGATTAGACTAACTTGGATAGAGTATCAATGTTCACAATTTAAAGCAATCATGGAGACATGGGGCCAATTGTACATGAAGCCCTTTGGAGAAGCACATGTGACATATTATATGGTATATGTCTTTGTCTTTATTTTAAATCTCTTGTGATTTTTGTCAAAGCACTAATGTACTATACAAGTAAATTGGACTTTGAAGTAAACATCATCTAGTTATATTTTCATTATGCTAGCTTGATTCAATCAAAATCACTAAGTTTGCAATTTGATTGCAACATGTATTAGTCATGCATGCTCTTTGATTTATAGATACGTTTGGTAGTTTGGTAGTTTGTCTATTTGGTCATGTCAAGGGATGGAACATAGTCACCATGCTACAAAGGCAATCTACCAATACCACACACAACACTCTAGAACTACTCCCCCAAAAAATCCCCTCATTGAAACTTATGAGCATTGGTATCACATAATTCAACACCACTTTAGAAATAAAGCCATCCAAATAATACTTGATGATAATTTAAAGGATAAGATGCGATTACTGCAAAAGGACAGGCATTGATACAATCAAGTACAAAGGCCTATAGTGAGGAATGGCAATCATAGTATATGCAATCACACAATAGATTCATGATGGGTGTTCAAATGAACTATGCTATTGTTGAGACCATAAATCCAATCCTTTTCAACTAATGACTAATCACTAGATCAATTGAAAATCTTCTTTTGCTATAATCTAGGTGTTGTTGTGTTAAATTGGACACACTATCTATGAAAAAAATATCATAGATCATGAGGCACTATTTGTAGTTTGTTGGAAGGAAAAAACTTTTCCACTAATGTTTGCTTCTCATTCCTCTCATTGATTTGTATAGGTCCAACATAATCTCATTGAATCATCAATAAGTCACTTCAAAGGGGCTTTGTTTACTTTTAAAAGAAACACAAAAGTATGTGCCATAAATCTACCTTTAGAGCTTGTCCTTGATCTTGGATAATGTATAACCAAATTTTTTTTGGACCATCATGCCCAAGTACAATCTTTATTTCTTCATAAAGATTTGTTATAGACCACTTTTGTCCCACTTGCACTTGTTGCTACCACTTGCCCATTTTGCACATGATGAATATCATTTCAATTGCCTCACATTGATCTATAGGTATCCAAGTTTTATTGGATAGCATTTGTTTGTAGTTGAATTCAAATCTCATGTATAAGGTTTGTCTTGAAATGTGGTATCTGCGATAACCCAATAATAATAAGATGTACAAAATACTTGATCCATATAAACATGAAGTTGGAAAGATCATATGATTGTCACCTAAAATGATATTTTGTCAATTCACCTTGCACTTGATGATGTATGCATCTCATCCCATCCCTTGTCCAACAATGACTCCAACAATTTAGAATAAGGATTTTTGAATAAAAAAGTTGGTGGTGTCTTGTGGATGTTGGAAGATACAACAAATAGGTCAACCATCACATGGATTGGAATAAACCATTGTAGATGATTATCTCTACTAGTATTGTTTTTTTATAGATTTAAAAATATCTTTAAACATGCAGTTCCAAAAACCTTAACTAGTATCCATATTTGATAGAGGTCATTGTAGGTCATTAAAGTTTGATTGAGGCAATGCTTCCAAATGTCCATATATATCTTCTTTATTTTTTGGCACAAACATTGCACTATAGAAGAAAATGTTGTTCTCCATCAACTCTCTATGACTTTGTCTACTTCTTGTTGCTTCTCCAATATTAGTCTATAGAACAAAAATAACCCTTGTAATGCTCTTGGGATACACACAATCCTTGTATGGTGATGGACAAAGATTTGCATTACAAATACAAAGTCAATGTTTGGAAGTACGTTGTGGGCATAATGCACAACAATAAAAAACCTTCAAGTTGCCTTCAATGGTAGCTGGCATAAAGGTACCATTCATAAGAGACACTATTTAAGAGATAAAGCATGGAGAGTGTTGTGTGTTCAATCTCTCACACTTTTGCTATGCAAATTTGAAACACAGACAAAGTTTAGTCAACAAGATGACAGGAAAAGTGTCTTGGCTCTCATTTTCACTAACGAGCTTAGACTATGGGTTGGAATAAAATCATTTCCAAATTTTGGGATAGAAAGAGCAATACCTTCTTCAATGTTGAGTTGTTTTTGTCATAGACTATGGGTTATGGATAGAGGGCCATTTGTAGAGTTGGCATAGGTTGATAGAAGAATAAGTTAGGAATTTTGAAAAATAATATTATTTTGGAACTTGAAGAGGGACGAGTTATAGTGCTAGGTACATTCTTGGCTTCAACAGAATTGTTACCAAAGCAACCCTTAAACAAGAGAATATTGAGTTGAGATCAAAACCAATTACAACAAAGCTACTGGGATTAGAATAATTTTGACTTACAATTACATTCTCTTGTTGGAGCATCAAGTAAAGGTTCCAAATCCAACTCTCAAAATTGATAAACATGTCATACAAGTACTTGAGATACAATATCTTTTGACCCTCCCTTCATTTTGAACCTTTAAATTTGAACTTTCCAAGTTCCATCTATAGAATCTTGTTCATATTTAGAAGAATCTTTGGCATGGCTACATCACTTTCTTGATTGCAATGTAATACAAGATTGCAATTCATATCTAATGGGTATCCAATCATCACCTTCATTTTTATGATTGAATAGTCATTGCTTGTAAGCTAGTTTTGAACCATCTCATACTTGAAAAGAATAAGACTAGGATATACAAAAAATAAAACTAGGGTTGCAAAGAAGATCACCTCATGTCGGAAAAAATTCATGAACAGGGTTGTCATAACAGGCGAACCGGACCGGATGGGCAAACCGGACCGGACGGACGGTCTGAACGGCTTTAATTTTGAGAGTTTTGCACCTTGACGATCCTGTCCGCGCCCTGACCGCGCCCTGACCATTAGAAAAAAAACGGACCCTCCAAAGGGCCGCGTAAGGGCTCCCTATACTGGATCCAGCGCTAGAAATGTGTCAACGCCATTGGCTGTTGGATCCAGGAAATTCATAAAATATTTTGGAGGAAAGATAAAAAATTCCACTAGGAGACAAATGAGTCAGAATCAGAGACTGAACCAAAGGCTCCAAGTCACTTCCCGCGTCGCGGAGCCAACAAAATTGCCTCGCTGGAGTCACTGCTGGCTTCACAACATGATGTGGTGGCACCCACGTCCCAATTAAAGACGTTTAAAATAATGGAGGGCTGGAGTAAAATAATAGGGGGGCCGCAAGGACACGGCCTTTCTCATCAGTACATTGCACTTTCAAGCAATATAAATATGGGAAGTCGTTGACGGAGTACATTGAAAAGTCGTTATGACTCCAAGTGAACTCGCAGTCAAGTACCCATTTTGCCCAAGTACTATATAGAGGTGTGGATTATCCTCTATTATTTTAGTGAAGGCATCATCCACTGACTACTCTTTTCTGTAGATGACGGATGAACCGAGAGGATGAATCAGGGCGGCATGACACCAGAGTTCGTTAACATCCTTGTTTTCAGCGCCAATTTTCTACTGGCGCGAAAGTTAGCATTGCCACATGAATTTCCGTTGAATCCAACTACCTGGGTTTCGGCTTGTCGAGACTTCATTTCGTGTCATGTCAAATTGTTCCAATTCAGAGAGATGGTTTTTTTCATATCTGTTTGTATGCTAGAGAGTTGTATTGCTTCAATTTTAGAAATTGGTGATGGCTTTGAGTGAGATCATGAATAGGGTGGAGGCAGCAAACCTATATACTCTGAATGTGTTGCTTGGTCCACAATTCTCTCTATTGATAAAGAGGGGTCGTTCACTACATGAGCAAGTACCCAGACGTGAGTTTTGCGCCTATAGATCCCGAGGTGCCACCAACATTGATTTGTGGGTAGACGGAGAAATTTACCCACGAGATCCTCGTACAGGAGTGCCTCCAACTTTTAGGACGATCAAAGAGTGTCTTCAATACATCTGCCTAGGAGAAGAAGGGTTGCTAGGATATTGTAAGAGGCTTGCCAATTTCGGTAGTGGTTTGGAGGGGGCAAATGTGGCGTTGGAGGAAACAATTCGGAACTACTTGGTCCATATGGACCTCCTGAGTTCACAATTGCAGGAGGCAAAGCGTCAACTCCAATTAGCTATAGAAACACTTCGTGGACAGTCTTTAGAACATTACACGGCTATTGAGAAGGGTAGGGAGCTAGAAAGGCAATGTGGACAATTGATGGAGAAAGCCGTTGGGTTCGGGAAACGTAACGAGGAGTTGGAGGAACTTGTAAGAACACTGATGGAAGCCTCAAGTGCAGGTAGAGTAAATGAATTGGAGGTGGAGGTAGCACACTATAAAAAGAAAATGATGGCTGCGGAATCTAGATTGTCGATACTGAAAGAGGGTCCGCTTGGCTCGCGACTCCGTAGTCGTCATTCGAGAAATTTGGATGAACTATCTCAAGATGGCGGACAAGCCAAAAGAAGGAGAAAGCAGCTGAGATCAGTCCTACAGCCAGAAGCTGTTGATTCCATTCAGAAATTAAACAAGGCTTATAGAGGGTAGAAGAGACTATGGGGAAGTGACACGATCCAAAGGAAAACTGCACTTGCATTGGCGAGAATTTTATCAAAGCAAGAAATGACGGCACTGGTGGAAGAACCAAGGATGCGTTCTGTTGGCACCAGCATCGCGAACACTGTCTTGAGGAAAATTGGAGCTGAGATTGGAGCAGATTCAATGTTGGCAGCGTGCGACATGGCCGGTGTCCCACAAAAGGCTTATGGCTTGGTATTCAAGACCATGAAAAGGCGGATAAAATTCGTGGATCCGGCACTGACATCTGATTTGTTGCCCAAACCGCATAAGGTACCAAACGTTGTATGTGAATTTGCTTATTTCTTGCCCTAGAAATATATTTCGTAATGTACGTCCTTCACCAATTTCATTAAGTGGAGTGGACTTCTTGCTGAAACACATAGGTTGCTCTACTGCGGAGAGAACTGAATGCCAACCTCCCACAATTTATCGGCGAGTACAAGCACATTGACGGCAGATTCACTCCGGTACCTCCAACAAAGTCAAGTGGCAAAGCCGTTCCAATCAAAGAGGTAAAACTGGACGACAAAAACTCTCTCTTTGTTGACCTCGAGGCCGCCATTGGAAGTGAATTAGAGATTTCAGTTAGGGATGCAAACATTTCTATGCTTAGTCTAGAAATCAGTGGACATCCAGGAATTATCAATTCACTCACCAAATTTTGTCTCAATTTGTCTCACTTTTTGGATGTGCTCAATTCTCCATCTATTGCACTCAATGTCACCAAATTGCTTTAGTGAATCTGCCTTCTTCTCTGGTTTTCTAAAGGTTGATTGTATCTCTGAACTCTTTGAATCATGTCATTACACTTGTGTTTTCCTCTAATTTTCTGGTAGGCTTAAGTGACTCCAAGCGCATCCTGAATACCAACCAGTGGAGACACTGAACTTGTCTCATTTCTGGCCTCCTCCCTCTTCAACTCACCAAATTTTGTCTCAATTTGTCTCACTTTTTGGATGTGCTCAATTCTCCATCTATTGCACTCAATGTCACCAAATTGCTTTAGTGAATCTGCCTTCTTCTCTGGTTTTCCAAAGGTTGATTGTATCTCTGAACTCTTTGAATCATGTCATTACACTTGTGTTTTCCTCTAATTTTCTGGTAGGCTTAAGTGACTCCAAGCGCTTCTTGAATACCAACCAGTGGAGACACCAAACTTGTCTCATTCCTGCCATCCTTCCTCTTCAGCTTCATCCATCCATTGCTAAACAGAGTAAGCAAGTACAACCAATGACAAATCATCGAGTATGAGCACTAAAATAAAATAGAACACTGGAGGTACCACGACAGGAGTGGAAATAAAAAATACAAAGCTGTTGGTACCATCATGCGTTCTGCTGGTACCAACAACTCCCTGAAACGTCACTGCTGGCTCTGCCGTGGTTTTGGCTTTTGTCCGCTTTGGCACATTAGGTGCCACCCAGGTGTTGACAATCCGTATGGAAGGACAACAAAAAACAACTAATATCCTTGGTGCCCTTAGACAGCCCTTTGAAGGGTCCGGTTTTCTCCTAATGGATCCCGTCCGCGCCCTGACGTCCGCGCCCTAACAATCTCGTCCACGCCTTGACGATCCCGTTCACGCCCCGACTACAGCGTCCACGCCCTGTCGGGCGAATCATGATTCATAAAGAAGAAAAATGGAGTTGCGAGGAAGACCACCTTGTACTAAAACAAAAACCAAAAGATTTGTAAAGAACAATGTCGCTAAAATGACAAGTAGTGTATTGGTGTTGCAATGAAAAAGAAACAAAGGGTCCTATTGCATAACTTCCTACATCCTACATGGTCATCTCTGAAAATTTGCTCGAAGGTTGAAGTAAAAAGTTACTAAAGTTGTCTTTGAACTTGTAGCCCCTACATAGCCTCAAATCCATTCTAATGCTACCTATATGGTGTCGAATTTTAATTAACGTGATAAGGCTTCAATATTACAATGACATCTACATGAAAGGTGTTATTTGTTGAATTGTCATTGCAAAGGTCTATGTCTTGTCATTCTAGGATGCAATTTTTATTCTAAAAGTCAAATACAATACCATAAATATGATTCTCTACTACCAATAAAAATTCAATTGAAGTAATAGAGGAAACACTAAATTTAAGTTATTAAACAATATTAGTGGTTGGCACTTATTATGCTATGCATTCACCATTAGAATTTCATTAAACTTTTTATGTATTAGATAGAATGCAAAGCAAGAATTTCAATAAATCTTCAGATAAAAATTACTAAAATTTTCATATAATTTTTTTAATAAATAAGCATATACTGAAATAAACAATAGAAATTTAATGAATGATGAATGAAATACATACAATGATGAATACAATAAAAGATACACATACATTAGAATGCATTAGAAATTTGACTCAATTGTTACAAACAATGGCAACCCAAGTAGAAGAATTTAAAGGAAAAATTTATAAATCTCAAAAGCTTTGTGAACAATTTAATTGTTGTGAAATCCAAAATCAATTCAATCTAATAAATTTCTCAAATCATTTGGTAGTAGCAATAGAAAATTGAAATCAAAAGCTCAAAGCTCACAAAAGCACAAAATCATAGAAATGCAAAAGAAGTATAAAGCCAAGAAAAGCAATGGAATTGCTACCTTTATAATATCACCATATTGATCCTCTTTCTTTAATATCACCTCAATTGCAACAACTATATCATTTCTATAATATCACCCTTTGTAAAAAGTGATATTATAGAGGTAATTGTGATCTGCTACTCTATTTCAGTAATATCACATTGTGTGAAAATATGATTTTTATGTATGCATGATTGGAAATATTTTTATAAAATAATTAAAATAATTATTTTAAAGACTTATTAAAATCATTATCATGCATTCTATTCAAATATATCAAATTTTTACTAATATGTGATACAATGAATGCATAGCGTAGCAAGCATGAGCCCCTAGTATTAATGGTAGCATTTGTGATATTATAGAGGGACTTATGATTTTAGTAGTATGACTAGCGGTTGGCGCTTGCTATGCTACTCATTCATCATTAAAATTTTATAAGAATTTTTATGTATTAGATAGAATGCAGAACAAAAATTGCAATAAATCTTCAAATAAAAATGACTAATATCTTTCTACAATTATTTTCATAAGTAAGCATATATTGAAATGTACAATAGAAATTTATTGAATGATGAATGAAACATATGCAATGGTAAATACTATAAAAGATATGCATACATTACAATGCATTAGAAATTTGACTCCATTGTTACAAAAAATGGCAATCCAAATTGAAAAATTGAAAAGAAAAACTTATAAATCTCAAAAACTTTGTAAACAACTTCATTGTTGTGGAATCCAAAATCGCTTCAATTGAATAAATTTCTCAAAATCATTTGGTAGTAGCAATAAAAAATTGAAATCATGAAAGCTCAAAGCTCACAAAAGCACAAAATCATAGAAGTACAAAGAAGTGTAAAGCCAAGAGAAGCAATGGATTTGCTACCTCTATAATATCATCCTATGGATCCTCTTTAATATCACCTTAATTGCAACAACTATATTATTTCTCTGATATCACCCTTTGTAAAAAATGATATTACAGAAGTGATTGCAAACTGCTATTCTATTTCAGTAATATCACATTGTGTGAAAATACAATTTCTATGTATGCATGATTGGAAATATTTTTACAAAATATTTAAAATAATTATTTTAAAGACTTATTGAAATCATTATCATGCATTCTATTCAAATATATCAAATTTTTACTAATATGTGATACAATGAATGTGTAGCATAGCAAGCACAAGCCCCTAGTATTAATGGTAGCATTTGTGATATTACAGAGGGAGTTATGATTTTAGTAGTATGATAAAACTTTAAGCACTCAAGAAAGGCTTGCACTTTAAAAAGTTGCTTTAAAATTTCACTTTGCCAATTTTGTATTGCTAAACATCTCTAGTAGTATAATTATTGTAGATCTTAATTACATGGATGACTCCATCCATCAACAATCTCAATTTGAATCATTGACTCGATGATGAAGACAACAAGAAATGAAGGCAATGTCATTAAGGTTCCCATAGGCCCTTTCCCTACACTTTCTTCAACCTCAACATTGTCATCAATCACCATCCTATGTGTAATCTAGAAAATGACACATAAGGGCTTAAAGATAGTAGTAAATGATAGATCATTCAAATTCAAATTCCTTCAAAATAAACAATTCAAATTCCTTCAAAATACTTATATCCTTGAATCTTGTTGAGAATTCTTTACCTTTTCATTGAGACATTGCACGATTTATTGTATCACACATATTGATTTTAGAACCTTTCTAATGAATCTTCACATGTAAAGGTCTTGACATCTTGACATCAAGTAAAAATGGTTGCTTCTTAGTCAAATATGTTTGTAATTTTCAAAATATACTTTTAAGTATTTGATTTCAATAAAGTAATTAAAGCTTAAATTTTTTTGATTCTACTTCATCTTTGCAAAATAATTAGTTCACAAATGCTTAAATGAGTTTTCAAGTGAAACTATTAAAACAATTAGTGCATTTGACTTGATTATGAATGGTGGAACTCTTTCATGTCCTAATCACTTATATATCCCACATAGAATGTTGTATCTCGTACCTCCCTGCTTCTATAAAGTACTTGCTTTTTCTTACAATAACACCCTTGCTCCTACTTCCCTTGAATTCAATTGATATAGAAAAACCTTGTATTGTTGATTTGGAATTGAATAAACTTGAAACCCATTGCTATGCCATCAATTAAAAAAAATCTTCTATTCTAAACTCTTCCAATGTTGATTTGCTTCCAAAAAAAGTTAAAACCCTTATTGTCTCCATTAATTTCTAGAAAATCCAACACCATTGATCAAGTCAACATTGAACCTCAACCACAAAAATTAAGATTCAAAGCTCGTTTAGAGCTTCTATGATTAGGCTGGCAATGCAATAGGAAGTGTCACATTTGTGCACTTTGCTTGTGCAAATAGGACCACGTTGATAGCATAGGAGGTAAGTGCAAATTCCAAGCTACTTGATTGAAATTGCTCCAATTTCATTGAAATCCACCTATTCACGAATAAAGAACATTTATTAGTACATTTATAGCTCACTCTATGAGGTAAGTTGTTACAACTGAAATTGTTGGAGGGTCATCCTATTTTTCTCCTTTTTTCAATGTATTGTTAAAGTCTATGAAGTTTCAATCTTTGAGAATCTTTTGGTTTTGTGGTTTGGAGGTCATCATGGGAATGAATAACAATGATTGGAAAAGAAACAACTCGTTGCACATGTAACCATTATATATTTTATATTGTTGTTCTAATTTTTAGTTTTTGTTTTAAAGATGGCTCTAGTCTCAATTTTTAGGTTTTGCTATTGTTAAATGGAGTGTGTCAATGATAGATTGAGCACTTCATTTTTTTTGTTTTCATTTTTAGAACTCATTGCATTTAAAAAAGCTCATTGCAATTATAGTAGATGCTACTAAATATGATTCAAGGTATTAGGGTTTAGTGTTGCAACTTACAAGAGCATTAATTTGATTATCATGAACTTCTATTTGTTTATTCAAGGTGTAAATCAAGTCTCTTCTTTCTTGGATCAAGGATAACCTAATTAAAGAAATGTCACAAATGTTTTGGAAAGAGAAATTTGTATAAGTATTCTTTTCAAATTTCCATAGTTGTATTATATCGCAATGCAATTAGTGACATAAGAAATTTATACAATGACATAGATTTGATCTCAATAGAATTGATTCTTATACCTAGAGGTCCCTCCAAAGCTTTATACATCTCCAATGAGGTAGTAATCACTCATGCTTGAATTACAATGAAAGTAATGCGGAGAATATCATATATGTGTAATATCTCTAAAACTTAATGGACTTCATGCAGGTGTCTAAATGTGTTTGTGTGGGAACTTTGTTAGAAAGGTAGTTAGTAGTTTCATGGAGTACAAACTCAATTGTAGAAGTTAGGGTTTAGGGGTTCTACATGTTTGTCTATAGTGATCAAAGAAGTTGCAAATATTTTAGGGTTGTTCAAAATCTCAAGTGTATTAGGCTTCAAAAAATTAATTGAGAACAAAACTATAAGTTAAATTTATGATCACTATAGGATTTTTTTATATCGTTGTATTTTTTATAATAAAGTTTTGAAGTTTTTTTTAAAAAACAAACAACGTATTTCCTTGAGAATTTTTGAAAAGTTTTACAACCAATAGGAAAAAGACTATTTTATCCCTTCCAAAATTTTTGTAAAAATTTTACAATCAATGGAGAAATGACATATGTACCCTTTCTGTAATTTACGTGTGATTTTCACAAAATGTGACAATTTATCACAATGTACTCAAAAGACATTAACCCTTTACGTACTAAGAATTCACTATTTCAAGTAGTGGACTTTGATTGAATGTTTTGGAGAAAGCATAATCTAAATGAAATTTTTTATTATATAATTATCTTGAGTGAAGATTATTGCATTCATTGGTTTAAATAAATAAAAATTCCCATATAAAATCTCTAAAGTTGCTGAAAAAAACATGAGACCCAATTTGGGCTTCTTAGACACTAAAGGGTTAAGTGCCTTGTAAAGATGTGTAAGATATACATGGACAAAGTTTAAATTTAATAAATTGTAATGTAAATTTTGTCTACTCGCCAAAATTTAGGGACTACAAAGTATAGGGGGTAATTCCAAAGGAAAGGTCAATAAGTTTTAATGTTTTATGTGGCTAAGGTCACTTGTTTGTAGTTTGGATACTTATTTGTATGTTTGGGGAATGGTTTTAAAGAATAACAACCCAAGTAACACTTCTACGTCAATCGTCTTAGTCCTTATACCAATGCTATAATATAGACACAATGAATGGTGTTACAGTTCTGTCTTGTGTGTGGCTCAGGTCAAATATCTTGGTCAATTTGTTGGGTATGGTCAAGTTGTTTATGCATGCTCTAGTCACTTAATATATTTTGAAATACAAATAAACTTATAGGTACAATTCCTTAATTAATATATATTCCTCTTTTCATGCCTTCATATTTAGTCTGAATTGTATTTACTAGCCTAATTGCCAAATTATTATGCTCAAATCAAATCTATAATATGCAAAGCATGAAAGAAATGTAAATTTACCTAGTCAATTTGAAGTTTAGTCTTCAAGCTTTTTCCTTTAGCTTTAGCTTTTCCAATGGACAATTTTATCTTTACTTTGATTTGCTTGTTTGTTGGATCAAATAGGCACCAAAACTAACATTATCCAAGGACATGGCCTAATGGACCTATGACCGTGCCATATGCTCAATTACAATGACTAAGTTGACTTGCCACCAACCCTTATCTACAATTCCTATTTGACCAATATTGATTGGCTTTGCAATTAGACTTGTTTCCTAGCAACCACACAACATCCTACAACTTGGGATTCTGTATGAATGTTTTGGATTCTATTTGCAACTTCTAGCTGTAAGATTCAAATGTAAATCTAATAGACTTGTTTTAATTTATAGTTTGATGTGGTCAATTATCTTTTCCTTACTGCTTCTATTGCAATTGGACTTAATTGGATCCAAATCATGCAACCTCTTTATAATTCAAATGGCAATCAAAGTGTCAATTGGACCGGTAGATCCAATTGGAGATGCTCGACAATTAGACTTCTGTTAATTTAACAAGTGCCACATATTCACCAATTACAACATTCACATATATCAATCATGACAAGTTATCACATTTGCAATATTGACACTGCATTCATTTGATTACATACAACCACGATTCTTCATTCCATCATATACACAGTCAACTAGACCTAATTTCTCCTAACACATATATGCGGTCTAGTATACAATTCGACATTCACAACATCACAAACAAGGCAAATTTGGAGACATCTTCTCCCAAGTCTACTCTCAATTAGTTAACTAGTTAGCAATTTAATACATGGTCCAATTGACTTAATACAATACTACACTTCCACACAGATAGAATGCATCAATTAGACTTAAACATATTAATTTTCAATTTGCTTTCTTAATTCAAAATCTAACTACCAGTCTTATGCCAACATACACTATAAGAAAACCTTGTTTTAGGTGACATTCAAAAAAACAGACAACGTTAAAGGGAACGAATTTTAGGTGACGTTGAAAAAAACAACCTGCATTTTTCATGTCAATAATGATGTCCAATGGAACATTAATGGAGATAATTGTTGACAGAAAAACATAAGTTGTTTTCTTCAACATCACCTAAAATCTGTTCCCTTAGACATCGAAAATTTTGGTTTCTTCTAGTGATATGCAGGCAAATGGACATACATACATTATCAAATAGACATATTTAGTTCAAGAGTTTGCGGTAACTCAGTCAATTGGACTTATCTCATACCAAATCAGATTCACAATTCAATATATTAACACATCTTCACGTAATTGGAAGAACCAAAGCAATTTGACTTTAATGCATCAATTTGCAAATTTAACTTGCTATGTTTCTCCAAATTGAATGTCCAATTCACAGTTACTTGACGCTAATGAACCAACTTAGCACTTATGTCAAATTGACTCATCCGGGATGTTACTAAGAAAGCCGAATGAATCTCTCTAATGTAGTTTCATAAACTAAATTCTTCCAGTTACATAACTAATTCCAAACCATCTTTTCAATTCAACATTTTATCAAATTCTATTCTCAGTCATACACTACCAATTTTTACAGTCACGCTTAACAGTTGTGTATGCGCAACTTGCTGTCAAATGGACAAACTCACATGTTTCTTGACAATTTCTTCATCAATGTTACCGTAATCAAATCAGCTCCGAATTGGCAATTAATTGTGTGAGTAACTAGGCTTGGTCTGTCAATTTGACAACAACACTTATTCTTGTATTGTTAAACGCAAACAACAATTGAAATTGAAGTCTTACCTAAGTCCAACGGGACAGTGGTCCACTCACCCCATAGTCCGGGGAGATTTTTAGCTTAACTGGCTAAAATTCTACATTTTCTGAGACCAAACGGTTGCTTGAAGCATTCTCTCAACTAGACCTTTATAAAATAGAGAATATTCTCTGATTTTCCTCTTAAATGATCGGGTTTTTTCTGAAGATTTTGAAATCCATTCGGAAATTCTCAAAATCAACTAGCTAGCTCGTAACTAAATGCCGGTACTCCTCGTACATTGGCTCACCCATGTCGACTTGACCACCTGTAGGTTCCAAGCTTCTCCAATTGCGCTCACATCCAATAGACTCAAGAATTTTAATTTACGCTCAGATTATCCAATTAATCAATTAGATTTGACTTACCATTTATTAACTTACCAAATCCACATACTTCAAGCAATAGGATCTAAGACTCACCACTAATTGACACAACTTCAAGCACAAGGATTAGTCTGATTCTAATACCTTTATCAAATAGACTATGAATCAAAAATCAAGTTTAACAAACAGTCCACTCAACCATCACAGCTTTGCAATCCAAACTCAATTCATCAGCGGCTACTTGACTTTAACAATTTGATTACAACAATTCACTCGCAATTACACCAACTCAAATACTACAAGCTCAGTTTACAAACGAGCTCAGACGGAATCAAATCCAATCAATTAGACAATACTTTGTCCACGCAATTACAGCTTCAACACATAATCCATTAGACCACAACTTTACACAATTTTTTGGGTTCCTACACACAACAATTTGACATACATCAGCCTGGTGCACAGTCTCACACAATACAGTCAATTTGACCAACAATACTTACAGTGCATTCCATGGAGTCAATTAGACAAATTAAAGCTGCAATTATATTTCACAATTTGAGCATGCAAGCAAAAATGAGTCATACAGCTTGTATGGATTGAGGTTTAAGCCACTTGACCTTTGGACTTATAGTCCTAAAAATTGGTGAATACAACTCTTCACCGAGAGCTACTAGGGCTACTTGACTCTTTCCCTATCATGTCTAATTGACTCTTTCTAATCTTTGAATTCCAATGTTTCCATTCTTATGCGAAATCTACAAGGCTAATGGACTTACAAGTGGATATGAATCATTCTATTTACTCTTTTTATACTACAAGAGTCAAATGGATGGAAAAACAAAAAACTTTAAGGTACGACATAAATCAAAAATTGGATTTCAAATCTATTTTTGTCAATTTAAATAATTATTCTATAAGGTGTTGAAATTGCTACTTGCCTATAGTGGCAAAAAAAGAATCAAATATATGATTATGTAATCAATATAATTTCTTTCTCCCAACACTCAATTTTAAACTAGGGGAAGAATTTTACATTTCAAAATCATTGCTTCATAAAAATAGCAAAAAAAAAAATTTTGCTTTTCTCCAACAATTTTTCAAATAAAAGACTAATGCAAAAGCGACAATCATATATGATATACATTTGAACAACTAAAGCTTAGGAAAATATAATTGCATAAATTTTTTAACTAAAAAATTAGTGCAATTAGACATTTTGATACTTACATTTATTACTTTCTTCCAATATTATTATTGCCTACTCTATTTATCATCTCCTATATTACATTCTACTATTTCACTACTAAGTAGTTATACAATCTAACCATATGGAATCCCAACTAACCAATACATCAACTGCAACTGCAACTTCCTCAATGATCTTCTCAACTTTGCCATTTTGGAAACATCTCTAATAATTCCTAATTCTAATTCTTGCCTTTCTTCTACTAATTTCCGTTCTCTACATACTGTTGAATTAGCTACAAGTACTTTCAATATTTCTCCAAACGAAGGTCGATCAATAGGATTTGACTCCCAACATCTTTTCAATAGCTTACAAATCCAATCATCCACATCACTTGGCAACACCGGCCTTTGCCCTTGAAGCACAAAATCATAGTCATTACTTGGATGACCTTCAAATGGAAGTTTGCCTGTCAAGATCTCATAGCAAGTCATTCCATAACTGTAAACATCCACAGCTTTGGTGAATAATTGAGGTTTCGCACTGACATTCCTATGCTTGCAAGCTTCCAATATTTCAGGGGCTCTAAAAAACCCGGTTCCCACTACTCCAATTGAACTTTCGAAGTCAGCTATTAAGCAAAACGAATTTCTTGTAATAAGTACATTAGAAGCTTTGATGTCTCGGTGAACAATACCTCGACTATGCAATTGATCCATCCCACGCGCAATTTCATACATAATGATGTAAACATCATCTTTTGAAAATGGTCCCCTCTCGTTTGTCTTTGTTAGCATGAGTTGGTCTATCTTACTTCGTAGATCTTTGTCTTCTTTCACCATGACAAAAGCAAATCTCCCATCTTCCAACAATGTTCCACTATGCACAGCACAAAAGAATCGTAGTCTTGGTGGCAATCCAAGCATTCTCCGCTTCATTATGTCTACATGGTGTTGCAACAGTCCTTGTGGCCATTGTAATTGCAAATGTTGTAAGAAAGTCCCCTTCTTGAACACCTTTAAGACAAATTCCATCTTATGTTTTTGGACAAATTTCATCATGTTTGGGTCATTCCACTTTATTTGCACTTCAAAGAGCTCTGCTTGACTACCCTCAGCAAACTTTTGGCCCATTGCCAATTCACCAACACTCCCTTCACTTTCACCAAAAGTCATGAAAAAACTACCCCAAGTGGGATGCTTTTGCAAAGTTTGGAAAAGCTTCACATTGCTTTCTTTAGCCACTTCATTGTTAGAATTAAACTCCTGCAATTGGCTCCAATGACTCTTGGACTTTTCAATACTTTCCGCAATACTACTAGCCTCCATTTCATCCACAATATTGTTGGCCTCCATCTCACGCACAATATTGCTGACCTCCATCTCATCCACAATATTGCTGACTTGCATCTCATCTACAATATTGTTGATCTCCATCTCATCCACAATATTGTTGACCTCTATCTCATCCACAATGTTGTTGACCTCTATCTCATCCACAATGTTGTTGACCTCCGCCTCATCCACAATATTGTTGACCTCCGCCTCATCCACAATATTGTTGACCTTCGTCTCATCCATAGAGCTCCCCCCAAGGTCACTAAAGATTGGCAGTGAAATGGAGGTGATTTCATGCTTGGATTCATTTGCAAGGGCCAACATATTATTTGAGGCACTTGATTCACCCATCACAAAATAACAGAAGAATATGAGCCTTAGTCCAACTCTTTCAACCAATATTCAAGGCGTTGGTGTTGGAGTCGCTTACAAATATCCACGTGCTCAAACTCACTCGTTTTTCATCCTATTGTATCAAAGACAAACAAATTTTAGGCTTCAAGAGAGTTGTTCTAACAAGAGCTTGGTTTTATAGATCTTTTTGCAACTTCTATGAGAATTGACACTAATGGGCTGTAATGATTGAAGATCAATATACCCTAACACACTTCATCTACAATTGCACACAACAAAAGTTTATAGCAATAGAAACATCCAACAAAAATGAAGGCATGACACTTAAACCAATCGGCATGTTCCATGTATTACCAAAACCCTAGAGCCCCATAATGAAGTCAATAAGCAATCGGGAGATCTATACCAGACAAGCCCAGTACATCCCACCAAGGGATTTTACCAACGATTGCAGGAGCGAGATGACACGAACAACACAAAAGAGTTTCGAAAAGCATCGTAGTAATGAAACGGAGTTGATCGAGCACTCAGGAGGTGGCACCAGTGGTGCAATTGAAGTGGTAAGCTCTGATTCATGTAACCTCCATCCACGGCAAACTCCTAAAACGACCTTTAGCAAGATTACAGTAACCCCAGCTTGGAACTGTACCTGAGAATGCAATGCAAGGGCAGCTCGACGTCTTCTTCACACCGACCCCAACCGCCCAGAAAATACACCAGCCACCGGCAATTCGGTCGTAAGACCTCCAAACACAACCGCAAGATCAATAATTACAATGCAGGCAGCAGCTCAAGTCGGCGGTCCCAACCCACTAGACTCTCGCAGCAAACGAAGAAGCTCCCAGTGGTGAGTGATAAGCTGTGGAACCTCTGATGGAGGGCAAGGGCGAACAGCAGAGCCGCAGGCAAAGAGCTGAAGCTTTGATCAGCACTACCGTCCTTAGCATGCCGACAGAAAAAACGCGTTCGCCCACGTGGTGACTTGGTCACCGGGACTCTGCGTTGGTCAAGGGCTTCCTCAGCTTTGAAGTCCCACACGTAGCTATTAATGGTGTCATTTGGGCCCAGCGGAAATTTGATTCACTCTTATCTCTTAACCCTGAAATGCCGGACTGATGACCGTGGAGAGAAAGTGAGAACTGGGCCTAAAGCCGTGGGGTCGTGAAGAATGGAATTTCATGACTGTTTTGGGCGACAATGGTTGACAATGAATTTGGAGTTCTGCAGTCACATCCTTGAAGATCCTGGAAGGCAACATAAGTGAACTCACTCATCATCCCAAGGCGCAGTTCAAGAGAAGTTGTCTGTTTTTTCTAAGACGGGCAGATGCATTTCAAAAGGCAAAATAATTGCACGTGCATTCGCACGGAGTTTGAGAGGATCGATTTAGAAAAGCAATCAGCCAAGTAATAGTCAGATGAACTCCGATCTAACAAATGCACGAGAATCTTCCGCATTAGAGCTTGCATTGAATTAGGAGTTCAGGAATACAAGCAGGAAAACATGTGTGAAGGACTGTGGAAGCACTGTTTTGTCCCGGGCAACTTGTGTGATCTTGACAAGTTGTGCACAGTACATTTGGTCTCACAATTTGACCGAAAATGAGGAGCACACCATACCGTTTTTAGTGCTATGGTGCCCTCGGCGTTCCAGGGTTAAACATCCAGGTACTGTACACATTTGGTGTCCAGTGGATGACAAAGAATCTTTTAGTGTAGGACAAAAATGCAACTATTCATCCTCGAAATTTTGTATAAAAAGGAGAGATCTTCTACAATGCTTTGACTTCTTGTGATTTTGGATTTTTTTTAGACCAATGATTCCCACAGTATCAAAATGGATGATTCCCACGATCACCAATCCTTCATTTAAGGTTAAAGGACGGGCCTATGACGATGGAAATCATCCCTTTTGGCATTATGTGAATAGTTTATTTCAAAAAAATTCTAAAGCACTCATTAGAAATCAAACTACTATACAAGACCTCCCCTTTTCATTCAAAATTCTAAGGATGAATGGTTGCACTTCTATCCTAAATACAAAGATTCTCTAGCATTCATTGAAAAAAAAAAGACGCAACATCATTTATGGAGTCAAAGGGTTGTTAGCCCCAGAAATCAAACATTGCTTTGGAGCCAGTATGTTGCCTTCCTGCAAACATATTTTTATAATTGGCTCTGAATTGGCTCCATATTGGCTCTGAGTCAAGTGGGAAAAGAAGTTGCCAAAATTGTCCAAGTTATACCACCAAAATGAACACAAATTTCCCTTATAAAATGATGATGCATGTGTGGCATTTTTGCTTTGCAAATCAGAACTCTCATAATTATTTGAAAGCTCTACTTTGCCCACTTTGGACAATTGGGCACAAGCAACATTGATTTGTTGTATTGGTGCATGATACGAAATGAACTTACATATGGTTAAATCCTTTGGCAAGAAAGGAATATTTGAACCCATTTCATGTGTACTACAAGTATTTATATTGAAGAGTCTTCACAAATTCCATTTGGTAAAAATAATCCCTTCTTCTATGAAGTTAGAACTATACGAGCAACCCCTCGGCAACACTGTAAAGGTTCTTGCACTACTAATCTTCTAATAATGAGGAATGTCCTCCATTGATTTGCTTCAAAGTGTTGCTTCAACATGTTGTGAGGTTGCTCTAAGTAAATTCATTTTGTAGCATGGACTAATAGGACAAATAAGTGAAGTGTAGTGTTTTTGTTGTTTTCAATTGAAACAAGAAGAATTCACAGGCAATGAACATTTGAATGACAACAACTTCAAGCTGTTAGCAACTGGAAAATTTTGAGCCCACAAGGACATACTTTGGTACTTTCATTTTTGGTTGTGATATTTAACTTGTATGTGGCTGTTCCAAATAACTTCTGTTGAAGTGCACAGTCGCCAAGGTGACATTATGAAGTAAACGCATACATTGGACAAATGTTCGGGAAGAACTGCCGAGTATTTCATTGTTACCCGGTGGAATTTGGAAAGAAAAAGAAAAGGTCAGTGCAATATGGAAAATATAGGAAAGAAAAACAGTGAAAAAATAGAGAAGCAAACGGACTCCGTATTCGAAAAACCGGTTCAATATGGGAAAATAGCTGGTAATACTCAGAAAATATTCTAAACGCATCATTGGACTAAGCTCATAGGTTGTAATCCAGTGTCAGAATTTGCCGGTGACATTGTGAGAGTCAGAAGTAGTTAAATCTCAAAGCATTTTGGACATGTTCTCGACTCCGTATATTTGAGATCTCACAGAACTGGCATTGAAGTAGCACAACTACTTTCTGAAATCTAATGCTATGTGGTTAACGAAAGAGGAAGAACTGAAGAAAAACCGAGGAAATTTCCATGTGCTTTATGTAGCAACAACACACAATTTCAGCAGAAAACTTGGCAGTAACCCGAGCATTTCTACAGAAGACAACCGGCACTATTGGTAATATAGCACTAGTTGTTTTCTTAAAAATAACACGAACCAGTTTAAACTGTTTTCTGATGCAAGCATTCTCTTTTGGAGATATGTTTGAGATAATCACTATACAACGATCTTGGGCACACCAAACTTGCTCAATGTACTCGAAGTATGGAATGACCTTGCAATGACGATAATGATGTTATGGGACTGCAGTATATCGATCTGGGTGTGGAATTTGCAATTAGGGTTTCTTGTGGATGCCTGCTGACCCTGGTCGATGGTTGACCATAGTCTAATGTCAGTGTAGTTTATTGTTTGTAAATTGGGTTGAGAGTTGGACTATCTTGGCACCTGCTGCAGCATCTTGTTCATCGACTTGCAGGATTTGCCTTGCGAGCAGGATCTCGGCCATTTAATTCCTGTTTCTGGCCATATTTCCTCAGAATACTAACTCGTCTCCACTCCGAGCTCTAAGAAAACTTTCAAAAGCAGCGGTCCCTCTTAGGGTCATGCAATGGACCCAAACGAAATCTGCGAAGTTATTCAAGGAGTTTATCATCATGGAATGGTAATTAATGAGCTTCACTTCCAGCTGAATCCTTGTCACATTTTCTCAAAGCAGTTGAAGGATGCTTTAATGCTACGTCTCCGTGGCTGTCAAACAACCGTCTCACATGTCCCATTGTTACTGTCGCACATGTGTCGTACTTGGCATGACGTACCTGAGTTCTCAAACTCTTCAATCCCCACGGATGGACACACACAACAAAACTAAGCTTAGATTCTTTGAAGTCCCAATTCCTCGTGTGTCTGTGATGGTGATGTTCAACGCGCTTGCGATCGAATCTGGACATCGATCGCTGGTGTTGTGAATCTCCTTCGCACGAGAGGAGTGCGGTTCTGGAGTGCAGTTCAGTTTACTGCAGACCTGCTTTGGACCTGCTTTGTATTAGTTGGAGTTGGGGCGGAAATGGCGGCTGAAATATGTTTGGTAAAGACCATCATTTTCTGATAAAAACATAAATTTATTCAAACGTATTTTAAATTGATGAAAAATTCTTCACACATTATTTACTCATATAAAAATCACAATAAATTTATGTGTCCACTATTTAGAAAAAATCATTATTTGTACCATAACAAGAAATTTGAAATGGATTTAATTTATTTCATTTTGTATTTCATGTTCACTTTTTGCAATAAAAATTATAACAATGACATGTTTATACAAAACTTTAGAGATTTTCTAATTGATTGACAATATTGTCTCATGTAAGGAATAAAACACCCAAAACTATTAGTAAGCTCATTTTTAACAAATAGACTTCTTTTGAAACTATCCCCTAAAGTGCAACCAAACGACTTTCATACTTAAATGTGATTGTTTGACTATTGATTTTCAAATTTTGGTTTTATGATAAGTCTATGTGATAGTTTTAATGGGCTAGGAAATTTCTATTGTGAAAATTTGTAATAATTACATCTCTCATCCATATTGCAATTCAAGATATGAACACTATTGTCATTGATACCCAATATCCAATAGAATGTTGTTTCCATAACATAGATGATATACATATTTGGAACTAGAGCTAAGGAAAAGAACCCTTGGCTACCTAATTAATTGACTAACCATGATTGCTACATAGCTAACATTGTATACTAATAATCTTCCTATACAAGAGGAGGAGGAGAGGGTTGTATATACCCAACAATTCAAAACTTATATTGTTTTTTAAACTCACGATTTTTAATTTCTAATATTACAAAATTGTTTTTTCTTGAAAAAGGTGCTTCCAACTATATTCAATCACTTAATTTGACAATTTTGGATGTTGTCATGTTAATAAAACTATAAGAGTGAAATTTGAATACCATTTAATAGATTAAATTGACCTTAAAATTCATATTTGACAATATGATAGTAGAATTAGTCTTTAACCTTTCAATGACTATATTTTTTTTCAACTTGAACATTCTTAATATTATCTACTATTATAGTACTACTATAGTATTTACCTCAAATTCATCAAATTCTTCATGAAGGAAGGTTGTCATTACACCAAAAAATAAAACCGTGCCCTTGATCAAAGATGACTCTTGTGTGTTTGTATATGAGGATGTTCATCATGTACACTCTTGTAAGAGCATGCCATTGAACCTTTCTCCATGTCCTCCCACAAAATTTGAAGGTATGCAATTCTTGCATACCTACACGATGCCATGCTAGTCTATGGCTAACCAAGCTCGGAATATTCTTTGTGTGGAGGCATCTATGGAAGGCATTGTTTGATGTTGGATTCCACTTATAAGACTTTCATTGTTGTATCTACAAAGAAAGGACCTTTGAATGTCCCTCATTCACAATGGAGTTTGACATTTTGTAGATGAATCTACAAATTTCAAGATGAGATCCTATAGTGGCCTTATTTTTTTTTTTAAATCTAGGAAGCATAGTATTGGTTGCAACATGGTTGTTTTTTGGTGTATTTGACATAGAAGGGGCATGAATGGAGGGAGGTTTACACCAATGACATGAATTTGTCTTCATGTTGAGATGGATACAATGATACCAATTACATCCAATTTGGATCATGATTGCACCTTCTTATGCCTACCAAGAAGCTACAAAATGGACACAAATACTACCTATACGATGTCATTTTTGAGCATGACAAGGATTCAATGTTAAAATGGCACCTACATGAAAGGTGTCATTTGTTGAATTGTCAATGCAATGGTCTATGTCTTGTCAAATGTTAGGACATAATTTATATTCTAAAAAGTCATATTCAATACCACATATATGATTCCCCATTTACTATTAAGGCTTCAATTGAAGTTATAGAGAAAACAAAGAATTTAAACTGTAACACAATACGAAACTTTGAGCGCACAAGAAACACTTGCACTCAGGGTAGCCAATCAATTCTACCTCAAGTTGCGACTTAATAAAATCTCGAATGCTGTGTCCTTCATTTTGAACACTGCTGGGGAGGTAGAGGTATCAATCCTCAGAGGATATTGGTCTGAGACGGTGTCGCACATGATTATTTCTGGTGGTGGCACATTTGGACGTAGATGGCTTGACACTGGTGATGAATTTAATCTAACCCTACCCGCGTCACAGTCCTATGCATTCAAAAGCGATGCAGATGCTTCTTTGGCATGTAAGAATGACCTCTCCGTTTATTGTGTGCCTTTGGCGCATAACCAGGTAGCTATTGATGCAATGAGCAGCCCATACCTTTTCTTTTAGATGGCATCTGGAGCGAAACACACCATCAGCAAAGGACTGTCGAGATTCGTGAAGGCATTGGAGGATAAAGGCCGGTGTAATCCGGAGGGCTTGGACATCGTTAGAAGTGCTTGTGTTCCCGCGAGGATGACGTTAGCCGTTCCTGTGTTTATGTTCTGTACAACACCGACCCACTTCCAGTCTGATTATAAGACTCCTCAAGCTTTTGTTGCCAAGAAGAGGGTTGCAGAGCAAGAAGCTACCCAGCAAGCTGTGCTTGAGGTTTCCATTGACTTCCTTGAACAAAGTTTGGGAGGTGGAATCGAGCTCAAGGTCGACTTGAATTCTCGCTCAACTCTGGCAAAATATTGATTGATGTAAGTTAAATCTATTCCAGTGATTGAGTGTTGTTTTGTGTTGGGTGACGGTTAGAATTATAGACTTCGAAAAGTACAGAGAACATTTATGCTGGAGTATCTTGAGGTCTTTGCATGATAATCCTATCGTCTAGGTGTAAATTATCTAAATATGCCAAACTCTTGTCTACAAATATCGTGTGCTTATCCAAGCTCTTGTTATGTACCAGGTTGTAGGAGAACTGACCATTAGAGAAAATCTGGACTCTCCAGAAGGCCGCCAAGGTATGACAAACTAGTCTATTACTGGAGCCCTACTGAGCTAGCAAAAGGACGGAATATCTGACAAGAAAAAAGATTCACCTTGTGTGAATATTGGGAATATATTTCACTTTCTAATTTTCTTCTCCAATTGAACACAAGTATGTGGGTACCAAAGCTCTGACATATGACTGCACTATTACACGGATGACACTTGTGCTCCACAGCTATAGGGGAAAAATTCTGCCTCATGCAAAATAAATGCAATCTTGGGTCCCTTCCTGTAGTTCTTAAGCGGCCTTCTGGAGAGTCCAGATTTTCTCTAATGCATGGATTCTCAAAAGAAGAGGTGGAGGTTTTGGGCACTTTGGATTTTGGATTTGAGCAGTGGAGATTGAAACAGTTTGAGACTGCATTTTTCCCTAGTATTCTAAGCTGTGATGCTGACTCAGTAATGGAACAAGTGTCTAATCATGTCACGAGTGTAGGTACTTGCATTTGTTTCTGTGGCAGTAGTAGTTTGTCTTGAGTCGCAAGTTTCCTGCTATGTGGATGCTTTTCCATGTTTAATTTTTGTTAGCAGACATCGGGAATTGCTAGAGTAGTGATTGAGAGAACGTTTGCTGTGGAAACTCTGCCTTCCAGCAGTCGTGACACCCCACCCACCCCCATCCAATGCGTTCTCTCACGCGCCTTCCTTCTCGTCCGGGCAAAGCCTGGCTTCGGTGCTCAACAATCCTCGTCTTGGCAAGTCCGGAATTTATAATCAAGAGGTGCATTTGGTGAGAGAGATTTTCGATTCGTTTTTTGAGGCCATGGACCAGTTGCAAGTAGAAATGTAGGCGCGTGTGACCAGATCGGAGAGTTGCAGGGGAGTGTACGATTGTTGGATAGTGATATTGTGAATTCCGCAAGGTATCTGCAGGCTGGGAATGATATGCTGGAATTGCATCAAAAATTGAAGCTTCTTACTTGTGTGAACCAAGCTACACTTTTGGGTGGTTTTGGGGTAGTCTAGCAACTTATTTGGGCCAATTGGGCAGCACATGCACTTCAAGAATTCATGACAAATTGATAATTTGTTAGAAAAATAAAATTTCAATTGCTCTATCTATTTCCCACATTTGTGTTCATATAAGAAAAAATTTAAAATTTGTCAATAATGTGAACCAAGCAAACTAGTCATTGATTTCCTTATCATAGGCTTGTTTACCTTAAATAATAACTTACTAGTCCTCTGTCCCACAACTTACGTACAATGCTCATCTATTAACTCCTTTTGGATGTTATGGCTAGAATTGGCCTATGATGACTATATTTAACAATTTTGAAGGCTTTCTTTTAGTTCCTTAAAAACATGTGCAACCACAAGAATGTGAGCAAAGTCAGAGAAATCATTTAGGTTTTTAAATTTTAGAATTAGAAAGTATGTAGATTTCCTATCTGCAAGAACAATGGTTTTTGTGTATTTAAGAGCATATGTAGTTAATATCTAAGAATCTTATGGAGGTACATAGTGTCACATACATTCGTTCTCAAACAAGCAAAGACGACTATTGTGTGTTTGAGTTTATTATTCTAGAATAGAGTTGTGCACTTTTGTTTGTTATTGTTACAAGAGATCAAAGTAGATTACTATGTTTGACTTTGAAATTTTTTAACTTTATTTTTTTACACTCTATATTTTGAATTAAATTTTGAATTTTGAATTTTTGGATTAAATTTTTTAATGCTTATTGTTAGTAGGTCTTATTCTACCATCTATTGGAACAAGAGGGCCCCCACTCTTATAACTTCACTTAGGTCTCGTCTTTTTTGTCCTCTTTTGGTTCTTATCTCTTCATTGTCTAGCCTTCGTGGCTTGGTTGTTTTGTACCGGATTTTCCTTTTTAATGCAATGGTTCTTTCCATTTGTTAAAAATAAATCAAATAAAAATAAAAATAAACAAATAAATAAAATTATGCTAAAGAATTCAATAGAAAGTATAGGAAAAAAATTCAAGAAAAAATCACTTAACTTTCATTCTTTAAAAAAATTGTTAAGTACAAGTAGGTTCAAAATTGAACAAAAAACTAAATTAGTATTAGCTCTAAGATGGAATTGAAACACCATACTTCCAACAATGACATTGTTTTAGAAAGCAAACCTAACCCTGTCAAATAATTTTTTTGAAAAATTGTGAAAACTGCATTTAAAAATGTATCCTATAGGTTATTTTTTCAAGAAGATGCTTAGCTTGCCCCAAAAACAAGATTGTCCATAACTTCTTCATTGCAAGTCCAAATGGAATGAATCAAAGCTTCTCAAGTATTTTTTTTGAAAATTAAATTTTTATTTTGAATTTTTGTGATTTTTTTTGTACTGTCCAACAAATTCTTTTTTTGAGCTTAGTATAGCATAACTTCTATTCCAAGGCATTGATTGGAATAAAAAAAATTCCCCTAAAGCTAATTTTTTTCCTATATTCAAAAAACATTTCAGATAATTACATCAAAAATTGAAATCATAGAAGCTTGCCCAAACCTTGCAGTATCCCTCCAAAAGACAATGGGTCCTTTAGGGTTATTTGTCAGATAATGAGTTAGTAAACTTATTACTAACAAACAACTTTTGGTACAAGTAAATTTTTTTCAAGATTTCTTAGTAAATGGAATGAGAGTTCTTTAAAAATTTCTTTAGAAATTTTACAAATTTCAAATTTTAGTTAATGTAATATTATTGACTAAAATATAACTCTACATTTTACATTTCTTATAATCCACTCCAAATATCTACTAAAATTGTAGAAAATTTGAATAATGCATGAAATATTTATAAATTATTTTCCATTATTTTTGTAGATTTTTGGAGTGAATTACAAGAAACTTAAAATCTTGCATTTTATATTTCAGTCATTAGTATTTCACTCAATAAAATTTTGAAATTTGTGAAAATTTTACGAAGACATTATAAAAAGAATTTTCATTTTACTTAATTAGAAACCTTGAAAAAATTTACTTGTACAAAAAGCTTTTTTTTATAAGTTCAATATATTTCTTAAAAACCCAAAAAAGTGATTTAAAGCTTTTGAACATTCATTTTAACCCCTAGAGGTCAAAGACTATGTTTTCACCAAAACTGCTCCAAAATTGCCATTTCTAATACAAGTATCAAATTTTAGAAAAGAAACATTTTAAAAAAAATGTAACAATAGGATCTTGTAGCACACTAGTTTGAGAAGTTGTGGAAAAAATTTCAGAAATTTTCATGGTGTAAACTGCAAGATAATAGCGTTTGAATCAACAAAAATCTTTTTTTTGTCCCTACAAAAATCCAAACAAATTGACTACACAAGGTCACATTTGTATGAAAAAATGTCCCAAATGGTAGTTACTCTTTGGATTCATTCTTCAAGGCAAGTTGGTTACATGATTGAAATTTTTCAGATCATTTGGAATTGTAGAACATATAGAAAAAATTAGTAAGTAGAAAGAGGTGGAGAATGATTCAAAACACTAAATTGTTAAGAATTTAGATATGGAATTGAAAACTGCCAACCCCAACGTTGTAATGTTGTAATAAACAAACTACACCTGAAGTTTTTATTTTTTTCAAAAAATATTGAAAATTGAGTTAAACAAAAGACTTCTAAATTTATTTTAGAGTAGAGATTCCATAACTACTCTTAAACTAAGACTCCTCATAACTTTTGACTCATTGATCAAAATGGAATGATTCAAAGCTTCCTGCATATATATAAATCTAAAGAACCAATTTCAAATTTTTATTTTTTCAAAAAATAATTTTTAAAGAAGGTTTTTGAGTTGCTTGGATTGCTCGCCGACCAATGAAAATGACATATCACCCAATAACTTTTTAATCATGTAGTTAAAAGTCATCAAAATTGTTGGGCCTTAAAGCTACTTTTTGGGTACATATTGTGTGAAAATTTCAAAGGAAAAAAATAAAAATTCCATTTGTAGTGAGCTGCCCCAAATTGCTATGTTGTCAAAAAAAGGTGTTTGATCCTTTAGGAGTTAAATAAGGGTATTACTTGTACTTTAGCATTCTCAAAATTTGTTGAAAAAATCTAATTTTTTTTGTTAGTAATGGTATTTTTTGAAGTGTGTGAATACTGATGTGAGCCACTATAGAACTTAGCATTATGAAATATTAATACTTTAAACAGTTTGGTGACTATCTTTTCACTTTTTAACTGCAAATGATTACAAAAACTTTGGTAAGATTTTGTTTAAACACTTACCATCTGATTTTTGGACCTAAAAGTCCCACCCACCTTCTCATATGTACTATTCCCTTGGAATTTTGGTTAAAATTTCTATGCCATAGTCTCTTTAATCACACCAATTTTGTTTGAATAATTTTACCCTTTTTTGGTTTTTTAATAGGATTCTTCTAACTATAGAAAATTATTTGGATTAAGACCATACAAAGTAAGTTTTTTCTTTTGTATGAAGGTTTTTATTTAATCTGTCAAGGGATGTTAAGAATTTAGAAACTTCTATATTGGATGGAGAGGGGCACAAGAACATTGGACTTAACCAATCTCCTTAGGTGTCACTAGAAACATGTTTGGCATATCATAGGTGGAACCTTGCTTGGACAGTGATTGGTGGCTTTTTGTGGTCTACAAATATCCATAGGGTAATGAAGGTTTTTATTCACCTAATTTTGGTATCTTCTAGAACAAATGTGTTGACTTGGCTAATTTTCTTCCATAGAATCCAAGCCCTAACCTTTTTTGAACCACTAGTACAATTTCTTGATGGCCAAGGCAAGCCTCTCTGGGACCTAAGACTTGGACTAACCCTAGCTATGGTTGACTATGTTGGAGGTATAAATTAAGGACTCAAACTATGTTTGAGCTTGCACAATATAGTTGCTCTCACAAAGTGGTGGTGACTATGAGTGTTTGGTGTGAGGTTTAGAAATGGGGTCTACACAAGTTTTTTATGTTGCACCATGCGAAAGACTATATTATGTAATTTATGGCTATGGTTCTTGTGTGATGTATAAAGCTTTGCTAGGTTGGTTTTTCTTTTGTGAATGCAATGGTACATTGCTATGGGTTGTTGACACCTTGTCTACAACTTATTAACATTTTGATGTTTGGTTTGTCATGGGGACAAATGAGGTCCATAGCCTCTTTGGATTTCTCTTCATGGTAGTTCTTTCCAAGACCTATGCTATGGGAGGAGATCTAAATCATTGTCTACAAGATTTAGTTTAAAAATATGATTTAGTGGCAAATCTTTACGACAAGACATTGTCTGTCTATTAGAGTTGCACTTTATAAAGACTATTGATTTGATCTTTACTTGGTCACCATTAGTATTCTTTGCAAAAGTTTATTGAAAGGTGTTTGTTGCTAAAATACACTAGTAGAGAATGCAGGAATTTTAACAGAATTCTATTGTTTTGGTCGTGTTGTCTCAGTCACTGTTTTATTGATTTTAACATAATTTTGTTAAAATTATTAGATTTTTGTTGAAATCAACAAATCAATGACGGATACAACTTGACCAAAACAACAGATTTTTGTTGAAATTCCTGCGTTCTAGAATCTCATTAGTGGTTGGATTTCTAATGTTTGAAGCCTTTTCTTTTTGAATGGCCTGGATCTGACGTAGGTCACAAATTTGACGTTCACTATCTACGCAGCAATTGAGGCATTTCAACGCTAAGAGTGTCCTGATACCCATTCCATCCTCCCTCTCCTACTTGTCTATGGATCTTCTACCTTCTTGTACTATACAACATCCCCTTTGCGCAAGATGATGTTTGTTCCGGTCATGTGCTTGTTGCTAGAAGTTGGACCTTGGCATTGCAGGTGTGCCCATCTGGCCCTTGTGAATCATTCGAGCGTCATTTTGATGCACTCTTCGCTCGAATGATGTTTCGTATCAGAGAGCGCATTCTCTGGCGTTAAGAGCAGGTTCCCGTACATAATCGGCACATTGGAGCAGCATTCCTATCATAATCGGCTCCTTTGGCGGATTCTGTCTGGCCCTGTTGAATCGGCAAACCAATTCAGCTGCAAAGTAGCCCGAATTGCTCATACCTAATCTTAACTATTTCTGATTGTTCCGTTGTTCATTCTCTATTTCTGGTTCTGTTTGTGGGGGATCTTCATTGTAAGGTATATACACTTAAGGTGCATTTAACTAAACGTTTGAGCATGGGTACTATTACTAGACTGCCTTACTTGTTGTTTGGTGTTGAAAGCAGATTCCAATGTATCTTTGTGTTCCAAATTGGTGTTTCGAAAAGTGACCCTGGACGTATAATCTGACCACGCATTATACATTCTACGCAAGAACCTACCGTATTGGGGTTGCTTATGGAAGAGGAGTTGCAATTTTGCCTCAACAAGGAGCCGAGCAGGTTCATCATTTAACGCAACCTTGTTTGAATAGTTTACTTCTCATGAACTTACCCGGTGTGTGCAATTTCAGCCACTCTGGTTCTTCAAAATGAATGCAGTCACCTTCCGTGCAAAAAATTCTCTTTCTCATTTGGCCCAACAGAAGGACGGTTGTTGGGGTCTCATTGCTGATGTAGCCGAAGGGCAAGCTGCATTCTTGTTTCTATTGTATCTTGCTTGGAATGAGATATCTGATGAGCCTTCTCCTGATTTCAAATCGTCAAAGTCGTTGACATTGAACTCGGAAAACGCAGTGAGTACAAACAGGACACGGTCACCTTAGTTCAATCCTAGGTTGTTTCTTAGAATTTTCCCTCTACCAGGGCAGGTTTTTTTTTTCTTTTATGAAGTGCCAAAGTGGCGATTTAAAATGTTTCAGAGCTATATAAAATTTCAACATTCATCCATATATTGGATAGAAAATATCACATTAATTAGCAAATATCACATGTGCATAATTCTATTTTCATCTACAATCTAGCTATTTCATCCAAGATTTTTTTAATTTGTGGTTTTCTAGCAAAACTTCATTATTTGTAGCCATTTTTTTAGCCAAATTATCTTTTTTGGTGCAATTTGGCCCTATTATGCCAAAAAATAAAACCCTACCCTCAATCCAAGATGACTCTTGTGTGTTTGCACACGAGGATGTTCACCCTCATACCAACTCTTGTAAGAGCCCTTCACCTTGAGCCCCTCACCTCCACCATGTCATTGAACCTTTCTCCATATCCTCATACAAAATCTGCAGGTACATAATTCTTACAATTGCACAATGTCATGTTAGTCTATGGCTAACTAAGTTCAAAATATGTTTTGTATGGAGTCATCTATGGAATGCATTGTTTGATGCTAAATTCCACTTGTAAAACTTCATTGTTGTATCTACAAAGAAAGTACTTTTGAGCGTCCCTCATTCACAATGGAAATTCACATTTTCCACATGAATCTTCAAATTTTCAGATGAGATCTTATAGTGACTTTATCTTTTAAAAAATCTAGGAAGCGCAATATTGGTTGCAACATGGTTGTTTTTTGGTGTATTTGACATGCAAGGGGCATGAATGGGGAGAGGTTTACACCAATGACACAAGTTTACTTTCATGTTGAGATTGATACAATGATACCAATTACATCCAATTTGGATCATGATTACACCTTCTTATGCCTACCAAGAAGCCATAAAATGGACACAAATACTATCTATACAATGTCATATTTAAGTGTAACAAAGATTCAATGTTAAAATGGCACCTACATGAAAGGTGTCATTTGTTGAATTGTCAATGCAATGGTATATGTCTTGTCATATATTAGGGTATAAATTATAAAAGTCATATACAATACCACATATATGATTCTCCACTTACTATTAAGGCTTTAAGAGAAAACAAAAAATTTAAATTGTAACAACATAGTATGAAATTTTGAGCATGCAAGAAATGCTTGCACTTTAAAAAAATTGCATAATTTGTTGATATGAACTAAGGAAGAATGGATCCTCAAAATTTCACCTTAGCAAATTTTGCTTTGCAAAATATCTTCGGTAGTAAAATATTATAGACCCTCATTACACAAATGACTCCATCCATTGACAATCTTGACTAGAGTTATTGATGGGGTGATGAAGCCAATAGGAGATTAAGGCAATGTCATCGTGGTATCTATTGGACCCTTTCCCTACACCTTCTCTAACTCCAACAATGACATCAATCACAAAAATATGTGTACTCTAAGCAAACGACACTTATTTAAGGCTAAATATCCAAACTAAAGATAGTAGAAACTAAATCAATGGATCATAATAAATATTTCAAATTCTTGTCAATGTTCATAGCCTTAAATCATATTGGAATACTTGTCTTTTCATTGATACATTGCATGATCTATTGTATCACATTCTTTATGGAACTTCCTTTAGAATCTTCACCTATAAAGGTTTTGACATTCAAAAAATAGATATGTTTTAGTTAAAGTAATTTGTAATTTTCATGACATACTTTCTTGGTATTTGATTTCAACAAAGGCACTATAAAAAATCCGTGTTTTATGTGACACCACTTCAAATCCATCTACTAAAATTATAAAATGTCACATAAAACACAAGTTTTGTATAGTGAGAAATTGAAGCTGAATTTTTTTACTTAACTTCATCTTTGAAAAAAAATAAGTTTACAATGCTTAAATGAGATTTCAAGTGCAAGTGTAAAAACAATTAGTGAATTTGACTTGACTATGAATGATTGAGCTCTTTCATGTCATAATTTAAATATACACATAGACAAAGCAACTTGCCAAAGTTTATATTAATTGAGCTAAAATATGTTGTAATGTAGTAAATCAAAAATTAAATTTTGACCCTAGTACTTTTATCAATTTATTTAATTATTCCACAAGGTGTTGAACTTGCTACATGCCTACAATAGCACAAAACAATCAAATACGTGGTTAGGAAAGCAATATAATTCCTCCCTCTCAAAAATCAATTTAAAGCATGGAAGAGAAATTCTACATTTCAGAATCATTTCTTCATATAAATAGTTAGGAACCCCAATCTTGTATTTCTCCAACATCCTCTAAAATAAAATGCCAATGTAAAAGAAACAACCATACATGATCTACATTTGAACATCTAAAGTTTGGAAAAATGTAATTGCAAGATTTTCAAAGTCTCCAAATAACCAAAATTTAGGCATTGAGACATTTTAATATTCACATTAACTACTTTGTTCCACTACTACTATTGCATACTCTTTTTACAATCTCCTATGCTCCATTCTTCTATTCCACTAAATAGCTACACAATCTAGCAAGATGGAATCCTTCCTATACAATGCATAAACTTCAACTTCACTATCTTCAATGATCTTCTCAACTTTGCCATTTTGGAATCCTTTCTAAGTCCTAATTCTACTTCTCGTTTTTCTAATTTTAAGTTTCGTTCTCTACATACTGTTGAATTAGCTAAAAGTACTTTCAATATCTCTCCAAATGAAGGTCGAGCAAAAGGATTTATATTCCAACATCTTTCCAAAAGTTTGCAAATCCAATCTTCGACATCTTTGGACAACTTTGGCCTTTCTCCTTCAAGTACAAAATCATACTCATTCCTTGAATGATCTTCAAATGGAAGTTTGCCTGTCAAGATCTCATAGCAAGTCATTCCATAACTGTAAACATCCACAGCTTTGGTGAATAACTCAGTTCTTTCATTGACATTCCCATGCTTGTAAGCTTCCAAAATTTCAGGGGCTCTAAAGAATCCAGTTCCCACAACTCCGACTGAACATTCAAAGTCTGCTACAAAAAAACCATGTCCCCATGACCAAAGCACATTAGAAGCTTTGATGTCTCTATGAACAATACCTTGACCATGCAATTGATCCATCCCACGTGCAATGTCATACATAATGATATGAACATCATCTTTTGAAAATGGTCCCTTGTCCTTTGGCCTTCTCAACATGCGCTCATCTATCAAATTCCGTAGGTCTTTGTCTTCTTTTAACATTACAAAAGCAAACCTTCCATCTTCCAACAAGGTTGCACAATGTACAGCACATTGGAATCTTAATTGAATGGGCAATCCAAGATTTTGGCGATGGGTTAAATCTGCATGGTGTTGCAACATTCCTTGTGGCCACTGTGATTGCAAATGTCGCAAGAAAGTCCCCTTCTTGAACACCTTTAAAACCCATTCACTCTCATGATCTTGGACAAACTCAATTACTTTGGGGTCATTCCACTTTATTTGTACTTCATAGAGCTCTGCTTGCCCACCCTCTGCAAACTTTTGGCCCATCACCAATTCACCAACACTCCCTTCACCTTCACCAAAAGTCAAGAAAAAATTATCCCAAGTGGGATGCCTTTGCAAAGTCTGAAAAATCTCCACATTGCTCACTTCGGCCACTTCATTATCAGAATCAAACTCCCGCACTTGGCTCCAATGACTCTTGGACTTTTCAATACTTCCCACAATATTGATGACCTCCATTTGATGCACAAAGCTTCCCCCAAGGTCACTAAAGATTGGTGGTGAAATGGAGGTGATTTCATTCTTGGATTCATTTGCAAGGGCCATCAGACTATTCGAGCCACTTGATTCACCCATCACAAACTATCGAAAGAATATGAGCCTCAGCCCGACTTTTTCAACAAGCATTCAAGACATTGGCGTTGGCGTCACTTACAAATGCCCACTCACTCGCTTTTCATCCCACTGTGCCAAATTTTAGGCTTCAAGAGAACTACTGTACCAAAAGCTCAGATTGAGAGATCTTTTGCAACTTCTGTGAAACTCAACACCAATGGCAGTAATGATCCAAAATCAATATAGCCTCACACACTTCATCTGCAAGTGCAGACAATGAAAGTTATGGCAATAAAAACATTCAACACAAACGAAGCCACAGCACTAAAACCAATTAACTTGTGCTATCTATTACCAAAACTCCAGAACAAAGTCAACAATGTCGCAACAAGCAGTCCGGAGATCTATACCAGACAAGTCCAACGGATTCCACCAAGGGATTCTACCAACGATTCAAGGAACGAGATGCCAGGAACAACACAAAATAGTTTAAAGAGCATCGTGTTACGAGGTGCCGACGGTGGGCAAGGACCAAAAACAGACCCGCAGGCAAGGAGATGGAGGCCTAGCACTGTCGTCCGTAACATGTCGATAGAAAAACGCGTTCCCCACGCGGTAGTGAGGGAGGACGAAGCAGGGCGGAAGCAGACGTGGTCGCCAGGAATCACTCTAAGATACGTTGGTTTAGGATTTCCTGTCCTGCTCAAGCCTCGTAGCTACAGTTGATTGTCACACTCTGATGGAGAGATTAAAAGAGTTGACCCCAGAAATCAAACGATGCATTTGATGAGCATGTTGCCTGCCTTTCATGTGAACATATTTTCATAATTGACTCCGAGAAGCGGAAAAAGAAGTTGCAATAATTATACAAATTAGAACATAGGATTCAACACAAATTTCCCTTTTACAAATGAGTGGAATTGATGCTTTACAAATGAGAGCTCTCATATTTGAAAGCTTTAATCTGCCCTGGGCTATTGGGCACACTGATTTGTGGTACTGGTGCATGTTTTGAAATGAACTTACATATGGTAAAAAAAACTTTTGCAAAGAAGGGATATTTTAACCTATTTTAAGTATTTATGTGCATTGCAAGTATTTATGTTGAAGAGAGTCTTCACAAATCCCAGTGGTAAAAATAGTCCCATCTTGTAAGAAACTAGAACCATAAGTAAATCCATTTTGTAACATGTACTATTATAAAATAAGAAAATTTAGTGAAGTTTGGACATTTTGTCGTTTTTCAATTGAAGCAAGAACAATTCAAAGGTAATGATAAACAATAGGATGAAATTTTGGAGTGACACCTTATTTTCAAGGTGACTCTAATTTTTTTCCCACTCACTACTAGGACAAATTAGTGTAATTATCTTCATGACTTGTCACCACAAACATCACCAAATAAGATATTGCCTAAGGTTTGAACAGTGATGGAGCAATGAGGCCTCCTATGGCCTCCTACCATGCAAGTTGGGCATGCAAGTTGGGCGGATCAAGTTCGTGAGGGACCTACAAGGACGAAGTTTAGAATTGTCCTATCATTTAGACCTAGTGGGTATGGGTGAGATTGAGTAAAGAATCTCCCACATATTGATTCTTTGAAGATTGTCCAATCTTGACTAATGGAATCATCTACCATTTCGGTGAAACTTGAAATCCTATTTCTCCGCTCACCGAGGCCAGCAAGACAATAGGTGTTCACTTCTTGTCTTCTAGTGCTCTTTTTTTTTTTTTTTTTTTTTCCAGGCCTGGCTCACATGGCATGAGTCCCTAACTTCTTATTGAGATTCATTACTTGGGTCACCCTTGTGTGTGGCCTTTGTGGGTTTTCTACTGTACATGCTCTGAAAGTCTGAATCAGCTGAGTGCTGACCCTGCTTTATTGGGGACTTGTCTGGACGCTTTCAGAATTTATGGATGGATGGGCTGGCACATTAATGTTTAAAAATAAAAGGCGCAGTCATCGAGGTGGGACTGTGGATATAGATGGATTGAATTTTTATGAGATTTATGAGATGGCGACCCATTTCCAACCAGTCAAGGAATTGAGCCTATCTGCCACTCAGGTGTGTTGAGGGAAATATTTTTCCCATGTAATGAAATTGAATTCAGCAGGGTTTGAATTGTTTTTTTTACATTTTCTTGTTAGAAATGGAATTACATTCAATTTTTTTTGGAAAGATTCTGTAAAACCTATTCTTCTATCGTGACAGTGATGAACATGGCACCCATCTTGTCCAGCCCATGCCGTGCAGTTACACATGCCCAATATGCTTGGAAATACAGTAGTCTATACTATAGAAATGTGGGGGAATGTGGAGGGGGGCTTGTTCTAGCATTATAAAAAAGACACAAGAGGTGAGAACATCCAAAACCATCAAAGATAAGCAATTCAGCAATAGTTGGAGACAAGTTTTTCTAGAAGGAGAGAAAACATGAAAATCACGAAAATCACAAGTAATCAAAAAATAAAATAACTTTAATAGATAAGACATGTAATTTGTATGGATTTTCAAAGTCGGACTTCTTGGGCCACTGAATCCGTCACATAGCTTTGTCCTAAAACCGAAATCTAAGAGGATCACAAATCAACTAATTGTAATTGCAATTAGTGTAGGGACAATTTCATTGCACTTTGAGGGACACTCTTTATAGAAGTGTACTTGTCAAGAATGGGTACAGATAGAGGGACAGTATGGGGTGGGGTGTAGAGGGTGTTTTCAACTTGAATTGGACTTGTAAAGAAAAAGCACATGGTTTGCAATCCAGTGTCAGAAATTGGCAGAAACATAGCGTGAGTTACAAGTAATAAGAGTTGCATCACAAAGAATTTTGAATAAGTTCACTATAGGTTAGAGACACGCTCAGAAAACTGGAATTCAAGTAGCACAACCACTTTCTAAAATCTAATGCTATGTAATCAACAAAGGGAAGAAGTGAAGTACCAAGGAAATCTCCATGTGCTTTATGTAGCAACAACTTCACACAATTTCAGCAGAAAACTTGGCAACAACCCGAGCATTTCTACAGTAGAAAACCGACACTGCTAGCAATATGGTAGTAATCGTTTAAAAACAACTCGAACTCAGACCGAACTATGTTCTGAAGCAAACATTCTCTCTTAGAGATATGTTCTGAGGTAAGGACTAGACACCGATCTTGGGCACACCAAACTTGATCAATATACTCGAAGTATGGAACCTGCATCTAGAGACAGCTTGTAACTAAACCAGGATATGTGCGTGAAACAGTTCTGTCAACCACAACAGAACTTACTAGTATCCTACACAACATTGGAACATTCGGATTCCAAACCTACGCTCTCCAAGCGAGTGTATCTGTACCTTTAAAACTGCGATGCATTATACACAGCCTCCAAGCCAAAAAAGTAATTGGTGGGCTCTCTGAACAACAAATCGCACAATAGCAAATGCCCTCCCGATCACGAGCCTCCAATACAGATGAAGATGGATGCTGATCTTGAAAGAAGGTAAGAGTATCCTGCTTGAGGCTTGGCCACAACTTGCTAAATGGATTTCTCTGGTCCCCGCAAAGTTATAGATGTAGAGAGGCCATCGTCAATCCTAAGCAGCAACCGTCTACACCTCTTTCACTTTCTGCGTGCCATTCACTTCATGCATAGGGCTTCCATTGATTGGGGTGGAAGCGGTATTCACGAGTTTATTGCTGCTTGACAACCGTTTCACTCCGCTGCTCATCATCCTACCGGCTCGAACCACTCCGGAACCCACCATACCTACGCCCGAACCTACTGCATTCACACCAGTGCCCACAAGCTTCACCCCACCTGAACCAACAGTTGTAATTCCAGTGCCTACCAACTTTGCACCTCCACCCACAACATCCATCGCACCTCCGACAACACCACCGCTCTTCGCTTCTCGCTCTTCGAGGAATTTCTTCTCGGCATCCATGGCGCGTTCCTGTTCTTCCTTGGTGTAGGGGTGGTAACGGAGCTGGAGGCATATATGTTAGGACAACACTCATTAGTACAGGTCCGAAAGAGAAAGACCCTATGGAGATCTCTAGACTTGACATTTCAGGAGTCGATATGGATGGCGATAGTAACACTGGGCCTCTGAGAACGAGGAGTTCTATACTAATACCACACTGAATAAGAAAAGCATGTAACGCAATCATTCAAGTCACAGAGTGGTCTAGCAATAACGAAATCAATAACCATCAAAACATTTATAAAATTGAAACATGACAGGAGAAATAGAAGCATACTTACTTTGACTGTGATGGTACCACGATCACCTTTATCCCTATGTCTGACTGTGTCCAAATGCTTAAGCAACTTTTGAGTGAGCTCAACTTCGGTGTCTGGTTTCAAGTCATGCAGTGGCACTGCAGTTACGCCAAGTTCCTTATCTGTTCCAATATCCTCGTCCTTGACCTGTCACCATTGAAGGTTACATCATTGCGTTCATTACTAGAGATGAAAAATTACCCTAGAAATTAGAAAAATGGCAATTCAAGGAAAACCTACGGTACACAATCCAGTGCCTCTCTTCACAAATTGAGAAACGTAGACGTAAACAAGTATGTGCACACATGTATTCAAAGGACAAACCTGCAGTATTAGAGTCTGCGTTTCCGTATCCTCCACATCAAACTCGAAGACGTTATGATCCTTCCATTCAGGATTCAGATTGCCATTAATCGTTTTGGTTTTCTCCTTAAAGAGAACACGCACAAACAATCGAACGTAGGGGTCTGATTTGCCGAATCTCTCCTCGTTTTTCAGTCCTGTAGCCCTCACTACAGTGACCTTTATCCTACCCTGAAGCTTCAATCCCAAATCACTGCAAGCAACCACAACTCTGTTAAACTCAACTCCTACGAATGTCAAGACAAAGAAATTCCAAGACCTGAGAGACCCAAGAGACTAACATTCTCTTGATGGCGAGGAATAGCATCAAATGACAAAAAGACATCACGTCAATTTCAGTTTCAAATCCAATTTCTAGACAGAACATTGGAACAACCAGTGGCAATCAATAACGCAACGAATACAACTTGGATGAAAATATCAGATTTCTTCGAAATGAATGAACGTGCAGAAAGATCCACCTTATGATGTCTGCAGGAGTGTCACCAACTGGCAGTACAATTCTGTGGGGCCACTCTAATTGATCCGCAACGGAGCTAGTCACCAAATCCTTCACAGCAAAAACACACGATCAGAGAATAGTAATGTCTAAAAAAATCATTCGTAACTTCTATACAAGGACGACATTTCAGGAGGACATTCAACTTGGACGTGAGAACAGATATGACAGCACAAAAGTGCATCCAGATCATCTTCATAGCTACAAGTGATATGAGCCCAGCCAGGATATGCGCAAAAAACAAAGATATAAAGTCCTAGGTTAGGCTAAAAACCTCAATCATGTCACCAAGGCCAGGAATGGCTCCAGTGCTACCTCCGATTACTTTTAGAGTGTATTCGATTTGAAATTTCGGCTGCACACAGTTAGCACAATCAGCTGTTAGGAGACGCTGTCGAAAATGCATTAACCTCTCGTCTTCAAGTCACTCAAGTAGCAATGGAGTTCGAACTAACTCTCGAGCTACGATGAAGTTGTACTGTCTTACAACACCGGATTGTAAAGTTTCATACTCGATGTCAGAGACAGCTTTACCTTCGGTAGAAGAGCAACAACAAGAGCAGAGATACAGGGTATCTCCTCTGAGAGTTGGCAGATCACACGGACTGTTGCGAAAAAGGACAGCTTTTTAAGCTGCAAATTGACAAGTATGTGATCATTAGCTCTTGACCTTGATTTACAAACTTGATTTATACAGTAATCCATATGCAAAAGGAGTTAATCAAATTCAATCACAAGTACATGTATGAATTTACTACATCATTGTCAGAAATCACAACGTTGACAAAAATCCCTGCACAGCAACTCTCAAAATAAAAATTTCGCTGTACTTCTTCCAATCATCAGCAAGATGAAGAGCAAACACGTTCGGATCACCACATAAAGTTGTCGATAATCTATTTCCAAGCACCTGAACAGGCAATTCGGTGCCCATAACACCAATGTTAAGTACGATATCGCCATCTCCGCCCCACTTGAAGTCCAAATCCATATGCACTTGAGATTTTATTAACCTCTGTATTCTAATTCCTGGACAAGAGAAGACAAAATCACTGTCACCATCAACCTACAAGCAAAACATGAAAACAGCACAAAGATTCTCAAGAACAACGCCGGACAAAACTCAGGCGGTCAGGCCTTACCATCAATCTGAGGTGGAATTTTTCCAAGATGAAACTTATCCAGTTTGAGGGACGATATCCCAATAGGAGTGTATGCCTTCAACATTGGTTCAAGTTTCATCTTCACCAATTCTTCGGCAGCCTGCACACTCACAACAGAACAAAAGTTGAATCATGGACTAAATCTTTCTTCAACCAAAATCTTCAGGAAAGCTGAAAAGATAGATTAAACAAAGCAAACTTAATTGCAAGGGTGCTTAAGATCTAAAAGTTATGGAACCAGTAACAGGTACGTACCTGTACAACAAATGGCCAAAATTTCACCAGAGTTTTGTTTAACCAGCCCACCTGTTCAAATCACCAAATAGACGTCAGTCTTACAAAATGAAAAGATCGGGCTTCTAGCTCAAAGAACTCCTCCAAGTTAAGACCAATGATAGAAGACTCTGTACATCAGACTAATTGCAGACTGACTAAACGGTAAAATGGTTCCATTCTCAAACAATGGGAATACAAACTCTCATTAGAAAAAAAGGGAAGAAAAAAACTGCAAACAACAGCAAACGAATACGTTAGTACCTTCTCGAACTCTAAGGTTGCAATGTGGCTTGGATAGCTTGTTCCACAGAGTTTCTTGAGGTCCACAATATCTATAAGGTTGAGTAGCTCAATCCCAGTAGCCTGCCATGGAAATAACCACAAAACGATCATCTCAGAACAATCGCCCTTTCAAAGGTTTGTACTAAAAAGCTCCAATTTAGTGACTACAAATACCAATACTCAGCTCCGACAAGATGCACGTAAATCACAACAATAGACGAACTGACAAGCAAAGAGGAAAATAAAATGTAGAGAGGAACAGATAACATCGACTCCTCACAAAAAGGGAATGTGACAAGTCGTCCACAGTAAAACTACTATGCGAGGCATACTAAACGACGCAATATTCGACCCGAGAAGAAAACATTCGACCTTGCATGCGACTTGTTAAATTACATTGTAAAAATTCCATTCAGCTACACCGAAGAACAAGTGAAGGACGAATTTTATGCAGAAGAAGGTAACACAACTCGCAGCTAGAGCTTTGTCCTGCATGAGAAGTGTACCACTGTTTTCTAGGATACCACAATCAGAATTCACAGAGAAGGAAGCACGAAAAGAGACACTTTTTCTAAGGGAGAGAATCCTTGAGACTAGTCACCTTCTGAATTCTGCTCTTGCTCCGTTTGTCCATCATATATTTTAATCCGGCAACAAGTCCCACCCCAACCAGAAACCCGAAAATAAGCCCGGCGAGCACCATGTTGGCAATCTGTGATAAAAAGAAGCACGTCCCCGTTGTATTAATCACTGATATTCAGCCCCTTGACTTCGTCACGTCCAGGCCAAGTGCCCCTGCCTTCTTCACTATTGGTTGCATAACTGGAAACTAAAGTTTCCTTCACGCCAGGGGCCCTCAACACGAAGAGTCGCTCACTAGGTCTTGCCGAAAACTGCTGCGCTCATGCTGACTACATGGCCAACAAGGCAGAAGTGGATGCCCGCCACAACATAGCTCAAATCTTGAATCCTCAACGGGATCTCTCCAGAGCCGCCTGTTGCCTGTTACGCAAAAGAAGAAATATAGACTAAGAATTATGGATGACAAGATCAACTATCCACACCTGCAGAAATTCTAGTGTACCCTACTAATTCCCTATTTACATGAAAACTGCTCAAACAAACTACTCTATCCGCAAGCATCCCCAAAACCTCCCAGAATCTGCAAATTATACCTTCAAGTTGTACAAATACCCTCGCACAAACAAAATAACAACCTCCCGCTCTACTTCCAAAAGATCAAAACCTAGCTCACATCGAAAACACGAAGGACACCATTGCGCTACCCCGCATTTTCATTACTCTAAAACATGGCAACTTCCGTCGACTTGCCCTGACACTCAATAGATCTAAAAAGACATAAAAACGTGAACTGCAAACACTCCATGACTGCAGAAATTCAAGTATACAACTATATATTTTTAAAGAGCAAATGCACAAACAAGAAACTCTCCACGCACACCTCTCCAAATCCTCTCAAGAAATGCAAATTGTGCACACAGCACCAATACCTCCCAGTCTACTTCAAATAGCTCACAACCTAACTAACATCACAAAAATGAAGCACACCATTACGTTACCCGGCATTAATATTATTCTAATCCATTACAAACACTAAACCCGACACTCGTGAGATCTACAAGATCTTCATACCTTGACTCCAAAAATGAAAAACTGGTCACTTCAGACAGAGTCTTCAAGCTCAGATCCTCGCCTAAATTTCTGCGGCACGGCGATTTAACCTTACCTCAAGGCGATTTTTTGGCAGGACATGAATGCATCCACCGCAGCTACCCCGGCCACAACAGTACCACCGACTGCCAAGGGTTCCAACACACGAAATGGCGCCCGCGTTTGATCAAAACAGTCGGGAAAACGGCGAGCGAGGGCTCCTTGAGTCGCAGCACGCGGGGATGGATCGAGCAACGACAATGCCGGGGCCCGAGGCAGGAAAAATCTAATGGAAAAAACTGGAACTGCTGGAACTGCTACTGCAACTACTGCTGGTGACGCAGCCGAGACTCTCCTGGAACGATCCTACCGTAACTCCGTAAGGCTTTGGCCCGCTTTTCCTGGGCGCGGGTTCGTGCTGGGATCGCGGGGGTTCCCATCCACGCCGCCCGTCCCTCGACCCGTTCCGTCCACCATTCCAACGTTAGGATTCCGGGTCCCCTGCAAGTCCCGAAAGTGTTTTCTTTTCCTTTCTTCTTTTTTTTTCGGGGGGGAAGGTAAATGGAGCAGATGAACGTTCAAGTAAGATACAGTACAATGGGGTCTAAGGGTCACTTCACACTATGGTCATTCAAGTCTGGAGGCCGTGGGACTAAGTGGTCAAACTTTGTTGAGAGTTCAAAGAAATAAGCAATAAATAATATGAATTGGAGCCTTTGGCTGGCTACAATGTGAAGCCTTCCAAGGCCAAGTTCAAAGTCTAAATCTTTGGCAATGAACTCTCACAGCCTTTCAACTTGGACAACCATATTGTGAAGCTTCCAAAGACCAAGCCAAAGTCCAAATTCTTAAAAAATGTAATGGTTGAGATCAAGTCGATGGCCTCTCAGCCATAGTTTGGATCCCCATCTTTAACCAATCCAAACTTCTTTTGAGAGTTTGTTGCATGTAGACAATTTATTGTTGTATAGGTAGTTGGAGGACGATGGCCTTTGGACTTGTTCCTTTTAGTGTGAAGGGTCAAGGGGTCAAACTCTTGATTTCTTGAAACTTGATTGGTGGTAGAAACCTATGGCCTCTCGACCTTTGGCCATAGTGTGAGGTGACCCTAATTCATTTGTCATTCAAAGAATTTTGCGTAATATAGAATAGAATTGGCATTTTTTATCTTGTATAATTAACATTCAATTCTTATGCAATCACAATTAAGTATACCAAATTTTAGTTTCAAAAAAGCAAAATTCTATTTTTGGTGAATTTTCTCATTTAATTTTCATGGTTTTACATGATAATTCATTGAAAAGCATTGGTGATGAATTTTGTAAATTTGATTGCAGCCAGAGATATGTAGGAAACATCCATATCAACACATTTGTCCTTCAATAAGCATCCCAAAAAAGTTTCACAATTCTTCCTATAGTGAGATTTCAATGTTGGGGTGATAATGTTCTAATTTTGTAAAATATATATCTTTTTATTTTTAATTAGATTTTGGCAAGGTAATAGTACCATCATGATCAAATGTAAAAATTAGTTACAATGTAAAGGTCAAATAGCAAAATCTAATTAAAATATAAAAATAACTATTTATAAAGTTTGGCCATGTGGCACTTTACATTGAACTCTTTGTAGATTATATTCTGGTTACTTAATGGGGTGTTTTTTAATATGAAAGATATGTGTATGAACATTCCCTATATATCTATGCAATTGAATTGAGAAAGTTCATCACCAATTGTTTTCAATAAAATACTATGTATAAGCATGAAAATTGACTTTAAAAATTCACCAAAATTATAATTTGGGGGAAGAATTGAAATTTGGTAAACTTGATTGGAATTACTCATAATTGAGTGTTAATTATGCAAGATGAAAAATTCTAATTCTTTTTTATAAAGTGATAAAATAAATTTAAATGACACAATAGGCAATTTGTAAATGAAGTAAACTTCATTGTACAATATTGCAAGTTTGTAGTTGGTGAGAACTTGATTTTGAAGGTTTTTGAAAAGTTAAAATGACATCATCACTCTTTTAACCTACAAGGATGCTCTAGACTAAATGTGTCCGATGCATAAATTAGAATCAAATAATTTTGCGCTAATGCACTCATTGATATAGCCTCATCCTTTTAAAATAGTAGTATCCTCAATCCAATACTTGAAAGAAACTAACACCTAATAATTTGAATGACAAAAAATTTAAAATAGCTTTTTTTAATAGACACCTTCAAATTCACATGTCACGTTGGATGAATGTGAGGAGCCCTTCAAATCACCCTTTAAGACTAAGTTTAGATAAATTCTTGCATTTAATTGCAATTTATAAGGAATCTTTTTTTACATTTTAAATAAGATAATTTGTGATTGAATCACTAACTATATGCTAGGCATAAATAAATAGTATGATTGAGTCCCTTGATTTGAAAGTAAAATGAGGGTGTTATACTTTAAAGGGCCAATATAGAGGCCTAGATTAAGAATACATTGGGGCATACATGAGTGGAAGATATGGAAAAAGATTTCATTGAGATGTGATATAAAATATGATTGTAAAAAATCATTTTGAAGTTTCTATAATAAAATTGATTAGAATAGATCAATTTCAAACAAAGCACACATGATGTATAATATGACCTAATCTTAATAACATCAAAATATACTTGAGGGTTTAGGTAGGTACCTACGATTTCAATTTTTGTCAAAGTTTATTGAATTTTTGAAGATACAAAAATTGATCACCTTTTTGAAAATATATTTTTATGTTGATGAATGCCAGGTAGAAAAAGTTGTGCTACAATAAATCCAAAATAGGCAAGGGCAAGCAGCCAAAAAATTTAAAATAAGTTTAAAAAAAATTGATTTTATAGATTATATTTTTGCCTATTTAGAAAGATTTGATTCATTCTATTTGGTAAGTGATGCGAGAGTTATGAAGCTTCTTGTTTTACTAGCACTTTTAGCAAATTTTTGAGAAAATAATGTATCTGATCCGTTTATAAACCCAATTTTAACAATTTAAAAGAAAGTTGCACATGTTTAATTTGCTTTCTAGAATAATCTCATTGCTAGAATTATTTGTTTCAATTCCATCGTAGAGCTACCAAAAGCTTAGTTTTTCTTCTATTTTCTATTTATTTTGAATTAACAATTTTTTAAGGAATAGAAATATTGAGATTTTTTATTTAAATTTTTTTTGTATTCTCAATTCAATTATTCAACATTAAAAACAATATAATTTACAATCTAAAATATATAAATTTTATATTAAGAGGATTCAAAACCTTATAATCTAATCAAACTAGGAACAAAAGAAAGTAATTTTCTTTACTTTAAACACTTATATCTTGTAATCAATATATTCAAAATGTATGAAACTTCTTCCAAATTTTTTCATATTAATTTAGTGCAAGGTCTTTGAATATGTAAAAGAAACATATATATATATAAAGTTGTTGTTTGCATTGAAAAGTCATTTTTGAAAGTTTTTTGACAAAAAATTGGCCATGGGACTTTAGGAGTTACAAAGTTGTAAACTTCCACTAATCTCAATGGATTGAGATTGGGTAAAATTGTCATAAGTATCAAAGGTAAGTATCTCTCATATTGTCAATTAATGCACATCATTACTTTCTTTATTTGCTTATATACATTTTTTGAATATAAAGTCAATCTTTGAAGAGGTCCTCTTTCCTTATTGCTTGTTTGTCTTTGGTTTAAATGTTGTAACTCACTTTGAAAAGTTTAGCAATAAGGACACCAACTTTAAAAGCAACATCACCTTCCAATTTAATATTAATCATCAAATCAATCTATATAATACAACCAAGATAACCGCACCTATTTGTCATTCCCCTACAAATTCTTGCCAAAAATGTACAACCTCTATTCATGAAAGCCTACGGGTGCTTTGAGGTACATCAACACTTTAAAAATTCATAGTCTATTCATATGGTGTCCACAAAATGCACAAGTAGAAAATCTAAATCCTTTATGAACTTCCAATAATATCCAACACCAAATTAAGCAATTTAACAATAGAAACAATGCTCAATTATTTACTTAGACTCATTCACATGTAATTACCTTAACTAACACTTACTTCCCAACTAATAACCCCATGGTCCCATATATTCCCTCTATTTCTTAATAATACTAGTGTTATCCTCTACATTTTACAAAGGAAACGTGGATATTATTCCAGAAACAGAGGGAGTATAAGGTAAACCGGTCCATTGTGGTTAGAATGAAGAGTTTGACATTATCTTGTTGAATTTTTTCAATTTTTTTCCCACATTAATACAAGTGTGAGAAACAATAAGTGCAATTGAAATTAATTTTTTTTGACAAAGTATGAATTCACTAAGAATTTTTGAAGTGTTCAACCCAAAAGAGTATGTAGACTACTTTAAAACCAACAAAATCTGAATCTGTAATGCTCATCTCACTACACTAAATAGTATATTTAGTATTAGCAACACTATTTACGAACCATGACACTAAATATCATTAATCTTACTAAAGTAAATAACATTAAATCTAATTTTTAACACTAAAAATACTCTATAGTAAATCTGAAATCTGGAAAGGTTTACATTTAGTATTAGAACACATTAAAAAGGGAGCTGCTGCCACCAAAAGTAGAGAAGGTCAGGGAAGACGATGACAAAAGATGGAGGCCGCGCAGTCAAGTTTAGCACTACACTAATTCCTCCAAAGTTAAGATTCAGTGTTGTGTGGAGTAGGGTGATAATTAATTAAACTAAATGTAATCCAACACTAAATATACTATTTAGTGTACCTAATGCAGTCAAAATATTTTCTATTATGGAAGGCCAAAATAGTCAATTTTTACAGTGAATTTCACACTGAAAATCACAAGTTCCTAATGAGGTTAATGTTTACTCCATTGCTGTCATGTAAGACATGCATTGTGGCCCACATCTCACATATTGAAAAACCCCCCACTATGGGTCATTTCCTAGGCAACCGCAATAGGTCATTTGACCACAATGGGCTGTTTTACCTTATATAAGGAGATTACTGTGACCCTGTCCATGTGCCTGACAAAGTAAAAAAAACAAAATTATATATATATACCTTGTTCAGCAGCTACAGCTATTTGTCAGAATCTAATATGGGACCGCCCCCTGCTCCCATCGGTAAACATTTACCAATTCAAACAAAAACTAGCCACCATCTATCATCAATTTTTGAATCTCCAAGAGGTTTGAAATCCAAAGGACTGTTGAAAGGGGTATTGTTTTGTTTTTTTGGCAGTGAAGCGACTGGCAACCTGACTCCATCTTGGTGGCCTACCTTTAGTATGTGGTTTGGAACTAAAGATTAAGGAGTGGATGACATGCAGGATGAGGCTCAGTTATTCAATCCCTGGCCAGGCCACTTGAGCGCAGGGAGAATTGGCCCCCTCATTGCCCCGGTCAACTGTGGTTTGACAAGAAAGCCCCCTATGTTGTGCCAATTTTTTTTTGGCAACTCTTGCATCTCCCTAGAGTAATTTGGAGCCTCTGATTGCAAATATGAATTCAGAATTTCAAAAAAAAATTAAGCCTTGCAAATAAAAAATTCCAGGGCTTGCCCTGGAGGGGCAATGAGGGGGTCAACTCACCCTGGCCGGCCACTTGAGACTGACTGGTGTTTTTGTGTTTCACCCTCACAATAAAATTTCATTTCATTTTTTAAAATTTTAAAAAAAAATTAAATTTTTTATTTTTAAATTTTTGTATTAAAAAACACTTCCATCAAGGGGAATCAAAATATGTGGTGTGAATGGCTATTGGATGTCCCTGCCACTAACTTATCCCTGAAAGACTCTGTTATTCTCCTCGCCCTTCTGTACACATTTTCCATCTTGCATTTCAAACCATAGATTGAGAGTCGCAGAACGGAACGGAACCCTTGCTCGGATGAGTGTACTTCGGATATCCTGCGAATGTGAAAAATATCACTTTTCATAAGATTGACTGACAATATGCAACGATAGCATTGTATGATACAGAAACTGCATACAATACGAATCCTAGGGAATACTTACTCTGTATGATTCCATGCATAATTTCTATCTCTTTCTTTTTGAGAAAAGCATGTTGAACTGCAAGGGGTTTCTGTCAGGTAGAGAGGCTGATTTCATGCCGGATAAATCACCTGTCACTGCCAGGTATCAAATTCACAACCATGCCATTCGGTTTGGGTACCTTTCCACCATCATCCGATAGTTTAGGGTCATCTCGAACCAATTTAAGGTAGAACTACCCATTATCAAACAGATTTTGTAACCTAGGTACTTTGGAGAAGCTATTTATGAACTCTCATATTTTTCAAAGATTGAATTGTTTGAGAGAAGTCGATTACAAAAAGAATGAAGACATTCCAACAAGAATTTAATTTTTTGTGATTTTTCAAAGATAAAATGTAAAACTGTGAGTAGACCCTTATTGAAGCATGATCAGACCATTGTTGAAGTATGATGAGACCATTGTTGAAGTGTGGGTTGATACATCTGCTCTCCAATGCATTGCCATAACGATAATGGATTAGTAAGATGGGCCAGTGATGGAAATGGGAGGAACTTGTAGGTGGCAGAATCGGGTAAATGGTGGTAATGGGTAGTTCTACTTTATATTTCTTTTAGCTCGCAAGGATGACACTGCTCTAACTTTAGAACACATACTAATTGATCTTGTAGGTGAGCATGTACTAATCTCGAATAACTCTTTTACACTTTATATGGATTTTTTTAGGACTTTTGGATGAATTTTGTATCTCCTTCATTCTAAGGGATTTGAATTAAAAGAGGCCAATTTTGAATATATCATTTTGAATAAGTCTTGTATGCAATTTTTATATGTTGGTTCTACATGATGGATGAAATGAGGTTTCGGAAACATTGTAGCAAGGTACCTACCCCTCAAACCAGAATGGATTTTTTTTGTGGGGACTTGTTTGTATTGAATGCATTTTTTTTAACAACATGTATGAGTAAACTACAAATTTTCATTCTGGTCAGTTTTAAAAAGTGGTCGAAATTAGGTGTTCAGATTCACAGGAAGTAGGCTCTGGTCTGTTGGGGCCAAAATGCATCATGAGGATGTTGGTTCAAGCCTCAAAACAAAGTTCATGAGACATGAGGTACATTTCCATCTTTGCAGTTGAAACATCCTATACTATGTTAGACATATTTAATTTTTTGTAACTGAGAATACTTATATATAATGTTATAACAAGGTATTGGAAGACTGCTTGCTTGCCCTAATATGGGTATGATAGAGAGTGAACAAGTGGTATTTGCTTGTCATAAGAGTGGAAGCTTCCTGGTTCTCAGTGTTCATCCTTAAGGTAGAAGTACCTATTTTGGATAACTTAAGTATTTCAGAATGTATGATTTGGGAAAGTCATGGAGGAACTGATTCAGGGTGTGTAAAAATAAGGTTGTCAAAGAATGCTTTAAAAAATAATTTTTTTAAATGAATATTTTATCAAATATGAATGAAGATTGTAACAAGGTACCTACCCCGGGGTAATGGGTAGTTTTCCCTTAGCTTGTCAAGAAAACAGAAACTACAGTAGGGATTGGGTGTGGTCAATGCATCTTGCATTGCTGTACGAAGCCCCAACACATGGGTCTCACAGGGGGCTTGTGCCGTACCAGAGCCCACAGGTATCATCACCTGATCGATCACCTATCCAGTCCTGCGTCCCTGCACTGGGATCCGCAACTTGCGCTTTTCTGAGGCGTGTACAGTAGTTGTGTGTGTATGTACAACCTGTTTCTTCGTCACACCTTGGATCCTGTATGGAACTTTCTTCCTACTGGAAATTAAAGCAAACATACACAAGGTAAGGATGCTCCTAAAGCAGAGCGTTTATGGGCTGATGGCCTTTTCAGGGAAGCTGGTCTCCTTGAACAAGTTTTCAGTAAATTTGTGTAGGAAGGAAAATGGAATTGGCATCTATTCCAAGTAGTTTCATATTTTTTGGAACACAGTGGTCACTAAATAAAGTTGAAACAAAACTTCCAAAAATTTGTTACTTTAATTTGTTACTAATTAAAGTTGAAACACAATGGTCACTAAAAGCAACCACCCCTGTAATGTACATTGTTTGTTCATTGAAGAAAGAAAAATGTAGCTCTGTGTTGTGTTTGCTTTTAGAGTGTGCAATTTTAGAGTGTACTACTTTACTTACAATAGTCTAACTTACTCTAATTCTTTAACAGCAATTGGAGCTGTTAATGGGCACGAGTAAAGAAAAACTTGCTTGAATGGAGTAAGGTTAAAGACTTGCAATTAATTTAATGAATGATGTTTGGATTTTGTAGGAGACTACAAGCGTTACCAATTAAATTATCACTCAATCTATAAGAGACTTTTAGTGAATTCAAACCCAATGATGTCACATGATTGGTATGTTTTTTGGATTTGTTGATGGATTTGGTAGAAAAAGGCTTGCTTAAGCAAAGCTATAATTTTCACTGCAAATTTGAAGACATTTGAGGACATTTGAATACATTTTTACTTGAAAAGCGAGCTTGACTGAACTCTTGGTGAGTTTTTCTTAAGCTCAATTGGGGATTATTGTCCAATATTCATGTTAATTTGATTTTTGTGATAGTTGGTTTAGTAATTGTTTCTATTTTACTATCATTAGGAAATTCTTTAAATTAGGACAAACCTTCATCTAACAATTTTGATTTCAAGAATCAATCAATTTTTTTTCATATTCACTAATAGTCATCAGAGTTAGGTTTTGAGGAAAGAATATCTTTCTTCCCCCATGTGGGATATAGACACCAAGTTAGGCCTTATACTTTTTTTCTTTTTTTTCTCAAAGGCTTCTCCCCATTTATTTGGACTATGAATAGACACCTTCATTCTCCCCAATCACCACAAAGTACTCAAGAGCAACCAATGGCACTTGAAGTATTGTATGCTTCAAGGGTGACGTTTGAAAGAGAGTCTAGTGGAATGAATAGATATCCCGTGCTTTCAAACTTCAAACTTCATAGAATATTGTCTACATGTCATAAAACTATAAAACAACTTGTCAATTACAAAACCAACTAAGGTAGTTTACTCTCAAAGCAACTGTGCTCTAAAAGCAATCATGAGACAAAGAAAAAAATTTGTTTCTTCCAATAGTGTACATTTCAAGAGGTGGTTGCTTTTTGTGACTACTACATTTCGACTTCAAAATTTTGTTACTAATTCCACAAAGGTTCAAAAAATATGAAGTGACTTGGGTTGGATACCAGTTCCATTTTTTCCATTCTGAAAATTATTGAAAGGAGTTTAGCTTCCCCGAATTAGCAATCAATCATTCAGGTCTTCAATGATTGCTTTAAGAACATACTTAGAAATGTGTTGATTTCTCTCAAAGAGACTAAGGTAGGAGGCTTGAACTCTACTTGGGCATTTTGAACCGCCCCTATAAATGGCATTGGAATGGATTGGAGGTGGTTCTTCAATTGACTTCCATAGTCATTGAAAAATCGAGAAAAAAACATTGTTCATTATTGTAAGAACCAATCATTTTCCTTGCTTTTCCCATTTCTCTTTAGAAGTTGCAGTGAACACTTTATGAAAGACCTAGGATCATAAATAGGGACCTATGATACTTCTTGTTTGAAAAATCATAATTAAATAAAAAAATAATCCAAAAAAAATATGAAAAAACTTCGGTTAAATGCCAATTCCTCTTGTCTTTTAAGGAAAAATTTCCTCAAAAATATTTTGAGAAGTTTCACCTGCCCAAAATTCAGTTCCAGTGCTTAAGTGGTCGACTTATGGATTGACTACCTTACCATTCTTACAAATGAAATCATGTTTTACCTTACCATTTGATGATTTTTTTTTCTAATTCAAAATTTTAAAGTATTAATTTTAGCCCACCTACCTAAACTACACTAATGATGATAAATAGTGTTACCCATATTAACTGTTTTAGAAATGCTATAAGTTTTTACTCTTCATAAATATTTTTACGAAAATTATAAATCCTAGTATCATTTTAAGTGGAAAAACTCTATATCCATAGTTGGTAAAAATATTCATCAAGAGTAAAAACTTATGGCTTTTTAAAATAAATTAGTGTAGGTAACACTATTTATCATCATTAGTGTAGTCGGGGCCAGAAAGAGTGACGACCATTTTCGGCGCTTCAGCTGTTTTTGATGATACAGTTCGATCGAAATCCAGTTGGCTTGGGACTGGGGTACTTTGTAACTGCCCGTGTCAGGGTATCAATATGTCGGTGGCAGGATGAACAGAGTGTCGCCACTTCGTCCTCCGTCCATCCACTGCATGATGAGGAATCTATCTTTATCTTACTGGAAAAAGCCAACCAAGAACCACTTCCAAATTATTTCCATGGAATACTATAAATAGAAGTATTTGATTATTGGAAATGCATACTGTACTGACTGAGCAAAGGAAGAAAGCTTGGTCGGTTGGTCAGTCGGTTGGTCGGTCCAGGTGGGCGCGTTGAAAATCGTGGGAGGATTGACTTGTGTATTGCCCGTTCGAAGGGTAAATGTAAAAAAGGGGGTCCCGTTGACAATCGGCCATGGTGAACATTGCCCCGTTTTACCCCTAGGGAAAACGCTGTGGAATTTTTTATTTTGCAATCAGATGAATTTTTTTGCAAATTCTGAATTCAGATTAGCAATCAGCGGCCACAAATTAGCTAGGGATGATGTAGAAATATAAAAAATCATGGCAAAAAAAATAAGGGACTTTTTTCACAATTGACCTTGGCCGGGGCAATGAGAGGGTCAGTTCTCCCTAGCCGAGGATTGACCCCCTTATTGCCTCACTAAAGGGTAAATGTAAAAATTGCCACCTATTTTGTGCTGCATCAATTTTGTATTTCTTCGCATATCGATATTTGTATTGCCCTGTGTTTTATACCTTGGAGAAAACATTGAAATTGTGTTTCAACTAATTTAGGGCCTTTCATTGCAAATATGAATTCAAAATTTTCAAATTTTGTGATGGGCTGCAAATAAAAAATTTCAGTGTTTTCTCCAAGGTTAAAACACAGGGCAATAAGGGGGTCAATCTTCCCTGGCCATGTATTGTCCCTTCCAAACGGTAAATGTGAATAGGGGGATCCGGTTGAAAATCGGCCAAGGAGGATTGATCCGTCAAAGAGTTAATGTAAAAATTGTCCCCTATTCTGTGGTGCTTAAATTTTGTATTTCTTCATGTGCACAAGTTAACCCCTAAAGTCCCATTGTTCCTATGGGGGACAAAATGGATTTCGAGCAGGCTCCTATGATCTCAATTTTTACTGAATTCTTTTGAAACTTTCTTATAAGATTGAAAAACTTATGAGCTTTTGGGGAATATCATTTTTATTTCAATTGGTGCTTGGGAGCAAAAGTTATGCCACAATAACCTCAAAATGCGCGAGACCAAGCAACAAAATAAATCCACAAAAAATTGAAATAAAAATTTCAATGTTTTTTTTCTTGTAGATTATAACTTTTTGTAAGTGGGAAGCTTTGATTCATTCCATTTGGATTAGAGATGTGAAAGTTATGAAGCTTCTTGTTTTGCAGGCAACCATAACAACTTCTTGAAAAAAATTCTTTTCCTTTCATTTTGAATGCTAATATCTTTCAATCTATCATACTACTAAAATCATAAGTCCCTCTGTAATATCAAAAATGCTACCATTAATACTAGAGGCTTGTACTTGCTATGCTACGCATTCATTGTATCACATATTAGTAAAAATTTGATATATTTGAATAGAATGCATGATAATGATTTCGATACGTCTTTTAAATAATTATTTTAATTATTTTATAAAAATATTTTCAATTATGCATACATAGAAATCATATTTTCACACAATCTGATATTACTGAAATAGAGTAGCAGTTCACAATCACCTCTATAATATCACTTTTTACAAAAGGTGATATTATAGAAATAATATAGTCGTTGCAATTGAGGTGATATTAAAGAGGATGAATATGGTGATATTATAAAGGTAGCAATTCCATTGCTTTTTTTGGCCTTATACTTCTTTTGCATTGCTATGAATTTGTGCTTTTGTGAGCTTTAAGCTTCTAATTTCAATTTTCTATAGCTACTACCAAATGATTTGAGAAATTTATTAGATTGAACCGATTGTGGATTTCACAACAATTAAATTGTTCACGAAGCTTTTGAGAATTACAAGTTTTTCTTTTAAATTCTTCTATTTAGATTGCCATTGTTTATAACAATTGAGTCAAATTTCTAATGCATTCTAATGTATGTGTATCTTTTACTGTATTCATCATTGCATGTATTTCATTCATCATTCATTAAATTTCTATTGTTTATTTCAATATATGCTTATTTATAAAAAAAATAATATGAAGATTTTAGTAATTTTTATTTGAAGATTTATTGAAATTCTTGCTCTGCATTCTATCTAATACAAAAAAAATTCTAATGAAATTCTAATGGTGAATGCATAGCATAGCAAGTGCCAACCGCTAGTACAGTCAAAAATCACAAAAAACTTATCACATGATCTAAGACAAGTGTAGAACATGATCCTATAGTTAGATTCTAAAAACTATTTTTAAAAATTTATTTTGTAGGTGAACGTAGCAAAAGTAGTAGTTTTGAGTGGTTTTGACATAAAATGGCCTTGGGACTTTAGGGGTTAATTTGGGTCCTCTCATTGCAATCATATATTCAAAATTTGCAAATTTTATCATATGTAGCAAATAAGAAATCCCAATGCATTATGTAGGGATAAAACAAAGGCTGTTATATGGGTCAATCTTGCCCAACCTTCAACATCTCACAATTCAGAGTGAATAATATGGGGTTTTATTTATTTATTTACTTATGAAAAAAATGGCAACCCATTGCATTAAAAAGGGACTATCACTTATAAAGGAACTTACTAGTTAATTTGAGGATTGGGGGGATGAAGAGCCATATAAGGTAGATTGGCCCAATTTTGACCACAACCGAATTCCGTACCTTGGGTGTGGCCCCAATTTTGTTCATTCACTTCCTTCAATCTATCTAGAAAATTAGCCAAATTTGTCTAGAAATTTGACAAAATTAGTGTCTCAATGCCGTTGGAGATAACATGTCAATACATGATTGGTGAATTCTTAAATTCTAGTCAATACATAAAAGGGGGGTTATGGGTTGTTAATAGGGTGTTATGACTCCACTTTATGGATGTTTTTGTAATTTCAAGTTTGAATACTTCAAAAATTCACAGAAATTACAATTTTTATTGGAAAATTAGAATTCCGCTTGGATTTGACTCATGAAACAAACACACACCTCTGAAAAATATGTACCTTCCTTGGAATTGGCCCCAAAATAGACAAATTGCAAATGAGGGTGGTAATAGGCTTATCTACTTTAAGACAATTTTGTTCACTATAGGGAGGGCTTTTGTTCTAAAAGCGAGTGGCCTCTTCAAATCGCCCCTATATTTAGGTTGAAATGGATAGTAGGTGGTCCTTAAATGGACCTCTCAAGCCATTGAGAGAATTGAGAGAAAACCATTATTTATTGCAACAACCAATTGTTGGCCTTCATTTACTAAAATCACTTTAGAAGTTGCAAATGGTCAGATTTTGGAAGACCGAGGGTCACAAATAGGTACCTACCACAGTTTTTAAAAAAAAATTCATAACTAATTCAAAAATGATTAAAAAAATATGAAACCACTTGTGTGACGTTTTGCATCCATTTTTCTTTCTCTAAAAAATGATCCAAAATATTTCTATTCATGAAAACCTTTGAAAAAGGGGGACCGGCTGATAAATGGTCACTTTAAGGCCATACTACCTTACTGGTCTTTAGAACCCAATTACAACTCAACTTCATTCCAATTAATGTTAAAATGACATCAGATAAAATGGCATCATTGGAACATGTGTGTTGCAGGGTCAAACTAAATCATTTCTTCTAGATTCAAAGTATAATGACGTCCATGTATTCATCATAGACTATATGCACAAAGCCATCAAAGCTATAAAATGTCCACTTCAAGTATCATCTACATAAAAATAGAGTTGGTTTTGAAACCAAGCCGGTGCCCCCCTCTTCGTCGAGGGCTTTTCGACGGTACCAATATTGCAACCAAAATATGAGTAAAAGTAATTTTCTAATTTTTCAAAATTCAAAACAATTCAAAAATGCATAACTTTCACACCGTAGGTCCAAACACCACGAAACCAAGCTGGTGCACCCTTCCTCGCTCAAGGCTTTGCAATGGTACCAAGCACGCACCCAAGGGATGCATGGTCCAAGAGATCTCAACATGACAAACAAAACAAACAAACAAAACAAACATGTTGTCTTAATAGAAGAGATGCACAAAGCCATCAAAGCTATAAAATGTCCACTTCAAGTATCATCTACATAAAAATAGAGTTGGTTTCTGAAGCCTCTCTACTCATAGAAACTCCAAAGACTAAATCGAAACTCCAAAGATTAAATCGTCTCTTGAGGGTAGTCTGCTCTTAAAGCAACCTTTTAAGAGCAAATTGTATTTTGCAAGAAGCTAAATGTCCTTGAAAGAATTTTCAGTAAATTGTTGTAGGAAGAAAAATGAAATGGGCATTTTATGTAAGTCATTTCATCTTTCTTTTTTTTGTCCTTTGTTGGTACATTGAAAAAAGCAAAACACTCCTCTATGTTACTAGTCACTTTTAGAGCAGGGGCGCTTAAGTTATAGAACACTCTGCTTTACCTCTTCTTCTGTGTCACCTCTCTCTTTCTCACCTTCTTTTCTCTTCTCTTTAATGAAGAATACAATAAATTGTGGAACACCGAAAAATCGGTTGTGGCTTCAATGCTCATGAATTGCCCATTTATTTTGGATGTGCAGGAATGGCTTTAATTCACAATGTCAAAGGAAGGTTTACAACCCTACACATGCTCAGTGGATACTCTTCACAGACGATGCAGGACAATAAACCCGCCGCACGAAACACAGGAATTGTACCCCCGGGAAAACATAGGACTTTTTCTATTTTTTCACACATGCAAAAAATTTGCAAATTTTGAATTCTTATATTTGCAATCAGAGACCTTAAATTAGTTAGGAGAGGTCAAGAACATACCCTAAATACGGCACAAAAATAGGGAACAAGATTTTACTTTTACCTCGGAGAACGTGGCAAGGTACTAAATCCTGCTTACGAAGTGGGTCCAAGAGGGTAATTTGGGATTCTCCGGGGGATAAAAATAAAAACATGTCCCCTATTTTGAGCCATGTCTAAGGTACGTTTCAAACCTTTGCTACCTAATTTGGGATCTCTGATTGCAAATATGAATTCAAAATTTTGCAAATTTTTTGCATGTGTGAAAAATGAAAAAAAAATCCTGTATTTCCTCCCGAGGTAAATCCAGACCATTGGGTGCATTTCGTGGGCAGGGTTTAAATTAACGTCCCCCGAGAACTTGCACTTTCACCCTGCTTAGCATTAAAAATGTCAACATGTTTCATCTGTAATGCAAAGATTTCCTTTGATAACAAGTGTGTGCTGAAATAATCCCAGCACTACATTTATTACACCCTTGACTATTTACATTTATTACACCCTTGAGAATGAGCTTATTATTAACTATAAGTATAAAAATTCTTCACTTGATCCTTAACCCTTGAGCGCACAGCCCATGAACATGAGAAAACAGGGTTCAATGAACTGCTTGCAATTGAACTAGCACCACTGCCATGACTTTGCCATATACAGGATTTAACTATATAGAATGGTAGTTGAAAGTCAGGGGATCTTGCAAGGATTGATTGCAAGTGTTTTCACCAAATGAATGAGGAGATTATATCGGTCAAATGTTCGTTGACAATGGACGGAGGGCAATTTGGAGAGGCAGGATCCTGTTGCTGGGGCGCTCAGGGGTTAATCCCTGAGCGTCCAGAGCAAATTCTATGAAATTCAAACCTTTTCGACTTCATTCTACTCAAGCTTTCTCCTAAGAAGAAATCCACATAATTCAACTGTATTGATTGATAGTCAAGACAGGCCTGGAGGTGTAGAAAAAAGGACACGTCCTTTGACCATACTCCTCAAAAGATTATAGTAAGTAAAACAAGAATGTTTTTCAAAATGGAGAGGTCAAATTTTGGCTTCCGGGGCACTCAGGGGTTAAGCGCTCCCATGTCCAATTTTGGGACAATGAATAGATTCATATTCTTATTTTTTTCATTGTTGCTTGGATGAAGATCATCCTAATTTGTAGGGATGCTTTATCAAGTTCTTTTCCTATCTAATGGTTGGATTTGGTGTTAGAAGAGTACATGTTTTTCTAAAATTACAAATGTGGAAGTATATCATTGATTATAGTTCAAAAGTAGATTTGCAAAAATGAGGTCATAGATTCAAAGAACAAAAAAAGATTCAAAAATTTCACCATGTTGAGAGAACCTCACTTGAAATCTATTCCAACAATTTTTACTGGAAAAATGATGATCTTTTGTATGTAATCAAATTTAGAAGGGTTTTAAAAATTTCCTTTTCAAAAGTTACCAAAAAAATTATTGGTGATAGCATTGGTGAATCTAACCATACAAATAGAATCTAAAACCTGTTATTCATAAATCAATTCCAAATAATACTTTATAATGAGTTTTCCCAAATTGTCAATTTTGAAGAAGACTCTAAGCATTTAGGAGTTAACTCAATTAGGCAAAGGTTGACTTACAACCTTGATTGATTATTCCTTACTATATATATGAAGTATGAAATATATTTGTGTGGGGTTCCTTTCCCATAGGTTTATGTTGCATCCAAACACATGCTTTGAACTAAGAACTACCTTGATTAAAATTTGTAAAACACCAACATTCATATGTTAAAAAAATAAAATACAAGATTATTTAGAAGATATTGGTATAATCTCAATGAATATTATCCAAAATGTATTCTTAATATTGTTAATGATTTATTCAAACTTCTTGACAGTCAGTATAATTTTAGTCCTTGTCAAACCTTTTTTCTTTAGTCAAAAGTCAATAAACTTTTGAATTGAATTACACAATACCAAAAGAAACTAGGATTATTTTTATTGTATTACTAGAATGACATTTTAAGACCATATTTAAACATGTGTTTGAAAATTTAAAAAAATAAAAAATGAATTGACTTTTTTTATCTAATACATGTATATGTAAGTACTGAATTGAATGTCACAATTTGGTTATTTTCTCTTCTTTTCTATAAAATTTATTATTTAACAATAACTATGTTCAATTGACCTATTGCAATGGTAATATCAAGCTATTCTTAAAATTGACTTCAATTTTGTCAATTGATTCTTACAGCTTCATATCTTTTAATCAAATTATCTTGTATTGGTGATAGTTTCTCCAAATTTCAATTTTAGTTTGAGAATTTGGCCATCAAGTATGCAACTCTTTTATATTACTATGATTTTTCTCAATCGCATGATAGAAGATGCTAAAGTTCAATTGAAAGGTTAGAGTGAAGATCTTAGTCAAGAAGTACAACTATGAACATGATAGACTATAATATCTTAATTTTTGGTGCTAACATGGTGATCATTTGTTATATCTATATGGCTTATGAATTTCAACTTTTTGATATTTGTACACACAAAAAGTGGTCTTTTAGAACTCTACCAAAAAATTTAAGTGAATTGATGTGAAAAGAGGGCTATTATACCTCTAGCCATTTAATATAGGAGTTTGAAATCTTTTGACTTGTTTATTAATGTTTAGCAAGAGCACAAAAAATAATCTTGATTCTTGGAGCTAATTCTAAAGAGGGAACCAACTTGAGGTTCTTTCTTTTTAAAATAGAATGAAACTAGACATTAAAGATCGATCTTGTTGACACGTAGGACATAGGATTGTAAACCAAGACCATGATTTCAAGTTTAGACGTTAATTTAAGACCAATTTTTTGGGCCCAAATGCATTTATTTCCAAAACCATTGTTTAGCTTGCAATTCCTTTCTAAGATTGCTTCTATTTGCCTCAATCTTTATTTATTTCTAACCATGTATTTTTATCATTTCTAAGACTCTTTGAAATTTCAAAAGCATTCATATAAAAAATGGTTTAAAAAGCTAAATTTCCAATGATTACATCATTTTCAAAAATTCGATAAGTAAAGTCAAATTATCTAATCAAGAATTGCAAAATGTTAATAGAATGGACCACAAGCAAGCACATTCAAAGGAGGGCAACATGTTTACAATAGTTGAATGACATTAAGCACTTGGATACTAGACAATTTTTTAGAATTTTTTTTTGTTTCAATACCTATTTCCATAACATTGTTCTTTATGAAAATATAGAAATTAATGTATAAAGTTATAGCATAGAAAGTGGAAGTATAATTTTTTAGTGTCTTGGAGTATTAAATTTGGTGTATATCCAACATTTACAACATATATTGTATATTTCTTGGCTTAGTATTAGATAATTTGAATGTTCCTTAAAGACCTCGTTACATTCTCAACCAAATAGAAATCAAAGCAAAAATAAACAAGTGCAACAAACTTTGACATGAAATTAGGCAATGTAATCTTTCCAATGACACATCGCCAAGAAACATTCAATTTTAATTGAATTTCAATTTTTATTGAATTTCAATTTTTATTGAATTTCAATTTAGGAAACACAATCTCTATGGTTTGGGGTGCAAGTTTATTCATGTGTCTATTACGAGATTGGAATGTGAACCTTAGTAGTTCAACATCAACTTTACGACCTTCTCCAAAACAAAATTTAGATACTGCATTTGTACACAAGATCAATACTGAATAGTATATTGTTATATATTAGCATACATTATTAGTAAATTTTAATCATATTACTAGTGTAAATCGTGGTATTCAAAAGGTCTTTCACAACTTGGAAATCAAGAATTTGGATACCATTTGATGTAGTACAAGATTTCTAACATCCCCCCAATTTGCTCAAAATTATTCATATGGAAGGATTTTACATTATTCAAAATTACATGCTTAGACTAATTGCTTTTGATTTCTTTAGCAATGACACTAGCATGTGAGCCTTGAGTTTAGGTGTAAGTAGATCACCTTCAACCATTGAATCCATTTATGATATATATATCTATAATATACCGGTAGGTATCCTTTGATCCATAAAAGGTATTTACAACATAGATATCCTTTAACCATGGAAGGTACTTACAACAAAGGTATCCTATAACCATAGAAAATACTTATAACATAGGTTCTTAGACCTCCCAACTCACGGGCTCGAGATCCTAGGCTCACATACTTTTGCAAAATTTCTTGAAATGCCATGAAACAAAGATTTATTTGTAGATTAAAATGATTAACATCCATTTTAAAAATCTCATAAAAAGTTAAAACGATGAAGTTAGTAGAATTTATTAGAGTTCTTCCAAAAACCAATAATAGTTTTTTTTGTCCTTTGGGGGTGAAAATTGACAAAAATATGATCTTTTACTTAAAACTTGTAAAAATTAAATGAGAGATACCATAGTGGTTGGCACAAGAAGATTATTTTTCACATAATTACTCCAAAGTCTCAACTTTTCCATATGGAGTAATTATGTGAAAAATCAAAGTCTTCCATGTAAATATAAAAAATTCTATAAATTATTTCTTTCATTACATGAAATTTGAGGCCTCAAGAAGACTATAAGTTCACAGGCTCTGAAAACTATCTTGACTGCGTGGGAACACTACTAGCTGCGCAATTTGATGTGGTTGAGACTGTGCCACATCATTTTTTTTTTAAACTTTTTTTTTTTGCATTTCAGAAGTTTTAATTTTAATTTTAATGTTTTGAAAAAATAAATTCTGACAACTAGCCGCGTTCTTTTACTACTGCGGGAATAGAATTGAAAACATGTCTGAAACGCCCATGTTGAGGCCTCAAATTTCATCTAATGTGAGTTTTGAAGTTTTTTCAACCTACTCACCCTTGAGTAAGTTTAGGGTTTAGGGCTCATTTTGTTATTAGGATGGCATCTATATTTTGCTCTTATGCACCAATTGGAAAATTAATTTACATCTTTAGAATGCAATTGTGTTCCTCCACCTTCAAGAGAAAGTTTCAAAAATCAAACAAAAAATTAGGATCATTGATAAATACTTGACCTATTAGTGGTATGAGAAATCTACAAATGGTTGTCTAGGGGTTAAGGAAAGTTGGAGCATTAAAAAACAAGAATTTTAATGTTGTACATATAATTTCTGGCCATATCTATTATAAATTGAAGAGTAGGGAGGTGGGTTGATGGACTGACCTTTGAATTTTCCAAAAGTTTTATAAGACATTTTTCCTTGCATGATTTTTTGAAATTCATTTTGCTAGTAGACTAACATTTGAATACACAAATAAAATATTATGTAATGGAAGATTTTTTTTTATTAAAAACAAAGTTTTGAAAATGTACTTTTGTATCCAATATTTGATAACAACAACAGATATTATCCCCTAAAGTCCCAATATCATTTTTCAGCCAAAAACCACTCAAAACTACCACTACTGCTTGTGTTCATCTACAAAATTAAATTTTGCTATGATTACTTGTAAAATAAGTAGCTCCATAACTTTCACATCACTAAACCAAATGGAATGAATCAAAGCTTTCTATTTAGAAAAAGTTAATAAAGAAGAAGAGAACAATAAAAAAAATTATTTCAATTTTTTGTGGATATTTTTTGTTACCCGTCTCCCCCATTTTAAGGTTATTGTGGCATAATTTTTGCTCCTAGGTACCAATTGGAATAAAGTTATATTCCTAAGAAGCTAATAAGTTTTTCTACCATGTGAGAAAGTTTTAAAAAGTTCTAGTAAAATTGAGATCATAGAAACTTGATGAAATCCATTTTGTCACCCATAGGGACAATGGGACTTTGGAGGTTAAATGATTATTCTAGTAAACAAATTAAAAATTTTAATTGATCAATTCAAGATTTGAGATTTAACCCTTGAAAGGCTCTTGGGTTCCCTCTGTACAATCCATATTTAGCCTCATCACTCTTCAATTGTGGATTAATATATGAATTGTTATACATTGTTATTTACACACTACCATGATTATTCATTTATTTTATACTTAACAATATTTGGTCAATGTTTTAAGGTCAAATACCACCGATTCATAATATACTATATGGTCGCAAAGGGCTTTCAAGTCCTTTTAGGGTTAATTGGAATTCCCATTACACCCTTGGTATTGTTGGAAGGTCTTCTACTATAGAGATTAATATTTAGTAAAGCTAGAAGGTCTACCCTTAGAAAGAAGTAGAATAAACTTGCCATTTACCGTACAAATTCTAAAACTAAACAACAACTGCACAATTCAAGTATCAATTCAATTGAGATGAGAACAAAAAATTTGTACCACCATCCAATGACGAGTTGTAAGGAATCTTGTGAAGGGTTGTAGGGAATTTTTCATTATTACATTTCAGCTTCATAATGCAATAATATTTGCAAGAAGAAATCTTTTTACATTTTGTTTTTTGGAAGTAAATCTCAACATGACATTCAACAATCATGCCAAATTTCAAAACATGCAACTCTCTTTATCTACATGGAGAAGGGTTTGAATTTTGTGTGTGCAGTGATTGGCAAGTTTACTCTACATAGTTACTCCTTCACCTATGTCTGATGAATATATGCTACAAGTCTACAACTATTATACCATTTAAGCCCAGTTGCTTCAGTCAAACCAATGTCCCATAACACAAAGTAATTAACTTATCCTTGTGCAACCATAACTGAAATAATTTTGAATGCTGCAACATTTCAATAATTTCTCTTAACTTCACATTGAAAGTACTCCTGCTTTTTCACACATAAATTCCAATTTTTACATGCCCTAATTATAATCCCTTACAATTCAATGCAAATCAAGTGAAATAACTTAACTCACAAAGATTAGATAGTTCAGTCAGTGTAACAAGATTTTTATTTAAGAAAACCAAACAGAGCAATTTTTTACCTTTCCTTTTATACAAATTCAACTTGTAAATGTTTTTAATGCTGAGGATATACCCTCATAGTATGTGAGTTGGGTACCAAGGCCCCTGAATATCCGATGAACTTTCACCATGTGTGTAACAATTGTGATTTTTTTTTAAATTCAAAAAATTAGTTTGAATTCTTTCTCTTTCCACATATGATGATAATTTAGAGTGGGCTTCCATGTGGAGTTGGGGCCAATAGAACTTGCCGATCATCAATGAAATGGGCGTCCTTGATTTTTTTAGGAACGTCCATTTGACTGATGATCGGCAAGCTCCACCAGCCCCAAACTTCACATGGAAGCCTAGGGGATGCACTTAGTTCTACTACAACAGACTAGTATGTGTAAACAAGTATTTTTTAATAAACTATAATTTTAACTTCAAATTTTGAGCATTATTTACTAATGACTATAGGATTCTACTCCCCAAATTTCAAACTCATATAAAATATAGAATGATTTCTAAAAGAGGTTAAAAATGCACTAAAATTGCATATTTTTTTAACTCAAATATTTTTAAAGAATGCATTTAAATGACCATTGCATCAATATTCAACTCAAAATGAGCTTTCAATAGAGAATTATTTTTAGGAATTTTTTGTTCATTTTTTAGATAAATTTTTCTTATAATATAGGAATGTAAAAGTTATTTTTCAATTCTATAGTGTATCTTTTTACTTCAAAATTTTAGAATTAATTATTAGTAGTAGATAACAATAATTTAAAACATAAACTTTTAAAGTAGAAAAATCTATTTATATTTTTTCATTTAATTTTATTTTAAATTCAAAAAGTATATAGGGGTCCAAAGTTTTGTTTGCACACTAACATAAAAAAGGGGGAGTGGCCCCCCTAGCATGGAAGCTTGCCCTTAAGGTGTAAATACCTCCTAAACTGCCACCTTTTGTTTTTGTGCCTAATTACTCTTATTACACTGGTGTAGGTTTCATTTATTTTTTCTTGTTGGCATTGCAAAGGAGGTTCCAATGCACCAATGGATGTGACATTTGGATGTCATTTGCAAAAGTTATGAAGTTAGAACAAAGTTGAGTTTTAGAACAATCTCTTTTGTATAAGTACATAATGTCAAGTTTGGTTTTGAAGGTAGATTTGTCACTATTCCATTGGATAGTGAAAATAGTGTTATAATTCATAATGCAAATCTTCTTCCTACACCCTTAAATTTGCAGAAAGCACAAATACAAACATCTGTGATGAACTATTAGACTTGGCATTATGTCCTATAATGCTCTTAAGCCTCTTGGTTCTCCAGTACAATCCAATACTTTTTTGATTTTGGAGATGTACATAGAGTGAGTGAATATGGTGGTTTAGGGTTAACGGTGCATTTGGGGTGCCCACCTTATTGGAGGAAGAGAAAGTGAGATATGGCCATGAGGCAAAACAAACAAACTATGATACATGTGTAACTTAACCCTTGAAAGGCCTTTGGAGTCCTTTTATTCAACCCATATTATTTTGGCCTTATAACTTTTCAATTGTAATTTATTATATGAATTGTGATACATTACTATTTACATACTACCATGATCATTAATTTACTTTGTATGGAATAATATTTAATTAATATTTTTTTAATCAAATACTACCATATTCATAATACTCTATATGAGTGTAAAGGGCTTTCAAGCCCTTCTAGGGTTAAAATGGTATGACAATATTTTTTTTTTCCTTTTATCAATGGAAATTGTCCATGTTTCAAAAATAAATAAAAAATGGGTTTGACAGACTTTTGCCCATGCTTTTGCCCATGCTTCCATTGTGAACTTCATGGGGCCTAAACAAGAGGAGAAAAGGCCAAAAGCCAATTCCTTTTCCTTTTCCAAGTGGATGCGACAATGATGTGCAAATAGTATGGTCCAACAAATAAATGATCTAGGGGCCTAGATTGTGGGTTTATAGGTTATCATTGGGGGCCCCTTCAACAGCCACATTAAGCTTGTGTGGTGCTTGCCGGGATAGAATACTGTTGTGTTGCTATGAACTGTATATTACAGTTGAAAAATAGTCTGACTCATGTGAGAAATGCCCCCCCAATTAGCTAGATGAGGGGGGGAAAAAATAAAAAAATAAACGTATAGAGCAACATCTGAGGAGGAGGGCATTCGGGGAAAAAAGGGCCAACAAGGAACTGACTCCCTCATTGCCCCATTTTACCCCTGGGGAAAAACGTTGTGGAATTTTTTTATTTGCAATCAGATGAATTTTTTTGCAAATTCTGAATTCAGATTTGCAATCAGTGGCCCCAAATTTAGCTAGGAGTAGTGTAGAAATATAATAAAATCATGGCAAAAAAATAGGAGGCTTTTTTTCACAATTAATGTTGGTCGGGGCAATGAGGGGGTAGTTCTCCTTGGCCGATGAGGAAGGTGGAGCTTGATGAGGAGGCACTTTTTTCCTCCAAAATGCACGACAATGAGAGGCATTGGTCTACGTAAACTACTGCCAGGGAACCGCAATTGGATGAAGAACAGGTTCAAGATGAAAGTTGTGGATGAAGAATCTTTAATCCAAGATTATATGTGGAAACTTGTGTAATTGTGGGATTGCGCCAAATAACCTGCTTGCAAAGTGAACAAGAGGTTTGCTAGTGGTGGTTTATGGGGCATAAAGTAGGGGTCAATTTTTACATTTATCCTTGGCAAGGGTGACAATCTTCCCTTGCCATGAGAAATAGTTTGAGAACATAACAACTTGCCAACATGGTAGGTAGGAAAATCTTCTTGGCAGACACAATTTAGAGACTTCTTGTGATGGGATTATGGAAGACTCTATCCCAATGTTTTGGGGAAACCACCAGTTAGTTCATTTTTAGCTAGTTGGAAATCTATGAAATTTGAATACTAAGAGGAAAAAAAATAGAAAAACAAACAAACTCGGTCCTTGGGAAAAATGGTTAAAATGGTTAAAATGGAAATTTTAGTAAAATAGCTAGTAATACTCAAGAAATATCCCAAAATTTGATCCCTTGAGGTACAAATTTCAAACCTACTTGTAGGAAAAACTTTAAGGTTCATCCAAATTTTGGATGAAATTTTTTAAGGGAGGTTTTTTCATTGGATGAAGGATGTTTAATTTTCTTTGGAATAATTCTATTGTAAATAATCTTCATCCTATATATGAAAACTTGCACAAGTTGAAATTTTCCTAAAATGTAAAAATCCACTTACAATATACCTGGAATTTGACTATATATGGTTACTTGCAAGTTGACATCCACTTGTTTGATGCCAATATTTTATAATTTATAGTGACTTTCTGTAATCTCTAAAAGATCTTGAGGTAGTCCCAATTTTTTAATGTGAAGATATATTAGATTTAGCCTCATGAAGTCATGACATCTCAACAAATTCAAATCTTGAATCAAAGGATTCAATGGAGTTGCACAACATGAGATACAAAAATTAAATAACTCATAAATGATCATTGTTCCATAATGAAATTCTCAGAACTATTTTTGAATAGGTTCATGACAATTTTACTTCTATTTTTTGAAACTTTTTGTTAAGGTGTGAGAATGTACCAACTTTCTAGAGATATCATTTTTATTTCAATTAGTACTTGGTAGCAAAAGTTAAGTCCTTGTTGCTTGAGCATAGGCAACAAAAAAATCCTACAATTATTTAATTATTTTTCCATATAAAATATATTTATATATACAAGAAAATCTTTGATTCATTCCATTTGGATTAGCTATGTGAAAGTTATAAAGAATCTTGTTTTGTGGGAAATTGGGGCATCTTTTTGAAAAAATAATGTATAGGATTTGCTCACTACTAAGATTGACATGCCTCATTTCCATTTCAGAATTTCTAATATATAACAATTTCGTTTTCCCTTCTATCATTCTTACTAGCTACTTCTATTTAATACTACCTTAGTTTCTAAAAAATACTTGTATTTCCTTTATAAAATACAAAGGAAATATAGGTCTTTGTCAAAAAATGAGGGAGTAATCAATCGAAGGATGAAAATTAACTTTTTATTCTTATAATTTTTTTCCTAAATTTCCAATACCATAAAGATTTCATTCGTCATAAGTTTATAGTTTAAAATCATTATGTAATGAGGATTCAGAGTCTAAAAATCTAATATAAAAGGTACCAAAATAATGTATTTTTTCACTTTGAACATTGATATCTTACAATCTACTTGATCAAAAATTTTGATTTTTTTTCCCACATTCTCATACAAGTCTAATACAAAATTCTATGGTTGGGTTTGCAAAATAAAACATTTTTGTTTCATTTGAGTTCTTTGTAGTCTAGTATTAAAAACAAACATTCTTCTTTTCATAGGTATATATAGTAGTACTAATTGTCTATAAATCCAAAACTTTTGTGACAGTTTCATTGAAGCCCTTGAGTTGGATTTGCAAAATAAAACATTTTTGTTTCATTTGAGTTCTTTGTAGTTTAGTACTAAAAACAAACATTCTTCTTTTCATAGGTATATACTAATTGTCTATAAATCCAAAACTTTTGTAAAAGGTTCATTGAAGCCCTTGAGGTGTCTAATACTAAAATTTGATTAAATTAGGCATTTAGGGGTTAAAAAAAAGAGAAAATAAAATAGAGAGGCAAAACAAAATGAATAGAATACCCAGTAATAAATAACTTGAGAGTGGAAAGTAAGGAAAAAGAAAGGAGCACTGAGTAAAAGACGAGAGAAAGCGAAAAGAAACAGTGAAAAAGAAATGAATCCGCTTAATAGCGTAGTGTGAAAGAAATCCGAGGTCTGCACCCTGCAGCACATTCCACATTCCGCAAGCGCATCACCTCAAACTCCCTCACTCCCTTTTGCAAGCATCATCAATCGACACGCACGCACTCTCTTCCACTCTTTCATATATTGCGGGACCAGTACCATTTTTTTGATCTCTCGGGCATTCGAAGTGGTGTTTGGTGGTCAGAAATCCAAGCGCCGGGGACTCGGAACTTTACAGAGAATTTTGGGGTGTGATGTGAGGTGCATTTGATGTCATGTAGATTGGAGAATCTAGGGTTTCATCAAGGAGCAGCCGCAATGAGGGGAAATGTGGTTACCGAGGTTAGTCGCCTCTTCTCTTCTTCCTCTGCTACTCACTTTTTACAATGCATTTCATAAACCTCTGGCAAAGATCGAGAATATTAGAAAATTTTCAAGGGTAGAGGTTTGAGTGTATAATCATTTACAATTTGCAATGTGCAATTGGATACGTTGTTGTTACCCTAAGAGAGCACCCTTAATGGCGAGTGGAGTATTGTGGTTTGAATTTGTTGATAATCGGTCGCGGAGGATATGATGTTGATCGCTGTAGATTTTTTTAGGTGAATTAGGGTTTTTTGTTGTGAGAAATTTGATCGGGATATCGATTTCGGCACTGCCGGAGGAGGACGTGGAATCTTCCTCGACGGTGTCTAGCGATATGGGCAGAGCAAGAGGTTTATTTCTCCAATTGTGTGGAAACCCTAATTTGAGGAACGGGCTTTAGTTTAGATTACATATTGGAGAGATTTTACTTGTTTTTTTACATTGAGCTTTGTATTGGAGCTGAGTGGCGATGATTTCGTCTTGTCTAGAAACTTGAATTGGAAATAGTTAAATCGGAACCCCAGGTATTACAAGGTTCTGGTAACGTAATAAACAAAATCGCAGATTGAAATTTTGTGCTCGATCCTCAAACAAATGATATCTTGTTGGAAAGCTACTGAAATTCTAGTGAGCAATAGTATGGCTCCTAGTTTGTAGCATTGGGAAGGTGAAGGTATGTAAAGCATATGACATCAGACTGCGGAAAGAGCGAGTCAACAGCAGTTAGTTTTTTTCAGATTTCTTGCTCAGATTATGTGAGTTATGACTTGTTGGAAAACTCTGAACAATGCTCTTCTCACAAGCCATTCCCTCATTTTGAGATTGCAGCGACTGATCCAAGTTTGTTGGCTAGAGCTTCAAAGGATGTCTGCCAGGCTCTTACACCCGGCGTTCTTGTTTAATTGAACTATTTTCTGAATCTCGATGGAATTCATTTTCTTTGCAGGCAAGTCTGAGCACCCGGGTGCACCAGTGGTGGGCTGCTGTGCCTTGCATAACTGCAGGAGTAGTATTTCTGTGCTCTGCTGTATACGTTACCTGCTTGCTCTTCGGATATGACTCCTTCAGCCAAGTCTGCCTTCTGCCGGAATTCATCGTCGCTCGTGTACAAGGTAATTCATTTTTTCTTTGACTGTCTTGTCCGTCGTGGTTATATTATGGAATTTGAAATCTGCCATCAGTTATATGTCCTTAAGGCCTTCGATCCTTGGTTTATTATAGAGTTTAACGGTGTATTGTCCCTCCGTTGTCCCCGCATTGAACACATGCCAATTGTTTTCTGTATTGTTTATAAAGTTTGTCCAATTTTAAGCTTTTATGGAATGATAACAATTCGTAGTTGCAATTAAAATAACATAGTTTTGGTTTCTTCCTGAAATTGAGGTTTTGGTTCCACCTTGCAACTCTAATTAGGTCAATTATTTTTTGCACCTCAAGTGCGTTGCTTAGAAAAGCTTTTGGCCTCTTGTTATGTTCCATTGAATGCTTCTTGTCAAATCCTGTGCCATTGGTCGCATGCATTCAAAGTGTAAGTCAACAAAGAGGTGACACACCATTGCTGATAGGTTGACTCATTTGCCAAATGTTCTGCACCCACAGTTACGTCCCCTTAATGTTTGAAGCTTTTATCGTTCCTTATTGACTTTGGTTTATACTTCCCACATATTTTGATTGTGAAATTTGGTTTATATCAGTGTGGAATTGAGACATATGCACATTGACGAGGGTGATGCAGTGTACAGGCCATATACCTCCATTATTTTCCATGCGTCAATATTGCATCTCGTTTTCAATATGCTAGCACTGACTCCCATTGGGAGTGGCCTGGAGCGCATGTTGGGCTCAGTCCGTTACCTCCACGTTCTCCTTCTGATGGCCACCAGCAATGCGCTCATTGAGATTGTCATCGCATACCTGGTTGCCTATAATCCTGTGCACCCGTATCCCGCCTTGATGTACGAGTGTGGCATAGGCTTCTCTGGTGTTATCTTTGCAATGATAGTCGTGGAAACCAGCTTGAACGCTGTTCAAACAAGAAGGTATGGTATATCGTTTGCTTGCCGGATATTCTCCGATTCACGAGGAAAGATTTAATGTGTCAATGTGATCTTCCTTTATACGTTTTTTAGTTGTTTGCATCACGGTACTCGGGCCACTTTTTTTAAAGCACAAATCAGGTTCTTGGCTCTAAGGTCATAATTCCTAATGAATATTTATCGTATAAACTACGACAGATGGGGTGGGGTGGATCTGTTGAATCCAATTATACCAAATATATATTCAGTAGTTAAGTTCTTAAGCAAATAAGGTTCATGTGTTGATAACGTCAAGTTCTATACTTTAAAAAAATGTATGTTTGTTAGGGACTGTGAATTCTTTTCTCAAAATGCGTCTGACCATGCTATTTTGAACTTACACTTTGTTGGGATTATTGGGTGCAGTGTGTTTGGATTTTTCTCTGTTCCGGCAAAATGGTAAGGAGATCTACTCCTCTGAAGTGGCCCTGTTATAAGGAATTGCTTCTGAAATATTTCTTCTTTAATGGATGTTAATAATCATGGAACCCACTAATACCCGAATGGCCAAAAGTGAGTTGAAACAAATCATTTAGGAAGATTTAAGGAAAGTTACAAAATGTATCAATAGAAAGAAGTCATACCTTACATTTTTGAACAGAAGAATGGTTTGAAAATTACAATTATGGACTACTAGCTTCCAAAGTCGGGGACTTTTTATTTTAACCTTAGGGATTCTTGGTCAGTAAATTTAGATTCTATTAATATCTAGACGAGAGTTGAGTGCTTTGAATCTTCAACATTATGATCTCGCTCAGTGTATTGGACTCCGGTGACCAGGTATCCTTGGGCGCTTCTGGCGCTGTTTCAGCTGCTGATGCCAAGGGCGTCGCTGCTTGGACACCTTGCCGGCATTCTCTCTGGTTTTGCTTGTAAGTGTTTCCTTTCATCTTTTCCAGTTCTTAGGAATGTTATGATGTGTGGCTGATATTGTCGACTGGCTAAACTCTCCCCCTTGGTTCATAATACCGTGAATCGTCCCATACTGAACCCCGAAGCGACCACGCTCAAAATGAAGAGTCCCCTTCGGAACCTGGTTCCTCAATAAGAGAAACTTTCAAACCATAATTCTTTTGTTAAAAGTGTTGGGTATGATTTCTCCTTCCTTTTGGTACATTTTGATACCTGCTTTAAAGCCTCTTCTAGTGCCCATTTGGGCACTCACGGTTTAAGCCCATCAAGTTGATTTGGGTGCATGCATCTTGGTCTCTTTGAAACAGAAATTCCATTCAGCGTTCTATTCGGTGCTTCGATTTTGTAGCATCAATGAAATGACTCTGGCTTCGATTTCTTGGATCCATTTTTAAGGGTATAACTGAACGATGAAGTGAGTAAGAGAAGTCTGAGTCTCTATATGTTTGTATCCAGATACATATGGCCTCTTCTACTATGTCATGCTGAGTTCCACCAAGTATGCGTCTATCGAAGCGTTACCTTTTATGGTGAGTTTCGTACTATGGCTACTTGGCGGTGTTCCGCCTGTATGTTGTTTGGAGCCCGTTTTTGTGCATGTTGGGATACTCACATAATGAGCCGTGGTTTTCTGAATAGGTTTGCACCAAAATGGGATAAGTTTTGATTGTTGTCATCCTCAATACAATTAAAGAAGCAATGTGGGTCCTCTTGCAGGCACCTCTTGCTAGGAGACCTGGCTTCATTGTTGGAGGCAGTGGTGGAACAGCCCCATTCTCACTTCCTTCCATCTCTATGCCTGGGTGAGTGTGCAAGGCTCCCTATTAGGGTACTAGTTTATGTCAGTGCTAGTATTAAGGACATTTTGAGCAAAATTTTGCCATTTAAAGTCTATTGACTGTTGTGTTATCGTTGAATCACTTTGAATGAATTTTTTTGAATTTTTTTGAAGTTCCAGTAATCAGAGGGCTCCCTTTGATCTCAGTCAATCTAGTCGGACAGTTAAAGAGCTTATCATGATTCCTCGTGTTTCTTCTACGTTTGTAATAATATCCAATCTTGTAGCAATAGTCATCCCTGCTGAAAGTTATAGTTTGCTGCTTTGTGGTTGTAGGAGCCACAACTTTCCCTCGTTAGGGGGAGCCGTCAGCAGATTGCAAAGTTGGTTACCTCAAGCGAGGCAAGAGTCCACTGGACCAGATGAGGTACACGAAGATTCCTCAGGGTAGCATATCTCATGTGGTTGATTCTGGTGAATTGTTTCTCTGCAGCACTTGATGTTTTCTTCTTGAAGTCGGGGAGCTGAGATATTGATTTTTTGAATTTTCTCAATTTTAGAAAAATCTGTAGAGCTTGATTTTGCAATTCTATGTCTTGATAAGCCAGACAACGTTTTCAAATTTCTTGAAGATCAGCAGCAATATGCACCTACAATTATATACTTTGGCACTCTGCATTACTTTAGATTGCTCCTATTTTCATTTCATCACTCATGAATATGCGAAGCCAGAATACTATCTTCCTAGGTTTCAAGAGCATCACGTGATTTGCTTCTCTTTAATGGTCCTTTCTATGTGATGCAGAGATTTCCTGGTCGTGGACAGGTATTAGGAAGTTCTGATCCCCCGCCACCCCCGCCAGTTAGAGCACCGGCGTTCTCCGGTGTTTGGAGGCCCAAACCGAGTACCAATCAGGCAGAGTTGGAAGCAAGGCTTCTAGATCCAAGCTCTCCAGTGTCATCTTCTGATGTGCAACAAAATTCTTTAGCCACGCAACCTCAAAACAGGTTTTTAGTATGAATTGCTTTTATTCCTTTTTTCAAAACCAGTTTAGGAAAATGAGCTTGCTATTGCTTAAAAATATCTCAAGTGCAGCAATTTTTTTCGACCACGACCTATTTTGTGGACTTCCGTGACAAGTTCTCATGTGGTTTAGTACAACCATGCAACTAATGCCAAGGCTTTGGTGCGTTGCAGGGGGAGTAATCAACTATTGAGCAATCCAGTTGGCAATCAGGTTGCAACCATCTGGATGATTTACTTGTTTTGTATTTCTTTTTCTTTAGTAGATCTATCTAATGCTAAGAGACTTTGTTTCTACCTTCAATCTTCTTTTCGTAATTTGTTAAAATTTGTGAAGGGTTTGTTGATGCAGGAGCCAAAGGCTGATAGCACTGCAGTTGCGAGCCTTGTTGCCATGGGATTTGACAAGGTAACACAGTCGGAGTATTACCTTCAGGATGAAATCATTGCCTAATTTTATGGTTGTGTTCACGAGCTGTGTGCATGAGTCCATGACTTATGGATGTAATTGTTTTTGAACTCGATATTCACGTGCTATGTAAGGAGTCCATGACTTCTATCTGAGAGAAACTATTTTGATGTAAATTTTCACGTGGGCATGAGCCCTATCTCTCCGTCCTTCAGTAGTTTCCCTCTTGCTCAACTTTTGATGAGGTTTGTTCTTCTTTTGTGGATGCAGACCGTAGCATCAAATGCTTTAATTGCTGCACAAGGGGATGTTGCAATGGCAGTTGATATATTGAGCTCTCCTGAATGAGTCGTGGCTTGGTGTCTTCATCGACCAATAATGCTCCAAGGACAGTTTGATTTTGGTATTTCGAGAGGGTTGAGCTTGAATTCCAATACTTCTGTAGATTGATTTACATACATTTAACCCACTTCGACTCAATTCTCTCCTGTGCTGGAAGCAGTTTACTTGACAGATTGTTCACCTTCGTTATGCATCCATGACTAATAGTATATTAGGGAGCAGTTGTGATATTGTGACAGTAGGTGGTGCCGATTCAATGAATGTTAGTGTGCATATTCTATTATGAACATTTTATGGGTACATGATGAATTTTTACGTTCTTTGCATGTACAATGTTATGATGATCCATTGGAATCAGGAAGTTCCTACCTACTGTGATATGGAGATGAAATGAAAACTGAGGTTCTTTTTGTACAATCGCTGCAAGTGTTCATGTCAAGGAAGCTTGCAGTATTCCTGTATAATCCAGTAGCTTGTGTTCTGCTCATTCACATCTTAGAATGGAGTGGAGGAATATTGAGAAGTTCGGGTATTCTTTTTCAATGGTTATAGTCAGTCCATTGGCGTTTCAAGGTCCTTAGCGGAATTGCTCGCCTTCCTGCTCGAAGTATCAGTCTGTTTTGCAACTTGAATGCTTTGCATTCTATTCTCTGCAACTGGCACTCGTTCTGACCGCAGTTGGTGAAATTTTATGCACGACTTTTACAACCTGTTGACAGGGTCTGAAGGAGAGCAGCTGAAATGGTGAATGTTGATACTGTTATGGACAGTGAAAAGGCTTCCCGACAATCGTGACAGGAACTAAAGCAGAAGACCATAGCTGGAATCATGGGTTTTGAACAATGCAACAAATGCATACAGTAACCCCAGCGAAATCTTTTGCTGCTTGATGGTCCCGCGATGCCTTCATCTCTTGTTGTCTTCATCATGAGCAATTCGAATGGAGGTCGAGGATCAGATGGAGGCTTCTAAGTATCTAGTTTCCACAATCTTTTGCGTTGGAGAACTTTTAGCGGGGCAGAAAATGGTTTCGCACGAGATGCTTCAGGATCAATAACTAAAGTGTCTCGTGCCCAACAACTTGCAATTTAAGATAGAAGTACCTGATTTTGTTCCTCACCATGAATCAATAGGGTTTTGTTGAAATGTTATCAATATGACCTTATACCTTGCTTGTGGAATTTATCCAACTTGACACATGGCGCTACATGGATGTAAAGTAATCAAGCCTTTTCGGAGGACACTTCAAACATATACCCATACGACGTTTTCAGGGTTCTTCAAGGTTTCTTCTAGTCTAGACTTTGAAAATTTACAAAGATATAAAATCTCTCTAATTTTTTTAAAAATCTGAATGATTTTTATTTGCCTGCAAGTACAAAATAACCCCTACTTGTAATTCTAACTCTCTCTATGCGCACAGATAAAATGAAAGGTTACAGGTAGGTCTTTCTTCCTTGGAACTGCAAGTATTCCTGCACGGTGTATCGTGGTGTTTTGCAGCTGAAATGCTTTGCTTCCTCACTGATAAGAGCCTCGTACTGACTGGAGTTGCTGAAGTTGTGTGCTTCAATCTTCCAAACATGTTGACAGAGTCGATCCTGTTAGCAAACAAGTGTTGAAGGTGGAAGGCCGACAGTGAACAACTGTAAGTACAAAACGCTTCCCGAGAAAGACTCACTTCGGGAACTAACAGATGAAAGCAGGAGTTCCAACCATGGCTGGAATCAACAAGAATGAAGCTAACCCTATAACGCCAACTCGACCCTTTGGATCCGTTTGACGGATGTGAATATCTGTTATAGTCGGGGAAATTAAAAAATGCAACCGAAAGTTTGGTGAGAGTTGTACTGTGGAGAAGCTCTGAACCGTGGTTACGGCAGTAGGAGATGAAGAAGGAGATCGTGCCTGCAGCCCTGAAACGCCCTGGTCTTCGATTCCTAATTTTTCTAGGAAGAAGTTTGCTCTCGGACAGGGGCAATTGCAAAGTCGCGTCTTTGACCGAAATTTTCATAAGCAGCGCCGAAGGTTGGTCTGTTTTAATTGTTTGGTTTTTGTTCTCAGAAATCAATAAATGAATTCCTGTTTTATTTGTTGATGCTAGATTTGAGACTCGTTTGGTCACAAAAATTGCAGTTCGGGATCTTGAGTTCTGAACTGCAGAACTAGTGTGCTTCACACCGTCTCAGTCAGTGGTGATGCAAGCTCCCGATTGTGAATGTAATGTAAAACTCCCGATTCTGCAATGTTTTGTGTTGATTGCATATTATGAATGTCACAAGGTAGTCATTTCGGATTCACATGCTTGAACATGTACCCGAGCTTCAATTGAGTGACTGTTATGACTTGTACTCTTTTCTCCAACTGATTTCAATCTTGTTTTGTTACTCTTGAACATCGTTGACCATAGCATTTGGCACTGCTATTGATCCCACATGGCTTCCGTTCATGGAATCACGATTTTCCAACTATGAATCGGCCTCGATGTCAAGGCATGGTAATATGGTCTGTACCATCTTTCACAACACGGTCTTCGGCCCGTCCTTATGATGTTCAACAGTGCTGAAAATGTGTGCACTTGAGAACTCATCTGGTGCTTGATTGAGGTTATCTTCGTTATGCATCCATGACTAGTAAGGTTCTGATTCAATGAATGTTACTGTGCATATTTGAGTATAAACAATTCACTGCTTCTTGAACTGCACAGATTTCTTATTCATTCCATTGACAATGCTACGATGAAGCCTAGTTGCAGTACTGAACAGTATGTCCTTGGAATCAAAAAGCTCCTCCCTGATGTGATCTTGAGATCAGTTCACTCTTGAGGTTCATTTTGTGCAAATGCTGCAAATACTACAAGTGCCCATGTCAATGAAGCTGGGATTATTTCTGTATATCATAGGAGCATGTTTCAGGGTCATCTACATCTTAGAACTGAGTGGAGGAAATATTGAGCCGTGAGGGTAATGATTCTATTCAAATGGCAACCGTTAGTGCATCAGATTTTCAAGGTTTTGCGGCTGACATATAAGATACAGGGCTTCATTTCTTCCATGGCAGTGTGGATGTGAGAAGAAAATAATGGGGTTTCAAGTTATATTGGGGAGCATCATTGGTCTCAATCATCGGCTGTACAGTACATCTGCATGTAAGGAATGCGTCAATTGTCATTTTGTAAGGATGGGAACTCATTCTTCTGGTTTTCAGTTGGCGTGAAGGCGACGATGGAGTCATATATCCAAGTACAGTAATTTGTTTTCCACAGTTTTGTGAATTGCCAGAGAATTTATGCGAAGCCAAAAAATTTGTAGACTGAGATTCCGGGGAAACTGCTTCATGATCAACTGAATTCTTAGAAAGGTTTATCCCTCACAACTGGTCATTTAGAACTGGTCCCCCTCCTGCTCCAGTCGCACACAGTTTCTTAGTCCATGGGTACTGCTGAAATCTTACTATTTTGGAAATGCGGAATACTAATGGAGTTGGCTTCCATGTCCAACAATGAACAACAAAAGATGGTCGTCTCTGAACAACAAAAGATGGTCGTCTCGGTGGAAAAAGTTGTGACCTATCTCAATTCGAGTTCAGATAGATTTATAGATATTATGGGAAAACATCATTGCCCTTCATCGGACAATTCAATGTGACTTTTACATTTTCTCTTATTCATCGGACAGTTCAATAGCTGATGAGTTGTTCGGTTATGGCAAGTGTCTATTCATTGATATGCGTATGATAATGTGCAGCTTGAAATCCTTGGCATTCAGTTCTCTATAACTCACTGCGAGTTTGGAGGGCTCTAGCCCAGGCTAAAGGAGGAAGGATTAGCCCCCCGCTTTAGCCCTCCTTTAACACTGATGCACGAGGTGGGTGGGTGGGTGGAGTTTTGCCCCCACTTTAGCCCCATTTTTGTACACTTTAGCTAGGGCTAAATTCATTGTGCCGGGAGCAATGCGGATAAATTTTGGGACGATTTTGGATGTTATTTTGGCCAATTTTGGATGACTTCCATTGAAATTTAGGATGAAGTTCATCATACATTTTAATGCATATCATTGTATATTTGGATGAAATCAATGCAAAAGGATGAATTTGTGGACAATGATGTAGTGGATGGAAACTTGATAATTGGATGAAATTATAGATGAGAAATGGATGAAAATAGGCAACTGGATGGACAAAACAGTAGCTGAATATTGTATAATGCATTAAAATTTGGCAATTATAAGGATATCTAGCCAATAAACATCTACGTATAGTTCAGTAACACAGCTACTATGTCATCTAGCTTTGATGACAGTGGTATTGATAGAACAACAACATGACAAGTTGAAGATGAACTTCAATTGATCACTTTCAGTAATAATATCCTACAGAAATGCCAAAGCAATTACAAGTCACATATCCATCCAAAGTGGAGTCTAAAACTACTAAGCAAGTGCAGTGATAAGAATGTTTCTCATCCAACCCTCCACCTACTTACTTTTACGACTGTCCATGAAATAAAACAACATTGCATAAGAGCAACCTTGATAACATTCAATAGTACAAAGTTAAAAGCAATTTTACCAGAAAAAGGTTAGCTTGCAACCTTTACTAGGTGTTCCAACAAGTGACATTTTATTAAAAAGATGCTTATAGATTTATTAAAAAGGTCATTACTTAAAATACTATACTACTAGGACTGTACTTAAAACACCCCTTTCTCTTGTAGTATGAGCTGCATTTTGAACAATATGATCTTAGTCACCGTGGATCATTGAGAAACCCAATTCCCTAGAACAAAGTTGCACGGCATGTTTAGTTGGTTATTATGACCTTTCTAAAAATCCCCTATATCCAAGTTGCATAGCATGAATGCAAAATAACCACATAACACAGAATACATAGCTCTTATAAATTGTGTCATTGCTTCTTTGTTAAAATTAAAAATACCTAATATTGACATATTGTTGCTGTTGACACAAGACAAAATTCAAATATGGATGTTGAATATGACCATCCATCCATCCATCCGTCCTTAAAAAAATCTAAATCATTCCACTTCAATCAACAAGTCAAAAGTTATGAGCAATTTCAGTTAGCGGGCAATCATGGATTTTCAATTCTAAAATAAACTTTGAAGTCCTTGATCAAAGTCAATTTTCAATATTTAAAAAATAAAATAAAAATAGTGAATGTAGATTGTTTATTAAAACACTACTACTGTTTCGGAATTGGCACTTTTTAACACCTTACATAAATTCTCAACAATTTAGTGTTTTCAATCATTTTCCACCTCTCTCTACCTACTATTGTTTCCCTATATGTTATACAATTCCAAATGATTTGAATTTTTTTAAGCACATATCCAATTTCCCTTAAAGAGTCAATCCAAAAATTAACAACCATTTTAGAGTTTTTTTCATAAAAATGTGAGTATGTGAAGTGCAACTATCCATTTTTTCATAGGGATAAAAAATAGGATTTTGTCAATTCAAATGGTAATATCTTGCAATGTACACGGTGGAAATTTCTGTAATTTTGTCGGCACCTTTTCAAACAAGTGTACTATGAGATCCTATGGTTACATGTATCCAATAATATTTTTTTCCTAAAATTTTATATTTGTACTAAAAATGGCAGTTTTGAAATGGTATTTGTGAAAACTTAGTCAAAAACCTTTCGGGATTATAGGTATCTTCCCACTTAATATTACAGGTGCAGTGAGGGTTTTGAGAACAAATGGAGACATACCTTTGAAGCAACTACACATTCAAGAACATTTTTGAGTTTTGAGACAAAGTGGAAATGAAACTTTAGAGTTTTCAAAGCAAATTTGGACGTACTAAGTTAATTATAATAGGCTTTGCTTTTCTAGGGCCCATCTGTCATTGAATAGATTGAATGGAAAGTCTAATAAAGGAGATGACCCATGTTCAATGAACTTGTTATTTGGGTACATTAGGCTACTGAATTTATGATCTACTATAGCTTAGGAGACACCTTATATTTATCATGAACAACCAAAATGTTCAAATGACTATGTTTGCACAGAAAATATTCAAATCTATTTCAATTTTTGTACAAGTACCAAATTTTTGAAAAAAGTGATTTTTGGATACATGCAACCATAGGTTCTTGTAGCAAGGTAGTTTGAAAAGACTTTGAAAAAATTTCAAAAAACCCCACCATGTGGATTGCAAGATATTAGTATTTTGGTTGAACTTGCATACTTCTTTTTAAAAGAAATCAAGCAACTACATTTCTAAAGGTCAAATCTATATGAAAAAATGGCCAAAATGGTTGTGCTTCTTTGGATACATACTTGAAAATTTCAAAATCATTTGGAATTGTGCAACATATAGAAAAAATATAAAAAGTAGAAAGAATTAGGCCATGATGCAAAAACTAAATTGTTAAGAATTTATTTATGAAATTGCAAAATGCCAATTCCAATGGTTGTAATATTGCAATAAGCAACCTACATTCTATGATTTTGTTTATATCCAAAAATACTGAAAATTGAGATGAATAAAGGACTTCAAAGTTTATTTTAGAGTAGAGGATCCTTAATTGACGCCAAACTGAAATTACTCATAATTTTATTTTCATTGATCAAAATGGAATGACTCAAAGCTACAAGTTTCTACTATATATCGAACTATATATAAATCATAAAAATAAATTATACATATATTTTTTGAAAAAAGTGATTTTCTTAGCTCTTCAAGTTGCATGAGTTGATAAACAAACAACATATTGCTTTAGAACTTCACTTGCATAGTCCAATGCTAAGAATTTAGCACTCAAAGACAACAATTCTCATCTATACATTGTGAAAAAAATTGGGCCCAAATAGGTCAAATCTTTGCTAGATCACATATACCTACCTAAGAAAATTATGTTGCCAAAAACACAAGGCCGGTCCTTTAGGGGTTAACCCTTAAAGAACTGAGGCAGTTTTCCTGTCAAAAAGCAATCAAAACAATCATCTCTATTGCATAGAGAAAATAATTCTGAAAATTGTTTTTTTGGCATATCTAATTGTAGGATCTTATAATACACTACTATAAAAATGTATGAAAGAAATTTCAAAAGTTTTAACCGCATATTTTGCAAGATATTTGCATTAAAAGTGAAGAAAACAAATTGTGTTGCTCCTAGTTCAACTACAAATTATTGGCTTTAAATCTTTTTAACTTAAAATTTTTGCAATTTTGATTTTGATTCCATTGCTTAATGTGTTGAAGAATGAAGTTGAGAATCTACAAAAAAAAATTCAACGAAAAAAACCCAACATTTTCACTCATTAAAAAATTGCTAAATAGACGTAGGTTCAAGATTGACGAAAAAACTAAGTTTTTAATAACTTTAAGGTGGAATAAGATAGAAATAATCACAATGGTGAAATTGTTCTAGCATAAAAATCTAAGCCTATCTAAAAGTGTTTTTTGAAAAATTCCAAAAACTGCATCAAAAAATGAACTCTACAAGTTATGATTTCAAAATGATGTTTACATTGCCTGAAGAACTAAGATTGGCCATAACTCTTTCATAACTTGTCCAAATTGATTGAATCAAAGCTTCACACAAACAAAAATATGGTGTTTGGGGAGAATTTTTTTTTAAAAAAAAATTGATTTTTTTTTGTGCTACCCACTTATCTCTAATTTTTTTTCATTGTCCCGTAACTTTTGCTCTTGGGCACCAATTGAAATAAAAATTATATATACACGAAGTTCTTGCAGAGGTACATAAGCTCCAAAAATCTCAAAAAAAAAATTCTTTAAATTGAGACCTAAGGAACTTGCCCGGACCTAAATTGTCCCTTGAAGGGACAAATGATCCTTTAGGGGTTAAAAATAAGTTTTAAAAGTGTCCAAGCTCTAAAATCGTCCACTTCCTCAAATATATACCATTTGTACTTGTTTTTTCCATTGTATTAGCAATGTACACCTACAAATAGTATAAATTGTGAGGAGGTGAGCAATTTTAGAGTCATGCTATTTCAACTTGTTGAAGGAGGATAATGACCTATTCGGAAACTATCCTATTAGTATATTAAATTCGTTTCAAGGGAGATGGTCACGTAGGAATTTATGCTAAATGGACCAATTCCTGAAATAGGAAATACAATAAAAAAATAGAAAACCATGATCCAATTTGGAAAATTAGTAGCCACTCAAACTACAACGACATTACACACTAATAACTTGATTCAAATGTATACACATCAATGCATTGAACACCCAAACTAGAAACACACATAACAATTACAACATATCTCCAATTGAACTCATTCACGCTCTTATAGCTAGTATACCATTGATTCAAAATATTTTTTCTATTAAATCCTAATTAATAATTAAAATCACCCTTATACAAATGTTCAATGTTAACTCAATTTGTCATCTCATCCTAATTGTTCATCAATATGATCTCAAAATTTAACTACAACTAAATTCAGATCTACACAACCATCACAATCACAATTACTTAAGCTACATCTCAAACACTTCTAACTTGGTGACAATATTTTGATTTCATGAATCTCACAGGTAATACTACAAGGAGAATTGTGGTCGAATTGACAAAAAATGACAAAATTTTGTCAATTCCTTTGTTAATTAGGAGGGGCTGATTCAAGTCAATTTGGACACCTGTTTGACAAGATTTTGTAACTCCATTGACAAAATCACATGACAGAATTCTGTCAATTCGGACATTCTATAACTTCAAAATTTTATATTACACATAGGGGGGCTAACTACTTAGAGGCTACCACATGACATATGCCATATCAAAATTAAGTATAGAAAATTGCCGAGTAAGCACACCCACCCACATAGCACAATTACCTCAACGGACATTCTATAACTTCAAAATTTTATACTACACATAGGAGATATGACTACTTAGAGGCTACCACGTGGCATATGCCATGTCAAAATTAAGTATAGAAAATTGCCGAGTAAGCACACCCACATAGCACAATCACCTCAACAAACAACCCACATGGTACAACCACCTAAACAAATAACAACTCTACAAGGCCATCTAAGCAAATACGACAAGTGATCAAGCCATTTAAGCACTCAACAAGTACCAACACACACATGTCAAAGAACATGAGTGTTGGCTAATATATACAAGGCAATAAAATATTTACCAATACATATGGGATAAGTGTGTTAGGGGAGGAGGAGGAGAATCAAGTGAATTTCGAAATTGTTTAAAAATTAGATTTTCAGACCGAATTTAGGCATAGTAAATTAATTTTTTTCAAATTTTTTTAACTAAGATTAGTTGGAAAATAAAATGAAGTTCTACCTCCAAAAATCCTTTTGAGATTTCAGGTCTCTAATAAAAAGTTATAGACAAATTTCAGACCGGGTGTTTGAAGTGAATTTCAAACTTTTCAAAAACCTGGTCTGGAATTTATCCATAACTTTTTATTGGAGACTTGAAATCTCAAACAGATTTTTGGAGGTGGAACTTCATTTGATTTTCCAACTAATCTTAGTTAAAAAAATTTTGAAAAAAATTAATTTACTATGCCTAAATCCGGTCTGAAAATCTAATTTTTAAACAATTTCGAAATTCACTTGGTTCTCCTCCTCTCCTAACACACTTATCCCATATGTATTGGTAAATGTTCTACTGCCTTGTATATATTATCCAACACTCGTATTCTTGACAAGTGAGTGTTGGTACTTATTGGGTGCTTAAATGGCTTGATCACTAGTTGTATTTGCTTAGGTGGCACTCTATGGTTTGTTGTTTGACTAGGGTTTTGAATTTTTTGGGTTTTGTGGATTCTATTGATAAAGATCTTGATAGATAATCAACAAGAAGTTGACAAAAAATTGACAGGTCTGTCCTAATTGACAAAATAAGGTTGTTAAAAGTGATTGCTATCAATTCGGGCAAAATTTTGTCAAATGCTTGTCATCTAGGGCTGCAATCTCTTGTAGTGTAACCATCTTCACCATCCAATCCAACTCGAACTCTTCCCATTTCTAATTGATCTTTAACCCCTAAATGCCCAAGGCCTGTTTCCAACTTCCTGAAATTTGCTCCAAATTGAACAAAATGCCAACAATTTAACAAGATGTATCAAATTTTTTTAAATTGTAACCGTACAAATTCAAACTAGACATGTTAGAGATTGCATAGGAAAAGAAAGCACAACAATATCACTTATGGAGTGAAAGATTATAATGTTTGACTATGAGGGTGTTAAAATTGCAAAAAAGAATTGAAGTCTTTTTCGCAAATCAAATCTAAAACTATGGTGACCAAAAAAATATGAGGTTAACAAGCCTAACTTGTATAACCCCAATCAATTTACAGCTTCTCAAAATTCACTCTACAACTTTTTAAAATGAATTTAGAATGTGATTTTTTCTCCAAGATCTAGTGTATTTGAGGCTCATTTCCAAGAGTTTTTAACACTACGGAGAGTCAAGATTGCACAGGGTACCCTTGTACAAGATCTCTTATAGAAAAATCACTGTCATTTATTTTCAAGATCAGACTTTTGGTGCTAAAACTAGACTTAGTAAAAAAATTTCTAAAAATATAAATTACTAAAAATAACAAATTGGTTAGGTTTTATTTAACTTCAAAGTTTTGCAAACACCATATTTTGGTGCCTCGGGCATTTAGGGGTTAATCAACATATCTCCAACTAGGACACAAGACATTCCATGCATACAAATTCATCCTACTTGGACACATACAAAAAAAAACAAAAAAAAACCTACACGGCTCCTCCTAGCCGGGACTCACACTAGCTCTCTCCAAGTGGGTCCATTTCCAATCGGAAAGGATGACTATATACTCTCCCAACAGTTGCTCAACTACCAACTTGGACACGCACTACTTGGAATCACAAGACTCACTGAACTCCTACTTGGCTAAACTATTGGCCCTTACAACCAACCTACTTGGCTTACTAATTACCTAACCAAACTCACCTACTTGGATTGAATTGCAACCCAACCACTCCTAATTAAATTTAACAATTTCAAAATTTTACTCAAATAAATCACTCCAACTTGGTAAAAATATATACAAAAGCAAAAAATTGGAACACAAATACTATAAAAAGCATACCAATTACTCTCAATAAACACAAAAATATCCACACAAAAAATTTAAAAACAAATCCAACTAGTTTATCTATGCAACTTTAAAATTCATAACTAATTTCTCAAAGCTCAAAAAATTATGAAACAACTTGGGTAAGCCATATCGGTTCCTCTTTTCTTTCAAGATTTAGAATCATGTGTCCTTTCAACTTTAAAATTCATAACTAATTTCTTAAAGCTCCAAAAATTATGATACAACTTGGATTAGATGTCGGTTCCTTTTGTCTTTGAAGGCTTTGAGTTCTATGTCTTTTCAACTTAAAAATTAATAACTAATTTCTTAAAGCTCTATAATTATGAAATGACTTGGATTTAAATCTTTTTTTAAAATTTTGGAAAATCACTTTAAAAAAAAAATTCAAACGACAAGGAAAATTTACTCAAAAATATTTCAAGAAATTTTACATCTTCAAATTTAAGTTTCAGCTCTTCTAACTTATAAGCATTTCTGAATCACCTTGAACAGATTTCACAAGGGTTTGAGTATCCGAGTGTCCCTTACTAAAGCAAAGGCCTGCGACATGGTCCATCTAAGAGGGTCCACTTGTCCACCTTCTTGGCCAACCCTAATTTCCACCATTAACTTGTAGTGCAAGCCGCTCATGCTTCCCATTGCTTGAACACTCTGCATCTCTGTTTCCTATCACTGGCAAACTTACTTCTGTGAGAACAAAGTGTCGCACTTCCAAAGCTTCCGTGAGCTCATAGGCAAACCCGTGTTTCCACGCAACTCCTTCCGCTTCACAATCAACAACCCCAGTTCACACTATTTGAATCTCTGATCTCTCTTTGTTGCGGTAAGTTCGAACAATCTTGATTGAACTTGTGGCAGATTCTTACCAACCTCGCAGACAAAAAAGAGGTTTGTATACTAACAATTTACTTTATTATATACCCATTATAGTGACTTTTTCTTTCTTTTGTGTATAATTGCACGGTTTCAAGGTTTCCTGATTTATCAAATTTGGTTGGTCTTTTAAGATTCTGCTATAGCTTCTCGGTAGTATACAACACCAAACCCTATTTTGAATTGAAGTACACTGAGTCTTACAAGGAATTTATTTATACTTTAGGAGTTCAAAATATCAAAAATTGAAAAATATTGAAAAATTTGAAAATTTGGAAGTACTATTGAGCTTTGAAGGATATAGTTCCTCTAAATTATGTTTTTAATTTGAGTTGTGGTTATGTTAGAGTCTCTAATTGTTTTGTTTTAATTATGGTAGGATTTTGTGACAATTGTGGAGAAAGTTTTCCCAAGGCCACTTCAAATTTTTGCTCTGGTTGCGGGCAAAAGAGGGTTTTTGAGAACTCAAATGTTTCTATTGGAGAAATTGCCACTGTTGTAGCAAATGAAATTGTGGAGCAAGACATTGTGCCGAAGTGTGGAGGTTTGGGAGGCATAACATTGTACAATAGTCTACAGGATTAAACCCCAAGGTATTGCAAAGCATGTTTTATAAGGCAAACAATTTTTGAAAAGTAAGAGAGAATATAAAAGACAGTATAAAAAATTACAAAGAAATTTTTGCATTGTACGAGAGTGGTTCTTACCTGGTATAAGTGAATTTGTAGAGTAGTGCTTGAATTCTTCATCTCTTTGTTGGGACAAATCTTTAAAGAAACAACTTACTATATATTGTAATGAAAAGTGAAAATCAGGTCCTAAGAAAGACCTAATTACAACATTAGAATTTCCTGAAGAAGAGACAAGTTTGAGATGGAAAACTTGTGACATTGTAAGGCATTTTTCAACCATAAAAAAAAAATATATAAAGTTCCAAGTGCAAAAAATAAATATTTCGAAAGGTCCAGCAAATTTGGAAACTACGGAGATAGAAGTAGCTTGCCCCATTGTTACAAGCCTCAATCATTAGAGAGTTCAAAGACCTTCTTGGAAAGTTTTGGAGCAAGCTACAAGGCTAAACTAAAACCCTTTTCATTCTCGCAAGTGCACCTCCGTTCCTACGCTCCATGGTGGTAAGCTTATCGAATCTTGTGTTCTAATGTTTTTATTCTTTGGTTATGTTTCCTTGTGCATTATTGATTGTGTCTCTATATGGCTGGACTGAATACATAGTTGTTTTGTCATTGGTGGTGGAGTGCAGAGTTTCAGAATGTATTGAAACTTAGACTAGGTTTTTCTTTAATTAATATAAGATTTTGATGTTTTAGTTCACTAATAGACTTACCTTGTTACCAATGAGAATTTCAATGCTCACTAACAAAGATAATGCAGGAGAAGAATCTATGGAAACTCGTGCTAGTAGCATATAAGTCTTGCCTAGCTAGCGTTCCTCCCATGCTGTTTATCACGCTTCTACCTTCCAGTTCATTATTCTTGTCAAATATTCCCAAGAGATTTGTATTTCTTCATATTCTAACTTATAATTTTAGCATTTTCTCTTGGCCTTTTGTGACATGAATGGTTTTTTATTGTTTTGTTTTCTAGTCTGTCATTAATCCTATCTACAAATTGAAATGATTATCTTGATTGCATGCTTTGTATGCTAAAGTTGTTAATCCCGATCTGAAATTGAGCTTCTGTTAGGACTTGGATTGATTTGTAAACCTGTGATTGCAGCTTAGTAACCAGAGAGGGCTACACCAAGCCCCAGTCACTGGCAAAAAGGTCCTAGTATGGAGATGCATCTGCAAGTCAATGTAGATTGCTCAAGAATTTGACAACCTTCATCCACAAGTTCCAAGTGGCAATTTTTTTTTCTTTTTTTCTTACAAAGTAGTAATGAAAATGTTGAATTTAGCAAATATGTACTCCCATTTTGAATAAAGCTCACAGAAGCAATGTTTATCATCATCCATTGCTGTTATTATGATTCATCCAAAAGTGTGATTTTTATTCATCCAATAGTGTGGTTTTCATTCATCCAAAAGTATGATTTTCATTCATCCAAAAGTGTGATTTTCATTCATCCAAAAGTGAGGTTTTCATTCATCCAAAATCTATGATTTTCGTTCATCAAAAGTACACTTTTTATTAATTCAATTACATGAATTTTGTTCATCCAGAATTCAAAAAATCATCCACAATGCTAATTTTCATCCACTGCAAACTTTGCCCAAACCTACAAAAAAAGTTGAAGTACTCAAGGAAGAAAGTTGTGAAATACCCCGTGAGTGCTACTTTCTTTTGTGAGTATTCTACTTTTCCCATGTTCCTCATTTTTCATTGGTAATTACGGAAAAAGTAGATAGTTTCTTCCACGGAAGACTCATATGAGCTTCCTGTGCCTATGTGAAGAGCCCCGGCCTACACCCTACTTGAGCGGGAATTATGTGAGCTTAATAGAAGGCACTAGTTGATAGCTCTAAGGTTTTGTGATGCAGAAGAACAGCTAGCTCTTTTTTCCACAAGACATGTTGACTACAATAGAGAAAGGGATGTTGACGATAGAGCATTTGAAATTAAAATTATCTGTACGCAATTTGTACAGGCACTGTATGCTATAAACAGGGTTGCAGAATTTCTCTTTAGGGTATAAAATTAAGGACGCAAACTGTATTATGCAATCCATTTTATAAATTTGTTGTCTAATTTTGTGAATGGTGGGGTGAATCTGAAGTGCCTTTGACTATACTGCTAAGAAAATGTTATCTTTGGCCTCGATCATGTTTGGCCGGTCCGGGGTGTCAATGGTCGTCACGGCATTAAAACTGCATTGACGCAACATTAATTCTTACTTGGCAATTCACTAAGTGAAGGGGCTCTGGATGTGGATAGTTTGGAGCCAGCACTAGAAACCCTGATTTTCTCTCGAGCTTCCAGAATGGTTCTTAGACGTCATAGATATTGAGTGTTGTCTACATTTGGCACACCGGAGTCGAAGCTATTTGGATTTGTATGAAGTGATCGGATGGAGATTTTCGAATTGGAGGTCAAGAAGATCAATAGATTGTTCATGGATGCGAATAACCTGTGGGAGTTGAATATGTTCATGCAACAGTTGGAGGCAATCCCAATGTTGCTAGCCAATCCGACATTGCGCTTCTTCTGAGACTACTTAAAGAGGTGAGTTGCGATATCGGGTGTGGTTGCTTGTTGATGTGTAGTGAATTAGATTGGATTGGATCGATGATCACGTTGGGAGAGGGAGTGTTGGTAGTCACTAGTAGAAAAAACAGTGCCAAGATTAACAAACAATCAACAGTTTTTTGTTAATTTGGATACTGTAATGTCCGTTTCCACAATATTTTGTTAATTTTGCCCAAATTAACAAAAAGACTTTTTTTTTAAAAACTTTTTACTAAGAAAAGTTGACAAATCAAGCCAAATTTCACCTCCAAGAATTCGATTGAGATTTAGATCTTTCAGTCAAAAGTTACGGACAATAATCAGAGAGGGGTGGAAATTAAGATTTAAAATTTTGTTTTTAAACAACCTCTCTGAATTTTATGCATAACTTTTGATTAAAATATTGAAATCTCAAACGGATTGTTGGAGGTGAAATCTTTCTTAATTTTCCAACTTTTTTTAGTTCAAAGTTTTTAAAAAAAAGGTCATTTACAAGGTCAAAATTGCCCGTGAAGTCTGCTGACTTTAAAAGAAAATAGGAAAACTATCAAAGAAGTAAATAAATAAATTTTTGAGCACCTTAGAAGTATCATTGAGCTCTCCACCGCAAGGTTGAGAAGGCGATGGAGAGCTCAATGTAGAAGGCAGTTGAGCAAAAGTTAATTATATACGATTTACAAGACCGAATCTTATGTTTAATAATACTTAAAGATTGTGCTGTAAATTTTGAGGTGAATTATCAACTTACTTTGTTTGTGAGTATATGCTTTTAAAGTGAAGTCAAAAACTATACCGTTAGTTGTTTTTACAATGTTTTGTTTTTTACAATTTAAACAAATGAGAGTTCTTTGTGTATTTTATTTAACATCAGTAACACCTAAACGCTTGCAACTGCACACTAACTTCGTTGTTTGATTCTTATATGATTTTGAAGACAGGGGTCTTTGTTGTTGTTGAATTTTTGTGATGATGAGTTGCAACTGCGAGAAGGTATATGAAAAAAAGTGCGTGTCGTTAAAATTTTGATTAAGGTGGTGGTGAACAATATTCAAGACGTGATTCAGTCGTTTATTTAAGTTACTCGTACATCTTTTTTTAAAATTATTACGTAAAGATACATCATTTTTTGGTATAGAAGTACTTATAGAGATTTATTGATATCTGTTGCAAGGTCAACGAGAAAAATAGTGGCGTTTACAAACATGAATAGAAACTTTAACCGTTCTCATATAGTCATAATATGTGCATATATATTGTAAAAAACAAATAAAAAAATGTGATGCAAAAGTTAATTATGTACGATTTACAAGACCGAATCTTATGTTTGATAATACTTAAAGATTGTGCTGTAAATTATGAGGTGAGTTATCAACTTACTTTGTTTGTGAGTATATGCTTTTAAAGTAAAGTGAAGTGAAGTCAAAAACTATACCGCTAGTTGTTTTTACAATGTTTTGTTTTTTTTAATTTAAACAAATGAGATTTTTTGTGTACTTTATTTGACATTAGCAACATTTAGACACTTGCAGCTATAGACGAAGGGCACTTGTGATTTTTTTCAAGCCTGAGCACAAAAGTGAACTTAATAAGAAACTCAATCAATGCAATTGAAATGTATACAATAATACAAAGCAACTTATAGTAATTACAATTAAAGGTTTCTAATATAGTTCTAAATTAGCAAAGCTAAATCGACTGAAAATTTAATTCTAATGATGTTTGTAAATAACTCCATTAAAAAATTACAATAATGAAGGCATGAAAACAAGGAATCCCTAAACCTTAGCTCTACAAACATTTGAAACTAAGTTGAGAAAAACATTGAAACAGAGTAGTTATATTGCAACGCTAAATGAATAAAAAAAATCAAGAAAATTGGAATTAGACATGTACCTAGCCAGTGGAGTACAACTTTGCCGATGATAACAAAAAATTTATGGTAATGAATTTTGTACTTGTGCTTTTCTTCAACATTGACCTTGGAAATGATATTGTTGCAATGGAAGTGCACGAAGGATATTAAATACAGAGGATGTTTTGGACAATAGTACAACTGAGCTGCAAATTTCTGAAACTATGTGTAATATCCCCCCAAAATACTTCCTCACAAGGACGAAAAAGAACTACACTAAAATTGGTAAATAGTGTTGGCAATACTAATTAGCCGAACTAATACTAATTGTGATTTGCAAGGTTAGTGTTAGAACACTAATTACACATTCTAACACTATTTTAGCTCTATAGAAAAAAAAATTGCCTCGATTTAGTTTAGTTTTTGGCGAATGGTGCCTCCTTTTGTCCAATCGGGAAGGGCCAGAAATTCAGATTTTCAAGGAAGGGTCAGAAATTCAGATTTCCAAGGAAGGGCCAGAAATTCAGATTTCTAAGGAAAGACAAAAAATCTAGATTTTCAGGGAAGGTCCAAAAATTTAGATTTTGAGGGAAGAGCCAAAGTATAATGGCAGGAGTTAAGTGCCCCAACACTATTTTCACATGAATTGAAAAATAGTGTTGGGAGTAAAAAATAGGGAACAACACTAATTATCAACCAACACTATTTACCAATTTTAGTATAGTCATTGAAAAAATATGGTTTCTTTTCAAAGTTGCTAACAAAAACAAAGTAGGAACTTGGAGCCTAATGAAAAGTTGCAAGGGAGAAGTATTCTTAATGGTATAGCAAAACCACTTTCAAATGGATCCATTGACATTTAAAAATGACTACTTCTCATTCAAGTGCTTCCCTCCAATCACTTTAAAATCTGAAGGCATCATTTTATATGTTTAACTTTTATAGTAACTTGTAGGAATCAAATCACTAAACCTTTCCGCAATCCTCAAACAAAACCAACAAATCTCTTTTTCATCTCCACCACTTAAAATTCCACCATTTTCATTTCCAAATTCTAAATAAAAAAATCTGAAGTTGTTATGGAAGGTATAGCATAATGACAATGGTAACAAATAAAGCCATGATAAAAGCCCAAACGACTATTTTTAGATCTCAAACAACAAAAAATTGCTAAGGATTTTGCAAATTGAAAAGTGGCGGTGATCAAACCTCCTCAAACTCTGTATGCTTGTAATCTTCGCATGCAATGTCCTCCACTCCTCACCCTTTGCTATGAAAATTGCAGCAGCTCTTTTGACGTCCCTCCCTGAATGCAACCTAATTGGAGTGTAAGTAACAAATGAATTTATGTTGCACCAAGTAGTTCAAAAATATCTTGTATCCAAGAAACACATAAAAACCAAAGTGACCAGAACGAATTCCAAAAGTATAGTGAATGGACCTACAATAATGATTGTCGTACAAACTACACGTGGCAGAAATGTTGGAATTTTTATGTAGACTATTTTTTTCAAAATGCTAGCGTGGCTGCGTGGTATTACAACGATGGCAACGTGGTAACTACCACATGTAGTTGTTACATTAAAGCGCAGCCTTTGAACTAAAAATCCTCTTTGACCTTTCTCTTGTTTGTTTTATCATGTGGCTCTGTTATGATTGTCTTGATTTGTCAACATTATTGTACGCTCTTTATGTTCTCCTGTTCTTCAAAGCCGTCATTATCGTGCACTTCTTTTTTTGCCGTTCGAGAGCTTCTTGCTATTGTAAGCCTTTGTTGAATTTGTGCACCTTGCTTTCAAGTTCAATCAGCTATTCATTATTTTATTTTATTGATGCAATGGTCATCTAAATGTGTTCTTTAAAAATATTTGAGTTAAAAAAATATGAAAATTTAGTGCATTTTTAACCTCATTTAGAAATCATTCTATATTTGAAATTTTGGGAGTAGAACTCTATAGTCGTTAGTAAACAATGCTCAAAATTTGAAGTTTATAATTATAGTATAGTGGGAGGCCTCCCCTCGAGGGCCTCCCGTCATGTGAGGGCCCTGCCTCGAAGGCGAGGGCATAGCCCGAGCCTGAGGGGCGGGGCCCTCACATGACGGGAGGCCCGAGGGGGGAGGCCTCCCGCTGCGTTAAGAACGCGGGCTGCTGGCCTTGCTCGAAAAAAAATTCGAAAACTTTTTGAAATCAGGTTTCTTCGCGTGCGCGCTTTTTTAAAGAAGCTTCCGGAACGTTCTTTCCGAAACGGACCTGGCTTGTTTATATTGTGCAGCCGCTGCTTGTTGTAGCTGCATTGTTTCTGCATTGTTTTAAAAAAAATCAATGCCCTAAAATTTCCAAACTGCCCCAAATGAAAACATCATGCGAGGCACTATAACGAGTGCCAGGCTGCATTATCAAGACTTTGTGGCCTATAATGCAGACTAATTTCTACAAGGACCCGGCTTTAGAGTGCTTAACGTTGAATAGAAACCACTTGTTTGCACGTGATTTGTTGTAATAAAACTAAGTGCACCCCTTCAATTGAGAATTTGTATAAATCATGAGTTCTAAAAATGATTTATTCTTGCATTCCAAATAGTTGTTCACATTTTTCTACATGATCATATGGTGCGAGTCAAAACCAATATATCCTGAATTACTACTCCAAAAAATCCACTAAACTTTATTGAATTTGAGAATTGTCCATACTAATATATTATACCAGTGTCATTTTTTATATAGTGCTATAATTTTTTAGTGTTGAAATCTACTATATCAGACAATGCCTTGAGGCATATGCACTTGCCATTCTATCAAGATATATTAATGATAATAAATGTTATCCTTTTGGAAATTAGCGAGACCCCAATAAAATCAAGTTGATAGTTTTTAATAATTGATGCGAATAAACCTCGTGGTATGAATTCGTATTTACTTTAAATTATTGACGTGATCACTTTCCTTGCAATTCAGAGCAACCACTCTGAACTAATATGAGGAATACATTCTATTTGATTATTTCTTCTTCCTCGAAGTTCAGAGCAGTCGCTCTAAAATTGATATTGGGAGGATATTCGAATTGATTATTTTGCCTTCTTCAAAGTTTAGAGCGGTCACTCCAAACAACTATTAGGGGAATTTGTCTAAGGTCTTTCAACCTCCGCAGAGTTTAGAGAGGCCGCTCTGAATTCAAGTGTAGTGGATTGTCATTCATATGCTTAAAGGCTTTAGACTATTGAATGTGGTCTGTGGCAGATGACATTCAATGGGGATCATTAGTTTCAGACTTCACTATACATTCTATATTCAGTTTTACAACAATAAAACTGATTTGGGATAAATGCTGCAATGCACTATTTCATAGTATATTTGATTAAATAATGACGCCTTGCAATCCACCTCTTTTGCGACTCAATCATATACTATTGCTCGTTGATTTCTAAAAATTTCTCTTCCCTTGTCTTTAGTTGCATCGGTCCATGCAGGTTGAACCACAAACACATACATTAGATGATATTTGAGGCCTCCAAAAGGCTATGAATTATCATGTGCAGGGAACTCACCGAATTGTACTGCACTACTGCAGCAACGACAACGCAGCCGATTGACGTAGTTGAAACCTAGCCATGTTAGTTTTTGGAAAAAATTAAATTTTTTTTTCTTTTTTTTTTGCATTCTAAAAACTAATTTTAAAAAAAAATCCTTGACAGCTGACTGTTCTTTCGTTGTGGGGAAATAGGCTTGAAATGGCCCTCTGAAGGCCTCAAATTTCTTTTAATGCAAGTTGTCAATTCTTTGACAGTTCTTTTAAATATCACTCTCATCCTTCCTACAAAGCTAGTATTTTGTATTACGAAAATTCGCTTTAAATTTTCTTGGTATCTTCTATATCTTCTTTGAGCAACTCTGATGGTGATGAGGTATTTCACGTATCATTCTATTCTCAACAGCTTTTCTGTTTCCAATTGTATATTGCATTCCTCTATCATTGCCAATGTGTCATTTCTTGATCTTTCAATGTAAAAGGGTTTGTAGAATATGAGGAAGAGGATGTGGAATTGGAAGTTTATACCGAGGCAAACATAGTCCCATCCTAAATTGCAAGGACATTGATTGAGATGGATGGTCTGGGAAGGCACTACTTGCAAAACATACGGATGGCTCTAATTTTGTAAAAGTAATCATCATCAATGCCAACTCTAACGCATGCATTGATGGATAGAGTAGTCTGAGAAAGGATGACGTGAGCATTGTTGTTTTGAAGGTGTACAATGGGGACCCCAATGTTGGAGACATATACTTGCGCTAACCTATGCGGCAGGTGTTTTACCATAGTGAAAATAGGTACATCAGATTTTAAGATCATGCTCGCAAACGAGAAGCTTTTAATGTAGAATTGGAAGGAAATTAAAAAAGAATGAGCATGCGATAATATTGTTATGGTAAAAGAGCATGAGCTGCCGCATTACTAGACAAGAGGATGAAGATGGTATTGTATAAATCCATTGCAGAGGTCTTCATACAACTCTACTTTGATAAAAAAAAATGTATTTATAAGTTCTATCCTTCTACCATTTATGTGCTTCATACAGAAATGCACCTATAGACATTTCAAGTGAAATGTAACAAGAACTTGAATGTCCACAAGACGATGCAAAAATCTATCATAAATGGGAATCAAGTTGTTATCGTCGAAGGTATAGACATCTGTCCACGTGTATAAAAGATTCTTCACAACATCTCCCTTTGCACATTTCAAAGATACAAGGCCAAGGCAAAGTCAACGTCAGAGGTGCTCCACATGGCAACTTCAATCAAATAAAGACTAGGACTGCTACTGCTCAAGGCATTAAGACTTTGCACTCATTACTGAAAGCAATGGTTGACTACATGCTTCATTTGTCTCGTACCTTGTCCATCGTCAAAAAAGATTGCATCAAAGTTTTTCTAGTCGATACAAAATAGAGGCAATTACTAGCCACCGTGAACAAGGTAGGGCTTGTAACATCACCTATCACATTGATATTCAAAAGACATGGTTGGATTGTCGCATCATCCATAAAAACTTATAGAAATTCATCAACATGTAACAAAGCACTTGTTAAGTGTGTATATTGAGTGGCCATGTTTCCCATTGTTTGTAGACTAACGTAGAACTTGAGATGTCACCACTCTCGCAATCATGCTTCAGTAATATTCAAACAAAGTATTTTTTCGAGTACATCGTAAAGGGAATGGGAGATTCCTTCGCAAGATATAGCATTTGCAACAACCTGAAACAACTACGTGCTTCTTTTGCTCTGATATTGAAGGACTATCAACGAATCCAAAGGCATTTCGAAAAGCACTTGTTTCTACAAATAGCATGTTGGCATGCCTACTACCGTAGTAGATGGTTGTCCAAATTACAACTTATGTAACTTTTATCTATCATGCACGACAAAATGGACCATTCAAAAATAGCATGTCATGCATTGAAAAGAAAAACAAAAGCCCTAGATGGATTTATGAAGTTACCCATGAAGGTATTAGGGATTTTTGCACATAGATAAGGGGATGGCAAATATGCACATTACAATTTGAACGTGTTTCTGAGCAACAACAACTTCACAATGGGGTCTATCATCAAATTTTTACAAAATTTAGAAGCCCCCTAGCAATGTCTTCACGGTCTTTGTTCATAGGAGCTAGCAGCACGGAATTATATTGAGCATTGCTATAAGGTAGTGAGATCTGCGTTGATTCTTTGATAGCCATTTTCCTGCAACTAATTGAAACTCAACTATTGTCACCGGTGCTACACGTTCAAATGAATAACTCTTGGAGGGAAAACAAAAACAAATATGTCTTTTATTTCTAGTCCCTGTTGGTGGCAAGACACATTGTGAAAGAAGTGGTGATATCCTTCATGATAGTGGGCCACACCCATGATGGCATGGACGCATCATTCGGGCAATGGAGCATGCAACTTTGCGAAAAAGACCATCCCACCTTGCAGTCATTGATGCAATTTTACATGGAAATGGAACAAGATTTTCTCATTATGCATCTAATAAAAGAAGTGCTTGATTTCAAGGCCTACGTTAAAGCTTATATTAGGATGCACAGAAAAAACTAGTAGGCCACTTCCATAGGAGGTAGTACAAATTCTTCATGGATGACAATGACTAGCCAATCATGCAATACAAACTAGCATGTATAGACATTCCATGATTGCATGAAGAGGGGTTGAAGCTATAGAAGGAAGATGCCGACCACAAACTTGTACTTCTTCAAGATGATTCATTACACGTGACCCCAAGAAGATGATAAATGAAATTGAGATTCTACGTGAATTTGATGGATACGTTCAACATTAGAAGGACATATCCAAAAAAGATGGGATGCTAGAGTACAAAGCCCGCATATCAAACTTGATCATGTATTGGACCTTCATGAGGAATGCCCTACTTCATGGAGTCAAATAAGATCCCTCCCAATCTAGTGAATTGCAATAAGGATTTTGGCTTTAGACTCGACAACCCGGGGATCTTATGATAGATTTCATGTAAAATGGAAGGACGCGTCAAGAATTCAAGGCAGAAGACCCTTACATTGATACTTTAGAAAGGAGGCCTTCACTAGCATACAATGTAGTCACTAATGTTTGAAAAAGATTCTACCTCTTTGTGAGGCCAAGATTGGATTGTCTCGAGTCCGTATGGCCTGGGAGGGCAGTAGAAAATCCACAATTTAATCTCACGACAATTTACTTCCACAAAATTTTGGTGCAATAGTACATCCCATATGGAACATCCAAAAATGTGCAACGGTTGTACGTAGGGTGGGACACAAAATCAATTTCAGATGGAAGATTGACCGAATGGCCAACAAGGTTGACTATGTTTCCACATTCCACAAACAACATCATGGCATCGTAAAAAACAAAGAAGAACAACGAGAATAGTTTCATTACTTCTCATCAACAAGTGCAATTTGTAGTGGATCATTTATGTCGAATTAATGAAGAAGAACAACAAGACTCATGAATATGAAGTTGTTGGAAAAGGTTGTTCCAAAAATCATATTTGATACTTGCATTATAGAAGGCATCCTTTGTATTATAGAAGGCAAAACTTCACATATTATACAACAAATAGTGATAGTTTTTCTAGTCCAATGATATTGCTTTGGATTGTACAATTTTGGGGTAGACTATGGGCATCACGGGTTGCCCGGTCCTCGATCTTTGTATACAAACTCCATTTTGTTCAATCTAAAAGACAAGGTTTTTCTCTTCCATTTCTCATCCATTCCAATAGGTCGTATTTTGGATACAAAATTCGCACCAACAATTTCATGATAATTCCATGTTCTACCCATTAGTCTCTCAAGACTTTCACTAACAACATCTACAATCATTGTCTTTCCCACAAGTCCTACTAGGATATATTGCATATAGAAATCCATCCATTCATATGCAAGGGGCCCATTTGCCACTCACCACCACTACACCCAACTAACTAGTATATAGCGCAATGCAATTGAAATTACCTTAACAGTCCCTCATGTCAATATGGCACATACAAATGATGAAATATTGCCATTTTAACAAAATTGCCCATATAAACAAAATCCCTTTAAAAAAAATATTAGATTGCAATTGATAAAGTATTTACTAATGTAGTAGTTTACCTTTAGAAACTTGGAGTATCTAAAATGCTCCAATCTCTTGCTTTTAGATGAATGAGGTATTTTAAAGACAATATAGGTCTAGGTTGTAGAATCAATTGCAAAATATCCTTACCAAACTACAACCAAGTCCAAAACGTATAGTACATATAATTAAAGATTGATGAAAGGTATTTTGAAGATTAAAACATGCTAAAAACTCAATAGTGCAATCAATTTGTTAAGATTTTCTTCTAGACAAAAGATTCTAAATCCTCCAAATTTAATAGGAGGTAATAACAAACAAACCTTCTTGTAATAAGTTTAATGTAAAAATACAAGTCTACACTTGATGTATAGGACAAGGAGAGATAGGTTCATTAATGACAATTTCATCTATTGTTGTATTTAAACATGAATTGCTTAAAATTTAGATCTACAATGGAATCATCTGGGTAATTAATTTTGCCAGTTTTTTGTATTGTCAAAGTATTAGAGAGTTATTTAGAATAGCCCTTTGAATTACAATTGGTTAACTTAGTATTGCTCGTTTATGATATTTGATTCCAAATATGAGTTCAAAATTTTCAAATTTGAACATTTGTAGTAAATAATAAGTTCTTACATTTTTTTTTCTTTTTCCAAGGCAAAACTTTAGAGTACATTTTTGTGGTAACATTCAAAATACATTCTATAAAAAGATCCAAGTTCTAGAGAAGCAAAACCCCAAGGGGATCACTTAGTGTATCTATAAGGAATCACGTGAATTCAAGTGATTTTTTGGACCTCTATATACTTTTTAATAAACTACAATTTCAATCTATAGTTTTGAACTTTGTTTAATATTGACTAAAAGTTTAGAGTGCCAAAAATTCCCAATTCAAATAACATATAAAATAATTTCTAGAATAGGTTGAAAAATTAACTAAAATGGCATGTTTTTCAACTCAAATATTTATAGAGAACACATTTAGATGACCATTGCATTATTCAGGGAAAATATACTTTGAATAGAGAGTTATTTATAGCAATTTTTTTGTTCATTTTTTAGACAATTTTTCTGAAATAAAATAGAGATATGAAAATTATTTTCAGCTTTATAGTGTATTTTCTTACTTCAAAAATTTATAATTAATTATAATTAATAAATAAAAATACCAATAATTCACAACATAAACATTCAAAGTAGAGAAATTTCTTCATATTTTTTTCTTTTCCTTTTATTTAAATTTTAGAATATAAAAGAGGGGGACAAAAATCTTAACACACGTAGTTTCTAATGGACACTCTAAATGATCTCCCCAAGAACAAAAATTGCAAACTGAAATTCCAAGAAGTTGCTTCATGACCCCTCATCGCCTAAAGGACCAAGAGTATCCTCACATAGTTTCAAGTTCAATTCAAATTGCTTTCACTTTTGCATCCAATGTCCAAATTCAATAAAACTTGTTGGAAAATTTGTACTTTCTCTTCTAGTTTATATGATAAGACTTTCAAATTAATCCAAGATGTATTTATTTTTTGGAAGCCAATTAAGTTCAAAAGTTCAATTGAATTCACCAAATTGCATTTGAAGGTTGCAACTTTGGGGGCTTGTATCTCTTTCATCCAATGTTTGTTTAAAAAAAATTGTTGGGTTGTACTTTCCTTGAAGTCTAGTTATTGTGTTAAAATTTTCATGTCAAATCAAGTTGATTTGAATGTTTGGGAGCAATTCAAAGTTCAAAATCCCAAATTTTTTGGATTATAGTGAACTTCAACGATTTGTTTCTTCTTCATAAAATGTCAATTTCTACTAATTTTTATGGAAAAATTAGACATACTATTTCAATTTATGCAACTAAAATTTTATATCAATCCAAGAAGTTATAAGTGATTGAGAAGTATTTTAGTAGGAGGTTCAACCTTAGTTGTATTTTTTACAACTTTTTTGCTATTTTTTGACATTTGCAAGCCATTTTGCAGACACAATAAGTGAATTCAATAATATTTTCTTTCACCAATGTATTTGTATGTTGGTTTTGAATCACTTTATAGTTTAAAGTTTTTTCGTTTGAATAGATTTAGAAATCAATTTTCACCTCCAAATGTGCTATTAGGAAAATTTCAGCATCCTTTTTCAACACTAAAACATTATAACCTTGCAATCTATGTGGCCAAATGACTCCAAATTTGATACACGTCATCTACAACCCATACACTACAAGATTGTGCAATTGAAATCTCTATAACTTAGTGATATTTATATCTATAACACTTCAAAAGTAATGACATTTTTAAACTCAAACATGCCTTAAGCAATGAGGGGATAATCAAATGATAGAATGGTTTGTGGCTCGACAAAGTGAAACACAAAATTACTCACCTTCCTATATTAGGATTTTATGATTCTATTATTTACTATTGCAACACTTTCCATTCTCCAATCACTAATAAATGAAGTTGAATGAATTTTTCCATTACAGAAAACCACCACAGTTTTTCAAAAGCAAACCAATGAGAAGTGAGAAGATTTTCGAAGTAACCAATGAAAGTTGAGACATTTTGTGTTTCAAGGGTGCTCATTTAACATGAGTCTAGTTATTATATTAACCCATACATGACATGGAAGACATTTTCTAGCTAATGAATGACAAAAAATCTCTCTATGTAGGACAGAAGTGCAACTATTCATCCTCCAAATTTTGTGTGAAAAGGGAAAGTCTTCTATAGTAGTTTGTTTTCTAATGAGTGCTTTTTCATTTTTTTTAATTCAACAATTCACACGGTACCCAAACAAGTGATTTCCACGGTGACCGGCTCATCCTTCAAGGGTTAAGGATATCATATGTTCTCAACTTTAAAAACTCATAAAAATTTAGCTAGAGCATCTGAAAACTACAAAACCACTTGTGTTTGCTAACAATCTCATCAAAAAACACTTGAGTTTGCTAAGAATCTCATCAGAAATAGGTATGTATACCTTACCTTCCTTGCACGCAGAAGGCAAGTGAACTTCAAGACAAAAATTCGTGGGCAGAAGCCCCAAGAACGAAATGCACACTCATCTGCTCCATCAACGCGCCATGGATGCCGCCCAATGAATCAGAACCTTCGTCTTTTCGCTGCAAGGCCAATCTCAATACTTCCGGAGGGCTCCGCTTTTCTGCGTTTTCGCAGAAAGGATTTGAGCTATGGCGCAACAGAGTTCTGTGACTTGCGCTTGAGCGGCTTCGGAATGTGAGAGGGAAAGCGTTGGAAAGGGACTGGGGACGACGATACCCGATGAAGAGGACGGGGAAAGGGGCGACGTCCACCGTGGTGGTGCTGGACAATGGAGCGGGCTACTGCAAAGCCGGCATGGCGGGACAGACGGAGCCCACGGCTGTGGTGCCCAACTGCCTGGCGCGCCCGCGCTCGGCCAAGAAATGGCTCGTCGCGGACCAGGTGCAGGAGTGCGATGATATTCAGAGCATTGCGATCAAGAGACCGATCGACAGGGGGTACATGATCTCCCCCGATGTGGAGCGCGAGATTTGGGAACGCATTTTTAAGACACATCTCAAGGTTTGTTTGCGTCGCCCTTGGCTGGTACCGTGCTTGAGGGGTTTAGGGTTTAGGAGAATTGCGATCGAGTAATCGATTGACCGGGGGTGCATGATCTCCCTTGACGTGGAGTGTGAGATTTAGGAACGAAATTAGGAACGCATCTTTAAGACTCATATCAAGGTTTGTGTGTCTCCCTTTGCTGGTATCCTGTTTCAGGGTTTAGGGTTTTAGGGTTTAGGGTTCATTCAGAGAATTGCGATCGAAAGACCGATTGACCGGGGTACAGAATCTCCCCTGACTTGGAGAGTGAGATTTGAGACTGCATTTCTAAGACTCGTCTCAAGGTTTGTTTGCGTTTCCCTCTGCTGTAAATCGGGTTTTAGGGCTTAGGGTCTGTTATCAGAGAATTGCGATCGAGAGACCGATTGAACTGGGGTACATGATCTCACCCGACGTGGAGAGCGAGACTTAGGACCACATGTTTAAGACTCATCTCATGGTTTGTGTGTTCCTTTGTAGTGGATTTCAGAGTAGACACTTTCATCGTTGGAGGTTCTTGTCGTTGGACTATATTTTTCATGTGTTACTCTCACATTTTTGAATAATGCTTCCAATTTTGGATGTTTTGATGTAAATATCAGTTTCCATCAATAAATGCTTCGTGATTGGAGACCCATCTTTCTCTATAGTTAATTGAGAGATTTCAAAGAACTCTCCACTTTTGTCTTCTCCTATTAGTTCTCCCATTCCTCCTTATCTACTCTGAAATCCACTATTGTATTTTAGGTTTTAGGGTTTGGTGGGCTCCCATTCCAACGGTACAAGCACTCAACGTTGAACATTTTGCTTGCTGAAATACTGCTCTGAATCCCGCTATTTTGTATTAGGATTGAAGGTTTGGTGTGGTCCTCCCACTCCGAATTGGAAGCATTTAACCTGAAGCCGCTGAACATTATTTGCCTCCTAAACTACTCTGAACTACTCTGAAACCCACTATTGTGTTCAAGGGTTTAGTGTTTGATCGTTGACTCCAGTTCCGTGCAGATCAACCCTGCAGAAAGCGGTTTGATGCTGGTGGAGCCGCTTTTCACGTTGTCGTCGATTCAAAAAGCCACAGATGAGCTTGTATTCGAAGATTTCGGATTTCAGTCATTTTGCGTGACAAATGCTGCAGTCTCAACGCATGCGTACCAGGCACAAAAAGCACCAACGAGCATCCTCGCCAGAGGGAGGACCAGCTTGGTAGTGGACTCGGGATTTTCCTTCACGCATGCAGCGCCGGTGTTTCAGAACAAGGTGTCACTGCTTTTGCATTGTCTTTGCAAAACTTGCAAAATTACTACAGCCATTTTGGTAGAATATTCTTGTTTCTTTAAATTTGTTGTGGAAACTATTATACTTGGTACATTTTAGGCTCATTTTGACGTTTCTTTTTGTAGCAAATCTTCATTTTCTGGCTAGTAGCCGAGAATTTCTCTTCTGGCCGTTTGGCTATTAATTTTGTATTTTTTTTGCGCTTCAAGGTGGTTACGACGTCGGCGAAGCGGATAAACCTGGGAGGCAAGGCGCTCACGAATTATCTCAAGGAATTGGTGTCGTACCGGGCTTGGAATGTTATGGACGAGACGTATATCATGGAGGATGTCAAGGAGCGTCTGTGTTTTGTCTCCACGGACATTGAACGTGATCTCAACATTGCTCGGTTGGTGTCGCACATGTGGATTTCATAGTCTTCCCATTGTGTATTTCGGGAGATTGATTGCTTATTTTGTATGTTTTGAAATTTTATTTTGTTTTTTATATCTTTTTGGTTGTTTGTGAGGGTTAGGTCACGACGCATTGCATTGAAAATGTCTACTTGGACTTCAGGTTGAAAGGTAAAGCGAATTCTTTACGGCGCGAGTATGTACTTCCGGATGGTGTCAAACATAAGCGAGGTTTTGTGAAGGAGTTTGAACCTGTGGCTGCTGACAAGGTAGATCCTCCTTATCCCCTAAATGATCAATTGACTCAGATTGGGCTTCATTTTTTTAACAGTTTTGAGTGGGTCATTTTAAGACTTGTTTTGTCCCGTGTATTTACTTTTGACCAAGTTCTTCACTGATTCGGTGATAGATGTTTTGGAGTCATCCGAATTACATATTCTCACAATAGGATCAACCGATCAGGCCATTTTGCAACCATGAATCCTTCATCCTTTACGGATTTTGGCTTTGTATTCATCAAGTTCTGGATAGGACTTTATTGCAGACAACTTTAGAAGACTGAGGCTTCCTGGCTGATAATGGCATTCAAAGGGCAATTTGTAAATCTATATAATATTGTACCTATCTGGAGTTGCTAGGTTGTAAATGTCAGCGACGAGGATGATGAAGAGGACGAGGACCACATTGACGAGGATCAAGTTGAAGAGAGTAGAAGACGGCGGATACAGCGAAAGCGAGCCCCTGCCTCGAAACAAGAGGATCAGGTGATTATATCTACCACCTTACCAGGCGTTCCTCGCAATTTTTTTGAACTCTATTGCTGGGCATTAGCATTTGTCTTTAGAAGATCATTCATGTTAGCAGGTGTAAGGTTTGCTGATACTCATTGACAAAATGTAGTCGTAAACGGATGGTGTGGAGATTGTTTTTTCTTCGTGTTCTGCATTAGGTATTAAACAATCGATTGCACATGCTTGCAGCAAGAGTTGACGTTGACTAATGAGCGCTTCTTGGTGCCGGAGATGTTGTTCCACCCAGCTGATCTTGGTAATTCTTTTTTTTAAAGGTTTGAATATTTGCAAAACTTACGTCTGGTTTCCTGCTAGATGTTGCATCTTGGTTTCCATCAGTGCATAATATTTAACCAGGAGCCCGCCATGTCAAATTTGCAGGGATGAACGAGGCTGGACTTGCGGAGTGTATCGTTCGAGCAGTCAATGCTTGTGAACCTGAACTCCATGCCCTTCTTTATCAGAGGTATGTTTAATTGAGGTCATGAACACTTCACCCTTGGTATGATCTAATAAGCACCTTGTGCCTCGTGATAGCATGCTGATTGTTAAATGAACCTTGCATATTCTTTGTGCTTTGCAGTCATGGGAGCAAATGTTCTTTTCTTGGTCAGGGTGTAACATTTTCAAGGATTTGCTTTCAAGAATTGGGTTTTCTTTAAAGAATAATCTCAGCCAGTACATTTGTATCTGATAATTTACAGTGTGCTGTTAACGGGTGGGAACACTCTATTACCGGGTTTCAAGGATCGCCTGTAAGTCACTCTAACTATTTACTTTGACCGTTTTGCACACAGTATCATTATTATTCTTGTAAAATTATTCTTTTTTTTCCTGTGTTGTTTCTCCTATCAAGGCTAGTGCCATGCTCATTTGTCTGTTTTTCTTGTTCCACTGCTCCAGTTTACAACACTGAATCAAGTACCAGAGACTATTGCTGTACGAATCAATACTTGAGAAGAATGTCTTAGTAATGTCTTAGTAATGCACACCTTTGTTGTGAGCCACTTCGGTACTTATGTGTTGCAGTATTGCAACAATTTTCTGTTCTCGTTTCTGATGATCATTTGACATTCCAAACTGCAGAGAACAGGAGCTAAGACCTCTTGTAACTGACGATTATAACATCAACATTGAGGTCGTTGACTGGTATCCTTCAATTTCACTTCCCTTATCGATGATTTGTTACACTGTTCTGTGAATTGAGTAAGTTTCAGTTGTTGTTTAACTCTGTTGTGTCGTTAAGAAATGCCATGTTTTGTCATCTCATGGAACAGATGTGCATGCCACTTGGTGGTGAAACGTATTAGTGCGTATTTTGTTGTTGCTATTGGCCTCTCCGTGGTAAAAGAGGATCATGATCAATGTTACGAAGTCAGCGACTTCAAATATGATCTATTGCCTGTTGAGTAAATAGTAGCTGAGTTGATGATTACCTTGAATAGTAACAGCTGGAGACTTGGCAAAGTATAGTTACTGTCTTCAATGCAGAGGATGAGCTTCTTGGTGTGACTTGTATATATATGGATCACTCAGTACTTTGGTTTTGTATAGTCCAATTGCAGCAGCTTGGAAAGGTGCGTCTCTAATGGCTGCTAGACCTGAGTACCACACATGGGCTGTGAGCAAGGCCGAGTACGAAGAGGACGGAACCTTGCGTTGTCGCCAAAGGTACGGAGTGACGTAACATTATTAGTCAGATCTATTGCGTTCTTTGTCTCCCTCCAAGGAGGAAGCCTGCTATCGTGGTGTTTGTGACCACTTTAAGAAAACATCCGTCCCAAGAGGTATTTCATCCTCTGGTTGTTTTCACAGAAAGCAAAAAGGGATGAAATCTCTGGGTATAGAGTGTTATGGAGGTTATTGTTTAAAAACTAAATTAAACTCTTTTCTTAGACGAAAGCCGTTTTGAGAAAAAATACCTCAAGGCTTCTAACGTTTGTGTTAACTGATTTTGTGTGGGACAGATTTCTGAAGTAATGGCTGATTCCCGATTTAGGTTCAAACTTCTTTTGGTAAAGAAACTATGTGTAAACTTGGTAAGTTATCAAATTAAGACTCTTCTGCTTTGATCGTGGCTCAACGCAGTAACACTCTCTCAATGAGGTTTCCTTTGTGCTCATATTTTAACCCTTAACCCGTTAAGGATGCCGTGGATCTGAAGTCTGATGGATGCACCTATTGGTTGAGTAATGAGAGTGTTTTGGTGCCTTTCAGGTTAGCTCAGGAATTGGAGTATTGGGTGCCTATCTTGGTCATGTAGGCCATGTCCTTCCAAGGTCCAATGGATGACTTTCCAGTGTAGAAATGAAGAATAAACCTATTGGTCCAAAAATCAGATCTTTTTTGGCAAAGTACCTTGTGATAGGTCTTGTCCTTCAATGTCCTTTCCGGGTTAGAGGACATTGCAAGCTTGATGGACATTTTGAAAGTCAAACTTGAATTTCTACATAGTTCTTGATTTTAAATGCTTTTTGAGCTTACCTAAGAAAATTTAGTTTCAAATAATCTATTTTTTATTCTATTTTATTTTTTAAAATTGTTTAAATTATAATTTTTGTGACACTTTGAAAGTAGAATCTGCAAAGCTTAAAATATTTTACTCTTGAATTTTTTCTATCAAATTTCTCTTAAATTACATTATAAAGTTAATTACTATTATACCGTTTTTTAAATTTCTTAATGCTTTAAACATTTTTGTAATTATCTTGATTTTATTATTAAATTTATTTTTTTAAACCATTTAAATTTTCTTTTAATACATCTAATTATTAATTATTTAAAAAACATTAAAATTTTATTTTATTATCATTTTTAAAAAATTACATGAAAAAAGTATCAAAATTTTGTAATGTGTATTTTTTTTTTACAGAAAACTAATGAAGATCGATTAAATAGAATATGATTGGTCCTTTGAAGGTTGGCAAGTTGTGTTGTGTAGAATTATTACAAGCATAATGTAAGTTAAGTTAACGAAGGCAACTACATGAAAATTTAGTCTCAACCATACTAATTGATTTGTAATGCTAAAAATTTTTATTCTTGTTAAATATTTTTATCTACTATGTTTATAGGAATGTCCTTCTTTGAATAATATTGATATATATGTTCTTAGTGCAAATCTTTGAAAAGAATAAAGGCTTATTGCATTTTCAAATCAAGGGTGTAGAAAATTTATATTTCATTATTAGTGTATTGATATACTTTTGTAATCAAGCATTTAAACCCTAAGCAAGCATTGTGCATGTGATTATAAGGAATTATGTAGTATTAATTCCTGAAGGACTAGAATACAATTCTAACATAAATTGTTAAAAATAACCACTTTGGGGGTGAGGGGTATTTTTGAAGTTCAACTATACAAATTTGTACTAGGCTATTATGGGAATGTAGAAAGAAATTTAGAAACTTGGACCAATTGAATTAAAAAGTTAAAGTGTTTGAAGTTAGATGGAAAAGTTTTTTTTCAACCCTATTCTATAGAGTCAACTCCTAAGGTTAGAATTGTGTGCTAAGCACTGGTTTCTTTTCTACAATTGCATTTTATACAATATAAGTTATGTACCCACCAAATTTTAGAGGTAGATGTAGAGTTTAGCAAAAGAATTTTCTAATTGCTTGAATTGGGTAGATTTTTTTAAACAATATAATTTTTTATTTGAACACCCAATCAAAAAATAATTTATATTCCCACCTATTCAAAAACATATCTACACCTTCCATCAAAACTTCAAAAAGATCCATTGGAAATTAATATTGGAAAAATGTACTTAAATTTTCTATTAGTCATTCAATGACTATTTGGTCTTTGGAGGTAACATTGGCTATCAAAGTATCTATTGTTAGTAATATCAAATATTATAATTATAAATATTTTTAAATTTATAATATTTATAAAATAAATTTAGATAAAATATTTTAATTTAATGTTTTATGAAGTATTATTGATATTTTTATGATGTTTTTTTTTATTTGACTATTTTAGTAATATTATCCAAATCATTTTTTGTTGTATTCCAAAATTATTTAAATTAGAAGGTGTGCTAATATAGTATGGATTAGTTTATAATGTTTTAGATAGAATTCAATATAGTGTAGCTTGCATGATTTTCATACAATTTCAAATATTGCAACTTGCATCCAACTTGCATCCAACTTACATCCAAAGTTTGACACTAATTATTGTATTACATTCATCCAAAATTATACAAATTAGTGTAAAGAAGTCTTGCACTAATGAAATTGACTTGTGTAGTATTCTATTATATAATACCCCACGCTTGTTGAATTTTCTATTATCACACTTGCATGTTATTACTTTTATGACTATTGAAAATGTAATCATGGGGTGAGTTTTCAAATGAGCACATTTTTTCCATTAGGGTTTCATAGAGTTTGGAAGGATGTGATTTTAATAATTATTATTATACACAAGTTTCAAGTATATACCATTTATTCTAATATGCTATCTAACCCTAAGTTATTTTGGGCAATAGCTTTCACAAGAGATATAACTTTCTTAGTTAAGTTTGTAGAAGCTTTTCAACATGACTACATATATGCCAATAGATTAAAAAACTTTCCATCAAAAGCTATAGTCTAAAGTAGCTTAGTTTGGATAATAGCATTAAATAGAATAAATGGTGTATTTTATGGTCTTTTAACCCTTAAAAGAAACCTACTCACTGTGGCCAGAAATCATCCTCTAGGAACACCGTATAAATCATTTGTTTAATCCCTTAAGCTCTTTCATATTTAGAAGCTACCAAAATTGCTTCAAAATACTAATCTTCAAAGCAAGGCTAAAATCTTCATTAATGAATTTATTTTTTTAACAAATCTTTCCATAGGATCCTTTGGTTAAGAATATCATACTGCACTAGTCATTTTGTCACTAATGGAATAGTTTACCTTACCTTAGTTACAAAAACATGAAACATACATAAATACATACATAGCAGGGCTTCTTTTTTTGGCAAAATTTCACCAGATTGTTAGAAATCAGACCTCTCTAGCTTCGTCCCTCCGAAAACTAGCCTCTGTAGTGCTGGTCCAAAAAACAAAGCCCCGATATAAGGTGGGTACACCTAAAACCGCCACTAATTGCTATTGAGCCTATTTCCTAATATTGGATTGGTCAACTTTTTATATGTTCTTGTTGGCAAGTGAAAGGAGATTCCAATGCACCAAAGAACGTGGCATTTGGATACTGTATGCAAAAGTTATTAAGGAACAAAGTTTGGTTCTGAAAGTGTTTCTTCCACATAGGTACAGAACTGATTTTGGAGATGTACATATGGTATAGATGGCGGTTTAAGGTCAGTGGCACATTTGGGTGTACCTACCTTATAGAAAGGAACTTTGAAGTTTGGAAAAGTGATCATATGCCCATCCTTTGAAAAAGTTTGAAAAAGTGGTCGTGGAAGTGTTGAGGGAGGCAACATCAATTTTCTAGGTCCAACTAAGGTGACTAGACTAGCACCTTTTTCGTGCACCGGCCCATATGCCACTATTATGGAAACTATTGTAGAAATGTGTCCAAATGCTACAGACAGACCAGCTTTATTGTTGATGTTCTTGGGACACTCCACCATGCCGACCTTTGGGAGATATTTTCCTAGTGTTTTTTGTAGACATCAGGTCTAGTTCAGGGCTTTTCTTTTTGCTTTCTGGTGCCAAATTACACCACGAAAAAAAAAATTGGCTAAAAAATGCCAAAACAAATTGTCAAAAAACTTGGATGAAACTGCCAAAACACTTTGAGTTAGAAAAAAATTGGATGAAATCACAAGATTGTGGATGATAACTGAATTAGAGACATGTGATATGTGCTAATGTGATATTTTCTATCCAATATGTGGATGATTGTTGAAGTTTGGAGCACCACTATAACATTTTATATCGCCACTTTGGCACTTCTTAAAAAAATGAAAAAAAAACGAAAAAAAACGCCCTGGTCTAGTTTTCTTGGCAAACAAAAAAACGTGAAATGCATGACTAATATGTTGGGTGTATGCTTAGTTAACTTATATGGAGGTAGAAATACGACAAACTCTGGCCCATCTTTACAATTGAAGACTGATGAGAGGCTGATATGAAACATGTGTGCCAATGGTAATTTTCACATGCATAGGTGAAATGACCTTAAGTTTAATACAAAAAAATAACATTGACTGACCTTATTTAAAATATATGTGGCAGGAATGATTTTTGGGGCATAAGCATGCAAGTAGAACTTCCATGACCAAAGGAGAATATTACTTTAGAGTGGGGCTTTTTTTGGGACCAGTGCCCCCCTTGTTGTCCTCACTACAGAGGCCAGTTTTGGGAGGGACAAAGCCAGAGGTCAAATTTTTGACAATCTGGCGAAATTTCACTAGAAAACAAAAGCCTTGCTTTAGAGAGGTTATTGCTTTAGAGAGGGGTTGTGGCATTGATAACATTTGGAGATGTTTGGAAGTCACATTCACTAAAGCTACATCTGGATTTTAAATCCAATGAAAGTCGCTTCTTTTGATATTTATTTGTACATCTTTAATGCAACCAAGAAGAAATAAGATCACTTTGGAGAGGTTATTGGCTTACAAAAGTCCACTTTATAGAAGTTCTCTTTTAGTTCAAGTGTTGTTGTGAAGTAATAAAAAAGATTCTTTCATTTCATTTGTTTAATATAAAAAATTGAATAAGAAGGATTCCTTTTTAAAACAAACAAACAAAAACAATTGAAAATGAAGAATCTTATGGAAACAAGTGGGTCCAAAAAGAAACTGAAGCACATGCTCATTTGAATAGAGGCCACGGTACCATTTAAGCCCTAAAGCCCCAAGGGTGATTTCTGTCAAAAACCACTCAAAACTATCACTTTTTTTGCGTTCATCTAAGAAAACCAAAATTTATACTTTAAAAAATCTAACCATACGATCTTGTACTTAACTTGTTTGAAAACATGTGGTAAAAATTTCATCAAATTTGACTGTATAGATTGGAAGATATGAGCATTCAAAGTTGAAAGAAAAGGTTTTTTGGAACTCTGCTCTACAATTTTAGATGCCTTTGACCGCCATTTGTGGAAAAAATTTGCACTAAGGACTTTGAAATTAACAATATAACATAATGAAGGTCATGCTACATATATATACACCAAATTTTACTAAAAAAGGTTTGTGGAACACATCCAAAAAAATCTTTCAATGACACAGTGTCTAGAGAAATGACAATACACTATTCTACCTCATAATTTCAAAACTCCTAAATCCCAACAATGGATTAGAACATTTATTTATCTTTGACAAACTCTCCTCAAAGAATTCTTAAAAAAATAAAATCTTTAATTTCTATTGAATTTAAAAGACCGTAGTGAGCCAAAGTCTAATGGGCAATGGAAAAAAAAGGGACCCAATATGTTCCCCTGCGTTCCTTACTATGTTCCATTGCATGGGACCTCCACCTCACCACATCATCCACCTACAATACACTCCATCCATCAAGTGTTTCTATCCACCTACTTCTCTATCAACTTCAAAAATTCACAACTAATTCCACAAAGGTCCAAAAAATATGAAACAACTTGGATTAGATGCCAATTCCATTTTTCTTTGCACAAAAACTTATTGAAAATTGATTCAAGGAGTTTATCTTCCCCTAATAGCCAATCAGCTCTTGAAAACAACATACTACATTATCTCCATCCAAATGTAGTTATTGATTTTTCCTTGGCTGGCTCTTGTCAAAATTGGATTGTTTTCCTCCATGTATCATGTACATATACAACAGATGGCATGCAAATTTATGAGGACATGAACTGTCAAACTATATTCTTCTCAGGATATTAGATATGCCAGCCATTCAGGCCCATACACACATTGAAATGTATCACAAAAATGAAGTGCAGAAGTTGGTACCTTGGTCGTAAGTTGCAATTCCAAACTGAAATAGTACCAATAAAACATTCAAGTTTTAAATAAAACTTTCATCAAAACAATATATAGGTCATTGAAACTAAAGATCTCAACATTTATTTAGCTACACTTCATTGAAAAAGACATCCATGATTAGAGAGTTATTTAATTAACCCCTAAAGGACCATCACATTTAGAGGCCCAAAACCACTTCATAGTACTTGTTTTCAAAGTAAGGTCAAAATCTTCATCAATAATTATTTTTTAACAAAGCTAACCATAGGATCTTTGGGTTAACTTGTTCAAGTACATTGTTCCAAAATTTTGAGTGAATATCCCCACCAATTGCAAGTTCATTGTGCCTAAACTTCAAAATATAAGTTTTTCTAGTCCTTCCAGAAGGTGAAGTTTTGTCTTTCAACATTTCTAGGAAAAAACTAGTATGTGTTATAACTTGTGCATTTTAGTCAATCAAGTTGGAAAATGGTTTGAAAATATATATTAAAATTTTTTAACAATTTCTTTTTATATTCATTTATTTAAAAATTATAAAGTAGAAGGTGTTATAGAATGAAAGATATAACTAATATGCTAATAACTTTTGGAAGAATTTGAGAATTGCTACTTCCAATGGTGAGAATGTTCTAGTGAAAAATTAATATCCTCCATTTTTATTTTTATTTGAAAATATTCTAAATTGAGAGAGAAAAGATGACTTCATATGTTTTTTCTACCTCTATTGCTCACAAAATAAAACTTTTCATAACTTTTACCTCATTATTTGGAATTCAATGGTTCAATTTTTTTTGAATAGGTATCAATCTATATAATTCCAAAAAATAATCAATATTTTTTAGAGTATATTTTTTACTGCCCAATGGGACATTGAAATTTTTAAAAACTCCAATTTTTGCAATATTTATCAAAATGACATGAAACAAAGCTTCATTCATAGATTATAATGAGAAGCAACCATACTAAAAAATTCATGCAAAAATTCCAAATTATGAAGTCAATAATGCTTGCTTGAGTTCTCTAAAAGTCCAAAATGGGCTCCTTGGCTTGTCTAAAGTTAAGAAAAAAGTAGGAATTTTATTTGAAGTAGAGATTCAAACCTCATTTAGTTATAGTAGAATAACTTTTTATCAAAAAACTTTGAACTAAAAAAAATTGGGAAATCTATCTAAGTTTCCTCTTTCAAAATCCGTTTGAGATTTCTAGCCTCCAATAAAAAGTTATGGAAAAATTTCAGAGAAGGGTTGGAAAAGACATTTTTTTTGACATTTTCAAACATCGTCTTTGAATTTTATCTGTAACTTTAATTGGAGGCTAAAAATATCAAACGGATTTTGGGAGGAGAAACTTAGATAGAATTTCCTATTTTTTTTAGTTCAAAGTTTAAAAAAAAAGTTATTCTACTATGACTAAATGAGGTCTAAAATTCTACATCATACATAATTGTAATATTTTGACAATGAGCAGTCAACTCTCATTTTCAAATTATCCCATACCCTTTGAGGATTTGTAGTGGACAATTGATTTCAATAAAAAATGACATCTCCAACTTCTATTCCCACAAATGTCATAGAAGCAATTCCTTGGGCCATCAAAATTATTTTTTGAAGGCTAGGGGTTAAATGACATTGATATTTGATTCAAAAGACTCTTAAGATTCTTGGCAAATCATTTTAACATTTCTTAGCTATTTTGTTTGGTTGATTCAAGTACACCATCAACCTCTTGCCATGACCTTAGTATCCAATACTAAAGCTTATTCTAATTCCCTATGTAGAGGTTTTTCCATAGATGCATGGGGAGAGGAGTGCCAGGCCTTTACTTGCTACCTACCTTGGTGGAACCTATTGCCCAAGTTTCTTGCCCACTTTGAAGTCAAAGCAATTTCTGCTACCTAGCCTGCCCTTGAATTTAATTTTACCAAAAACTATCCATAATTTTTCCATCCAGCATCCAATTGAAACAAAACATATATGTTGACGAAGATCTCAACAAACTGCACAACCTCAAAAAATCTCTAAAAAAATCACTACAAATTGAGACAATAGGAACCTACCCAAATCCAATTTGTCTCTTGAGGGAACAAACGGTCCTTTAGGGGTTCCAAATTACTTGAAATATAGTCATTTTTAGAGGAGACTACCTTTAATTCTAATCAGAGGCCACACATAATTTGTATAGGGTACACTTGAAATTATGAGATATTGGTCATGCATACAATGCAATGGATAATAGTAATAAAATACATGACCATATGTAAAAGAAGGATAAATTCTATAACAATTGAAGATTGATGAGAAGCTTAGAGGATTATTATGTACACTTAGAATGATGAGTCCATGAACCTAGAAGACTATATATATATTTACACCTATGTTATACGTATCTATATTATAGAAACCTTTCATGATTATAATATAATTATCTTATAGGTACCTATATTATAGGTGTTTATGATATAAGCACCTTCAATGGTCGTAGAATATCTAGTTATACTTATGTTTAAGGCTTAGATGCTCACATTTCCATACTCATACACTAGCATCATTGAAAAGCTGGTATAAACATGTTTACTAATAGTAATTATTACACAAGGTGAAATGACCTTAATTCAATGGGGTCACATATAATTTGTCTAGGATACATTTAATCCCTGATGAAAAAACGGGCCCATAACCACTAATTTCAAGCCTCAATATGCTGACCACTTTAGTTGTTGCTATTTTGCAAGTAGATATGAATAAAAAAAATTATATATATTTTGACATAGAAGGATTCTTTGTCATCCATTGGACAATAAATGTCCACTACATTGTTCAAGGGCTAACTTAGATTGTTGTTTTTCTTCAGCAATGCCAATGTGTGAGTGCAAAGGTGTGAGCCTATGTACAAGCCTTAAACCTGATTGTAGGTGTGTGTATATACACAATCATTGAAGGTGACTGTTTATAACAAATGCACTTGTAATATAGGTACGCTACAACATGAAAAAGTGTCTATAACACAGGTCTTTACTTGTAACCATAGAAAGTGTTTATAATATAGACTCCTAAGTTCATGGGCTCATAGATCTTATGCTCACATGCTAATACTCCCCTTCAATGTTCCCTTGCACCAAATATAAATTCTACATGATACTAATAGAAGTATGGGAGGCAATCCATTCATAATCACCTCTCCCCATTTTGGCAATATAGGCTGTTTTTTTTCCATGTAAGAAAAAATGAGCAACCATAAATTGTGGCACATTTCCTAACACAATTGTAGCACACTGTGATCGGCTATAAGATTGTCAATATTGCAACCGAACCTAGGTGGATTTTGCAACTAGCCATTGGTTGGAAATAGGAAGGTTTATATGAACAATATGGTTCAAACAAAATCTGCAACTAAAAATTCAAAATAATCGTATTTTGAGAAATAAAAATCTCAAAAATTATAGAAATCTTCCAAACTCTATTCCTATACACAAGAAAATTTTCCCACTAAAGAAACCTGTCCTACAGATACATGTATCTAATTAAATGATCAGAAATGGGTTGCCTTCTCTAACTCATTAAGGACTAGTTGACCACTTCTTGGTCAAAATTGACATTTTTCATTGGTAGCTAAAGGAGATGGGTGTAGGGAATTGGAAACCAAATGCATTGGGACTAGCATGTGGTTTAGGGGTTGAGAAAACAAACAAAATACTAGCTAAATATATGAAAATCATTGTAGGATCTATCATGCATTTATTGTTGGGTCCCAAACATTTACACTAATTCCATCAGTATAGTCAAATCTCTGGAGTGCATCATGGTTTGGTAATTTTTTCCATTATCAATCTAAAAGCATCTACAATGTATTGGATATCCTAGATTGTATCAATATTATATTGGGCCAATTTCTTTTTTAATTAAAATTGTGTTTCAATGCAACCAATATTGGAACTCCAATTCCACAACCTCAATATGCAACCACCCAGGACTAGCTAATTTGAAAAATGTGAAGGGCCCATGTAGGAATAATTGTTGTTGTCAATGTTTTTCAAGCATTCGTAGGTGTACTAATTAATTCAATCTTCCTTTGTATCCATAAAAAATCATTTTTTAATGTAGATTCTTTTCTTTTTATAATAAAGAAAAATCCATTTGTAATTGGGATTGGCGACTTTGCATTGGGTCAATTTTTCCAAAGAAAAAAATGACACTTATGACCTCATGGGATGGCTTGCCATTTGCCATTATAGGGCTTGTATGTTGAGTATGCACTACAAATGCCCTAAGACCAAAAAACGCCCACTTCCAAACTGAACATGGTTCTTAACCCCTAAAGGACTAGCATGCATTTTTTGGTTGTATAGAAATTTTGGGTAAGTACATGTGACTAGAGATTTTCATATTTTAGGCTAAAATTTTAATAGAAGGTGGGGGCAAGGAATATCTTTCAAATGCACTAAATTTCATGACATTTAGAAATACAAGTCAAAAGTTATGGCCAAATATGTTATTTTTTTCACTAGCTGGGCAGTACAGGCAGATAAAAAAATCACTTCTTTTCAAAAAAAAAAGAAATTGGTTTTTTAGAGTTATATAGATTTGGAAAGCTTTGAATCATTCCATTTTGATCAATGAGATTAAAAAAATGAGCAATTTTTGTTTGTGGGCAAATGTGGATTTTCTACTCTAAAATAAACTTTGAAGTCCTTTATCTTACTCAATTTTCAATATCTTTTGAAAAAAATAAAATCTTAGGATGTAGATTGTATATAAAAACATTTCAACCATTGGGATTGGCATTTTTCAATACCCTAATTAAATCCATAACAATTTAATATTTTGAATCATTCTCTACTACTATCTACTTACTATTTTTTCCTATATGTTGTACAATTTCAAATGATCTAAAATTTTTCAAGTATGTGACCAACTTGTCTAGGAAAAAAAATTCAAAGAATATCCATCATTGTGGACCTTTTTTCATAGGAAAGTGAGCTTGTGAAGTGCAGCTGCCCTGTTTTTTGCAGGGCTAAAAAATGATATTAGTGAATTTAAATGCTTATATCTTGCAATCCATGTGGTGGAAATTTCTGAAATTTTTACCATGTATTTTGAAGCTAACATACTACAAGATCCTACAATTACATGTGTCAAAAGGGGGGGGGGGGCAGAAATTTGGTACTTGTACTAGAAATGGCAGTTTTTGGAGTGTTTTTGGTGAAAACATAGTGAAGGAACTTTAGGGGTTAATAGGTTAACCCTTGAAAGGACCTTAGGATCCCTCTATACGACCCATATTTAGCCTTATAACTCTTCAATAGTGGTTTAAAATATGAATTGCAATACATTATTATTTACATACTACCATGATCATTAATCTATTTCATACTGAATAATACTTAGTCAATGTTTTTCTTGTCAAATACCACCATATTCATAATATACTATACAACCGCAAAGGACTTTCAGGCCCTTCTAGGGTTAAACCTTCAATCAATCTCACATTGACATCAATCAATAGGTCACTATAGGAGAGGGCTCAAAAACCACTTGGGCATTAAGAACCACTCCTACAAAGTGTTTAAAATAGTGCTAAAGGGTGTAGAAATGAAAGTGACTTTATGTGGTGAAAAACTGCCATCTCATGTGTGTGGTTTTAGGCTATTGAACAGGTGACAAGGGTCACTATCATGTATGATTTTTGCTCATAATAAAATCCTAAATTTGGTGAGGTTTACAAAATGACTTTGAAATGTAAAGAATAGCAAGAAAAGTTACAAAAAAACACATTTGAGGTTGAATCTCCTTCTATTAAAACAATTCTTAGTCACTCATAAATTTTTGGATTAACATGAAATTTTATGAGTGACTGAGAATAAACACACTTTCTAAGCCTCATAAATTTCATGTCAATCCAAAATTTTCATGTCAATCTCCTTCTATTAAAACAATTTTCAATCACCCATAAATTTTTGGATTGACATGAAATTTATCAGGCTCAAAAAGCATGTTTATTCTCAGTCACCCACACAAACTAGAATAGTATGCACAACTTTTCCAAAAACATTTATTGGAAACAGACACTATATGAAGAAGAAACAAGCCGCCGAAGTTCACTATAATCCAAAAAATGTTGGGATTTTGAACTTTGAATTGCTCCCAACCATTCAAAACAACTTGGATTAACATGAAAATTTTATCACAATAACTCGACTACAAGGGGAACATAACCCAATAAATTTTATTGAAAACAAACATTGGATGAAGGAGATACAAGCCCCCAAAGTTGCAGCCATCAAATGTAGTTTGGTGGACTCAAATTGAACCTATGAACTTTGATTGGCTTACAAAAAAAATTAGTACATGTTGGATTGATCTCAAAATTTTACTACACAAACTAGAAAAGAGAGCACAAATTTCCCAATAAGTTTTATTGAATTTGGGCATGGGATGCAAAAGTTACAACATTTTGAATAGGACTTGAAACTATGTGATAACACTTTAATTTTGGTCCTCTTGAGCGTTTAGGGGTTGCAATAAATTTTGATTTACAATGGGGAGTGGATTGAATGGAAACACATAGTGGATCATTCTCACACTCACTGGCTCCATTCAAAGGCATGTTTTGATTCATTACAGGTGTACCTATGAGCATTAATAGGGACCAAGGCACCTCTAACTTTGGAAAATCATATCTTATTCATTCCAAGTCAAAAAATTAAAATTAAAATTTCCATTGTTGTATTCCTCATTTCTCTTTCTCCCAAAAAACATAAAAAGTCTTTGGGTCCACCCATTTTTGCACAGGTGTCTTTCTCCCCTTAGATGCACGCTTTCTGAGCCTCTTACCTTACTGTTGGACAAGGGAAAGACTCTTATCATAGTGTGAAGCAGTACTGAGCAGCAAAGCAGAATCTTCCTAGCAGGCATCATGTGGAAGAAGAAATTGTATTTTTTCTTTGCAAAGCTTTTCAGAAAAAATCTTAGAGTGAGATGAATGTTCAAAAATGTGATGTGAGAGGGGCTTCATGACACAGTTGTTTTAACCCTTAAATGTCCGGCTCGTGACCATGAAAGTCAGCCCTTTTGGAATCGTGTGACATTATCTAATTTTAAAAAAACAAAAATAATCATTGGGAGTCAAACCACTGTAGAAGATTTCTCCTTTCCACCCCTAATTTTGAGGATGAATAGTTGCATTTTTATTCTACATAGGAGAATTTCTTGTCATCCATTGGACGCAAAATGTCCACCTTGATGTTTAAGGGTTTATTGATTTTTGTCAAGAGTAGTACCATCCTCCACATGTGCATCTAGGTTGAAGACATGGAGGATTTATTATATCACATGCAAACATAAGTCAGAGCATGTGTAACTTCATCATGACAAACAAAAACTTATTCAACCCTTAAAAGATGCGGCCTCCCACAATCAAGGTAGGCACCAAAACTTTTCCAATTATTGGACCAATAGGTGCATAATGAAGTCATTCATCTACCACTTTCCAAGCCTCAACGTCCTTCCAGGGTTAACCATATAAGAAAGGATTGGTCACCTTGGAAATCATCTTTTTGGATATAATGTGAATCATCTACTTAAAAAAATAAATGGAGGCCAAACTACTATTCAAGATCTTCCCTTTTGATACCAAATCCCAATGATGAATATATGTATTTCTATCTTACATAGAAAGATTCTTTGTGATTCATTGAATCACTCTGGATCCGTTATTTGTTAAAATGAGACAATCTGCAATTTTATATTATCTTTGACTTTATATTTAAATAATAATAAATATTTAATATTGACATTTTTTGGTGAATTGAGACTTTAGTATGTTAAAACATTCACGAATCTTTGATTTCATAAAGGTTGGTATGTTCTTAAATTTTTTATTTGTTAAAATAGAGATCTCGAATAATAGGGTCGAAGTCTCAAAATGTCCATTTTGTCTCAATTTAACAAATATGGCCATTGTAGTATCTTTATAAGGTTGACAAATGCCGGAGCCCATGAAAGTGTGGTCAAACATGAAAGCCTTGTACCCTAGATGCTTCATTTTGTCACCAATAATGAATGGATGTTTTTCTTCTAGAGATTGATTCAAATATCATCTATACACTATAAAAAGATTTGAATTTTCTTATGAAAATTTGATATTATTATTAGCAAAATTCATATAAAATACAAAAAAAGCTCAAAAAATCTGAAATTTCTCCATTTGTGTATATTATGGTGTAGAATGTCATGATGTAAACCAACTTTCCATGTTATTTTGTAATTAGAAACTTAATAGAACATGATAATAGGCGTGAAGTTCAAAAGGCTATAAAATACAAAATTTTAGGAATTTTACAAAATATCAAATTGGAGTAGAAAATGGACTTCATCTTTTCTAAAAAAATTGTAGTTCCTAAATGAAGAGCTTTCTACCATCAAGTGATGCATACAAAGTTAATCATTCACTTTTCAATTAGATCAAGGTATGTTTAACTACTCATCAACCACTTTTTGGTAGCATTTGCACTTCGCAGTTGTAGTAGCTACACTTATTTGTGACTCCCTTCTTAAACCACCTCCTACAGATTTTTGCTTGAATATACTCCCATTATTCATGAGATTTTAGAGTTGTTTTTTAAAACATCTATTTTTAGTTTTTTGAAAATTCATACTTTATTCATTTGGTATAAAAAATCTAAAATATTTTTTTGATTACTAGAAAGATTTGACCAAAAATTATGCAATTTAATGAGATACATTTAGGTGCAATTACTTTAGAAGAAGGACCTCCATCCAAGCAATTACTTGTATTATCCCCCAAAAAATGAGTCCATTGTCATTAAATCAAATATAATTTATTTTATTTCTATTTTATTTCTATTTTATTTCTATTTTAATCTTATATTTTTACTATATAATATTATGTATTATCTATTGATTATGCAAAAAATATATTTATGTATAGTCACTATAATATTTTTATAGGTAAAAAACTTGATGAAAAATTAAAATGATTCAATCAATTTGAAATTTCTTTAGTAATTAATTCATCTTTTACTTCCAAAACATCCTTTACAATGACCTTCATGTCAAATTTCTACTATCAATCTAAATATAGCCTCGTTATAATTAACTTACAAATTAATTAATATCCATATGTGAAAAAACCTTTTTTCTATAAATGATGATTTCTCAAAACTTTTGGGTGCTTTATTATGTAGTAGAAAAATAGATTATATTTATCTTTGAAGAATCAAATGTCCATTCATGGAACAATTGGAGTTTGAATAGGTATTGATGAATTCAAAATGAATAATGTTTATGAAAAATTTGACACGAGATGTAGACATTCCCCCTTTGTGGTAATGTAAAAAAAATTCCAATCAAATACTTATTCAAAAGTTATATTGTTTGAAAAAATATAGGTAATATGGGTTATTTTGGGATTCTTTACTAATTAAACTCCTCATCCTCATCTGAAACTTGGCATACATGTTATTGACATGATATAGTATTAAATATTTATAAAAAATATTTTTAGAACAAAAATCTCATACTTAGAGGAGTCAAAACTCGACTAATCTTTCTTATCTTTCTAGACAAGTTTGAAAAAAAAACATTTTTATCTAACTACAAACATTATTATTTTAAAATCTCCATTTTTGAAGATTTTTGAAAATTTTTTTAGTACATTTCAAATGTTTGTTCTTAGTTTTTACTTTACGGATTTCAAAAAGAAATTTTTTTGTTGCATAAGAAATCATCAAATAATGATTAGTATATTGCTAATTTACTTGACTTCTTTGTATTGCAATGATACTAATATGTAAGCCTATAAATGTGAGCCTATAAACCTTGAGCTTAGGTGTAACTAGGTACTTTCATAACTTTTGAAGGTGTCTATAACATACATACTTATAATATTTGTACCTTATAACCATGGAAGGTGTTTATAACTAGGTACCTATATACAAATATTCTATAACCATGGAAAGTGCTTATAACATAGGTACCTAAAATATAGACACCTATAATATTTACACCCTATAACCATGGAAGGTGCTAATAACATAGTTACCTACAACACACACCAATAATATAAATATTCTATAACTATGAAGGGTATCTATAATATAGGTATCGATAACATAAGAGCCTAGGTTTTTAGGCTCATAGGCTTGAGATCCTAGATTCACATGCTAGAATGTATCTAACAGTTGTAGTATTCAATGATGTAGAGTCACAATTTTGTGTAGAAAAAATTTTTACTCTAAGAGGGCTCAAAGTCTATTGATCTTATTTTGTAAAACTGAAATGTAATTTTTCTTATCTCAATTTCAAATATTATAATATTTCAACCCATACAATCAAATGGGCTGAAAATTTTCACACATTTTCATGGTAGTCTATTACACTTTTTTTACATTTGAGGTTCTAAATAAATAAATAATTTTCAATTTTGGTCAATGTGCTAAAATATCACAATTTTTATAATTTATCTTGAAAAGTATCCTTAGTTCTTTAGGGGTTAAAAATCATTTTCCAAGCTAAAAAAAAAATACATATGCCACAATTTTGAGTGGCAGTCACTTATTGTTCAACCTTCTTGTAGGTTACCCATTCCTTAGGGCCTTGTTTGATTGTCTTTTTCTAAGTTTTTTAATGCAATGGGTACCATATCTTTGGAAAAAAATACATATGAATAACATCAATATCATGTAATTTTAATTTTAATTTATGGTGGTAGTAGAAATTTTTAGGCTTCATTTTCTTACTTTTAAATCAAATCTCAAAATGAATATTTTGAAAGTTGCAATCAAGTTTTACCAAGGCACACCCACTTTGGAGATACAAGGAACACAAGGGAACTTTCAATTGCAAGTTCTTGGTGTGCAAAAGCAAAAAAACAACTGTTTAGCCATGATGTCAACTACCATATATAATTATATACTATTTGTTTGTAGAAGAAAAAAATAGTCAATAATTAGAAGGGTTGTGGACCATGAAAAATAAACAAGTGACAAAGAAAATCTATTGATGGGTTCAAATATTAATTGCACATTTTTTGTCCAAATCTTAGGATTGACTTTTGAACAATAACTGTGTATTCATAAGGTGACTATGTCCTAGTATACAATTGCCACGTATCCATGATTGTGAATGATGTACCAATCCACTTAGAATTCTTTGTGTGCATTAAGGTAGGAATATCATAAACCATGCCAATACCATAAACAGTTTTAATGTATCTACTTTTGTCATTTACACCTTGAAATGATAAGAACATGTACGTTGAAACCATTTATGGTACCATCACAATTTATGGTATTTCTACCTTACAAGTTCTTAAATTACACAAAAGCAAATGTTGTAGGTTCACTCAACAATTAGCATCTCATGAAATACAAGGTAATGAGCAGTATTAATAAAATTGGCTAAAATTTACTCTATAGCTACTTAAACTTTTCAATAGCTCAATGTACATTGGAGAAAATCCTTGAAAATATTAAATTTTAGCCAAGACTACAACACACAATAGAAATTGATAACCAAAATTGCAACTTCTTCCACATTAGAATGAGCATCTATTTAGTTAGTTTCATGTTAGTGCAAGACTCCCAATTATCCTTTATAACTTGCAAAATCCTTTTCTTTTTAATATTTTTTAATACTGTTTGTTCTCAAGGTAGGCAAAGTTGATGCTTGTTTGTCTTGAAGGTAGCATACTATATTGCACTAAATTCCATAAACTAGTTTTGGGATCATTAGTAATGAGTGAGTAGCACCTGCAAATGGAGCAAGCCTAGAGTCTGTATGTGGATATCTAATTGTCTTAACTTAATGTGAGTGAGAGATCACAGATCAATGAGTAACTTACATGACAAAGAATTTTTCTTTGTTGTAGACACTAAGTGTTCAATGGATGACAAAGAATCCTTTTATGTTGTAGATACCAAATGTCCGATGGATGGCAAAGAATCCTTCTAAGGTAGAAACACCTATAACTGTCCTTGTACCTAATCTTTGTCCCATAGAGTGCCCTTAAAGTGTCCCTAGAGTTCTATTAATGTATGTAACACATGTTTAATTGTGATTTGCTGACGCGCTTGAAGGACATGTACTGGAATTTGATTTGCTGACAGCTGAATTTTGCGTAGTTCAGATTTGGGTGCACCTATGGGTCAGTTCTGGTGGTCTAGAGACCCACCACTTTGAAAAATTATAAAAATTACATATCACATTAGAATTTTTTTTTAATATTCATGATTTTCTCTTGCTAATACTACAAAATATTAGTCTTAGAAAAATATGCCTCTAACTATGCTGAATTGTTTAAAGTAACAGTTTTGGATGTTTCTACCTTATGTAAGACAGAAGTGCAAATGTTGCACAATAATTTGACCTCCAATGCTCTCAATTGTTTTTTTTAAGCACATGATTCACATGGTACCCAAAAGGAAGATTTCCATGGTGAAAAGCCCGACTCTCTTTGATCAATCTTTGTTGTAACTTAACACCTTCAACAATGAAGAATGTTCTATGAACAATGTCACATGATGTAGTGAGTGCTACTTGTGGTGTTTTTCAATGCACATTATTTATTGTACTTTTTTTTCCTTGGCTTTGAGGTTGGCATGAAATGAAAATGTTCTTTGTTCACACATAGACCAAGAAGGATGTGCTCAATATTTGTTAAGAAAAGTTTCAAAGAAGTGTAGATTGTACTGTAGAAAGATTAGCAGAGAAGCACCGTGTTTTAACCCCAATAATCCCAATTGTGCCATTGTGATCTCAATTTTCAGCGTGATTTTTTAATCTTTTTTTTAAGATTGAAAAATAGACAATTTTTTTGGAAATAAATTAATTGTTTATTTTAATCAAACAATCGGTGCTTAGGAACAAACATTATGCCATCTTGATTTGTAGCCAATCAAGGCATTTTCTTGGAAACGTATATTGGAATCCTTTTCTATATAAATTTTTATATTTTTTCCAAAAAAATTCTCTAAGGTTAACTTTGATTGTTAGAACAATCTCACAATTGGAATTGAGGTTGAGGCACCCATTTCCAACATTATATCCTAAACCATCTTGAAATAGGAAATTTTTTAAATGTATAACTTGCATATAAGAATGCAAAAAATGGTTTACTTAGAGGTACACCATATATTTGAAATTCAAAAATTCATAGCATATTCATACATATGCAAAAACTATCATTTAAAAAAATAAAAATAAAATTCAATTGCCAATGTAGGAAAAATAATTTTGTATGTTGATTCCATCTCAAAGTATATGGAATTGCTTAAAAGGGACATGAATAGGGGCCTCCACCTTAGTACATTTCAATTCCATCTCAAAACTAATAACAATTTTGTTTTTCCCCCATCTTGTAGCTACTTGTTCAACAATTTATTAAAGAATGAAAATCACCTAATTTTTATTCAAAAAATTCCCGAACTCTCAACTAAAGTCTTTATGATAAAAAAATTGAAACACAAAAAAAAAAAAAAGATAATTCAAATATTTTAAACCATATTTTCTTCACTTTGGACACAAATATCTTGTAATCTATGTGGTTGGAGTTTCTGAAATTTCTTCCACACATTCTCATACTAGTCCCTCACAACATCCTACAATTACATATGCCAAAATAATATTAATAATAATATTTTTTGGGCTCTTTGCACTATAAATGATAATTTGAGCCTTTTTTTATGAAAAAAAACCGAAAACCAAAAACCAAAAAAAAACTTATGACTCTAGGAGTCAAATTATAAATTTAACAGATTTTAAATCTCTTGCTATTCTGCATCCACTGGTCATTTAAATTCACTATTTACAAAATGGGATCAATGTTCACAAACACTTATCAATATTCACTGAATAATGTTTATTTTGTTTTACAAATCTATGGAAATTTCCAAAAGTTTCAAAATTGTGTAAAAGCGCCAGCTAGAAAAGGCACTAAAATGGCTTTGGCATATACAAAGAATGGTCATTCATTTACATAGGCAGTTTTAGAAGTTGTTAGGGTTTTTATGAGAGAGTTCACATCAAATTACAGATATCATTAAGAGTCTTTAAGTGACAGCTAAAGCATTTTAGAGGATGATGAGTTAAATGTCACTGATGAGAAGATGGTGTTACACTTTGGTAGTTTCTTCTGCTACTTTTTTATTCCCCAAATTTCTTTATTTCTTTTTCTTTTTTAATGGCACAATGGCTGAGCATTTGTGTTCCTTCTAACATCCTGTGACGGCCATATTGGGCATGGCCATGCTCTTTTCTAATGTAGTCTATGAGCTCTTTAAGTCACCCTACATACAAAACTTTGCAAGCCTATTGTCCTCTTATGTTGCCACAATGACTAAATTGATTGTGCATCTCTTCCTCATGAACACATCTCTTTAATTTTTTACATGGACTAGTTACCATTCAGCCTTCACAAGAGCCACAAACCAATTTGTGGCGCTTTTAGGTGTACCCACCTTATATACATGTGTAAAATTATGTGAAATGTCCATGTCACCATATGTCATGTGCATGATGTCATGTGTACATTAATATGATGGAAAATGGGCCGCCCATTGGAAAAGGCCGGTACCCCAAATAAATAGCAGTGAATTTTGATGGCCAAATTACTGACTGGTGACTGCATTCCATGACGCAGGTCACAGCTGCCCTGAACTGATGAGACAATTCTTCAACTACCAAAATCTCACTTAAATGGGTACCCAATATTGCCCTTTTTTTTCTATGAAAATTATTGGGCCTTGAAACTACTCCTCAGGCACATGTTGTGTGAAAATTTCAAAGAAAAAAAATAAAAATTTCATTTGTAGTGAGTTGTCCAAAATCGTTATATTGTCAAAAAAAATGTAGTTTGGTCCATTAGGGGTTAAAAAAAGAAGAAGGTTCTATTGTACCAAAGAATGAAGCATTTGGATACAACAAGCAAAAGTTAAAAAGTAAGGTCAAAGTCTTTTTTTGAGAGGGTGGATTTTTGAAATCATTTCTTCAACATACATAAGGTGAAGGCACCTAAAAGCATCCATATTCCCATTCTTCAACATATCCTAAACTGTTACTAAATGTGTCCCTAAACTTTCATTAATGTGTCTTCCAAATGCTTAATTCTAATTCACTAACGCATTTGAAGGACACATACTTAACTTTGATTCATTGATTGCTGATTTTTGCAAATTTCAATTCAAGGTCCACCTATGTGATAGTTTTTTGATGATGGCACTTTGAAAAATCATAGAAATTATATACCACATCGAAAAAAATCTAATTTTTGTTTAGTATTCATGATTTTCACTTGCTAATACTGAAAAAAATATATCATTTCTCAGAAAAGCTGCCTCCAACTATGCTGAATTGCTTATATTGACTGCTTTTGGTTTACAGAGTCATGATAGTGGTGTAGGCAGGGTGCAATTTGGGGTGTATGCACCTTGCCTACAACCACCTTTTATTGCACCCTGTCCACAACCACCTTTTATTGCACCCTACCTACAACCACCTTTTATTGCACCCTCTCCACAACCACCTTTTATTGCACCCTCTCCACAACCACCTTTTATTGCCAAATTTCAATCCCATATTTTTTTCAGTTCTGCAAGTACAACTGGGAGTTTTTGTTTTGTTTTTTTAAAACAAATGAAGCAGAATTTCATTGCAAGGAGAATAAAATAAATACAACCCCCCAGCCACAAGTGGCCATAGGTGAACCATTTTATTCCAGAGTCTCAGATGCACTGGTCTAATGCATGGCATGTACACTTCTTCTAGTGCTTCATAATAAATAAATCCAGACAGTCAGGTTCAAATGTTCAATTCATCTGAATCTGTAGCTGATCTCAGAATCAAGTAAATCACCACCATTGATGGGCATGAAGTCAAAAGCCTAATCCACATGCATAGAAATCACAAAATAATTCAAAACCTAAGGTGGCTTATCCATTTGCAACCACTTAAGCAATTACACATATTTGGAGTGCAGTTTTTTTGAGTGCGGAGTTTTTCCCATATATCGAAATAGAGTTTGGAAGGATTATATACAATCCCTCTTTTTTTGGGCACCACGGGGCTAGAAAGCACCATTCCAAATGGTGGGACAAAAAAGCCTAGAGGGAAAAAAGTGAAAATTAAAAATATTTTACTCTACAACTGTCTGGGGTTTTAGACTTGGTGCTGAATAACTGTACCTTTGATAGACTCGTCCGCCAGAGTTTTCATGGCTGTGGCATTCAAGTTTTGAATGTGAGCACCAAGTTCCTCCCGCCCAACGTCTTTCATCACCTTAGGTGCTTTTGTTGGGAGCTTGGCTTCGCCATGTTGTTGTCCATGTAGGTTTCCTTCATAGCCAACGGAGCGAGATGCATTCAATTAATAAAGCGTATGTAGGAAGCAGTGCTCTACTATGCATCTTCATTCCACTCCTCGTTTGTTCATTGCACCAGTCCGTACCTCCTCCCCTCTCCTCTTTAGTTAGCCCTAGGCACTTTGCAAAATGTGATGGAGCATTTGTTACCACTCCGCTTAGTTATGGTGGAGTGCCACCTTTGTATGATGGAATCAGGAAGCATTTGTTTCCACTTTGCAGAGGTTTTGGACGGCCTTCATTGCAGTGCTTGGTGGATGAGGGGTTGAGATTGCTATTGAGATTGCTTCAAATGGGGTACGTTGTTGGCTTCAGAGATTGCCTCCGCCCTCTCATTGTTTCTCATTGCTTGCCATGAGTTCCCAATTGTAAAACATTATCTTAGCGCTTTGTTTAGCCTTAAAGCTCTAGTTTTGGTTGTATATTTTTTTTGACAAGGCTATGGTTTGAATGTAATTTGCCAACAGTGCTCGTCAATGTCGTGATCATGCTTTAGGATTTTCATGTGTAGTTTCTGTAATCTTCACTAATCCTATTTTTATTTCATGCTTGCTCAGTAAGGTTGCATCTTCATTTTGGCCATGTTTGGAGAGGTGCAGTAGCAACCTGATGCAACTAGATGGTGAGTTGCCTAGTGCCACAATAGATCTAGGGGAAGAATTTTTGCGAGCTACAAATCCCTTAGAAGCCTATCACCCTGATCCACAAGAAGAGGTTTTGCGAGAGGCTATTGCCTGATTGAACCAAGAGTTAACTAATATTGCGAAGGTCAAAGCAAATCACGCTGCAATTTGGAGGGTAGAGAAAGAAGCAACTGAGCAGCAACGTGTGGTGAAGGGCAAGGTTGTCTGTGATGAAAATAAGAAGGCATGTTGGATGCCCGTGAAGCTACATCCATCGCAAAATTCTTCACAAGCTCAAGGAATTCACTTAATCTGCAACTTTTGTTGCTTAGTTTGTCATTGTTTGATTCAATGTTGTTGTTAGGAGAAAGTGAGACCAATGAAGTTTCTATGAATATTGTGTCTTTCAACAAAGTGTTTTTGGGTTCATTGTCGCCTTTGATGTTGTAGGGTAGAAGCAATAGCAGTTCAAAGTCTCCAGAGATCACAATCTAAGCTCGTCAACATCTCGTGGAAATCTCTGACAAGGAAGAAGATATTGAGTTTGACAATGACTTGCAGTAGGTCCTACCAAAAAAAACTTAAGAAGAATTATGATTGCACTTGTTGGTTTCAAAACAAATGGACCGCGAAGATCGCTTGGGCAGATGGTGAAGTGCATCTCGTGAAGTGCAAAGTTTGTTTGACTTTCCAAAAGAGCCGAAGTGAAACACCTTAACTAAACGTGAAGGCAAGAGAAAAGCAACTTTTTTCATGCCGAAGTACAATGTGAAAGTCGGAGAGTGGTACATCTCAAGAACTACTTGACATTAGATAAATTTGCAACATTTTGCTATGAGGCAGCTCACTTCAGTGCTTCAATAAGTTAACTTGACCACAACTGCAGCTAAGTCAAAGAAAATTGTCTACTTCAACACAATCTATCAAATCCTATCCTCTAGGTGTCCTATGGTGGAATATAAAGAGAGGTAGGCATTGTATGCCTTCCTCCACATCCAAAATTTGCCACGCATGCATTGGATAAATACTTTAGGCTGGAAAATGGCAGCAAGTGAAGGAGTCCATTAAGAAGAAAATTAGCAGTGCCAGCTTTGTCGCAATTACTTGTGACGAAGTCACTTCTATTGACAATGGTAGTTGGCTGTGCATCCACGCATACATTGCAGAGAACTACGTCAAAATTTCATACCTCATCTTGTTGCAACGCTTGGTCAATGGGTTTGCTATTGATATTCTAACATTGTTGATAATAAAAGCTCTGAAGTGTGGAGGCAACCTCACATCTGACGAAATTTTATGAAGATTACTTTGCCTTGGCGCGGATGGTGTGAGCAACTTTCAAGAAGCATGTATTGGAGTCACAACTCAAATTCAAATAAAGTTCACTCCTTTTTGTTTGGGAGTTCATTGTATGGAGCACAAGTGCAACTTGGTAGCAAAGTTGTTGTCCAATTTGCCTATTTTTAGCGTCATAGAGCAAGTGATTCAAAGAATACATGCTTACTTCAGCAAGTCCCCAAAGAGCCTTTGTGAGTACCAAAAGCTCGCTGAGATTATGGAAACAAAGGGATTGAAGTTTCTTCTGCAAGTGACCACACGCTGGGTTTCACTCTTGGAGTTGCTTTGGAGGTTGTTGGTAGATCATTGGACACTTATTGCAAAGATGAACACCAATGCTAGGAAAAATGATGTTGTCAAGGTGCTTCTTCTATTCCCTTAATCAGTTGCTTGTGCCTATGCTATCATTTGCTTTGAATTTTGCATGTCGCTGTTGTTTTCTATATATGAGGGCTTTGTATGATGATAATTTTGTAAATGGCAAGTAGAGCAAGCTGTGTTTGAAAATGATGTTTGTCTTGCTTGACCCACCTATTGATTCTTATTGTTTCTTGTGCGTGACAAAAATGCTTGCCTCTGCTCCTCGATCCTTATTCCACTATAAAAAACTAGTGTCAAAGTTGACATATTTTTTTGGACATCATGTTACATTGGCCATCACTGTTGATATAAAAATATGGGTTATGATGTCCAATGTAACATGATGTCCAAAAAAATACGTCAACTTTGACACGGGTTTCTTATAGTGTTCCATCCTTGAGATGACAGTCTTGATGCCATTCTTGGAGAGTGTGGACTTGTTGGTCACATTTGCATAAAAGCAGGATGTTTACATACGTGATTTTGTAGTAGCGTTGAAAATTGCAGAGGGGCAACTGTATACCTTATACGTAGACAAGAGTACCGCGTTTGGTACAAATGAGTTTTGAGTGTTCAAGCATGTATTAGACTACTTTCACAGCCAAATCCACATGAAGTGGATATGAGACTTGAATATGGAATCTGCCCAACTAGTTTTCGTTGCTAATGAAGAAAAGATTTGGACTCTGTATGATAATACTTTTGAGGACCGTAAAGTATTGGCCTCCCTAGTGTGTGCTATGAAAATTGAGCACACAAGTTTGTTTTTCTAATCTAAACTATGCCTTTGTTTTTTGGTACACATTGAATTCTAGTGGTCATTAATATTTGGTGGAAAAGGATTAGCTGTTGAGTTCCAATGGGAAACCCTTGAGCATCACCAAGTACTTGTCTCCTACTTATTTTTCCTCTCGTGTGCAACCACTATTAGTTCTCATTGAAATTTGGTGGAAAAGCCTATGTAGGGATTATTTGTTTGTCAGTATGCGCTGCTTGTTTTGTCTTGCCCAAGCAAAATAGAACATGAGTAGAATTATGTGTTAAAAAACTTCAGATTAGAAGAATATAAATGAATTCTGATGGGTTACTATATTACATTGGTTACTAAAGAATATATGTACATTGCATGCAATTTCAATTCAGAAGTGTTTCCACAAAGCTCCAGACTTCAGGAACATGCCATCTAGTCATCGAGTTTTGTAAGTGTGTTTCCTAAGATTCATCCAGAATCATCGAGAGCATCTTTTCTTGCTCAATTATGTGGTAGTTGTTTTTTGGTACTGAGAAATACCTACAAGAATATAAACGATGATGAGATGCAAGTTGTCGACGATCTATGAAAAGCCTTCAAAGATACTTGATGGGTTTGATCGTGGAGTTGTTTGATTGTAGTGCTCAGTTTGGCATGCAATGCTCAATTTAAATGTATAGAGAGCTTGTTCAGTGTTCATTGCATTTCCATCCATGTTTGTTTTTGTATCTGTGGATCCTTGTAGTAGACCATAAGCTTATCTTTTAAAATTGAAACATAGTTGTTGTCTAAATGTGGCAAGGGCAGCAAGGCAGTTATTGAGGGAGCTGCAGTCACATTTTTCTTCACATAGTGTCATGGAAGCTTTGGGAGTTGTATACCCCTAATATTGGTTGCAAAGTGAAGTTGAGGAGTGTTTTCCAAAACACTTGGTTACTTTGATGGTGTATTACTACAAACCGAAGCTCATAGAAGTGGATAAAGTGAAGCGGTTGATCCCTCCTATGTTAGATCACCATAGGTTGGAGATGGAGCAGGGTCTATTTAAACTTGAGATGCTGAACAATTCCAAGAAGCATATGGAAGCTCCATTGACCTCAACCCTTTGACATAGCTATGGTGCTATTTAGATTCTTATACTGTTTTGAGAGTAAAAGCCTTTCCTGAGTTTTACAAGCTCGTTGAAGTTGCTATAATGCAGGTCCTAGGGTTTGTAGAGGACGAAAGATGCTTTAGTTTCCTTTCCTTTCTGAAGAACAAGTTACGAAATTTGTTGGACATACACCTGGAATGTGTGGTGGGAATGTACTCCCAAAAGATCTTCACACTGGAGACTTTTCCATACAATGAAACTTACAATGATTGAGGGGCTGGTGCGGAACAACGATATGGGCTTTGAGCTTGATTTACAAGCTACTGATTTTATTATAGTAGGCTATAGGTTTTCATCTAAATTGGAGTGGTCCTTGCATGACTCTTCCATCTACTATTTCACATTTTTTCCACTCTATCATAGATCTACTAGTGCACATTTTGAACACTTACTTTAGCAAGTGGTGCCTACTTTTCTCCACAACAAACAATGAAGAAGCTTCACATTCGTTGTTGTAAATCTCCAAAGTGCCAAAAAATAACTGTATTGTTTTGAAAAATCACCTTTTGTACTTTGTAAAATTTGAATGTTGTGCCAAGATGTCCCCTCAATTTCCAACAGACAATGCTACATCTAGAATACATACAATGAATCATCACCTATAAATTTCCTTTGAAAAAATGGACCTCTTGCCATGTGGGCAATACAAAAAATCACACCTGTAGCTAGTCTGGCTTTCTGCCAAAATCGAAAAAATGGTTGATTGTATATTTTTCCAGAATTTTATTATACAAAATATAATAATTATGAATTTTTTAGTGAAAGATTTTATTTGACCTATAATGGTGGTATAAACCTTTTTACTTTTGACCATATATTGATTGCAAAATCGACCAAGGATTGGTTGTAATATTGATAGCCTTACAGTCAATCATAATGCACAACTGCTCCTTGAACTGCACCACTACTTCACGGAAATAAAGTAGCCTATAGATCGGAAATGGGGTGATGGTTGGAAATGGATCAGCTACTAAGGTAAAATAGCCCATTGTGGTCAAATGACCCATTGTAGTCAAATGATCCATTGTGGTCATCTAGAAAATGACCCCATTGTGGGGTTTTTTTAGTATGTGAGATGTGGGCAACAATCTATGTTTTACATGACAGTAATGGAATGAATAGTGACCTCAATAGGAACTTCTAACTTTTCAATGCAAAATTCATTGTAAAAATTGACTTTTTAGGCCTTCTATAATAGAAAATATTGTGACTAATTCATTGTAAAAATTGACTTTTTAGGCCTTCTATAATAGAAAATATTGTGACTAATTCATTGTAAAAATTGACTTTTTAGGCCTTCTATAATAGAAAATATTGTGACTGTATTAGGTAGTAAGATGAGCATTATGAATTCAGATTTTGTTGGTTATGGGGTAGTCTATAGACTCTTTTGGACCATGATGCACTAAACACTTCAAAAATTCCTAGCAAATTCATAATTTCTCAAAAAAATATAATTTCAATTACACTTGCTATTTCTCACACTTGTATTAATGTGGGAAAAAATTGAAAATTTTCAGCAACAAGATGATGTCAAACTCCTCATTTTGACCACAATGGGCTATTTTATCTTATACATATCTGTTGTTTTTTGGCATTGGCTCACTTTTCTACATGCATCCACTCAAACTTGGACATATGCCAAATATGTTAGTTTTTAGTAGTTGAACTAATCTTGTTGTGTAGAAACATCTACTTCCTAGTTGCGGATTGTGTTTCAATTCATTGTTAGATCCATTTTATACTAGGGTCCAAGTGTGATGTGAAATTTGTTGACTTTGCAACCCATGGGACCAACTTAAATTGGATCTAAAGTTGAAAAATTGGGCTTGGTAAAGTAACTCAAGGATTATGGCAAAACAATTAATAGTACAAATTAAACTTAAGTTGAAAAAAAATTAGGCCTTGGAAATTGGGTCAAGGATTATGGCAAATCAATTATTAGGTACAAATTGTATCTGAGTTGAATAAAATTTGGATGTAGAAATTGGGTCAAAGATTATGGTGAATCCATTATTTGCACAAGTCATACCTAAATTGAAAATTTGGTTTTGGGAAATTAGGCCAAGGATTATGGCAAATCCATTATTAGCACAAAATCATACCTAAGTTGCAAAATTGGGCCTCAGAAATTGGATTAAGGATTACATATGGTGAATCAATTATTAACATTTGAGCCAATTTTTTGGCGCCAATAGAAGGCGATGTAAGCACTACATAAGTGGCCATTGGATGAAAAAAATATTGAGTTTGGTTTGCAATATAAAGTCTATTGGTCCTATTTTTGATTCAATTTAAAGATCTAAGCACTCCTATTGGTTGATTTTGGTGATTTTGAGATTGGACCAACATTTGGATATTAATGTAATGTGAATTATCTAGTTTCAAGTCTCCATGTTTAATGTTTGTTTCTTTTAAAAATAAAAATAAAAAATTCATTTTAAATTAAGAAGGTTTATCCTAAGGGTCATCCATTAAAAAATAAAATAAAAAACAAAGGAGAAATAAGACACTTATTTATTGAATTGGTGTGTGTAGATGGAGTTAAAATTATAATTAGGTATTATTATTGGCATGTAGACAAATGGAAACCATTAATATTTAAAATAAATAAATATAAAAATAGAAGAATTTTGTATTTTTTGTGAATTTTCAAAACCAAGAATTAGAAAAAACTTCAAAGTGTTATGTAGGTGCTTGTTTGTAACACATGGAAAAAGACCCTAAACCAATCACTAAAAACTTGTTGCTTTACAATCATAAAGTGCCATTTGTAAAATAGGAGCCATTTAAAAGGGAATGGTTTGAGATCATATTGGTGACACTTCAATAGACACCTATTTGACATAATGGGAGGGGAAATGGTATCAAGTAGCTATACTTTAAGAAAAAAACCCATATTCTATTTGGAACAAAAATCAACCTTATAAAGATCCTCCCAAACCAAAGTAGTCACCAAACTATTCTAATTATTAGACCAATAAGTGCATTATTTGCACGATTATTTGTTTTTACAGTGAAGTCAACCCTCACTCCTTTTAGATTTGCAAAGTTCTTAGAATATCTCTACTTTGAGATGGTATAATAGTGTGATTAACAACCACTTTAGAGGCACTTTAGAGTAGTCACTATAAAGAAATATCATGGGTGAGAATAAGAGCTCTAGATTTGCATTGTATAAGCCTTTATTTGTTGACATTGCAAAGCCTACTAATAACAATAGTCCAAAAACAATGGTTAATGACTTTGCGGATGTGGATGGTTGGCTTAACCCCTAAAGGACCAAGGCTTTATTTCTGCCAAAAAACACTCAAAACTGCCATTTCTGTAGCAAAGAGTAAAAAAATTTTGAAAATTATTATTTTTGCACATCCAACCGTAGGATCTTATACCTTACTAGTATGGAAATGTGTGGAAAAAATTTCAGAAATTTTGACCACATAGATTAAAAGATATTTGCGTTTAAAGTGAAAAAAATAATTTTTTCAGCACCTTGCGGGACTGGATTATTTGACTTTGAACTTTTTTAACTTCAATTTTTTGCACTACAGAGTTTTGAGCTTTAAATCCTTATTGTGGGAAATTGAGTTGAGAATCTAGAAAAAAAGAAAATTTTAAGAAAAATATTAATTTTCATGCTTAAAAAAATTGTTAAGTAGAAGTAGGTATGAGAATGAAGGAAAATCTAAATTATTAATATCTTTAAGATGGAATTAAAATGCACTAATCCCAATGGTGAGATTGTTCTAGCAAACAAAAAAAATCATGTAAAATTTGTTTCTTAGAAAAATTGTAAAAATTGCATTCAGAAATGAATTCTATAAGTTATTTTTTCAGGAAGATGCTCTAACTGCCCGATAATCAAGATTGTCCATAACTTTCTCATAATAAGTCCAAATGGAATGAATCAAAGCTTCCCATGCAGACAAAAATATAATCTACAAGAAAAAAAATCCAAAAAAGAAAAATTCAAAATTTTGCAAATTTTTTTTGCTGCCCGGACTGCCCCCCGTCCCCTACTTTGAGCTTATTTGGTCATAACTTTTGTTTCCGGGCACCAAATGTGAAAAAAATTATATTCCCACAAAGCTCATCAATTTTTTTATCTTCAAAAAAAGTTTCAAAAAATCATGACAAAATTTCAGCCCATAGGTACCTGCCCGAAATCCAATTTGTCCCCCGAAGGGACAATGGTCCTTTAGGGGTTAAAAAAGTTTGCTTGTTATACATTCATTAGTTGTGCTTGGTCATTATTATTATTATTATTTGATACAAGCATGTTGAACAATACACTGCAAGGTAGATAGGCTGATTTCATGTTAGATAAACCACCTGTCACTGCCAGCCAGGTATCAAACCCGCAACCATACCATTCAATTTGGGTACCTTTCCACCATCATTAGGTAATTTAGGGTCATCTCGGATCAATGCTTGGTTACTTTGATGACTTTGCCATTAACCCCTAAAGTTCCTTCACTATGTTTTCATTGAAAATGCTCCAAAACTGCCATTTCTAGTACAAATACCAAATTTTTGAAAAGAAACTTTTTTTAACACATGTAACTGTAGGATCTTGTAGTATATTAACTTGAGAACATGTGGTAAGAATTTCAAAATTTTTTACCACTTGGATTGCAAGATATAAGCATTCAAATTCATTGAAATCATTTTTTTAGCCTTGCAAAAAATGTTGAAAATTGAGTAAGATAGAGGACTTCAAAGTTTATTTTAGAGTAGAAAATCCATAACTGCCCACAAACAAAAAGCGCTCATAACTTTCATCTCATTGATCAAAATGGAATGATTCAAAACTTTCTATGTATATATAACTCCTAGAAAACCAATTTCAAATTTTTGTTTTAAAAAAAAATGATTTTTTCCAACTAGTGAAAAAAATAACATATTTGGCCATAACTTTTGACTCGTATTTCCAAATGTCATGAAATTTGGTGTTTATGAAAAATATTCCTTACCTCTACCTTCTATTAAAATTTCAGCCTAAAATATGCAAATCTCTAGTTACATGTACCTACTCAAAATTTCAAAAAAGCAAGCCGATCCTCTAGTGTAGCACAAAATATGAGAAGAAATAATAAAACAACAAAAAAAAATTTGTTCACAATACCAAGTAGAGATGCTCTTAAAGGTTAATAAGTTACAAGTACATATGACCCCAAAGCTACACCATGAAGAATCAAATTGTTCAACAATTGCCTTGCATTTATTCTAGACAACTTATAGAATTTGAGGAGTTACTCTTCCTTGTATGTGTGTAAGGGCATCTCCAATTGTATGGGGAAACATCATCTTGGGGAAATACAAGGAAACTATTTGTTTCAATAAATTCCTATTTATTCTACCATTGCAACTTGCTATTTTATCTTTCAATCAACTATAAGGTTCCTAGCGGCCCAAAGTAGAAAGAATCTCCATCATTGTAAATCATGTGAATTATTTAAAGAAGTAGTTATAAAAAGTTGTTCCTAGAAAAATTGTGATTTTTGGCATGCTAGTGAAGATATTTTGGCAAGGTCAAGTATTTATTGCTCACTTTTCATTCCAAAAACACTAGGTTGGACTTGTTTGGCAAATTGTTGGCAGTTCTCCCAAAATAACTCTAATCCAACTAAAAACCACCACACCACCACTATAATGATAGGGCAACTATAGGCAATTTTGTTAAAATGGCCCTATTATACTATTTTGGTAGTTTTTACAATTTAGACTAGGCAATCTAAAATGTACAAACTTCTTAGATGTTTGAAATCTATATTATTTTTAGATGTTTTAAATCTATATGTGTGCTAGATGTTATTTTTATAATTCAAATTATACTATCTGAAATCTATATAAGTCCTAGATTTTAAAATCTAAACAATGCCAAGATTTTTGAAATCTATACATGTTCTAGATGTCACTTTTATGGTTCAGAGTGTGTAGTCCGAAAATGGCACATGGAATTTTACCATTTTAACAAAATTTCCCATGACTCTACAAAACACTCCCTAATGCAAAATGGTATTGGTCTTTCTTTATTCCTAGTTTTGCCATTCTCCTCCTCAAATCCAACAAGTTGGCTAAATGTGAAGAGTTAATAACTTGGTTCATAATTGTCATACCTTTTCAAGCATTGTGATGTGTGTCAATAAATTGAACCTCCTTTTTGTGTGATTTTTTTTTTCAATATAGAAGCTTTTCTTTTCTTTTTTATAATGCAAAAAAGTCCATTTGAGGTTTAGATTGCGAGCTTTTGCATTGGATCAATTTTTTTTAAAGTCACTCAAAAGGAATGAGGTCCGTCCCCCTCTACTTGAAATTTTTTGCTAATAGATTAGGGATGCCCTCAAACATCACTCTTGAAACCAAGTGATACACTTGGATAATGTTGAAGGTCTCTTAACCCTTGAAGGATAGACTAGTCGCCATAGAAATCATTTGTTTTGATACCGTGTGAATTGCTAGCATAAAAAAAAGTAAAAGCTCATTGGAAGTCAAACTACTATAAAAGACTTCTTTTCATACAAAATTTGGAGGGTGAATAGTTGCTCTTCTATCCCACACAATGGGTGGTTCTACTATTGTTTGTTGTAGTTTTGGCTAAAATGTCTCCATTGAAGGCCCTTTTTTACAATGTACTAATAGTGCAAGGATTTTATTTGAATTGAAGGAGATGCTCAAGTGCATCCTCCCGGGCAATTGCAAATTGCTATACTAACAAAATATGGATTGAATTCTTTCTATCACATTTTGAAAATTCCACTTGTTTATCAAATCGTCTCTTCAAAATAGGTTCAGGAATGTCAATTCATTAAAATTGGAGGTATTCCATACATGTGGCATTTTCATTACCATGTTGTGATGGTATGTAGATATGCAAATAAATGGGGAATTTCATTAAAATGGCAGATATTCTGTGACTTTGGCATTTCCACAGTTCAAACCAGGCGGTCTAAACTTTATTAGTGTCCTAGTTTTTTTTAATCTATACCATTATTAGATATCTAAATTCTAGAAAATATGTAGATTTTCTAAATCGACTGGTTTGAAATTTACATCTTTCCTAAATGTTAGATATCTAATAATGGTATAGATTTCAAAAATCTAAGACACTAATAGAGTTCAGACCGCTTAGTCTAAATTGTGGGAATGGTACATGGAATATTGCCATTTTAATGAAATTCCCCATATAATCACATGCAAATTATGTTTCATCTACAACATTGCACATCACTAATTCAAACTTTCCATCCTCATCCACCTTCCCACTTCTCAACTATTTCTTTTTGTTTCTTGCTTGAGGGTCCTGTTGTGCCGTTTTGATGGAATTGTGCCAATTTAGCAAAAGTGACATTTATGTATATTGAATTTAGTAGTTATGGTTTGATTTTAAGGTGGCTATTATCCAAATAAGCATTTGAGGATAGTTCCCAATAACCTATACTCAACTTCTTTTGGTCCAATAACCAAAGTATTTGTGTTCTTGAGAGGTTGGTTAAAGAAAATCCGAGGAGACAATTCCCATTTATTGTAAAGAGATTTATTATGTCTTATTTTACAAAATACTATAACTTATACACTTATGATTGTGATGACATGTATTTCATTGGAAAGAGGACATTACTCAGAGCTTTCAAAATATGTATTTTGGGTATTAAAAATGTTTATCTAAGATTAGATGAAACACATAATAAGTGAAAAACAAGGCATTTTATTATGCAAGAATATGAGGATGAGAAGGTCCTTGAATTTTAGGACTTATTATAAATTTTATCTTGTTATCTATAGAATTTTCTATCAAAAGAGAATATTTTAAGTAATTATAAATGAATAAGCAAGTCTAAATTAACTTATTCTACCGCATAGCCTTGCCGGTAATAATTATGAGTTGCCTGCCGGGAAAGAACCAGGTTATAGTTAGAGCATTGCCACCAATTGTGTGTAATGGTCTCGGCAATGACACTCCGTCTTTGCCGTGCTTTTTTAGTGGCAAACGGCTCTACACCAGCAACCCATCACGGTACAACCATCCCATTAGATACACATTTGCACAACAAGGGAGGGACTTTGTAGAGGGTAGTATTACACTCACGTTATCCTAGTCAACATAGACTATTCTCTCAATAGATGCCAATGTAGAAGTTACGGAGGGTGGTGGTGGAAAGGGAGGAACTTTTGCGAGGTGGAGGTAGACACAAGGCAGAGTGCGCATTGACCGCGGACAACCAAAGCGGAGGACTAAGCATCGCAATTGTGTTTTTTGTTTTCGCACATTTTGTAGGAACCAAAGCAAGGGACTGAACAAAAGAGTGGGAATTTTAAGAGACGCATCACAGATCACTACAATGCGAATAAGCTAGAGATGTGCAAAGATGTGGGAATGCTTTGGAACCAAGGGTTCACAATGCACTCACCATATATTCTTCAAGGGATGAAAAAATAATAAAAGACTCTATATATAAGAATATACAATTATATAAATATTTTTCACAAACATAAAATTAGATAAGTATTCTATAAATATCCATGACTACATGTCATAGACATTTACAAAGTAAAAGATAAAGTTTTTTTTTTAATCCATTAGTATGTTCTCTTGAGAGTATGTGTTCATATGGGACTTAAATTAATTCAAAAGTCATCTTCTTGAAAAGCACACTCCACTGTTCATTGTGTTTTTTCTAATGAAAGACTTCATACACTACAAAAATCATCAGCAAATGTGATTGGGAAACGATGATTGGGAATGAGTGACTATCCGGAATGACTGCCATTCCATAATTGCACCGCTCCTAGCAGAGGAGGGAAGCGACAGTCATTGTTTAGTCAACAGTGTGACTACGGGTTTAGGTTAAGGGACTTTCATCCATACTTGGAGTTTGGAGAGTATATACGGGACAAAGTGAATAATGGAGGGCCGACCCACTGTCCAAGGCAGATCTTGCAGTGACTTTCATTTCTCTAATGTAACTACTTTATGACTTTGGTGTGACTAAGAAATGACTGCGATGCTCTTTTGGGGAAGTATCCTACTTCTAACAACTCACTACACGTAGAAATGGGTGCCTTTATTACATGGTACAGTAAAAGATAAAGACAAAAGACAACGATATTTCCTTAGGGGACGGTGCAACTCAGTAGTTGAGTTTACAAAGTGTACATAGCGGCAGTTACTTCAACGGCTTCTTCTTTTTATTTACAAGAGGGGATGAGTTTAGGGTCTCACAAATTCCCTAGAGTTTCTCTTATGTAGCTATAGTATTAAATGGATTTAGGAAATGAAGCCCCCAATAATGCAAGATGGCAAGTGGTCTAACACCCCTAAAATTGAAGGATATTTTGGCACAGAAGAAACTCTAAAGAGAACATTTGTCACGACATGGTATTGAATTCATATTTGCAAAGCCTCCCCAAATTAGGAGGGATGTAGGGTTCCTTGACATGGTATTTAACATACACAATTTCCAACGTATAAATTTCAGGGTGTTACTAACACTTCCACAAATGCGGGACTAGGATGCTTTGACATCCCCAACTACAAAATATTATTTTTAGTATTTTCTATCTTCATGTAGCAATACAACATGAATATGAAAGCACAATCTACTTTTTCATTTGTGGCATATAAAATTGGGATCCTTGCACTGGGTGCAAGCATCATCTCAATTGTGAGTGCCTCAAAATGTGTGTTGGAAGCGCATCCATGAGTTGGGGCTACCTCAACAACACAACTACGTGACCTCTACTATGCAACTACATAGTGACTTAAAAATGACTTATTCAGGTCATACTTTAGTCATACAATAGTTAGTACATAGAGGACATCACTGCCCTCAATATATGCATTATCATTTACTATGTTGTAAGTGATCCTCCCAACTACAAAGGACAAGCCTATCTTTACCATTAGAAAAGGCAAAAAAAGTTGTAAGTATGATTTTCCATACTCTTTCACTCATTATAAATTTTTATCATTGAAATTCTTGGATCTTCATCTTTTTATTCATTAGTGTATTGATTTTCATTTTTTTTCAATAGGAGATTTTTTTTTTCAAGTCATGCATCATTGGTGGTCTTTACTTTTAGTGGTTGTATGTTATTTTTTTCCTCATGCTAAATCCATTGCATTATTTAATTTAACCCCTATTGGTATGCTAATACTAACTTTTGAAAAGTTGCACCTTTGTTAAAATACTACTTGAAAATATTTAAGGTGAATCAAATTTGAATTTCTAAGGGATTTAAGAAAATATGTTTAGATTATAATAAACATACATTGATGCTTGTAATTTGACATCCTAAAAGTTGAAACATACATACACAAAGGTATTTTGATGGTTTTAGAGGTAATCATCAAGTCTTGTTTCCTCCTAGCATAAACAACAATGTTGTTTCTTTGTTGTCACTACAAAATGATTTCTGACAACTGTAATATGACTTCCTATGACTACAAAATGACTTCAAAGTGACTCAATATGTTGTACACCTACTCTACCACAACTTCAACACAACTATAGCAAGATTCCTACATTTTACAAGTTCCATATGGTTTGTCTTACTCCCTACCACCACACTTGTATAAAAGGCTTGTCATTTTAACTCTTTACACTTATACACTAATTGGCTTGGGAAGTCATGTAAGATATATGTAAAATAAAATGTATGGCATAAAGTTCCATATGGTATATGGTGTATTGCTATAGCATTTTGAATGTATTCATATGCAATTGTAAAATGACTATTCTTAAATATCAAAAAATAATCCTCAAATTTTTTAGATTTTGGATAATAATCTTCAAATTCCCTAGATTTTAGATAACAATCTTCAAATTTCCTAGATTTCAGATAACAATCTTCAAACTTTCTAGATTTCAAAAAATAATATTTCTAAATCCTAGATTTTAAAAATTAATTTTCAAATTTACAATGCCCCTAGATGTGCACGTCAGATTAATTTTGGGGTATATAACACATGGTAGTTCCATAGGCTTTTCTTTTACCTCTAATTTCTTTCTTGCACCTATATCATCTGGGTTCTCATCCATTTCTCCATCCGTTGCTTTAAAAGATAGAAATAACTCTATTGTCATTGTGACTCAAATGCGACTTGTCCACAATGACCGTAGGGCGTGGAGTCATTTTCCAATCATTGTGTCCGGAATGATTGCCTTGTAGTCATTGTTTGTAGTTGCGTTTGCCAAGAACTTTTTTGTAGTGATATATAAGAATATATAATTATATAAAAAAAATTATAAATGTAAAATTAAACAAATAGTCTATAAATATTAATGACTATTTACATAAGTCATAGATACTTATAAAGTATGAACAAAAGCTTTTCTTTTGAATCCATTAGTACGTGTTCATGTAGGACCCAAATTAATTCAAGAGCCACCCCAAAAAGTACACTCTATTGTTCATTGTGTTTTCCTTAATAAAATTTCTTAAGAAAAAAAAAATGAACATTGTAAGTTTGAAATCTACATTGCTTAAAACATCAATTGAAAAAACATTTGGAAAACATACTTATTTAATTTGTCCTTACCAAGCCGCACTATCCCCGCCTCTTGTTCTTGATTCAACCTCATGGTGTTGACTTCACCACCATAAGCAAGACAAAAGGAGCACCACAGTGGCATTCTTTGTGACTTGACGACTTGGTGGCACTTAAAAAGTTATATTCAATCCTATTTTAGGTGAGGATCATTGGGTGGTCTGCACATCTCACGGGACTCCAAAGCCCTCACCACTTTTGGGTACAGTGGTCATTTGGAGGGCCACTGGTGGCGATGGTGGCGATGCTCTTATTCTGCCGCACAGCCCTGCCGGTAATAACCGCGAGTGGAAAGAAACGGGTTACAGTTACCACAATTGGAAACTCAGTCTGGAGAAAGTGCATCTTGGTCAAGTCCACAGATTCCCAACACAACAGTACGCAACTGCAACATCCCAAGCTATCCTGAGCAGTATAAGTACTCTCGCAGTGAATGGGAGGACAGTTCCAGTAAGTCAGGCAGACTCACTCCTCCGGTAGTACGGTGTACCTTACAACTTCCGCCAGATCTACTTGCTTGTTTTGAGGCACTCAAGAGCTTGAGTTGTTGATCTCAATTGCGGCTATGGCGCAGTTGTCTATTCGTCCAACGTTTGTATTACCAATAGGTGGCGAACAAACCAAACACACTTGGTGCACTGGAGTGAAGTTGCGGAAAGAATTTCCTTCGCTTGGATCGTCGTCTGTGCAGAGATGTGTTGTGAAAGCTGTGGTGACGCCTTTGGAGACTCCCAAATCGCTTGGTGCGATCACCAAAGGAGACTTCCCCATCCTAGATCAGGTCCTTGCTCTTGCTTTGCTTTGGACTTGCTCTAGTTTTGGGTAAAGTGTCTTTTTGTAAGTGTTAAATAATCCAGATTTTCAGAAGGGGTTAATCTGACACTTTGGAACATTTTCTTTGGAAGGAGGTTAGATGCCGGGTCTAGCCTACTTTGAATTATGGTGCTTGGAATCTTACTGACTTAGTTGCGAATTTTGAAGTTGGAATAGTTGAGAGTTGAGAGGGTTTGGGCATAACGACCATGAGCTTTGGAATGTTTGAGTCGAGGCACTAGCTAGCGTTTCTGAACTTGTTTTTTGGTTTCTGTTTACAGTACATCAATGGAAACAAGTTGGTGTACTTGGACAGTGCCGCCACGTCTCAGAAGCCTGTGTCGGTGATCAAGACCTTGACAGATTATTACCAAGGCTACAACGCCAACGTGCACCGCGGTGTGCATGATCTCAGGTGTTTGACTCCACCATGATAAACCCTTAACAACTAACTTCTTCACTCCTGGTCTTCATTACTTTCTAGCTTGATTTCCAATTTTCTTCATTATTAGAAATTTCAATCACTGGGTTCCCAAGACTCTTATTCCCAGGAATTCTTTATTGCACGAACCCTTGAAGTCTTTGATATTGCATGGCAATAGTCGTGAGGTAGCAGGTGTGCACTGATTTCGTAAAATTGGTGATATTCCATTACTTGAGCTCCGATCAGGTCGAGCGGGGCCTGAAACCAAAATCAACATGAGTCCTAGTTTGTGGCCTGAACTTAGATCTTTGAGAAGTTGTATGTCACAATTTTTGGTTTGTGGAATACTGCCAATTTAACGAATTTGACGTATTTAGCATGAGCTGCATGAGCTGTAGTTAGTAGAACTATCGTCAACAGACACTTAAGAAGCAACTGTCTTAATTAGAACCAATGTAACTCTTCTCTTTCTTTTAAATGATTAATGCACTGCATCTTTCTGACAAGAAACCATGAAACATGATAAGTGACTGATTGTTTGACAAATTGGTGATCAACTTCTTGGGAGCTACAAAGGACTCAGGGAGCAATCTGCAAAGTTTTCTTATAGCAAATTCCAAGAGCTTCTGGCTTGCACATTTAAAAAGGGTTAAATTTACAATTTCTTATTAATGTTGTGACATGTTTTGATTGATTATGTATACAGCGCAAGATCAACCGAAGCATATGAGTTTGCGAGGAGAAAGATTGCAGCCTTCGTCAACGCTCGCAGCGACCGTGAGATTGCGTTCACTCGTAATGCCAGTGAGGCCATTAATCTCGTAGCGAATTCCTGGGGTGTCACCAATTTGAAAGCTGGCGATGAGGTAATGCTCAAAATTGATCTGGATTCTTTTTTGAAGGGTGTCATGATAGCTCGTCGAAAAGGTTGCGTTGTGTGAAAGAATGTGGATCACCACCAAAACTAAGACTGAATAGTTTGACATTCATTGTAGAAAGCATTCATGACTAGATTTTTCTTGACTGTAACTTTGTGTACCTCCAGTTAGAGATGAGCTCAAGATTTTCGATTCCTTTTCTAAGCATGTGAAGGATTCCTTCTTCTTGTAACTTTGTGTACCTTCCAACTGAGATGGGCCCCAAGGCTGTGAACAAAAAGAATCTGAATTAATTTCTTTTCCAAGAATTTAAGGCGACTTGTCAAGAATTTATTGCTGTGCAAAAAGTAATATCCATCGACACAACTTTTTTTCAGGTGTTGAGGTTGGACGGCTGGTTTTTCCTTTCGGGGACAAGCTTTTGTATGAATGAGTGTTGGTGTTGCACAGATCATTCTGAGCGTGGCAGAGCACCACAGCAACTTAGTGCCATGGCAGCTCCTGCAGCAGAAAATTGGGGTGGTGCTGAGGTTTGTAGGCTTAACTCCCGAAGAAACGCTCGACTTGGATCAGCTGAAGGGACTGATAAACGAACGGACCAAATTGGTGTCACTCTTTCATCTCTCCAATGTGTTGGGTACGTGTTCCCTCATAATTCACGACTCTTACTGCTAATCACTAGTGTGTGTCACAATTGGGGAATACAACATTTTCTAACATAAGTGAACCTTTAAAATTGTGGGAGAGAGACTCTACGAATATAGAGTCCCATTCTCTCAATCCTCAACCGATTTTATGCTCCGTTTTTTTTTCTCCCGTTACTACTGTTGAGGTGACTAGTTTTCTTGGTTCATAGAGAATTCATTAGTCAAGCATCATTTATTCCCAAAAACCCATCTTCACTTCCCAGACGAAAGCTCCATCCCACTTTTTTTCCAGATTGACTTGCTACTGGACTTTTGGTGGAAGATCACTCTAGTATTAATCAGCAGTCTGTCTCAATTTCGACACTGGGGTCACCTGCCTTGCTACACAGTAATCCATATTCACTTTGGGTGAATAATTTAGCCGCAATTCGAAATTCTCTTAAGAGTCTTGCACTTAAGTTATGAGCTATTATTTGTGGCGGGGAGAAGGTGTATTTTGATGTCTCTCAAAGAAAAGAACCCACTTACAACTGTGACAATTAGCTTCGGGAGTGTGAAGAAGCACTATATATTGTGTGGTACACAATATATTGTGTACTATATTGTGTGCTACAAAATATAGTACATAATGTACTCCACAATATTATATATATCGTGCAGTATTTTACAAGTGTCATTTGGAACTAATTGCTGCCCTGTATTCGTTGCCAGGTTGTGTGAACCCCATTGCAGACATTGTGGAATGGGCGCATGCTGTGGGTGCAAAGGTCCTCGTGGACGGATGCCAAAGTGTTCCGCACATGCCTGTGGACGTGCAAGCCTTGGGAGCTGATTTCCTTGTGGCGTCATCCCACAAGGTAACTTCTGAACCTTACTAATTGAGAATATCACTGAAAAGAATACAAAATTTCTGGGCTTCGAGTAGCATAGTTGCCTTCAGTAGAACAGATTCATATAATTAATAATAGTGCTTGTTGTATAACTGCACACAACAGAACTCGTACACTTGTTCATAACAGTGCTTATTGTTCACTTGTTCATAAGAGTGCTTGTACACTCGTACAGAACAGTGCATTATTAAAACAATAAAAATGTTTTATTTGAGGATCACTTCAAGTATATTTCTTGTATAGTATTCACCGCTGTTTTTCTCTTAGAAAGTACTAAATGTAAAAAAATCCTACTTGACGATTTTGCAGATGTGTGGACCTACGGGAATGGGCTTATTGTGGGGGAAATCGGAAATTCTTGAGTCGATGCCACCGTTCTTAGGTAATGGTTACCTTCTCCTTGATCCTCATTAAATCACAGTTTTGTAGGAGAATTTTTGCCTTCTTGAAAAATTGCTCTTCGTCACATATTTGAATATCGATTTCATTATATTTCATCATTCAGGAGTGCCAAAATTTTGATGCTCAAAATGCACAAAGCTCTAAAAACCAAGATTGGTATGAATTAGGTGTCAAGGTGCGGGCCTTCAATTGTTCCTCAGTCGTGAATAACCTCTAATATAACGAAATTGACTTTAAAAACAGGCCTCGAATGGGAGGACCTCTTCATTGATATGATACGTCCAATATTTTCTCCTTTTCTCCCCTTTACATCTACATACGCTCACATTTCTAGTCTTTGTGCAGGTGGAGGAGAAATGATTGATGAGGTTTATCTGGATCGAGCTACTTACGCCATGCCTCCTTCACGGTAAGCAAGATCTAAATCCTGAAATGTTTTTTCTTTTCAAGAGTGTCTTGGTAACAATCTATTCATGAACCATAATTCAAATTAGAAGTGACCCAAGTAAGTTCTACATGCTTGTAGTATTCTTCTTCATACGATACTCCACTACCAGGACTCTAGTGTAGGCGATCCAGAACCAGCCATTGTAATGTTTTGGTTATGTCATTTGTAAGGACTAGTTGCAAAGCACGAGAGTTCTGCTAATCTATTGGAAGGTATTGTAAATAGTTTCGTGTCTGCGGGGTTAGCACTTCAAGACATTTGCTACACGCATAATTGATTTACTGGTTCAGAACTGGTGAGTTAGGTAATGGAAAAACGAATGTAACTCTAACGCCAGTCAGTGAGCACCGATTTGCTAAATGACGCTTCGTTGGCCCAGTAATTGGTTTAAGTTTGCTAAAGCAGCTACTTGCTTGGTGCAGAAGGGGTTTTAGGCTTTCCTGTTTGACTTGCGACAGTCTAGTTACCAACTTCAATTAATCGTTGTGGTGAATGTGAATGACAATGCTCATCTGTAGGGATTAGAATTGTATGGCTTCGGACTCACTCTGTTCATGCTGTGAATCTTGTCAGTTTTGAAGCTGGCACTCCAGCAATTGGAGAAGCTATTGGATTAGGAGCAGCCGTGGACTACTTGAGCAGCATTGGGATGGACCGTATACATGCGTATGAGGTGCTTGTTTTGCTGCTCTTCTCTTGAAGTTTCCTCTAACCGTTGTCCAGAAGCAGTTATCAGTCAAGAAGAACTTCAATAGGTAATGCAACTATCTTGTCAAAATTGCAGAAACTTGAACCCTTGGCATATTTGTATGCCAATTTCATGGTCTATGATGTCAAATCCTTTTGTTTGATGCCGAAGTGTAATTAACTTCAAAGCTTTAATAGTGATTATTAGGGCAAATTAAATCACCTTTTAATTTCTGAGAGAAGTGATTATTTTGATATAAAGGAGTGAGAAATCATAGGTCACTCACAGTATTAGGAGAAGGGTTGACAGTCATGAGTTGGTGTTGCAGATGGAGCTCTCAAAGTATTTGTATGAAAGCTTATCCAAAATCCCAAATGTGCGAATCTACGGACCCCCAGCAGGTGTCGAGAGATGTGCATCTTTGTGCTCTTTTTCTGTGAAAGACGTTCACGCTTCAGATCTGTCAACTTTTCTTGACCAAGAGGTGAACCACTTCATTCACTCTTTCATAGCTGCTTTCCTTCAGAAAAAAAAGTCCTCCTCTTACCTCAAGCTACTGTTCCACTTTGTTTTTGCTTCAATTCATCTAGAATTATGACTACGAGAGTCCTTTAATTCATAGAGTTTTGAACTCAAAACGGTGCACTACACTTCGTCAAGGATTCAATCAAGTTTCAAATTTGTTGTACAGTTTTCGACTGACCCTTTTTTCCAATGTTTCATAACCGATTATTCACCCAAGGCCAAACAGTCCTCATAATAAGAAAGGAAAGGCTGCATGATTGATTAACTTCGTTGTGTCATTGATATAATTGTCTTGCAGCATGGAGTTGCTACTCGCTCGGGCCATCATTGCGCGCAACCTCTGCATGATTATCTTGGAGTCTGCGCAACTCTACGAGCCAGCTTATACTTCTACAACACAACTGATGAAGTGGATACATTCATCGAAGGTTTAAAGGATACCATTTCTTTCTTTTCGGCATGTCAATGATTTGAGTAGGTATCGACCTGTCTGTAATTTAGCATGTAATCTTAGTTAGATCAAATACGGAGGGATGCACATAGATGTACACTGAATTTTCTTGATGCCAGTACCTCGCTGGCAAATTACAATTTGAAAAGCTCTGATACATCAGGACCACTTTGGTATCGAGATAATATAGTGTGGTTACTACACCTTAACCGCCCGAATAAGCATCTCAGCTTGGTCACTGATATTGAATTATCTTAATTTGAGTTGGGTGTCCTCATCAATGACTTCGGATGAGGAGGTTTCAACCGGTGTTTCTTATAATTTACCATGAAAACTTAGTTAACCCAAGTATAGAGAACCTGATGCACTTAGATGTATACTGAATTTTCTTGATGCCAGTACCTCGCTGGCAGATTACAGTTTGAAAAGCTCTGATACATCAGGACCAGTTTGAATATCAAGTGCGGTTAGTATCCGAATTAGCATCTCGGCTTGGTTATTCTTATTAAATTGTCTTAATTTGAGCTGGGTGGTGATAGCAATCAAAAGGGTTTTCAGTTCCCTTAATATGTGTTTTTGAACACTTTATCAATGTATTATGAATTTTTGAAGTATTGGATTAAAATGTAGCTATAATAACCTCTCAACTCTTATGTTCAAAGGGTGTACATTTTAGACAAGAGACAACAATAGATGGGTTGGTTTTGGTAATAACTAGGATCAAAATTAAGTTTACATACCTTACATTGCCTTGCATGTTTAATGTTGGTTTTGGACTACCCTACCTTTAGGGTATCTTTGCCAGAAAAATAATTCAAAAAGTTGATGGCAAATTATTTTGGAAATTATGTCAAATGTTTGGCAAAAAAACAAGAAAAAAAAATGAGAAGAATGGCAAAATATGTAGAAATTATAACACATGAGCAAAAAATTACCTTCTACCCCATATGGTTTGTATAGATAGTTTGTCTTCTCATTTTGTTGCACACATTAGTGACTTTTGAAACTATGCAAAAGATCTATGCATGAGGTGAGTTGTTGTGTTAGGATAGATGATCTAGGTTAAAGGTTGAATGAAAGGTGAAACTATAATTGTTTATTTATTCAAAAAGTTGAATTTCAGGAATTTTTTTTCTAATGTGGCAAACCTTAAATTTTCAAATTAATTATTTATTTGCTTGAGCAATGGTGAAGCTGCTGAAAAGGTATGGTAATGACCAATTCCATCCAAATTGGTTTAGACTCAATCAATGAAATGAAATATGTTTTCAAGTGTTAGAAATAAGTTCTAGGTATTGTCAAATATTAGTTCATTTTTAAAATTTCCCAAAATGAGTATTTAGTGCAATTTGATCTTTATGCCTATAACCATAGTTCATCAATTTTTAAATTATTGAATGAAGGAGGAATTTAGTTTACACTATGATGTTATTTTCTTGTTACAATATATACTCAAGGTGATATTTTGTAGAACACTAGTTGCAATGGACAAACTAGGCATTAGATATGACACATTCGATGTAAGAGTATCACTTTAATCCTAATTGTATAAAATTGGCCCTCCAAATGTATTTCTAACTATTGAATGGTATATAATTAGAATTTGAAATTTGTATCATTGGAAGGGCATCCAAAAGCGCTTTTGGAGTAGGTACAAGAAAATTTTAATTTAAACATTGGACAACCACTTCAAAAGCAAGGTAAAAGTCATAAATTATAGAGATTTTGGCAAATCATGATTACCAAAGCAAAATTTGACCATGCATCATTTCCAATGACACAAATTTCAAGTTCTAATTATATATTGTACTCCATACCATTCAAAAGTTAGAACTACATTTGGAGGGCCAATCACTAGTAGAAAATGCAGGAATTTCAACAGAATTTTGTTGTTTTGGTCGCGTTGTTTTGGTCACTGAACAACAAATTTCTGTTGAAATTAACAGAAATCTGTCAATTTCAACAGAAATCTATTGTTCAGTGACCAAAACAACACGACCAAAACAACAAAATTCTGTTGAAATTCCTGCATTTTCTACTAGTGAATATATTAAAGACTAAGATAGACCAACCCATTCCCACCAACCATATATTTCCATCATCCTATTTTTGACTCCAATTCCACCTCAAACTCATCCAAATCTTGTCAATTTTTTGACAAAATCAATGAATTAATGCCAACAAGGGTTAATATACCGAGCCTTTATTGGTGGATACTTAAGTGCCAATAGATACATAGAAAGGCAGTTGTGGGTTGTTTATAGGACATTTATGATTCCACTCTATAGGTAGTTTTATAATTTGCGGGCTAACCACTTCAAAAAATCATAGAAATTACAATTTTAGTCGGAAAATTATAATTCCACTTGAGTTTGATTTATGAAACAAGACCACACCTTGGAAAAATATATACCCCTCTTGGAGTTGGCTCCAAGCTATTCAAATTGCAAATCAGGGTAGTAATAGGCATGTCTACTTTAGTTTGTATGTGACTCGTCATTTGCATGTGTACAACAAAGTGATACTTAAGAGGAGGGCGACCACTTTTAAGTCACTAGTTGTAAGATACAAGAGCATCTCTTGTTGCCCTCCCAATACCCAAATGCCTTCAATTAGATGGAATGGCCACTTGTATCCACAACAATATATACAACTCACTAAAATATACTTCCAACCAATCACAAATCATAAAATTTACAAAAGCAAAAAGTAAGCTATCATTTATTATAATGACTTGCTAATCCCAAGAGAAAATATAGCTTGTATAGGGATTAGTGACCCCTTCTAATATGGCTTATTTGAAAGGAGAAATAAAGATAGAGATTGACAAACATTAAAATTGAAATCAATTGCTTATCATCCAAAAATTAGGGGGCAAGGATATTTGGAGGGTAAACCCTTCTAAGCATTCAATTGATCCTAAAGTAGCAACCCCGAAATCTCATTTTTTGCTTCACTTAAATTCTCTAACAATTCACAGAATTGTGGAAAACAAATTGCTGTACTTGGATCACAGTCCAGGGAGATTTTTAACTTAATCGGCTAAAATTCTACATTTTTTGAGACCAAACAGTTGCTTGAAGCATTCTCTTGCCTAGACCTTTATAAAATAGAAAATATTCTTTGATTTTCCTCTTAAATGATCGGTTTTTTTACGAAGATTTTGAAATCCATTTTGAAATTCTCAAAATCAACCGGCTAGCTCGTAACTAAATGCCGGTACTCCCCATACATTGACTTGGATATATGACTTCATCATCATTTTGAAGTCAATTAAAAAATCAGAAGAATGAGTTTCCATCCTTACAAAATGACAATTGATGCATTCCTTACATGCATATGTACAGGCGATGAGAGCATTGCTCTCTGACAAAGTGGATCTACCCAATACCATCATTTAGGCATTTACCCAATTCTGCCGCCTACAGGTTCCTCTCATTTCTGTCACTAACCCATCTATTACCACAATCTTATAATCCTTCATCATGATGGCAATGCACTTGGAGAGCAGACACATTAGCCCATGCTTCAACAATGGTCTGATCATACTTCAACAAGGGTCTACTCACAGTTTTACATTTCAGCTTTTGAAAAATCACAAAAAATTCAATTCTCGCTTCATTCTTTTTGGAATTGACTTCTCTCAAACAATTTAATCTCTGAAAAATATGAGAGCTGGAAAAGAGCTTCTTCAAAGTACCTAGATAGCAAATCTGTGTGATAATGGATACTTCTACCTTATAGGGTAGCAATCTTCTTGAAAAAATAGTTGTAGAATCCATTTTTGAATGCAATTTTTACAATTTAAAAAAAATGTTAGGCAAGGTTAAGTTTATTTGCTAGAACAATCTCACAGTTGGAATTATTGTGTTTCAATTCCATCTTAGAACTACTAACGATTTAGTCATCCCGTCAATCTTGAACCTACTTCTGCTTAACAAATTTTTAATGAGTGAAAAGTAAGTGTTTTTTTGTTGAATTTTTTTCCCTTGATTTTCAATTGAATTTTTCAACATAAAAAGTTAGAAAATCAAAATCAATAGTGCAAAAATTTTAAGTTTAGAAGATTCAAAGCCAAAAAATCTACTCAATCAAGGTGCCAAAAAATCCTTGTTTTCTTTACAATCAAAGTTTCTAAAATGTTTTCCATGTATTTTTATACTAGAGTAGTACAAGATTTTGTGGTTAGATATGTAAAGTTTTTTAAAAAATTTGCTCTTTGCAATAGAAATGGGCAACCTTGAGTGGGTTTTGATGGAAAAGTGGCCTTGGAATTTTATGGTTTAACACAAGTGGTTTTGTATTTTTCCAAGCATTTTTGAATTACTTATAAATTTCTAAAGATTTGGAGCATAGGCACCTATTTGTGACCATAGGTCTTCTAAAATCCGCCCACTTGCAACTTGTACAGAGATGTAAAGAAATCAAAAACAATGATTGACTTTTGCAATAAAAAAACCATTTTTTTCTCAATTCTTTTGATGGCTAAAGTGGTCCATTTAAGTATCACCTCATCTCTATCCTCCAACTAATAATAGAGACAATTTGAGGGAGAGGGGTGATTTTAGAGCAAACTACCTATTTTGTAACTAATTGTTGAAGTGCCCCAAGGAATTAGTCCAAGATTATTGTTGAAGTGCCCCAAAGAAAAGATTTTGTAACTAATCTTGGACTAATTTTTCAACCCCAAAGAATTGCAAAAATCAACCTTGAATCAAAATGGAAACCTCAATGTAGTGACAATTTAGGCAACAAACATAGTGAGATGCATGTATTCAACCGACAACAATTTTGATGTGAGTTACATGACAAATTGATTAAACTTCACATATTTTGCAAATCCACATTTGGACAAAGCAAAACAGAAGTCCCAAACCCGACTCAAATGAAGGTAAGTGGCAAAGTATACAATTGATACACAAAATCAATTCACCAAAGGATACTGTGTTTGTCAATTAAGCAATTGGAAATTTAAATTGAGCCTAGTAAGCCCACCATTGCAAAATATACAGCCCCCGCTTCCACAGACTTAAACCCTCCACAATCGTCAATATCAAACTAAGCCATAATTCTAGGTACACCCACAAACTTAAACTACATCCTTAAGAAAGTGGAATTCAAGGTGGCGACACAAACATAACTACGCTTGGTATGCTTTGTGAATTGGCTTTGGGGAAAAATTTTTGGTGCACTTTTGCTCCAAATCGCTAGGAAAAAAACACTGATATGAATCTCTATTGATGAATCCCAAGGTGAGTTCCAAAATGAGATTGGTTGGATCTAGTGAGTACCATTCAAGGTAATTAACACTAGTGGAGAATAGCATTGCTATCAAGTGCTTAGCCATCAATGGAAGTTTCATCCCATATCATCAAATGACATGTCAAATGTCTTATAAGAATTAAGTGTTAGGAATTAAGTGTTGGGAGTCATGGAGAATGGAGAACTTTGTAACTAAAATAGGAACTTAACATTGTAGATGTGTGGCATGTGTAGTGTTGGAAGATCGTGACCCTTGGTGTCACTAGAAGTGAAGTGCTATAAAGGCACATTTGGTAACCTCCAAAAGAAATGGCACTAAAGGATGTGACACTCCAACAACAATGATGTTCAAATGACAATGGTTAATGAATTTGCCCATGCATAATCGTGACCTAACAAATGCTTAACAAAAGTAGTATGTTTGATGTATCTTATTGAAATTGTGCCTAGTCACTTTGATGACATTGTCATTAGTGTATCTCAAGTGCAACACACAATTTGAAGAGAAATGATAAAATAGTAAAAATTCCTTCTTTAGAATTCCTAGCGGAGATGCTCTAAAAAATTCATGGGGTACCACCACATATGACTCCAAAGTTATACTAAAAATTATTAAATTGTTCCTCAACAATTGCCTAGTACTTATTCCCACTAGCTTATAGAATTTGAAGAGATTTTTTTTCCTTGTATGCATGTAAGAGCATCTTTAGCTAATACTATGTAAAAATATCATCTCAAGAAATACAAGGATACTATCTCATTCCAACAAATTCATTTTGTCCCACTAGAAGAAACCCACGTTTTAGGTGACGTTTTGTAATTTTTTCAGACGGATTTTAGGTGACGTCGGAAAAAACAACTTGTGTTTTTTTTGTGTCTAATATAACATCTAGATGTTATATTAGACACAAAAAAAACACAAGTTGTTTTTTCCGACGTCACCTAAAATCCGTCTGAAAAAATTACAAAATGTCACCTAAAACGTGGGTTTCTTCTAGTGTCCTATTGATACAACTCGCTATTTTGTCTTTGAATCAACCACAAGGCTCCCAGTGGTGTAAAGCAAAAAATCTTCATCATGGCTAATCCAATAAACTATTTCTGGAAGAAAAAATAGCTTTTGCAAAGTTATCAATGGCAAAATTGCAATTTTGGGCATGCCAAAGAGAATATTTTGGTAAGGCCAAACATTTATTGCTCACTTTTCATCTAGAAAACACCAGATTGGGCTTGTTTGACATACTACTACTAATACTCTAAGAGCATCTTCAATGACTAGAAATAGAGATAAGGTAGGAGGGGTAGACACCACCTATTTAGGAGTATATTGGCTTATAATCTCTTTTGTGCTAATAGAAACATTTTCTAACAAATACTTAAAGGAAAAAAAGAAAGGCAAATTCATCCATCACAATTTGATTTGTAATTTTAGACCTAAATTGAATTAGATATAATTTCTTAAAGGTTACAATTTGTAGGAAGATGCTATTGAAGGCCATGTAGTGGCCTAGGATGGATAAAGTGCTCCACTACTTATTATAACTCCACATTATTTATATTGAATTTTGTCTACTTCCAAATCAAATTCAATCTTCAATCATTTATAAAATTGTGCAATAGTAATTCCAAATTGGCTCCAATTCATTACTAGATAGTTTTTCATTCCTATAGTAACAATTTACATTTCGTTTTAATAGAGAATAGTTTTTAGAGCTTGGATGGATTATGGACATACTACCTTAGAATTGGAATTTTTGAGTCAACACTCTTACACCTCATTCATTTCAATGACTTTTAAAAAAAATCAACCCAAAGCAAAGCCAACAATTCAAAATTCAAATGGACTTTTCTAATTATAAAAAAGAGGAAAGAAAAGATTCTATATTTATTTAAAATTCATATAGAAAAGCTTCAATTTTTTTGCACGAATAACAATGCTTGAAAAAATATGACAATTATTAATCTTTAGCTTGTGAGCTAAGTTACAAGCTCTTCATATTTTGCCAATGTAGAGCAACTCCAATGCAATTGGAATCTACTATACTAACATTATAATGATAGGGCAACTAAAAAAATACACCCCAATGCAATAGCCATTGGTTTCTTTATCCCCGATTCCCCAGCCCTACTATTTTCTATTCCTAGGCCAACAATTTGGCAAAATATGGAGAGCTTGCAAGTTGACTCACAATAGGAAAAATCATAATTGTCATACCTTTTCAATCTTTGTTAAGCGTGCCAAAAAATTGAAACTTCCTTTTTCACAAGGAAAGGACTTTTGCTATTGTAAAATCTTTTCCTCTCCTTCTTTTAATAGTTCTTTTAAACCCCTAAAGTCCCTTTGTCCCCTTGGGGGACAAAATGGATTTTGGGTAGGCTCCTATGGTCTCAATATTTGTCATGATTTCCTGAATCTTTTAGTAAAGATAGGAAAATACATTAGCTTTTTGAAAATATAATTTTGATTTCAATTGGAGCCCAAGAGCAAAAGTTATGGAACAAAAAGTTTTTTTTCTGTCCAGCATGTAGAAAAAAACCTTCAAAAAAACTTAAAATAATTTTTTTTTTTTGGTTATGTATAGATTATATTTTTTATATACATGGCAAGCTTTGATTCATTCTATTTGGATTTGTTATGAGAAAATTATGGACAATCTTGTTTTTCAGACAATTAGAGCATCTTCTTGAAAAAAAATAACTTGTAAAGTTCATTTCTAACCTCAATTTTCACAATTTTTCAAGAAAAAAGTTTTACAAGGTTAAAATCTTTTACTAGAAAAATCTCACTATTGAGATTAGTGTATTTCAATTCCATCTCAAAGCTATTAACAATTTAGATTTTCTTTCAATCTTAAACCTACTTCTACTTAACAACTTTTTAATGAATGAAAATTAAGTGTTTTAAAAAAAGAATTATTCCTAAAATCTCAACTCAATTCTTTACCATATAAAATTTAAATTTAAAAATTAGTAGAGCAAAAGTTATAAGTTATGAAGGTTTAGAGCCAAATAATGTAGTTGAGCAAGGTACAAAAAAATTTGTTTCCTTCACTTTAAACACAAATCTTTTGCAATCTATGTAGTTAAAGCTTGTGAAATTTCTACCACACATTCTTATACTAGTCTAGTCGAGAGTCTAGTACAAGATCCTATAGTTAAATATGCAAAAAAACCCTTCTTTTTAAACTTTTTTTTATTGCTATAGAAATGGTAGTTTTGAATGATTTTTAATGAAAAAAAAGCCTTGGGACTTTAGGGGTTAATCTAGGGATTAATGAATGTTGAGGGGGCCTTTTTTGCTTTTACAAGAAGTGGGAGCAACTTTCCAATGAGCCAATGAAACTAAGGCAATATGCTCTAAGAAAACCCATATAAGGATTGGTCCGCCTTTTTCATAGGTTTTTGTGGACAAGAGTATTTTTATATCATTTTTCAAATAAAGACAAATAGACATGGAACCTAACACAAATGGTTTCATATTTTTCCAAGCATTTTTGAATTACTTATAAATTTTCAAAGATTAAGGACACAAGCACCTATTTGTGACCGTAGGTCTCCCAAAATCCATCTACTTGAAACTTGTGAAGAGATGTGTAAACTATGATTGGCTCTTGCAATAGAAAAATAATTTTTGCCTAGATGCATTCAATTGCTAAAGTGGTCCATTCAAGAATCACCCCATCTCCATTCTCCCTCTAAAGCTAAGATCCATCTGAAGGAGATGGTCCGTTTTACAGCACACTACCAATAGCACTGCAACTTTCCAAGCCAACCTATGATTCCATCTGTACAAATTACAATTCAATTCTTTCCCAAACGTTTAGGAAGAAAGTATCCCACCTCCAAAGAAGAATGATTTAAGTTGGTTAACAATGTATGGCAGCCCCGACATGGAATCCTGCCGCCCTTTCATCCGCTTTCTGGGTCCCATGGGTACCTTACACTTGTATTCTTGCAATTGAATTCAGCTTCAGTTTGTGCCAATAATTTTTTTTAAATAAAAATAAAAATAAAAATAATTTAATTTTTTAAAAATAAAATCTGTATGTACTCTTGGGGCAGGTTGTTATGTAGTACTTTTACTCTTTCCCTTCATTTGTGTCAAAAAAGAGAAAAAAAGAAAAAGAGAATTTAGTTGGAATAGGCTCAAAAAGACAGTCCTATTTTATGATTGTTGAAACCCACCCTTTGTGCCATTCTATTGGCTCACTGACGATTGGAAGGGAGAAGCGACACAGTGTACTAAGGTGAAGGCACCCATTTCTAACCGACGCCCCATCAGCAAGGAATAGTGTGCAGTATTTCCAACCAAGGTTGGAACAGATTTCCTGGAATGTTCTTTTTTCTTCTTTTCAAGGTTTGGACTATTATGTTCGTGACTCATGTCCCAAAGTAGTGAGTAAGAAAGTAAGAAGCAATAACCATGATAGTAGTTTTTGAATGATCGGAATTAGACATTGGCTATAGGTCCAAGAGCACTTTTTGCCTCCCAAAATTTATAGTAATTTTAGTTCAAGCAATAAAAATTACCAAAAATTTTGCAATCCTTGTCATTTTTACCAATGCAACTATGAAAATATTTGCTTTGCCTTGCACTAAGGTAAAACAGCCCATTGTAGTCCGAATGAGGAGTTTGACATCATCTTGTTGTTGAAATCTTTTCAATTCTTTCCCACATTCGTACAAGTGTGAAAAACAACAAGTGCAATTGAAATTATATTTTTTTTTTTGACAAAGTATGAATTTGCTAGGAATTTTTGAAGTATTCAACCCAAAAGAGTTGTCTATAGACTACCTTAAACCCAACAAAATCTGAATGCGTAATGCTCATCTTACTACCGAATGTAGTCAAAATATTTTCTATCATGGAAGGCCTAAAAAGTCAATTTTTACAATGAATTTCACACTGAAAAGTCAGAAGTTCCTAATGAGGCCACTGTTCACTTCATTATTGGCATGTTAAGACATGCATTGTGACCTACATCTCACATACTGGAAAACCCCCACAATAGGTCGTTTCTTAGGCGACTGCAACGGGCTATTTTACCCTTACTCCAAATCATGTCTAGAATTGCTTATTTGATCGGTTATGGGTGCCTTCCCCTTACTGTATTCTCTTTCATGATTGTTGAAATCCACCTGTTGTGCCTTTTTTGTATTGGCTCAGTGACGATTGGAAGGGAGAAGCGACTTTGAAGTTCAGTCAAAGATTCTCCCAAAGCTGCATGTGCAATGAACAACCGTCGGTATGGGAAGGTTCAGTTTCCTGGAAGGTGCCGTGCGGAGGTCAACTTGCGGAAGGTCAACCATGGCGGTGAGCAGTCATCTGTTCTGGAGTCCAACCGGAAAAACGCGCTCAACGACGTCATAACACTCCCCAACGCAATTGCTATTGGTTTTCTCTTAATCTCCAGGCCCACCCTTCTCGGTAAGACACGAAGAGGGTGAAAACGTAGGAATTTGACTTTAGGGGAAGAAAATACAGGAATTTTTTGAAAAAAAATTTCACACATGAAAAAATTTGCATATTTTGAAGTCATGTTTGCAATCAAAGACCCCAAACAATTTTGGGTAGGAGAGGTCTAGGGCAAAGTCCATTTTACATGTCCTCCATGCAACACCCGCAAGGAGGAACAATAAATCAAGTGGCAAGGATTTCTTTAAATTTTCAACAATGTTATGAGTTCTCCAAAGGGGATGCTCAGGTACATCCTTCCAATTGCAAATTGCTATCAATTGTGGAATGTCATATTTAGAGATTCCTCTTGTGTATCAAGTCATCTCTACAAAATAGGCTCAGTAATTACAACAATTCCTTCAAATTGGTGGTATTCCATGTGCCATTTTGATAGTTTCATTAATATGGTGTGATGATATGAAAATAGTTTTTCATCTACAACATTGTACACCACTAATTAAGTCAAGCTTACCAACTTCATTTCCCTTCTGTGCTTCAAACATGGCCATCATCCAAATAAACATTTGTGCATAGCTCCTAATACCTTGTATTGAACCCTATAAGGACATTGCAAATCTAATAGGTCCAATGGATGACTTCACAATGAATTGTAGAAACAAAGAATGCACCTCTTGGTCCAAGAATAAGAATATAGTGGTGATTACTTTGGTAAGAAAGGGGGATAGAGTTTTTCCACAATTAGATTTCTATTTTTTTGGGTTGGATCTTAGTTGGGATTCAAAATGGGATTCCATATTTTCTTAGCATACACTCAAAAATTTGTGAGTTACCTCTGAAATAAAATTTCAGAGTGTTATAGGTGTTCCTCAAATTGACCTCACGCTCCCATAAATGCTGAAAACACGTTTTAAACAAAAATATTGAGAGATTGCTCAAAGATACGTGTTGCAGGTACAGTACCACAGCTGGAAACTCGGTCTGGAGAAAGTGTACCTTACTGTAGCTTGGCCAGGTCCACGGGTTCGAATGCGCAACAGCCCATGCTGAATATCCTGAGCAGTATAAGTACTTTCGGAATGAATGGGAGGACATGTCCAGTAAGTCAAGCAGACTCTCTCCTCTAGCTAGTACGGTGTACCTTACAACTTCCGCCAGATCTACTTGCTTGTTTTGAGGCACTCAAGAGCTTGAGTTGTTGATCTCAATTGCGGCTATGGCGCAGTTGTCTATTCGTCCAACGTTTGTATTACCAATAGGTGGCGAACAAACCAAACACACTTGGTGCACTGGAGTGAAGTTGCGGAAAGAATTTCCTTCGCTTGGATCGTCGTCTGTGCAGAGATGTGTTGTGAAAGCTGTGGTGACGCCTTTGGAGACTGCCAAATCGCTTGGTGCGATCACCAAAGGAGACTTCCCCATCCTAGATCAGGTCCGTGCTCTTGCTTGGCGTTGGATTTGCTCTCGTTTTTTCAGTCTTTGGATTTTGCACTGACTTGGTGTGTTCGTAATGTGTCTTTCTAAGTGTGCACCCAGATTTTCAGAAGGGGTTTATCGCACACCTTTGAAAGATTTTCTTTGGAAGGAAATTAGATTGCGCGTCTAACCTACTTTGATTTGCGGTGCTTTTGACTTAGTTATGAGTTTTTGAAGTTGGAGTGGTTGAAGTTGAACAGATTGTGAAAAGTGAGGTCTGAGCGTAGGTTGCCTCGTCTCAGTTATGCACCCATCTTTAGTTGATGATGAATAATGACGAGAATTGGACGAGAACGAGATCATTCACAAGGATGGAAACAAGATAGGGTTTCGTGACGCAAAGTATTTCGTACTCCGTATGACAGTTGAGAGAGGGTTTAAGCATAACGGCCATGGACTTGGGAATGTTTGAGACTACCGGTAGCTAGAGTTTCTGAACTTGTTTTTCAATTTTTGTTTGCAGTACATCAATGGAAACAAGTTGGTGTACTTGGACAGTGCCGCCACGTCTCAGAAGCCTGTGTCGGTGATGAAGACCTTGGCGGATTATTACCAAGGCTACAACGCCAACGTGCACCGCGGTGTGCATGATCTCAGGTCTTTGATTCCACCATGATAGACTCTTAACAATTCACTTCTTCACTCCTTGCCTTCATTACTTTCTAGCTTGATTTCCAATTTTCTTCATCTCAATCAGTTAGTCCCCAAGACTTTTATTCCCAGGAATTCAGTATTGCACGACCCCTTGAAGTCTTTGCTATTGCATGGCAATAGTCGCGAGGTTAGCAGTTTAAATGCCAAAATTGGCGATATTGGCTCCGATCAGGTTGCGCAGCTTTAAATGCCAAAATCTATGCATTTCCTAGTTTGTGACGAAATTAGTCCTTTTGAGAAGATATATCTCACAATTTTTGGTTTGTGGAATACCGCCAATATAACGAATTGACGTTTACAGCACTCACTGCCGACATCCATGAGCTGCATAAGCTGTAGTTAGTAGAACTATCGTCCACAGTTACTTTACAAGCAACCGTCTTAGGACCAATATGGCTCTTCTTTCTCTCTTCCTTAAATGATAAATGCAGTGCATGAAAAATTACCTTTCTGACACAAAACTATGAGTCTTGATAAGTGGCCGACTGTTTGACAAATTGGTGATCAACTTCTTGGGAGCTAACTAGACATCAGAGAGCAATCTGCGAAGTTTTCCTATAGCAAATTCCAAGAGCTTCTGGCTTGCACATTTAAAAAGGGTTAAATTTACAATTTCTTATTAATGTTGTGACATGTTGTGATTGATTATGTATACAGCGCAAGATCAACCGAAGCATATGAGTTTGCGAGGAGAAAGATTGCAGCCTTCGTCAGCGCTCGCAGCGACCGTGAGATTGCGTTCACTCGTAATGCCACTGAGGCCATTAATCTCGTAGCAAATTCCTGGGGTGTCACCAATTTGAAAGCTGGCGATGAGGTAAGCTACTATGAAATGTGAATGAAAAGCTTCATGTCAATCCTTTTCATCAGTCTTTGGTAGTTTTGAGGACTAACCTTTTTCACCAGTTGATAGCAATCAAAATGAAAAATTCAAAAGTGTTACATTCAGTCATAAAATTTGTAGGAAGCGTGCATGACAATGAGAGACCAACGCTTGTCTTCTTCTTGTAGCTTTTGGTACGTCCCAATCGAGATGAATTTGGCAAAAATTGATCTGGGTTCTTTTTTGAAGGGTGTCAGGTAGCTCGTCGAAAAGGTTGCGTTGTGTGAAAGATAGTAGATCACCAAAATGAAGACTGAAAAGTTTGACCTTCATTGTAGAGATCATTCATGACACTTGATTTTTCTTGTAACTTTGTGCACCTCCGGTTAAAGATGGTCTCAAGATTTCTGTTCAAAAAGAATTTGGATTCCTTTTCTAAGCACGTTAGGGATTCCTCCACCTTGTAGCTTTTGACAGCTTCCCACTGAGAGGAACTCAAGATCGTGTAAGAAAAGAATTTCGATTCCTTTTCTAAGCATGTGAAGGATTCCTTCTTCTTGTAACTTTGTGAACCTTCCAACTGAGATGGGCTCAAGGTTGTGCACAAAAAGAATCTGAATTTATTTCTTTTCCAAGGATCTAAGGTGGCTTGTCAAGAATTTATTGTTGTGCAAAAAGTAATATCCTTCGACACAACTTTTTTTTCAGGTGTTGAGGTTGGACGGCTGGTTTTTCCTTTTGGGGACAAGCTTTTGAATGAATGAGTGTTTGTGATGCGCAGATCATTCTGAGCGTGGCAGAGCACCACAGCAACATAGTGCCATGGCTGCTCCTGCAGCAGAGAATTGGGGTGGTGCTGAGGTTTGTAGGCTTAACACCCGAAGAGACGCTCGACATGGATCAGCTGAAGGGACTGATAAACGAACGAACCAAATTGGTGTCACTCTTTCATCTCTCCAATGTGTTGGGTATGGGTTCCGACTCTTACTGTTAATCACTAGTGTGTATCACAAGTGGGGAATACAACTTTTCTAACATTAGTGAACCCTTATAATTGTGGGAGAGAGACTAGTCCCATTCTCTCAATCCTCAACCGATTTTATGCTCCTTGAGTTGGATACGTAGCGTTCTCCCGTTACTACTGTTGAGGTGACTAGTTTTCTTGGTTCATAGAGAATTCATTAGTCAAGCATCATTTATTCCCCAAAACCCATCTTCACATCCCAGACGAAAGCTCTATCCAACTTTTTTTCCAGATTGACTTGCTACTGCATTTTTGGACAGCAGTCTGTCTCAATTTCGACACTAGGGATAATTGAGTTATTTGGAACTAATTGCTGCCTTGTATTTGTTGCCAGGTTGTGTGAACCCCATTGCAGACATTGTGGAATGGGCGCATGCTGTCGGTGCAAAGGTCCTCGTGGACGGATGCCAAAGTGTTCCGCACATGCCTGTGGACGTGCAAGCCTTGGGAGCTGATTTCCTTGTGGCGTCATCCCACAAGGTAACTTCTGAACCTTACTAGTTGAGAAGAATATCACTGAAAAGAATACAAAGTTTCTGGGCTTCGAGTAGTATAGTTGCCTTCAGTAGAACAGATTCATATAATTAATACTAGTGCTTGTTGTATAATTGCACACAACAGAAGTCCTACACTTGTTCATAAAGCGCATTAAAAAAATAGAAATGTTTTATTTGAGGATCATTTCAAGTATATTTCTTGTATAGTATTCACCGCTGTTTTTCTCTCAGGAAGTACTAAATGTGAAAAAATCCTACTTTCACGATTTTGCAGATGTGTGGACCTACAGGAGTGGGCTTCTTGTGGGGGAAATCGGAAATTCTTGAGTCGATGCCACCGTTCTTAGGTAATGGTTACCTTCTCCTTGATCCCCATTAAAATCACAGTTTTGTAGGAGAATTTTTGCCTCCTTCAAAAATTGCTCTTCGTCACAAATTTGAATATCAATTTCATTATATTTCATCATTCAGGGGTGCCAAAATTTTGATGCTCAAAATGCACAAAGCTCTAAAAACCAAGATTGGTATGTATTTAGGTGTCAAGGTGCGGGCCTTCAATTGATCCATTGTCGTGAATAACCACGAATATAACGAAATTGACTTTAAAAACAGGCCTCGCATGGGAGGACCTCTTCATTGACATGATACCTCCAATATTTTTTCCTTTTCTCCCCTTTACATCTACATACGCTCACATTTCTAGTCTTTGTGCAGGTGGAGGAGAAATGATTGATGAGGTTTATTTGGATCGAGCTACTTACGCCATGCCTCCTTCACGGTAAGCAAGATCTAAATCCTGAATTGTTTGTGCTTTCCAAGAGTGTCTTGGTAACAATCTATTCATGAACCATAATTCAAATTAGAAGTGACCCAAGTAAGTTCTACATGCTTGTAGTATTTTTCTTCATACGGTACTCCACTACCAGGACTCTAGTGTAGGCGATCCAGAACCACCCATTGTAATGTTTTGGTTATGTCATTTGTAAGGACTAGTTGCAAAGCACGAGAGTTCTGCTAATCAATTGGAAGGTATAGTAAAGAGTTTCGTGTCTGTGGGGTTAGCCCTTCAAGAAATTTGCTTTAGGCATATTTGACTTACTGGTTCAAAATTGGTGAGTTAGGTTATAGAAACGAATGTAACTCCAACACCAGTCAGTGAGCACCGATTTGCTAAATGACGCTTCGTTGGCCCAGTAATTGGTTTAAGTTTGCTAAAGCAGCTACTTGCTTGGTGCAGAAGGGGTTTTAGGCTTTCCTGTTTGACTTGCGACAGTCTAGTTACCAACTTCAATTAATTGTTGTAGTGAATGTGAATGACAATGCTCATCTGTAGGGATTAGAATTGTATGGCTTTGGACTCACTCTGTTCATGCTGTGAATCTTGTCAGTTTTGAAGCTGGCACTCCAGCAATTGGAGAAGCTATTGGATTAGGAGCAGCCGTGGACTACTTGAGCAGCATTGGGATGGACCGTATACATGCGTATGAGGTGCTTGTTTTGCTGCTCTTCTCTTGAAGTTTCCTCTAACCCTTTGTCCAGATGCAGTTATCAGCCAAGGAGAACTTCCGAGTAATTATGTAACTGTCTTGTCAAAATTGCAGAAACTTGAACCCTTAGCATATTTGTATGCCAATTTCATGGTCTATGATGTCAGGTCCTTTTGTTTGATGCCGAAGTGTAATTAACTTCAAATCTTTAATAGTGATTATTAGCGCATATTTAATCACCTTTTAATTTCTGAGAGAAGTGATTATTTTGATATAAAGGAGTGAGAAATCATAGGTCACTCACAGTATTAGGAGAAGAGTTGACAGTCATGAGTTGGTGTTGCAGATGGAGCTCTCAAAGTATTTGTATGAAAGCTTGTCCCAAATCCCAAATGTGCGAATCTACGGACCCCCAGCAGGTGCCGAGAGATGTGCATCTTTGTGCTCTTTTTCTGTGAAAGACGTTCACGCTTCAGATCTGTCAACTTTTCTTGACCAAGAGGTGAACCACTTCATTCACTCTTTCATAGCTGCTTTCCTTCAGAAAAAAAAAATCCTCCTCTTACCTCAAGCTACTGTTCCACTTTGTTTTTGCTTCAATTGATCTAGAATTATGACTACGAGAGTCATTCTTTAATTCATAGAGTTTTCAACTCAAAACGGTGCACTACACTCAGTCAAGGATTCAATCAAGTTTCAAATTTGTTGTAGAGTTTTCGACTGACCCTTTTTTTCAATGTTTCATAACCGATTATTCACCCAAGGCCAAACAGTCCTCATAATAAGAAAGGAAAGGCTGCATGATTGATTAACTTCGTTGTGTCATTGATATAATTGTCTTGCAGCATGGAGTTGCTACTCGCTCGGGCCATCATTGCGCGCAACCTCTGCATGATTATCTTGGAGTCTGCGCAACTCTACGAGCCAGCTTATACTTCTACAACACAACCGATGAAGTGGATACATTCATCGAAGGTTTAAAGGATACCATTTCTTTCTTTTCGGCATGTCAATGATTTGAGTAGGTATCGACCTGTCTGTAATTTAGCATGTAATCTTAGTTAGATCAAATACGGAGGGATGCACATAGATGTACACTGAATTTTCTTGATGCCAGTACCTCGCTGGCAAATTACAATTTGAAAAGCTCTGATACATCAGGACCACTTTGGTATCGAGATAATATAGTGTGGTTACTACACCTCAACCGCCCGAATAAGCATCTCAGCTTGGTCACTGATATTGAATTATCTTAATTTGAGTTGGGTGTTGTTAGCAATTAGAAGGGTTTTCAATTCCCTTAAGATGTACATTTTGGACACCTTATCAATATATTATGAATTTTTGAAGTATTAGTTTTAGAATGTACCTGGAACAACCTCTCAGTTCTTATGTTCAAAGTTTGTACTCCTTCCGTCCCGAATTAAATCCATAGTTTCCTGGAAAAGCCAAATTTATCACGAAAGTTGTTCCGAATTTTGTGGGGTTGCATAGGTTGTAGTACACCACTAGGTGTGGAAGGATGGAAAGGATGGAAGTCAATACTGAAGCGGCGCATGTTGAAAGGAGGCATCGAAATTGAAAAAATTTCCTTCTTTTTAACTGCTCCGGTGCCAAGAAATCAGATCGTTCTCGTACTAACGCTAGTGCATTGCAGTGCAATTTGTTGGCACTCAATTCCAATGTTTTTGGCACTCAATTCCAATGTTGTTGTAAAAGTCAAATGCAGGAAATTTTTGTCAATCTACTGTGATCAAAAACTGCTCTTAGTAAACTCCGGTCCGCGTTTGTCATAAAAATCACCACAATCACAAGTCCAGACCGTGTGTTTTCCTCTTTAACTTCATTTGATCTATGAATGTTCTCATAATCTCATAACATTGCAACACGATTACGGCAAGGGATTCAACTTCCTAAGTCCATTTTTCCTCTCATTTAGTTTATGCAAACAGAGCTGATTTGGTAGCATTGAATTGGGATTTCCGAACAACAAACAGTGAACGTTCTCTCATGATCTCATAACATTAAAGCACGACTAGTACTGTAATTCAACTTGTACTAATCAATTCAACTTGTTCAATCCATATTTATGGACAATTTCATTAAAATGGCGAAATTCCGCTACTTCGGCAGTTTTTTCAATTCTGAGCAGGTCTTAAGTGTACAAAATTCCTAGATGTCTGGAATCTATATTGTTTTTATGTATAAAATCTACAACAATGCTAGATGTAACTTTTACAATTCAGATTGTATGGTCCAAAATTTATATTAGTCCTAGATTTCTTAAATATATAAATTCCAAGACTCCTAGAAATTATATTTATCCTAGATGTCACTTTTACAATTCAAAGCGGGCGGTTGTAGATTTTATACATCTAAGAACAGTTCGTGACGTTTTTTCTGAGGCTCCCCCACTTTTGTTGTCCTTCACTCTGGATTGGGTAGGTCAAGGACCTTTTTAACCCCTCATCACCTAAGGGGAGCAAAAATTTTCTCATATAATTTCAAGTCCTCTTCAAAGTGTTGTAACTTTTACATCTAATGTCCAAATTCAATAAAACTTGTTGGGGAATTTGGGCTCTTTATTCTAGTTTATGTCGAAAGATTTTCAGATAAATCCAAGATGTACTGATATCTTAAGAGCCAATCAACGATCACATCTTTAATTTTAGTTCGCCAAACTACATTTGAAGGCTGCAATTCGGGGGGCTTGTATTTCCTTCATCCAATGTTAGTTTTCAATAAATTTTATTGTGTTATGTTTCCCTTGAAGTCTAGTTATTGTGTTTAAATTTTCATGTCAATCCAAGTTGTTTTGAATGTTTGGGAGCAATTCAAAGTTCAAAATCCCGACATTTTTGGATTATAGTGAACTTTGGCATCTTGTTTCTTCTTTAGACAATTTCCGTTTCCATTTTTCCAATAAATTTTTTTGAAAAGTTGCGCATACTAGTTTGGTTTATGTGGCTAAAATTTCATTTCAATCCAAGAGGTTATGAGAGTGATTGAGAAGCATTTTAGTAGAAGGTGGTTCAACCTCAAATGTGATTTTTGCAACTTTTCTTGTTTTTTTTACATTTGAAAGCCAATTTGTAGACACAATGAGTCAACTAAATGATATTTTCTTTCACCAATGTATTTGTATGTTGATTTGGATTCAAAGAGCCTAGCTTTGAGAGTCTTAATGCATTCCACTTATGTGAAATTGATGTCAATGCTATTACATCTTGTATTTGGATCACATTTTCTTACAAGAATTAGCATCTTATTTTGTTGCTTTACAACGTGTAGGTTCCATTTCCATTTCCATTATGGAAGGCCATGAACAACCAACTACTGAACACGGTGAAGACGGCATCTTGTGTGACATTTTAAATGAAATTGGCGACATTCAAACTTCCATTACCAACTCCATAAAAAAGAAGCACAATCTCACTGACGAAAAATGTCAAGTTGTATACCAAACGCTCCTTGTTCAAGTGAAGGACCCTCAACCACCTCATGTGTTGGTTAGAGGAGCCCTAAGCAAAGTGGTCCACTTATTTGGTGCGACTTGTGACACAATCTCTACAATTTGGAAGAGGGGTCAATGTTACTTGGTGGAAAGATACATTGCTGTTATATATAGTGTCTTCCAAAAAATGGGGCTGAGTGAGACGTAAGTGGAAGTTTTTGAATATGGATAAGTTGAAGGAGATACTACTATCAAATAGAAAAAACATTTACTCAATTGCAGCCCATTTGGACATTTTGAAGACAATTGTTCATCAACGACTCCAAGACGGTGATTTCAAGTGTCACTCAAATTCTATCAAGCTATTATTGACAAAGAAGGACAAGATAGCTCATGTTAAATTTTACTTGTCTATATTGGATTCAATCCGTCCAGCATAATTTCAAAACATGATGGACCAAATCTACATTGACAAAAAATGATTTTATTTGTCAAAGGCCACCTTTTACTTGGCACTAGACGAGGAACCACCATTGAGAGTGACAAAGAATAAACGTTTCATTCCCAAAATAATGTTCCTTTCATCAGTTGCTCATCCTCAATAGGATACTATTGAGAACTAACGCTTTGATGGAAAAATTGAAAATTTTCCTTTTGTGTTATAGGAACCACCTCAAAAGAAAAGCAAGAATCAAGCACATGGAACAATAGTAACCAAACCTATCAACATCATCATAAAGGAGGTCGTAAAGTCAATGTTGATTGAAAAGCTCATCCTGGCGATACAATAGAGGTGGCTACATGCATGGATTGGCAAGACCACAATGGACAACAACATTATTGTACAACAAGATAATGCCAAGCCTCATCCTACTCGCAATGATTTTGTGGTTGCTCTGAATCAGAATGGCTTCAATATCTCATTCAACCGTCAACCTCCAAATAGCCCCAATATGAACATTCTTGATCTAGGCCTCTTTCGTGCCATTCAATTGTTGCAACATCAACTTTTAGAGAAGGACATTGACTTTTTTATTCATGCCATAGAGAAAGCTTTCTAGAACATAGAAGAGAATTTGAACAATTTTTTCCTCACTTGGTAGCAATGTACGGTCCAAATCATACTATTAGATGGTAGCAAGCTACTACACATGGGCATGGAGAAAATACAATGTCGAAGAGAATTCTACTATGTCTAGATGACACCATCAAGCACGCCTAGAGTTTTATTTCCATGGGCCCTTGAAACATTGGATTTAATTTTGGATAAGTACATTTAGAAACCTTAAATTTAATTCAAGATGGAGGTAGTACATTTTAGGTAAGAAAAATGTAGACTACCTTGCACCTAGATAGAAAGATGGGTTGGTTTAGTTTTAGGGTCAAAATTAGGTTTGCATACCTTATAGTGTTGCATGTCCAACATTGGTTTAGGACTAAATCTCACTAAAGTGGAATCCCTCTAAAATTATTCATTTAATCCTAAAAGGATTGAAGGACACCACAAACATTAAGTGTCCAAAGGATGGCTTTGGAGATCTATGCAAGTAGCAAAGGTTCACATTTTCATTTAATTGAATTTTGGAAGGACATCCAAAGTGTTGGGAATGGCGGGCAAGCATTTTTTTGACTCATTGACTTTTAAGGGATTATTTCCACAAAAAGATTTGAAAATAAGTGGCAAAGGGCATTTGGAGCATGGTAATAGGGTCATTGTCCCCAAACCCAAAATTGTATCTATATGCATTGTCATTCCCATTGTATTTGTCATTTTCACAATACTTTTTGAGACTTTTGCTTTAGGAAATTAAGTCATGACAACTTTGAAAATAGCTTGAAGAAGCTCGTAGATGCTATGAAATGCTAAATGTGGCTTGCTCTTCCATTGATTTTATTTCCATTACATTTTCAACTACAACTAGCATAATCAAAGTGCACATGGTGTAAAATTTTGCATACCCTTGGTTTGTGTGCCTCAATTTGAGACCTTTCCTAACATTTTTAATTTTAGACTTTATTTAGTTGCAAGATATCCTTGAAACAAGGCATGGCACATTACCTTCTTTGTGCACTTTTTAAGAGCATTCTAGAATGAATTTATCCAATTTGTTATCTTGATGTTCAATGACAAATTTGATAAAATATTTTATTTATAATTAATTTTAGATAGAGGAGTTTGCAAATATAATAGTCAAAGAGTAATTAACTGTATGGACTTATAGTTATCTCCAATGAAGCAAATTGTGTTTTTTTTCCAAATTCAACCGTATAAATGTTTAAGAACTTGCTTATTAGTATTTATACCAGTTTTAACTGTGAAATTGCATATCTAAGAATTGTGAGATTATAACAAGAAAAATATATGTATCATATTTTTAATATGTTGTCCCTCCCTATAAGGCCACAAAGTTTGAGAAATTTGCATATAACTGTTTTTTGGGATTGGAGGTGACATGAAAACTAGAAATTATATTACAACATACTAAAAATGTACTTTCAAAAACCTTGAGCTCAAATGAAGATTAATATTGAACTCATTATACAATCCACCTTGCAATTGTTGAAATGAATTTTTTTTCTTGCATTTGATAAGTAAAAATTGCAAATAACTCCAAATCAAAACATGCATGCTTAAATTTTTAATAGTGAAAATCATGAAACACTTTATTTTTTCCATTGGAGCCATTTTCAAAGCAAATGGATAAGCACAATTCATAAAGATCTCATAAACAAGTAAAATTCACAAGCTTTGATGAAAGCTAAGAGTAAAATTGGCAAGCTTTACTCTTTTACTAATGGTACATATGTACATGCTTGTGAAGACCTCTCAAAAATCAAATTATTATTTTTTTATGGTTAAAAATAAAATCTTCCAATAGTTAACCTTCAATGTTCCTCATAACAAATTATAAACAGACAAAGGAATTTAACCCCTAAATGCCCGAGGCACCAAATTCTAATTTCGACAATACTTTAAAGTTAAATAAAACTTAACCAATTTGCTATTTTTAGTAGTTTATATTTTGAAATTTTATTTTTGAAGTCTAATTTTAGCATCAAAAATTCAATTTTGAGAATGAATAATTATGAATTTTCTATTCAAGATTTTGTACAAGGTGTCTATTGCAATCTTGACTTTCTATAGTATTGAGGGCTCTTGGAAATTAGCCTCAATACACTAGACCTTGAAGAGAAAATCACATTAGAAATTCATTTAAAAAAATTGTAGAGTAAATTTTGAGAAGCCATAAATTGATTGGGGTTATGCGTGTTAGGCCCTTTCAACTTCATATTTTTTGGATGACCAACTTTTTAGACATGCAAAAAGAGAGCTAAATGATTTTCATAGTTTTAACATCTTCATAATCAAACACTATAATCTTTCAATTCATAAGTGATATTATTGTGTTTTCTTTTCCTATGATTTCTAACATGTCTGGTTTGAATTTGTACGGTTACAAATAAAAAAATATTAATACAACTTATCAAAATGTTGACTTTTTATTCAATTTAGAGCAAATTCATAAGATCTCAAAACAAGCCTTGGGCATTTAGGAGTTAACTGCCAATACAAACAAGCTGAAATTTAGAACAACCATATGGTTGCTCATGCACTTAAAAATTTATAAAAGCACTCATTGCAAGACAAACTATTGTAGAAGACCTCCCCTTTTCTTGCAAAATTCTGAGGATGAATAGTTGCACTTCTATGTCCTACATAGAAAGATCTTCTATCGTGCATGTCATGCATCGGAAGCAAAACGTGTGCCTCTGACATTTAAGGGTTAATTTTTGATTGAAATTAACTGCAACTACTCAAGTAGAGTAGCGAGTGTTACAATGCATTTTCAGAGACAAATTCTAGCGGGTGAAAGAAGAAAAACAAGGAGAAATCCAGTTTAAACATATCTTCTAGAATAACTCCACAATCATGGACGAAATCAACCAAAGAGGAAGATCAGGCTTCAGTCTCTTGTAAGTCAAAGATTCGAGATCAAACTTCAAGATCAGGAATAGCGTTGAATAGCATGAATTGAGTTACATAAGAAACGCCAAGTGTTACCACAGCCTGGCCAGTAGCCTGTTCGTTTCTAACAGTAGTGTACAGCCGATATGACACTCCAAGTAGCAATAAATCCGAACTTTAGACAATATGGAACAAAGCCCTGCAGCAATTCTCTACAAATCTCTACAACAACAAAATTCACGTGACTAATTCACGTAAAGCTCGGCCTGTCCATCAATGAACAGTTGAAGAAACTCTTCACCGTCAACCGTTTCCTTCTCCAGCAGCAGAGAAGCAAGCTTGTGCAAGATGTCAATGTGAGTCGTCATGATGGTCTTGGCCCGAGTGTAGGCAGTCTCCACGAGCTCCCTCACCTCTGCGTCAATGACATCAGCAGTGGCCATGGAGTGATCAGATTGCTGTCCTGCAGATTGACCAAGGAAGGGGTTGCCTCCTCCACCTCCAAGTGAAATTTGTCCAATCTTCTTGCTGAATCCGAACCTCTCCACCATCTGGCGGGCCACGCGCGACACTTGCATGAAGTCGTTGGAAGCTCCTGTGGTCACGTTCTCTGTTCCGTAGATGATCTCCTCAGCAATCCTGAAAACAGAATTCCCGAGTAAGAGGACAAGAAGATACAGAAATAGAAAGAACACATGCTTCCATATTGGACACATCAGTGCCCACATCTTAGAAAAAATAAAAATAAAAGTCTGACTGCGAAGTATATCTCCACTTCTGTGATCAGTTACGAAGTCAGAGCCCAAATGGCCATAAGCGGCCACTACCATTTCTGTTAGGGATGAAATAAATCATTTCAGGAACATTTAAGGAAGATAACAAAAAATAGCAATAAAACGAAGAACTCGAGCTTCGCATTTTAAACGATAGAAATATGTTCTGAAAGTTACTATTGGCTTCCAGAGTGAAATTTATATTCTTAGCTTGGGCATTTCGGGGAGCAGTTTATATTTGCTATCGAGATCGACCTATCAAAGACTTCTAAGATGTGCTTCACAAAATCGATGAAGAATTGTATACCTTCCACCGAGGGCAACGGCCATCTGATTCTCCAGGTAGCTTCTGCTGTACAAGCCAGACTCCAACCTCTCCTCGCTGGGAGCAAAGAATGTCAATCCTCCGGCACCACCACGGGGAACGATTGAGATCTTGGCAACTGGATCGTACTCGGGCATCAGAGCTCCTACCAATGCATGTCCAGCCTCTGTAACAATACGACAAATTAAGATCAGAACACGGTTGAACCCAAACCAAATATCATATGACCTCGACGAGTGCCGGAGAAAGAAAAAGAAAAGGAAATTTCAAACTAGAAACGAGACGATTGCAACTTGAGCAAAGTGGAGAGGTAATCACCATGGTAAGCAACCAGTTTCCTCTTCTCTTCTGAAACAACAGCGTTCTTCTTCTCTGGACCAGCAATAATGCGCTCCAGTGCATCGGCGATCTCATCCTTGCTGATTTCCTTCAACTCGCGCCTAGCTGCCAAAATAGCAGCCTCGTTCATCAAATTCTGAAGATCGGCACCAGTGAATCCAGGTGTCCTCCTTGCAATCTTCTCAAAGTCGACATCCTTCGCCAATGTCTTTCCGCGAGAATGAACCTGAAAACAATTCAAACCGCAAATTAGCTCCAATCACAAGAAATTCAAAACAACAGTCGTAGATCACTACAAAACAAGCAAACCTTAAACCCTAGATGACCAAGAATTCATAGCTTGGAAATGAACAAATTCCATTGCTCATATTGTAATACATAGAAACTTCAGATGGAGCCAAAATTTTAAATCACCAAGATAAGTGAAGAATGTGCAAGGGACAATTAACAATACAATACAATATATTCCAGGCTCAATTGACAGTACAGGCGAACTTTAATTTGTGTTTAGTTTGAAAATGCTTAATCTCTTGACATTTAAATTCTTTCACATGATTTTTACCTGAACACAAAAATAAAAGAGCAAAAATTTAGATGGCGCAAGTTTCTATATTGATGTAGAGAAAAGCTCAAATTTCACCTGTATGGTGCATGGAACCCCTCCCTTACTGCATTGTAAACGAAGACTTTACATGATAAGCACAACAAATGCATTTCTTAAATAAATAAAACAGGACTGTAAAACATACCTGAAGGATTCTGACCCGCCCAGAAACATCCGGCCTGTCCACAGTCACCTGCCTATCAAACCTCCCCGGTCGCAGCAGAGCCGAGTCCAGCACATCCGGTCTATTGGTCGCCGCCAACACAATCACCCCACTATTCCCACTAAACCCATCCATCTCCGTCAACAGCTGATTAATCGTCTGCTCCCTCTCATCATTCCCTCCTCCCATCCCCGCCCCTCTCTGTCTCCCCACCGCATCAATCTCATCAATAAACACAATACACGGCGCCTTCGCCTTCGCCTTCTCAAACAAATCCCTCACACGGGAAGCTCCCACCCCCACAAAGAGCTCCACGAACTCCGAGGCCGCACAGGAAAAGAATGGCACGCCTGCTTCTCCTGACACAGCTCTCGCAAGCAGCGTCTTCCCTGTTCCAGGAGGACCTACAAGCAAACACCCCTTCGGAATCTTCGCGCCCAGAGCAGTATACTTATCAGGATTCTTCAAAAAGTCCACAACTTCCTGAAGTTCCAGCTTCGCTTGATCGGCTCCTGCAACGTCAGCGAATGTCACACCTGTTTCTGGCACTTCCTGGAACTTGGACTTCGATCGGCCGAAGTCCATGGGGCCGCCTAACCCTCCTGGACCGCCTTGACCGCCTTGCGCTCTCCGGAACAGAAAGAACAGACCTCCGAAAGCTAAGAGTGGGAAGAGCAAGTTGCCCAAGACGTTGATGTAGCTGTTGGCAGCTTCACCTTCGGAAACCGAGATGTCAACGCCGTTCATAGCCAGGATGTCAACGAGGTCAGGGTCGTTTGGGAGAGTGACATTCGCGCGGCGGCCATCGATAGCAGTTAATTGCAAAGTGGTGCCATCTTTTGCGAATCGGACGCGCTCTACCTTGCCGCCTTTCACTGCGTTCAGAAACTCGCTGTAACGCCATTGAGCGCCTTCGGGAAGGTTCGAGACTTTCTTCACGGGCGGAGCGGTCACGGCGGCGCCGGTGAAAGCGTTCGGGGCGGGTTTGTTTTGAAGCTGCATGGTCTCCGTTCCGGGTTGGGAGAATAGAGGTGGGGGAGCGTCGACGGCCATGGCGGGGGAGGAGTTGAGAGCGAAGATGAGAGAGGCCATGGTGGCTGCGGGGATGGCGTTCACATCTTTGAAAGAAGCGCGAGCGGTGCAGTTGCGACTGCGAGTGGCAGCGACTTCGACGGAGACTGCGAGTGCGAGACGGTTGTTGAAGAGAGATGACTTCAGGAACAATTGGTTTGGTCGCTTCGGAGAGACAGAGGAATTGGTGACGAAACCCTTGTTAATGGTTGCGTATGAGGGTAACGCGGAGAGACCTATCACCTGTGCCATGGCTACGCCCTTTGCGAAAATCTTATACTCACGATTGCGCGGCACACAAAATTCTCCTGCAATTCGATTTTATTCTTTCGCCTGCATGCCAAATTTTTACGCAATTCAGTCTCACGCAATCACACCACTCGTAATAAAAACCTAGACAGACAGTTCCGCGCTGAATAGACCAAAACCCTCCAAAGCGGTTCCGAAATCAACAACTGCACCCGAAAAATGATAAAAATTGCGAGAGACACGCGAAGAGAGCAGCAATCCAATCTCAAAATCCGGAAGCACTAATGCCCGGCGCAATGCACCAAACCCTACCACATTAAAGCTACACCCACTAAAACAGATCCAAAACCGATAACTCTATGGAAAAAACGATACAAAGTTAACGATAACCCAACAACAAACCAGCAAGTTTCAAACCTGAATACCAAATTTGGAAGCTCTAATTCACAGACATTCCAGTTCAATGTACCAAAACCCACCAAACTAAGACCACACCCACAGAAACAGATACAAAACCGATAACCCCATGGAAAAAACGAACCAAATCACAATAACCCAACAACCAAAACTCCGCAAGTTTTCAAACCTGGACCTCAAATTTGGAAGCTCGAAGGCGCACACATTCCAGTTCAATGCACCAAATTAAAGCGACACCCACAAAAACGGATACAAAAACGAGCACTCCACCGCAACAACGAAACAAATGACGATATCCCAACAACCAAACCGGCAAGATTCTAACCTGGAAGCTTCAATGGGCTGCGCCAAACACACTCTCGTCCAAATTGCACCGGGTAAGGCAAGTCCCCGAAACTGAACTTGCACAAGGAAATGAAGTGCCTTGCAGATTCATTCAGTGCCTTGTAGATTCATTCAGTGGCCAATAAGGGATCGATGGACCATCCTGGGGACGGGGAATTGCGGTTGCTGCTGCATCCTTCTCGTTTGCGGATGGGGTTTCGGCGTCGTGGGCCGCTCAGGAAGCGCCACGTCTCGGAAACACAGCCGCTGGATGGGATCTTGCGGTTCGGGGGTTCATTTGGCTGTGCCTTGAGGAACGAGGCTGCTTGTGCGTCCACACACGAAAAAGGGTGTGTGTGGGAGACGTCAGTTGGAAAGGGGGGGGTGCCCTTGAATGTTCGTGTTAGGGTTCGGGTGACTTGGAGTTTTGCGTGTACATGCTTGCCGTGTGGCGACAGAGAATTTTTTTTTTAAATTAACCCTTAACCGCTCCGACATTCAATTTCTGGAGAATGAACACATTGAACTACATAAAATAGTGAAATTAGGTTGCCCCACACTAAATTCTCGACATTCCACACTATATAAATATGTACAGTTAGTATAGATGGATGCAGTTATGTAGGAACCATGTGTGTTGCATGGGTTGGTGCACTGGTTCATGCCTTGGGTTTAGAGAATTGCTAGTGCCTCCATCTGGACAAGTGGTGAGTCATGAGGTGAGTCATGAGGTAACTTTCCTGAGTGAGGCAACCTAATTGTTCAAACAACCTAATTTCACTATTTAGTGTACACAAAATACTGAAATTAGGTTGCCCCTCACTAATTTCTGGACATTCCACACTATATAAATATGTACAGTTATTACTGTAGAAAGATGCAGGAATATATGCAGGAATCATATGTGTTGCATGGGTTGGTGCACTGATTCATGGCTTGGATATTAGAGGATTGCTTGTGCCTCCATCTGGACAAGTGGTGAGTCATGAGGTAATTTTCCTGAGTAAGGCAACCTAATTGTTAAGGCAACCAAATTTCACTATTTTGCGTACACTTAGAATCACACAAATTAAGCAATTTATAGTGAAGGCACCCATAATTGATCAAATAAGGAATTTAGGACTGGATGAGTAGCAGTGGAAGGTGAAGCAAATATTGCACGAGGTGCAATGGCATGAATGATGGGGATTGCAAAAAATATGGTAATTTTTGCACTGTAAGTGAAATTACTATGATTTTTGAAAGGCCAAAGTTCTTGTGGTCCCATGGCCAATGCTCAAATTCATCCAAAATTGCTCACTAACAGAATGGAGGCACAGAAAATATGACATGCTGTAATTCTTGTGACAGCCAATCAAACAAGGAAGCTTCTTGTAACCTTTCAAATATTAAAAAAAACATAAATGAATGCTAGACTCTCCAAATTTAACACACCCTATTGATTGCTCATGAAGCTCTAGTTAGGAATGGGTGCCTCTACCATAGCATGGTTGCCATTATTATATTGGTGGATTCTTGTTGGAAGTCAAAAGGGGATTCTAGTTTCTCTAAGAATGCATTTTTTGAACACTACATGAATAAATTATGGATTTTCAAAAGTGTTGAAAACAAGATTTAGGATAACCAACCGTAGACTCTCATGAATAGTGGAAGTACATTTTAGGCAAGAAAGTAGCTTATGCGGTTTTAGAAAGTGTGTGGTTTAAGGTATAGTTACTTTATTGTTTTTTTCTCATTACTACTTGAATGAAAGTCATCATAATTTGTGGGAATACTTTATCAAGTTGTTATTCTATTTAAATAATGGTTGGATTTGGTGTTACTAGAGTATATTATCATACTACTAAAATCACAAGACCTTCTATAATATCACATTTTTACACTGTGTGATATTACAGAGGTGAAACCCCTATAATATCACATTTATACACAATGTGATATTATAAAGTTTCAATGGCCATTTCACCTTTGTAATATCATATAGTGTAAGAATGTGATATTATGGAGGTTTTGACTTTACACTTCATTTTACTTTCACAATTCTACGAATTTCTAAGCTTTGAATGTTTTCAATTCTAATATTCTTTTCTTACTATCAAATGATTTGAAGCTTTGTTAACTTGAAGCAATTTTGGATTCTACAACAAAGTATTTACAAAGTCTTTGCAATTTGACAAATTTGCATTTCAATTCTTTAATTTTGATCACCATTGTTTGTGAGTGAAAAAATTTATGAAGTGGTGGTGTCCTTGCAATGTTTTCATGTTTACAAATTTTTTTTTTGTAAAAATTATGATATAAAGATTTTCTTTAATTACTTTCTATTGCACAATATATGTATTTCCAAAGAATATTGTATGAAGATGTCAATATTTTTATTTAAAGGTTATACATACTTTATTAGTCTATATTCTATTACATGAAAAAATGATGAAAGTAATATAGTTAATGCGTAGCAAAGCAAGTGCCAACCACTAGTATTTTTCTAAAATTACAAATGTAGAAGTATGTCAAGTGGTTGACCAAGTCAAATTTGCATTGATTCTAGTTCTAAACTGGATACAAAAAAATGAGGCCATAGATTTCAAGAACACAAAAATTTCAAAAAATCATTGTGTCAAGAGAACCTCATTTCAAATTCATTCCAACAAATTTTACTCAAAAAAATGATAATATTTTCCTTGTAATTGAAATTTGAAGGAATTTTGAAATTATTTTTTCAAAAATTAAATAAAAAATATTGATGATAGCATTGGTAAATCTAACTATAAAAATGGGATCTAAAACTCAAAATCTACCACTTTATTTGTATACCAACTCCAAAACATTCTTCCAAATAGTATTTTATGATGATTTTTTTCAAATTGTCAATTCTATAGAAGACTTCGTATGATTAAGGGGGTAATTCTTGAACTCTCAATGAAAATGACCATAAAAAATAAGAAAATATTAACCCTTGAACTCTCTATAAAGTATATTTTCTAAATTCTGAATAGAGTATAACGAACTAAAGAAATTGCAAGGTAGTGCCGTTTCAAGAGTATGGTGAAACCTATAGGGCTAACCAACTAGCCAAACTATAGTGTCAACTTGTCACTACCTTACAACTTCTTTGATGTTAAAGTACTATGTGTTTGATTTTCCTATTTGGAATACAAGATACAGTCACCGAAATAGTAGGTTTGACCAATTATGTGCGACAAAATGATTATACCCAAAAAAAATGGTTCAAAAATGAACAAATAGTATTCTAACATTGTTACTAATGAAGCAAAGGTCCCTTTTCTCGCCTTGAAAAGAGGACCCTTACAATGAATAAAATTGTCTTATATGGCCCTTGAGCCAACCCCAATCCTTACATTGTTTGTAAGTTCTTCCTAAATATCTAGCAAAGCACAATACTTTCCCAACATGGGGTGGACCATTGCTTAGTTATGCAATGTTCACATTATCTTCTACTTTTGCCTTGTGGGTATTGGCATATCATTGTTTACTAAATGAATGCTAGAAGGTCCCTTTACTTTCTTTTCCCTTGGCGGGCAATTATTGACATCAAATAGTTATTTTTGTAGTCACTATAGAAGTGTCATTTGAGCCTCACTTTCTTCCAATTTTTAAAAAAATATAACTAAAGTTCCATCAAGTATTGAAAGAAAGTATGTTCTACTATCCCTTAGGTTGTTGTAGAGGGAAGAATGAGTTGGGTTTTGCAATCTTATGGTATAGAGACTTAAATGAATATATTTTTAATTCATGTTGACTTATACAAGACCAAAGTTCTTACTTATTCATGTTGTTTCTTCCAAATTACTTTTCACTTATTCAAAGTAATGCTTGAATGTTTTATACACATCCTTAGTTTTGTAAACAATTTGATGAAATTGAGATAAATAATATATTCATACAATTATGATATATTTTCAAAAATATGCAAAAATTTAAGAAATGATCTTTTCATTAATGGCTTAAGGTAAACATGCCAAATTGTGACCAATTTTATTAAGCAACTTGCATATTCTTGCCTAAAATATACAATGTTTGTTTTTGAGAACCTAGTGTCAATTTTTGGAACCCATTTTTTTGCACTTTGATAATTTATAGGTCATTCAAAAAATGCTTGATAAATGAGAATTTGGAATCTATCTTTTCAAAATGTGGAGTGTAATATACATTTCATTTCCATTTTTGAATAAGTCAATTTCAATCCAACTGTAAGCTTCAAAGTATAAATAGATGACCATGAATATTATTGAATGTACATTCAAAGAAGTTAACTACTATAAAATGTTGATAGTTTCTTATAGATGTATCTATACTTTATATAAAAAAATCAACCAAAGTTTGGAATTTTTTAGAAAAAAAAATCACTATATATAAAAGTTTTCATATTTTGGATACAACTTATAAAAAATGCAACTTATACAACTTATACAACTTCCCGTACATCTTATAAAAATGCCATGTTCATAACTTTATATATTTAGCCTATTTTATCAAAATTCAATAACTAAGAATATAATGTATATTTTGATATGTTTTCTAAGTGAAATGGTTCTAAAATGATTTGAAAAAGGTATATAAATATTTTTATTAAACTTAATGGCATCGATAATTTCTAAAATTGATATTTATAGTGGCAAATAAAATTGAGTATGGATTTGAAATTTTTGCATTTACACAATACCATAAGTGTCAATGGGCAAAGTTCAAAAGTAGATATACTAAAGTTGTAGTAAGAAAAAAAATGCATTAGTATGGAAGTTTGAAGAAAAAATTAGTTGTGATTTAAAATAAAATTATTTTCAAAATTAGCCATGTCAAAAACTCGGTTTTGTAGCCATTATTTGGAATTACTTTATATTTTATCAAGTTTTGTTTTAAACTTTCAAAAACCTTTGGGCCCTTGGCATATTGGTATATATCATATTAGATTGTTGTGTACAAAAATTGAAGGAAGTTGACATTTATAGAATTTTAAACATTTACAATTTGACAAACATGCACATGATGCTACTTAGTTCTTAGGATATTTGGACATTTTTTTTTGAACCGATAGCATGGAAAATGCATTAGTCAATTTGGAAAGAGAATAGGTTGTAATATAAATCACTATTATATCTTAATGATCTTGCATTTGAAATATTAATTTGTTTGGATAGCATAATATATTCCATTTTTATATTGGAGCCACACGATGCATTTTTAGATCCAAATCTTTTGTACAAAGACTAAAGTTTATAGCACACATAGTTGATTCAAACAATCCAAAAATAAAAATAAACTATCATTTTCAATATCATCATAGGATGTGGGATGCAGTTATTAATCATATATCAATTGGAATCTAGTATGTTCAAAAACAATATAAATCGGAGGGTAATGAAAAATAATTATTAATTTACTCGCTTATTAACCCCAAAATGCCCAAGGCACCAAATTATGGTGTCAACAATACTTTGAAGTTAAATAAAATCTAACCAAGTTGCTATTTTTAGTAGTTTATATTTTTCAAAAAATCCAATTTAAAAAATGATTGATTATGATTTTTCTATTCAAGATTTTGTGCAAGGGTATCCATTGCAATCTTGACTTTTCATAGTGTCGAGGGCTCTTAGAAATAAGCCTCAAATACATTAGATCTTGGAGAAATAATCACATTAGAAATTCATTTGAAAAAATTGAAAAGCAGATTTTGAGAAGCCATAAATTGATTGGGGTTATGTATGCTAGGCCCCTTATCTTCATATTTTTTTGGTGACCAACTTTTTAAATTTGACATATGAAAAGAGGATTGAAAGACTACAACACCCTCATGATCAAACATTATAATCTTTCAATTCATAAGTGATATTGTTGTCTTTTCTTTTCCTATGTGATCTTTAATATGTTTAGTTTGAATTTATATGGGTACAATTTCAAAAAAATTGATACAACTTAGTATCTAAATGTTAGCTTTTTTCAATCTAGAATGAATTTCTAGAATTTAAAAAAAAGGCCTTGGACATTTAGGGGTTAAATGAGTGGGTACTAAGCCCTCAATATCCTCCTAAAAGTGACATTCATTCTTTAAAAGATACATACTTGAAATTCAAAATTCAGAAACAAACTAGTTGAATCAAATTTCAATATTGATAATATTCAAATTGTGAAAGATTTTTCAATTTCTAAACATGATTTGAGGTATGAAAATAAATGTCATTGATAATAATATTTTGCATCACTTGTACTCAAGATGTTTATTTAACCTAATTTTATGAATTTTTTAATCAAATGAGCAAATAGTAGAAGTAAAGATGATTTGATTATTTTTTAAAATTGTAATCCCTGAAGCTACATGCAAGCAAAAATGGGATTTGAAAAATTTGGACATGTAAAATGGAGTATCATATTTCTTTTAATTTTTCCTTATTCTTTTTTAGAATAGGAAAACAAAAAATAATTCTAAGGAATCTTATTTTTTTTATGACAATTCAACATTTGAAATAGAAATTATGCATTTTATTGTTTTAGGCCCTAACTTGGGCAAGCATAGCATAACATTCTTTTGCTTTAAAAATGTGCATACTTCTTCCTAATATGATGCTTTACTCAAATATAAAGTCTCAAAATATTCCTTCTAAATACAATTTGAGTTATAGAGCTTGGAAGTTTGATAAAGCTACGTTGTCAAAATCTCACATTGCCTTAAAAAAATACTTTACTTCACTTTGCAAGCTTTGTTTTCGTACATAAATTTTCCTTAGCCACAAAATTTCTTGTATGAGATTCTTGTATTAGTTAAATATAAAACTTCTAGGATTTCAAATTCAAAAAAATGAATATCTTATGAAAAATAGTCCTTCCATTTTATATCATACTAATTTTGGCAATTTTACAAATAGTTGTCAATTTCTAGTCTATGAATTTTTAGAGGTAAAAAATTGTACTAATCGACAACAACAAAAAAATTCTTTGAAGTAAGTTTGAAATCCAAAAATTCAATTCTTGTGTGTACTTGTTTTCAACATTATGTAATAATTTTATTTACAAAAAGAATGAAATGAAAAATAAAAATGTCATATCAATAAAAGACACTATTATTAAAGTATGGAAAGATCATTTGAGTGAAAAACTATTTCCTTCTATAAATAATCTATAGAAAAAAGTTTTGAACAAGTCTACTTATATCAAAATGTTCATGGTTGCATTTAGCATCATTTATAGCAAAATCATACACTCATCATTGGAAGTCTATTCCAAAAGTCCAATTTATCAATAATCAAGTTCCTCTAAATAATTTTGTTTAGACAAACACCCCAATTGAAATTCCAATTAAAAAATTTACGAGAAAAATAATCATTTTTCTCACTTGAAAAATGGTTTATAAGAAATGTACAATTTTCAAAATTTGAAATCATATCAAAACAAGTGATAATTGGTTCAATATAGTCTTCACACTTCAACAAAATTTCTTCATAATGTATAAGTTAAGGGGTGTAGAGAATCTCCTCCTAGTTCACATCCTAGCATATAAAATGAATCCCTAAGCCCTACCCAATGGTAGTATTTTATCATCAAATTATAAAACATTGAAAAATTAGAACCCTTTTATAGTACTTGAGTGCTTGAAGACTCCACTACAATAATTCTACAATAGTGATTTATTTAGAAATGTACAACTTACAAAACTTGGGATCATAAGTAAAGCATCAAGTACTTTTTAGCTTTAAAATCTTATTTCACATTCATCCAACTCAACTAATTGCATTCAATGCTTCTAAAGACCTTGAATTGAAATTAACCCCTAAGTACTCTCAAGCATATTTTGAATGAAAAATCAAGTGCTTTAGACCAATATTTTGATTCAATATCTTTCATTTATTGAAAGGATACTTAAATCTTTTAAAGATAATTTTTCTTTACAACCAATGTGGTATTACTAATGTAAAGAATATATTTGGTTATTGAAGCTGAGAATGTCTTTGTCCAAAGATCTAAGTAAAAGTATACAAAATTTCAAAAACAAGAATTCCTTTATCAAATGATTTATCTTTAAGAGTCTTAGCATTCACTATTAGATCGCAAATGTCTTCAAGAGTCTTTTTGGGCAAGTTATGAAATCATATGAAGTACATCCAAGTATGTTGGAAAAGCTATTTTTGACTATTTTTTAGTAATGTGATTGTGTGGACATTCAATATTTTATGATTTTCATTAGATTCTGGATCAATTCATGTAGGTATAAGAAAAAAACAAATTGCAAAAATAAAGCTCTTATATCTAATTTATTTCCCAAAAGTGCCAAATCTATATTCCTTCGTATCTTCGTACCTAAGCAAGAACTCTTCCGAGTTACGTTCAATGATTTAGGGTTTAACCTCCCACGGCCAAGACTCAGTCCGTGCCCTAAAGCTTAAACCCTAAACCCTAATTCCGGCGACACGCTAGGACCCTGTGGGATTCGCACTTTCGAGCTCCGTCCGCGATGGCGCAAGACGAATTGCGCTCGTTGTGAGAATTTTTAGAGGAGGGAACATTTGTGCTTCAGGAAAGGATTTGCAATGGATGGGGGTCGGAAAGATTACGTGCCCGTGAAACCCAAGGCGTATCCAGCTTCCAAAAACCCGCTCACTGCTGATGCTCGCTTCTGGAAAGCCTTCAAGCTTCTGGGCACGCCTCAACACATTGCCGCTGTCACGTCGATCGATTTCTCTCCAGTCGATCACCACGATTTTGCGGTCTCATCGTCCACTAGAGTACGATTTTGGGAAACCATTTGTATTTTCATTCTTTTTCGATTTTGTGTCGCCATTGCAATTGTGGTCGTTTCGTTCAATGGCTAGTGGTGTTCTAATTATTGTGTGAATGATTTGGTCTATTTCAGGTTACTATCTATGATGGAATCACGGGAGAGGTGAAGAAGACTATTTCACGGTTCTCTGATGTGGTGTGTGTCTGAACCTGTCGTGTTTTCTCTTAGTATCGCATTGCTATTTCTGAGGAAGTAGAGCAATCTGTTTGCTTAGTGATTTTCTGGATTTTTGCATTAGAATACAGTTTTTTTGTTTGTGCATGTTTTGCAAAGAACGACTGGTCATTTTTGGAGATTCAGGGTTCGTGTTACTGTCATGAGGTTAATTTGCAATTGTTGAATTCTCTTTCTGTAGGCATACTCGGGAACCTTCCGATCAGATGGCCAGCTCCTTGCAGCCGGTGGCGAAACAGGAATTGTACAGGTATTTAGTCTGTGGTGATACTAGGCATCCAACCCAAATTGTTTTATATTTTTTGGGATTCTTCTGGAATTAGTTATGATATTTCAAAGCCTACAAATACGGTGTTTATAAGGCGTCCCTTCCCTTAAATGTACAACATCTGCATATTGAAGAATTCATTATCACTCCATACGTTGGATTTGACTAGGGCACGCTTTTAGAGCGTGTGCTGTTTTAGAGCATTTTACCTTTTGAGATTAGTGAAACGAGTTATGGAATCGCAGGTATTCGATTTGGGCAGCCGTCAAATTCTGCGACAACTGAAGGGGCACAAAGGGTGCGTGATCTGCAATTTCTGTCACTTTAGTGTGTTTGCTGTTTGCACCTTAGCATCGAAAATTTTCGAGTATCTGTTGATGATGGTGCTAGAAGATTCTAGTAACGTTTTAGCGTATGATGCCCAGCGATTACAACTCAGGATTTGGTTGTTAGTCATTGTATTGGCCAGCCCTCAGCCGGTGATGCCAATGTGTCAATGTTAGTTTGATAGTAATAGGTTGAAGAATGAAAGGAAAGTGAGGTATATTTTTAAAATCTTTGTAGTAGAAAGTCTATGCTTTCAATGGGAAAGCAAACATACCTGGTGCCTCAAGTTGCTCAGCTTCAAATTTCTTCAGACAAAGCTGAGTATCCTTTGGTCTGCGTAGGGCGGTCCACTGGGTTCGGTATGCTCCCCAGGACAAGCTGCACATCCTGTCGGCAGGTGATGACCGCACCGTGCGGTGGTGGGATGTTGCCACTTCGGTATGTCTTCTTTCACTAGGCACTGTCAGTAGATTGTTCTACCCCATTGATTTCTGCTAAACATAAATTAGTATTGGATGTGGATATTTGATGCACTGATGACTGGAGGCCGATGTCAGCGGGATGTCAGCGTCCTTTCTGCCGGCATGCATGGGTTGATTGCATGAAATGGTACCTTTCTCTGTCTGTTTATCCGAAACCTCTCTGATGTTATGCTCCTATTCGTGTCTCAGGAACCGTTGTCAACGTTGGAGGGTCATACCGATTACGTTCGGTGTGGTGCTGCTAGCCCTTCAAGCAGTGACCTCTGGTACATTTTCTAGTTGGTATATATTTTTGATTGAATGAGGTTCTTATCTCTGGCCGTGTCTCTGGTTATGGAGCTATGTTCTTCTTGGAATCTTCTTGTGCTCAAAACAAGATTGGTTGGTGCTGCAGGGCTACTGGATCATATGATCATTCAGTTCGTCTTTGGGATATACGCACCCCTAAATGTGTCTTGCAACTGGAGGTTCGAATTTTATCTTATGATACCTGACTTCATTTGCAGGTCTTTTGCCAGTTATCATATAAGTCGTAGTTTAGATGGCCGTCAGCAAGAATGAGCAAAAATGAGTTTACATTCTACTAGGAATTTACGAGCTATGTTGATATGTTTCTCTTTCTGTCTTGTGGTTGTATAGCATGGGAAGCCATTGGAAGATGTGCTTTTCTTCCCGTCAGGAGGCTTGCTGGCTTCTGCTGGGGGCACTGAAGTAAAAATATGGGATATAGTAGGTGGAGGAAGGCAGATTCAAACGTTGGGCAATCACCAGAAAACTGTGACATCACTCACTGTGACTGCTCCGCGTGACTCCTCCGCACTCGAGGAAGGTGGTTCAAGGCTTTTGACATCTTCTTTGGATGGCCATGTTAGAGTCTTTGATTTGAGTAATTTTAAGGTATTTTCATGCTACTCTCTCTTCGTCGTGTGATCAGTTTTTGTGAGTTATATGTCGACCAAAGAGCAACGAGCGTTATCCTGCTTCGTTAGTGTATCATTGGGAATTGTGGAGGCTAGGCTTGTGGGTTTTACTTTTGTAATCACAAAGTTCCATGGAAGGCCTGAATATCTAGTTCGGGAGCATCTTTTGGCTCACCTGCCTGATTTTGCGATTGTTTTGCTGGGTTACTATTTTATTTCCCATCCTTTCAAGGTGCGTGCGCTTGTTCTAAATCGAAAACATTGAATGCTTTTTAGGTCACACATGCTGCTAAGTATCCACATCCGCTCTTGAGCATGGGTTTGTCGGCATCATCTCAAACTTTGGCAGTGGGGACTGCCTCAGGGATGCTTTTCATCCGGAAGAGGAAAGTAACCAAACTTAAGGCAAAGGAGGAGAAACCGAAGTCTTTACTGGATACTTCAAGGCCTAAGAAAGCAAGGCAATTACGCCCAAATAATTTCCGCTACTTTTTGCGGGGCCGCTCAGAAAACGCAACGGTCAGTTACATATGGGTTCTCTCTGTGAAGTCTTTGTTTTTAACGAATCCTTTTTATTCAATTGCATCTATTTCTAGGTTTATCGTCCTTTATTGGTAGCTATTGGCATCTTAGTTTTACGTGCAAATTTCGTGGGTGATTAGAGCTTGTGGTGATTGCTTTTCATGGTTTCAGGTGTAGTTTGAATTGTACTGAAGTTCGATCCTGGATAATCTACAGTTCTTTAAAGGCTTATTATCCATGTTTTCTATGAAGGGTGATAGTAATTGAGGTTGATGTACCGTCACAGAGAACGTCACATATACTGACCTGGGCTTATATATGTCTAATCAGGAAGGAGATCATGTACTAGTTCGACCACAAAGGCAAAAAGTTAATGCTCGAGATAAGTTCCTGCGTAAGTTCATGTACAGGGAAGCTCTCTCTGCGGCGCTGTCAACATCAGATCCCAAGGTTATTTCTCTTTGTTCTAACTCAATCTGGGCATACCACTAGCGTAATGTTCTTTTTGTAGTATGAAAATCCAGCAGCCATTCGGCAGTACGTCACAACTCTGCAGAACACTTGAAACATAGCAAGTTTGTAAAGGCAGCTCTTAAGTATAGACTCGAGTGTAATCACTTTTTAATCTGTGCAGATCATTATAGCTTTGATGGAGGAGTTGGTGGCTCGACGTGGACTGGTGAAGGCTATTTCAAATCGCGATGCGCCCTCTCTTGAACCCCTGCTGGAATTTCTCTCCAAGTAAGATATGCTGCAACAAAAGTTTGAGAAATCATGTGCTCCAAGTACTGTTTGTTCTGATCCTTAGCGTTGTTACTTTTGAACACAGATTCCTTGCTCTCGTGGCTGTTTTATGTTTTGCTGAACTCCCTTTGCTTCCTGTGATGATGAGCAGATATATTGTGATGCCGAAGCAGACAAGGCTTCTGATTCCAGTCACTCACTTAGTTCTTGATTTGTATGCGGAATCTCTTGGTATGTCGCCGTCAATATCACATTTGGTAAGTACTTCCACCGATAATATCCCTACCGTTTCCATGTTGTGATCTCCTAGAGCTGGTACGAGGAATGCATGTATTTGGACTCCCCAGCTCTTATGCGTCCTAAAATCTTGACCAAGCTTTAACATGGTAATGACTTTACAGGTGTCAATTCTAAGGGACCGTGTTGGAACAGAGGTGAAGCTTCAATATCATTTGCAGTCCTTGCAAGGTCTGATGGAGCCTCTTATTCAGGCATCGGCGCAAATTTAGAATTACTTTTTAAACCCCCAACTATTCTTCTTACTTCCCCCGTGTTACAATTTTGACACTTTAGTGCTAGATTTGGCCTCATGCAGCTCCGGATGCTTACCTCAGCTGTCTATTGTACTGTCGAGCTTGAAAGAAAATGCCTCGGCAGCACGCAAACGAGCTCAGGTGTCTAGGTAGTCATTTGGCCCAGGTGTCATCATCACTGGACTTCACCAGTTCACACATGCCGGTCAGACTTACGCTTTCTCATCCTCGGTTGAAAAAGGAATTGATTTGAACAGAGAATATTTTATGGAGATTTCTTGCTTTGCCTTCTGTCACATCATACGGTACTTGTCACATTCTGACAAGGCTCTGGATGGGACAGAGCCCTAAATCACTGTGGTCAGAGGATACACTTTGTGTCACTTTAACCCTTAAATGCCCGACGCACCAAATTTTGGAGTCAACAATACTTTGAAGTTAAATAAACCCTAACCAAGTACTTTATATTTCTGAATAATTCCCTTTGAAGTCTTGTTTTAGCATAAAAATCTAATTTTGAAATGATTGATTATGATTGCAATCTTGACTTTTTGTAGTGTTGAGGGCTCTTGGAAATGAGCCTCAAATATACTAGATCTTCATTAGAAAAATTCACATTAGAAATTCATTTTCAAAAAATTGTAGAGAAGATTTTGATAAGTTACAAATTGATTGAGGTTATGCATGTTAGGTCTTTTGTTCTCATTGCTTTGGTGATCAATTTTTTAGATTTGGCATGTGAAAAGTTAAAATTACAAAAGTGATAATGATCAAACATTATGATCTTTCAATCCACAAGTGATATTGTTGTGTTTCTTTTTGTTTGGTAAATTTTTTTTCATTTTCAACAATCTAATCCCAGAATTATAGCATCTTCAAATTTTTTTTAACTAAGCAAAGAGAAGAAGAGTTAAAACTAATAGTTAGCTGAAGAGAAATAAACAATTGAGTCCAAACCTGAAGGGTCAAGGCCAAGTTGTCAATCTCAACTCAACAAAGATCCGACACCACTTTAGAAAATATTCCCATTTCTTCTTTTCTTTTGTGATCTCTAGGTTGAATTTGTACAACTTATCAATATATTGGCTTTTTTCCAATTTAGAGCAAATTCCTTGAAGCTCAAAAAAGGCCTTAAGACATTAAGGGATTAACCTCTAAATGTCAAGAGTCTTCTCCAGAATTGACAATTTGAGAAAAATCATCATAAAATATTCTTTTGAAGCATATTTTGGAATTGATGAACAAATAAAAGATGTAGACTTTGACCTATAGATTCTATCTATATAGTCAGATTTGCCAATGCTATCACAAATATTTTTCTATAAATCTTGAAAGGAAAATTTTAAAATTCCTTTGAAATTCAATTACAAGAAAAATATCATCATTTTTTGAGTAAAATTTATTAGAATGGATTAGAAATGAGGCTTTCTTGATATGGGAATTTTTTGGAATTTTTTTTGTTTTTGAAATCTAGAACCTCGTTTTTGAAAATCCAATTTTGAACTAGAATCATTGCAATTTTGGCTTAGTCAACCACTTGACATACTTCTACATTTATAGTTTTAGAAAAAATATGTACTATAATAACACCAAATCCATTAGATAGGACAACAACTTGATAAAGTATCTCCACAAATTAGGATGACTTTCATCCAAGTAGTTTTGGAAAAGAAAAGTGAGTTGCAATCTATTTGTCGTTCAGAAATTGAAAGTTGGAATGCTTAGGGGTTAGGCATTGTAACATATTTGGGAGTGATGTTTGGGAGATGCATAGAGTTATAGAGGGGTATTAGAGTATAGGAGTAGAGATCAAATTTTTATCATCATATATGAACTTTGTTATGCAACTTCGAAGTAATAGATTTTAGACTAACATAAGTGACCACGGAATAACCAATTTTCATGGGTTTCAATGTCAAATGGGATTATCAAAAGTACTATATCATAGACATGTTACTGATCATAGAACACTATTTACCATACTTGTCACAATTTAGTTACATAATTTACTCTTTATCCAAAAGGATGATTTTCATAGTGATTAGCCTGTCCTTAAGGGTTAAAAAGAAGGTGGAGGATTATAAAGTTTGACTACATTATTATAGGCTCTTTTGTTTAGGGATCAAAAGAAAAAAACAAACTTTGGTCTAAATACCAATTTGAATGCCAAGTCTATTAGAGGATTTTGAGGTTTGATTATATTGTTATACATTCTTTTGTTTAGAAGTTAAGAAAAATAATAACTCTAATCTAAACAATAATTTGAATGAAAAGTCTATTAAATAGTTCTATTGAGGTATAATAATTTACCAAAATTACACTATTGGTATCCCAAAATAAATATCCACATTGAAAACTCATGATATTTTAGTAGTTTTGAGTAAATATATTAGAAACTTTCTCGGGCCTATTTTTTTTATTTAAGTTTATCTAATTGAAATGTCTCACATGGTGGTTGCAAGAAAGACTAAATGATTTAGGGAGCTTTATGCCCAAATTGTAGTTTCTGAACTCAGTACTATGAATATATAAATATTACAAAACAAAACAATCTCAGCCGTTGATTTGAAAAATCAAAGGCTACTAGTACTATTGACTACTTGCAAGTATTGAAAAAAATACTATTTGAAAAAAAAAATTATCACAAAAAAAACAAATACAACTAAGTATAAATTAATAATAATTAGAAAATCATGAACAAAAAATCCTTAAAAATTGAACATTTATAAAGACTTGATAGTAATCACATTTCACAAAAAAAATGGAAGTCAAAACCATCTTCAATATTCAAAAGTGCACATGCAAAAGAGACCTATTTGTACAAATATGAAGGCTATAAAATAATGTATTTTTAAATTTCCTTTGGTAGGCACATGTTTCTCTATTTTGGAAATAGACCATAGAAATTTTATCTCTAGATCATTAATTTTGGGTACTCCCCAGTAGTAAAAACCCCTAAATTGCAAAGTGTGACAAATAAGCTAAATTTAAATTTAAATATAAAATGATTTTTTGAATTTAAAAAAAATAAGGAATCTGAATACTATCAAGTTAGCCATCTCCAATAAAAATTTCAAGCTAATCAAGGTCATGCTTCAAAAGTTATAGCAAATGATAAGAGAGTCACTCTCATTGTTATGGAAAATAGTACCAGTCTTTCTTGCAATCACCTCACAACTATGCTTAGAAAAAAGACTTCAACAATTGTAACTCCTATAGTGAAACCTAACATGCACAATTAGTAGATGATACAATGATCACACATTGATGCATATAGTTGTGAACTTGATTGTAGAAAGATTACAACTTTCCAAATACAATTGTCATTATTTTCATTTTACTACAATTTTTTTTTACTACATCAACTACAATTTTTTTAATAGTGAAAAGGTGGTACCCACCTTGTGAAAAACAATTGAAACCCAAATGTGCACAGTTAGTAGCATGTCTATGATAGTTGCTTCTCTTCTTCAACAACAAACTATTGCCATATGTCTCAGTACTTTATATTGCAATGGCTATTCTAAAAGCCATTGTTAGATAGAAGCACCTTGCATCTACTAGACTCTTTCCATTTCCACTGGAGTACCATATAGTAATAGTTGATTTCAACTTTAACCCTTAAATAATAGACTAGTGGTTGTGGAAATCATCCATTTTGATACTATGGGAATCATTGGTCTAAAAATCCCCAAAGCGCTCATTGGAAGTCAAAGCACTATAGAAGATCTCCCCTTTTCACACAAATTTCTAAGGATTTCCTAGACTAGAAGATTCTTTGTCATCCATTGAACAAAAAACATCTACCGCAATGTTTAAGGGTTAAATAAATATTGTTTGCCAAAGAAGTGCTATATATCCTATACTAGGATCAAATTTGTTTGAAAATAATTCAAAACATGGCATATTATATGGCATATTATATGGCATATAATGAAATTTTTCAAAATTATAATATGACTGATAATTGAATAGTGTAAAAAATATTTATGAAAATAATCTTAATCCTAAAAAAATCCACAAAGCTAAAGTTGTGAGTACAAGTAAAGCTATGAGTATTGCCAAAGGTCACAAAATATTCTCAACTATACTAGAGGCCACAAAATATTCTGAATCCTGTAAAAATGAATTTCCAAAAATTCTAAAGGTATGTTTGCACTTGGTGTTAAAGATGATGTTTGCAATGTGAATCCAATCTAGATGTAGGTCTGAATTCATTCCTAAGACCCTTAGTGACAATACTCTTTAACACCAAGTGCAAACATACCTTAAATCAAGTTAACCAAAGAAAAATCAACCAAAACAGAAATGATTTTGTATGGGGCCTAGCAAATCTGACCCTTGATGAATCAAGATACATAAGTTAATAAGCATAGGATAACTGATTCCATAACATTATTTAGTACGGTTGCAAGTTCCCCACAAGACAATTTAAGAGACAAAATTATCTTGTGACTGAGTGCTGAAAATTTAACAATCAATTGAAGAAACCAACCTGGCCAGTCATTAGAACTGAGAAGAAGAAATTGGAGAAGATCGTAAGAGGGGGTGAACTATATTTTCATCTAGTTCTGCAATCTTCAATCAACACATGGTAATCAATTCATTGCTTTAAAAAAACTTTTACACAGTCCCTTCAAAATAGGAACACAACAAACCACCCAGCCTCGTCCAAAATTTAAGTACAACTAACCAATTACCCCAATAACACTAAATAACACTCAAGTGCAGCATTGTAAATGTATATCAAGTGAGCCGCTAGGCCGACCGAGTTACCACAAATGGCTTGCTCAGTAACCAAGTAACAATTCTACCATCCCTACTCTCGTTGACAAAGCCACATCCCAAACAGTTTCTATTAGTAGCGTAGAAGATGCAACCCAAGAGTGGCTCATTTCGGTTGCACTTTTGTAGGATTCACTGAAGAATTAGTACTATGATACTACTAGTAAGGGTGTACAAGAATATTAATTAGAGCTGATCTTCTACTCGATGCTCTCCAAGGAAAAATGAGATTGGGCTCGAGATTGGGCTAACCTCATGGGCATTGTTGTTGTGATGTTCCCTCAGCAATGTTGAGAATTTTTCCGTAGTCAAATGAAAAGAAAATGGCCTTTTAAATACCTTCGTCAGGATTGTAGAGAAGAAAAACAATTGTCATTGTACAGTACATCAACCAAATGTTGGCAACTACTACCGCTATTCTTGCAAAATTGGGTTCTCTTTCAGAGATTCTAATCCATCCGCCCATCTCTTCTTGTTTTCGGACCACTCCAAGAAGCTTCTCGCTATGACCTCCCCTCGTAGCTTCTTTGGGTTGTCGGCCTCAGCTCCCTGGAGATTCATTCTCTTACTGGGTCAGAATCTGTTGTTTTTAACAAAAACTTTGCATTGAAACAAGTGACTAATTGTTAAGTTGCCTCAATCTATTCTCAAAGCTATTGGGGCAGGCAGCTCTGTGAGTAATGTAGCACTAATAAGGAAAATGAAAATTGTAGCACCAAATTGCCGTCTCCTGAGGTGATACAAAGCTAAAAAGATATGTTGTGGAACCATTGTGAGAGAATTATGAGATGAGAGTGGCTTAGAACAGGTTATGGGATATTCACACCAGTTCTAGTGAAAAAGAGAGCTTGGAGGCTTTACTTAACTATTGGAGAGTGGCTTGGTTTTTCATGTGAGTGGTTGAGATTGGTAGATATAGGTGGGTGAGAAATTGAAGTGGTTTGAATCCTTACATAAATATTGAGGTCTTAAACTTATGTGCATATTCAACTTAACAATTGGTGTGAACGTCTCATTAGAATGAGAAACAATAATGTGTAACTTTCACTTAAAATAATTTTAATATAGAAAATGAAAAGTGAAAAACACACAATCTTGTGTGATTTTGGGGCTTGGAATAGCAATAATTCATTAAATTTTGAATATTTCAATTTTTTTTTGAAATGGAGTAGAAACTAAAATTGCCAGGCTTCATTTTCTTGGTTTATAGAACATACTAAAAACAAAAATTTTGACAGCTACAACTGAGTTTAACCACCAGTATTACACTCCGAGATTACATTCCGAACTTACATTTTCGATCACAATTCTTTAGTGGCTTTAGTGATTAAGGGTCAAATTACATGCCATTTTGATATTCGTGGACAAGTCTAAGGTCCATTTACACATCTGAATCAATTTCTTTCCTTACATCATATAATTTCTCTGAATTACTGCAGAGATGAGTACAGGTGATAATAGCCACTGACCTGTGTTCCGAGAGAAGGAATTTTATTGTGCACTACCCATTGCGTATCCACAATCCCAATGTGCTCATGTGGAGCCCCATCAATGCACGCTTGCAATTCGAAATCAAGGCCCCATGCCATCACCAGATCATTCTGCAACCACAAAGAAACTCCTCCTCAGTCATGACTCATGAGAAAGTAGACTTGGTCATTTATATGGACAAAAACAAAAGGTAAAACACGGTTTTCAAATGAACGCTTTGCCTTCGAACAAGATTCCCACTTTTGCAGCATAAAATTTCAAAAAATGTAGTCATCACTAAAACAGAAAATAAGCATACCTGAATGAGATGCCAAACACAACGCCACACTTTACTCACAAAAACTGGTGCTTGAATCTCCACGAACCTGAAGCACGTAGAACTACGTCACTAACAACACAACAGGCCCTCCTTCACTGGTAGAAACATCTTAGAGGCAGTTGGTTCTTCCATTTTAAGCCATTCAAAGTTTGGAGTCCTTTTGTTTGATTGGAGAGTCTCACATAAAAATTGTGAGTTGGTTTGAGGACCTTGAACTACCAAGGCCAAGAAGTCCAAAGCAACAAAAAAAATCTACATCAGTTCAAAACATGCCCGAATGAACACAACTTTGTTGATCCATGTCCGAATCAAGCTGAAAGAAACAACAGGGCTTGTTAATTCGAACACTCTTTTCTAAAATATTGTCAACAAAATGTTTGTTTTTAATATTTTTCAACTTATTAAAAGCAAACATTTTCAAATTCTAGCAATGAGAGATGTAAGCATACCCGGCACATGGGGGAGTGACTTTGCTTTTGGTGCAATTGTCGAAGAGGTCTTCCCAGGGGGTGCGTTTGTGCACTTCATTGCCTGTCCAGGATTGGCGCACTGTAATGGGCCAACTGCTGGCTCCATCCACAGCTGGCTGGGATATTTGCAGTTCATGTCTCTTCATTATTTCCATGTACCTGAGCCCACACAACAAAGTCTAATTAGTCTTAAAACCCAAAGTGATTAAATGGGCCAAAAGTGAATGTTTTCGTATCTATGGGAGATCCAATGAAAAATTCAGGAAGTTCCAAAGAAACTAGCAAAACATACCTGTAGAAAGAAGGAAACATGCCCGACATAGTTGCCTACGAGACCTAACTTGGCTACTGTCATATATATAGAAGTTGATATTAATTATATAGAAAACTTCAAGCGAGGAATCGAAATATACGAATAGGAAGAAGCAACCGTACTCGTCCTTTAAAAACAATCAAACTGTGTTTTGACAGGTATTATAATTGGCTGCGAGCTTCCAAACTGGACTTTCTATTCTTCTAATTTAAGCACTAGGAGATTGAATCAGTTAACAAGAGCTGGAATTATGTTCCTTCAATTCCTTCGATGCTGTGTACTACATTTCACTCTTGCACAACAGAAAACAGGAAGGAAACGGGGTTCATGTATACGTACTCCATTGGGTCAAAATTGTCCACCCCCAAGTCTTCGTCCCAAACGAATACATACTCATAGGGTGCGACCACATCAGGGTGGAGAAACCTCTTCGCAAACCACCTGCAAAGCAGAAACAAATGGCAAACTTGATCCTCAATCTGAAGCTCTGATCTTGCACCCCTACAAGATTGAATTCTTCTGATGTGAACAACTTAAATAAGCAGTCAGAGTGTGTACTCAAAGCCAAATCAGCAATAAGTGCAGCGTTAGATCATCCAACCATTTGGACTGGCCAGTGCTCTGAATGTGAATGACTCGGTCGTTCCATTCAAATTCTCCCCATTCGTCGACAACGTTGTCATAGTGAAACAAAATGATCTGAAAATGCTCCTTCGGAAACTGCACTCACAATGGACTGCGCATGAATATTTCGTCTACTATGGGAAGGGAACTGAAACAAGGCATTTGAAATTAGAGGATACTAAAAAATGTTAGTAACTTGATTACGCCTTTTATGCTATACTAACAGAAACTCATCTTATCAGCAAATGGTTGAGCTTATTAGCAAGTGGTTCGGATTATTGGCAAGTGGTGCAATCATGGCTAGGCTAAATGTCTACAGTCACTAATCCTTGAATTTCTATGGGGTAGTCTACTGTCACGTAATAGTGATCTACAGCTAGCCTCCCACTTTGAATTGGCAAACGAAATCATACATTGTGTTAAAAAAAATTGATCTCAACAAATTCGACTCTTTTACCCGAAAATCTCACCACAACTGTATAATGATTCCAGAAATCACACTCTTACATATGTTAAAATGCTTGAAGCAGCGCAAATGTCATCTTCTACCTAAAGTTGAGATGCAAAAAAGGGACAATGGAACCTCAGAAATCTAACCTTTTCGATGATAGCGTTGACGCTCACATTCTGCTTGATCCCAACTGCCAAGGCAAGCAGATTCTTAGGGGCTTTCTTGACGTCCTGCACACGTAAGTTCCACAAATCAGCAAAATAACATCTTCAATTACGGTACTTGCATCCCTCACGTAGTAATATTATGTAGTGTTAAGCACTGAGTAGTGTCACTTTCTTGATACCATACTTCCAACTTCTAATGAGACCTTCACACCGAGTGTAATGAGTTTAGGGCCTAAATTTATATAAAGGTTCAAACCAACTCAATATCTCACCATCTATATCTACCAATCCGAACCACTCAAACGAAAAACAAAGTACTCTATGCAGTAACAGTTATGGGAAAAAAATCCGTGGTCGTATGTCAAAGTATGCACTTTATTCTTCATAGACGTAGTGTGAATGTCCATAAGTGACATGATTCATCAATTTTCAAGGACATTTACTGAGCTTCTAATACTAACACTACATATCATTATTAGGGTAGTGATTCGTGACATAAAAAGTTAAAACAGAAGCAGCAAATAAATGTAATAACTAGGGTTTAGGGTGACCAGAATTTACATTCTTTGGGGTTCCCACGAGCCGATGGAAGTAGTAATCAGTAGTCCTGTGAATGAAGGTTTGCGGAAGCTTATCCACCAGCGTGGGATTCCGACACACCCACCCAGATGCATTCTTGTAATACTTTTCTGAGGAGGTTCTGTTTTGCTTTCCTTTTGAAACGGAGTGTTTTTTCTGTTGGAAGGAAGTGCCAGGCTTCAGCAACACTTCCGCTACTTGGGCCCATCTCTCAAACTGTTCACATGGAGGACAGTGCTTTTGGGGCTCCACGGTATGTCTCTTCTCTCGTAAGTCCCTCTCAATTCTGTACTCTAGGGCGTTATCCTCTAGCACAATGTTGGAAGGTTTGCTCTGTGATTTGATGACAACATGGCCTTTGTTTGGTGAGTACCAAGAACTTGTGATACATAGTTGCTGCATCAAACACATTGCCACAATTTAGATGACCACTTCTCAAATTGTCATTAACTTATACATCAATTTGCAGTGACGTGAAAAAGCCTAACAGATCAGACCACGTGGCAGGGATCCGAAGGAATATCAGGACACACGTCAGCTGTAGGACGTCTCGACCGTAACAATACACTGGATTGGCAGCGTCTCCACCACCTACAGCAATTAATTGGCAGGATTCTCACAGGAATTAAGTAAAAATGGGTTAGATCTTCCTAATAAAAAATAAAGCGAACCACACGTGCCTACACTAGAGGTAAATCAGAAAACCTAAACTTATGCCTCTCTAATAACACTCTGTTCTTACAGTTGCACACTCCTCTTATATCCCCAGAATCTGTTGACAGATGATTGCACAACATCCACAGTTGGAAGTTCGGAACACATAAGTGTGCTAATAGAATCCCATTTGTCCCCATGAGGCCGTGCCATACAATGTAGCCCAATCTCAGTGTCAACATAAACTAAACCATGAACAAAAGTCGGTATATGTCATCGACGCTTACACCAAACTCAGAGTTTCGAGAAGAAAACGAAACCTCTCCAAAACTCTCCAATTGAAGCAATTACAGAACTAGCACTGAAAACACAAAAGAGCGAGAACAGAAGATAATCAATGCTGTAAAAGGCGAGCTCAACAAACACCGACATAACACACAATCATGCAGCAAACACAACCAACAATAACTGCAAGTACCTGGTTGAAGGAGATGGCGCTGAGGAAGCCGAAGAAGAAGCCCAGCAACACCAACACAATATGGTTGAGCGGCGTGCCCAGCACACTGCTCCCGCTCTTGCCGATCTTCATTATAACTCCACCATCCCGGCCTTCCCAAGCTAACGAAGGCACAGACTTGAAGAAATCAATAAACCCTGCCAAACCCCAGCAGTTGATCGATCGATTGAGTAGTTTATCTGAGGACCTACAGTCTGTAGCCTCTCAAGTCTCAACCCACCGTCCTTCAACCCCTCTTGAGCTGCAATAAAACCGCGTCTCTGACACACTCACTTATGCAAGGACTGACAGGGATTCAGCTACTGAATATATCCCAGCCTTTACATTCTCAATCTCCTGCGCCTCAACGTAGTACGTCGTCCTGCAAGCATGTACGCACCATCATCTTACAATCACTTGGAATAAGCTCGCTTCTGTTCCATCATCGGCAAGCTCCCGAGTGCACAGGAAGAAATGGAAAAGTGCAAACACCAGCTTCTAGTCTGTCGAACCCACTCACTCTCTCAAATACCTGCACGACTGCCTGTCACTCTGTAGCAGCTGAGATATGAATGCTGACTATGGCTAACTTACAGCTTAGTTTGTAATCACGCCATTGAGCTCCAGTGGTGCTCTTGGGCTACCCTAAACCCCCTTCTCTCTGACACAACAATGCAAGTACTGACAAGCCTCCAGGGATTCAGCTACTAGCGCAGCCTTTAGACTGCTTTTGCTTCTGCAATTCAAGTCTGTGACGGAGGGAACTTTGACATAACTAAACGTAGTTCTGCAAATACGCACTATCATTTGACAATCACTTGGAATAAATTCTCTACAGTACCGGTACATCATCGCCAAGCGCACACAAAGGGCCAGCTTCTGTTGAACCCACTCACTCCGTCGCCTGCTCCGCTACTGTACTGTACTGTCTGTCACACTGTAGCAGCTGAGATACGAAAATCAACTCTGGCCATGGCTGTGGCTATGGCTACGGCTTAACTTACATGCAGAGTTCGTAATGTCGCCATTGTGCTCCTGTGGCATTGCATCTCATCAAGCTTCCTTAGCTTGACTGGGGCATGATGAAGCTTGCTTCGTGGGAAACACTAGCTAAGTTTGTAGCAAGGACTAGCTGGTGTATAGCTAGGAGCACCTGGGATGATGTTGCTACAAGTGATGGTTGAACTGGTACAAGTGTTTTGTTGATGATGGGAGACTGGCGTGGGTCGAAGTTTAACTTGAGGTTGTTCCTGGCTTGGGTTGGGTTTCTCCGTGGAATTGGTGGGTGCCAAGAAGAGACTGCCAGAGATGCGGCTGTGATTCAGGTTTGCTGCAAGAATTGAAGAATTGAAAGCTGGCTGGACCATACGGTGTTGAAGAGGGGCTGTCAGGGAGTCATTTCTCTACCTGGGCTTTTTCTTGGGAGTATCTGACTGGGGGAGTGGAGACTGCATGCTGGACAGGGGGACTGATTGCAGTGCCAGTGGTTTAAGGAGGTTTAGGGCTTTAAGGTGGGTGCTGGTTGTTTCTTGGGGACTGAGGTGTCTTCTCTGCATGCGTAGGTGTGGAGGGGTGGTGATTGCCTATGGAATTTCTAAAGCCAACACAACCTCCACCGTCTACAATAAGGATTTGTGTAAATTTGTGCAGTGTGGAGTAACTCCAACTCCACTGGAGTTGGAGTTGCAGCTAACAATGCTTAATTCTTAACTCTTCAGGGCTCTAACATCCATCTTTTGGATGAGGAACAACCTACTTCAGTGCTACTCATCAAGAAAGTATCCCCATTGCAATGGGGGTCTTTTTCCCAATAGTGAGTATGTATGATCTAAATACCTTCTCATTCATCTCAAGCAATTCTTGAAACTTTAAAAGTAAACCTTTCTTCTATATGACCTATTTGAGGTAAGTAATATGTTCCTATAAAATGATGTGTTCCTACAAAGTATTATGTTCTTACAAAGATGTGAGCATAAATGTGCAAAAAAACAAAAAAAAAAGGATTCAAGCATTGCAAGGGTTAAGGGGTCAAGGTTCTTTAAAATTTGGCAGTAGTGCTATAAGCTGATCCGCAAGCTGAAATGTTTAGTGTTGATTCCAACAAGCAAATGTTTAGGTTATATTTTGGTTGTATAGATATTGTCAATTGGTGAAGTTTTAATGGCCAAGATGAATTTCCCCACTATGAATATCAAAGTTTAGTTCCTATGTAACTAAACTAGGTTGAAGAAAATGCCCACAGTAGAAGGATCAAGCATGGAATCTTTGATTTTAGAAAAAAAGAGCCATTTTCATTAAGCAAAAATTAAAAATTTAAGAGATAAATTATGATACCTATATCATATTTCAAATCCAAAACATCTATGAGAGCCTAAAGTGGATGTGGATACACCTATATTCATCACTTTGAAACTTTACATTTTATTTACAAGTGTCCAAAAAATGCATACTACAAGAATGCAAAAAAAAATCTTTAGATCCAACAATTATATACACCCATATTCTTCACTTTGAAAATTCATAGTTTATTCACTTAGTTTCTAAAAAATGCATACTACAAAAATGCAAAATTCTCCTTTAGAAACCCAACCAATTTAAAATGTAGCAATTTTTGAAATGTAGGATCCACACCCAAATATTTATTTCAACAAGTTCAGGGGTAGTAAGCATAAGTAAAGTAGGGATTTTTTTTCCATTTATTTTAGGAAATGCAAAAAAATCAACTTTCATTAGAGTGATGCAGTTGTTTACATGTGTATAAATGAATGAGATGTACAAAATGCAAATGAAACCTAAACTTTTAGGATGATGGTAAAATCAGTGACTCCATCATCCTAAAGGTTTCACATTCATCCAAAAATGAGAGATATTGTCTTTACAAAATGTAGTTGGAATCAGCGATTTCATTCATTGAAAATGGAACAATATATCACTTAATATTCCCTCAAAAAAATTGTGTGTCTCATGGAGCAAAATATCGCTGAAAAAATGCAGATGCAAAGGAGTGTTGGACGTGGAGATTATTACCTTCAGTTGGGACTTGCCTGCGCAATTTCAGAGCATGTGATCATCAGCAGAGTGTGTGTCAGATCACTGGCAGGGGTGGATCCGTTGAGGTCAACAACGCCCATCTGTCTTAATTCAAGTAGAATGATGGCTTCTCAGGGGCGAAGGGTACCTGACTTTGCTCCATCATCGTACAGCAGAATGATGCGAAGCACCTGGCTTTTGGTTGGAAAAGTGGGCTCACACTTCACAACTCCATTCCTGTGTATAACAGCCACTTTTTGCTGCTGTGCCAAGTTACTAATATTACTAGACTGGTCAAATGTTTACATTTTCTTGTTGGAAAGCAAAAAGGAGGTTCCAACGCACCAAAGAACTTGACATTTGGATATTGTATGCAAAAGTTATGGAAGATCGAAGTTACCACTTTTTGCTACTGTGCCTAGTTACTATTACTTTTATACTGGTCAAATGTTTATATTTTCTTGTTGGCAAGTGAAAAGGAGGTTCCGACGCACCAAAGAATGTGACATTTGGATATCTTATGCAAAAGTTAAGGAAGATCGAAGTTACCACTTTTTGCTACTGTGCCTAGTTACTATTATTTTTATACTGGTCAAATGTTTATATTTTCTTGTTGCCAAGTGAAAAGGAGGTTCCAACGTACCAAAGAATGTGACATTTGGATATCTTATGCAAAAGTTATGGAAGGTCAAAGTTTTCTTTTGGTAGACTCATGTTGCTAAAATTGTTTCTCCGGCATACCCAAGTATTGATTTTGGAGATGTACTTAGAGTGATGGTGGTGGTTTTAGGTAAAGTGCGATTTGAGGTGTAGGGGAGGCAACCCATTTTGACCACTTAAGCAAATACATGTATCTGTAAGGTGGGTTTATTCAATGGGGAAATTTTCTTGTGTGCAGAAATAAAGTTCAAAAGTTTTTTATAATTTTCCAAATTTTTATTTTTCCAAAATTTTATTTCTCAAAACATAATTACTTTAAATTTTTTAGCAGAAGATTATGTTCAACCCATACTAATCATATAGACATTCCTATTCCGACCAAGGGTTGGTTGCAAAATCCACCAAGGAGTAGGTGCGATATTGAGAGTCTTATAGCCAATCATAATGCTCTACAACTATGCCGAGAATTGTGCCATAATTGATCAATATTCATCTCTTCTTACAAAAAAAGAGAGCAACCTACATTGCCAAAATTGGAGGTGATTAGGACTAATGGATTGCCTCTTATACCCACACATTTAAGGTGTCAGCGACAAAAGGTAGAAGCAATTAATTGCAAGAATCTACTCTAACACCTTAAAAAATGGCATGAATTGAATATTTTCATAACTAAAAAATATCACATCTTTTTCAAAAGCAATCGATTAGAATTGAGGAATTTTTTGAAGCAACTAATGAAAATGTAAACATTTTGTGCTTCAAAGGGTGTACATTCAATGTGAGTTTAGAATTATATGTAGGGTATTCTATATTCTCAACTTCAAGAATTTGTAAAATATTATTAGAGAATCAAAAAATTACAAAACCATTGGGAGGCACATTCCTCTCAAGTTCATTAATAATCTCATCAAATTCTTTGGTTCATTCAACCTTTGAGGTAGTGGGACTAAAAAAAGTGTTGCTTGTAGGTGTTGTTCCCTTAATTTCTAAGGTAACTACACCTAATCATGTCAAAATAAGCTATTAACTATTAATCCTATTATTAAATTTCCTAATTTTTGTTGTATCTTGTTGGAAGTCAATTTAGGATTCTAAAATTTATTTTATTTTTCATTTTTGGGACATCATATGAATAAAACTATGAATTCTTAAAGTGCTAAAAGCCAATCCTAGGCTCACATGAATAGAGGTACATGTTTGACAAGAGTTTGGAGGGGGCGGTTTTGAAATGAGTCACAATTAAGTATGGTTACCTTAAAGGGTTTGGAAGACCAATAAAGCCCCTTAAAGGCTTAGAAATGCACCATTGAAATGATTGTGTTCAAATTTGTACAAACTATGAATATTTTCATAAGGTTACAATACAAATTGTCCAAATATATATATATATATATATATATATATATATATATATATATATATATATATATATATATATAGCCCATCGCCTAGACATACATTGTTATTATAAAAAAAACTATAATACAATATTAATAATGCAAATCCATAAAATTGATAGTCTAGAAAAATTTACAATACAAATCAATATCCATATTTGAAGGTCAATCTTAATCCTTTTTAGGAGAATGAATGTCATGCTAAAGGGAATGAATGACAATTTTCAAGAATATGGAGAACTTTACACATATTGAAGGTTGCTATTTGCAAGTGCGATGACTACAATTATTGTGCATGCACAAAGCATTCTACCATTTTGCCTTGTTGTGTGAAACATTTTGCCTTGTTATATAAAGATTTTTCAAGAATCAATCTATGGAATGGATGGTACAAAATTGATATTGCAACATACTCTTAAATTACATGTCAATGCTTACAAAAATCTAACAACAAATTTGAAGCTTCCTTCTACAAGAAACTACATCATTTTTTCCTACTTTAAGCATACAATATATTTTTGATAATCCCTTTTGGTGTCGGAGACTTCTTGATTTCTATATAGTGATAATGCCTATATTTTTTGAGTTCACAAAACATTCAAGACACTTTGAACTTCCTTCCACATTCAAATACAACTTTGTAGCAAAAAGCACACCTTCTACATTTAGGGGCCAAATGTATTTAACCTCTAAAGGACCAAGCAACTAATCAAGGTACACAGAAAATTTAGATAGGCTCACACAAATTCAATTCAAAAAATATATTTATAATTTTTTTGACACAAGTGTGAAAATATACACCTTAGGTAGGAATGTAAATTTTTCCCAATTGGGTTCTCAAATCAAAAGTTATGCTACTTGAAACATTCTAGGTAGCATGTGCAAAATTTCTCTTCTACTTTCAAAATTTGGTAGGTGTATAATTGATATGATGATATTGGATGCAACTAAAAATACCCATGTACAATGCATAAATCTCTCTATAGGAGGAGTTAAAATCTATTGACCATGTCAAAAAAATTTGGAAATGATATTTTTCTTCTAACTTCAAATGCTTTAATTTTTCAATCCGTTTAGTCAAAGTTTTTGAAATCTTTTCTTCAGATTCTCACAATAGTATAGTCAAATTTGTATAGTTGAATTTCCAATTTTTTTTCACTACCTAAAAAGTAGCAATTCTTGACAATTTACATCCAAAATGTGCCCATTCCTGTAAAGTTAAAGTCACTTAACCTCTAGACTAAGGCCATTTTTTTGAGGAAAAATACTCAAAATCATCCCCATTGATGCATTCATCAATTTTCAATTAAATTGTTTTCAATTCAATTCAATTTTAAATTAAATGTTATATATATATATATATATATATATATATATATATATACTAGCGTTTGGTGCTTGCTATGCTATGCATTCATCATTAGAATTTTATAAGAATTTTCATATATTAGATAGAATGCAACAAAAATTTCAAAAAATCTTCAAATAAAAATGATTAAAATCTTCGTATAATTTTTTTTATAAGTAAGCATATATTGAATTGTACAATGGAAATTTATTGAATGATGAATGAAACATATGCAATGGTAAATACTATAAAAGATACACATACATTAGAATGCATTAGAAATTTGACTCCATTGATACAAAAAATGGCAACCCAAATTGAAGAATTGAAAATAAATCTCAAAAACTTTGTGAACAACTTAATTGTTGTGGAATCCAAAATCGTTTCAATTGAATAAATTTCTCAAAATCATTTAGTAGTAACAATAAAAAATCGAAATCATGAAAACTTAAAGCTCACAAAAGCACAAATTCATAGAAGTGCAAAGAAGTGTAAAGCTAAGAGAAACAATGGTTTTGCTACCTCTATAATATCATCCTATGGATCCTCTTTAATATCACTTTAATTGCAACAACTATATTATTTTTATAATATCACCCTTTGTAAAAGTGATATTATAGAAGTGATTGCAAATTGCTATTCTATTTCTATAATATCACATTGTGTGAAAATATGATTTCTATGTATGCATGATTGGAAATATTTTTACAAAATATTTAAAATAATTATTTTAAAGACTTATTGAAATCATTATCATGCATTCTATTCAAATATATCAAATTTTTACTAATATGTGATACAATGAATGCGTAGCATAGCAAGCACGAGCCCCTGGTATTAATGGTAGCATTTGTGATATTACAGAGGGACTTATGATTTTAGTAGTATGATATATATAACCATAGGATCTTGTAGTAGACTCGTAGAAAAAAATGTAGTAAGAATTTCATGACATTTGACTGTAGGGATAAGCATTTGCAAGGAAAGTTCTTTTTTCCACAATGCCCAACAATTTCAAGTGCCTTTGACCATTGATTGTGGCAAATTTTTTTACTATGGTTTTCAAATTTTAAACATTAGCATACTCAACATAATGTTATTCATGGCTCCAAAAAATTTGAAGCCCCCAAAAGACGTGGAGCACATCCCAAAATATCCTTCAATGCAACAATGTTCCAAAGTTGACAATTCACAACATAATTTTTTGAGCACATTTGCCACCACATAGTTTTGAAACTTGGAAATCCAAGTTGCAGATTGAAAGATATACTGATGGCAACCTAGCTTGTCCTTTAAGTTGAATTTTGCTTAAAAAAACATACAACTTCTTCACATGGCATTGGATTGAAACAAAAATTATATATCCACGAAGCTCTTGCAAAACTACATGTCCTCAAAAAGTTTCAAAAAAATCAAGTATAAATTCAGTTCATAAAATCCTTTTTGAACTCCAAATAGTCCCCCAAGGGGGTAGTGGTTCATTAAGGGATCAACCCTTGAAGAACCAAGGCCTTTTTCTACCAAAAAACACTCAAAATTGCCATTTCTATTGCAAAGAGTGAAAGAATTTGAATTTTTTTTTTGGGTGCATATTTGACTCTAGGATCTTACACTTTATTAGTATGAAGATGTGTGAAATAAATTTCATAAATTTTGACCGTACAAATTGTAAGATATTTGTGTTTAAAGTGAAGAAAACAAGTTTTTCTATACAATGTGAGACTAGATTATTTGACTTTAAACCTTCTTAACTTCAATTTTTTGTTGTATAGAATTTGGAGGTTTAAATCTTTATGGTGTGAAATTGAATTGAGAGTCTCAAAGGAAAAAATATATATTTAATTTCCATCTTAAAAAAATTGATAAGTAGAAGAATCTAAATTATTAATATCTTTGAGATGGAATTAAAATGCACTAATCCCAATTGTGAGATTGTTCTAGCAAGGAAACTAAACCACATGAGTTTTTTTTAAATCGTAAAAATTGCATTTAGAAATGAATCCTATAAGTTATTTTTTCATAAAGATGCTTAGATTTCCCCCAAAACAAGGTTGCCAATAACTTTCACATCACTTAATCAAATGAAATGAATAAAAAAATTTACATGTAATTATACAAAAAATTATCTATAAAAAAATTATTTAAAAAAATCAAATTTTTGAAATTTTTTTTTACTTCCTAGTCTCCCTTGTTTTGAACTTATCTAGGCATAAAAATTGTTCTTGTGCATCAATTGAAAAAAAAATTATATTACCACAAAGATAATCAATTTTTCTATCTTTGAAAAAAAATTCATAAAATCATGACAAAAATTGAAGCCGTAGGTACCTACCTAAAATTTAATTTGTTCTTTGAAGGGACAATGGTCCTTTAGGGTCAATGGAAAAGTAAAAGGCAATTGGGTATAGTGAAGAGGCATATACAAACTTCAAGACAAAAAAGGACTCTAATTTCTCTTTTTCTATTGATTATTAGATTTGTGTCTCAAGTACATTCTTCAAAGTAAATATAGGTAAAATAAGAGCCTTAAAGGTGGCCTCATAGTTGGGTGGTTTATGCCAAATAATACTATTTAGAACAACCATCATGGTATAGTAGCTCAAGCTAAAGGACCAAGTGTTTGTTCACTAAAATCTTAAAAACTTAGGTAGGGTCCTATGAAGTCAATTTTGATTGGATGTTCACAAAAATTTAATACAAGGAGTGGATATATATACCCTTAGTATGAACATAGTTTTTTTCAATTGCACGCCTTGATCAAAGGTTATGATACTTGAAAGAATTTGGGTGGCTTCAAAAATTTGGACTTCTTTGGGGCATCTTTTGTTAAAACCCTCATTAGCTTTTGAAATTTGGCATGTACATAAACAATAGAATATGGCACAAAATTGTCAAGAAGTAAAAAAATTTAGTGCTAAATCACATTCTATGAGGATTCAAACTTTGTTTGATATATTGGGGTAGTTTCAAAAAAAACATTTTCTTCTAACTTCAAGCCCTATTATTTTGCATTTTATTTTGAAGTCAAAGTTCTTAAGATTTTTTTCACATATTTCTGAATTTTTGTTGTTAACTTTTCACCATTTGGATTTCATATAAATTTTTTTGTCACCGCACAAGAAATCATTAAAAAATGATTAGTGTATTGCTAGTTCACTTAATCTATTTGCATTCTAAAGTGATTTAATGTAAACAAGACTCTATATTTGCTTCTAAAGTTTTTGCAAGTGAATCCAATTTCATTTATTTATGATTGGTCAAAATCTTGATTTATTCCAAGAGGGCTCAAAGTCTATTGACTTTGTTTTGCAAGAATGAAAAAAAGGGATTTTTCTCACTTCCAACATTATAATCTTTCAATCCATGCAGTCAAATGGGTTGAAATTTTTCCATATATTTTCATAGTAATATACTAAACTTTTGTACAATTGAAGTTTAAAAAAAAAGTTATTTTTAATTTTGAAAAATGCATTAAAAAATGACAATTTCTAACAATTTCTCTTGAAAAACACCCTTGGCCCTTCAATAATGATGCTAGCACATGAGCACAAAGACATGAGCCTAGAAGCATTGAACTTACTTATACGTATGTACCTACAACCATTTGAAGGTGTTTATAACATATGCACCTATTGAACATAGGTACACTATAACATTGAAAGAGTTTATAATACAGGTACCTATAATATAGATACATATAACCATAGAAGGTGTTATAATATAGACTTTTATACTCATAGGTTTTATACTCACATGCTACTCCCGAATCTTTTAGGGGTTAGAATAGAGATTGTTCCATATAATTTGTGTAATTGTGACATACCCAATTTGATAGAAGTATTTACTTTCATCATTTTGAACTAAGATTGATTTGTACTTGGGTGTCTATACTGACGTAGATATTTAGTGTGATGCCACCCAAAGACCACAAACATAAGAGGAAGACTAAGGATGGTGGCTTCTATGTATTTTGATTGTGCATTTTCTTAAGAAGCCATTGCCATGATTTAGAAGGTCTTGGAGCCTATGCCAAGCCAAAGCCTATGGATTGCTAAAGCCTTGCTTGAGTGCAAAAAATATTAAAAATTGTACTCTATTGTTTTTAGTAAGGCTTGAAGTTTTTAATTATACAATTCAAAATGATAAATATTTTGTCACTATCAATTGTTAAAAATTCAAAGAATAGAAGTTGTCAACTACACAATTCAAATTGGTAGAATGTTTTGTCACTATCAATTCAATGAATAGATAAGGTTTGAAGAAAAAATTGACATTTTCAAGTTACCTACTAAGGTCCAAAAGTCTTTGTCCAATAGCATTCAAAACTACCATTTTTGTTGCAAAGACCAAAAAAATGTAGAAATTATTTTTTCTAAGTATCTAATTGTAGAACCTTGTACTAGACTAGTATAAAAATGTATGGAAGAAATATCAAAAACTTTGAATGTGTAGATTGGAAGATATTTGCATTTAAAGTAAAAAGAAAACTATTTTTTTAGGAATCTATACAAAATCCATTTTGTCCCCTATAAGAACAATAGGTTTTGGAAGTTATCGTAATAAGGAAAAAATCAAAGGAAAAATTAGAGGAAAAATTAGCAAATATTTGGATCACATTTTAATCTATGTCAAAATACAAACCAGTTTTAATTATCTTTCTCTCCGTGAAATCAAATTACTCCCTATTTCTATTTCTAAATGATGTTATGCCAAATAGGATTCCCTTTTTTTGAATTAGATATCTACAAATTCATTTAATTTTATTAGAAAATATAAAAATAAAATTTTGGCATTTACTCTATTTTTGAATGATGTTATGCTAAATAGGATTCCTTTGTTTGAATTACATATCTACAAATTCATTTAATTCTATTAGAAAATACGAAGTAAAATTTTAGCATTCACTCTAGCACACTCTAATTGCATTGGTTTATCAACACAACTCAATTTGATTATGATTATTGCCAGCTCTTTTACCCTACTCAACAACCTCAGAACATCACACCTAATTGCAACCATGTAGTACCCTACAAATTCTTACCAAAAATGCACACATGGAGCATTACATCTATTACTTTTGGATACTCCTATTATTTGCACTTTGAAAACTCATAATTTATTCACGTAATGTCCAAAAATGCATTTTAAGATTATCACAGTAATACATTAAATCAGTGTGTGTCCATGAATCACTGTCATTTTCCTGCTGCAACAAGAATTACGTTTCATGTACGATTAACTTACTCTCAGCATTCATACGAATATACAATGCTTTACAGTTTGTTAGAGGCTGAGAGCATCTCCTCATCCCTGGTACAATGAATGGGACATATCAAGCATGCCATGTGGTACACATGCCATGTAGCCCGTCCTAGATAGCTGAATGGGGTTGAGTGTTTGAGATCTCACCAATTCTCCTGAAGTCATGAAATCCACTAGTAAAACTTCATGCCAATGTGATTGAAAATAAAGAAAGACATCAGAGAAGCTATTAAAGTGAAGAAGAGCACAAAATATCTACAGAAAGCAAGGTTCCTAGAGATCCTGCTAAGTGGAGGTTGACAGATGCGACAAATTGAAGTGATCACTGTATATACCAGATCACAAATTGACTTGTGACTTACATGTACAAGCTCCACATCTAATTTAAGAGTAGCAGTGATGGAATTGGTCTGATAGTATTGATGCATGACGAGACAAGCAGTACCATGGAGTAGGTACATTCCAAATTCTTCCATTGCATAGGGCAGTACTCAGAATGACTTGCGCAATCCTGTACAGCCAAACACTTCCCATCAAACTGAACCTTTTCTGGTAGGGTGACGAGCACAATTCCTGAATGTGAAGTTTCTAAATGTGTTTCCATTAACGTATAAGCAGTCATTTACCTCTACAAATCAGGGTCACAATCTGCACTAGTAGACGTGCTTCCAACATTTGGGAAATAACACTGTGTCTCAACAGAGACTTTGAACAATCTTGAAGAATGTAGTCATTGATGTATAGCATAAAAGCTGCATAGTCAAATCGCCAAGTCAAACCGTCTCAAACAGTAGGGAAAGATATGACTGACCTAACATTAATCAGTAGATATCGAACCACAAACTTCAAACTCACGCTGGAAAACAAATCCACTTGATAAAAACTCTGCCTACAGTTGAGGTGAACGAAATAGTTCATGGACTATGTTCTATGGCTCAAGAACCAGAACTGGATAGGCTACTGTAAGCTTAATCGCATGCACTGCTTTGGAAATATTCTCACACTGAATTAAGTTACAAAAGCAGCATATATTCAGGAAACTGTATCCACCACAAGAAATGGAAGTTCTGCGGGAACTCTCATTAGGTGAGACTAGAGCAACCTTTAAAAATAAATTTGAAAACGCTGTTCTGGTGGTGGCTTTCTAGTGACCATAAATTTCAAGAAATATCAGAACAGGTTTAGCATTTTCTGAAATTATGCACATAAAGAAGTGGATTAAAATGGTGATCTTCGATTTACCTTTGAAATTGAGCTCCTCAAGGGAAGTTCTTGAAATTTGCTCAAGGGAGATTCATTCTGATGGCAAAATACAGAAGAGGACCCTTTCAGTAGATACTGATCTGTTAAACTGCCTCGGCTCTCTGCATGAAGAAACAGAATCTTCAGTCAAAAAGGAACAAGTAGCTACGCTACCAGAGAGGCTCTGTCCAACTCAAACTTCCTTCGCATGTAGCTTTTTTGGCAATGTAGGGCCTCCTCCACTTCGGTCCAGAGCCAAAAAAACAGTACAATTTGAATTGATCAAGAAGATGATATCTAGGTGCATCTGTGTGCTGCTTGCGTTTACTCTCAAATCTGCTTAGTCTTATCATGATGAGATGCATCAGGACAGGATGAGACGTAAGTCAGATAATACATACTAATGTGCAGTCAGAATCAACACATACCTTAAGCCAATGTCTTGCTTACACAACACTCCATGAAGCCGTTAGTTGAAATTGTGATGCCGGCCTTCATCTGATACGCTAAGCAATTTCACACCGTGTGGCGGAACATTCTGGAGGTACCAATGAATGTAAGCACAACCGCAAGATTACACACGTGATGTAGAACTGAGAGGGACATTCGCTTCAGGTCTTACGCGAGATCTGCAGGAACCTCTTCATCCGAATCAAATTCCACCTGCAACTCCATACACCGCGTTCCGTTAGCCAGGCAGAAAAACAAGAACAATACCGTCACAAAAGACACATTTATTCAGTGCCTATCTTCATTAACCTACGAGTGCACAAATGGTCAAAAGTGTGTGTGCACTTCCATATGATTCCATATCTATAGGAGTTGAAAGGAAGCTTCAAGGAAGGTAACATAACGTACCCAATAGAAAGACGAAACCGTACCGTACATTTTTGGATGATAGAAATATATTTCAATAGATACTACAATCGATTCTAATAGCGTCCAAAGCGGACTTTCTGGGCACTTGGGGATCAAGTTGATAAGGGATATTGCTTCATCGATTAATTTAGGTCTCCAATGACACCGTAATGGATAACAGAAAACCGTGCTAGCACAAGAACTGTCTTTCATGTCCTGAAATGTTGAAGTGTAGCAATGAAACAAATTGGAGACATAGAATCTTCATTTACAAAACACAATCATTAAAGGATAGTGTTTGATAGCGATGCATACACTTTCGTCTCTGAACCATTTGCCGTTCCCATCCAGCCGCCAACCTGCTTCCCGCAATCGTAATAATCTCTCTCGCTCGTGACGCCGGTCTTGATCCTCTTTCGTAACGACCTCAGACGCTAATCCTTTTCGTCCTTGCTTTTGTTTGTCCAATTCTGATTGCCGCTTAGCTGTACTTGCAGATGTTTTCACCACATTGACAGGGCAAGTGGGAGCCTGTGAGGATGTTGCCGAAAAGAAGAGCGCACCATGATCGATTTTCTGTTTCGTGTTTGAAACGTCTCCGGCTGTACCTGTCACCTTAGAATCATCCGGCATTGCTAGTGCCTGTGCGGTACGTTTGCGTGTAGTTTCTAGCAGAAGAGAACAAGCTGGCAAATAAGAGGAATGGGACCTCTGTGTGCTGCCAACTTCGTCTGTGGCTTTTCTAGCTTCAAGAGCTGTTCTCTTCTGAATCTCGTTTTGGAGACGGAAATCTTTCTCCTCGTATTTCAATGCAGCTGCTTGATGCTTTTCACCTTTTCTATGAATCTATTGAACATCAACAACTGCTAAGTATGATGCTGCAGAACAAAAATAAAAACAGAAAACACAGCTGATCCCCCATGAAAAGTCAATTCAAATTCATCCGCTCAAATTGCCACCAAAAAAAAAAAAACTCAATGGGAGAAATTGTTGGTCTTATTGGGTCATTAATGACACAAACATTTCCACCAACATAGGCCACCCCTGAATAATACTAATTATATTTTATTTTTCTGAAAGCTAAATTCTCTTTACTTACAAAGATTGCAGATTTCCATATCCAAATCATATCAAATTCACTTTGTTGCTTAAAATTGTAATGGTAAGAATGTTGCAATGGGGACCTCCTGTGGGAAATGCAAGGGCGCCCCCGCGGGGAATACACTGGGCCTAAGCATAGGTCCTCGTTGCAACATATGTCCCAATTGTATTGAAGTTATTCCACAAGATGATTTTCCAGCTTTCTCGAAGCGTTCAAAGACCATGGCAAGCGACTTGAACAATCAAGACAGAACGATTGCGTCGCGACCGTGAAGCTGAGATGTAATGAGCAAGATCAATTCCAACATGTGTCAATGCACAGATTGAAAACAAACCCAAACCCTAACCCTAAAACCAAAGTTCCCGTAGCTTCCCAAATTGCCAAATCCCATGGATTTCAATACAGCACCACATACTTTTCAGATCCTAGAGAACTGCCGATCACAGAAAAAAGACTGCACAGCCTCTCAATCCTTGTTTCCTCTCAACAACAACAGAAGGGAGGTGAGTCTTCACGTACAATCAGCATGGGCATGGTGTCGAGAACAGGACGGTGAGGACAAACGAGGCAGGCGATGCGGCCATTAGACAAGCGGCGCCAGTGGTTGGAGTATCGATCCAGCTGATGCACATCGGCCAGCATTTGATCCACTTGATGCTTCCGGTGCATGGCTTCTGGCACCCAGCTGTCGCCGCCATATGTGCTCATCTTGACGCAATTCACTTAATCCACAAAGCTCAGATCCGCTTCAGTTTCCTTTGCACATTCTAATCACTTTGGTCTTAGGAGAAAGCAAAACCCTAAAACCTGCTTGCGTTCCTCTCTATTTTAAAGCACTGCCGGGAGAATTTGATCCTTTAAAATACGCTCTAGGGCTATCAAATTCAAATGCTTTCTTCACGCCCTTCTCTTCCATCTGAGACCAAATTTTGTGGAACTATTCTCTGAAATTCTGTGACAAAGCAGCCCCAACGAGGGACAGGGGCAACTTTAAGTTAGAGAGGTGCTTCACACTACGTTTCAAGTCCCACATCACTCCAAAACACATGTAAGGTAAACCAGCCCATTGTGGTCAAGAATTTGGAGTCTGCCCTCATGCCACTGCTGAAATTTTTCAAAAATTTTCCCACGTAAAGACAAGTGTGAGAAATAGTGAGAGCAATTGAAATCCTATTTTTCAGACAATGTATGAATTTGTTATGAATTTTTGAACTAATCTATCCAAAAAAGTCAATAGGCTACCTGATAACCAACAAAAACTATATCTAATATGTTCATCTTAATCACCTAAAGCAGTCACAATAACTTCGAATGTGGAAGGCCCTGAAAAAGTCACATTCTACCATGATTTACACTAAAAAGTTGGGTGCTCCTAATGAGGTCACTAATCACTCCATGGGTGTCAAGTTAGGCATTGATTATAGCTTGAAAAACTATCATGGGGTCGTTAGGTGTCCACTATGGGTCATCTAACTGCAATGGGATGTTTTACCTTATAGGCAACACTTTTGGGAATTTTTGGTGCCAAGCAAGTAGGACTTGTTAGGCTGAATTGGGTTTAGTCAAAATGGAAACCCAACTCAGCCTTTGAGCTTCAGAAATCTTTTTCACTAGAATATTGAAGATCAAGAATGTAGGTTGTAGGCTGTTGGATGGAAATGGCCATTTTGGTTGTTGAATAGAAGAGCTATACAAAACCCTAAAACTAGAGTATATATGTTTTTTCTTCTATTGTTACTATAGCACTCAATTTTTTGCTCAATTTTTTTTAGTTTGTTTATACTATGGTTTGCCCCTCTTATTTGTAGAGAATGGAGGTATTTTTGCAAAATCTTTATAGTTGCAATGAAATAGACTATAAAGTTGGAGAGGAAAATTTTTAGGACCTAATTTGTACAATGCATTTTTGTTCTTTGACTTTTGGAAGTAAAACCCTATAGAAGTAGTAGGAGAACTATACCTAAGACAAGGAGCTTAGATAGATTACAGGGCCCCATGTTAGGATTGTGTTGATTGTGTCATCTTTTAGAAAATAAGCAATTCCAAAGAAGAAGGTAGCTTTGAAGTAAGCAACAAAAGTCAACCTAAAAGGTGAGGAAAAGATATGAAGATGCATCAAAAATTAAATTGGCAACATTGCAATGTATAAACTTTGATTGCTCATCAAGTAGAAATGGAACTTGAATTTGTTTTAAATGACAAGAAAAACAAAGTGATTTTCAATTCAAAAAATTTAGTGAACTTTTGTGAAATGCTAGTTATTGGGATTGGGGCCTTTGAAAGGCCCACCAATGTCCTAGCCCCAAAACCCTTTTTTCCCCCAAACCACTTCAGTAAATGGTTGGTGAAGAGAATTAATCTTTAGTCTTTAGACCCCCATTCTTTATGTCTTTGCTATCAAAGATGGCTATAGTATTCATCTATTACCATCTGATGCATGATATAAGTCAATTCTCCTTTTTGTACACTTGCTTTAACCATTAAAGCTTGACAATGTGCAATGTGATCGAATGTTCATTCAATTCAATTTTAGAGGAATTTCTCTTTGTTTTAATCTTTTTCTTGCCTAAAAATTGATACTTGGAGGAATCATATTCAAACAATATAAGAAGGACAAATTAACAAACAAAGTTTTAAGAAATGACCAGTATAAATTGGTTTAGGGAACCAATGACCTTAATTTCTTTAACCATTAGATGGTTTCTAGGGGTCGGGAGGTCCGTTTCAAGCCCATTCCTATGCTAATCCCCCTGCAGATTCTAGCGAACAGCTGTTTCCCAAAAAAATTTTAAAAAAAAATTACATTCTTAAAATGAAGAAAAAAGTTGAAAAAAAAATCATTTTTAAGAAAATATATATTTTTCAGACATGGCAGTCATTCTATCACATCAACAAGCTATTGTGGCCCTTTGTAGGGTAGTTCTCACAATTTGTGAACTGTCGAGAACTCGCACCGTCCAGGGGGCTAAAAACTCATCTAATGAATGAATGAAGTTGAATCACTTATATCTCATATAAATCATCAAAGAATTACTTGAACCCAAAAGAAAATATAATAATAAATGAAGTTGAACTCACTCATATCTCACATAAATCACTAAATAATGATCATTAAAGAATTACTTGAATTCAAAAGAAAAGAATTATAACAAGTCTAGTCTTCAAAGAAATGTTTTCTTTCAAGTGTATGTTTCTCTTCTCAACAACAAGCCTTAGAAGAGTGCATAAGTAAATCATTACAAAAAAATTGAACCCACAAAGAGGCCTTGAGTTTTTATACTAATTGAATGAATATGAAGGTGGCTACATCTTCATTAGGACCACCACTTGGCATGTGCTCCATTCTTCATGATGAAACCATCATGAGATATAAGATCATGGAGATGGATTGGGTAATGATGATAAATTTTTGAATTTATTGTACAATTTGTAGCCCAATTAGTGAGTGGAGAAGGCTCTTCCCACCTAAGCTTTTGCATTACGAAGCGGCCTATTTTGGGGTTCAAATTTTTCCTAATGAAAAGTAGATGTACTTATCCTCATCTATTTTCTAAACACAATCTCTATATATAATCCAAAAGACAATGTTCCAAAATCCACTAGCCTTTGAAAATTGCCAAATTGTCCTTAATAAATGAAGCCTCCTACTTTCAACAATAAAAAAAAGACCATCGTCATCATTTTTGCATTTTGTTGATACATTGCAAGTTTTTGCAATGCCAAAATGCCAACACATGTATTTTATTGCCATAAAGAGCAAAAACAATAAAAATGTGTTCTCTTCTTCAATCCATTTTCAACCAAGGTGAAAGAGGACAATTTAAAAAATTGGAATGAATACAATAGTTGGTGAAGGTGTAGGACTTAGCAATGGGTATGGGACTTGGAACTTAGAATTGGGACTTTGGCCTTCACACTGTAAAGGCCTAAGTTGCACATCTAATATTTTTTGTTCACCTTATACAACCTCAAGGAAGCTAGGCATTGGCTTGAAATCAAGACTTAAAGAGTTGGAATTTAAGACATAGTGTGAAATGTCCCTAATTGTAGGATGTTTTATTTCATTTATTTTAGACAATGATCTTCACACAAGAGTGCCAAAGCTATCTTCATCCATGGGTATAGATGAATCATCCAAAGTGTGGATGAATCCATGTTGTAGATGAAAACTCGCTTATGTTTCCTAATGTGAGTATCTTCATCCTCCAAAGAATAATATCATTCTAAAATGTTGTAGCAATGTTGAGATTTCATCCATTTGAAAAACTAAGAATCAATCACCAAATATTTAGACTCCAAAATTTTATTGCATCACTTTTAGCAAAATAATATTAAAAAAATAATCCACATATACTTAACATAATTTAAGTCACTTAGAAGTTGAAAATTCATTTTTTTCAAGTTTTTCTTTGTAATGTTTTATTATGAAATTCAATATGGCTTTATTTGGTTTGGGTGTTGAGTTTAGTATTTTGTTTAGTTCAAATCTTTCCCCTTCAATCACAAATGAATTAGAAAAGGCTTCAATGCCTCAAAGAGGCTATTGAAATTGAATGTTCAAATTGAGTATTGAAGTTGCAAAGTTGCAACTAATCTAATGCAATAGATTCCACTTCTTTTTTCATGCAACTTTTAAGTTGTAGAGTTCACTATCAACTTCCAAACTTGGTATCTCTTATAATTGACTTTGGACCAAGGGGACAAGGCTTTGCATCAACAAAAATTACCTCAAGGAACTTTTAGTGGCTATGTTACTCACAAATCAAGCCAATGCTATAGAGATAAAGCTTCTTGTAGTGTAATTGCTAGTCTCATATCTTCAATGTTTGAATTGATTTACAATTGGAGTTTGTAGGGATGCAATTAGTTAAGAGTGGTAGAATGTACTTCATTGATTAATAATTACACTTACTTATTAAAGATCAAAGAAAAAATACAAGATGGATCTTTGAGTTGAAACTAAGGATATCTCTAATGACACTAGCATTTTATGCAAATTATAGATTTGATCTATTTCCTCAAAATATACAAAGCAATGTTTAAAAAAATTGGAATTAGAAAATACCAATGGTAGCAAATTGAGGTAGAAAATCATTATACAAATTGTACAAATTTTTGCCTCAATATGATATTTGTAATAACATTAATTATTTTCAGTAGATTTTACAAATTTATTATTACATACTTACAAAGTAATAATATTCAGAATAATACAATGGAATAATTTAGTTGATAGTGGTATAATTTTAGATGAGGAAACTTTCTATTATATTGTTATTAATTAGGACGTTATTTGGATACTTCACTATACCTTATAATCTACATATATGTGCGTCAAATTTTATTATTTTGGGGGCTATTTAACTATTATTTCACAATAAATATGTCCCTAATTTTTTTCTACTTATAATTTTCGCTCATTTTCCTACATCCAATGGTAGTTAAAATTGAAATTTGAGGCATTTAAACACATCCCTTTTGTAATTTAGAAATTTATATGTGTTTTTAGGGTTGACTAGTAAAACATGTACACTCTAACTATCATTGAACACAACCTACACAAACAATACAAACATCATATATTAAACAATTCATATAAATGAATCATACATGTACAATAAAAAAAATCCATGAGAATTGAAGATTCCACAAGTAGTATTATATTGACTAAACCTAATTAATGCCCACTATAAAATTTGAGTTGGAACAAACAAATAAATAACAACAAAAAACGAGGCGTTCATTAATTTGTCAATTTGCAAATGGAATGTAGAAGCTCTTCATGCAGATTCTTCCCCTCCTTTTTAAACTATCCCTTGTGTAGATTTACAAATTATGTTCCATGGACTATTGCTATATATTGTATAGTAGTTTTAATATAATATGCTCCAAAAAAGTAATACTAAAGTAACTTGAATATTTTAAAATGTCCTTTTTGAATTAATACCAATGAAGGAATATTTTTAAATGTACCCTATACTAGGTCTCATATTGTTTTTAAAGTAATCACTAGTGAAGTACCTAGGACAAGTTATAATATTTGTCCTTCATTGGTATTAATTCAAAAAGAAATTTCAGCAATTTCAAAAATCTATGTAGGTATTAAGTCTAAAATATAAAATTGTTGATCTAATTCCACTCTCTAAATCCCATTTCATTTGATGTTATTTCAATGTTTTTATAACAATTTTCAAAAATTGCTACAAAGTAAATATAAGGTGTAAAACTACAATCATTCATGTCATTCAGATAGTTATTTTGGCATTTAAGTACCAGGATATCATAGCATCTATAATATTTGAATCTCACATCCACAAGCTCTTATCACTTAAAACCCTAATTTTATAATACCCCCTTGCTCAGAAATTTAGTCAAAAACATTAATAAGAAAAAATATATCTAAAATGATTTTGATGTTTAAAATAGATGCAATGCCCTCTAAAATATTTTCAGATCATTTTGACAAAGTGCAAGGACCACAGATTGAATGGAATCAAGTAGGGCCAAAAATAAAACCTTTGGTAAGCTTTTTTTACTCCATAATGAAAATGTGGTGCCTTGTGCATTTAGGGGTTAAATAATTACAGTAAATTAAAGAAAGTTAGCGCTCTCCTCTTTGTGTAATCGCTTCAGGTCCGTTCTGGTTTGTGAAATTCTGTGTGCGAGAGTGTGTTCGAGTTGAGAGAGACGCAGGATTTGCAGCGACAGGCGTGGCTATGGCGGGAACGACGTCAGTGCCCCCAGGGCGGCAGCACAAGCGCAGCGTCTCGGACCAGCAGAAGCGGCGGGAGCTTGCTTTGCAGCGCCAGAAGCAGGGCCGTCGCGACTTGCAGCACCACGCCCGCCAGCTTGCCCTCAGCGCCCCGAATGAAGGCGGTGACGACGCTTACGTGGAGCAGCAGAAGGAGATTGAGGTGAGAGATTGGAGTATGTTATCTAGAAGTTTTTGCGAATTGTCTTTGTGCCGTGTTATTGTCATGTTCGGATTTTCTTAATTTCTTTGAAGTTTGTGACTCGTATTTCGAGGCTTGCGATCGGGGAATTGCTCCTTGTGTATGTTTTTTTCCAGTAGATTTTTGGATTTTTCCAATGTTGAGTGTTGAATTGCTTCTAACCTTGGTTCTTGCACCTTGGCTTTTCGTGTCGTCCAACTTTGATTGCATTCATAGGTTAAGAATTCCAACGCATTTAATTCATTATTGATCGTCTTAGTACAGTGTCGTGGTCATGTTTAGATTTTCTTATTTTCTTGAAGTTTGTGACTCATTCCGATCGCGGGATTGTTATTTGTTGCAGGGGGTAGTGTATTTATCTCTGGTAGGTTTTGGATATTTCAACGACAATTGTTGAATTGTGGAGTGTTTACTGTGCTTCTAACCTTGGTTCTGCCTCTGGTGTTTTTACGTGGTCCAAATCTGTTTGCGCTTCCGTTCAGATGTTAAGAATTTTAACGCAATCGATTCATTTTTCCAGGGCAATGTTGCAGGCGCAGAACCAGAAGATGCTGTGTATGATTACAATGAACGAGATGATGCAGAGGTCAGTTGGCCTAAATTCCACATGATGAGATTGCCGTGGAATTCATTCGTTGTGTGATGCCTTCTTAAACTATTCAGCGCAGAACCATTGCTGCAAAATGAAATATAAACATTCAGGGATTTCGCTTGTAGCCAACCAGGCTTGCCCTATGAGTGATGATCATTTAGAAGCAAGTCTTGTGCCAGGTCATGTATCCTGTTCATGGCGATCCAGCTCTAAGAAAAACTCGACGGTAACGTAGACGCTCCAAGTGGTTTTCTGTTAAGGTTGTAATTGCGAGAAATGACATAATCCTTTTTGTATTGAAAAATATGGGAAGAGAGAATCGGCTGTAATTTCAGAACATGCTTTCGTTTAATTTGTGCGTGCCTTATGTCTAAGCATGGTTCCTTGTGCAGGTTGGCATGGAAGATGCAGAAAGTAGTCCAGGTAGTAAGCGCAAAGCACTGCTAGAAGGCGCAAGACTCAAGGGATTGAGGGCAAGAGAGTTCTTCTCTCGACAGTTGATGTTACCCGAGTGGATGGTGGACATCCCCCCTTATCTCAAAAAGGATTGGTAAGGATCGTGCCTATTAATCTTTTCTGAGGTTATTCTGCATATTAACGTCATAATTTGTGAATTCTTTTATTTATTTCGTCAACTTATATAACCAACATCTATATTTGTCTATTTCAGGTTCATTATGCCAAGACCTGAAGGCCAGCGGTGTCTAGTCATATCAGCCAATGGCGTCACTCTGAGTCGTCAGCGTAATGGTCGGATTTTGCATTCCTTCCCTTCTGCGCTCCCTAATGGTGCTCGTACGAAGGAAGTAGCGGCAGGATCCCACGTGTACTGTATCCTGGACTGCATTTTTCATGCGGTATAGCATCAATTCCCACAGCATCCAAATATTTTGCTTGTAGCCTCAAAATATCTTTCCATCCTTGGCATTTTGTACTTTTGCGGGAGAGTTACGTGAGGCGGTACATGTGCATGGAACAAAGAATTTGTTTTAATCTGAATGTCCGCACGTTAGCCAACTGTTTGCGGGATTTTATGTGACAGACGTATTGCATAGTTGTTTTTCTTCCTCCAAATTCAATGTTGTGAAAGCCAACTGGTTCAGAGGTTGAGAAGTTCTGTAAACACTTGTTTTAATATTGAAGACTTTTTATCTTTCAATTTAAGAGTTGACAGTTCATTAGAGATCACTATTGTTTCTTTTTGAATTATTGTTATTTCAAGTGATTACAAGATTAGGGTTCTAATGGTAGTCTTACTTTGATTATCACACGCGTTCTTTTTTGTTGTTTTGACAGCGTGATAAAACCTATTATGTCATCGACATGATGTGCTGGCGTGGCTACTCTCTGTTTGATTGCACTGCAGAGTTTCGATTCTTCTGGATGTCTACAAAATTGACTGAAACCGGTGCTCTTTGTGCCCCTTCTGCTCACCATCACTACCGATTTAGTGTGGTCCCTGTTTATGAGTGTAATGTGCCTGGCTTGCAAGCAGTTTACAGTGGACCGGTAGGATTTGAAAGAGATGGGATACTCTTTTACAACAGGTTGATTCCCTCTCTCTACGAATTTATCTTGTATGAGCAAAGAGGACCAGTAATTCTCCTTATAATCATTGAATTTAGCTACAGGATATTTGGATCAAATTGACACAAAATCACCGCTGAGCCTTATCTTCCCTATTGTGACTTTTCTGCAACTTTTATCTTACATTTCTGCTTTTCGTTCGTCCCACTGTGGTGTGGACAGACATGCGCTTTATGAACTGGGCGTTACTCCGTTGGTGCTTGTATGGAAGGATGCCCAATGTAGCCAATATTTGTTGGACACTGATAGTCAGGGAAATGTGCCTGACTATCAACAGGTACAAGAAATTCTTCACCTAACCAAATGACTTCCTAATCCAGCTCAGTATTTCAGATCATTTGTTTTTAAAGAATAGACAAGTTGTCTCTTCGTGCTCTTATATTTCTTTTTCTATTTGGTCTCAGCTTATTTCTGATCTGCACATATCATCCATGTTCTTCATATCAAGGCCTGTTTCATATGTAGTGAATGGTCAGGGTTCTCAGATGTTCTTTTCCTCATTAAGTGAGATCCTCATTTTATCTTATTTCATAATTTTGATGTGATTATGCTCTTGTTAGCTATTTTCTATTTTCTAATGTGTTTATTTGCTGATATTTGTGATGCGGTGAGTGCAGGTGGTGCTAGAACTGAGTAGTGATGGCTCAGTGGTCACTAGTGATGACCCGCCTATGGTACTGGGAACACTTGCCCCTGACTTTCTTGAGCAGGTCAGCCCTTGCCTTCTTTTTAAGAACTCAAGGCTTCTTCAATAATATGAGAGAATTCCCCAATTTATCTGCTATAAATTCGAGTTTTTCTCATGCAATGTGATGCACTGATGCTCTGGGCCCGGGAAACTGCTTGTTGTAGAGAAGAGAAGGCTGATCATGTGTCTATTTTTTTACTTTGATCTATGTTACCCAAGTATTAAGCTAATGAGCTCACTTCCAATGTTTTTAGAATGCTCTGCACGTGAAACCTGGAATGCTTTTACGATTTGCCATTGGCGACCAAGGGCTTAGCTTGGTGGAAGGGAAACCTGTGGTTGCTGACATTCATTTTCAAGGCATTGCAAATAAAAACCGAGCGCGTCGTGCAGATACTTGTACAAAGGTACATTTTGGATTGTTTCAATTTGAAAAAAAAAAAACACTTTTATTTGACCTTAATCTCATGTGTAACTTCAATTTACTTTGATTAGTTTTTAGTTTGTTTCATTTCATATTGATGACTCACTTGTCGGGGTACAACAAATACAAGTGTTTTGGATGAGAGTGAGAGCCGATCATTTGATAATGAAGTTGCTTTGTTCTTTCAAATTTTGTCATGATTAGTAGATTCTTTGGTAATTTAAGGACTCTTATATGCATGAAAAGTATATTTATTTGCTTGTTCTATGTCATTGCATCTGCAGATCCTCTTTCAGTATGCTGCTCGACATGGTGCGTTAACGATACATGATTTATTGGTGGCCATTGAAGCCTCTGATGAAGAAGGGGATACCTCCATGGGCTAGGTTTAAAACCATTTGGGTATGATGAGTACTAGGGCAAATTTCCTTCTTAATTAGAAGATGCTACAGTGAGGAACTAGTGTAAACTTCAATCCGAGAAGTCTTCCTTCGCATTCATCAAGATCTTTATGTGCAAGGGCTGCATCACTGATAATATTTCTGCGTGATGGTGCGACTACAACCAATTTCTCCTGTGCGACTTGAGGTTTGTTGTTATGCTTGTGACAACTATAAGAGCTGTGCCCGCACTGTGCTTCTGCTTTTTCACTCTTCCATGGTGGTGATGCAACCAACAAATTATGCTCAGTAGTTATGGAATATTTTGGTTTAGCATTTGTAGTTTCTTTAAGTGTTATTATTAGAACAGTCATGTGTACGATTGCAGAAAAATTATTGTTGTTTTGGCCACCACTCAGTTGTACCTTGATGTTTGTGCTGGCAGGTTCTGTGTGAAGAGAAATTTGCATGCGCTCTGCTATCAACAGCTCAGGATGATAACCTGCCAACTTCTGAATAGATGGAACCAGCAAAGCTAGTTCTGAGTTGCTAGGTTGATATTGTATTGTTCACGTATCCTTCTACTTTTGGATCTCCTGGACTCTAGTACTGAAATATGATAACCTTTTTCAATCAGTCTCCTTATTTTCTGGTTGAAATAGAAACTCGGAGATTTTTAGAATCCTTGCAAGGATCAAAGATACATTGATTCCAATTTGTATATTTTTGTGGATGGTCTTGGCTGTGTTTGGCAAGATGACAATCTATTACTGTAAGCTATGGGAAGGAAATGTGGGTATCAGCGGCATGTAAAGCTTTGGATACTGGCGTGTGGGAGAGTTCAACATGCTCCAACATTCGAGTATGTGTTGCAGTGCAACATGCTCTGAGACACGTCGTCTGTTCAAACTATCGAGCACTACTTCACTACTCTTCTACGTTAATCATCTTCCTATGAAGCAGATGTGAGCCCTGCGATGCTTTTTAAGCCCGCTGACATTAAGCTTACTCCACATTCTGTTGACGTGATAGGTCCCACGAATCCTGACAACCATTCATGACGGAGACCATGTTTTCAAGCAGTGAACTGTCACTGAAGATAACAGAAATGACTGCGCTGTAAGTTAACTACGTAGACGTATTGTGGAGTCTCCAGCCACTGATGTTTTTTTCCTTACCTTGAAAATACAGTAATTTATTATCTGACCAGCTGTCAACGAAATTACTCGCTGTAGTGCTCGTCTATTAAGTTACCTTGTGTTATCCTCTTGTCGCTGAATATGCAACAGCTTACAGCTGTACCAGTGCTTCAATGATCTCAGGCCTTGATAGCAGGTGACGCTGAGTATAGCATGTGAGCGAACAGTGTAACTTAGCGGGCAGGCCGAGTGGAGGGAACATGCACTCAACACTACCCATCCACTGATCCCCACTGGATTGAGTGTGGAAGAACTTGAAGAATTGGCAGCAGGTGCAACCTAGGCCAGAGTGAACTGACCCCATCGTACGTTGCCCCTCAGCCGATGGATGGAGCGTGGAAGGAACGTTTTTCTTCTCGGGTCGCTCCACTGCCATCAATCCTGAGATGGTTTCCTGCTTCTCCGATGACTTCCCCGCTCCTCTTGTGGCTGCTTGAGTTCGTCATAAGTTCTCGCACATCTGAAATAACAATTAATCACTGCCTCACCAGTGTCACAATTGAAAGCAAGCTACTGTATCTGTGTTGCACTGCAGCTCGATCACAAGCGTGCACTATCTGTGTTTCTAATCCTTGCATTTGAACCAGGGGATTTCTAGACATATTTCTCTTGTTTCTTTGCTTGCCTTGTTTATTTTGGCACAAATGATAATGAATTTCGTTGCAAACTGAGTTTTTACTTAATTTACGAAACTTATGTCTTTCAAAAACCTGTCGTTTTTAGAATTATAAGACACCATACACATAATATTCTTCAAAAGTGCTCCAATAACCTTGGGTCCATATGCAATGCAAGGAAGATGCCAGGTCATCGCTACCAAGACAGAGAGTTTCATTTGCCAATCACGGAAGATGTCTTGGCCTCACTGCAAATGTATTATCCGAATGCCTCCAACCTACTCCACTACTCCCATCAGGGTTTAGGAATGAGTTTCCGGGGTGAACAAGCGAAGGGATCGAGGAGCAAGGACCACATGGGAATTGAACAAGCTGCGAGGACCCATTCTTCCTCTTCCGTCCAAGGAGGCCGTCAGCGCAACCTAGAGGTAATTTGAGTAATTATGTACCAGAAAATATGGTTGTAAGTTTAGCAGGAAGTGAACGTCATGCGTGACTGAGGGAATGGATCAAATTTGGAGCTCTGTTCTATTTTCGTCCACTGCCTTCATTGATCTCACGGTGCCAGACACCAAACCCTAAACCCCAAAATACGCTATATAGTATATTCATAACTTTTATCCTTCTTCTACGCAGTGATGTACGATGACTGTTACCACTCAGATTACGATCCCTGTGACATCTGGTACGTGGCAACAAGTGAAGCTTTTCGTTCGTTTCAGACGGATCCTCCCGACCAGCCTTTGATCTTTGATTCTCCTTCCGTCACGAAAAGAAATCCGTGTCTTTTCGATGACCTGGAGTCCCGGAGAGACTGACCCGTCAGTAAAAGTGAAATAATTGGGTGAATAACCACTAGCTAATTAGATTTAGTGTAGGGTGACTAAACACTTCGATTAAAAAGTACTTCTAACACTTCAATTTCAAATTTTCAAATTTTCAAAACTTTCACCCATTTGAATAATTTCCGTCCTGCCATTCCATCCGATATTCGTTCCAATTCGATAAGTAGATCATTATGCACTTTCAAACAAACTACCGTATAACATGATTTCTTCAACATTCTTATTTTTTAATGAATTTGTGTCGACACAGACCTCGACGTTTGCGTTTGGTTCACTGGGCACACAACTTAACTGCCAGAAGTTTGAGTTTATGTGGCCAAAGTTTGTCCAGCCAGGTGTGTCAGCTGTCATGTTGATACTCTTGTAAACTTACAGTACATGTGCAAGAACTCAGTTTTCAGAGGTATTCGAGACAGGTAACTTAACTTATTCAGTGTCGGATGACAGGTCCTGGCGCAGTTGCTCCCTTGCAGTGCAGAAGTTATGTTACGCGGAGAGAATGTGAGATACCGTAGCAGAGCACAATAAGACTGTCACGCAGTCAGTCATACCAATACTTTGCGATCAATGGGCACGAAGTTACGTACGGTATCATTCTTACTGCAGGAGGCTGTTCCTTTGGAAAATTATCCTGCTTTTGTTTGTTTGTGAGACAAACTGGTTCTTTCCATTGCAAAAAGACGGAAGGAAAGCTCCTTTAATTTATAATTCGTTCTGTTCAGTTGTCCTAAAGCAATGATACTGCCTCACATGGAAACATTCTGCAATAAGCTACTGACTCACTTCATGCATCAATGATGTAGCTCGTTTGTATGCAGCTCCGTTTGCATGCAGCTCCAGCTCCGTTTCTGGATAAAGGAGTCGACCCATTTCCAACCGTCAATCCATTCTCACAGCTGAGACTCCTCCATTTCTAATCAGTTGTATTGTAGGTGCCAACTCACTTACAGCATGGTCAAGAGGAGCAGCAAAAATGTCTAATTCATGTACATTGAAAGCATAAAATGATCACAGCATGTACATTGAAAGCCACAATGATTGCCTACATTGGTATCCTATGGTTGGAAATTAGTTTGCCTACACATCAATGGAACAAATAGAATCTTCACAGAAAAAATTCATGATAATTTTGTTTTTAGGGAAAGAATGTCAAGAATTATGAAATCCTTCTTAAATCTATTTCTCTACAAAGGGAAAAAAAAATTCTCAAATTTTCTCATATCACAGATGGGCTGAATTGGTTAAGTGGTTGCAAATAGGTCGTCATCCTGATAAGATATGAACCTCGAGGTACGACTAGGCATAAACACAGAGACTGACAGACATTTAATAATACAGGAGCTGGGCTGTAGAGTGGCTGTGTTTGATAAGAATACTTGCAGGACACTTGGCATTAATGTAGAAAGAGCACGACTTAGACCAAGAAGGACAAGTGTCCGTTCAAGGACAATTTGAAAGTTTGGGTAGGTACCTACAATATTTGTTTTCGAATGAATCATTTTGAAATCTTGACACAAGGTGTGACCATTTGCAAGTGAACAATGTATTTTTTTCCTAGATTGGAGTTGTACACTGAAAATTTTAAAAAATAATTATTTTTCATTCAATTCAGTGAAAAATCCTTTAAAAATTTTACTTTATATTAAGAGCTTTTCTCTCTAACAAGTTTGAATAAATTATCAAATTATTAAAAAAAATGAATATTTTTGGAAAAATATTTTCATACTACATCTGTCCCAAAATGATCTTAAAATGATGTTGGACAAAATGTTCCGGATTAAGGTTTAAAATAACATTTAAAAAAATAATTTTGCACTATAAGTAGAATTTGGTGTATTCCTAGCATTCTAAAAACTTTGAGTTTCAAAGCCTTTTTCAAAGTGTAGTTTTTAAAAAGTTTTTGAAAAGTAGATTTTTTAAAAACATTTTCAAAGAGCACCAATGGTCAATTAATTGTTGAGTGTGAGGTTGTCATTTCATAGGCATTTAGAATATGCCCAAGATCATACATAACCCTTTGTTCCACCTCCTAGAGCTTCATCCCCTTCAATCTGGCAATATTCAAAGAGATGCAAAAAATATGAATGAACAATGTTAATTGACACTTTTGGTCATTTCATTTGTCTTTTAATTGATGATTGCATGGATAGAGGAAGCACTACAATAATGGCAGTGTTTTATGACTGCAGAATTATGACTGAGGATGACTAGCGACTGCTTGCAGTCATATTCTTGAAGGCCAACACTTTGGGGAGAAATATGATTGCAAAATATGACTGTCAGTCATTTTTACGCCTTGTACGTCACAAGCATATACTATACGGCCATTAGGAATACCAAAGTACTTCATAGGGAACGTAGGGAACATGTTTGGGAACATTGAGTCATATTATCACTAATATTTTCATATAATAGTGATTTTGTTTTGTTTTGGGCAATTCAAGAAAAATTTGGGCAATTCCAAAAAAATATAGAAAAGTCATTGTTTAAAAATTTGAAATCCTAGTCACCTACTTTTTTGGATTTTGAATCCTAGTCACCACTTTTTTAGGGTTTTGAGACCCTAGCCATCATTTTTTTAGGGTTTTGAAACCCTAGCCGCCACTTTTTAGGGTTCTGGAACCCTAGCTGTTACTTCTTGTGGCTCTTCTTTCTTACTTTTTATTGTCTCTTAGCTCTCACTTGTTGTTGCTTTTTGTTGCATCTTAACTCTTGTTTCTTGTTGCTCTCTAGTTCATGCTTCTTGTTTCTTATTGTTGCATCTAAATTCTTTCTTTCTCTTGCATTTGAACTCTTTCTTCTTCCTAATTCTTTTTTTTTGTTTCCTCTTGTTTTATAGTTCTTGCTTCTTTTTTGTTCTTGTTGTATCTATACTCTCATTTCTTGTTGTTTCTTGTTATGTCTTAGTTGGTGCTTCTTGTTTTTTCTTGTGTCTTAGTTGTTGCTTTTTCTTTGTTCTTATGTCTTAATTGTTGCTTCATATTGTGTCTTAATTGTTGTTTCTTGTTTTATGTTGCTTCTTGTTTCTTGTTGTGTCTTAGTTGTTGCTTAGTTTTTTTTTATTCTTTGTTGCATCTTGACTTTTGATTCTTGTTAACTCTTAATACTTATCTTCTTTTTCTTGTTTCTTCCATCATTAATCTTATTCTTTCTATCCTAAACTTGAGCTAAATATTTTGTATTTTTGTAAGTCTTTGAAGGTTAGTCTTTGTTGTTCAATCACTAAAAACTAACCTCTCATTTCTTTAATTGTATATACAGGCATCAAAAGTTGAAACAAAGACATTGGAAGCTACTTGCAACTTCATGAAGTCAAAAATATGACTCACAGAAGTCATATTCCATAAAATATGACTAACAAAAGTCGTATTCTACATCACTGCAAAATATGACTCATCTCAGTCATATTTCATAAAATATGACTGCCAAAAGTTGTATTCTACATCACTGTAAAATATGACTCACCTCAGTCATATTCCATAAAATATGACTGACGAGAGTCGTATTCTACATTACTACAAAATATGACTCACCTCAGTCATATTCCATAAAATATGACTGACGAGAGTCGTATTCTACATCACTGCAAAATATGACTCACTTCAGTCATATTCCACGTCATCCAAAAATATGATTGACCGCAGTCATATTCCACGTCATTCAAAAATATGACTGACCGCAGTCATATTCCACGTCATCCAAAAATATGACTGACTGCAGTCATATTCCACGTCATCCAAAAATATAACTGACCATAGTCATATTCCACGTAGGATTTTTTTGTTTGCCTGGGCAACTCAAGAAAAAGTCAAGACTCCCCTAGGAAAGTCAAAGTATACGCCATGTTGGCATACTATGGCTAAAAATGGGTATTTATACCCCTCGGAAAATATGACTGCCAATATGACTGATGTCTGAAGCGACTGCTTCTAAACGACTGGAGTTAGTCATATTCCGAGTCATCTACAGTGATTTCTGCGTGAGTCGTATTTTTTGATTTTACGACTCACTGCAATCATATTTTGCAGTCATAAAACACTGCTTTTGTTGTAGTGAAGAACTACTTCTTGGAGTTGTTTTATTGGTCTCAAATAGCAACCGAAAATTAAATTTGGCCAATTTGCAATATTAGAAAGTGTAACAAGAAGATAATTTTGGGACAAAAAATTAAGGCCAACATGAAGATCATTTTGGGACAGAGGGGGTATAAGTGTATTACTTGTACTTCTACATGTTGAAAAGTTGTTGGGAATATAGTAATATGATATGGGTATCAAGTGTAGAGAAAGGATGACTAAGAAAATGTAATGGAAAATTATTATTTTTAGAAGAGTTCTGGAAAGTGTACTAAGTTTAGGTGAAAAAAGACTTTTTTCTTATAACTTTAAATGATACATTTTTCAACTAGTGAACATTTTCCTATATATTCTAATAGTAGCCTAGCACAAATTTATACATTGCAATTCTTTTTATTTTCTTTATTTTCTTTATTACTTTAAAAATTATTAGTTTTTGACAATCTTTAGCCATTAGAACAATAAATCAATTTTTCATTAAAAAAATCTTGATGTAGTTTATTAATTTTTTTTCAAATGCAAAAATTCTTCATTTGGACAAAAATCCACCTTGGATGATTTTTCAATCTCTATAACTTCAAAGAATGTATATTAGATTTTGTCTTTGAAGAGATATATAATTAATGAAAACTCATCCAAAGAAAAAAATATTCCATGTGTAGTGCAAGTAGGCAAGGGGGGGGGGTCAGAGCTAATGATTTAGGGGCATGGTTCTGGGCATAGCCAAGTGAAATTCTTGTTTATTGAGTAGACTTGTAGACTATGGATGCATGGAATGGAACAATGTCTGCAATAAGAACCAAGATTGGCACATATATGAGGCAAATTGCTAGTGGCTTTTATCACTTGCAAGTGTCATTTTGACTTCTTTGTCCAAATAATCGATGGGCAACCAAATTAGAAGGTTGTTGTTCCCTGTGGAAGGGTTTGTTTATTGACTACCATCATCATTACAAAGTTTAGACCGTATAGTTTGGTGACAATTATCATGTGGTTATCATTGTTTCATGTTGTTATCATTGTTTCAACTGCATTGTAACGACGCGAAGTAATGCATTGTAATGATGCGATAAATTGTAATTAACGTGCGAACCTATGAAACAACAATAACCACATGATAACTATTGACAAACCGTAGGGTTTAAACTTTGTGATGATGAGAGACAATACAATAAGTTCATGCTACTTCTCAACCAATTGTGATTGGTTGCAAGGGACCTCACGACCTCCACTACGCTTTGCTTGCTTGTCATTTAATTAATTGTGCTCATGTCAAGCCTTGTGTCTTTGTTGGTCAAGGTGTCCTTGCGAGACCACTTGTAGTTGGCAGTTCTTGTATTTTATCTTTGCAATGAAATTCTATTTCATTTGTGTAAAAAAAAATCTTATTTCCTTTTTGTACATCAATTGATTATAAGGTTCTTAGTATTTATTTTCTCAAATCCTTATAAACTATCATTCATATTCTCTACTGTGCATCATTTTATTTGGTAGAAAAAATATATTTCATAATTTTTTTGAGATACAACCCCTAAAATCCTTTTACTTTAGAAAAAAATATTTTGTTTTGTTTTTACCAAAATTGAACTTTAATGAAAGGTCACCACCCCCACGTAGCTATGTGGCCAAACTAAAGGCCATTTGTATGGTACATACCAACTATCAATCAATAGAAGACATAACCATCCAAATTTAATATATTGGATTTATAGCCATCTTACGAAGGAGGCCAATTTCACAATGAAGGCATTGAAAATTTCACAAGCAAATCTACAATTGTGAGCCTATATATATATATATATATATATATATATATATATATATATATATATATATGGGTAGCTCATTATAAATGGAATTTTTATTTCTTTTCTTTGAAATTTTCACACAACATGTGCCCGAGGAGTAGCTTTAAGGCCCAACAATTTTCATAACTTTTGACTACATGGTTAAAAAGTTAGTGTATGATATGTAGGCAGTCCGGACAGGAAAAAAAACTTCTTTAAAAATCATTTAAAAAATAATAATAATTTGAAATTGATTCTTTAGATTTATTTATACATATATATCTTTGAATCATTCCATTTTGATTAATGAGATGAAAGTTATGAGGAGTTTTAGTTGTGGGTAGTTTGAAGGTAGTTATGGAATCTTTACTCTAAAATAAACTTTGAAGTCTATTATTTAACTCAATTTTTAATATTTTTTGAAAAAAAATAAAATAATTGAATGTACATTGTTTATTACAACATTGCAACCATTGGAATTGGCATTTTTCAATTCCACAAAAAAGTTGTTAACAATTTAGTATTTTGAATCATTGTCTCCTTCTTTCTACTTACTACTTTTTTCCTATATGTTGTACAATTCCAAATGATTTGAAAATTTTCAATCATGTAGACAACTTGCCTTGAAGAATGATTCCAAAGAGTAACCACCATTATGGGCATTTTTTCATACAAATGTGACCTTGTGAAGTGTAGTTGCCCAATTTTTTGCAGGGACTAAAAAAGAATATTTGTCACTTCAAACACTAATATCTTGCAATCTACATGGTGAAAATTTCTGAAACTTTTTTCACGTCTTTTTGAACTAGAGTACTATAAGATCCTACTGTTAGATGTGTCAAAATTTTGGTACTTGTACTAGAGATGGCAATTTTGGAGCAGTTTTGGTGAAAACAGTCTTAAACATTTAGGGGTTAAGGTCTAGATATTGTAGTTGTTTTAGAAAATATAATTTTGATTGTTTAGGTTTGTAGACCAAGATGTCTATCTTCATTTGAAGAGGTAAAGGAAGCATGGAGGAAAATCTTGTAGCTCTTCTAAAAATCATTTGGATGATGCTTAATTCCTAAAGGTCTAAAACACCATTTTTTGATAACATAGCGATTTTAGGTAGCTCACTGCGAACAAAATTTTTATTTTCTTCTTTGAAAATTTCACCCAATATGTGCTTGATGAGTGGCTTCAAGGCAGAACAATTTTTGTAGCTTTTGACTACATAGTTGAAAAATTATTGCATAATATGTAATTTTTATTGCTCGGTGGGCAAGTTGGGCAGCTCAAAAACTTCTTTTAACACTACTAGAAAATTTAGTTTTTTAGTTGTTTTGGTTGCGTTGATCTGGTCAAAATCTGACAGGAATTTATTAAAATCAACAGATTTTTGTCAGATTTTGACCGGATCAACGCGACCAAAACAACAGAAAAACTAAATTTTTTAATAGTGTAAAATCACTTTTTTAAGAAATAAAAATTTGAAATTGACTTTTTATATGTGAAAATTTTTGAATCATTCCATTTTGATTAATGAAATGAAAGTTATGAGGAATCTTAGTTTGCGGGTAGATACAATGGCCAGAGACTCCATATTTTGGATAGTGAGTAAGCCTTGGAATTTTAAGGCAAATCTCAAACCTTGTACACCTACACGCACTTGTAGAAGGCCACCTCTTTTTGGTTGAGCACTTATAGGGATATGGTAGAAGGTTCATTAACCCCTCAGGCTGTAAAAGTGCCCACCTCCTCAAATTTACACTATTTATACATTTTTTTGGAACAAATGGAAGAACCATTGCATTAAAAAAAGTCACCAATACAAAAAACAACCAAGCTAAAGACCGGACAATGAAGAGAAATGAACACATACAAGAAGGAAAACCAAAATGAACTACAAAAACATGCTAGGAGGGGAAGGACTCTTGGTCCAACTAATATAGTTCCCATTCCTACGAGCTAAGGCTAGAGGAGGGTCCAAATGCTATCAAATTTTTGCCAAATAGTATGCACTTGTTGAGGATGATGTCTAGTAGCTAATTGTGCCTTCAATTGCGCTGCACAACCAGAATCTAACAAAGCCTCCTATAAAGTGTTTTGAGCAAAGTCTATAGGCCACCTAATATGTTGATTGAAAACCTTGCTATTGTAAGAAACCCAAATAATCCATAGAGTAGAGCCACGAAGGAGAATCCAAATAGTCTTGAGGTTTTGGAAGCATTGAAGGAAAGCAAATCCAAAGACACATTGGATAAAGTTAAATTTAACTTGGGGGGCCTAGAATTGATGAATTTCCTTGAAGATGATGAAGTATGGATTGGGCATACTTCCAAATCTCTTGGACTTGTGGGCATGTGGGCAATTTTTGAGTCCTTTGCATTTCAACTTCAAAAATTCGTAACTAATTCTACAAAGCTCCAAAAAATTATTCCAATTCCATTTGTCTTTTAAGGAAAATTTACTGAAAAATATTTCAAGAAGTTCCGCCTCCCCAAATTTAGTTCCCAAATTCAATTCCAGCTCTTAAATGTGCGCTTTATGGACCTTCTACCTTAACCCCTAAAGGACCAAACGGTGTTTTTAGGCAGCATAGCAATGTTGGGAAATTCACTATGAATGGAGTTTTTATTTTTTTTCTTTCAAATTTTCACACATGTGTCCAAGGAATAACTTTAAGGCCCAACAATTTTCATAACTTTTGACTACATGGTCTAAAAGTTATTGTATGATATGTTATTTTCTGTGTTCAGTAGGCAACCCGGGCAACAAAAAAACTTCTTTAAAAATCACTTTTTTAAGAATTTTTTTTGAAATTGGTTCTCTAGATTTATATATATTTGGAAAGCTTTAAATCATTCCATTATGATTAATGAGATGAAAGTTATGAGGAGTTTTAGTTTCGGGTAGTTTGGGGGTACTTTTAGATTTTCTACTCTCAAATAAACTTTGAAGTCCTTTATCTTACTCAATTTTAAATATTTTTGAAAGAAAAAAAAAACTTTAGGTGTAGATTGTTTATTACAACATTTCAACCATTGGAATTAACATTTTTCAATCCCACAAATTAATTGTTAACAATTCAATGTTTTGAATCATTCTCTATTTTTTTCTTCTTACTATTTTTTCCTATATGTTGTATGACTCCAAATAATCTGAAAATTTTTAAGCATGTAGCCAACTTGCCTTGAAGAATGAACCCAAAGAGTAACAACCATTTTGGACATTTTTCTCATAAAAATGTGACTTTGTGAAGTACAGCTACCTGATTTTTTGCAGGGACAAAAGAAAGTTTTTTGTCACTTCAAACACTAATATCTCGCAATCTACGTGGCGAAAATTTCTGAAAATTTTACCACTTCTTCACAAACCATTGTACTACAAGATCTTACGGTTACATGTGTCCAAAAATGATTTTTTTTCTAAAATTTGGTACTTGTACTAGAAATAGCAGTTTTAGAGCGTTTTTGGTGAAAACATACTCAAAATCCTTTAGGGGTTTATATAAGATCAGCTAAAAAGTTTCCGGCAAAGAGAAATCCAATCCTGACCAACAGTAGCCAGAAGCATGACCCCACCCACAGCTGGAGGAAAAAAAGGAAGCCTCCCACGTTGCAAAAGAAATCTTTTCTCAGAGCCCCCCCTTTCATCATCACAACACGAGTTCGTTTTTTTCCTCTCCGTCGCCTCTACCAGAATCCTCCCAACTCCCAAGCCAGACGCTCTTTCTCACAACACAGCAAGAAGCTCCTCCACGCTGCAATGGATCCCAAATTCTCAACACAAAAGTAAGTATACACAACAACAGCTGCAGCAACAACACACAATGCGTGCTACCCCCACTCCTGATCGATCGAGCTTCTGCTATTCATCAATGTAAACAGCTACTTCAAAGGTCAGTCGTTTCCTTTCCTTCTCGCTACGATTTCAACTTGGTCGGAGCTTCCATGGAGATCACAGCTGGGAATACATGAGCCTCTTCAGGGTAATGCAGTATGGGACTACAAGCTAGAGTGCAGCTTCGGGGCAAGAGAGAAGACTAGTTTTAGTGATGGTGTTGGGATGCAATTCAAGAGTGAGGATCCTAGAAGTTAGTGAAGATGGAGATGGAGGCTTGTTGGAGATTTTTTGTGTATTTGGTTGAGTAGAGAGTTCCGTATTTGCTTTGAAATGGTTACTTGATGTTTTTTGTGCAATCCAGATCTTAGATCTTGCAGGTTCTGCGATCGGTTGGTTTCGTAGGATTCAGGATTCTTGTGAGAGTTTTGTGTTGTGCATTGTCTCTCTCGAATGGGAGAGTACGATGCTGCAGGAAATAGCTTGAGTTTGGGTTACTTGGAGCTTGTTTGGGTTCTTGGGTGGCAGTCTGTGAATCGGGTGAATCTGTGAATTTATTAGCGTTAGAAAGACTGTCTTGCATTGCAAGCCTGGTGAATTTTACTTGGCAGCACTTTGCATATTTGTTGTTGTTGTTTCATTCTGTGTACAGCATTGCGTATCGTTTTAAAGGATTTGGAAGGATTCTTCGGTGTTTTGTCGTTGACCACGTAGCGCTGGGTTGTCTGTAAATGTGTTTTTCCCCTCTGTTTTTAGGGGTCAGCGAAGCTGTGAAGCTGTAGTTGCTCAACACTCTCTTAGAATGTGGCAAGAGAGTAAGTTGAGTACCATGTAATCATTTGCGCATTCGGTAGAATCCCATTCCGAAGTTTTCTACAGTTGTTACCGACTCGGTTTAACCCTGGGATTTCAAATCTGCCATTCAAATGGATCCCACAGTTTTTCTGCCTGTTGTGAATGCAGGATCATGCTAAGAACGCCATCATGATCCAACGCTGCCTTTGAGGTCGCATTGTGTGGTGAATGAGGTTGATGGCATGGAGTGTGAAGATGCAGCATTCAACAAGCTCCTCCACTTTTAGGTTTAGACATCGGCGTGCCTCTGTTTGTTCGTACATTTGCAAGAGTAGACTTTCAAGGCTGTCGTCGTGGCTACCTCGAAACGCTTGCGGCTGGCACAGATCTGACGAGCTTCCTGGACTTTGATAGTTGTCAGCCGCTCAAGCTGCCTGTCTTTTAGGAGTTGTAAGCATTTCATTCCCTTTGCAACCATGAGACTCAAAACCTTCATAACATTCTTAAATCCTTCTTCAGTATCGCTGTACCAAGAACATATTCGTGTTTCAGTGACCCACAATACATGGGCAAGCTTGCATTCAAGTTTTTCTGCAGTGAAAGGAAAGGAGCTTTCATGAAAAGCAATGAATCCCTACCTTGAAGTTCAAGAATGTTATGTTTTCAGGTGTGGTGGAAAGTAGAATGTTTATTTGATATGTTACAAGTTTCCTAGTTGCATACTCCACTGTGTTCTGTTTTAGCATTGATAGATGTAGGTCTCGTGTTGGTCTGCATTGACCTCCAGCAAGACCAGATCTAATTAGCACCCCGAAGTTGATACCCATTTTGACCAAAAAGAAGGGCCCTTAGTTGTAGCAACAAACTGCCGTATTAGGTTGGGACCTACTCAATACAGAGTGTCGGAACAAATCAACTTGAGAGGGGTCTGATGCACATCCTCTTCATCTAACTGAACGAGGTTGCACCAAATAGTGAAACTTACAGCACCTCAGAGTTGGAATTGCTTTGGGAACATGTGACTGAAACAAGTCACAAATGTGAGCTTGACTGGAGTGACGCACCAGGAACCAATTCTGGTTTAGCGCCTTTGGCGTTAGCTAGTCTCTAGATTAGTGAGATCGGTTCTATTGAGATTAAATAAACTTCAGGTGCTCTAAGAAATACCATAATACACACTATTCTAAGTGGTACTCTTGAATCAGGAAGTTCAGGAGTGAACTTTTTGGTTCGTAGGAGGGCTCACATTGGTTATGGTCTATAACCCTCTTTTTCTCAGTCAAAGAATACTTGGCACATCTGGTCACCTCAGAAATGACCTTGTTTATGCATTGCTTAATTTGTGGTCACTGTCGGCAAAGCCTGAAATTGACAAGTTTCTACGCTCTTGCGTGTTTGGTGAAATACAATGACAAGACTCAACTTAAGTAGTTTTAGTCGGAGAATTTAGCCAAGCCTCAGAGGGCACATCTGGTTAACTTAGCATGACCTTGTTTATGCATTGCTTAATCTGTGGTCACTACGGGCAAAGCCTGTGCTTCACATGTTTCTTCGTCCTTGTGTGTTTGCTAAAACGCAGTGACAAGACTCAACTTTTTTAGTTTTAGTCGGACGGGTGAATTTAGCCAAGCCTCAGTGAGCAAGGGCACGTCTACTCAAGTTTCCACCAAGAGGCACGTATTGTGAACTGGGCATTTCCAATGAACCCATCTCATCTTCCGCCCAAGAGCCCCGGCTCTTTCCCAAGCTTGGGAGCAGGACTCGTGGATTCCAGTGCAGATGCTGGTCGCTCAAGTCTGCCGAATAGAGCTGGAAATCACAAGCGCACTCCGTCAGCTGGCTTTCTTCCCCAAGTAAGAACAGCACCGTGTTTGTAAATTCGTGCTTTTCTCTGGATCAGCTGCACTCTAATGGCATATTGACATAATCTGTACTTGCACATTCAGTGTCATGTACGGAGTATTTTTCAACTGTCACTTCTGTGAAAGGATGTGCTACTTTGAGAGGTGTCACTCTTATTCTTGCATCGCTATGACAAGAATTGTGCTTTGGGTCAAGTTTTGGAGATTCAGAGCGCTGATTTGCTCGATACACTCGACCCTCTCTAATTGCTGCCTGGGAGATAAACAAGCTCATGTGATCCTGCCACCTCGAGTCCAAAACTTGTCGTGGAAATCCAATCAAATGTGTACATAATTTGACACACTTACATTAGAATATATTGGCAACGTGCAATTAGAGAGAGTTGGGTGCAATATAAAGATGGTGGTCATGAATCTTTCGCACAGATTTCAAAAAATGTTGTGGAATCTCCAAATGGGCAAAGTTGAGCAACAATGATATTGCACTTTGTTTCTATACTGTATAACTTCAATTAAGTCTAACACTGGTGCAAATTCTGTGTTGTGTCTGATAATGGATGTAGATTGAATCTACTTGGATGGACGGGGTATTGGATGTATCCAAACTTGAGCCCATGAAAAGAGGTGCACATCGTCGGTCTGCTAGTGAGTCCATGGCCTTCCTTGATGATTCCAACTTCTCCAAGAGGGTGGATGATAACATCAATGACGAAGACTTCGAAAGGTAATCACTTTTGATGTGATTTTTTTATCTTTGAAAGGAAGGCAACAAAATATATCAATTGAAATTGTGTCCTACATTTTTGAGCAATAGAAATATATTTTGGACAATCAACTGTAATCAACTATTAACTTCCAAAGTGGACTTTCCATTTTCATTTAAGGTATTCATGGGTAAGTTAGAGATTGTTTTCTCCAACTGAAGTAAAACTAGTGAAGGGTTACATTTTTTCGTTGGCTTGTTTCCTCATTAATGGTTATGCTTAGAAAGCTTTGGATAGGTCTTATTTTGCGTGAATATTGCAATTAGTTGGATCCTTTCTAATTAGTTTCATGAAGTTATTTGAATATTGATTTTACAAGGGAGAAAATCACAACATGTATATTCACAAAATTTTCTATCAAAAATTGCTTGGATTAAGGGGTGGCATCTTTGTTTTCAAGTGTAGTGATAGGGTATTGAGTGGGATCATGATTGAATTAGAATTGGCCCAAATATAAGAGATGTGTATTTGACGGTTTATAGAATGCTATGTTGATCTTCAAATATGTATCGTTCTTTAACTAAAGTAGTCAATGCAATTTGATTCTTCACGGTGATATGGTTTTAATAAGAAGACATTGGAGAGAAATCACAATAAGATCATAATTGGTTCAATTTTTTAAGCAATGTGTCAAATGAACTATAGAATGCTCTGTTGACTTCTAAAGGTGTATGTATCGTTCTTTAATAAATTCATGAAACTTTGAAATTAAATGAGACAATTTGAACTCCTTGGGGTTGATTTGCTTGTGATGAGAAGATATTAGAGGGATCTCTACAAGTTAAAACCAATCCAAATTTCAAAGATGTCTATGAGACGGACTAAAAAATATTGTGTTGATCCTCAAAGATGTATGTCAAAATGTTATCTTGCCCTTCAAAGATTTTTTTATCATGTCATGTTCAATAAATGGTTTTTTTGGTACTTTTTAGGCACAATGAAGATCAACTCATGTCCATGTTTGGAAATGATAGTGAGCCCTACCAAAAACAACAACAACAATCCAATGGGAGAAACATTTTTGATGCCGTGCAAAGTGACATGTGGGTTTTAGAAAGTGGGCAAACATTGCCTTCATCCAACAAGCACAATGTCCCTTCTACTCCCTCCGATAGCAATAGTTTGAGTGAACTCTCCAATGAAGATTCTAAAGGGGGAGTTGGAAAGTACAAAAGTGAACCTGATGTGCAAAGTGTTGAGGACAGAACCCAATTGTTTTCTAAAGGAGAGTTGCAACAAGCTTTGGCTGGTCTTGACTCCACCTTGGATCCAAAGCGAGCCAAACGGTATATCAATTAGAAAATTGTTTTTTTAACTTTTTGTGAGCTCTAAATTCTTGTCAGGTATGCTAGCCTTTATGTAAAGTTTACAATTCTCATCTGTTGAATTCAAGTTTTGTTTTCTTTAGTCCACTCTTTGAAAAGGTTGCATCTCCTATTTATTGAGAAAGGAAAGGTGGCAATCAACAATTGTTTGTGGACATTTATAGTTAAAGTCTATAGAATCAATCTTTATCAATCTTAGTAGTTGTACTCATTTTTCCAATATATAATGTTTATGTATTCTAAAAATGAACAACATTGTGCACAGAATATTGGCTAACCGGCAATCAGCTCAACGTTCACGAGTGCGCAAATTGCAATACATTTTAGAGCTTGAGAGAAGTATCACTGCCTTACAGGTACGCAAGTTTGATTGCATCCCTAGGTGCCCAAGTAGCCAGAATTGATTGCATTTTTCCATCTATAAGATTACAAATCAATCACACAAGTTATGCACTTGGTGCTAGGAGTGATATCAACAAAGTGAAGCTAGACCAAAGGTGTATTTGAGTTCATTCCTAAGACCCTCATGCACCGCTCCTATCAAAAGCGAAAGTGAGGAAGTCATGTTATACATTTTTGCCCATTAAAAAATGTCTTTTGAATTTTTTAATCACGCACTACGGGAGGGAAGAGAAAAGGATTCTTGACAAGATGAAAAAATTGGATTTCATGTGGAGCCACTTTTAGGATTCATTTATGAATTGAAAGTTTTTTCATAACATATCTTGGAATAGAATTCATGACTTACAATTAGTTGCTTAGCAGTCAGAAGTTTTTGCCATGACTCCCCAAATCACTTTCTTTGAGCATCGGAGAGCTATTCTCAATGTAGACAACAACTCTATCAAACAGAAGATGTCTGCCTTAGTGCAGGGTCAACTCTTCAAGGATGGTGAGTAAGTCAATCCAACAACCTAGTTATTTTTGGCAAGGTTTGTAGATTGATTATGTATTAGATAACTGATGAGTTGTGTGAGCGACGAATAGGTTATCATATGTAACGAGTTGTATATTTTCTAATCACAACCTTTGATCTTCATGATCCAAAAGTGTAGGAAGCAAGTTGAAAGAAAAGAAGGTTATGAATTGTAACTTGTAATGGCAATGGCGACGAGTTGCTAATGGGGTGGTACCACGTCAGCATTAAAAAGTCAACAACTTGTTATGTTTGTAAAGACTAATATAGAGAACTCACTAGTAGAAGCTAAATTATTTTGTTTCATGTAAGTGGCTTTGCTTTGGCTTGCTTATACAAGAACGGTGATTGACGTAATTTCATGTCTTGCAGCACACAACAATGCACTGCAGAAAGAAGTTCAAAGACTTCGGCAGCTCTACCAGTAATATGAACATCAAAGCATGCAGCAACCCCAGTTGGTATGTATATTTTGTAATGCATTTTAATCTCAAATTAGTCACACAACAATTGTTTGCTTGGGGAAAACACAGGAATTTTTTAATTTTTCACACATGAAAAAATTTGCAAATTTTGAATTCATATTTGCAATTAGAGGACCCAAATAAGTTAGATCAGTGTAAGAACATGCCCTAATCACAATACAAAATAGGGGGCAAGATTTTTCTTTTACCCTGGAAAACTTGTGTTTTCACTTGTTGGTCCTACTTCGTGAGACGATTTAGCATCATGCGCCCTAGGATGTTATATAATTCCCATAACAACCTTTTTACTATTGACATCACCTTAATGATTCAATGATGCTTGATGAATAGACTTAAGGACACCATTTGATGTCACAAGAGGAAGATATCACCATGCTCTCTATTTCTAATACATGAGTTCTATCAAAGAGGTTATAGACTCAAGAAGGTTATAAGGTCACTATACCTTAAATTGCACATTTTCTAAAAACGCTTAGGTTAGATTCTTGCTTGAAATGTACTTCCACTATTCATGAGAGTTTATCGTTGGAACTATTTTCAGCACTTTGAAAATTCATAGTTTATTCATATGGTGTCCAAAAAATGTATTCTTAGAGAGTCTAGAATCCCCTTTTGACTTTCAACAAGACCCCACCAAAAGTTTTTCAATGTAATAATGGCATGCCATGCTGAATTGTTTATTTGTGTGATCTTAGGTGTAGTTACCTTCCAAGAGTTGATTTTTTTCGCCCTTCTGTGGACAGAGCTATGCCACCTTCTGAAGGTCTTCAATTCAATTCTTTTTGCGACAACTGAATAATTGGTTGTAAACTTCTAAACCGTAGTTTTTTTTTCTATTGCCGTCCTCATTTTGAGGAAAAGCATGTAAAATTCTTTCTAGTCTCTGTCAGGAGTTCTTTTCTTCTAGTGATTATCAGATAGCCCATTGGTGCAATTCAGTGTTGCTGATGGGGATGATCAATTGTTGTCCATTGTGGGGTCAACACTATTACGTTAACCTCTAAAGGTTTTTGACTATGTTTTCACCAAAACTGCTCCAAAACTGCCATCTCTAGTACAAGTACCAAATTTTTGACAAAAAAAACATTTTTTGACACATCTAACCATAGGATCTTATAGTACTCTAGTTTAAAAAGACGTGGAAAAAATTTCAGAAATTTTCACCATGTAGATTGCAAGATATTAGCATTTGAAGTGACAAAAATCCTTTTTTAGTCCCTGCGAAAAACCGGGCAGCTACACTTCACAAGGTCACATTTGTATGAAAAAAATGCCCCAAATGGTGGTTACTCTTTGGATTCATTCTTCAAGGCAAGTTGGCTACATGATTGAAAAATTTCAAATCATTTGGAATTGTACAACATATAGGAAAAAAGTAGTAAGTAGAAAGAAGTAGACAATGATTCAAAATACTAAATTGTTAACAATTTTTTTGTGGAATTGAAAAATGCCAATCCCAATGGTTGCAATATTGTAATAAACAATCTACACTTAATAAACTTATTCTTTCCAATAATATTGAAAATTGAGTTACATAAAGGACTTCGAAGTTTATTTTAGAGTAGAGATTCCATAACTACCTTCAAACTACCCACAACTAAAACTCATAACTTTCATCTCATTAATCAAAATGGAATGATTCAAAGATATCCATATATAAATAAATCTAGAGAACCAATTTCAAATTTTTATTTATTTTTAAAGTGATTTTTAAAGAAGTTTTTTTCTACTTGGACTACCCACTGAACGTTGAAAACTACATATCATACACTAACTTTTTAACCATGCAGTCAAAAGTTATGAAAATTGTTGGGCCTTAAAGTTACTCCTTGGGCACATGTTGTGTGAAAATTTCAAAGAAAAAAAATAAAAAATTTGTAGTGAGCTGTTTGAAATCACCATGTTGCCAAAAAAAGGTCATTTGGTCTTTTAGGGGTTAAGCACTATTTAGCTGGCTCTCTTTACAAAATGCTCCTCATTGTAGGGCACAATGTCTATGTTATCATGCTAAGTGTTGGTTATAGTATCTATGCACGATAACATCAAAATTGCAATGCCATGCACAATAACGCAAATACTGGACAGTGGACATGTGCTTAACCCTCAAATGACAAGCTAGTTATCATGGAAATCATTTGTTTGGGTACTGTGTGAATAGTTGGTTTAAAAAAGTTCTAAAGCATTCATTGGAAGTCAAAGTACTATACAAGATCTCTCCTTTTCAAACAAAATTTTGAAGATGAATCTTACACTCAAAGATTCTTTGTCATTCATCGGCTAAAAAATGGCAACAACGTTGTTTATGGATTAACCCTTAAACGACAAGCTAGTCACCGTGGAAATCATCTATTTGGGTACCAAGTGAATTGTTGATTTAAAAGAATGAAAAAGCACTCATTGGGAGACAAACTATTGTAAAAGACATTCCCTTTTTTCACAAAATTTGGAAGATGAATAGTTGCATTTCTATCCTACATGGAAAGATTCTTTGTCATTCATCAGTCAATAAACATCCTCGACATTGTTTAAAGGTTAATGAAGTAAGAGGGCCCCTCCCTCAAGCTGTGGAGGTCCCATCCATCAAGCTCAGGCTCCCGCCTTCACTTTTGCGGAAGGGCACTTACTGCCTAGGAGGCCTTCAAGAGGGGGCCTCCCACTATAAGGTAACAGGTTCATAAATCGCCCACCTAAGAGCTGAAACTGAATTTCGGGGATGAGAAGCTTCTTGAAATAATTTTTGGTAAAATTCCCTTAAGAGACAAGTGGAATTGGCATCTAACCCAAGTCATTTCATATTTTTTGAAACTTTGTGGAATTAGTTATAAAATTTTGAAGTTGAAATGGCATAAGGCTCTAAAATCGCCCACCTCCTAAAATGAACACAATTTGTACATTGTTAAAGGCTATGAGAAAGCAACATGTATGCATAGTGTACATTTTGAGAATGTGGGTGGTTTTAAAGCCTGTGCAATTTCAGGGCCTGACTGTTACCTTACAACAAACAAACAATCCAGCAAGCTTTTTTGTTGCATATTGCAAGTGTTTTTTAAGCAATTGTAAGGACTGTTGTAAGGGTTTGCAGTGTGATGCTGCACTTCCCTTGTAAGTTATATGTGTCAATGTCCTTGTATTTCAATAAATATTGTGCATCTTGAGGTGCATCCATCAAAGAAACGACCATAACTTGATATTCTTAACTTCAAGAATATTCTCCCTTGAATTTGTAGCAAAGCTTTTTTTTTTTTATTGTAGCTCTTATGTTCTTGGCAGCGTGTCATTGCATTAAATTTGGAGGGACGTCAAGGTATTCACTTCATTTTGTCAAAACTAGCGAAATTTTGCTAAAAAAGAAGTGTTGATTTGTAGTGTCTGGATTCTAGCCATGGATGGTTTGGATTGAATTACAACTTATTTAATGAATCAATTCATTACAGTAAGGTAGTATGACCTTCAAGCAACCATTTACCGGCTGGCTCCCCTTTTTCGAAGGTTTCCATGAATAGAAATATTTTTTCAGAGAAAGAAAAATGGATGAGGAACATCATACAAGTGGTTTCATATTTTTTGAATCATTTTTGAATTACTTATGAATTTTCAATTTTTTTTATTGTAGGCACCTATTTGTGACCCTAGGTCTTCCAAATCTAACCACTTGTAACTTCTAAAGTGGTTTCAGTAAATGAAGGCCAACAATTGGCTCTTGTAATAAATAATGTTTTTCTCTCGATTCTCTCAATGGCTTGAGGGGTCCATTTAAGGACCACCTACTATCCATTTTAGACCTAAATATAGGGACAATTTGAAGAGGCCACTTGCTTTTAGAGTAGACTACCTTACCATTCTAGTGGCCATGATTGGCTTCCATTTGTTCCAAAAATAAGGGTTGGCCCCCCTTGCATGATAATTAATTAACCATTAAAGGACAAATTGGTCACTATGTAGGCAGTTACTGCCTCTTTTGAGTGCATAGTGACACTTCTGTCACAATGCACTTAGAGTTTTAATTAATTAATTAAAAAAAATTTTAACTCCCCCCCATCTTGGGTTAAATTTTTTTTATTAATTAAAATTAATTTCTTAATTATTCATCCCCTTTCCCTACTTGTAATTTTTTTAACGAGATTAACATGACAAACAATATGGGACAATGAAAATCCCGTATCCCATATTGGTATATCGTATCCATACCAAGATTTGGATTTGTATTGTACCATATTCCAATATCAAGTATCTGTATCCATATTTTGGTACTGTATCTATAACCATATTCTGATTCTGTATTCGCATTTGGATGGATGACTTAGATTAAATCTCAAAGATCAATGGCTTGAGAAATTTTGAGAAATCGATGGCATTCTAGAGGGGAAAGCATTTAAAAAAAGAATCAATGGCCTTTAAATTTTTTGGGAAGGGGGGGCAACTAATACAAACCAAGGTGGACAACCTCTTTTTACTGGATAGTGAACCAGAAGGAACAACCCTCGGCTATTTCTTTCTCTTTTCAACAACTTTTTCTAGATTTTGTCACTCTACTATTTAAAAAAAATTAGTGTGATTCTTTTTTTTTTTTTTTAAAACATGAACACAATTTCTATTGATAGGGAAACAATATAGTGAACCAAAAGCCGCAGCCTTTGGTAATTTCTTTTTCTTCTTCAACAACTTTTTCTAGATTTTTTTACATTATATTTTTTTTAAAGAAGATCAAGATTTAACAACAAGCAAACATAACAGCCACAAAACATTCATTGTGTGATTTTATAGAAGGCAAAAAATACAAGTAAACAAAGGAATACAAAAAGTAAATAGCAATAAAATGGACAAAGAGCAGCTGAAAATCAACAGAGGTAAAAATACGAGAACATGTTGGATTTCCTTTTATCAATCTTTTATATGGAAAGCTTTTTAATCATCTGTAAACACAAAATGAAAAAATGTTTTAACTTACATTCACAACTTCAATACAATGTTATCAAGTATAGCTTATACTTCAATTATAAAAAAAATTGAAAAAATTATATAGTCAATGAAATATCATAATTATAAACTTGAATGTTTGTCAAATCCAAATCACTAAATGTAGTGGGATTTTGCTTTCAAAGTTTTCATCCAAGAAATATTTTAAAATTCAATTTTTTTTTCTATTTTAACCTCTCATTTGGTATATACTTTAAACTATTCTAATACATATCTTTAGTTGACATGATTTTCTTTACACAATAGAGACATTCTTGAATTCCAAGTCTAGTTTTTTATGTTGTGGTTGTCCTTTGACCTCCGTAGGTGTTGTGACATTTAATGATTTGTCTATCAAATGGATCTTCACTAGAGACTTGTGAAATAGTTAATCTAAACAACCGTGTTTTCGACTTTGTTTTCTTTAAGAGCAACATCAAGTTCTTGTTGATACATGGCACAAAATTCTTCAAAATCAACAATCCTTGGCAAGGAGTGTAGTTCATCTATCAAAGTTTGTTGCACATCAAAAGCTCCTTTTTTAGCTACCTTGGCTTTGGCTACAAGGTCTCGAAAGGTTGGTACAACCATGGATATTAATTTTAAATTCTTTCCCTTCACAACTATGGGTTTACCATAATAATTTGATGTCGGAGATGATTTTGAAATACCAACTAAATTGGATTTGGGAGTCATGACCTTCCTCACCATGAATGTTTTCTTGAATCCACCTACGGCCTTTTTTGCATTCATGTTAATCCCCATTGTTGTTGATTCTATTGTTAGTGCAAACTTAGTTAGTGTATTGAGACGACTTGTGATAACCCAAGACTTGTTTCAATGATTGGAAATGGCGCAATGCATAAAAAATGTGTTTGTACTAGTAGAAAGAGATAAGAACATTGATTTTGCTTGGAACAATTTAAAATGGTTTTCAATTGAAAGGGATACTTAAAATGCACAAGTTGTTGAAGCACACAAAGAAGAAGATAGAAGAATGATGTTAAGCCTTCCAAATGAATTTGTGAAAAAAAACTAGTTGTATGTTGCTTGTTTATATAGTGTCTTTGATATTCTACTTTTACATTAATCACAAGGGAAAAGTAAAAGCCATGTATCTTTATTAATGAATGAAAATGTAAAAGAAGGATTATCTTCATTGTGATGGAATTGTTCATTTGGAGGGGGGATGAATGCCGTATATACATTTTAGAAATTAGCACAAGCAAGTTTCGAAGGTGCTGGAAGCTTCCTGGACTGCAGCTAGACCGTAGTGTTTATAGGTGGCTGGAAGGCCTGGGATTGAATATGATCCCCCATACACAAAAAAAAAAAAAAAATCATTAAAGATGTGGCTTTGTTGGGAAGGGCTAAAAATCGCTTACAAATTCTACGTTATGGTAAGTTAACCCTTAACTCCTAAAGTTTCAAAGTTTTTTTTCATCAAAACTGTTATTTCAATTGTAGTAGGCAGTTACTGTTTCTTTTGAGTGCATAGTGACACTTCTGTCACAATGCACTCAAAATTTTAATTAATTAATTTTAAAAAATAAAACTCCCCCCCACCCCGAGTTTTAAAAAAATTTATTAATTAAAATTAATTTCTTAATTCATCATCCCCTCCCCCTACTTGTAATTTTTTGAACGAGGTTAATATGACAAACAATATGAGACAATGAAAATCTCGTATCTCGTATTTGTATATCATATCCATATCTGCATTCAGATGCGTATTGTACCATATTCCAATATCAAGTATCTATATCCATATTTTGGTACCATATTTGTAACTATATTTTGGTTCCGTATTTGTATTTGTATTTGGATGGATGATTTAGATTAAATCTCAAAAATCAATGGCTTGAGAAATTTTGAGAAACCGATGGAATTTTGGAAGGGGGGAAGCATTTCAAAAAAAAAGAATCAACGGCCTTTAAATTTTTTGGGAGAAGGGGGGACAACTAATACAAACCAGGGTGGGCAACTTCTTTTTACTAGATAGTAAATCATCCATTTGGGTGTTGCATGAATCAATGGTTTAAAAAAAATTCAAAAGTACTCATTGGAAATCAAATTACTATAGAAGACTTCCTCTTTCACACAAAATTTAAAGGATGAAGAGTTGTACTTTTGTCCCATATAAAAAGGTTCTTTGTCATTCATCGGCCAAAAATCGGTCATAGCATTGTTTATGGTTTTAAAGTAGGCAAATGTGATTTTGCAAATGATGTAAAGAAGAAAGATTGTATGTTTTCCATACAAATTAAATATAGGGATAGACATATGCACTTGGGTTGAATTTGTTAAAAAAATAATTCAATTTTTAAAAATATAACATATAATGGAATTTTCAAAAATTATGACATGGCATAATTGAAAAAGTGTAGAAAATACTAATAAAACAATCGTATCTTTAAGAAAACCCTGATAAAAAACAAAAAATAATATACATACCAAGGGATTGCTTTGTAAATATAAAAAATCCATGAAATACATAAGTTTACCAAGCTTAGTCTTTTTTCCCCTCTTGAAGAAAAATTGTGTTCATTGAAGAGAATTGAAATTTAACCAACCCATATGCTAACTACTAAGCTAGAATGACCTACTACTAAAGGTCACAAAAGATTAGGTAAAGTCATGAATATGGTGGTAAAGTTGTTTACTTAGGACCTTGCTAAAGGTTATGAAACATTTCAAATCTTGTCAATGAAATGAAGTCCCAAAAACTCTGAATCAAGTTAATGAAAGGATATTCAATCCAAAAAGAAATGATTTTGTAAGGGGTCTAATGAATTTGGCCCCAAATTATGGTATATGTATATAATATTCTATTGAATCTAGTGTTTGTTTTAAAAAATGATTTTCACCAATTTTGACTCTTAGTATGGTATTCTCTAAGGAATGTTCTATAAGCAATTTTACACACATATTCAATGATTACGATACTTTTATGATTCTCTAATATCTTCTTACCACAAAGATATTGTCTCTAAGAATCAATTCCAACATTCTAGAGAATCTTATTTACCTCTTATGATGTATTCATTATGTTGTGAAAAGGAACCCTTGATGTACAACAAAGGATCCTTTGGCACCTTGTTTTGCAAAGTTGAGATCAATTTAAAGAAGAATTTTTACAAGCAAATGTGGTATTGACTTTTTATGTAAGAATATGTAAAAGTGTTTTGTTTGTTTGGTTATTGATCCATCTTGTAACAATTGGTAATGACTTACATACGATGTTGAAGAAGTGGTCGAGTTGAGTTGTGTAAGAAGCATGAAGTTACTCATAACATTCTTAACCCCTTGTTGGAACCCTTTTTACAATACAAGATCAAGATGTTATAATTGATGTCATTGCTAACATGAAAACAAGTGTATGTCCACAAAAATGCATAAAAAACATGTGTAGTTTATAATGCTTTTAATTCTTAAAGGATAAATGGGTGACCTTGGAAATCATTCCTTTTCATTACTGTGTAAATCATTGACTTGAGAAATAACAAAAATACTCATTGGAAGTCAAACTATTGTAGAAGACCTCTTTTTATAACAAAATTTTGAGGATGAATAGTTGCACTTCTATCATATTAGAAGGATTTCTTGTCATCTATAGGATGCCAAATGTCTATGTCAACATTTAAGGGTTAACAAATAAAGACCTTTAGTAATAAAATTTAAGGATATTCCCTAAAGGACCAACAAGAAATCTCAGGTAGGTTTATACAAAGTCAATTTGGATTGAATGTTCACAAAATTTTGACACAAGATGTGAATTTATCCCCCTTTAGTGGGAATATAATTTTTTCTATTCATAAAAAAATATCCTAGAAAAATTGCATTCACATGAGTAGTATAAATAATGATATAGTACCAATTATAATATAGGTCATTTTGCCAAATTATGTAATTATAGAGGTCCTTTTATTGAGGCCTTGCAAGCAAATAAACCCCTAAAAACTAGTACAAGGGAGTTAGCACAACCAAGTTAGTATAAATTAAGACTCAAAAAACACTAGAGGTCCTCCTAAGTGGCATTACCAAGGTACAAAGGGGGAATTCTTTAGGATTAGTACAATGTTCAAATCAACTTCAACATTCAATACTTAGTGAATAATCAACTTGCAACAATACATACAATAGAAGCCTTTGAAGGGCCTCCAATGTCCTTTAAAGAAAACTTTAAAAAAAAAAATGAGCACAATGGCTCTAAAAACACCGAAGTGATAGAAGTTGGCCACATTGGCCAAACTCCAATAATATAGGCTTAAACAGTCAAGTAAAAAAAGAAAAAGGGGTATAAGGGGTATCTTGAGAAGAAAAAGGTTGCCCTTCAATACTCTCCCAAAGGTACCCACCTCCTCTCATTTCCTAATGGTAATCTTATCATCTAAGATTTTCATCCTAATCTTCAATATTTGACTTTATAGGCTAGTCCAAATTCTAACTTTTGGAGAAAAACTCCAAATTACAAATGTATTGCACCATTGACTTCAAAAAGGAATTTTTAGTTTTAAACAACCCTCTATCCATTTTTTTTTGCAAAAAAACTCAACAAAACCTAGAAGCAACTTAATGCCAAAAAGGGTTTAAAATCCAACTTTTGAAGTTTGATTTTTCTATGCAAAGTAACTAACCTAAGCTCTTCAATAGGTATAAAGGAGTAAGAAAAGACTTAGCTTTGGCTCCATTCCAATTTTACATGTCCCTAGAATGCTAGTCAACTCCATGAACTTTCTTCAATTTCATTGGTTTTGAAAAATCTTGTTGGTTCAAATATTTCTAGTTATTGGAATGGCTTGAAATTTTTTGGAGTATAAAATTGACATACAAGAAGCTATGAAAATTTTTAGTGAAATTTTACTGCACACAGAGTAATTCCTACAAATTTTCCATCGTGAATTTTGACAATTGACTACCCAAAAGAGGATCTTTCGACTACCAAATAACTCTACAAATTTTTGTGGAACCATTCATGAAATTCTACAAAAGATGTACAATCTCATATTTTTACTTTACACATTCAAAGAAAGAGAATCAAATTTCACTATCTCCTTTAATTTTCAATGAACAAAGAATCTTTCACATGGAAGAGAATTTTGGCAACCCGATTGTGCCGTCGGACTCCTAGTATGATTTCCACCTCAAAACACCATACTTTGGTCATATATACCCTACACTAATCCATTTTGAGTTTTTCCACTTGTAGGCTAATAATTGAGGTTTCTACTATCTCACAACATGGAATGGGAAATTGAAACCTCTCTTTGGAAATTACTTGAAGGCTCTCACATAGGTTACTACAAACCACTTTATCTAGGATTTGTCACATGCAAGGTAGATTTAGACAATTTGGACAATTTCAATTTCATATCTGTACTTTTGTATACATTTTGGATTTTTAGCCTATTTATATGCGAAATTTGGTTGTAATGAAAAAATACTCTATTCAAGGCCAAATGTTATATTGGCATGTGGTATACCTATTTTGGTTTTACACTCTTTAGGGGGCTTTTTATATCTAAAACTACACTCAAAACTGCAAAATTAAAAAAAAAATGAGTCCTAAGTGACAAACTAGGGACTTCGAGAGGGACTCACACCTGTCACACGATTAAAAAAGTGGTAGAATAAGTTTTTAAAAGTCTTAATAAGTCTTAAAAACTTCTACAAGAAGTCCATATATAAGTTACTATCCAATTCACTAGAATTGGTAAAATGACATATTGTGCTTTGTAGGTAAAAATCCACAGTTCAAAAATATTTGAGTTAAGATTAGAGAGAAGTAATTTTAGCATAAAAACATGCCAAGAGCTCAATAATAATGTCAGTTTGCCCAAATTCCCTAGTATGAGATTGATCCTTCTCCAAAGGCAAGTCCAAAGGATTTAAATCAAGAGGTATGAATTTAAATCCTTTCACTATTAGTGCAAAATAAAAATGTAAATTCACTTAGCATTTGGGGTCTTTCTAGAAGATATCCAAAAAGTTTCATAATTTTTTAGATTGTAGAAGATGACTCCATGAAAAGTACCATATCACCGCCATTGGAAAGTTTATAGAAATTATCCAAAAAGTGGTAAACTCCACTAAAAACTAGGATAATGTGTATTAACTTAAATAAGATCTTGGCCAATAAATTTCAATACATTTCAACACCTACAAGTACTAAAATTGGTAGTGGCAACAACTTTTAATGAAATTACAAGATTTTTGATGAGTTGATTGGCATACTAGAAGCGTACAATGTTTGAATGAAACCAACTTGGACTCTTCTCTTACTATCTTGAACCTTTTAGACAACCTAGGCTAGTCAAAATCTTGAGAAAAAGCACTCCAACATTTGGATTTTCTACCTTTTTCACTAGTTTGATTTTTACTTGGAAAATAGTTAGGAAATAGGGGGTAGAAGGTCCCAAAGACTTAATTTAAGTCTTTTAAAGACTATGTCACAATTTGTTTGGCATTTGGAGCATTTTTCCAAAAGTTAGAGCGGTCATAGTAGTAGGGTAGAATTTTAATAGTTAACGTTAATTTGATTATTCTGTAGGTAGTTTCAGATAAAATGAGAGGATAAAAATGCTTTGGAAGAATATAAAAGGCCTCCCCCTCTTCTCACTTTGCACTTGTATTTTTTTTTGCTAAGTTTGGCCAAAATGTGGCCTTGTTGTTGAAATTTTGGCTATTTGGCCAAAAAACTTGTTTGAATTGCATTTGGGTCTTTGCTCGTCATTTGATTGTCTTCGGAGGTCTTTTTATTCACATTTAAGAGCTCATTTAAAGGACGTTGGGGTATTTTTGGAAAGCCTTGCTATTTTATTGTGTTTGGAAGTGCTACTAACAAAATTGTGTTGATTTCATGATCTTTTAAGTCTTTGTCTACTAACCACTACAAGAAAGCTTATTGTGAAGGATTTCCCATCTCTTGGAAAAAAATCCCCCTTCAAGTCTTATTGCTAACAAGTGCATGTTTGTTGTAGTCTTTTAAGTGTGTCTTGTTTTACTAACAAATTCCTAACCAAATTTTTTTGGAGAGTGATCTCACACTTTGGATGTTGAAAATCCCCCTTGAATTCATGGTCTAAGTGTTTGTTTTGGGTGTCATTTAGGAAGAATTTGGATTGGAACCAAGCCTTTAAACGTTTGTACTACCTTACCTTGTCAAAATATTGTCTTGAAATTTGGTGCTCACCCACCACAAGGCAAAGCTATCGCCCCCAAGCAAATTTTCAAAGTCCTATACTAACAATTATTTTTGTTTATTGTTCAAGTTTGGGGCCAAAACACCCCGTACAATAAGGCTATTAACTTAGGACTAATTTTTAGTTCTAATAGTTTGAGACTAACCCCTTGGACAGCAAAGTTTTGCTCCTAATTGCAATTTTTTAGTATTTAATTTGTGTGAATTTCCCGACAGGAAACCCAAAAAAATTGATTTGACAACTAGAGGTATAAATTGGCAACAACTGCCAAGGGAACTGGGACCAAGTCATAGCCAGAGAAAAATTCAGCAGCCAGGGAAAGCCCAGCTAGCCAGTTTGCTTGATTGACACAGTGACATACTGATTTCACATAAGGTAGAACTACCCATTACCACACATATTTGCAATCTAGGTATTTCGGAGAAGCTATTTATGAGCTCTCATATTTTTAGGAGATTGAGTTGTTTGAGAGAAGTCAATTGCAAAAAGAATGAAGACATTCCAACAAGAATTGAATTTTTTGTGATTTTTCAAAGTTGAAATGTAAAATTGTGAGTAGACCCTTGTTGAAGCATGATCAGACCCTTGTTGAAGCGTGGGCTGATGCGTCCACTCCCCAGTGCATTGCCATCATGATAATGGATTAGTAAGATTGTGGTAATAGATGGGGCCAGTGACGGAAATGGGAGAAACCTGTAGGTGGCAGAATTGGGTAAATGGTGGTATTGGGCAGTTCTACCTTATATTGGTTTGCCAGAGACCCCAAATGGGGGTGATACCTACTTAGTTTGGGTCCCAACTTTGATTGTTAAGCTTACAAATTTGATTATTGGAGATTGAGCCTCATATTTAAGTGTTGGACAAGTTCCATGCAAAACTTTCAGATTTTTTAAAACTATGTGAGCCAACCCATTTGCGACTAGGGACCCATTCCCATCATATAGACTACACTCTTTCCAATCAGCAGGAAAAAGCAGGAGATTAATTATGGCACAATCTCCTATGCAATTGTGGCGCATACGATTGGCTGTAGTCTTGGTTGATTTTGCAACCAATCCATGGTTGGAAATAGGAAGACCTACATGACAAGAATATGTCGAACAAAATCTTCAACTAAAAAATTTATAATAATTATGTTTTGAGAAATAAAATTTTGAAAAAATACGGAATCCTTCTAAACTCTATTTTGTACATGGGAAAATTTCTCCACTCAAGAAAATAGCACTTCAGCTATGCAAAATTGCTTAAGTAGCCAAAACTGGGTCGGCTTCCTTAGATATCAAAGATTGAAATCAGAGCATAGTACTTTGTTGTGAGTCAATAACTAACTCTTTTGAGCTCATTGTGACAAACTATCACAATGAGCTAAAAAAAAATTAAATCAAATCTTTTTCATCCCCCAATTAAAAAAAATTAAAGGCGGAGGGTTGAATTGTTTAATTTAAATTAAATAATTTATACTAAATTTAAAAAAAATTGGTACCCCTCAATCCCACCCCTTTGTAATTTTCAAATGGGGGATTGGGGGTGGGGGTGGCATTTGATATGGGATATATCTCTTACCCGTATCTGTACCCCGTGTCTCATCTCGTACCCGTACTATATCTATATCAATACAAATCTGTATCTAAATCATATATGTACCATATCCGTATATGTACAATATCCATATCTAGAGTTGTTTTTCAAATCAACAGGGAAGAGAGGATTTTTTTAAAAACAATCAATGGCTCTCAATTTTTTTTTTTTTTTTTTGGGGGGGGGGACAAGATCAATGGCAGTGTGTTTTAAATTAAACGGCTCTCAATTTTTTTTGGAGGGGGGAATGGAGGAACGAGAAGGTTCACTCTTTTCAATACATTGTTTTTGAGAAAGTGAGGCCCTGAGGCAAAATTTTAGATTGAGTTCAAGCTTTGAATGCCAGGGCTGTACACTTGATTTCAAACTCAGTTCTCACTTTGTTTTCAAGCCCAGTCTCACTATCTGGTGAAAAGATGTAACTCCTCCCCTTGCTCCCCCCAATTTTTTATTTAAAAAAATTTCATACCATAGATCTTCTCATAGGAAAAAAAAATCAATCTCCAAGCCGTCAATCTAGGATATGAATATGTATATGAAATGAATATAGATATGGATTTGGAATGCACATATGGATACTTGTATAAAAGATGGGATATGGATACATGTACAAAATACAAATGCAAATACAGAATATGAACATGAGTACAAAAAATATATATGATATAAGTATGGATACAAGTATGAGTACGAGTATAAAAGACGTATACATGTATACACTAAAATCCCATATCAATTGTACAACCCCATATCAATCTCAAATTACAAATTAGGGGTGGGGGGATGTCTTAGGTTTGGGTGAGGTTTGAGTTGGGGAATTAAAAAAAATATTTAATTTGGATTAGAAAATTAAAAAAATATATATTCAATTTGGATGGGGAGGTGGAATAAACCTCTGCCTCACTATCCACTCAAAAGACAAGTCACATTATTGATTTTAAACTTAGTTCTCACTTTGTTTCAAGCCAGTCTCACTCTAGTTGATTTCAAACTCTATTTCTCAAGCCAATTTATTACACTCTGTAGATTTCAAACTCTATTTCTCAAGCCAATTTATTACACTTTGTAGATTTCAAACTCTATTTCTCAAGCCAATTTATTACACTCTGTTGATTTCAAACTCAAACTCAATTTCCAAGCCTTAGTGGGTTCACAATTTCAATGTGTCCAAGCCATGGCTAGTTGCTCTCAACTCAAATTTCCACCATATGTGGACCAATTTGGAGTACAATTCTCTCATACTTAGTGTCTTGGATCTTTGGAATTGGATCTTTGGAATTCAAAATTAGAGAAGTAGAATGAGCTTGAAGTTTGCATAATTGGGGGGGTGGGGTAGGAAGGAGAGAGTTCCAAAGTAAATGTAAGAACTAAGAACAGCTCCATAGCAACACGATCAAGCAACACTAAAAAGGTTCTACACCATTGATTTTCTAATAATGAGGAATGTCCTCCATTGATTTGCTTCACAATGTTGCTTTAGCATGTTGTTGTAGGGATTTTCTAAGCCATCCATTGGGAATAGTTGACCCATTAATTAAGGTTACACTTTGCTTGTAGGACAAAAGGAAAAAACAAATAAAAGAATAGTTTGACTTTGGAAGATGCTTGGATTTAGTTAGCAGTTAGTAGAAGTCAAATAAGTTTGTCTTGGGGTTTATTTGATGCTTAGACAATTTAGCAAAGTATTTAGAGATTAGATTTGATAGGGTTTTTATTCACAAAATATCTTAAATGAAAAAAACAAACATAGGAAAGACATAGAAGAAAAAAAAAAAAAAAAAAATCAAAGAGAAAAGAGATTAAGGCATTTTCAAATTCATTGCATGAGTCTACAAAATACTATGTTCAAATACAAGGAGTGCAAGGATTTTAACCACAAAAAATCTATAAAAATTCAAAAAGTTACACTTCAATAAAAGTATTAGTAAAAATATATGAAAAATAAGAAAATTATCCAAAAGAATATTAAAAATGGTATTAGAATCTAAATTAAAAGTAGAAAATAAAGTTAAAAGATCAAAATAATTTTGAAAGTTAAAGGTAAAAAAAATTGATGAATGAAGTTTGAAACACCAAACAATGATCAAACTTCATCCATAGATAACTTCTATTGAGAAAGTCTAAAATAGGAGTGTTATATAATTTTATAAATTTAGAATTAGAAACTTTGAGATAAAAATTACTTGAACCTAAAAATAGAAATTAGGATCAGAAATCAAAGTAGAATTAACAATTAAAGAAATTGAAGTGAAAACTTAAAGTAGATCCAAAGAACAAGTTTAAAATGGAATCTTTTAGAGAATATTATAGGGTTTTCAAAACCACTTGAAACTTGAAAAATAGTTTAGTATTGAAGAAGTTAGAGTAGGAAAAAGTTTTGACTTGATTTGGAATGATTTTGGATGAAAGTCCGCAAACTTTGACCAATTTAAGTCAAATTTAGAACTTAGGTAGAAGATTTAAAATAAAAAATAAACCAAAAACCTCAAGTGTATTTCAATAGTTAGAATAGTAAAAATCAACAAATGAAGTTTTAGAGGTTAGTTTTAGGGCTATTGTAAATAAACTCCACATTATAGAGTTTATTTGCAATATTTTGTTAAGCATAATTATCATTCTATCCTTACGCAATCCCAATCAAGCATACCAAATTTTAATTTTGTAAAAGCAAAACTCCTTTTTTGGCAAATTTTTTAAGTCAATGTTCATGTTTTTACATGATATTTTTATTGAAATGATTGGTGATGAGTTTTTTATTTCAATTGCATAGACATGTAGGGAACATCCATATGTACATCTTTCATATTAAAAACAACAAATATTAAGTAACAAAAATATAATCTACGAAGAGTTCAATGTGAAGTGTCATATGACCAAACTTTGTAAGATAGATATCTCTATATCAATTAATTAGATTTTGGCAAAGTAATTTTTCTATCATGCTCAAATGTCTTAAATTAGTTACTATGTGAAGGGCAAATAGAAAAATCTAATTATAATATAGAGATATCTATTTTTACAAAAGTTAGGCATTGTCACCCCAATATTGAAATCTCTATGGAAGGAATTTTGGAACTTTCTTGGAGATGCCTATTGAAGAGAAGATTTGCATATGAAGGTTCCCTACATATCTTTACAATTGAATTTAAGAAATTCATCACCAATCATCTTCAATAAAATATCATATAAAAGCACAAATATTAATTTTAAGAATTTGCCAAAAATGAGGTTTTGCTTTTATGAAACTGAAATTTGGTATGCTTGATTGGGATTGTATAAGGATGCAGTGATTATTATGCTTATCAATATATACCAATTAAACTCCAGAAAAATTGAATGGCTCAAATAGGCTGGTTGTAAGATTACTGTACCCCACTATACAAAAAAATTGCATGGTTCAAATAGGTTGATTGCAAGATTATTGCACTCAGCTGTATATCTTATGAACATCGTATGTTTTCAATGTACCAAGTAGCTGAAAATGCGCTAAAGAAAGCTTGGCATCGTCAAATCCAGCAGCGCAGTTTCTTCAGAAGCTACGAATTCGGAACATAAGATTAGAAGAGAAATTCTAACGTAATACTACTGTATCGATAAGAATCAATGCAATTGGTGACGGACCTTATCTCCAACATTCATCCCAGGAAATGGAGCACAGCAGCAAGAGCCCCGAGAACATCACCATACCACTGGGATAATCACACATTTGTGTAATCCTTCATGCTGAGATACCAAGAGAAACATGACCATGGAGACTCATGAGAAGCGAGGTTGTATCCCGCTAGAATACAATCAGAAGGGGAAAAAATAGTGACTTGCCAATCAATCATGACGGTCTACATTTTAACGTCACCTAGTTTACAAGCCCACAGTCTCGAATCAAAAGGCTAAATGGAATCCCAACAGCTCGCTAGCAATGTACCAACGTTACAGCAGAAACGTTACACCAGAAAAGAGATGAGGTGCACCTCGGTTACTTTCATTGTGTTCTATAATGCCACCGGGAGCACTGCCAGGCTAAGCACTGCGTAACCAACAATACAACATAACCCAATCGAATGTTCCAAGCATTCACTAATGAGCAGTCAGTTCAGAGGGAACCACTGAAAATGCGAATATCCAGGATCCTGGATTCAGATCTACTCTCCAAATCTAGTCCCCATATCCAACTGGAAAGAATGGTCTCCGATCATACAATTCATCGCTAATAAATATGAGGGAGGATCTTGTGAGGAACTTTAGTCTTGTATTCGTCCCAGAACTTCTTGTACCTGTTCACGTGCCCAACAGTGTCCATTAGTTCCGCTACTGTAGCATAACCAATCTTCATACGCGTCACAAGCGAATAGCATGCGATGAGTGTGCAAGACATTTCTGTAACTGCTCTGATGACCTAGAAATAGTTCCGAAATGGTAGTACTCACTTTGCTTGGCATCGTTTGTCATCACGCTCAGCACGGTCTACAAGAAGTATCGTCAAATAGAACACATAGAAGTACGGCAGAGGCTGTGACACAAACGAACATCAGTCAGATTTGCAAACACTGTAATGCAAACGATTCTTAAACAATAGAAGCATAAATGACCTCCGCTACTCATAGTGGTTCTCCAGTCATATATCACTTCAGGTGAATTTTAGAACACGACACCAGGAGCGCTAGCAGTGAAATACTCACATGACTGAAAAGGGCCGGAACAGTCCAAAAGAAAGATGCTGAAATTTCGGGTGCATAGTGGAAATGCCGAGCCAAGGCCCACCTGTGAAATTCTCATACACGACCACCAGGTCAGGTTCGACGAAACGAAGCAAATATCTTCGAGAAATGGTGCTGCCAAAATGGGTTAGGACACAGAAAACCTCGAGATAAGTCTGGAGAGGGACAAAACTTACCAGCCAGACACCAACAGAAGGCTTTTCTTTTTCTCTCCTTTCTCTGTCACGTAGGTTGCTTCGATCTGCACAAAGTGTAATCATTCAAAATTACCTTGATGGCCATTTCTGACATCTATGAAATGGAACATCGTCCAAACCTGGGCATGCTAAGCCACCAACTAAGTTATCACGTGCTCCCCGCATGCAAAGCAACGCCAGGAAAGAAAGTAGCATTGGATGCCTACCTCTGCTGTACATTCCACGAGATTCCCATCAATGTGAAACCGGCAAGTAGTCTACGAGTCCTATAATTCGTCTACGAGTTCAATTATAATTCATGTTGTCTGCCTACATCACAACCAAAATGAAAAGCAAACACAGAAACTACGATACCTTGTTGGGAACTTTTCCCCATACATTCTCCTTTCCATTAGTTTTACGGAACTGCTGTCGCTGGAGGTCAGCGTCGTAGTTTATCCAGATACATAGTAAGCCTGCTGCCATAACTGCTGCTGCCAGCTGTAAAGAATTTCAGATACAGAACACCATCAGTCAACTTGATTCAAATCATGGGACTGCTGGAAACTGGAAACTGGTCGAAAGTCCGACATACTACACACTAAACGTCATTGAAGACTGAACCACGTAATTATCAATAATAATGAGAGGTCAAACAGCGTCAGAATACATACAGGCGTGCCAAGCTCGACAGGGTGATTGACGAGATACAAGGCTGGTGACGTGTACACAGCCGGCACCCACACCAAACAACCCCACACGATGTAGAATCCAGCTGCAAGTCCGCCAAACAAAGAGGTGAAAACTTCCATTTCCAAAACGGCATTGTCCAAGTGCTGTGGGTTGCCATAGAGAAACATCGTTTCAAGATTTCAAAGCTACAATCAGCGTTTTCTTTCTCCCTAGTTTGAAATAGAAATCGCAACCAACCTCGATCATGTGCAATATCCATGGAGTTCCAATACCCTGCTTCCCACCAGAAGAACTTTGTAATATACACTAGCATCAGCAATACACTGACAGCCATCGAATCTGAAAGCTTTCCGTATAACTCTATCTGCCAATCAAACCAAAAATATTGTAATCATGTTAGCAGCCAACCCATCTCTTACATTGAACATTAATGCACTGTTAAAACTTTGTATGATGAAGCATTTTCTTACAGGACTCAAGCTACTATGAAATTGCAGGACTCTCAAACGGGTGAATGATATTATCATATTGAGCAAGCTTAATTTTATTCTACAAATGACTGTCCATTCAGTTCTAGAGGTCAGTTACAGGTATATAGCTCAATATATTGCATTAGATAAAGAAATACCTGCTTCACAGCGTAGCTGACAATCAAGACTGCCCAGCTCATCATGCCAAATCGACAGTTGGTGAAGACCTTGATGTCAAAGTTGGGCCCTATCCTTGGGTACAACTCCATTCCCTGTCATCAGAAGCCAGATTAGCCACTGAGCTGCAAGATTAAAAACATACTCAAATCGTGGGAGGAAGTGACAGAAGTACGGCATAAATGATACATACCCAGTAGAAATCCACAAGCAGATTGCCAGATGAACCCCAGTCGGGTGATGACGGTATCAGGTGACCCTGAGATGACACCAAAGCAGTGCGATCAATTCTAAAAAAGCATAATAAATCGTGGATACTCTCCATCTTGAACACCCAGTCAGTCACCCAGGTGTAACCCTTCAAAGATCTAGTACCCCGGGGTTTTACTCCGAGGTCTTACTACCGTAGTACAGGCTTCAGGTCTACCATGTCGAGAGGGTGAAACCCTTTTATTACACAAAATCTGTTTTACACAAAAGAATGATTCGAAAGTCATTGAGATCTCACAAAATTCATTTTCTCGAGAATCACAACGGATCACGCTACAAATTTCAGGGATTCACACTTGGTCAACAGAGTGACCTAGACCACAACATTGAAAATAGTACGGTGGTAATTAGAGTAGGCCTCTGTCCCGCTCTTTCAGTGTGCCTATAGTTTTCTGGAGGGGCATATTTTAGAAACCGTTTCAATCAGATGTCGGTGATGATTGGCTCACCTTGACATACAGCAAGCAGCAGATCAAGAAACTCCCAACAACGAGGGTGGAAATTATTTCGCCAAGATGGTCATACACGACTGCCGGATTGAAATGTCCAGTCCTGTGAACCACAATCGTAATGGTCGAAACCCAAATATCAGAGATAGCCACTTTAATAATCCTCACTGGACTCAGTAGCTTAAGAGTAATATTACGTTCAAGCTATCACACCATAAGTCTTGAGTGGACGAATTTTCCACCGAAATCACCTGAAAATTCAGGAAATGCTTCACAGTTACTCCGTATTTAGCAAGTCTAACAACGATTGAACAATTCATATATGTACTGTAAAGAAATCCACCTTACTTGCACATTACATAGTAAGTCACAAGAGTGATAACGTAGCATAGAAACCCATTATTCTGCGCAGCAGCAACAACAATAATTCATCAACTTGAAATCAGTGTTCCAAACCAAAAACTAGTCAAGAACTTTCGAAAAAATGCAAAGCAACCATTCATGACCTACAATCCTCACAAAGTTAAGAAAAATTTATGACGATTAAGTGTAATCAGAAAGGTGTTTATTGCTTAACTATTGATTGAAATCAGATTTCCAAAAGTAAGTTATTCATAATTAATCTGTTTACACTCAAAAGACAGAAAATCGAGATATACGCTGCAAACATATACCCAAGTTTCAGGTTTTCCTTGTGTAATCTAAACTGAACCCATAATTATCTCTGGGCACGTGGGCAAGACATGAACATCGGAGGGAATCCTAACTTTAACACACCTTGTAAACTGGGCGATTTCCAGCTGGTGAAATAGGCCCGACGTGAGTCCCACCGGGCACATATAACTGCAAAAAAGCTTCAAAGGCCCCAAAACTCAATATAATCTCCAGGGCATACAAAGTGGGCATGGGCCATGTCTTCAAAACGCCAACAACTCCCTCCATTTTGCAAAGTTCGTAAAACCTTGAAGTAGATCCATCAAGGTTCACCATAGTGTGCCACCTGGTTCACGAAAAGAAACCGCATTAAGCCTACAGTCTCAACATTCGATTGAGGATAAATCTCAATGAAATACATTCTACAACCAATATATCCGTCCACCAATTATACAATAGAAATTGCACAGAACCAGAAAACCAAGGATGACCGCAAATTTCAACTTAATGAGAGAGACCAATACAACCAAGCAGAAATTATCGTTAATCTTTACCTTACTGGATGCGATTTGGCCCCTAATCGCATTCATATCTACATCCATGGGAACAATCCCAGCTCAGACGCCTAAAGTTTCGAACTACATTAAAAGCTTATAGATGAACTTAACACTTCAGACTCGTGATTTAACCACCAAAATAGGCTTGCCAATGCCTATTCACAACAATATTTATCAGATTCAAGCCTACCTTATCACCGAAATGGCCTTGAATGACCTGTAATGGATAATTTCTTGTCAAATTTGCTGAGTTCTTCTGCCCACAAGGCATTCAGGGAACCAAGAATACATTGTAACCAAACAATCCTAGAGGACGTCTCGAATCTTCGTACTACATTGCAACCACGACCCCCACATTACGAAAAAGGAAATTCCCACGCGCCCTGTTGGGAACCAAGACTGGAAACCACCAATGGAAACCTATGCCGCCATGCAGAAATATCGTGTTAAGAATATTTAAATATTCTTAACACGATCTGATCTTTCGCATGCTCATACAAATATACGATCCCAGTCGACTGACTCGTTTGAACCTTCATACAAGTTACATTGTAACCACATTGCGGAACCCTCAGTCGACAACGCGAAAGGCGCCAATGGAACAGGGCAGGGCAGGGCATAGCATACCAACAAAGGAAGAACGAATCTGACTGCGTGATACAAAAATGAGGGAGAAGAAAAAGCGGCATCACGTACAAAAACAAGACGAAGGCCGGGCAGAGCGTGATCAACACAGTCATGGAGATGTACGTCACTCCATTGGAATGCGCGCTGATCTCCTGCTGCTTCTGGTACTGCGACATCGCGCGCTTCGTCGTCTCCTCCTCCTGCACCCCCATTGCTACAGATCCTCAAATCGGAAGGCGAAAAACGCCGAATACACAATTGCAAGTGTTTGTAGGAGCGCCTTGCAATGCAGATGCGGCCCCAAGGAATCGTGGCGCGTCAATGTCGCTTGCGCGCCTTCTCACGGAGAAGCCACGACAGACGCTCGGAGAGTCCAGAGATATGGACATGGCTTCTCCGCATAAGACTTCGTCATAACCGCCACGCAGGGGGTCAATGTATAAACCGGGTATGGAGAGAATGTTTAGGAGAGTTCGTTTCCGGTCATCAATCTTTATGCTACTCTTAAAGCGACCATTTAAGGGCTGGTCCTCCTTTTTCATAGGTTTCCGTGGAAAAAAAATATTTTTAAATCATTTTTCAGAAAGAAAAGTAGTCATGGAACCTAGGACAACTGGTTTTGTATTCTTTTCAAGCATTTTTGAATTACTTACAAATTTTCAAAGATTAAAAACATAGCCTGCTCCTATTTATGACTACAGGTCTCCAAAAATCTGTCCACTTGCAGCTTGTAAAGAGATGTGCAGATCCCAAGACTTTGATTGGCTCTTGCAATAGAAAAAGTATTTTCCTAGGTGCATTCAATTATAAAAGTGGTCCATTCAAGGATCACCTCATCTCCATTATGACCCTACCTTTTATATTGGAAGGAGATGGCCGTTTTACCATATTTTACTTTACCTCGACGTACTTGAGTCGGCAGACTCTGGCTCTACAGTACTGAAGTGGACTGCTGTGGTCAGGACCCTAAAGCGCGGGAGTGGACTGCTGTGGTCAGGGTGGGCACTTGATGTCTGATACCCTGCGGTAAGATTGTTACCAGGCCTTTGGGATACCCTGACAGGCTGACAGTTATCAAACAACCTGGGAGTTAAATGTGTCTGGTGGGTATAATCCCACGTCACCAATTTGGTAGTAGGTGGAACTTACTTTTCAGCTGACGGAACGGGCCAACAGCCCAACAGACTCTTTACTCACGCTGGTCGTATGACTAGACTTACTCTTCTTCTTTCAATACGTTTGTACATATTGCAAATTTTATCATGAGTGGTAAATAAAAAATGTCAGTGTTTTACCTTGGGGGGACCCTGGCCTAAGTTCAGTCACCAGTACATGTATTCCAGGGTAGGGTGAATTGACCTCTTCATTGCTCAATGTCAGTGTTTTACTCGGAATAATTGAGGGGATGTTTCACCCTGGCCAAAAGTAAATACCACTGTACATGTATTCCAGGCCAGGGTGAATTGACCTATTTATTGCTCCTTTTTCAACCCCTACAGAAAACATTGGAAGTTGTTATTTCCTCTAAGGTAGAAACATCTCATTCCGTCCCTGTACCCAATCCAGTGCCCTTACAGTGTCCCTAGAGTTCCATTAATGTGTCTTACACATGTTTAATTGTGATTGGCTGACGCACTTGAAGGACACGTACTGAACTTTAATTTGCTGACAGCTGAATTTTGCACAGTTCAGATTGGGGTGCACCTATGGGTCAGTTCCAGTGGTTTAGAGACCTGTCACTTTGAAAAATTATAAAAATTACGTATCACATCAAAAAAATTTAATTTTTTTTTGAATATTCATGATTTTCTCTTGCTAACACTAAAAAAATATTGGTTTTAAGAAAATAGGTCTCCAACTATGCTGAATTCCTTATTTTGACGGTTTTGGATGCCTTCACCTTATTAAAACCTTTGTAAAGCGATAGGGTTAGGATTGGTTGACAATATTACATAAGAGAGGTTATTACATTAGCCCCTAAAGGACCATTGTCCCTTTGGGGGACAAATTGGATTTCGGGCAAGTACCTACGGGCTGAAATTTTGTCATGATTTTTTGAAACTTTTTTTGAAGATAGAAAAACTGATGATCTCTGTGGGAATATAATTCTTTTCACATTTGGTACCTGGAAACAAAAATTATGACCAAATAAGCTCAAAACAGGGGACGGGAGGCAGTTCGGGCAGCAAAAAAAATTTGCAAAATTTTGAATTTTTTTTTGAATTTTTTTCTCTTGTAGATTATATTTTTGTCTACAAGGGAAGCTTTGATTCATTCCATTTGGACTTATTATGAGAAAGTTATGGACAATCTTGTTTTTCGGGTAGTTAGAGTATTTTCCTGAAAAAATAACTTATAGAATTCATTTCTAAATGCAATTTTTATAATTTTTATAATGAAAAAATATTACATGATTTTGTTTGCTTGCTAGAACAACCTCACCATTGGGATTAGTGCATTTTAATTCCATCTTAAAGATATTAGTAATTTAGATTTTCCTTCTTTCTCATACCTACTTCTACTTAACAATTTTTATAAGCATGAAAATTAAGGGTTTTTTTTCTTTTTTAAATTCCCCTAAACTCTCAACTCAATTTCACGCAATAAGGATTTAAAGCTCAAAACTCTATAGTGCAAAAGATTTAAGTTAAAAAAGTTCAAAGTCAAATAATCCAGTCCCGCAAGGTGCTGAAAAAATTATTTTTTTCACTTTAAACGCAGATATCTTTTAATCTATGTGGTCAAAATTTCTGAAATTTTTTCCACATATTTTCATGCTAGTAAGGTATAAGATCCTAAGGTTGGATGTGCAAAAAAAATAATTTTCAAACTTTTATACTCTTTGCTACAGAAATGGCAGTTTTGAGTGTTTTTTGGCAGAACTAAGGCCTTGGTCCTTTAGGGGTTAGGGAAGGTCATTTGGATTAAGGACATTTATATGTGGTCCAAGTTTGAACTAGCAATCAATACTATCTTATAAAGGTTATTATATTAAGAAAGGTCATTTGCATTAAGGACATTTGTATATAGCCTAAGTATAGACTAACAATCAATATTACCTTAAAGAAGTTTGTTACTTTAAAGAGCATTGCTTTAAAGAGGTTCTATTGTATCCATTATTTGGAAATTTGGAAATTTGGAATTTGGAATTTGACAACTTGAAAATTTGGAAATTGACAACTTGGAAAATTTGGAAATTTGGAATTTATATTTGGAATTAGAAGCCCAAATTTAGTTGGGAAAGATGAAGAAATACAAAAGTGATCAACTACAAAACTTGCTACAAAAATAGGAGAAAATCTTTTACATATACCCTTGGCTTGGATAGCAAGGGGATTAATTCATCCTAGTCATCAAGAAGAATAGTCATCATGATAATATGGAGATGGAGGAGAAAATCTTTGCCATTTAAAAAATTTGACACCCAGAATTTTGGAATTGAACATGTTCATTTTTTAGATTACTTGAGATTTTGATGCTATTGCACAATTGTGCTATTTTTGAATGATGCCAATTTCTAATCCACATCCTTTCTATTACAACTTTGACAGTTTTACTTCTTCAAAGGCCAAGAGATAGTAGTAAAGTTAAACCCTTCATGTACTAAGAATTCATGATTTTAAGTTGCATACTTTGATTGATTATATTATAGAAAGTATAATGGAAATGGAAAATTTTATTATATCATTAGCTTGAGTGAAGAACATTGCTTGTATTGGTTTAAATTTTAATAATTATTAAAATAAAATTTTAAAAAACATACAAACTCTTCAAAATTGCTTAAAAAACATGAGGCCAAATTTGGGCTTCTTAGTCATGAAAGGGTTAAAAATGCAAGGATGTGGTATAGAGTGCAACTTAGAAGAATACTTAAAAGGGAAGAATTTCAAAAAAGAATTGTAAATAATGATTCTAATCTCATCAATTCAATTATGTCTACAGCATCGCACTCATCATTATTTATCAATAGACTTGTGAAAATGAATTACAAATCTTTATAAAATAGATCATAGATTGAATATTAGTAATTTTTATAATAATTTTGAGATTTAAAACTCAAATGATGATCATTTAAAAATATTCCTGGCTTATTTAATAAAGTTATTTTCATGGCTTTTTCGAAATAGATAAGGTAGTGTATAAAGGAAATACATTTTTAATTTCTAAAATAATATAATTTTTTAAAGAATGGTCTCCAAAATCTATTTTCTACAAAAATTAGAAAATTGAATCCAAGACAACGAATAAATGAAAACAAGAGTCTTTAACCCCTAAAGTCCCATTGTCCCTAATGGCAAGCTCGTATGATCTCATTTTTTACTGAAATTTTTTGAAACTTTCTCATAAGATAGAATAACTTAAGAGCTTTCTGGGAATATAATTTTTATTTCAATTGGTGCCCGGGAGCAAAAGTTATGCCACAATAACCTCAAAATGGGGGAGACCGGGCAGCAAAAAAAATCACAAAAAATTGAAATATTTTTTTTAATATTTTTTTTCTTGTAGATTATATTTTTTTGTACATGAGAAGCTTTGATTCATTCCATTTGGACTAGAGATGTGAAAGTTATGGAGCTTCTTGTTTTGTGGGCAATTATAGCGACATCTTAAAAGAATTTTTTCTTTCACTTTGAATGCTAATATCTTTCAATCTATATGGTCAAAAATCACAAAACAATTATCACATTATCTAAGAGAAGTTTAGAACAAGATCCTATGGTTAGATTCTAAAAAATATTTTTTAAAATTTATTTGTAGGTGATTGTAGTAAAAGTGGTAGTTTTAAGTGGTTTTGGTAGAAAAATGGCCATGGGACTTTAGGGGCTAAGGTAGTGGGCTCATGAAGCGCCCCTTTATGGGTTGGTCGGACTTTTTGATGGTCTTTAGATGCATAAAATTATTTGTCTTTATTGTTCACTTGAAGAAAAATTGATTTGGAACCTAATCCAAGTGGTTTCATGTTTTTCAGAGCATTTATGAATTACTTATGAATTTCCAAAGAATTCTGCCATAGGTACCTATTTATGATCCCTAGGCCTTACAAAACCCACGCACATGTGGTTTGAAAACAAGCACTATAGCATGCAAAAAGTAATAGACAAGGTTCCTAAATGCTATTTGTACTAAATTGAACTCCTAAAGTGCCATGGCCTATTTTTGGTCAAAATTCACTTAAAACTGTCATTTCTACTCAATTCATCCAAGGCAACCAAAAAAATAGTTTAAAAAAATCTAACCTTAGGATCTTGTACTTTACTTGTATGAGATCATGTGGTAAAAATTTCATGAAGTTTGTCCATACAGATTAAAAGATATTAACATTCAAAGTTTGAGTGAAAAAGTTTTTTTTTAATGCACATACATGTTTTTAGGAATGGATTCACATTGGCTCTAATACGTCCCCTATCAAAGTGTGAACAAATAATTAGTAAATGATAAACCGCTTTTTCATCATCAAAGGAACATTGATTACCCATTTACCAACTTCTTAAGGTCCATTTTAAAGCTAGCTAGGGGATAGTCTGAAGAAAAGGGTCGGAATTCCAACCACCTACCTTATACACTCATGTTTGAAAAGTATTCATATCCTACAAAGACATTGCAAAATCTTTCAATTAGACAATGTCATTACAATCTAAGCAATAAAATGAGTTGAACAATAAAATACAATATTATAACTTAATGACCTCTACAATTGTATGCATTTCAATTTCTTTTTAAATCCCCTAAAAATGGTACTTATGAAAGCAAAATTTAAGGGATTTTATTTGACTTGAAACACTAATCATTTTTTTTTACTAATAGAATTCAACAGTTTTTATTATTGTATTATTTATAGATGTAATATGGCATCTCATAGGTGACAATCAAAGAGGATCTTTCATAAGAAATGTGCACATTAGGTACAATTTCAAATGATTTCACCTTATAAATCATACAATATTGAATATTAAAATATTTTTGTTCCAAAAATTGACAACTTTTTTGAAGATTAGCCAAAAATAAAATCTAGAATACATTATACATAAAGATATATACATGTTTGGGCTATATACTTAAATGATCAAATTTCATAGTATTCACTTCATTAAAATTGGTGTACCCGTGTTGTTGCTAGAGTAAAAATAAATATAAAAATATTTTTTTATTTTTTAACTCATAAAAACTTCAAAATTCAAATTTTTTTTTCTATGAGTTGGAATGATATAAAATAAAGCCTATGCACCCTTCCTTACTGAGGGATTTATAATGGTACCAAGAATTGAACCGAGGGACGCATAGCCCCAATGATCTCAATGTAACAAAAAAACAAAAAAAACAAAAAAAATATATAGCCTAACTCTAGATATGGACTAGTATGCCCTGTATCGTTGCTACAATGAATCATAATGTTAGTAAAAGTAATTTTCTAATATTTTAATTCACAAAAACTTTGAAATTTAGTAAATTTTCCATTGTAGGTCCAAAAATTATGAAACAAAGACTGCATACTGTCAAGTCCAATTCATTTACAAAGTGCTTGTTTGAGTCGTTCAAAGATTTGTATATAATATATAACTAAAACTGTCATTTTTTAATCTTGCATAACTAATACTCAATTTTTATCCATTCTCAATAAAGCATACCAAATTATAATTTGGAAAAAGCAAAAATTCATTTTTGGTGAATTTTTAAAGTTGATTTTCATGATTTTACACAATATTTTTTGATGATGAATTAATGATGAATTTTTTAAATTCAATTGGGTAGATATGTAGGGAACATCTACAAGCACATCTTTCATATTGAAAAACATTCCCTTAAGTAAAACCAATGAGCAATGAAGAGTTCAATGAAAAGTGTCATATGACCAAACTTTGAAAACTAGATATCTCTATATTTTAATTAGATTTTAGCAAAGATGTGTGTATGGATGTTTCCTACAATCAAATTGAAAAATTTCATCACCAATGTTTGTCAATGAATTATCTTATATTATCATGAAAATTAAATTAAAAAATTAACCAAAAATGGAGTTTTGTTTTTTTGGAAGTGAAATTTGGTATGCTTGATTGGGATTGTGTAAGGATGCAATGATAATTATGTTCACCAAAATAAAACAATTTAAATCTACATTGTACAAAATTTTCTGAATGGCTCAAATAGGTAGTTTGTAAATGAACTGGACCCGACTATACATCTCCTCATTGAGGGATTTTTGATAGTACCAAGTATACGACTGGGGGATGCACGGTCTAGGAGATCTCAAAGTAAAAAACAAACAAAACAAACAAACAAACAATTTAAGTTAAGGTATGGATTTCAAAAATTATAAAATCTAATTAAAATTAAAATTAGAGCACCACCATTTCGGACATTTTTTTCATACAAATGTGACCTTGTAAAGTGTAGTTGCCTATTTCTTAGTGTTTTTGTGCCATTGCCACAATAAAAATAAAAATAAAAGTCATTTTCTAATTTTTTAATTTATAAAAACTTCAAACTTCAATATTTTTTTAACTATGGATCCAAATATTATGAAACAAAGTCCATGCACCCCTCTTCATTGAAAGCTTTCCAACAGTATCAAGCGAGCAACTAGGGGACGCACAGTTCGAGAGATCTCACTGTAACAAACAAAGAAACAACCTAATTTAATGGATGGATGACTTCTGGTGGAAATTTCTGAAATTTTTTCCACATCTTCTCAAACCAACTTACCACAAGATCCTATGGTTACATATTTCCAAAAATGTTTTTTTCTAAAATTTGATACTTGTACTAAAAATGGGTTTGGAATGATTTTGGGTGAAAAGAAAGTCAAAAACCTAGAAAAATCTCAAACAAAATTTTGAAGATGAAATTTATCTTGATTTCCCAACTATTCTTGTTTCAAATTTCTATATAAAAGGTTATTCTACTATACCTAAATGAGGTTTGAAATTCTATTTCATATACAACTCCTACTTTTGACTTAATCATGAGGAGTTGAACTCCTACTAATTCCAATTTACATATCCCATATGAGTTGTTCTACCTCCTACCACTCCATATGTAGATAAAAAGCTTTGTTTTTCTATTAAAAAAATCAAAATAAGTTAAGGATGCCTTTGAACTCGTGTAAGATAGTTCTTAATGAATTTAAATTTAAATTTTTTATAATTAAATATCCAAATAATGAACTTACACACTAGTAGAAAAACAGTGCCTAGATTAACAAACAATCAACAATTTTTTTGTTAATTTGGATACTATAACGTCTATTTTCACAATATTTTGTTGATTTTGTCCAAATTAACAAAAAGATCTCATTTTTTGTTTAGGGTTTAGGGTAACCACCAAATGAACAAAAAAATTTGAAATTTTTTGAAATTTTTTGGAATCTTCTAAAATCTTTTGAATTTTTTTGAAATCTCTTAGAATCTATTGGAATCTTCAAGAATCTTCATTCTACAAAGTAGATTTTAAAAAAAACTAACTACTCAAAACCCGGTGTCTTTTAAAGTCAGCAGACTTTGGGAGCAATTTTGACCTCCAAAATGACCTTTTTAAAATAAACTTTGAACTAAGAAAAGTTGACAAATCAAGCCAACTTTTACCTCCATTAATCCAATTGAAATTTAGATCTTTCGATTAAAATTTATGGACAATAATCAGAGAGGGGTGGAAATTAAGATATTTTTTACATTTTTAAACAACCTCTTTGAATTTTGTACATAACTTTTGATTAAAATATTGAAATCTCAAACGGACTAGTGTACTTGTACCGTTTCCACAGTCAAAACAAAAGTAAAACTAATTTTCTAATTTTCTAATTTTAAAAAACCAAAAATAACTCAAAAATGCATAACTTTCTCACCGTGAGTCAGAATGCCATGAAACAAATCTCGTGCACCTCTCCTCACCAAGAGCTTTCCGACGGTACTAAGATTGTGACCTAAATATAAGTAAAAGTAATTTTTAAAAGTTTAGAACCCAAAAACAACTCAAAAAATGTATAACTTTCTCACTGTGAGTTGGAATGCCACGAAACCAAGTTCGTGCACCCCTCCTTGTTGAGAGCTTTCCAATCGGAGAGCTTTACCAAGGTTGTGACCAAAATATAAGAAAAAATAATTTTTTAATTTTTCAAAACTAAAAATAACTCGAAAATGCACAACTTTCACATTGTACATCCAAACGCCATGAAACCAAGTTGGTGCACCCCTCCTTGCCAAGGGCTTTCCAACAGTACTAAGCACGTGACTGGGGGATACATGGTCCGGGAGATCTCAACGTAACAAACAAAACAAACAAAATCTTTCTGGAACATCCGTGGATTAGGCACTGATCTGATTAAGTCTTTGCTTTATGAGAGCCACTACTAGATCATAAATCAATCATCAATCAATACTTATCCTGTACCCTTTTGGATATTTGTAGAATTGGAAAAAAGCTTACAAGCTACTATATCATTTTACACTTGAACCCAAGCTTTGCTGTAACAAATGTAAACCAATCGCATTTGTACTAATATATGTACAAAGGTGGAGTATAAAGCTCCAAAGTTTATACACAAGCAATATATCTATATCCTAAGTGTAGGACAAAACATCATTGCATAATTATCACCAAGTAAAAGAGTGCAACATGAGATTATTGGAGTAGGAATTTTTTGTAGCTTGTCAAAAAACCTCCAAGAGTCTATAGACCTCACCTGTGCCCATTCCACAACATGACAAAAAGGAATGTTAATGAGGTACATGAGGTGTCTATAGTCCATAGTGCGTGTTATTGCTGTCACAAGGAGTTAAGAAAACAAACATTACTAGAAAATTCAGATTTTTTGTTGATTTGGACGTATTGATCATCAATACTTTTTTTTTTTTTTCGTCCAAATTAAGAAATTTCTATGCAAATCAACAAAAAAGTGTTGATGATCAACACGTCCAATTCAACAAAAAATCTGAATTTTCTAGTAGTGAAAACTAACAAAATTTTAAAACAAAATTACATCAGTCAGCACATCTGTAAAACCTGGTTGTTAGAACGTGAAAAAGATGCCATTTGACCGGATCAACACGACCAAAACAATAGAAAAACTAAATTTTCTAGTAGTGATGAAATATAATCCATTCATCATTAAATTTTCTATCTAATAGTAAGCCTGTCTTGTAGACAATATTAAATTCGCTACCATTTTTTTCAAACATCCATTGCAAGACAAGTACTAGCAATGATAGTTAATTTGTCTGTTGTGCAGGTTTAGTAGCCATTGCAACTTCATTTAAGGGAACAAACTAAAGTAGCTAAATAGAGGCTATTTTGAACATTGAATCATGATTAAGCCATCACATCAGAAAGATCCTGTAAAATTCCATTAACTCCACACTGGGAGGGAGGGATTCTTTCTACATTTTTTTATTTTTTTTTCTATTTTTTTCCTTTTTATTCTTGGCTCTTCTTTTATTTGGCAATCTTACGTGATTCATTTACACATAATGTTCTCTTACCCATAATAGAGTATAGGCTAAAGTAGACATCAAGTATTAATTTAAGAATTTAATCTAGACGTCGAAATCTAGAGAACAAAACAAAATAAAACAAACATCTTGTCTTAATAGAAGAGATTGTTGGAGGTGAAAGCTTGCTTAATTTTCCAACTTTATTTGGTTCAAAGTTTTTTTCAAAAAGGCCATTTACAAGGTCAAAATTACCCCCAAAGTTTACTAACTTTAAAAGAAAATAGAAAAAACATCAAAGAAGTAAATAAATAAGTTTTTGAGCTCCTTATAATCACATCAATTTTTAAGTGGTGCAATGGTTTGAACTTTAAACCCCAACCATGAGGTCCAAGGTTCAAACCTTGGTGGTGGCACATGCCATGTAGGTCGGCCACGTGGCACTTGCCTACTTGATGTAGGGGTCGGCCATGTGGCATTGCCACATGGTCATTTTGAATTGTCCACGTGGCAATTGCCTACTTGATGTAGGGGTCGGCCATGTGGCATTGCCACATGGTCATTTTGAATTGTCCACGTGGCAATACCACGTGGTAGTTTAGGATTGGTCGTTTATTTGGTCATTTAACACTTTTTTGTTGAATTTTGTTAATTGGAGCACTATATTTTTTTAGTAGTGACATCATATGACATACTTCACTTGGAACACATTTTTGACACAACCTCCATGCAAATGCCTTCAAGGAAGGAGGATAAAGGAGGTCAAGTTTAGAGTTTCCAATGGAGGGAATTGACCAAAAATGCAAGTGAATCCATTTTCCAAAGGTTGCTCAAAGTGTTTGCCTATGCATTATTCACATAGTCCTTCTAAATTCTAGAGAAAGTAGAGGATTTATTTTTTTCCAAATTTTATTTTGGAACTTATAAAACACTAGTGTATCTTTCAATCCACCATTTGGATTAAAAAAATTTAAAATTATAAGGTGGAAAATGCACTCAAAATATTATGTTGTGCATTGCAAATTCTTGGATATTGTTGCATTGCAAGATTTATTTGGATGTGCTTCACGTCTTTTTTTGACATGAAATTTTTTGGGGACATGACTAACATCATTTTCAATATTACAGATATTTTAATTCAAAATTTGTAGTGCAAAAGTTTTGCACAATCAATGGTCAAAAACATATGAAATTGTTGAGCACACTAAAAAAATCACTATCCCTTCAAATGATAACATCTTTAAATTCTATAGTCAAATGTCATGAAGATTTAACCACATCTTCTTCTACAATTCTACAATCCTACAATCCTATGCAGCTTAAGTTTTCAAGATTAATATTTCATTTAAAATTTTGATGAATCATGTAGCAATAGAAGTAATCTTAAATGTTCTTTCACAAAAAATTTGTTTTAAACCTTAAGGGTTAAAATTATTCAAATGAAAAATTGCCCCTTTTTTTACATGACAAAATTGCTTTCACCAAAATTAAGATTAAGCAATCTTTCATTTTATAAAGTTTCCCTTCTAGAACAACAAGAATTGAGATTGAATTCATCCTGAAATGGTTGTTTATTTTGAATGCCATGTTTTTTTTGAGGTTGCTTTGAGTAGATCATAGGGAGACTTCCTTATGGCTAATTTTATTTAGATTGCAATGAACACATCCAGCCAATGTTTGTCACTGCTCCTAGTGATATAAAATTCGGAACCTTTCTCAACCCATAAACGCTGCTGCGGACGTTATTTGTTTGATGAATGACAAGGAATTCTCATGCGTAGGAAAGAAATGCAACTATTCATCCTTGGAATTACAAGTGGAAAGGGGAGAATGTTCTACAATAGTTTGACTCCCAATGAATATTTTTGGTTTTTTTAAACTAGATGATGTCACACGGTTCCAAATGGGCTGATTTCCATGGTCACCGGCCCGGCGTTTCATGGTTAATTATGTTTTTCACAATATGATCAATGAAATTGGCTTAAAAAAATCTCCACAAAATTGTGGACAATCATTTCGGGAGTCAAATTCAAAGGAATTCAAAGTGCCTCAATCGTCAACGGAATTCAAATGCCAACCTCCGGATCGAGAGGGACGTCACTCTGTCGGCCCGTCGTCACCCAGCCTCCACCACTCCGGATATTCTTCCACGACCATTCACAACTGCAGAATTACGATCGATCGAAGCTTCTCGTCTCCGTGCAGTAAATTCTCCGCCGTGCAAAAGAAGAAATCTACGAGTAGCCAGATCGATCTTGGGTATAAATTCAGGTGCAAGGCCTCACCATCGATCCCACACTCTCACTCTCACAATCTCATTTCTACTTGCCTGCTGTTTCCGATCTGCTGCTCTAAGATTCGATTCGCGTTTGATTTGCAACCATGGCGCAGACCCTCTCGCACACCGCCGTGCTCCAGGCCTCCGCTGACGAGCTTTGGGAGTCGTGCAAGCATGTCGACCGCATTTTCTGTGACCTGCTGCCAGAGTATTTCGTCCAGGTCGAGTATCTGCAGGGACACGGCGAGCCGGGCAGCATCCGCTTGGTCACCACGGGACCAGGTACGTGCACTTCCAAAGGAATTAAGCAAATTAAGGTTGCAGCCATGCCAGATTGGCAGCCAGTTCCATAGGGAGTCGCATTTTGCATGGCTAGCGCAATCTAATGCCTTCATTTCGTCTCAGTTGCAATTGGAGGGCTACGTACGAATTAACTAGTTAACAATTTCACATGCAATCAATGTAGCTCTTTACTTTCGAGTGACCATCTTTGCATAATTTCCCATATGTTCTGGATGCAAATTAGTGCGTGGGTCTGGTCTCATGAATGTGTTTCAAGTTCGAATTCCTTCAGTTCGTTTCTTTTCAGTTGGAGAGGAGTTGCGTATTAGGGTTGCAATCTAGCTAGCTCTTCATTCTCGATCATTTTTTCATGGTACATATATTTGTGATTCTGGATGCAAATTAGTGCGTGGGTCTTCAGGATCTCATATATATGTTCGATGCATGTTCTACAATTTCGGTTTTAATTGGCCTCATATATGTCTATGTGCAGCGATTAAGCATGCGCGTTTCCTGAAGGAGCGCATGGACAAGTTCGACGACGCCACCAAGACGCTGGGCTACACCGTGCTGGAGGGCGACTCGCGCTACAGCGCCTTCAGCGCGGAGATCCAGTTCGTGGCGAAGGACGCCGCCGTAACGGAGGCCACCTGGACGGCGACGTTCGTGCCGGTGGGCGATATGGGTCCTCCGGAACACATCAAGGCGGTGGCGGAGCTGGTGTTCCAGACCCTGGAGAAGGCGGCGCACATGACGAAGACGTTCACGCACACGGAGACGCTGGATGTGTCCCCGGAAGCGCTCTGGAATGCGTGCAAGCACGTGGACAAGATTGTGCTGGAGCAGATGCCGCAGCACTTTGAGTCGTCCACTATGATCGAGGGTCACGGAGGGCCGGGCAGCGTGCGCGTCGTCAAGTTCGGTCCTGGTATACGTACTGCAAGCTTTTCGCATGGCATTTCACATTGCTTTCGCTTGACTAGCTTCAGAAGGCTGCTTCTGCTTGTTTCTGCTTAATTTCTCATGGATTGACTTGTTACATGCATGGCTTTTGCTTGATTTCTCAGTGCTGCTGTAATTTGGTTGGTTTCTCATTAATTACGTTTAGCATGGATGTGTCGTGTGCACGGTTTGCTTCAGACCTGGTAACTCAGAAATCCGGCATGGCATTTCACATTGCTTGTGCTGGACTAGCTTTACATGGCTGGCGTATGTATTAATTACATTGCTTTTTTCACAATGCTTTCAATTCGCTTGATGTATTTCACAGGGCTAGCTAGAATTTTACATGAATTTTGCTTGATTTAATTTCTCGTGATTGTCTTCTCACATTAATTCTCTTGCTTGATTTCTTATGACTTCTCACGTGGCTTTATTGCTGTAATTGCTTTGCTTGGGTTCTCATCGAATTTTGCATTTAAATGCGACGTGTGCGCGCCTGGTTTGCAGCTGTTCAGTTCGCGGAGACCGTGACAGAGCGCATGGACTTCATCGACGCGGAGGAGAAGCGGATGGGGTACACGGTGCTGAAGGGCGACCCCCGCTACAAGTACTTCGCCGCCACCATGCACTTCAGCGCCGGCACCAGCGCCGGCACCACCAGCGCCGTGTGGGTGGCCACTTACGTGCCGGATGGCGACATGGGTCCTCCGGAGCACGTCCGCGACGTGGTGGTGAGCGTGTGGAAAGCGGTGGCCGCGGCCGCCAAGGCCAACCCCGAGCGCTACGCTTGATTATATATTCAGTCACAGTTTCGCTAGCTTGCTTAATTACTCGGGTTATCACTATAGTTATGATAGTAACTTGATGGGATCAGTGATGAGCTCACCTATCTTACTGTCAGTGGCTGTAATCGATCTGGAGTGCCAGCTAGCTAGCAGCAGCAGGGGATAATTAGGGTATGAATTTTGGTTCCAATTCAAGGGTTTCAGTTCAAACCTGTGTAGTTCTGGTGATTGAAAGGCTATGGAATCAGATTTGGGGGGATCTAATTGTGTACTTCATGTGTTGATTGAGTGATACAAATCAACATGTTCTAGCATACATTTCTCTCTTTTGAATTAATCGTGCCCTGTGTGTTCTTTCATTCAATTGCTAGTTCCAATTTTGTCTCAGTTGGCCAGGCCGATTCAAGCAGGCAACATATATGAAACATTGGACGTTTTCTCAAGTCATTACGTTCAATTATGTTTCAATGCCAGCGAATGATGCTTCTTGAAAATGGTGAGATGAAGAAAACTCCTGCAAACGCACACGAAGTGGTGCGCGCACAGTGTATTCTGAGTTGAAAGAAGGATCGAGGGTTTAAGCTTTAGTACTCACTGCGTCTTGTTGATTGGTAATTTGAGTTTGGGAAGTCCTCCCTCTGCAGGTGAATGTGATATTCAGTCCCTGAATTCTTTTTTATGAATCTTCATTAGTTACACTTGGAAATGTATGGTGATTTGGGGTTAGGGCAATGTTCATTTAAGTGCATTTCGGGGAGTGTTTTGAGTTGTTGGAGAACAAAAAATGTCACATTTGAGCTTACATAATGCAGATGAGCACATGTCACTATTTGTGCCACTATTCAGTTTGCCAACCTATTTTTGCCAATATGTGCCAACAAAATACATTCTAAATATTCTAATGCTAGTACAGAATGGTTAGAATGTGGCACTATGTACTAAAAAGATGCTAATGTGCAAACATGATGTTCCAAGGTCAATTTCTCCCCCCCTCCTAGAATAATCAACAGCAATTGATTTGAGTTCAGAAAAAAATCCCCATCCCTCCCAATGTTGTTGATCTTCATGAAAAAATCAAAGCCATGGATGTCAAATAAATGATCTTGGCCATCTAAATATGGATATAGAATATGGATGAAAATACAAATACATAATATGGTATGGATATAGATATGGACATATAATATGGTACAATTATGGATATGAGTATAAATATGGATATAAATATGGGTATACATATAGAATTCAATTACTGATATATTCCATATTGATTGCATTGGAACAACTTTTTGGGAAATACAAGTAGGGATGGTGGTGGAGGAGGTGGAGGAGAAATTAAAACACATAATAATTTAAATTTAAATGAAACATTGTGACAATTGGGGGGGACTAAATACATAATAAATAATGAAAACTTGTTTTGAACTCATTGTGATAGTTTGTCACTATGTACCCAAAAGATGTAGACATCTACTAGGAAATATAATGAATGGTTACAATGTAGTACAACCACACAAATAGTCACATGGTATAAATAGGGTGCCTTACTTGGAGCCTTATCTTACCCTAGAAGAAATAGAAGTTGACCACTTGACCTGAGTTATTGCTTTGATAAACTCCCTTAAATATAAAACAAATTAATAGATAAGAACCGCATAAATTGAATTTTCAATGTATATGAAGCTTCCTTCACATTACTAACAACAAGCACTTCTATTAAGATAAACTAGCTCATTACAAGCACATTGATTAGTTTGCTTCACAGCAATATTAAAAGATTTCAATTCCTTTTTACATAATGATAAAAATGAAACAATGAGAGCTCAATATTGAAATTATATATTTTTTTAGCAAAATATGAATTGATTATGAGTTATTGAAGTGTATTATCCAATTAGTCCAAAAAAATCTTTGGACTATCTCAAAACAATAAATAATGGTCACTCAGATTTTATTTACCTAATGTGGTCATAAGGTGAAAGCAAGAATGACTTGTCGTAAACATTCATTTTGGAAAAATCATGGCTTAATATTGCCACTCCTAAAAGTACTTCACTATACTAGAAAAAATCTTAAATGCCACACCTAGGCCATTCATGTGTAGCACCAACTCTAAACTAATAAATTTGAATTGATAATGAGTACTAGATATGACTTCACTGTAATAGATAGTACTTTTTGTGAAATTCTTAGTCTTTCATTTGAAATTATAAAATAAATGAAGAGCTTGTGAAAATGAAAATCGTAAAATAAGATATTTTGGTAAACACTGAGGTGATTAATGTAAAAAGAAAGAAAAAAAGAAAAAAAGAAAAAAGTTTCTAGAATATGAAAAAAATTAGTGTATAGGGAACCTCTTAGCAAATGTTTGTAGTACAAGGAAATTGCTATAATTAATAGAAATAATTCAAAAGAAAGATGAAATAAGGGATGATGTATGACTTCTTAGAAGATGGATCCTGAATTGTGTATGGATTGTGTTCAAAACCTCTTGAATCTAAAGTGTGACAAATTAGAAAAAAATGGAAATATAATATTATTTCATAGCTAATAATTAATTTTGGAAATTAAAATAGAATGTTTATTCAATCTTTAGCACTTCTAATTAAAATTTGGAAATTGACAAGCCTAAACCCTAAAAGTTATAGTTACTTTTGTATTTGGTGTGCAACATATGGCACCAAAAAATATAAATGCTCTTGCTTGGACCCTATGTATATTTCCAAAAATGAATTCATCATGAATGCCTAAAAAGTCACTTTTGTAATGAATTTACACTTAAAAGGTAGAAATTTCTATATTACAATTCCTAGTTAGTCCATTTTTGTCACCCAAGACATTAGGATACTATGGCCACTAACTCAATGTAATAAAGCCCATATCTCATTTATTGAAAAAATCTATCAGTCATGGGTTGATGCAAAACTTGATGGGTCATTTCCTAAGTGTATGGAAATAATGGAATGGATCATTTATTTGGAATGATTTACCTTAGTACCCCAAAGAGATCTATAGTGCAATGAAAAAAAATTAGCTTAAATACAATTGCAAAAGGTTCTAACCATTGAAGAATATTTTTTGGATATTTTTTCATTTTTATATTATAAATAAAATAAAATTTTGATAGTTGTTCTATCATCTTGAATTGCATAAATTTTTAATGTACACAATTTTTCATCAATAGTTTTTTTTAGCTATACTAAGAATAGATCCTTTAGCTTTAGTCCCTCATAGTTGTATAGAACTAAAGATCAAAAGATTGATGCAAAAAGTAGTTTAAATAGAGAAGTGTAATTTGTTGAATTTTAAAATTTTAGAAAACATTAAGTATTTTGAATCTTGTAGCCTTAAAAAAAATAGTTCTAAAATTTTTTCTACTTGAATGCAATGAATGACAATTATATAGAGTCTAAATCATTCCTTTTGAATTAATTGATGGTAGGTCTTTTGTCATCAATTTATAGTTGATGTATAATCTAAGTAAGAAAAAGTTTTTCCCTCCCAATTCCATTGATTCAATATAAAAAAAACTAGTGAGAAAAATTCAAAGACAACATCTAATTTGCTACCGACTTGCAAACCAAAACTAGTTGATATGGATATTGTATATATAACATATACAATTATAGCATAGGTTAATGTGGGATATTGAATCTATAAGAAAATATATATGTGTGTATGCTATGTATTATTCTATATCCATAGTTGTCTCACAACTTCACAAAAAATATAAATAGGAGGGGTACTCAATTATTTCACAAGCATATTCATATTCATGAATTCAAGTGAGTGCTTCATGTACACAAGTTTGTCAATGCTTGTGTTCTCTTTAAATGAGTGCTTCTACATTTGCATTAATTTAAAACATTTTAAAAAAATAATAATCATTTTTGCCAAAAAAATGGTTGGTATTTCTAAAAAAATTGATGAATATAATTTTATAGATGAATCTAAATTCTAATAGAAAGAACTCAAGGAAGTTTATTATGCAATACTTTATTTTGTTGATGTCTCCACAAGAAAAAAATAATTTTCATAGTGTCAAGTATAATATTCTTCACAAAAATGTATTTCTTTTAAATTTCAGATGCAAATTTCTAATTGTGGACATCTAATAGTATATCCAACCTTATTGTAAACATCACATTTGATTTATTTAAAAAATGAACACTTTCTTGTACATTCATTAATGTATATAAAATTTTTCCTATTTTGTTAATTCATTATCAATTCCACCTAGTACTTATAACATATCATTATTCTAAAGTTGTGCCTAAAAAGACGTTGAACCATGCTAAACAATTCTTGTTTCCAAATTGTATGACAAAAATTGTCAAAAATATTTTTGCAATTTTTCCTTAATACATAATTATTTTTTAATTCATTGTAGATTTGATTTTGCAATTCTATCATTCTAATTCATTAATTTGAGCAATTTTATTTTTGGCTCATTGTAATAATTTCTATTTTATTCAAAAGTCAAAATGCAAAAAATTTAGTATATTTTACCTATTGTGTGCAAATCATTATGCATACTTCAAATATTCTCTAGTATTTTCAATAAACACCTCACCAACCTTATCTATGGAGTTTTATTGCATAATTAGGACATGGTTATAAATAATAAGGGAAGATTTCAATTTTTTTAGAATACTAATGATAAAACACTTTAAAATTTAACACATCCCATAGATCTTGTAGGTCCAAAGTTTATAAAACAATAAATGTAAAAACTTCCTCCTCTTAAACCTTTGCAACAATACCAAAAGCATTTGCATCAACCTAAAATCTATTCAAACCAAAAATCAATTTTAATGATCAATAGACCATCCTTTCTTCAAATTAAAATTTTTAAATCTTCTATAATATAGGTTAACATGCTTTAAACAACTATTTCAATCATACCAAAAATATTTCCATAGTTCCATTTGCCTTTCATTTGTAAGAGTATAAAAGTATACAAAAAAATAAAAATAAAATTATAGGTCTTCCTTTAATGAAATTGACTAATAGCATGTAACATTGATGCAATTATGTAAAGTTTTTTTTATTTAGAGGATGGTGAATTTTTCTATAATTATTTCTTTAAATATTGCTTAAATAACCCTTAAATGACAGACTAGTGATAATGGAAATATTGTATCAATAGTTTGGTATTGTATGAATCATTGGCTTAAAGAAACTTAAGAGCATTTATTGAAAGTCAAACTACTGTATAAGACCTCCCAAAGGATGAACAAGGGCATTTCTAACTTACATAAAAGAATTCTCTATCATCAATCATACAACAAATGTCTACAATGTTGTTCAAGGGTTAATATACAATGTTACGCTCTTGAGCACTTATGATGATGCCTTTGACTTGATTTATCCTAATTGGTGGGCGTCAAGACTCAATAGTGGGGTTAGAGCATTGCCACCCATTCATAGTGAAGCTCCCTGGCCTGAGCTTGGGCATGACTAGTGAAGAAAAAGTCCACTATAGACCTAACCAAGGAAAAAAACACCCAGTCATGGCACAAATGACTCTAGAAACTATAGAGCCCCATCCCCACCATGGTAGTTGACTATATACAATTTTTCTCTACAAACACAATTTGTCATGATTCATTGTTGCTAGATTTTGTTGACTAGTGGGTGTAATAGTAGGTGGTGGAAGAAAACACTATGAAAAAAATTTGTTGAAAATTTCTAATAAAAATAAAAAAGAAATCAAAGTGTACTCGAGGTCTACCTCAAGTAGGTTTCAAGTACACTTTCACTATTCTCATTGCATTTGAATTGAAAAAAAGATTAAAAAAAAATTGTTGAAAAATTCTATTTATTATTTAAAGGAAACAAAGTGTGCTTGAGGTAGACCTATATAGTCAATCTACACTTGAAGTTTGCCAACTTGCAATTAAGTGTGTGTTTGACTTTTGTTCATGTTCTCTGGTTGGGGATGACTGGGGTGTTCTCCAACCAAATAAAGCTTAGAGGAGCAGGAATAAGCCTCCATTCCCCAAGCCGTGTTTGAGGGAATGGGTGGTGAAGTTCTTAGTTCTCCAAGAGTTCCTAGAACTCTTTCAAAGGTGAAGTTAGACACATAAGCAATATCCCATAGTTTTGAAAAGAGAGGATAAATATTAGAGAATGCTTGATGATGACAATGTCATTTGCAAACAAAAAACTAATGCAAGGATATTTGATAAAATAATATGGTTAGATTTGGATGGACGATCTTAGGACTTGTGACGATCACTTGTAAAATATAACCAAACAAATACAATGATTTTGTCACAAAATAACATACCTTAACCTTCAAACATAAAAGACACTAGTGTACCTTATGCCACTGCCACAGTAAAAATAAAATAAAAAGTAATTTTCTAATTTTTAAAATTAAAAATAATTTAAAAATCCATAACTTTCCTAATGTATGTGCAAATGCGACGAAATCAAGTCCATACACCCCTTCTCACCGAGGGCTTTCTGACAGTACCAAATATACGATTGGGGGACATACGAGTCAGGATATCTCACCATATCAAACAAAACAAAATAAGCAAATAAACAACCTAGTTTAATGAATGGATCTTCAAGCAATGGTTTGAAGTTTTAGAAAAGCTGCAAAAAAATAATTGTGGAGTGTCATCCTACATATTAAGCTTACAATGAGTGCTTTCTTGGAAAGGGGTCTTGAAGTTCTTTCTTGAATTTCTACATGTTTCAACTTGCAATGTGTGATAATTGGGGTGAATGCAAGAGAAGTTTGGTGCATTTTCACATTGTATCATACTTTTGATGGTCAATGTGGTCAAACATTCTTTGCCAAATAATTAATTGAAGTTGACAAATGTAATTTGACATATGCTCAAGATAAGAAGTTTTTTTCCCATACAATTTTTTTTAAATGATGTTGAAAAGTTTTCATTGATGTCATTGTCATTGATCATTGCCTAAGGAATGAACTCAAGCAATGAAGCTTCATGATATGAAAGACCAAACTTATAAACTATGAAAGCTACTGGACCTCTTGTATACTTAAAGCTACCATATAAATTAAAGTTAATAAGTTTTTTTTCACTTGGATATAATGTTTTGTGGACCTATAAGGCTACAAATTTGAATTGTGAATTTACTATTATTATATCCAACTACCAAGGTTGGCAAAAATTAAATAAAAACCAGAGGCTAGAAAAAGTAGAAAATTAGTCTAAGAGGGAGCTAGAAAACAAAAAATAATAATGCTAAACTATCAAAAATTGGGCAAGTGAAAGGATTAGGGTTCATTGCATCCATGCCACTACATGCAAATCCCAAAATAATAACTTTGCTATCTTCTTAAATGTTCCTATAACCAAGACACTAAATTCTTGAAAAAAATTTAAATTTAAATTTAAAATTTTATTACTTAAAGCAACCTTTGAACCACTTTTTTCAACTTTAATTAATTATTTGGCATGAAATGCTTACCTCAATAATTGGATGTAGTACTACATTTAACTATTGAATTTCAAATAAGTTGAAAGTAAGTAATTCAATCTCTCTATTTGATATTTTTAGAAAATTAGAATGCTACTTATTCTATAATTATAAACCACAACTACGTTCACTTCCAAGTCTTCATATGAAAATACATAAAGTTGCTTACTTATTTGAATTTATATTTTCATATTTCTATAAGGCGTCTAGCTTCAAATATCCTATGGAAGGACAACAATAGGCTTGAGAAACTCACTAGTGCTAACTTCTTTGTCCAATTGTTGGAAGAAATGAAAAAAGACAACCTAACTACATTGGTCTATTGTTTTAGAGTCAGTTGGGCAATGCTTTTGCCTATTGTTTAAAAATCTACTTGTGGATCTACCATGAAGTGGCCAAAATTAAAATTTACAATATTTAAAAGTATTAGTTGTCAATATATTATTCATATTGTAGCTCAAGGCCGAAGGAGAAAAAAAATAGCAATTCAAAGGCTTCAAGACAATATGACAAGATATCAAAACAGGTAATTTTGTTAAGAGAGGCTTTAACACATTGTAGCTATGATTTCCTTTCAAGTAGCAAAATTCTTATACTTCATTACATTCTTCATAAATAAGCTAAGCTAGGTTACATGTCTTTATCCTATTGACCACTTAGGGGCCAATGGTATTTGAAAAAATCACAAGATGGTCAAATGGAAAAAAATCACTCCCAATACATGCTATTATTTAAGTGGCATACAAATCAATTTATCATCTATTGTCTAGAAAAAATATAGTTGAGCCCATATTTGGAAAACCCTCCAACTTCTCACCAAAGCACATTGTTAAGTTGGCCTAAGAATGTATTTGAAATGTCTAATTCTTAAGGCTTGTGTCAACCCTTATATATTGAATGTTAATATTATTCTATATAATGTACAATGTAATTATGTGTGAGTGCACTAACTTTGAAGTGGTACACTTCTTTGATGTAGTTAAATGTTGTTGCACTAATGGAGATGCTAGTTTAAGGTAAGTACATCCAAAATCATTGTTCACCACAAACTATTGGGCCTTGGTTCTTGTAAAAAATGAAGATATTAATTTTGATGAAGTATACCTATTTTTAATATCCTTGAATTTCGTAAAATTTTCATATGTATTTTTGGATTAGTTACAAATTTTCAAAGAAATATATTCAATGACGTTGTCCATGAAAGGTGAAAAATAAGTATGAGTATGTGGTTTAGGAAGCACATGATTGGTCATTGGAATCGTCAACTACACATTTTGTCAACTTTAGTATATGCGTGTTGGATAATTTGCAAGTGGTTAGATTCATGACATCTTCAATTGAAGGAAGATGAGTTAGAAGATGTGTGTGTCTTAACGTGAACCTTTTTTGCTTTTCACATTAATTTATCTTTGATTTAAAAATTATAAGTGAAATTGAAGAATTCATCAATTTAGTTAAACTCTCACTTAAAAATAGTACCCATTTTGCAATTAAGGTAATATGCTCTAAAAGTGCCTATCCTCTTGAAATGGCTCCTATAAAAAGGTACTAAATGGATATGATGTGGTCCTTAAATGGACCTCTTTAACTATTGATTGAATCAAGGAAAAAATATTTTTTTTATTGCAAGAGCCAATCTTTAGCTTTGATTTCCTCAACTCCCTTTAGAAGTTGCAAGTGAATGCATTTTGGGAGACCTAGGGTCACAAATAGGTACCTCCAACATATTTCTTTGAAAATTCGTAACTAATTAAAAAATGCGTCAAAAAATATGAAACCACTTGTGTTATGTTGGGCATCTATTTTTCTTTTTCTGAAAAATGAGTTGAAAATATTCTGGCGGACCAGCCCTTAAATGGTCGCTTTTAGAGCAGACTACCTTACCTTAGTGTGAACATTCTTCAAGTACATGAATCTTCCTGATAGCATCATCGCTGCAGAACAGAAATTTGCGGAGTGAAGAGCGTCTGTGACTGGGCTCTCCAATTGCGTGGGTCTTTTCTCACCCCTCCTCACGCGATTTAGGTCTAGAGGATCGAGGTATTCTTAATATGCTCTTTCTTTTCTTCGGCAATGGCACCTCCTACTGTGCATCCTGGTTTTCTTTGGAATGTGCGGAAACACCATCGCGATTCTGCCCCACTATCAAGTCGCATTGGTTGTTGCAGGTTTGCACAGTTTGGTTTCTCATCTACGGGTTGCTGACTTCAGATTCTTGAAATAGTTCAAACTAAATTGCATGTTCTAAAGTTGGAGAATCAAATTAGGGAATTACCTCTCAAGTAACACTTGCTTGATGATAGTTTTGTGAAAAATCAAGCAAGGGTCTGACTGAGTGTTTGGAATTAGCGGTTGCATTGAGAGTTCCAAATTCGGGTTTTTTTTGTTTGGGTTGAATTTCCTTGGTACATCCTGGTTTTCTTTGGAGTGTGCGAAAGGACGATCATTTTTGTGCATACGAATCATTCATTATCCAGTCGCATTGAGAGGTCGCACAGCATGCGTTCTTCGTGTTTTCAGATTCTTCAACTAGTTCAAACGAAATTGCATGTTCTAAGGTAGGAGATTCGTATTAGAATGATCTTTTAATTACTTCTTGCCTGGCGATATTTTCGTGAAAGAGCAATTAAAGATCCGCTGGAATTAGCGGTTACATTGAGATTTCCTAATCTTGTTTTTTCCTTTTGGGTTGAATTGGGCTTCACCACAAGGGCGGAGTTCTGTGACTTTGAGAATTTGTGTTTGTGATGTGCTGTCTGCGTGTGTGTGCAGGTTCAAAAGATTTGAGAATCCCCTTCTGTGTGATCGTCTGGGTTAGGGTTTAGCAATTCGATGGCAGAATCCTACCTTGAGTTAGGGTCTCAGATTGCGTAATTAATACTTACTTGATGATGTTTACGAGAAAGATCAATTCTGGGTCCGCTGAATGTTTGGAATGATAGTTGCATGGAGATTTCCTACTTTAGGGTTTTTCTTTTGGTTTGAATTGGGCTTCAGAACAAGGACAGAGTTCTATGACTTAAAAATCTGTGTGGTTACTTTGTGCTGTGTTGTCTTCGTCTATGTGCAGATTCACAAAATTTGAGAATCCTCTTCTGTGAGTGACCCGGCGGGTGTTAGGGTTTAGCAATTCGATGGCCAGCTCCTACCTTGAGGTAGCTCGCGTGTTGGAAGGCAGATTGCGTGGTCTGACAGCATCAAAAGATTATTCTTCCTCCAAATTGCGGACGGTGCTTGAACTCGCAGCTGAGGAGTTTGGGATTCCGAGGGACAAATACCGGCTTGTGTACAGTAGCAAACGAAGCAAGGCATCAGTAACAATTGAAGAACAAGACAATGTTGCAGCGGAGACGCCCTCCTGTCGACACTTCTGCTGTGAGCATGCCGAATTGATGAACGCAGATCGCTGGGGAACTCTACCGCATGAGCTCTTGCAGCTCGTGCTCGCTCATCTTCCCATGAAGGATATTCTCCTCTTGCGATGCCTCTCCACAGCTTGGAAGGAAACCATCGTCACTGCAAGTGTCTCTGACTTTTTTAGGGTTTGTGATGAGATACATCCGAGGATGTTTGCTTTCATTAGGAAATTAGGCGACTGTAACTTACCCGGAAACTCCTTTCTGGTGCGGGTGTTCGACCCCAAGTTGAACACATGGCATGCCTTGCAACTTTCCTTGGGGAAACCAGCGGCATGCTGGAGAGATTTGAAGCCTCGTCGGAGAGGCATGGCTGGTGATGATGATGGAGGGCTGGTGCTCTTTTACCTTGAAGCTCATCCGAAGAGGAAATCACACCTTCGCTCCTTCTTTTATACGGTTGTGAATCCGTTGACGCAAAGATGTTTGGATCTGCCACCTGTTTTAGATGTTTTAAATGTCCAATTGCATCGTATTACTTTGGACCGGGAAACCGGTCGGTACAAGGTGCTCATAGTGGTGGAGAGGGAAGACGCCAAGGACGCAGACGAAGTCCAAGTCTTTGATTCCGACACGGGAGGGTGGTCGCAACCAAATGAAGCAACGGATATCATGTTCGGGAATCAATCCGCTCATGACTTTGCGAAGAGACAATTGTTTGAGGAGGACTATGATGAGCACAGTCCTCTGTACGAGAAGAATGTAAAGTGTTATACATTTCTCAAGAACCGTTTGTTTGTATTGGTCAAAGACATGGATGGCCCTGGAGGTGATGTATTAACAAATCAACCAATGTATTATATCAAAGAGTATGCTGCAAAGCATCATCCCCAGCATCCGCCCACATGGTTGGCAGTGGAAATTCATAGGTGTGTCCCTTTTGAGCGGGCTCCAAAGAGGAATGAGTACAGGTTCATGTTGCATTCAGCAAATGGCTACTTGATGGTATTTGCGGGCATCAATGAACTGGATCCTTACCGAAATGACAAAGGATGGATTTATGATCTGTCGATGAGAACTTGGCAAGACCTTCGAAAATTGCCAGGACCCCCTGTTGGGCTATCCAGCGATACTACATGCGAGATTCGTTGGAATGCTCATCCATAACGCAGGTCAATATTCTTACGTGAAAACATAGTTGTACATCATCCTATATTGTTTTGTTGGAAGTAGCTGTAAAGATTATTGGGGCAACTGTGCATTTGAATACCGGTAGAATCATGTTTTGTATAGAGTTCTGGGAGTTGACAGGCCCATCTAGAATCATAAGCTTTTTGGTGAAAAAGCTTATGACATGTTCGTTTTTGAAGACTTTCATAGGTCTTTCAACCTTTCCAGTCATTCTTATTCGTATGTTGACTACCGATGGCGATGATATCCCCGAAACTAGAAGCTATATCCATTTACCAAATCTTTTCTTTACATCTTGAAAACCTAATATTTTGATTCTTGATTATCTTGAAAGCTGTTACGAGTGTTCCTCACATTGGAGTACACAATGAAGAGGAAGGCTGTAAATTATTGACTGTCGTGCATCTAAATGAAGAAATGTTATGTACAAAGTTCTTTCAACCTTCTACCTAGTTTTCTCACGGGTGAGTTTTGGAGCTGGATGTTTTGTTGTAATTGCATTTGTTGTCTATTGTTTGGAAAAGTTTTGAACTTGTAGTGTATCATTTTCAGCAGAGCTGTGATGACCAGATTTGTAAGAAGGCTCTCTTCTTGCCCTACAATAGGAATCCTTGTGCTTATAGAGCTGGAGGATTATGAGCTTGTATTCTCAACCGCCTTAACTTCAGAACCCAGTCGCTATAGTAGAATTATACTGTACAGTCCTATGCTGAGAAGGCTGTGCATTTTCTATACAATTTGTGTCACTAATATGTCAAGTGTGTTTCTTCATTTGTAAGAGGTATTTAAAGGAGCACTCTTTAGCGAGACCTCACATTAGAAAGCAGGCCATCTGAGGTTGAATGGCTGAACTCCAACAATACATGTTTTCAAATTCAACACAAGTTTTCAATAGTAAACAAGAGTTCTTTGAGACAACCAATGAGAGTTGAGGCATTTAGTATTTGAGGGGTAGCCAATTAAGGGTAGTCTATTTGTTTAATAGGTGTGAAATTTAGTACATCAAGTGGTGCAAGTTTGTATTTGATCCTTCTTTTTGCATAAGTGGAACCTAGAATTCCATTGACATCAATATTCATATGATATTTAATTTAAATCATTAATTATAAACATTTATTGATGTCTATTGAAAAAATATTGGTTGCTATTTGTATAGATATTTGCATATTCTTCTAATGTCTAAGCTTCTTATTATCACCAAGGAAACATCTTGGGATAAATTTGAAATTTTTATTTGATAAGTGCCTCAAGTTTCATATTCTAAATGATGAACAATGAACATAGCACGTTATGGTGATGTCTCCATCATTCAAATAACTTCTCATTCATTCAAAATAAAGTTTGAACTCTTCAAACTTCATTTATGACAAATTTGATCAAATTGAGGTAACTAATATATTTGAATAGCTTCCATGTAAGCAAAATTCAATAGAGGATTAGGCAATTAATTAACTACATTGTTTTAATTGTTCTAGTAATGTGTTACAAAATGAACTTGGAGGAATAATTTTACAAGGGAGGAATCCCTTGTAAACATTATAACCATATATAAGATCATTTCAAAACAAACACTAATAGGACAAATCGATGCAGCTAAAGGGTCTAAAGCAAACGGAGGAATGCCGCACCACAGAAATTTCATGTACTTGAGGTAACTTGCTGCATGTTCAAGCCTTAGGTGCTTCAGCTTTGAGATTGGGAGTCCCTACCTTGTAAGCAGACACCCTCTTCACTAAAAAGGTCTTCTTCACACATAGACCAGCTGGCCTAAGAGCAAGATAAGTATGGACAAAACAAAAGCTTGCATCTTCTTTTGAGCATCTTCTTTCACATGAATTTATACAACGACCAGATGACATCTCAACATGGTCACACAATCGATTACAATCTTTGAACACACTGTAAGTCACGAACCCATAACAAGATTCGTAGTCCAGGTCCATTGCCAGGACTTCATATGAAAATACAGCAAGTCTCTCACTCACCGCTTTAATGTACAGTTTCACGATTTCCATGAGGCATCTAGCTTCGAGTATCCCACGGAAGGACACCAACAGGCTTGGGAACCTCACTCTCGCTTGCCTCGTCCGACTGCTGGAAGAAAGAGGAGAAGAGCTGACCAGCTGCACCGGTCTGTTGCTGTAGCGTCAGTTGAGCAATGCCCTTGCCTGCTGCACGAAAATCTACTTGTGGGCGCGCCATGGAGCCCAAAATTGGAATCTGCAGTATTTGACAAACACTTGTCGTCAACATACAACTCAAATTGCAGCTCAGGGCTGGTTTACACTTCTCAAGACAAGCCTTGAGGACAAAGAATTAGCAATTCAGAGGCCACAAGACAAGATGACAAGACATCAAAACAGACAGCTATGTTAAGAGAGGCTTTAACACATTGTACCAATGATTCCCTTTTCAAGTAGCAGCATTCCCATGCTTCCTCACATTCTTCGTACATTACCTTAAGTTAGGCTAAGTGTCCTTATCCTATTGACCACTTGTGGGCCAATGGTACAGAAGCACTCCACAAGATGGTCAGATGGACAAAACCACTCTCAAAACGTGTTGTCATGTAAGCACACACGTCTCTTTATCATTCATTGTCAAGATACTTTTGCCAAACTTGTCAGGAACAACAGTAAAAAGCCCTTCTGGTCAACTCTCCCAACTTCTGACCAAAGCACATTACTAGATTTCTAAAAATATATTTGGAAATGTCTGGTTCTCAAGGCTTAAATCAACCCTAACACGCAGAATGATAATATTAGTCTATATAATGTACTCCGTATAATATAGTTATGTGCTAGTGCACTAACCTTGAGGTAGTAGTCATGGGCAAGTTTAGAAAGCCCCAGAGTTTTGCGTAATGTACTGCCGGGAATTGCAAGTGTCATTTGTACCGTCTCCTGGAGGATGTTCACAATGCCCCAGCTTGCGACATGCACATTGCCTGCATACAAGGGAACAAAGAAAACACGGCAAGCGAGTTTTAATGGACTGGGTACGCAAAAGTAGAGTCATGTAAGAATCGACGTGCCTAGCCACGGGCAGGTGAGGGCGTTGTTTCCATAATGAGGTTATGATTTCACGTCCCCAGACAACCTCCATGACTTGTTAAAGGTCAATCAATGGGGTTCAAAATTACGAGATATAATCAGACCCTCCATATCAAATGCGTTGATGCGTTGATTTAATCAGACCCTCCATCTCTATAGAAATGGTTCCATTAACATTACACATACATCACACAACGTACCTGCAAGGAGAAGATCGACTCGATCACACGAAACAACGCCAGTTTTGAGATTTATGTTGGCCTGAATAGGTGATGTTAGAGCCGTGATTTGTGAGCGACCCTTCAGAAGGTCTTGACGAGAAAGAAGAGTCAATAGTCCATCCACTAACTGCCCCTTCACAAGTGTCTGCACAGCACAAGGAATGGCTAATACAGGTAAGTTGAACCGGTCAATCAACAGAGAAGTTCAATGCAATGAAAGTAATCTACAATCAGGTCTAAAAAGTCACCTACGATTGGATTCATTGCGTGATGAGCACACATGTGATTTCAATTTTAGATCACATGCATAGTTGTTGAACGGACCTTAAACGTTGTCAAATATTAACAAGTCATTTAAAGGATTTCTGAAGTGAAGTCTACGATAATAAGGCAAACAAATCATCTTAACCCTAAGACCCTGAGAACCTAATTAAATGGCCGAAGGTGGTTGCCTCCATATCTACAGAAGCTGAAATAAAGCAATTTAGACACTCTTAAGAAATGCAACAAAATGTACCAATAGAATGATCAAAACCATATCCCATATTTCTGAGAATTAGAAATATGTTTTAGAAGCTCCCATAATCGACTAATGGTTTCCAAAGTGGAAATTCTATCTTCAGCTTGGATAGTGAAGGTCGAAAAGCTGGTAATATCACCTTAAAGTATTCAGAACTTATCAACAAATAACAAATAAAAAGTGGAGAAATTATAGAAAAATCATTGCACGTCAAATCGAGGACATTACCGCCCTCATTGGCTCGATGCGAATTGCATACTCGTCAGAAGGGAGACGAAAGTCGGATGGAGCCACGTAGAGAGTGACGTCTGGCAAGTCGTCCTCGCCAATGGCCGGTCCAACAATTTCTCCGAGCAGAGGATTCACCCGCGCCATGTAAAGCTTTCCCACTTCAGGCGTCAAATCTAACTGCGAAGGTTTGACATTGAAACACAATTAGCTCCAACATGGATCATAGCTCATCTCATTTTCGAAGTCTAGAAGCAGAATTTTCCAACCGTATCCGTTCCTTTGAGCAATATCTAGAGAATTTGTCTATCTTCGGTTTCTTTCCTTAACAGAACATAGAAAACGCTAGCAAACAAAATCCAATCATTACTAGTCGGAATACACAATATTCCTGATAGGAGCCGTAAACACCTTGAGCCCAACTACTAATTCAAAGAAGAAATGAGATATCTAAGATGCTCCGATTTTCTGACTTCTCTCTAATGCACAGATCCTCACATCTTGAGTTCAAAAATGAAAGCAACGTACGTAGCCAACTATTATAGGCAACTGTCAACCTTAATGCAGCTACAATGGAAAGGCTGGACAGTCAACACTGCACTAGAGTCTAGAATGTACGTCTGCCAACATAATTCAATCTAGCACACTAAAAACCATGTCAAATGATAACACCAGATCTCCAATTAAAATAATGAAATAAGATTAGCTAAAGTCTCACCTCAGCTTTCACAGGTCGAAGTAGCTGAACCTGGCCCCTTGGCAAGTCCAAAAAACCCAAGCCCTCCACTTGGGCGCGATCCGAGTACAAATTCCCATGGATGGGCACTTTGCCAGGGTATTCAGAAATGGCAGACGCCAGAGCCTCATTACCCTCCGTTGCAAACCGTTCCGTTGAAACGTCCAGAAAAATACTCGGGCCAATAGTGGCTGCAGCGTCTTGAGGCAGAATGAGCTTTCCCTTGACAACCTCCAAGCCTCCTCTCGGGGATTTGAAAGTGGCGGTCAATGCCACCTCCTTTGCTGGCTCTGCAGCAGCCACTGTCGGCTTCTTGTTCTTTGGGACATTGGCTTGGAGTTTGGACAGTGGAGTCAGCGCCAGGGCAAGGTGAGGCTGTCCACTCGCTACGTCTTGTTGGAGATCCACCACAGGTTCAGTTACGGTAGCATCACCTGCACAAATTGATCATGCTATTATTAGAATGATCAAATTTTCATATTTTTTGCTAGCAAATCAAAGAAAATTACAACACACTAATGAATGTGTCGTTTGAATACCGTATGAAAATGCTATGAGGGTTCAAAGGTTTATTAGTAGATGACCTAAAATCAACACAATTTCAGATGCTTAGGGGGTGTACGTACTGATCAAGAGTTTAGGGTGAAAGTTTTAGATATGCTATGGGTTTCAGGAATACAATCCTTATGTCACCATTTGGACTACGTAATCAGGACATGGTTATCAAAATCAATTTGCACGTTAGTACCTACGAAGCCACCAACTCTTCCTACCGTCAAACTTTTATCCATTGATTTGAAGTATGCTAAAAAAATCATAACAAATCATAACGATCAAATTTTTGGCTTCAAAATTCAGCACTGCACTTTGACCTTGACAGTAAGTTGGAGCACTTGGTTGCATACATTCTAAATCAGATTCTATAATGGGTTACAGGTATAATAATGAAGGGTTAACATACAATTTTTGAGCAGAATCTTGAGGGTTTCGAGGATATTTATGGCAATCAGAAATTGCCAGTTCAATAAAAAATTCTTTTTATGGCGATCGTTTCGGATTCCTAGAAGGCAACTTCAGAGACAGATTTCTAGCAAGAAATTTATCAAGAAGTTTGGGGTAAGTATGTCAACAAGGGAAAGCTTCCATTGACACAGGTGGCATTTAAAGAGCAAAGCGAAACATCAGAAGCTAGCTCCATGGTGCAAGCTCCAAGCTACTGAAAAAAAAATTTGAATGATTTTGAAAACAACTAGAAGTAGAGTGTAAGGGAGGAGACCCGCACCAAAGCCATTTTTCCCTCGCACAATCGACCAAAGAGATGCTCGAGTTTCAACTTTGGAAATGGATACCACCGTTTTTCCATCAACCCCTTTCAAAGTGATCCCTTCCAGATAAACTGGTTTCCTCCAGCCAAGAGATGCATGCGCTATGGATGCAGTGCCTACGGACGAAGTCATTGACGGTTGGTTAAGAAAAGAGGGGCCTCTAGCAAATAAATTAGAACCTTCAACGCCCAATCTTGTGTCAGAGATCCAAGACATATAAAAAATAAGAAGTGTCTCTACCCTAGGAAGCAAAGTATACTTCTCACATGTCTCTTTCCATGTAGTCTTTAGTACAATCCTCTGCATGATCTCTCTGATTGAAAAAAAATTCAAATACCCTTTGACAATCTCAAAATGACCCTATGCCAGAATAATTACATGTCAGAGTTCCACTTGACATAATGATGGGTCCAACATCCTACTATTGCTTATTTTCATTGAACAGTAAAGCTTGTTACATTTTCAAACCATTGCTGCGAACAAAAAAGAAAATGTACACTCTGCGCTTGGAAAAAACTTCAAAAGATATTTAGGGAGGGACACTAGACGACTGACATTGAGCTTTAAAAGAGCAAGAGCTTAAAGAATTTTTCTCACATTCCTTAAGAGTTGGAAATATGTACAAGGAGAATGTCATACGTACAAGGATTCCTTCAAGATACTAACCTGGGATAGTGTAGCTCGCCATAGCCATGATTGTCTTGAGGCCTCTGGATGTTGAGAGAACGGCTGGGGCGGCAGCAGCAAATGCAGTGGAGAGTATAAGAATGACACCTGCTAACTTTATGGCTTTCTTTACAAGATTGACTATGAAAACCAAGAAGCCGTCATTTGCTTTACTGTTATCTTTCAGACCATCGTCGTACTCCCAGCTGTCTTTGCCAGCAGAAGCTTGAGTAACACCCAAAGGCTTCGACTTTCCACGACCAGGACCATCGCAAGGGCGAAGCAGAAACAGCGAGTTTACATTGATGAAAGGGTATATCTGCTTGCACACAGATAGAAGCAACAATAGCTGCAGTGAGAACCTCCATAACAGCTACGGTATGTATAATTGCACGCTGTCCAACTAAGGTAGAGGATACTAGAACCTCCAGGGACCTGTTTCCTATTTCCTATACTGTCAGCTTTTAGAAACAACTCATGTAATCATACCCTTGCTTGGTTGGCCTTCAATTAGCAAGTTGGAGAGCAACCATGACATTGAAACATGTCTATGGACACTGATCCTTAAATGGAAACGGGCCTGTCTACTATGCTTTCAATAACGGTATACAACATTCCACTTTGAAGTTGTACAAGAAATTCATACACAGTCTAAAACTTTGATCTCTAAGAGATTTTGCTCTTGTATCTCCACAGCTCTATACATCTCCCCCAAATCGTAATCCTAAGTTTGTAAAAATGCTTAAGTGAAGCAAATAGTTTCCTCTTCCTCAACGCGTCCAAGAATTGCATACACAGACGTTCATCATAATGGCTGAAGAACCAGCAAACCTGGGGACTGGGTTGTAGGGCGCTTGCGCTTAAATTGGTCCTTCTCTGGGTTAAAATCCTGGTCAATGTTATCAAAAGGCAAATGTGAAAAAACAGGAGATAATGCTGTAAGCAAATAAAACATAATCTCAGTGAGACCGATTTTGTAGAGGCAAGCTGCCATTTGAAAAGAGGAGAATGGTGGTAACTCATAACTAGCCCCATTTTTTCGCTTTCTATTTTCACACTAATTTACCTCATCATAAGCACTCCAAAATTCACAATCAATTGTCCAAATGAGATTACGTTACGTAACTCTAACTGTTCACTCAAGTTACCTAGAACAAAGTTAGATTAGAACGCAGTAGATTATGGAGGACCCACAGTGAACACCCAACATTTTAAGTAAGTTACTGCCGACAGGACCATGGGATTTATAAAATCTAAGGTCAGTATGATCAACCCCCAGGGAACCCCTTTTCTATTAAAACGATTTCTAAATCTTTTTATCAGACCCTGCGTGAGATAGCAAACTCTACATGGCCATTCCAGCCTTATCAATAAACCTAATCCCTTCACTCCATTAAGATTGCAATTTTTGAGGGTCTTCAACAGGCACCCTCCAGAAGCGACGACGGGGATCCTCATCTGCAGAATCTTCAATGTATCGAACCGGGAGGAAGAAACCCTAGAGTATGCTTGGATTCCACCTTCGGATCCTCTATACCACAAACGAAACGAAGAACACAATGACGAAGCTCATGTTGATAACAAACACTCCCAAATCGCAACAGAACCCATAAATCCACATCAAGATCCGTCAAAATCCTCCGAAATTCATCTCAGCCACGCAGAATCTCCACATTGGTCAAAAACCCAGAAAAATTTCCAGAGAAAAGAACAAACCGAAGGGGCGGTAGGCAGCAAGCCATTTGAGCCCTGGAAGCTCGATTCGACACGGCAATTCGAGGTCCATTTCCAACTAATGCCTGCGACTGCAGACGCTCCAATTGCATCGCCATCACTGAATCACCTCACTGAACTTCTCCCTGGCTCTCACCTGCTCCACATAACAAACACAACAATCAAATACAAACTCATCAATCGACTATTTGAAAATCGCAACCCTTACACCAAACCATGCACATCCATAATAAACCCATGGCCTCAGAATTGACCTCTTCCTTCTAGCCAAATCCCTGCGCAGCAACCCCACCAGATTCGTCCCAGAATCTCACATAGTTTCGTACAAACCAGAGAAACTCTCACAGCAGAAGAGGGAGCTAATGTATCACGACAATCACGTTGAGGATAGAATTGGCGAAATGTAAGAATCCCAAGAATACTGGGATGCAAAATTGTTTGCCTGTGTTGACCTAATCAATTGTGTTTGAGTGGATCTGAGCAGGGATGGGTTGCTAGGTCTATGACGTGCGACAGAATGTGAGCATATTCCTTGTCGCCATAGAGCCCAAGCTGGTGTTGGGTAAGGAGAAGGCAGGCACAGGTCTCCGCCACAGTTAGAAGCACCATGGTGGGTTTTTTGGGGCGAAATAGTGCCAGATTGCACCAGAAAAAAAGTAATTTGGCTAAAAATGATGACAAACCGTGAAGATTTTTACCAGAAAAAAACTTCAAATTAAGGTAGGTAACCCATTTCCAACCACTTAAGCAATTACGTATATTTGGAGTGCAGTTTTTTTGAGGGCAGAATTTTTCCCATGTACAAAAATAGAGTTTGGAAGGATTGTATATTTTTCCAAAATTTTATTATATAAAATATAATTATTATGAATTTTTTAGTAAAAGATTCCCTTTGACTTGTAATAAATGGTGATGTAGACCTTTCAATTTTTGACCATAGGTTGATTGCAAACTTGACCAAGAGCTGGTTCCAGCCAATCATAATGCACCATAATTACTCTTTAAATTCCACCACAACTTCATAGAAAGAAAGCACAACTTCACAAAAAGAAAACAACCTATAGATTGAAAATGGGGCGATGGTTGGAAATGAGTTGGCTACTTTAAAAAAACAAATTTCACTAATGTGATTTAACTTAGTAATCTTAGTAGACAAACAAGTGTGACAATACAGAGAACCAAATTTGCTATATATCTATATTGTTGTATTGTATTGTGTATTATTTTGTATGTATATATTATATTATATTTATATATTTTATTATGTATTGTTCTATATTTATGTATTGTACTATGTATTATATTTGTGCATTAATATAATATTATGTGTTAATATTGTGTACTTGTATTGTATATTGGTATTAATATTGTATACCAACAATGCATATTATAAACTAGTGTTGTATACCAATTTTGTATTATATACTAATACTATATATTGGTATTGTATACAATGTATTTATATTGAGTACTAGTGTTGTATGTTCCTAAGCATTATTTGTTCTCTTACTCTTGTTTTCTGATCATGCACTACTATTGTATTATGATCATTTACAGATTTACACTTTGAAGCACATGAACATTGAATTTTTAGAACTTCATATTTAAATGTTTAATTGCCTTTTTAATGTGACAATTGCATGCTAATTTCACAATATGACACCTCCCCAATGTAATCACTAAGATAGGAATATATTTACATAGGTCAATAATAACTAAATGAAAACACCCATCCAATACAAACATATTTAATCCCTAAAGGACCATCATGTTTAGAGGCCTAAAATTGCTTCAAAATATTCATCCCTAAAGCAAGGTCAAAATCTTTATCAATATTTATTTTTTAACAGAAATCAACTATAATTATGATCTTTGGGTTAACTTGTTCAAGTATATTGTCTTACAATTTAAAGAAAGAATATCCCCACCGATTGCAAGTTCAATGTGCCTAAACTTCAAAATTTAGGCTTTTCTAGTCCTTCCAAAAGGTGAAGTTTTGTCTTTCAACATTTTTAGAAAAAGAACACTATGCATGTCCTATAACTTATGCATTTCAATCAATAAGATGGAAAATGGGTTGAAAATATATTTTTAAAAATTTAACCAAAAAAACTTTTATATTCATTTTTTTTAAAATTGTAAAGTGCAAGGTATTACTAAATGAAAGATATAACTAATATGCTATTAGCTTTTCGAAGAATTTGAGAATTGTTAATTCCAATGGTTAGAATGTTCTAATAAACAATTAATATCCTTTATTTTTATTTTTATTCAAAAAATTTCAAAATTGAGAGAAAAAAATGACTTCATATATTTTTTCTACCTTCATTGCCCACAAAATAAAACTCCTCATAAATTTTACCTCACTATTTGGAATTCAATGGTTCAGATTTTTGAAGTAGGTATCAATCTATAAAATTCCAAAAAAATAATTGATGTTTTTTAGAATGTATATTTTATACTACCTGGTTTGACATTGAAATTTTTTTTTTAAATTTAAAACTCCTAATTTTTGCAATATTTATTGAAATGACATGCAACACTAGGTTTATGTAAACATTGATTTCAGCCAAATTTCGGCAATGCATTGAATCGAGCCTAAACCGATCCACAATCCACAAGTGAAGACATGAGTTCCCAACCCTAAGACTCTACACAGTACTAAGTTGTAAGTTGTATCTTGATCTGCTCAAGGTGCGTTGTCATAGAGTGCACTTACCCATTTTAATTGAACATACAGCATCTCTATTTCATTTATACCATTGATACGATAGCTGTCTATACTGCTTGAACTAGAGCAATTCACCACCAGACTTGAGTTACAGCATATTACCACAAAGCATCCAGGGCAGACATGTACGCACAAACAATTCGACACCAACAATTGTATTCATAGCAACAATAAAAATAGGATTATGATCTGAAATGAATGTTTTTAAATGCCAAATTTTGGCATGGAAGATACGGATCACGATGCTTTGAATCGAGCCTAAAGTGATCCATAAGTGAAGACATGCGTCGCCTTGTATACAACCTTGTGGCACTCTAGACACTACAACAGTCAAACCTCGTAATTATGGCCTTCTCTGAAATACCATTCTACAATATCATGCACACGTGTCGCATGATCATTGACCGTAGCACACTTCACATTTAAACTATGTCACAATGAAAAGTTGGGGTTAAGATGAAAGATGTAATTGCAAGTTGTACCTTCATGTGATCAAGGGTATCCGTCATTATGTCTGCTCAAGACAGCCTCCAATGGCGGACTGGAAGCAATGTCCAGCGTGCTGTAGTTCGTGTGAGAATCCAGTTGGCGGAGGGCTTCGTAGACCCCGATCCCAGCCGACACGGACAGGTTCAGTGAGCGCACATACGTCTCATTCATGGGGAGTCGCACTGTGCCTCCGGCGTACTCTCCGGAGCTGCATTGCTCCAGAGCTGCAGCAGGCAGGCCGTCTACTTCAGACCCAAATAGAAGCCAGTCTCCAGACTTGTAATTCACGGCCTGTCCCATTCCAAATCCGTTCAGCAGTGATCCTATCCAAGTTCAACACGAGGACAATATTGCAATCTTAAAATATTGGAGGTTGGTGATAAAGTCAAAAGCAAAGAGGAGCTGAGGCTAACCGTGTGGACATGGCGACCCTTCTTGGTGAATGCAAGAAGTCTTTTCTCGCCCTCCTGTCAAGACAAGACCACACGAAAGCTTAGTGATGCGTTGCCGACGAAAAGCATACCGAAAGTGCGAACACATCCCTAATTTGGTCAACTCAAATGCTTGATACTCGGTCTCTAACACGAACCCAGGCAATAAACGGATTCCTCAATCAGCATTTGCTTAACCTGATCAATGAATACACATATGCTTACTGAATATATTAAATGCATTTTATTAAATACATGCTTATCTAGGTTATCTAGATACATGTATTCAGATAAGCATAAACGGATTCCTCAATCAACATTCATGTTCATCTAGATAAGCATGCATTAATATATTCAGTAACATTAGACTGTTTCAGACAGTATCATAAAGAGAATCTTTGCCACGGAGAGGTCTCTCTACGGTCACAAATGATCACACGGAGACCTCCCTATGTATTACGGGCTGAACTCTCTATGATCAATATGACCACAGGGAGAGCTCCCATGAACCATGACAAAGATTCTCTTTAAGATGCTGTCTAAGTTCTTGAGATAGTCTAATTAAAATGAAAACTCTGTTATCGCTACACCATATTCTCATCACACAACAATGCATGCTGAAGTCTCTACACAGCAAATGTACGTGTCCTTGACCTCCTCATGTAAGATCAAATGGAAAGTCAATGACCCAACCTGTTCTTGAAAGTAGGTGAAGAAGTCATTCCAAGATTTATGCACCTTCACCACCACATATCTGCTCACATTCGCCTTGAGAAGGATAAACAAAAAGCACGTGCATGCTCTTCTAGAAGCTATAGAATGCCTCCACAGCTCTGCATTAGTACTTGCGTTGCACCTTTACTTCATACTCATTCAGCAAAATAAATGTAACGATAATTATTACCCAATAAACATATCAGTGAAAACTGGTATGAATCGACAAGAGAAGGATACGGCCAGTAGTCTAATCCTGCCCTCTTCAGCTTGGAATCCTCAATTTTGAATCCCATCGGCTGTCAAGACATGATAGCAACCCATCACCTTCATGGCTTCAAGAAGGCCAAAGAGAAAAAAACAAAACCGGTTTATGACAAGGAGAAAAAAGAATTAAGCAGGTTCATATTATCGTACTGAAATTGCTAAAGGGGTGCCAAGATCAACCATAGTATTCATGAGGCACAGCTAAATCCCTAAATGCTGTGCAAGGCCATATAAGTCCCATTCATCCCATTCAACCACTGCTTTCATCTAGTAAGAAACTTCTACAAAGACACACTGAGTATTGCCAAATTCAAAAAAGACTTGGCTTTCTAACAGTGCTATTTACAACACCAGTTCTTTCTCTCTTCAATTATGAGAAATACAAAACCACAAGTATGTCCAGTTTGGAGTTCAATGCTCACTCGAAAGAAAGCAAAGAGTTAATGCAGCCCGTTTTGTATGGTAAACTTAGAGAGACACAAACATAGACTCCTTTCCACATAAGAATCAGGAAAGTAACTCCAGCTACCATGTAAAATGTCTACATACTAACACCGTATGCACGAGAAGCTTATCAACACATCAGAATTACACAGCTTGGAATTCTGTCATTCACAACTACAAAACGTAAAGCACTCTTGACGACATGATGCGCAAATTACAACTTCAACGAGAAGTAAGCGTACCTCCACGAGATGCAACCCAACACAAGTAGCAGCACAAGTTCTTGCGATACATCCAGTATTACCCGGAATCTGTGTTTCCAACATATCACTGAAATGAGGAACATCTTTGAAACAGGATCATCTACATCAATTGCCTGAAATCGTAATTGTAGGCAAATAGTGCGTATGGAAAGAAAAAAGTACCTGGGGCGACACTAACACTACTTGCAGCATTCTTGGTTGCTGATCATTCTGAGCAACTTCTCCCCAGGTCCTCTTGCCTTCTGAAGCTGCATCCGCCGATGAGCACCACAAATCATTTCAACGCTCTAATGTGTTGAACAAAACAGGGCTGGTTTGTACTGTAGAGGATCTGGAGGAACCTCGACTAATAAAAGGTTCCTTCCCTTAAAACCCAATGTCTTGTAGACCTTTGCAGATGAAGGCTCCGAGCCCAACTTCAGCGTGCTCTTTGAATATCCTAATAAATCCCAGTCCCTACAGATCTATTTAGAAAAACAAATAGGATTTGTGATAAGGCCAAAGCAGCCGCTAGGCCATCCCACTTAGGATCTAATTAACAGTTAGTAAAAAGGTTTCCCTATGGTTTGTATTATGAATCATAGTGCAGGGTCCTCCATACTTTGGAAAAGCCTTAAATACACTATAGAAAGCCAGGGTTACACGATGGGTCTCTATCCTACTCCTGCCTCCAAATTACACTCAACCATTTCTAATGACACTCCCTGAGCAGGACAAATGAGCTACTAATTTCAATCGTACAAATTATCACAACTTGACAAGTGGAACCTGTCCAAAGATTACGAGGATGTATATGGAATGCGCAATTACAGAGAGTCATTAGATAGGGTAGAGTGTATCACTTTTCACGTTTGAGTGTAGTTCACCACCCTCACGACTAAACCCTTCAACCCCACCTTCAACCCACCAAGGCTTAAACCCTAAACACTAAATTGCCAACACATTGCGATTCCATCGTAAGCAATTAACGAGCGCATGGAGTTTATCACTACATACTGACTTCCACGCAATGATGCACTGTCAGAGAACTGCGCTTCACCGACGCCCGAAATGACAAAATTCCACCTCCGTAACAAAATTTCAACCCACACATTGGTTCGAAACCCAAATACCACAAAGCCATTCTCATCATGGACGCGGCATTGCACGTGAAACCCGTAAGAGCACCCTAAACCCATTGAAGAATCTGTACCTGTGACGAGAAGGCGACCACAGGTTCGTGTGAGACCGATTGACTGCTGTTGTGGTTTGGCAAACCCGAGCTCCCTTCTCCAACTCCTAAGGCGAGCGCGTGTGCAGTAGGAAGAATTGAAGAACGACGACGTGAAGCACTTGTGTGCTTGAGAGAGCATTGCCATCTCTTGCATCGAAACTCTCGGGCTGCGAGAGACAGAAATGGAGCTTGCTCTTTCAATTCTACAACCTTCACATCACCGAGACCGCTGTGGAAACCTTCCGGGTGGAATGGTGATGGGAGCCAATTGCAATTTAGGTTAGCCAGGGATCTTGCAAAACAAAATTGAGGGAAAACAGAGGAGAAATTCAGGTGCTGTGGTTCCGTGTTGTGAAACATTGTGGGGTGGTTATCGTTCCTGTATGCGGGACGGTACTTTCGCAGGCGGCAGTGGAAATGGATTTGCCACTGGAAGAGAGGGGCTACAGGAAGTACCAGCGTTTCTTTTTTACTGTAGAACTTGTGTTCCTGGCAGCATGCCATTGCATTATATTTGGAGGGACGTCAGGGTATTCGTTTCTTTATGTCAGAACTGGCGTTTAAATGCCAAAAAAAAAAAAACTGTCAGGAACTGCACCTAAAATATCCTCAAATTCGACCTGTATTTTTGAAGGGAAAATAAAAAGGCTAAAATGCTGTAAGGTAGGAGGCTCATAAGTCGACCACTTAAGCACTGGAACTGAATTTTGGGCAGGTGAAACTTCTCAAAATATTTTTCAGTAAATTTTTCTTGAAAGACGAGGAATTGACATCTAATCCAAGTTGTTTCATATTTTTTGGATTATTTTTTATTTAGTTATGAATTTTCAAACGAGAAGTGTCGTAGGTCCCTATTTTTCATAAAGTGTTCACTGCAACTTCTAAAGAGAAATGGGAAAAGCAAGGAAGACTATTGGCTCTCGCAATAATGAATAATATTTTTATTGATTTTTTCAATGACTATGGAAGTCAATTTAAGAACCACCTCCAATCCATTCCAATGTCATTTATAGGGGCAGTTCAAAATGCCCGAACGGAGTTCGAGCCTCCTACCTTACATAACAAGGACAAGTCAGTGAGGTGAATTTTGAGCAGTGTACAATTATAGTATTGTGCAAGTGGTAATCTTAGGAGTGGACAATTTTAGGTATACTTTCTATTGTTTTAACTTCTTCTCTAGTGTCATTTCTTCATGTGTATCAAATGTATTTTGACATCACCTACATGACACATTTAGCACCCTACACCTTGTATCTTTGAAATTTTGTAATTAATTCACAATGCATCCAAAAATTATGGAACCACTTGCATTTTGATTCATAGTCCTTCACCAATATGCAAAAATTGTTGTTCATTTTCTAAAGCATATTGGTTATGCCACAAAGTTTATTTATATGATTCTAGTGTAGCTATTTTGAGGGTTGGCTTCCATGTAGAATTGTGGTTGGTAAAGCCTACCAATCAATAGTAGAATGGAAACTTCAGAAAAATTAGACTCCCATTCTACTATTGATTAGTGGACTTCATTGGCCTTGACTCCACATGGAAGTCAATCTTAAGGTAGAAGGACCAAAAGTCCAACACTTGCGTTGATCCTACTTTGCAAAGACCAAATTATGAACTTTTTTAGTAAGCATATTAGCCTATTTAAGTGAAACCAATCCAAGTTGTTTTGTAATTTTTGGGTATTCACACAATATTCTATCAATTTTCAAAGTTGAAAGCATAAGGTTTCTATTCATGCCTTCTAAACTCCCTTGAAGCATGAAATGTTCAACTTCCATTAGTTGCTTTTAAAACCTTGTGTTGGTTTGGGGAAAAGGTAGGTGAATATTCAAGATGGTGGAATTAGAAAAAGGATTACATTGAAGCTTCCAAACTTTACACAATAAGGGGAGAAGGTGCACAAAGATTAAGTTTGAATTTTTGCATACTAGAAGCAAACTTATTTTTGCTAGCAAAATTTCACCTAAATTGTGAGGTTTGGATTTGTTGTAGGAAGTCCCTCTAAATATTCTCTAATTAATCATCTACCAACAAAGGAGATGCTATGATTGCTCACACTAATACAAGAAGCTCCATAACTATTACATCAATAATCCAATTGGAATGAATCAAAGAGTTTCCGTGTAGACAAAAAAATAATCTATAAGAGAAAAAAAAATTTAGTTTTCAAAAAGCTTTTATGAATTATTTTTGTTACTTGGTGAGTTCTATTTTAGGCTTAGGATGGCATAGCTTTTGCTTCCAAGCCCCAATTGAAACAAAAAATATATCCCCATAAAGATAATGTATGTCTCTATCCATTAAAAAAATTGAGAAAATCACAATAAAAATTGAGGTTGTAAAAGTCTACTTGAAACCCATTTTGTTCCTTTATAGGGACAATAAGATTTTAGGGATTTAGTGTTATAATGAATGCAAACAATCCAAATATGATGATTGCAAGCTTGCTTGGTTGATTAAGTTGAAGTGGGGTCTAATAATCATGATGCATACACATTCATTTTGACACACAAGTATATTCTATAAGAAATATAGAATGGCACTAGAAACATCATGGAAATATCCTAAGGTTTGCTTCTTTGAATTTGAACCCTTTTCATTTTCAAGATAAGGTGGGTACATCCAAAATCCCAACTTGCCTAACTAAACCCCATCATCATTCTATAGACCTTTCTAAAATCAATATGTACATATGTTGAAGAAATTATTTTAGGACTACAAAAAAACTTTGATTCTACATAACTTTTGCATAAAGGTATCCAAATGTTGCATTTTTTAGTGCATTGGAACGTCCTTTCACTTGACAACAAGAAAATATAAAAATTTGACTAGTTTAATAAAGCAATTAGGCAAAATAGAAAATAGTGTTGGGGCGGTTATATAGGTACCCATTGTCCTTAATAAGCCAAATTAGGTAACAGTACCAACTTAGAGTATTGTTAGCATTTTTCATTAGAAGTGGCATGGCAAAGCCTATATGTTAGGTTTTGTTTGTGAAAATGTTTCCTACTCATGCCTACCAAGTAGTCTTGGCAAATTGGTTTTGATCCAATGCATGCTCATATTCTTCACCTATAGGGGCTAAATTGGGGCTGCAATTGAGAGTTGATAAGGTCACGACAAGAAAATTGAACAATGTAAATGGTGAGTCCAGTGGCCACATGTTGTGTTCGAGCCAATCATGTTGATTGGCCTCAAAGCTTGTCTTGTGCTTGGCCTGCTGTCTATCCGTCTTCTTGTGTCGCATTGGTTTTTTTTTTGTCTTGTCTTGTATCTCTTTGGCCAAGCCATCTATGGTTAGTTAGTTTCATAATTTATCTTTTGCAATGAAATTCCATTTCATTTGTGTAAAACAAAATTTGAACAATTCAAGGCTTAACCCTTTAGTGTCTAAGAAGCCCAAATTGGGTCTCATGTTTTTTTCAGCAACTTTAGAGGTTTTATATGGGGATTTTTATTTATTTAAATAATTATTTATTTAAACCAATGAATGCAATGTTCTTCACTCAAGATAATTATATAATAAAAAATTCCATTTAGATTATTCTTTCTACAAAACACCTCCTCAAAGTCCACTACTTGAAATAGTGAATTCTTAGTACGTAAAGGGTTAATCAATAAGCTAGCGTGACCAACAAGTTGCCATTTGGAGGGCTATATTTAGCAAGATCACACACTTTCTTTCCTAGCAATGACTACAGTGGGGACCAGACATGAGATTGGCCACATCCAAGCCTACCGAGAAACATTGGCTACTAAGGTAAAAGGTTCTAAAAGCGCGCATGCTCTAAAATCATCCACCTCCTCACATGTACACTATTTGTACATGTTTTTTCATAGCCTTGAGCAATGTACAAAAGGTGTACATTTTAGGAGGTGGGTGATTTTAGAGCCCTATGCCCTTTCAACTTCAAAATTTCATAACTAATTCCAAAAAATATGAAATGCCTTGGGTTAGATGCATGCCAATTCCACTTGTCTTTCAAGAAAAATTTACTGAAAATATTTCAAGAAGCTTCACCTCCCCCCAAAATTCAGTGTCAGGTCTTAGGTGGGCGATTTATGGACCACCTAGAAACGCTGGCAAAATTCTTAGAGAATTTCTTGTCAGAGAGTTTCTGAATTGCCACAAAATTGCAGGCAAAACCATGATTGACTGATCACGTAGTCTTTGAGTGAGCACTGAACAACCTCCTTGAATGGGCATGAGTTCTTACCTTCTTCAGCTCTGAGAGCTCACTAAGAGTCATGATAAGCATGGGCTTTTACAATATCTGTTAGTCTAGATTTCCCCTTTCTATCAAGTTCTTTGGTCTTCAAAGCAACTGACGCTGTTATCACAGTCATGTTTTCCACAATTTTGTGTAAAGCTTCCCTTTTCCTTGTCAAGAAATAACTTACAACCAGGGTCCTTACTTGTAAAAAGGAAGCTTGAACCATCAAGAGTCACTTCGGGTTTCGTGAGAAAAATACTAAATTTTCCAAGTAAACTGAGCACCTCAGTAATTGTAGTAGTCAATATTTTTCAAATTCCCTGTGGCGACAGTGATTTCGTTGGAGGTTACTGAGTCGCTTTCGTCTTCCTTGGCATAATTGTTATATATGGGTCACATTGATTTTCACCCACTGCAGTTACGCTGGTACATCCACAGTATATGATGGGTTTGGTGGAGTAATTGTCTCCGCTTGCCAACTTCTACAGGTAAGGTAAGACATTGATGTTTCTTTGATGTTTCTTTGCAAGAGTTTGCTGCTTTGGTGAAAATATTCTTCCAGCATTTGAAATTAGGAGAACAACAGATTAGAGGCTAATGTCCAACTGGCAAGAATCAGTTTCAACCACACCACTGATTGATTCGCTACATCCAAGTAGTGATCAAACCAAAATTCTATTCAATCGATCCGAATTAATCAAAGAGAAACATTTACTTCCTCACAATAATCTAAACGAACATCATACCAAACAAATCCCCATCTAGTATCTCAAAATAATCACAGTACACCCAGATCTCTTTAATAATATCACCTTCTCTAACATCATATCCGCTTTTCTCTCGCCAAACTTTAAGAAGCATATGCACCAAGTTCACACCTCACTCCGAACTCTCACTATTATACACTGCTATGTCACAAGAATCTGCACACAAATGTGACAATCGAAAGATCAAAGATAATAATCTACAACATCTTCTACCTCGACACCTTAACTTTTGTTACCTAGTATTTCTTCGATGTGACTGTCATACATTCAAAATTCACTGTCGCAATGTTACAAATCTGTCATTTATACATACAGAACTCACTGTCACAACGTTACAAACTCCTTGTAATCACGGTCATTTCGAACGCCTAGCTAGGCAGTATGATAAAAGATGTCTAAATGAACAATACCAATGAAACTACAACCAAAAAAACTTCGCAGTGTCAAAGACCCACTCGTTACAACCCCCTGGCAAAATTCCTCAACAAGTCCACTTTGCAGTGCTCCCCTGTTGTGAAATTTTGCCCAGTTTACTTAACTAGATCGCTCCATCCACAGGAAGGGTTGAAAGCTTCATCAGGAGGTACTCAATCAAATTAGGCCCGTCTTACTTATTCCACCCTCATGTACAACACAAGCCGTAGCAACCCATTCCCCTCCAAAAAAATCAAATGCAAACGCGATCTCAAACCTCAACCCTAATCCTAACTGAAGCATCAGAGCTGGCAGCTGCCTCGCACACTCCCTTGGTTCCCTGTCAATGCTCTTGACGTGAGCTTCACATACGCGTTCTGAAAGGCGTTGAAGAAGGCGCCCTGGTTGGATGCGAACATGGCGACGATGGGTGCCGTGCGTGGGTCTGTGGCCAAGATGTTGTCCACCGTGAAGAGACCGCGTCCGTTCTGGATGTCCTTGAAGTATCGGTTGTCGAAGGAGAAGGGCGTGGAGTCGATGTTGAGGATGGCCACGTCGAAGACGTTCACGGCGCAGGCGGTGCGGAGCTGTGTGCGGTACACGAGGCTGGTGGGAGCGGTGGGGCTGTTGAAGGGAAGGCGGTCTTCGATGTTCTTGCAGTGGCCGCCACCTAAGGTGTGGGAGCCTGCATTCAGAAAAGCGCAGCATACTTTGGGTTAGGCGAATATATGTAAGCTAGAAGAATGAGAAGAGGATGAGTCACTGGCAATCCAAAGTCTCAAGTAAACACCCTGCCTATGTACAGAACAATGTGAATCCAGTGTCTGTTGCAAATGGCGTCCTACTATTGAAACAAGAAAGGTTCGATTTAATGAGACTGGTGAGTTTCTGATTGCCAAAAATGGGATGCAGGAGATGTTTTTCCTGTGATGACTAGGAGATATATCGACTTAATGCAATTGTACAGAACTGTCATTTTTACTGAAGATTTCCATTTAAATGAAAATTTCCTTGATATTGAAAAACAGCGTTGCTCCACTGTTTCAGCCTCATGGAGCAATTGTACCAGTGCAGAAAGACTCTGTCCTTTCACTACCAAGTTGCCTTTAAGAGATCGAACATTGTCTCCCTGGAAGCTTAAAACTCCTACAAGGTCCCTTGAACTTCTGTCATAATCCTAGTGTGATAGGTACTACATTGGGGATCATCTATGTATCACTTCAATAATTGGGTCCATATTTTGGACTCTACACTCTTAAGTCTGTTTAGTGAGGGTTTCTTCATTTTGATGATTTTTTCATTGCACCAATCGTCTTGCATTTTTATATTAAGAATCTAATATCCTGATTTCTTCCTCAATTCACAGTCCTATACTTTGGAACCCAAACGTACAAAGTAGACAGCAGATATACGTGCAGAAGAAAATGCTCCTGGACGCAATTTTAAGATTCTACTTTGATAGGAGTGAAAGCAAAAAAGAAATAGTGGGAGTCAAAGTGAGCTCAAGAACAATGCTAATGTATAATTCCAATGTGCGGGAACGAAGGCAAGTGCTCAACATACCGAGAATGGCGACGCTTTCCTCGAGGTTCATGCCGAATGACGAGAAGACGTTTATCACTCTGTCGACATTAGAAGTCGAGGGCGGCAGCTCTGCATCCGCTTGCGCAGCACTCGAGGCGACCGTGTCTTTACGCCCCAAGGCGATCTGGATGTTGGGCCCTCCATTGAATGCCACAGCGTCGCGTCCTGCCATGGCGATGATGTCCGCGCAGGAAACAGTCAGGGGACACGTCCGCTCCATGTCCGCCTTTACGCTGTTGATGATGTCCAAACGCTTCACGCCCAAGTTGCCGCCGGAGCTCATCTCTCCGCCTGGTTGGATCATGATGGAGCCGTCGCAACCGCCCTGCAGACGCAATAACGTGAAAATTGCGTGAGTCTCATGATCCTCTGTCGATCTAATTCAGTGCAACAACACTAATTGCCAGGACTCATCTGGATGAACCCCAATCGAGATTCATAAGAGAGTATTTGGAAATGACAGTAGTCGATCGACTACAAAACTAGCACTGGCAATGCCATGCTGCTAAGGTAGAGAGTCCATTAACATACAGTACCGAACATTGGAGGCTCCATTGACGATACAGGTGAGCTTTCATTTACAGTGCTACTGAGCGTGACAGTTGGTTCTGTGAAATTGATTATTTAGCTTACCACAAAATGAATGTGCAACAACGATCAAATTGCTTGAATTTCATGACCCTCAATCGCTCTAATTCAGTAGAAGAATTTACTATAGTAATTGCTAATTCTCATCCGATTATCCCGTGTCGAGGTTCATGAGAGACTAATGGGAACTGATAGGAATCGATCGACAACCAAACTCGTCCTGTCAATGCCCTGCTGGTTTATAACTTACATTATATCGGCCATCAAGCTAGACTACTGCTAAACGTAATTGATTAGTGATAACTTTGGGAAATACGAAAGTACTCTCGCTTTTAGAACTCTAAATTTCACCCAAATGGTGGTCCTTTTAGTATGCTTCACTAGTTTAGCCCACCCTGAACACTTGCTGGGAATTATTGAAAACTACTCTGGTTTCTCGGATAAAATGATGGGAGTAGAAAGGAAAAAAAGTGAGATTGGAAGTAGAGAGCTAATAATTTCGTCTATAAGTTTTTCTGAAATTTCCCTGCAAAAAGTTCTTTGAGGTCGACGGGGATGGGAGGAAATGGTAAAAAAAAAAAGTAAAGAATGAACGGTAAAGTCAATTATGACCTCGAGAAATACTCCAGTGTGTTCACCGACAAAAGGGCCTCTTCAAATGAAAAGTAGACTTTGCAATCTACGAACTCAGGTTTCTGACGTCCTACAAGCATGGTAGCCACTTAATCACACTCAATTCCTGAAGCGCACTCACTCTTGATATTTATCCATTATAGCATTATACCATTGATTTTAAGCTTCTACTGATCTTCAAACTAAATTAGGGCTAATTAGAGTTCCTGAAATCCGACATTCAGAACAGTACTACGCACACAGAAAGCTTCCAGGCTTCCCATATTCCCACGTGCGAGACTTACCGAGTACTGCAGACATTCAAGCTCTACAAGCTTTCTATTTCAGCAACACTTTAACTCTCGCATTGCAATGGAGCTCGAAGACATCAGGATCGATCTCTATTAACGTTCCTCTCCTTTCAACGTAACTCTGAACCATCCGTGGTTACACGATGAAAAACAGTAGCAAAAAATGTGTCCCTATGACTGAAAACGAAAATGATCAATGTATTGCACTCCCATAACGAGTTTCTTCAGAATGTCGCCATGGAGTCTCAGGGTCACAGAGAGAATGATGAACACCTACAATACCGGCCACGACGCAAAGCTACAAACAATGTTGTTTCCCAGCGTACTACTGATCGGTAAGCGTCCAATTCTTGATCGGTAACAAGTGAAAAAATAGATGGGATTACAGATGGCAAAACGAAACGATTTAATTTCTTGCCGCCGTTGGAAGAGAAAGTGCGTCAGACTTACCGGCCCCACTTGGCAATCGTGAAAAGCAAGACGCAACATAGCGGCACTGGCGGTTGCATCCGTCATGAAGCTGCGTCTTACCAACGTCCTCACCCTGTCCTCCACTCCACGACACCCCAACGTCTCATAGTACCCATATTGCAGTCCCTGCGCTTCCACCATACCCGGCACGCACAATACAAACGCCACCACCAACGGCAACGTCCAGACACGCTTCCCCATCTCTAGATATAAACACCAACACTCCCAAACTCCGCGCGGCCTCACAAAACTTTCCAAAACTTTCCAGCTAGTGAGCTAGAGCTTCTCTCTCAATGCCACAACTACGTAAACTATCGATGGATCACAGCTCTGGAACCGTGACACGCAAATGCAGTGCAACGGATGATGTGACGCAGTCCGAATCCGATGTAAGACCTGTGAATTTATCACTGTACGTCACGGGCCAATGCAAGTCTAGTTTCTCAGGGAAAGTACTGTATGGCTGCGATTGTGTATATAACCCTTTCCTTCACACTCGGTGGGCTAGTACGTACAGACACGAGGTGGGCGGGCGGGCGGGCGGGCTTGTGCTGGACACAAGTCTGCACTCCTGGAAATATATTGCAATGATCAAAGGTAGCTGCAGCTGTTTGAAATATTGAACAACTTGAGCGGTTGCATTTACGGATTCCGCGAGCTAGAATTGAAGCCGACTAGTTGCGTGGTGAGAAATCATATATCCAGTCAGGCCGTGACAAAGGGACATCTGGAGGCCGGCCTGCATTGATCCTCCGAGGTGCAGTTTCATAACTGCCGCATTGAATGCAGCTGACAGCGTAGCAACTACCGAGCTAACTCTCCAGACTCCAGAGTCTCTCTCAAGACAACAGACCACAGGAGAGCTTCGGCTATGCCAGTTTCCTTCATTGTAAGCTTAACTTAAATTTGCACGAAGAGGAGGTTGAATTCTGCAATGGTAATGGCCAGTCCACCGATCCAGCCGCGGTGCAGACGGTGTGCACTAGAACAGAAGGCTGAGATTGCATTAGTTTTCGCAAATGATTTTGCAATGGCGGGCATAACATTCTTGAACTTCAAGGCAGGGGACCCAAGACTCCTTTCACCGTAGAACATCTTCAATTCAATGCAAGCTTGCTCGTGTATTTCGGCCACTGTAACATGAAGCTTGCACACTGCAACATGTGATATTGTAGAAGGACTCCTTTGCCTTCCCTTTCAAGAACGTTATGGGTAGAAATCTATTATTAACCTAGTAAAGATTTTAAAAGTGAGTTTGATGATAGACTATTAAGGAAATTGTAGAAACAAAGAATGTACCAATTCACCCAAGAATTTAATAATTTTTTGCTAAATTTCTCAGTAATAGGGTTGCATCCTTCCCAGGGTAGCAATTGTGTAATGGTGGTTTTGAACAACATTGGATAACGTGTGTATTTGCAACAATAGTTGTTGCAACAATTTACTTAGGCTTTAGATGTGAGTTGGTTATGTGTCCAAGAATTTTGCAATAAGTTTGCAACACTTTTCCAATGGTTCACAATAAACCATTATTGAATTTATTAATCCCTAAATGTCCAGAGTCTTCTCCATAATTGACAATTTGAGAAATATCATTACAAAGTTCTATCTGGAAGAATATTTTGGAATTAGTATACAAATAAAATTTGTAGATTTTAAGTTTTAGATTTCATCCATGCAATTAGATCACCAATGTTATTACCAATGCTATTACCAATGCTATTACCAATGCTATTACCAATGTTATCAACAATATTTTTTGTAAATTTCGAAAGGAAAATTTCAAAATTCCTTCAAAATTTGATTAAAAGCAAAATATTATCATTTTTAGTACAATTTGTTGGAATGGATTTGAAGTGAGGTTTTCTTGACATGGTTAATTTTTAAAAAATTTATATTCTTTAAATCTATGACCTCATTTTTGCAAATCCAATTTTGAACTAGAATCAATGCTATTTTGGCTTGGTCAACCACTTCATAGACTTCCACATATGTAATTTTAGAAAAACATTTATTCTAAAGTAGGTACATCCAAATGTGCCACTGACCTTAAACCACCATCTATATTGTATGTACATTTTCAAAATCAGTTTGGTACCTAATATGTGGAAGAAACATTTTTAGAACCAAACTTTGTTCCTTAATAACTTTTGCATATAGTGTCCAAACACCACGTTCTTTGGTGCGTTGGAACCTCCTTTCACTTGCCAACAAGAACATATGAAAATTTGACTAGTCTAATAATAGAAAATACACTCAGTAGTAAAAAGTGGCATTTTTAGGTTTATCTACCCTAATAACACCAAATCCAACCATTAGATAGGACAACATCTTGATAAAGTATCTCTATAAAATAGGATGACTTTCATCCAAGCAACAATGAGAAAGAAACAAAATTATCAATCTATATGTTGTCCCAAAAGTGGACTTTGGAGCACTTAAGGGTCAAGGCAAAGTATGGACTAAATTGCTACAAAATTGTTGTAAAATCATTGATGATGTGTTGCAACCATTACTTCATATTGTAGTGGTACATTTAAAGCAAGGGAGTCTATTGTGAACAAATTGTAATAGTTATGTACATTTAAATTCTAAAATATACAATACTATTATAATTTTGCCCACAATGAACTCACTTACTTTAATACATTCAAGGAGAGGTTTCAATAATATTCCTCTACCCCAAAATAATTGTACAATTTGAGGAAACTATTTAGAATGAGCAAATTTTAAAACTGCGCAAGAAAAAACAAATATACAAATATCAACTTCTCATAGTATGGTACAATAATGGTACATATATTGCAAGTATATGGTATATTAACACACACTACAAACACATGGTACCATTGCTCTTTGACAAAGTATGAGCTTATTTTAACTAATTTTTTCAAACCATGGAAATATTTTAGGACAAAGGTACATTGTAAGATAGTAAGTATTTTTTGTAATTGGAACAATTTTTTATTGCACTTACATATAGTAAGGTTGAGGCATCAATTGTCAACTACATCTACAACCCAACCTGGGATGTACCCAACCTGAAAGGGTGTAGTATTTTCAACCAAGGTTGGAATAGATTTCCAACCAAAGTATAAAATGTATTTTTTTGGTCTTTTTCAAAGTTGGGAATAATGAGGTTATGACATATGTCTTGAAGTAGTGAGCAAGAAAGTAGGAAGTAGTGAGCAGGAAAGTAGTTTTTGAATGATCAGAATTGGGAGACATTAGACATTGGCTATTGGTGAAGTACACTTTTTGACTCCCAAAATTCACAGTAATTTCAATTTTGGGAATAAAATTCTGAAAAAATTTCAATCGCCATATTTCCTTATCTTCCTACATGGGAAAAAATTCCACCACCTCCTACTCAGCTCACCCAAAATTGCTTAAATGATCGGCTACTGGTGACTCAACCTTAGACTGTTTCAGAATCTGCTGCAGGCCACTCAGGCCTGTACTCCAGACAAACATTGAATGGTACAGTAAGGTTTGTGTCATGAGAATCCGTGTGGAAATCAACGGTGCTGGCGTAGTGTCGTAGTACCACTCGAGCTTCTGTCTGTGCATGCTTACGTTGGTCAGCTGGCTCGGAAGTTTCGACATCTGCTCGCTGACGTCTTATCTGAGCTTGCCAGAAGTGGAAGCTCATTAATTAGTTTTGTTTGCTCATTTAATAAAAATATTTGTAATAATGAATTAAGTTACCAGGGGAGTGGTGGTGAGTTGCTTCGGTTTGTGGGTGGTTGCCAGTTTGCCACTTGCCAGGTGTGTGCGTATTGCTTGCTGTAACTTGATTTAATTGACTGTAGCAACTCAGGGACCTCTCTAATGACAGTATTGTCGCATGATTCGACGAATGCGGTTCTGAATGTACTCGCTCATGCGTAAATTCAGAACTCGACATGTGGAAAACGTCCAATCAGATGCGTACACAACATGGCAGATTTTCTGAGGATATACAAGACTGTGGCGTCACAGTATATAATGTCATGCTGCCATCACAGTGTGTGGCATTAGAGGGGATTTAGTTCAAGTTATGTGTTGAATCTTGTAATTTTTTGTTGAAACAAGTGGATTTTTATTTGCAAAACTACACTAACTTACCTGTCTCATACTGTAAACATATTCATACCATGTCTTAAACTTACAAGGTTAGTTTTGTGGAATCAGTTGTGGTATACGCTAAGGTAGGTAAACCCAAAACCGCCACTTTTTGTTACTGAGCCTATTTTCTATTATTAGACTTGCCCAATTTTCATATGTTCTTGTTGGCAAGCAAAAGGAGATTCTAATTTACCAAAGAATGTGGCATTTGGATACTGTATGCAAAAGTTATTAAGGAACCAAGTTTGGTTCTGAAAGCGTTTCTTCCACATAGGTACAGAACTGATTTTGGAGATGTGCATATGGTATAGATGGTGGTTTAAGGTGAGTGGCACATTTGGGTGTACCTACCTTATTTGGTTCAAATTTTATATGCAAGTGTCACCTTTGATTGTCTAGAATTAACAACAATATCATTTCAGTAAGAGCCCCCCAAATCTGTCATTTTCTTCTTGCGCTAAGCTTATCTCTGTGAAGGGGAATTAGTGTCCTACTAGGGAGATTTGAAATAAGGATACCTGAGGATCAATTTCCTCATTTTGTGTATACTTAATGTGTTTTACTCACACCTTGCATTTAAAGACATTGAGGTATCACATGTTTACAATTGGTGCTAGAAGTGTGCTATGATAGCAAACTTAAGTGATTCTAAAAATTCCAAATGCGCACAAACATTAGAAATTCATTCTTAGGACTCTCGTTAGCGCCATTCCTGACACCAAGTGAAAACCTACCTTTCGTAGTTTAGATTGAGTTTCAAACGTTCACTTGTTGCCAATCGGGGTCGGAGGGGAAGCTCAGAAATTTGCCTCCCATTCAATGGCTTTAGAATTATTGAGGCCAGCCAGGTGAATAGCTTATACAGGCAGGTTCGATTGGGACACATTCTTTACATTCTGATTGCTAAATGTCAGATCACGTCCTACCTTATTGCAGCAGTGAATGCTGTTCTCTGGAGTCCAAAATGTGGCTGGAAATGAGATTTAACTTACCGTCAATCGGAAGCCTTTCGCTTCGAATGTACAGTGATTTTTTTGAAGGCTGTAGCACTTGTTGCTGAGTCAACGTCACTTGTATACGTCAGCCAGTTTTCAATCTCATCCGAGTTGTGGACTCAGGTGCAGCTAAGCTTACTTCATTGCTCTTGTCATTCAAGCTTCAACTGGCAAAGGCCGTGTGTCAGGCTTCTGGTTTTAGAATCCTCTCGATGACAAAGCATTGGTCATTTGACTTTCGTTCACAACTACTCCGTGATAATGTAAATGTAACTGTTAACGTTCATCGACACCATTGACATTCGATGCTGCAGACTAGTTATGAACCCAATCCATCTACTTACAATTAAGTTCGAGCTCTTCGATCCCAGTCATCCTACCTAGATCGATCATAGTTGATGCACCTACCATATCAGCTCCTCTCAGCTTCTGGCAACCTTTTCCTACAAACGTTGGGATGTAGCTAGAAGTGTCTGTTGATGATAATGATTTGTAGTTGAGACTAATCGATTGGTGGTGGTGGTGAAGTCAATGAATTAACACTGTATGTGTATGAAAAATGATCAAATGAATGAAAATTTCCACAATGAGAAGAGAAGATTTGAGATGAAATTTAGAATTTTTAAAAGTAGTATACCTGATTTCAGCTACGTTGATATAACCTGCCATCTAGGTTATTGCATGAAATGCCAATGATAGTCATGAGAGCTAAGCGTTTGGGCACGTTTGGATAAGCTTACAATCATCATTTTTGTATAATCATCATTTATTTTGTGTATTGTCTAATAAACACAAGCTATGAGAATTTGGAATCTCCTTTCAATCCTACCAATAAGATCCAACAAAAATTTAGACAATCTAATCTTGTGAAGCATGTACAAATGAATGTTTGAGGGGAACCACTAGTTAGTGCATTGTAAGCTGATGGAATTGGGAAGAAGAACCTAGTTGCGATTCAAAAACATTGCCCAAAAAAAAAGGTGAAAAAATCTATAAATTTTTTATTTGGAGTAAATAAATAGAGAAAAAATTAGTTCAATTTAGGATTTGAAGGAAAATTTGTAGTAAAAATTTAAATATACTTCCAAATATTTGGCATAGATTGATCCTTATTTAGACATTTTTAAGGTGTATATACTTCAAAACTTGTTTTTACAAACAATGAATGGTACTTTTGAATTTGCTTCCACCTGCATTATCTCATGATGATAAAAGAGAACAATATTTTCCAAGTGGATGAAGCTGTGAAGTAGCAATGATAAAACATTTGAAATAACAAACTTGCTAACCTATAATTTAAGAAGTTTGCCATTCAAAAATAGTAGTTGAGTTATAAATCATAAGGTAACTACACTCAATTATATTAACTTGGTTGATATTTCAATCCATACAAATTCTTGTTTAAAATGGAAATTAAATTATATCAATTAGAACATATATTAAAATAGTATCTATTTTTTTCCATAACTAAAGTTCAAAATGAAAAACATTTAAATTCAAAAAAACATTTAAAAGAAGAAAATTCAAATGAAAAACACACACAATGGTGTAACATGAATTTTGAAACTTAGAGATTGCAATTGCAATAATTCATTCAGTTTTCCAATTTTTTTCAAAATTTTAAATGGGATAGAACTACAACTTGTCAAATTTTTTATTTCTATTGCAAGAACTTGCTTTTGGTACACGGTGTACACCCAAAAATTGCATCCAAGGTGCAGTGGGTCTGAAAATTGGGTCCATCTTGGCTGTTTTTTTTGCTGCAAATGCAAAGGTATATGGCAAGCGTCTAATTCCTTGAGACACAAAAGTTAGTAGATCGGAGGGTAGCTGCCAAGCATGAGCCAAGTTTTTTTCTTCAAATTTTGAAATTTTTTTTGAATTTTTTTTCATGAAGGACCAAAGTGGCGATATCAACCCTTCTTATCAACCCTTCGAGGACCATGCAAGTCCCTTAGGCATTTTGAAAGTTGAAACTTGGATTTTTCACCTAGTTCGTCCCAAGGCCTTTTTTCCATCCAAAACCACTCAAAATGGCCATTTTTGTAATAAAAAAATTTGAAATTTTTTTGGTCGCACATCTGACCATAGGATCTTGTACTAGACTAGTATAAGAGTAAGTGGAAGACATTTCACAAACTTCGACCACATAGATTGCAAGATATTTGCATCCAAAGTGAAGAAGGCAAGTTTTTTTGCACCTTGCTCAACTACATTTTTGGCTTTGAACCTTCCTAACTTATCATTTTTGCTCTATCAATTTTGAATTTATAATTTTATATAACAAAGAATGGGGTTGAGAGTCTAGAGGAAAAAATCCAAAAAACACACACTTCGTTTTCCCTTATCAAAAAATTGTAGAAGTAGGGTTAAGATGGAAGGAAAACCGAAATTGTTAATAGTTTGAAGATGGAATTGAAATACAATCATCTCAATAGAAAGATTGTTGTAGCAAAAGATCTTAACCTTGTGGAACCTTTTTTTTGAAAAGTTGGAAAAAAGGAGGTCAACAATGAATCCAACAAAATGATTTTTTCAAAAAGATGCTCTCATTGCCTAAAAAGCAAGATTGTCCTCAGCTTCTACATAACAAATCCAAATGGAATCAATCAAGGCTTCCCATGTACACAAAAACATAATCTACACAAAGACAAATTTTAAAATATTTTCACTTTCAATGTTTTGGAAGGTTTTGGAGACTTTGGAGGAGGGTTTGGGGGAGGTGTGGGAGGAGGTTTTATGGAGGTTTGGGGAGTTTTTTCAAAGGGGGTGGTGCTAGACTCATGACTTCAGTGCAAATGGACAATGAATTGCCAAGGAGCAACAACACCGATTTTAGGACCCTGAGTTGTTCGAGGGGGGGCAGAGTTTAGGATTTGGAGCGGCAAGGGTAGGGTCTTAGACCGCTTTGGTGTGTGGTGTGTGGGGTGTGGAGTGTAGAGTTTTCTCGATCTAATGACAATGGACGGAGAGGGGTTGATTTTGTTGACTTTAGAGTAGTATAGCTGAGATCCAACCTACTTTTGAAAATAAGGAATGGAAGGTGGAAACTAGAGTCAAGTTCACTTCAATTTTTCATCCAATTATGACATTCGTCGAATTTGTTTTCCAACTAGACCCGTCATGGATGCATTTTGTTGGATTTAAGGTTACAAGAACATTCTTAGGGTTACAAGAACATTCTTGGGTTTTTGGGGGTGGTTTTTATTGCACCTACCTCCCATTAGTAGACATTGCAATCCTAGAAATGCAAACTAGAACCCTAATTTTTCTTTGTTTATAAGATATAACAACTTTGACTTTAGGGTAGAAAAATTTAACTTTGTTCTTGCAGATTTGATATGAAGAATTTCAAAGTTAAAAATACGTTTTTGGAAGGGGCTCGATGAAAGCTTTCCAAAAATGTCTTGTTTGGCTAAAAATAGCAACCTTTAATTTTGACCCTAGGCTTTGATCTGGGGGATGTTTGACTTTTGTATAGGATTTGGTATTTCATTTTGGATGAATTCAAGTCATAGATCTTTTTCATGGGACTATAACATGATGTGGCGCTCTTGGATTGGACTTTGTATGGATGAGTTACAAGCAAATAAAGTTTCATTTTTCAAACTTCATCCACCTATTGTTGCTATTTTAAAAATTGGATGATAAAGTGAAAAATGTTTTTGGAAAGTGTTTGCAAGCATCTACAAGGTGCCGCTTTATTTTAGGCCAAAAAAAATATTTACTAGGGTCAAAACATGAAGGGGGTACATTTCGACTTTTATATAGAGAAGGGTAATTGAATTTGGAGGGCATGACGATCTAGATCCTTCTTATAAGAGTCTAAAGTGATGTGGCACTTGCAAATTGAACTTTGTATGTACAAGATATTAATGGATGAAGTTTAGATTTGGGATTTAGGGTTTAGGGTTTTAGATAACCCGGGTGGGTGGGAGGGACATCCCCATTTAGGAATTTTTCTAATTATTTTAGACAAGTCACAAACTTAAAAAAACTCATAAGTTACATACAATAATTTGGCAAGACAAATTGATAAAGGCACCTCCCATCAAGCCACCACATAATTAGTCCATCAAATCATGTGTATTACTTCTTATTATTCTTTTACAAAGAAATATTTATATATAGATCATATCAAGACTCAAAAGGCTAAATCTGTTCAAACTAAATCTAGTGACTTTAAGAATTTAGTAACCCCAACACTATTAGAAAATGCATGTTTTATGATTGCGAAAATATGACTGAGTCATATTTTGACCTTGTACTTCATGGGTGTATAATATATGCCTATTGGGAATGCTAAATACTTCATAGAATGTATTTGGGAACATGGAGTCATATTTTACAGTCATATTTTTCTTGAGTCATATTTTGCAGTCATATCTCCATAGTAATTACATTTTTTTGTTTTAGGCATTTCAAAGTAAATTTGGGGAAGGAAATTGTTGAAAAAGTGCCTAGTCATATTTTTGGTTCAATTATATTTCTAGTGATATTTTTTAGGGCAGTCCTCAAAAAATATGGGCAATTCAAAAAAAATATGGTCAAGACATTGTTTTAGGATGTTGAAACCCTAGCCGCTACTTTTCTAAGATTTTGAAATTCTAGCCGCCATTTCTTTAAAGTTTTGAAATCTTAGCCACCACTTCTTTAGGCTCTTCTTCCTTACTTTGTGTTGTTTCTTATCTTTTATTTCTTGTTGCTTCTTAATTTTACTTCTTAGTTGTTGTCTTTTGTTGCTCTTTAGTTCATAGTTTAACTCTTGCTTCTTCTTGCCTTTTAGTTCATGCTTCTTGTTTCTTGTTGTTGCATCAAAAAAAAAATTCTTCTTGCATTTTAACTCATCTTTCTTCTTGTCCTTTTGTTCATACTTTTTGTTTCTTCTTGTTGCATCAAAATTCTTTCTTCTAATTGCATCAAAACTCTTTCTTCTTCTTGGTTTTTAGTTTTTGCTTTTAGTTTTCTTGTTGTTGTATTTTAACTCTCATTTCTTGTTGTTTCTTGTTGTTTCTTAATTGTAGCTTTTTGTTGCATCTTAACTCTTGTTTGTTGTTATTTCTTAACACTCACTATTTTTTCCTTCTTTTTCACTCTATTATCATTGTTATTCTTCCTACTTTGAACTTGTATTACATATTTTGTATTGTTGTAAGTTTTGAAGATTGAGCTTTGTTGTTCATTCGCTAAAAATTAACCTTCCACTTTTTTATTTGTATATATGTGGACATGAAAAAGTTGGAACAAAGTTGTTGAAAGCTATCTACAACCCAATAGAACCATCTTTACATTATTGTAAAGAAAATAGACCCTATTGGTTTGTTTAAATGCTTCATTGTGATATATATGTTTTGTATTAGTGGCTAGTAAACATCATTGAAGAAAGTCACATTTTTTCTTGTATAATTGTCTCTTGTAGTCATATAATGCTCATAGTTATGCACGCCAAAAGGTGACTTTGTGTAGTAGAGAAAAGCTACCAAGGCAATACAACTATGGTAACTTTCCTAGTGGGGGATCTTTAGAAGAAGGTCAAATGGGACTCTTGTTTAAAGCAACTAAGGTCATAATAAGGTAGAATGGATTAAAAATAGATAATTGATGATAATATAATGGGTTTTTTTTCTATATGACATTCTATAGACAAATTGTTTACATGCACCAAGATAATTAGACCTTTGATTTTGAAGTTTTCTTTTATAATACAACATTCACTTCATCGATAATCCTCACATCAATTTTTAATACAACAATACAATGTCTACTTTATAAATTATCAATCGCCAACAATTAAATCAAAATGAACAAGTTGTAATCACTACAATCACAATCAACTCAATTGAAGGACATCAAGGTCTACTTCAAAGGGAGCTAAATTCCTCATTTGCTAAGGATCCCTTAGACAAATTGCTTTCTTATACTACATCTTGTGAAAAGTCATGTACTTTCATATTGAGCTTAAGCTTGTTTCATATCTATTAATCTAAAACATTTACATTGTTAGTTGAAAAGATGTTTAGACTAATAAACTAAGATGTATATACTATTTACATTAAAACCAAGTCCATGTCAAAAAATCTTATTACACTTTGCACTTTTAAAACTAAATCATTAATAGCTTTAAGATGGAAATGACATACAATAATCCTAACGGTGAGATTGTTCTAGAAAGCAAACATGATTGCAATCAATTATAAATAACCAATCACATTCACATGAACTACCACATCAACAATAAATATGACTCACAAAAGTCATATTTTACATCAATAAAAAATATAACTCACAAAAGTCATATTTTACATCAATAAAAAATATAACTCACAAAAGTCATTTTTCATATTAGCAAAAAATATGACTCACAAGTGTCATATTCTATATCAATTATAAATTACTCACAAAAGTCATATTTCACATTAGTAAAAAATATAATTTATGAGTTATATTCCACATCATTCAAAAATATGATTCGAGAGAGTTATTTTCCACATTAGTAGAAAATATGACTTACAAGAGTCATATTCTACATCAACAAAAAATATGATTGTATAAAATCATATACCATGTCAACCAAAATATGACTTACTACAATCATATTTCATATCGGCCAAAAATATGATTTATTGCAGTCATATTCTATGTCAACTAAAATATGATTCACCATAGTTATATTCCAAGTCATTTAAAAATATGGCTCATTGCAGTCATATCATAACATTGCTAACCAGTTCCTGGCCTCCCTCTAGGTGGAGGTATCATTCCTCCCTATATGCCTGGGGGAGATTTAAGTTATAATTATCAAGTGGTGATTGGCTCTTACAGGTACTGCTACAACAAATTTGTCAAAGTTGTAATCTGATTGGTAGCAGAGGCACTTTTTCCTTAGGGGGCTCTTGATTTGGGGGGAGCAAAAAGGACCCCCTCAGGTTTAGTTAACAATGTTATGATTTCACGTTAGCCAAAAATATGATTATATGGAGTCATATTTGACATTAGCCAAAAATATAACTATATGGAGTCGTATGTCATGTAAGCCTTTTTTCCTTCTTTTCGGGCAGGTCAAGAAAAAGTCTAGATCCAAATAATAGTCAACATATATACCACCATGCTGGCAAAAAAATGCTAGTTATAACTAATTATACTCCCCAATGTATATGACTGCTAATATGACTTATGTTCAATATGACTCGTTGGTAATGATTGAACCCAATCATGTTCCAAATCATCTACAGTGATTTTGGCGTGAGTCATATTTTGAGATTTTTTGACTCATTGTAGTCATATTTTGCAGTCATATTTTGTAATCATAAAACATGCATTTTGTAGTAGTGCAATAAAATAAATGTTGATTGTCATGATTTGAAAAGGGCTGCAATAGAGATTTAACTAAAGAAGTTGTGAATCTCACCTACACCTATACAAACCAACAAATCTATAATTAATTAAAATGCGCATGTCAAGTGTCTTCAACTCACAATAGCGTGTTATAGTAGTCACAATAGAAAATTCAACTATTGAAGTTCCTAAAACATCAAACAAAATCATGGCCAAAAAATCATAATCTAAAAAAAAATTGCAACACATAGGAGACCTATGAAGACACCATAAGTAACTTCCACATACTAATTACCTCAAAGCACTTGTAGAGGGTAGCTTGAAAACCAAAACGCACTCATTGTTGAGTGGTTTGAACCAAATATATAGTCTACAAGTCACACCCATGGCATGGGCCAACCATGGTCATATGTACCTTGGCCTCTAAGTAAAGATTAGTCAAGTCAAACTAACATGTGTCTTAAGGTACCCTTGAATGGTTCAAATGAATTCCGTTGCACACAATTTAATTAATGCATTGTCATTTCAAGGTCTGGTGTGTATCATGTGATGTCCCAAAAATTGGCTAGTATTTGACCAATATATAGACAACCAATAATAAAAAAGGGACAAGTCAAGTCAATCAACCTTGTGCTACATGCAATCCCAAGATTAAATAGATACAAACTAACGTGTGCCTTAAGGTGCCCCTTAGATGATCCAAATGAATTTTCAACACACATGATTTAATTAATATACTGTCATTTCAATGTCTAGTGCATATCATGTAATGTTCCCAAATTTGGCTAGTATTTGATCAATATGTAGACAACCAATAACAAAGAGGGATAAGTCAAGTAAATCAATCTTGTACCACATGTAGTTCCAAGATTAGATTAATACATAGACAACCAATAACAAAAGAGGGACAAGTCAAGTCAATCAACTTTGAACTATGCAAGCGAACCTAAGATCAAATTAGAGTCTTACAATCTATGATCTAAATAGTACCATGACTTGATGACCATTCCTTGTGACTACGTGTCCAACAAGGAATAGTTCAATGAAATCAAACCACCAATAAAAATTAGAAAACTTGTAAAAGAAAATTTCCTATAGAACCAAGGACAAAAATTAATGAAGTGATAAAAATGGAGTCTTTAACCAATTCAAGTAATATAAGGACTTCATATCACTTAATCCTTTAATTTTTAACATAAGGGTATGTCCCCTATAATCATAGATTTAAAAATTAAAGAAAAGAAAGAAGGCCATGAAGGGGCATACAAGCTATGAAATTTAACCCCTAAAGTCCCATTGTCCCTACGAGGGACAAAATAGATTTCAGGCAAGCTCCTATAATCTCAATTTTTGTTGAAACTTTTTGAAACTTTTTCATAAGATAGAAAAACTTAAGAGCTTTTTGGGAATATAATTTTTATTTCAATCGATGCCCGGGAGCAAAAGTTATGCCACATTAACCTCAAAATGGGAGAGACCGGGCAACAAAAAAAATCCACAAAAAATTGAAATAATTTTTTTAATATTTTTTTCTTGTAGATTATATTTTTTTTGTAAATGGGAAGCTTTGATTCATTCCATTTGGATTAGAGATGTGAAAGTTATGGAACCTCTTGTTTTGTGGGCAATCATAGTGACTTCTTGAAAGAAATTTTTTTCTTTCACTTTGAATGCTAATATCTTTCAATCTATACGGTCAAAAATCACAGAAAAATTATCACATGATTTAAGACAAGTGTAGAACAAGATTCTATAGTTAGATTCTAAAAATATTTTTTTTAAATTTATTTTGTAGGCTATTGTAGTAAAAGTGATAGTTTTGAATGGTTTTAGCAAATAAATGGCCATGGGACTTTAGGGGTTAAAATGGTTAATGAAATACCATCTATTTCATAAGTTTTTATTAAATAGCCAAATAGGACATGAAATTTCAATTTTAATTAAGGGACTCAAGTCCTCAAGATTTTTTTTTAAAACCCTCTAAAGGAGTCAAACTAATTTGTCCCTTTTAAGAAGTGAAAAATACTTAGACTAGGGATTTAGGATTTAGTGTTCCCGCCTCCACTCTTGGTAGTGTTCTTTAATAAGTGAATCATGTACTCCTTACCAAGGGGGCATATTAGGCTTACTATAAAACAAAGAATAGCCTCTTAATGTTTTGATAAACCCTAAAGCATAACATATTAAAAAATAGCATAAAGAAATTTGATAATTACCTCAAGTTTTCTATCAAGGCATTGACATCAAATTGAACACCTACAAAAGAATTAATACGAAAGAATCTAGTAACAAATTTCAACAACCTATTGTGGGAGAATTCATTAAGCTGCAATGTTGAAATGAGTATATGGATATCATGTGCTGCATTTGAGATGTTGCTAGAAAGATACATGATTAGGAAGGTTGTGAAATCACCATCACTTAGAATTAGTATATAGGACTATTAGAATGGAATATAATATATTGAGTATAAGAAAAGAGTAAATCTCTTATCTTGTCAAATTTGCGAAATTGGTAATTGTTTGGCACTTGGTTAAGGGAAATAATGGAGATTTTTAAATTCATGAAGTGAGCTTCAATACCTCTAGTAGGATTAGATGGAGTATACTTGGTCACTTCTGGTTTATTTTCCAACATTTGTAAAGGATAGATCTAAAAGGATTGTGCATCACATGCAATTGTTGTAGTGATAAGAATTGTGTTGCCATGTCATTGTTGATTAGACATAAATCATTAATATAGTAATAGACATATTTAAACCTTTCCATAGGATCATAACAATTCAATTGTGCTAATCTTTGAATGAATTTTATTTTATAATGTAATAAATACATATTATATCAAAGGGGTGAACATGCAAACTCTATGGATATGGTAGTAATCTATTTTCATACTTGATCACCAAGGTTGACATAACAATTATACACACTACTAGAGAAAACTATGACCAAACAACATAATTGGAACTAAAAAGTGTTGTTCAATTCTGTTGTTTTGGTTGCGTTGTACTGGTCAAAATTACACTCAAATCTGTTGTCCAATTCTATTGATTTAGACAATGATATTTTTTTATTATAAAAAAAATCATTTTATAATTGCCATGTCATCAAACAATGATGTTTTTTAATTTAATTTTTTAAAAATAATTTTAGAATTGCCATGTCATCAATAAGGTCAAATTGCCACATCATTACTAAGGTCAAATTGTGTTGACTATCCCGTCATCCTTATGGTCATATTGCATCGACTGCCATGTCAACTTGTATGGTCAAAGTGCATTAATTGTCACATCAGTCCTTGTGGTCAAACTACATTGACTGCCATGAAGTCCTTGTGGTCAAACTACATTGATTGCCATAAAGTCCTTGTGGTCAAACTACATTGACTGTCATATCAACCCCTACGATCAAACTATGTTGACTACTACATCATCCTTGTGGTCAAATTGCATTGACTGCTATATCAACCCCTATGGTCAAACTGTGTTGACATGTCAATCCCTACAATCAAACTATGTTGACTACTACATCATCCTTGTGGCCAAATTGTATTGACTGCCATGTGAGCCCCTACGATCAAACTGTGTTGACTACTACGTCATCTTTGTGGCCCCTGCGATCCTACGAGCAAACTATGTTGACTACCATGTTGACTACTACATCATCCTTGTGACAATCAAACTATGTTGATTACTACATCATCCTTGTGGTCAAATTGCATTGTCTGCCATGTTGATTACTACATCATCTTTGTGGTTGACTACTACATCATCCTTGTGACGATCAAACTATGTTGACTACAACATTATCCTTGTCTACAACATGATCCTTGTGGTCAAATTGCCATGTTCACTACTACATCATCCTTGTGACGATCAAACTATGTTGACTACTACATCATCCTTGTGACGATCAAACTATGTTGACTACTACATCATCCTTGAGACGATCAAACTATGTTGACTACTACATCATCCTTGTGGTTGACTATTACATCATCCTTGTGACGATCAAACTATGTTGACTACTACATTATCTTTGTTTACTACATCATCCTTGTGGCCAAATTGCATTGACTGCCATGTGAGCCCCTACGGTCAAATTGTGTTGACTACTACGTCATTCTTGTGGTCAAATTGCATTGACTGCCATGTTGACTACTACATCATCCTTGTGGGCCATGTGAGCCCCTACGGTCAAACTGTGTTAACTACTACGGCATCCTTGTGGTCAAATTGCATTGACTGCCATGTTGACTACTACGGCATCCTTGTGGTCAAATTGCATTGACTACCATGTTGACTACTACATCATCCTTGTGGTCAAATTGCATTGAGTGTCATGTGAGCCCTTATGGTCAAATTGTGTTGACTACTACATCATCCTTGTGGTCAAATTGCATTGATTGCCATGTGAGCCCCTATGGTCAAACTGTGTTGACTACTACATCATCCTTGTGGTCAAAAGCCCCTACGGTCAAATTGTGTTTTAAGAACTGAAAAATATACCAATAATTGTTTACCTACATCAGCTCACATGGTCTTAAAATAGAGAACATACCATCGGAGCAATGCCGCCGCTGCATCGAAACTACATTACAAAATGAATTCTTCATGAATAGAGCAAGTTGAAAGATCAATTGATGAAACATGGCTATCTCCCACTGATAATAAAAATCATTGGAGAGATAAACAAGTTTCTAAGAGGCACTTAGAGTTCTTTTGTAGCTGCTTCAGCTGGTTGCACTCTGATAGCTAGCTCTGTCATTTTGGCTTCCCTGAACAGCCCCTTCTCCGTTTTTTCAAGCTCTTCAGGGTCCATGCTAATCAGTTTCGAGTCAGCTATTGTAGGAGGCACCAAAACGGGTCAACCAACTCATACAATTAGAAATTAATGCCGAAGCGTATGAGCGTCATACCTTTGTTGCCATAATTCAAATATAAGGACAACTGCATCTTTGCATACTTGTTTACAATGAACTTAATTTTCAAACAACTCACAAAACTGTACAGTTGTAAGAATAACTATCTGAGGAAGCTACTAGCAATCGTTACACAATTCAAAATTTCAAGAACGGCAATAATCCATTTCCCTGTAAACAGGGCATGAACCAAACATTCCAAAAGCCTATTAAACCCAATTAAAAAAAAAGGCTCAAGTCCCCCCTCCTGTTTGATTACTAACTCCATGAGTATGAAACCTTGATGATGGCCATCAAACTTTTATTCAATTAAGGACTTCTTCATCCGTTTTGATGCTCTTGCCCCATCAACGCCATGATTTCGCCAAAAATCTTTAATTGCCGTAGAGGTCCTATCTCTCAAGACCTCCGAATAGGCACTCTTGATTTTCTTCCACTTATGACCATATTTTTTAAATCCTTCCTTGAAAGCCTTCTTCTCTTCATCTGTCCATGTCTTCTTCTTGGTAATCAAAATTGGACTCTTCAAGGTATTGGAGTTCAACATCTCATCAATTCCTTCTAGTTCTTCCAAATCTTCATTTTCTTCCACATTTTCAGTTTCATTGAGGTCTTGAACTTCTTCAAAGTCATTAACTTCTTCTTCATCACCAGCTTCTAAATAACTTTTTGGTACTCTCATAGGATTTGTTGTATTCTCAAAATCGCCCCTTTCACTTGAGTTGAAACACCACATTCCTAGAGACCCCCTAGCATCAAGACAATTACGAAGTAAACAAACACAACATAAAAAGGGAACCAATGAGCCTCGGGTTTGTATGTGATCACATGGAGTTTAATTGCGTTGTTGTGCCAGTTGTAAACTTTTTGTCCTCCTTGAAACACCTACGAGTTTCTTAATTAGCAAGTGCTATTGCCACAGGCTTGAAGCTGCCAGGCCTTTTCAATTTTAAAGCAACATTAAATTTGAGGCACCATTTATTTTACAAAGCCCTCAAACCAATGAGGTTTGTATGTGATTACGAGGGTTTTCATTGTGTTGTTGTACCAGTTGTGGACTTTTGGTTCTCCTTGAAACACCTACAAGTATCTTAATTTACAAATGCTATTGCCATAGGCTTGAAGCTGTCAGGCCTTTTCAATTTCAAAGCAGCACTAAATTTGAGGCACCATTTATTTTACAGAGCCTTCAAACGAATGAGGTTTGTATATGATTACGAGGGATTTCATTGTGTTGTTGTACCAGCTCTGGACTTTTGGTTCTCCTTGAAATACCTACAAGTATCTTAATTTGCAAATGTTATGGCCACAAGCTTGAATGTGACAGGCCTTTTCGATTTCAAAGCAGCACTGAATTTGAGGCACCATTTATTTTACAGAGCCCTCAGACGAATGAGGTATGTATGTGATTACGAGGGAGTTCATTGTATTGTTGTGCCAGCTGTGGACTTTTTGTTCTCCTTGAAACACCTACCAGTATCTTTTTTAGTAAATGTTATGGCCACAAGCTTGAAGGTGCTAGGCCTTTTCAATTTCAAATCAGCATTGAATTTGAGGCACCATTTATTTTACAGAGACCACAAATCAATGAGGTTTGTATGTGATTACGAGGGAGTTCATTGTGTTGTTGTGCCAGCTGTGAACTTTTTGTTCTCCTTGAAACACCTACTAGTTTCTTAATTAACAAATGCTATGGCCCCAAGCTTGAAGGTGCCAAGCCTTTTCAATTTCAAAGCAACACTGAATTTGAGACATCATTTATTTTACAGAGACAATGAACCAATGAGGTTTGTATGTGATGACGTGGGGTTTAATTGTGTTGTTGTGCCAGCTGTGGACTTTTTGTCCTCCTTGAAACACCTACGAGTTTCTTAATTAGCAAGTGCTATTGCCACAGGCTTGAAGCTGCCAGGCCTTTTCAATTTCAAAGCAACACTAAATTTGAGGCACCATTTATTTTACAGAGCCCTCAGACGAATGAGGTTTGTATGTGATTACGAGGGGTTTCATTGTGTTGTTGTACCAACTGTGGACTTTGGGTTCTCCTTGAAACACCTACAAGTATTTTAATTTACAAATACTATGGTCACAAGCTTGAATGTGACAGGCCTTTTTAATTTCAAATCAGCACTGAATTTGGCATTGACTGCCATGTAAGCCCCTATGGTCAAACTATGTTGACTACTACATCATCCTTGTGGTCAAAAGCCCCTACAGTCAAATTGTATTGACTACTACATCATCCTTGTGGTCAAAAACCCCTACGGTCAAATTGTGTTGACTACTACATCATCCTTGTGGTCAAAAGCCCCTACGGTCAAATTGTGTTGACTACTACATCATCCTTGTGGTCAAAAGCCCCTACGGTCAAACTGTGTTGACTACTACGTCATCCTTGTGGTCAAATTGCATTGACTGCCATGTCACCAAGTGTTGGTACCAAGGTTTGAACTTGAGACTTCATCTTTGTAAACCAAATCTTCTAACCAATACACCATGTTTAAATTCCCATGTACACGTACAAAGTAAAAAGTGTTATATATAAAATTTATTGCATTTTTGTTGTTTTGATCAAAAATTAATTTGAAGTGCCTAGAACAACAAAAATCTATTGGTGTCTTTACTGAATTTTGTTGAATTGATCAAGTTGTGACTACAATGCCCCAAACAACAAAAAATTGTTGACTTTCTTTTGTTTTGGTCACAACTTTCTAGTAGTAACATTAGCCATTTATGGAGGTTTATCAAACGTTGCTCATCTAGGCTAAATCAATTGCCATAGGGAGTAGATGTAGCCCATTTGGCATGTGTTGCTTGCCCATTTATATCCACTCTAATTCAAATTTTTGGAGTGGATCGAGGGAAGGCTTTTCCGTTTTGTTTAAAACCTAAATGAATTTAGTGTTCTATTGCCAAAAGAAGGTTATCATCTCCTTCAAGTAGAATTGACTCATAACATTTGGTCACATCACCTACAAAAATGTCCATGATAGATTCTAGTAAATTAAGAGAAACCTCTATGACAAAGTTAATCAACCAAAATATAGAAGTATCTACTTGCATAAAATGCTTGTAAGATGATGAAATCTTAGCAGCCCATAATTTCATTGAGTCCAAAATTAACGTAGTGACAATAGTTAATAAATGGGTATTCCTGAATAAGAAGTATAAAAGGTATTAATGAGCCATCTCTACTTCCCTTTATGCTACTTAAAGTTTGCCATAAGATAAGACAAAGCTTCATAATCAACGATAATTTTAGGCAACAAAGCTTGTAAGTCATTGTTAACCTAAAGTCATTCTTGCACAACCGTCCCATCTAGATTCTTCTTACTTGGTGCATTGGGATCATTTAACTTGTTTTTTTTGTGTGTTGCTTTTGTTGCTTGAGAGGTGACATTCTAGTGTTGTTGTGAAGTTCTTGTGTTCCATTTGGAATTTGGTTTCATGTAATAGTCTGGACAGTATTGGTAATTTTCTTTTTTCAAGGGTTGTGTGAGTGGGGGGATTGTCATAGTGGAGATTGGAAGGGTGAGGGGAATTGTAATGAAGATGAGGAGTGCAATGTGAGTAGGCAATGTCTTCTTGATTTAGTTGTGTTTGCGTTTTTCTTATTTTTAATTATTTTATGTTTTTTTTTGGTCCCTTTTTGTTTGTTTTGTTTAAAACATCTAGACATTTTAGAAAGAAATCATTGTAATGCATTCACGTTATCGTGACATTTAGTGACTCCTTGGTTGTACTTGGAGTTTGTTGACAACGATAAAATGAGTAGTACCGTTGTTATGAAGAGTGACACAATTCTTGATTCAGAGAGAAAGGTCTCGCCAACGGTCAATGAACATGCTATGGCCTTTAGTGAGGTCGAATGCGTTCATAACAATGGGTGGAATTGTCCAATGGTGGATGCACTACTAGAAAATTCAGATTTTTTGTTGATTTGGACGTGTTGATGATCAACACTTTTCTATTGATTTAGATAGAAATCTGTTGATTTGGATAGAAATCAATAGAAAAGTGTTGATGATCAACACGTCCAAATCAACAAAAAATCTGAATTTTCTAGTAGTGATGGTAGCACTCTGCATCAAATTGTATTCAAACTATCTTTGAAGGGAAGTCAACAAAATTTAGAAGGTGAAGCATATAGAAAGAAGAGAATGAGAATATAAATGTGCCAGAAGACTGTGGAGAAGAGACAAATGCAAGCGACTTAATTTAGGTGTCGGACCAACGTGAAGCGTACCCAGAGAATACAAAACTTGAGGATTATGGCCTCAAAAACAAAGTATGGGCTCTCAAAGAAAAGAAATGTAAATTGCATAAGGAATTGGCAGCAATGACATTGAAGGAAACAGTTCAGAGGGACAAGGTTAGGAAATTCTGAGTTGCAAAATGGATGGATACAAAAAGAGAGTAGACAAAGTAAAGAGAACAATTATAAAGCTCCAGCAAGTATTAGCTCAAAGTAATAAACAAGGGCGGCAAGCAAAGGCAGAGGTCGAAGAGTTTTGGTTGCTTTCTGCGCGGAATGACAGAGACAAAGATTGTAGCAGCTGTGTATGGATTATGAGAAAAGCATTCATGGACATTTACACTAGTCACATTCTTTGAAGGCAATGAAGGCCCAAATCTTCACTTTTAGAGTAAGCCCTAAGTCATCCACATAGTTAAGCAATGCAATTTGTTAAAGTGGAACAATTCCCAAATGAAATCATTAAAGAATGAAAGATTCCAAACCAGGACCTAAATGATAGTTCATCATAGTCAAAATAATGAACCCTAATACCTTCAGTCAAAAGCGCTATTACAAAGCTTTCTACCAATTAGGCTCTCCAACAACAACCAAGGTGAAAACAGCAAGCAACACCACTTGATGCAATCACGGCAAAGCTTAGTGAGTTGAAAACCACATGCAAAAAACTCAAATTCATCCTTTATTCAAACAAGTTCATTTGTACTCATGAAGTTAAACAAATAAAGTTTGTACTTTATTCAAACTCATCATGCTTTATAGATGGGATGGGAAATGTAATAACTTAAAATTTGAATCAACTAAATAAAATAAAATATATTATATTGAATTTGTGATCATGAGCAGACTACAGTATAATTTGGTAGGAAGCTTTAAATTGCCAGCATTGCATGTGATTAGAGTTGGAGTGATTTTTGACACTGCCTAATTGATTAGGTGGTTGAATGGGGGAGTGCAAAGTATTACACCAAATGAAATCTACAGGGAGTTATGAAACTCCTCAATATAATAACACCATTTTTAGATCAACACTTTGCCCATCAAATTTTTATTTTTTGCCATATTGACCTTTTCATAGGTGAAATCTACATGATGTGCCAAAATCTCTAATAAAGAGAAAGCAAGTGTCAAACCTACCCTTAACACTACAACACCCTAAAACCCTTCAGACTTACTCTATATAATTTGGTATATTGTATATATATTTTCTAATTTATACATTAAATATTTCCATAATAGAAAGTATTTCAAACATGATACTCTCTTTTCAAGTATCTAGAATACGTTATTAATTTTTACATTGAATTTCTTGTAGGTTCAACAAACAAAATCTTGAAAATAATACAAATTTTCAATTAAAAAAAGGCTTCTCAATGAGTGCGGCTAAAAGTAGAGTGAGTGCCATGAATTTGAAGGAAAGTTTATAATAAAATCTTAGATGCAAGGTGAAGAAAGTGGTACACCTTTGATGCAAGGCAAAATTTACTTCAACCATTTCCTTGGAAGCTATTCGAAGCCAAAATTCAAATACCCTCTTTAACAACATATGAGCTAAGGTCACCAAATCTAAAGATGTACACTTGCCAAAATAATTAGATAATTGAAAAAAAATCTCATCAATGAGCAAGTGCAACATAAGCTAGAAAATTTTCAAAGTCTCAACCAAAATTCAACTAAGATTTTTGTGTAAATTGACCATTTTTCCCACCTCTAAGACATAATCCTTCTAGGGCTTGGTAATCTTCTTTACAAGAGCTTCAACAATGGCATATTTTTTATCCTTGAATATGCCAACAAATCTATGAAGAGTTTCATTTCACTTCCATAAGGGGATCTTGGCCCACACTCTTTGAGCAACATGAGGACTTTTGATTGCCTTGTTCACCTCATTCTAGTTGCAAGCTACAAAGAGCACAACCCAAAACTTTGAACCTTCATAAATATTTGGCATATTTGAACATAAATAATTCTCAACTACAATTTAAGAACAAAATGCTTCTACTCAAGGACCAAATGTCCCTAATTCTCCTTCTAATAGAATAAGCTCAAACAATGCACTTTATAATGCATCTTCAATGTGGAAAGATTGATAACACCCACCAACTTTCTAGAAACAGATACCTTACATTCTCCATCAACATAGTATTTGTATGTATCTCCAATGATAATATCTTGAAAAAAAAACTCAATGTGCCATTCTATCATGTCTAAAGTAAGGTAGATACAATCCAAGTGGACTAGCAATTATGAAACCACCCTAGAAAAAATGATCAAAAGAACAACGCTTCTCACTACTACAAAACTACTAAACACGGAATTTTTTTTTAACATATGAAATATAATACCAGAAGAAGAAAAATTCTCATAATAATAATAACTCTCATCCTAAAGAAGAGCAAGTTAGAATGAACAAAAAAGTCTGTTTGGACTAAATTGACTATCTACACTCATATACAAAACATTGTGAGTACTACTACTTATATGCAAACTTCACAAAGAGTGTTACATGAATACCAAAATGAGTTTTAAAAATTCAAAAGTATGTGCAAGAATTCAAACAACTTCAATATCACACCCATGACCCATCTAGCTAAGTGCAAACCGTCACGACCTACTGTCACGAAAATGATCATATTTTCATCCAATAATTTCATCCAATTGATTTCATCACTCTAGTAGCTTTACTTTCTTGTGAGTGTGCAACTATGACTCTGCTAGCATTATACAAAACCCTAATTGCACTCCGGTTACACTTTCATACCACTTTTCTTATCCCATTTTCATCCCTTTTCTCATCCCATTTTTTCATCCCACTTTTTCATCATGCTCCTATCGTATTGCATTGCAACAGGCTCTGTTCTCGTAGTTAAGTAAAAACCTTTTGGCAGTATGGTACTCTCCCCAGGAAAACTTGAACAAAAACTCAAGAGACTTTAAATCAAAAGTGATAAACAGGTGTAAGCCAAGATTCCTGCATTTGAAGACATTTGGATTTGATTCACACGGAATGACAGATGTCGCAAAGCTGAAGCAACTAAGGCTCGATCAACAACTACTGAGCAAATTTCCGGGCATAAGGTAGGTCCAAAAATGGACCATCTTATGGCTGGGACCAGATTGGGGGAGGTGAAACATCTTGAAATATTTTTCAGTAAATTTTCCTTGAAAGACGAGTGGAATTGACATCTAACCTAAGTCGTTTCATATTTTTTTGAAGCTTTCTAGAATTAGTTATAAAATTTTGAAGTTGAAATGGTAGAGGGCTCTAAAATGGCTCACCTCCTTAGATGTACATTTTCTGTACATTGTCGAAAGCTATGAAAAAGCAAAATGAACACATAGTGTAAATTTAAGGAGGTGAGCCATTTTAGAACCTTCTACCTTAATGTGACTTTGATGTTATAAGCACTTTTCTCTTATTGGTTAATCCTTAAACGACAAGCTAGTCACCGTGGAAATCATTCGTTTGGCTACCATGTGAATTGTTGGCTTAAAAAAATGAAAAAGCACTCATTGGAAGACAAACTATTATATTAAACCTCCCTTTTTCATACAAAATTCTAAGGATGAATAGTTGCACTTCTATCCTGTACACAAAGATTCTTTGTCATTCATCACCCAGCAAACTGTTGCCACATCGTTTATAGGTTAATGACATCCTTGAGTAATAGCAACAATTGTTAAGTGAGTGTTTGTGCGTTCAATTAAGCACTTGAGTGATCACAGTCACTTAAGGTAGGAGGTTCTAAAAGCACACGTACAAGTTCTAAAGTTGCCCACTTCCTCAAATGTACACTATTTGTTCATGTTGTTTTTTCGTAGCCTTCAACAATGTACAAACAATGTATATTTGAAGAGGTGGTTGTTTTGGGGGATGCCATTTCAACTTAAAATTTTTATAACTAATTCTAGAAAGCTTCAAAAAATATGAAACCACTTGGGTTAGATGTTAATTCCACTTGTTTTTTTATGGAAAATTTAGTGAAAAATATTTCAAGAAGATTCACCTCTCCAAAATTTAGTTCCATCTCTTAGGCGGGCAATTTATGGACCTCCTACCTTTGCATGATGGCTTAAAATCTATTGAGTCTTGTAATAGGTTTCCACCTCTCTTTATATGTTATTTGGACTCCATGCAAATATATTATGATTTATAAATTATTGGTATATTTGATTTTAGTCTTGCACATTTGGACCATGTATATTCTAGGCAAGAATCAATAGAAGTTGCTTTTGGATAAGGGTCATAATTAGGTGTAATGTAGGCAAAGCATTGGGTCAATGAACTTAGAACTTACCACTTAGTGAGAACTTAAATATTGTAAGGACCATTTTAGGCAAAACCAATAGGAGTAGGATTGTAGCAATAGGGTTGGTTTTGTAGCAAGTTACCTCAAGTATAAGCAATTTTAGTGTTGATTGTAAAATTCGTCTATTCACTCTAGCCCCTTTAGTTGCATTGATTTGTCCTAATAGTTTGTATTTTGAAATGAACTTATATATTGTTATAACTTTTATAAGGGGTTCCTTCCTCATAAATTTTTATAGCCTTTTGTAAATTCATTTTGTAACATACATTATTCGGACAAATCAAAGTAGATAATTGCCTAATCATTTATTAAATTTTTTTTACATGTAAGCTTTTCACATATGTTATTTGCCTTCATTTTATCATATTTTCCATGAATGAAGGATGATTTAAAAAAAATTCAAACTTTATTTTGAATAAATGAGAGTTATTTGAATGACGAAGACATCACAATGAAGTATTCTATTCATTGTTCATCATCCATGATGTAAAATTTGAGGCTTTTGTGGGACAAACTTCAAATTTATCCCAAGATGTTCTAATGCGAGTGATTATCCAACAATGTTGCAAGTACTACTCAATTTGGTGCCCTGGAAATGAATTTCTACTTCTAGGCATTGAAAGAACATGCAAGTGTTTCATATATACCTTGACCTATTTTGTAATCACAATACCTCAATAAACTTAATATTTTATATTCACAAACTATAAATATCCTCAAAAATCCTAAACCATAATCATAGATCCACCCTCTTAAACATCACAAAAATCATACCAAAAATAGAGGCTCATAGACTCTCAAGCTCTTGGGCTTACATTCCAAGGCTTACGAAATGGCCCCTTGGAATTTCATATGGCTTTTAGAAAAACAACACCAAAAACATTCAACAAAAATTTATTTTTCCATTTTTTGAATCAATTTAATAGGAATGAATTTTGTTGGAAAAAGACCTTGGATGTTTAGGCATTTATCAATAATTTGATTGAAAAATAGATTAAATATTATCTAATAATAATAATAATAAATATATTATTACCCTATCGTCACTTATATATACAAGATCAAAATAAGTTGAAGAATTGTTATAATTTTGATAAAGATCAAATATAGATCAATAAAAAAAATTTGAATTCTTATAATTTTTACATCATTTTTAGTAGTGTCTTTATTAAAATCGATGTAGATAATGCTCAACAAATTTGTTTTTAATCCCTTGAAGTCAATGAGGATTGAAATACTTCTATAATGCCTTCAATTCTCAGTCCTTATCTTTATTTAAAAAAACAAAAGTTTAAATTAAAAGAAACTTGACAATATGAACAAAGGTTGTCCAAATTGTATTGTTGCAAATTGGGATTTTTCTAAAAGTGACCAAGAGCTAGGATAAATAATTTTCTTGGTCATGGACCCTAGTCAAGTAATAAGTATAGTGCCTAAAAGCCATCAATTTATATTTAATCTTGTCAAATGAATTGAGACTAAGGATATGGGAATTTTTTAATGAATTTTTTAATTCTTCTCCTCTTTTTCTTTCTTCTTCTTCTCATCATTTTCAATTCTATAGTCATGTTTCTTTTTTATTTTCTTATCTTACCTCCAAGTAGAATTTCAACAAATAGGTTTGCAATGGAAATCAACAAAGGATAAACTTGTAATGAAGGAAAACTTCCTTTAAAGATTTTGGTCACATTCAATAGTTTAAAGTAGAAAAATAACATGCAAATGTCCATGCTATTATTTTAATAGTGTGATTTAACAATTGAATCATTTTATAGATATATAAAAAAATAAATTGCATTATCTACAAATAAAATATAAAAATGACCAACTAAATTATATTTATCATACCAAATATATACCAAATATGACAAATTTCATTTTTTTAGTTAAAACTTTTCTAAAGTTCAATTGAATTTCGATAATTAAACTGTATTTTAGCAATAAAACTTTTTTTTAACAAAGGTAAAATAACAATTTCAATAGTAAAAAAACTCGTAAACAATAGCAAAAAAAAAGACAAATTAATTTATTTCAGATCAATCTAAAAATATGATGAAAAACCTTCCGAGGTAATTTTGTCACTAAGTCCTTGTGAATTTGGAACTTTATCCTTTGTAGGACTTGTTAGATTCCACATCTTTTTCTCATTCATTTTTGAGGCATGATATAAGATGGATTTTGATTGGATGATTGATCTCTACTTTTTTCCCTCAATTTTAAAATAAAAATACACTTACCTTCTAAATTATAAGTATATTTAAAAATAAGTTTATGTATTTGAAGCTAATTCATGTAATATTGTCAAATTTGCAAAATGAGCATCTTCACATGAAAAAAACATTAATGAAATATTCAAAAATAAATAAATAATATTTAACCTAACATTGTTTATATCCATTTGTATTATTTATATCACAAAATATCAACATATTATGATTATTATCATACTACTAAAATCATAACTCCCTCTGTAATATCGCAAATGCTACCATTAATATTAGGGGCTCGTGCTTGCTATACCATTCATTGTATCACATATTAGTAAAATTTTGATATATTTGAATAGAATGCATGATAATGATTTCAATAAGTCTTTAAAAAAATTATTTTAAATATTTTGTAAAAATATTTTCAATCATGCATACATAAAATATAAAATACATGAAATATAATAGCAATTTACAATCACCTCTGTAATATCACTTTTTACAAAGGGTGATATTATAAAAATAATATAGTCGTTGCAATTGAGGTGATATTAAAGAGGATCAGTATGGTGATATTATAAAGGTAGCAATTCCATTGCTTTTCTTGGCTTTATACTTCTTTTGAATTTCTATGGTTTTGTCCTTTTGTGAGCTTTGAGCTTTTGATTTCAATTTTCTATTGTTACTACCAAATGATTTGAGAAATTTATCAAATTAAACCAATTTTGGAATTCACAACAACTAAATTGTTCACAAAGCTTTTGAGATTTACAAGTTTTCTTTTAAATTCTTCTATTTAGGTTGCCATTGTTTATAACAATTGAATCAAATTTCTAATGCATTTTAATGTATGTGTATCTTTTACCATATATCATTCATCATTCATTAAATTTCTATTATTTATTTTAGTATATGTTTATTTATAAAAATATATATATATATGAAAATTTTAGTAATTTTTATCTGAAGATTTATTGAAATTCTTGCTCTGCATTCTATCTAATATATAAAAATCCTAATGAAATTCTAATGGTGAATGTATAACATAGCAAGTGCCAACCGCTAGTGTATTATAAATTTATAAATGATTATACAACAATAATTATATTTTTATTAATTGATAAAATTTATTATCTCTGATAATAGTTAAAACTAATTCTTATTGAAAAATCATCCCTCTTGACGAGAATTTAATCCCTCATCAATAAACAAATTTTGCAACAAATAAACAATACCAAAAAAGAAAAACAACAATCCTTCCCACTTTCCTATTGTCTCCACATATTTGTCCAACATTGTATCTATAATAGCACAATACAATACATGTCATTTTATAGTCTTGTAGATAGGATTTCTTTTAAGAACAATCTATTTTTTCATTAATATTGACATCTTAATAATATACTTTTTAAAATTGATTCATTTAAATAATTAATAATAATTTTAGCTCATTAAACAAGATACATTATTCCAATTGAAAAAATGACTTAAATATTGTCATTATACATAAAAACTTTATATCTAAATATGATTTAACACAAAATAAAAAATTCACCTTCAAAATTAATATACCCTGGAAAATAATGCAACAAAAATTCTCGAAAGTGGCTTTTAAATTTGCTTGTATCCATTCTATCTTCTACTCTATCTATAACAACTTGTCTTAAAAATAGATCTCTTCGAGGAGGCATATTTTTCTAATATACCTACTAATTGGATTTTTTGTCTACAAAATATTTTTTGCACTTAGTAAAATATGTCATTAAATTTTGTAATTATCATTTGTAAAATCACTACACTTTGTGTTATTTGAAAATCATTTGCAATGAAATGAAATGTATGTTAAGATTATTTAAAATTTAAAATTTCACTAGTCAAATTTAATGACATATGTATCTTTTTAATAAATATAGTCTACTATAAAAATATCGGGTATCTAATTTCACACAAATTTAAATAATTTTTTAATAAAAATATATTAATTTTTATATTCAATTCATAATTTATGTAGATAAATATATATTTTGACTTCACTAAAACTTCTTTTGAGTAAAATCACAAGTGTTATGTTTTTTATTGTTATGAGAATATTTTGCAGTAATAACATTTATTTAATTTGCCTTGAATATGCACAACTATTTATCATCAAAAAATATTATAAAAATCTAGTAGGATGCTAAATTTTTTATTATATATTAAAAATCTATATAATAAAAATTCATTTATTTATTATTTAATACAAAATTATTTTTTTCATTACAAACATATGTTTATATTTGTATCTGAATCCATATCCACATTTGCACAAAAATGAAATCTTGAGTTTATATATGCATCAAAATACTTGTTGATAGAGGGGTGCAAATGTTATTACATAATTTTGAAACGGCACCACTTATTCAAATGTAGAATTCAATCACAATTAGATGAAATAAATTATCATGGCTAAATAGTCATTAAGACTCACAATATTTATATACAATTTGATGAACTACTTTACATGCACAACTTCAATTTGGTATTTGCTAGAATATTCAAACAAAATTAGACAAGAAGTTTTTTTAAAACTAACTCAATTTTGCCATTTAAAGTACCAAATTAAGCCTTCATATACAATACATTTGTGTAGAATGTTATACTTATATATATAGTTTTGTAAATTGTATAATATATTCTTGTATTGTTCATTGCTATAATATATATTGTACTATAATACCCTAAAGACTCATAACCACATCCAAAATAATTTTAGAAATGACAATTAGAAGAAAAAGGAAACTCCATGCCCTTGTTTATTGCTTAACCCTTGAGCTCTCCATAGGCCAAAATGTGGCCTTCCCCAATTTGACTTTTTTCAAAATCAATCTGTATTTGACTATTACAAGATCTTAATCCCCACGATGAAAACTTCTTGAACTTTCACAAAAATTCCCATCACTAACTACCTCCTATTATGTATGGTTAGCTTGCTTGGATCTTCTTCATGTAATTTTGGGGAGTGACTGAGTGGCAACATGTTTGTTTTGGCCTCGTTTTCGTGATCCTCAAGTTGGGCACTTAAGGATTAAGATGAAATTGCAATGTGTTGACAATTTAGGGTTTAGGTTTTAAACCTTGGTGGATTGAAGGTGGAGTTTAAGTTGAAGAAGGTAGAATTAGACTACTGGTTATATCGTTCTTTTATCAATTCATACTAGTTTTCACCAATATGTGAATTGGGTAATAATTATTGTCATGTTTAATTCATTGAATGAGTATGAAGTAAAGGTGCAATGCAAGTAACGATGCTAGCATGTGAGCCTAAAAATGCGAACCTACAAGCCTTGACCTAAAATGTAAGTAGGTACTCTACAACATTTGAAGGTGCTTATAACATATGTACTTATAACATAAACACCCTACAATCATGGAAGGTGATTATAACGTAGGTACCTGTAATAAAGGCACCTATAATATTAATATCCTACAACCATAGAATGTACTTACAATATAGGTACCTAAAACATAAACACGTATAATATAAATATCCTATAACTATGAAAGGTGCTTATAATATAGGTATCTATAATATAAAAGCCTAGGTTTCTAAGCTCATGAGTTTAAGATCCTAAATTCTTGTATCGTGGGACCCACACATCTTGTTAATTTATTAAAACTTCAAAATTCACACTAGAATTCCAAATGCCACAAAACAAAGACAATGCACCCTTCTCTACCTTCTACAATGCTAAGAATGCAATTGGGAGATTTGTGGTCCCAAAGATCTCATTTTTTTTAAAAAGAACAAAAAAAAACACTCATTTAAGGTGCTGATGCTTGAGGTTCCCTATGAACACTTGTTGGATGGAAAAATCATACCATGCAAGCAATTTGATAAGGTATACTAATGCAAAAATTTAATTTATTACTTTTCTTGTAGGATTGTCAATCTCCAATATTCTAGATTTGAAACTAGTCAATTAGAAAAAAATCATTTCAAAGAATTGTACTTCATATTGAACACATAAATTTTTGAATCAAGAATGAGTAAAGTTGTAGCTCTAGGATACATATATTTTGTAAATTTTTAAGTTTTTTACTTTTTAATTTGGTTACTTCTTTCTTTTAGCCTTACATATGCAACATATACATGTCCAAATGTATATTTTCTTCTACTCAAACCCTTGCTCTACAAGACACCTCCACTTTTGAAATAAATATATTTGTAAATATATAGTATGTGAAAGAAAATTGCTAGCATGTAAGCATTGGATCTTGCAACCAAGAATCTAGGGATCTAGGCACCTATGTTATAGGCACCTTCTATGGTTATAGGATTTTTATATTATAGATGCCTATATTATAGATACATTTGTTATAAGCACCTTCGATGTTGTAGAATAATTATGTTATAGATACATATTTTATAGACAACTTCAATGGTACCTATTTACACTTAGGCTCAAGTCTTCTAAGCTTGCATTTCTAAGCTCATGTGCTAGCGTTATTGCATTCATTAAGACTATTACTCTACACCTCCTAGTAGTTGTCTACTTTCTTGATTCACAACCACCTTTAACCCCTAAAAGCCCCATGCCTTTTGGGGTTCAAAAACATTATTGCTTTTGAAGTGTTATAAATCTAAATGTCACCGAAGTATAGAAATTTCAACCATACAATCTTGTAGTGTACGTGTTGTAGATGATGTGAATCAAATTTGGAATCATTTGACCACATAGATTGCAAGATTATAATGTAATAGTGTTGAAAATAGATGCTAAAATTTTCCTAGCAACTCATTTGGAGGTAAAATTTGATTTCTAACCTTACTCAAATGAAAAACTTTGAACTATATAGTGATTCAAAACCAACATACAAATACATCGGTGAAAGAAAATATCATTCAATTGACTAATTGTGTCTACAAATGGCTTTGAAATGTCAAAAAACTAGCAAGAAAAAACACAATTGAGGCAAAACCTCCTACTAAAATGCTTCTCAATCACTCATAGCCTTTTAGATTGATATGAAATTTTAGCCACACAAATTAGACTAGTATGCGTAACTTTTCCAATTTTTTTTTATTGGAAATGAACATTACATGAAGAAGAAACAAGTTGCCAAAGTTCATTGTAATCCAAAATGTCAGGATTTTTAACTTTGAATTGCCCCCAAACATTCAAAACAACTTAGATTGACATAAAACTTTTACTACAATAACTAGACTAAAAGGAAAAAATAATTCAACAAATTTTATTGAATACAAACATTGGATGAATGAAATACAAGTTCCCAAAGTTACAACCATCAAAGGCAGTTTGGTGAACTCAAGTTGAACTTTTGAACTTTGATTGGCTTACAAAAAGTCATACACCTTGGATTGATCTGAAAATTTTATCACACAAACTAGAAGAGAGATTGCAAATTTCCCAACAAGTTTTATTGAATTTGGACATCGGAAGCAAAAATTATAGCACTTTGAAATGGACTTAAAATATGTGAAGACACTTTTGGTTCCCTAGGGCATTTTTGGGCTATGAAATTTGTGAAACAACACATTGAAATTTGTAAAGCATACATTATTCCACCTTTCTTTACTTGGTTTTTGAGACAAACAATTCCTTTCAACTATGTACCCAAAAGATGTCATAGAACTTTTGGGTGGTTAAATCTATTCTCTATTTTATTGTATCTATTCTATCATGATTCTCATTATATGACTTGGTTACAATATTAACTACTTATGAAAAAGACATAACATAAATTTTCTACTTTTATAAATCTTCTAAACCAAAAAGTAGTGTAATTATTTTCCAAGTTCCAAATATAATTTTTCCATTTTAATTACATATTTAGCACTTATAAACCACTATGTCATATGGACTAACAACTTCTTGTATTCAATGGCACCATGGCACCATTAATAATCCAATTTCTTAAAATTGCCACATGTTCTAATATTTACTTTTGAATCTAATATGATTAGTGAAAGAGAGAATTGCTTCCAAATATTTTCAAAGGAAAATAATTTTTAGTATGACAAACACTTAAACTTGAAAACATAATTTTCCAAAAAATTTTAGATTTCATTTAAAAATAAATTTCCACATCCCTTGTCCTATGCATTGGGTAAAACAACATTGACTCAAATACTATGGACTTAAGAAATTTATGATAATTGATTTTATGTTTACAAGAAAATTGATTTATTTTAAAGTTTTAAATGTCTCTTCAAGCTACTAGTAGTGAAACGATTAAACGAAGTCCTTTAAGTTTGAACTAGTTTGTGCATTGACTTATAATGGCAACAATTCAAAAAATGAGAAGTTATGTTGAACATTTGTATTCCAAAAGCCATATCACAAAAATGAGTGAAGAAATTATATAAACTAAATATAAAAGTTTTATAAGTTCATATGCATTGCACATTCAAACTTAAATTGATACTAAAATGCAATCATGATTCAAACATTCATGAATCTCAAAGTTTACAATGCATTAGACAATTTCAAAACTCATTCCTAAATGTGCTCAAATAGATTCTAAAATTTTCTTTATCACCTTTAATTATTTCGATCAAAAATCCTTTCACAATAGTTTTGTAAGACTTAATTCCAATGAAATCATTGTTCATCCTAAATTTAGTTTCTTTATCCTTTATTCTACTTGATGAGTGGTCACTCAACTATTTAGAATTTGTATTTGGTGAACAAGGGTGAGTAATAAGGAAATTGAGGGCCCTTCAAAATTAGATGGAAATCTCGAGCATGCCTAATTTGACAAGTAAGAGTGGCCATACTCTAAGAGCATCCTTGCCCACCTTGTTAAATAGATGACTTGTCAAATGGATGAACTTCTAAAGAGCCCAGCTTCAAAACCTCTTGTGGCTTATAAAACAAGGTTGTTTTGCAAGCCATAGCATAGCTTGCAAACTCTCCACTTCTTAAAAATCCCGCAACAGCAGCTCAGTGGGATTGAAAGAGGATGGCCCCCTCTCCCATTTTGCCAGTCACATCACTACCCATTTCGCAACCCCGGTGGTTGATGCTCTAAGTGGACAGGTGGAGATTCAATGTGAAGAACAAGGTGCATGAAGGAAAGACAATGGACATGAAGGCTACTTAATGTTTTGCACTAGTAGAATGCCATGCGACCAGAAACCACGAAACGATCATCCCCTCTCACACCCCGGGATGAATTGCCCCCTTCACTCAGACATCCCGATTTAACCCTAGAGAAAACACTGAAATTTTTTATTTGCCATGCATGATAAAATTTCCAAATTTTGAATTTATATTTGCAACCAAGAGACCTCAAATTAGCTAGGAAGGTAAATCAAGCAAGCACAAAAGAAGTTAAGGGTCATTTTCTTCACTGGAATGGCTCACTTGGGGAGGACGAGCGGCGGGGTCGGATCCCCCCGGCCCTGTCACGCCAAGATATTTGTTTTGCTTTCCCCATCGAAGACCAATTCCACCCTGCCTGCGCTGGACTGGACTTCCCCAGGAGTCCCCTTTTCCAACTTCCAATCCAGAAATCAGTTACAATTCCAAAGTAGTAAATCCCAAAATATCCCAATCCAAGAGACATGAACCATGCAAACTGCCGTCGTCCTCATCTCTTTACCGCAAACCAAGAATCATCTCCCCCACACACGTCGTTAAGGAAAATTCTAAACTACGGGCGGAATCAATTGGGCAAAAGCTATGCAAAGCATCTTCTGCCGTTTGTCATCTTCCTCCACAGCATCCCCTACTTATGACATCCCCCCTGCATGCTCCTCTACCACAAAGCTTCTCTATCGTAGCACCGCTTGACGTTGCTGATTGATTCTGTTTTCGCAAGCTTTGGGTTCGCAAGCTTTGAGCTTTGGGTGTGCAAAGCTTTGGTTGTTGCTTAATTTGTTGACGAGACGATGGCGGCAGTCATGGGAGTACAAGCAGCTGGCGTGGCCAAGGCGTTCGCCGCAGGCATGGACGTGACGAAGAATGTGGGCTCATCGTCAAGCTCTCTGTGTGGCTCCCCGATGGTCGCCATGGTGAAGCAGACGAAGAATACGAAGCAGGCGCGCGTCGTGAGCGCTTCCCTGTACTCCGACTCGCAGTACGACTTGAGCAACTACAAGTTCGCCCCCATCAAGGAGTCGATCGTGGCTCGCGAGATGACTCGTCGTTACATGACGGACATGATCACTCACGCAGACACGGACGTTGTTGTGGTGGGCGCGGGCTCCGCGGGCTTATCCTGCGCGTACGAGCTTTCGAAGAATCCCAACGTGAAGGTTGCGATTATCGAGCAATCCGTTTCCCCTGGTGGTGGCGCCTGGTTGGGTGGACAGCTGTTCTCAGCTATGATCGTCCGCAAACCAGCGCACCGTTTCCTCGACGAGATTGAGGTGCCGTACGAGGAGATGGAGAATTACGTGGTGATCAAGCACGCTGCGCTTTTCACTTCGACCATCATGAGTAAGCTCCTGGCGAGGCCGAATGTGAAGCTGTTTAATGCTGTTGCGGCGGAGGATTTGATCATTCGGGGCGACCGGGTGAGTGGGGTGGTGACGAACTGGGCGCTGGTGGCGCAAAACCATCACACGCAGTCGTGCATGGATCCGAATGTGATGGAGGCGAAAGTGGTGGTGTCGTCTTGTGGACATGACGGGCCGTTTGGAGCCACGGGCGTGAAGCGGTTGAGGAGTATCGGGATGATTGAGAGCGTGCCTGGGATGAAGTGTTTGGATATGAACGCGGCGGAGGACGCGATTGTGAAGCATACGCGTGAGGTCGTGCCGGGGATGATCGTCACGGGAATGGAAGTCGCCGAGATTGACGGATCACCGAGAATGGTCTGCACATTAAACCCCCTTGCATCCTCTCAATTCCTTATGTACAATTCTTCGCTCTTGCATCTCAGTTTCTTACAATTCTTCGCTCTTGCATCCCAATTTCTTGCAATTTCTCGCTCTTGCATCCCAATTTCCTGCAATTCCTTGTGCTCTTGCATCCCAATCAAGAAACTGGTGTAACCGACTTGCGTGTCTTCTTGGTCTTGTTTCCAGGGTCCGACATTCGGCGCCATGATGATCTCGGGCCAGAAAGCCGCACACTTGGCGCTCAAGGCCCTGGGTCTTCCCAACGAGCTTGACGGCAACTACAAGCCCAATGTCCACCCGGAGCTTGTGCTTGCCTCCACCGACGACCTCACCGCCTCTGCTTAGATTTCTGTTTCCGCCACGCACTCTGCTTCCCCAAGAGAGCGTTCTTGAGTTTCATGGCTGGTACTACCGTCTAGGTGTGTAAGTATGTAGATGTGATCGAATGGGCTGTTGTTCGTTCTCTCTGTGTTAGTAGTGGGGGGTAGGGTTGATCGTACCTCTTGATCTCACAGCGGCTTCTTCCTTTTGGAGGAATGCTTGTACCCTTTATTACTTGTGAATGGAAGGTTGTGCATGTTGCTAATGACGATGGCGCCAGGGGTGCTTGCTTCGAGCAGGCTGAGAGAGTCCCTTAAAACCTGATCAGGATAATACCTGCGAAGGGAGTGTGCCATTTGAACACTTGTTTGTGCAGGTGGACGCTTGGACATGCGTCTGGTGAGCGTGGAGGCACTTTCGATTGGCGATGGTGTATGTTCGATTTTCCTGTTGCATTTGTTTTTTTCAGCGTCTCTACACATGTTTGTAGATGGTTTTGTCTGTTTTTTCTTGGCACTAGGACGGTTTTGGCTTTCTCGATGTTGTGCAGGGGTGGTGATGGTGCTCGTCTGTGATATACTTATGTTGGAGCGTAGGAAGTGCAGAATAAGCAATCATGTGGGTGGAGGAGTTATCTTCGCCCTACCTTGTTTTGAAACATCGCCTTGGAGTTGAACCGCAGGGTTTCTTATTCTGCATGCTTCCCCGGATGGAGGTTTGCATAATTAGTGAGTTTAAGATATTTACTTTTCTTGTACAGTTGATGTTCTTCAGAGTTTTGGGCGAACTTGTGGCTTGTGCGGAGCTTGTGCTTCGATAGAGTTGTAGTTGCTAATGTCCACATTGTACTAATCGACTCTTCAGTAATATAAACTTGGAGTGAATCCAATTGTGTCTTCCATCGCATTGTCAGCACTTTGCACTGTCTTTCGTATCACTGAAAGTCCTTTTTGCCTGGAAGTTCGGGATGATTGTAATATGTCCAAATATTTATCTGTAAAGCCTTCTGCATGAGACGTGGAGGAACAGTGGTATGATAAGCTGAGGTAGTTAACGATTTGCGAATCTTGGTAGTTGCTAAAATAAGAGGATGCTTGAAACTTAAGAAACTCGTCATCAACATGTTGCGAACTTGCGACAAGAGCATGCAGATTTTGTAGAACATAGAATGAACGCTCTACTTTGTCCAACTAATGACGGAAGTAGGTGGACATTTTACTGCGGCTTTAGTACTGTAGTTACTTACAGTATCTTCGTAAAGTTTGGCTTATGTCCTTGTAGTGCTTCACAATCTTGCACTCCATACGCTCCATTTTACCACACATGCAGCTCTCAATCCTAACCTCAACAAGGACTGTAGGAAACAGTCAGTACGGGGGAAAAAAAAGAGAGCAACTTATGGTAAAGTAGGAGGCTCATAAGTCGATCACTTGAGCACTGGAACTGAATTTTGGGCAGGTGAAACTTCTCTTTCAGTAAATTTTCCTTGAAAGACGAGGAATTGACATCTAATCCAAGTTGTTTCATATGTTTTGGATTATTTTTCATTTAGTTATGAATTTTCAAATGAGAAGTGTCGTAGGTCCCTATTTATGATCCTAGGTCTTTCATAAAGTGTTCACTGCAACTTCCAAAGAGAAATGGGAAAAGTAAGGAGATTGATTGGCTCTTGCAATAATGAATAATATTTTTCTTGATTTTTTCAATGACTATGGAGGTCAATTTAAGAACCACCTCCAATCCATTCCAATGCCATTTATAAGGATGGTTCAAAATGCCTGAATGGAGTTGAGCCTCCTACCTTACATTTTAGAATCAGGCACTTTTTTAATTTTTTTCTTTCCTAAATCTTATTGTTTCTAAACATATTGGCACCATATTTAATTAATACTTATTTGATTTGTATTGCATCTAAGAAAATGCTTGTCTATGTGTGTTTTTTAACCCTTAAATGATGTCAAGGACGTGACCTTTCCAGCCTATGAATGACAAAGAATCTCTCCATGTAGGACAAAGGTGCAACTATTCATCCTCCAAATTTTGTGGGAAAAGGGAATATCTTCTATAGTAGCTTGTCTTCCAATTAATGTTTTTAAGAAAAAAAACTTAAGCCAACAATTCACACAATACCCAAATAGATGATTTCCGCGGTGAACAGCTTGTCGTTTAAAGGTTAATCTATTTTACATATCCATTTTAAACACACTTTGTAATCAAAATACAAGTGATTTGGGTCTTATAGTCCAATGTATCAAATATAATGAAGTTTGGGGATGTCTCATAGCAAGGCTATTTTATATATATATATATATATATATATATATATATATTCAATATAAAAAGTTAAATAGACAAGTAAAAATGCATCAAATATGCTAAAGTTTTGGGATGTCTCATAGACATGCTATTTTGTACAATCATAGCATCCAAGATAAGAAGCTTGACTAGAGAGGTATTTTTTTATTGAAATATAGAGAGTTATTATAAGAGATCAAAAAGTCCTTCAATGTAAAAAAAATATGTATAAGATTTTAGAAGCTTCACATTGTTCAAATTTTTGTTGAGGTAGTAAGCCTCACTTGCCCCCATGGTAATAGTGTCAAAGAAGAAGTTAGAAAATTGCATACAAGGCATCTTCATCTCACGTACTACATGTTATGGTAGGAAGTTCTAAGAGCGCATATTAAGTTCTAAAGGCGCCCACCTCTTCAAATGTACACTATTTGTACATGTTACTTTTTCATAGTCTTTAGCAATGTACAAACAATGTACGTTTTAAGAAGTGGGCAATTTTAGAGCCCAATATCATTTCAACTTCGAAATTTAATAACTAATTTCACAAAGCTCCAAAAAATATGAAACAACTTGGGTTAGATGCCAATTCCACTTGTCTTCCAAAGAAAATTTACTGAAAAATATTGCAAGAAGCTTCGCCTCCCCCAAATTCAGTTGCAACTGTTAAGTGGGCAATTTCTGGACCTGTTACCTTATTAAAAAAAGATGTTTGCAAAAGCAAATTACCCCACAACATAAGAACTGTGCCACCACATACATGTAGTAATTAATGTTTACTACAGTGCCAACCAATCATTAAAACATACGTGGTGGTCATTTTTATTAAGACTACACTAAATAGTGAAATTAGGTTGCCTCTTTAATTAGGTTGCCTTACCCTAGCAAATTACCTTATGACTCATTGGCTCGGCCAGATAGAAGCACATGCCATCTTCTAAGCTCAAGCCATGAACCTTACACCAACCCACAGAACCCACATGGCTGCATCATTGTACAGTAAATGTAAATATTTATATAGTGTACAATGTTGAGATAATAGTGTGGGGCAACCTAATTTCACTATTTATTGTAGTTAAACCACGTATATGTGGTAACTATTAATTTCCATCACATTATCAAATCTATGGTGTATAATCCAGTATCTGAATGTGAAATTAAGGCTTCTTTAAAGCTTGGGAGGGTAGGTAGGATTTTACACAGATCTGGTTGGGCCCCATATTAAGTATGGGTATTCACCATTCTTCATAAAAAAATAATTTTAGACATAAATCTTTCTCTTTAGTTAAGGAAAAAAATATACAATTAAAAATTTCAAAATACGTCTAAAATGTGGCAATTAATGAGTATTTCGTATACTTGTCTAAACTAAATCCATCCAAGCAATGAAACTCGGAAAGGGAGAGGGTTAAGATTATTAATCATGTACTTTAAAAAAAAACTAAGACATTGGCAATTGAATTGTGACCAAGAATTAATAGCATATTTCATTTAGATGTTATTTTGACATTTATCCCTACAATAGGCTTACTAGTGCCAATTTTGGTAGTTCAATGACTTAACCCATGAAGAATCCAGCATCTTTTTTTTCGATCGATTAATGACAAAGAATCTTTTCATGTGAGATAGAATTGCAACTATTTATCCTCCAAATTTTGTGTGAAAAGAGGAAGTCTTCTCAACAATTTGATTTCTAATTAATTCTTCAAGATTTTTTTAAACCAATGATTTGGACAAATACCAAAATGGATGATTTCTACGGTCACCAATTTGTCCTTTGAGGGTTAGAACAATGTTGTATGAAGATAGAAATTTATTTTTCATCCAAATTTGTTGAGGGAGTTTCTTGAACAAATTTGGAGCTAATGAAGTTGTCTTTTGCAAGTGCATGCTATATAGGCGTATCTAGGAGTGCACAATTTGTAATAGGCTATGGAATTCCTAAAGCCTACATAATCCCATTATAGGGGCAACTTTTGCATTATACACTCAAAGTTGCATTCCTTGGAGCTAATGATATTTAGAAATTCCTTCTTATAGTATTGTTGACTTTTCTAGAGAAGAAGATATTGTAAAAATATAACTCCTAATATTGCCTTTTAGTGTAGTTTTGAAACTTGTACCTTCTTGATTTCAATTTCAATTTTAGCCCCCAAAATGATTCTTTGGGGGAATTGAGCCACTTAATGAAATAATGCTTATCAAATCTAGTTTCTATTATAATTTGAAAATTCCTAAAATTAAATTATTTATTGCAATTTGAACTTTGAATTTATAACCACAATTCAAGAATTTTTTAAATAATTATAAAAATGAAATAATAAAAATGATGTTCTACTTTGTAAGCTATATCTATGGTGAAATTTTCAAATTTTTTCAAATTTTTTCAGTATTTGATATGAATTTTTTCCACTAATTCTTCAAATATCTATAGTAATTTCAAATTTCTACAAAAAAATCTAAAAATTTGGCAACTTCAAAGAGCGCAAGTAATTTAATGTTTGAGATTTAATTGTAAATTATTTTATTCATAAATATGTAGAAAATATGATTCTATAGAGTGAAGGATTTTGAAATTTGAGTTAGTAGTCATGTGCCCATCTTTTTACCTTAGTATGTTCAAATACAACACTATACATGTAGAATATAAGACCATGGATAGTATTTTTCCATACATGTAGGAGGTATAATTATGATTCAAATAGAGATTGTTATGTATTATCACATCTAGATAATATGAGGACAAATTTTGATACCATTGTATGTTCAAATCATGCATTTGTTATATTAAATATGCAAAAACAATAAATTGTAAACACTTAAAGGATGTGACCTTCATGACCAAGGTAGTCACCAAATAGAATGAATAAAAGCTTTGCATGTACACAATAATACATATTCAAAAATATAGATGAACAATAAAATAAATAAATAAAATCATAGTAAATTTTACTCTTTTGTATTTTAAAGATCATATACATAAACATATAGTGAATGAATTTATAGCTTCCTCATTGCAATTTTAAACATAGATGAAAATGAACAAATACAATCAATGTTGTTAGAAAAATCTTCAAATATATTTACAACATGTTAATATGCATAGAAAAATAGGAAATTTTGGTATTTACAAGAATTGTAAGCAACTATTTTAGTGTATGACAATGCAATGCATTCAAATATCATGTTGTAATTGTCCAGTGAAAAGATGCGAACAACATGTTTTTGATTAATCCCCCCATTTTTATTGTCAAAAACTACAAACCATTGATCTACTCACAAAAACAAATGAAACCAATTCCCAAGTTGTTGATTTGGAGTACAAATATAGATATAAATATGGGTATGAATACAAATATGGAGGATGTGTATGGATATATGAATATGAATACAAATACAACAATATGACGATACAAAATATCCCATATCAATTGCATATCCCATCCCATATCATTTTGAAATTACAAATAGAGGTGTTGGTTAGGATTAAGGTTGGAATTAGGATTGGGTTGAATTTGGATTGGAGTAGGGGTGAAATTTTAAAAAAATATTTAAATTGGGTTTAATTGTCACATATAAATTCTATCTCACTATGCATTCAAAAGACTATTTATAGATCTATGATGGACAATAACAAAAGAAATGTTAAAAAATTCCCTTTTATGTACATACTTTTATTATAAGTATTGTAAATTTCAATAGTATTTAGCTTCATAACCATTCATTTAAATCTATGAAAACTCTTGTAATTATTATTTTTTAAAGTGATTATTATCCATTTTATTAATAATAGCTTTCAAAAATATTGATGACATTTACATATTAATATATGTCTTTGATTTTATAAATAGTGGATTTATGTAGAAATCATTCACTAGAGAAATACAACCTTGGGTTGCAATTTGAGCTTGTTCACATTCTTTGACTAGTATTGGCTTAAATTGTCTTGACCATGTTCATACTCCTCGACAAGTACTAGCTTGAATTTGTCTTGACCACATTCGTATTCTTTGGCAAGTACTAGTTTGAATTTGTCTTGACTGCGTTCACACTCTTTGACAAATACTGGTTTGAATTTGTCTTGACCACGATCACACTCTTCAATAAACATTCACTTGAATTTCCTTTGTTGACATCTACAATCTTAAAAAAATGATTTTTGGATTTCTTAGACGTACGAGCGAAGAGATTTTTGCATTTTGACATCAAATGATTGTTAGCTAAAATTTCCACTGGAATTTGTGTGTCATCAGCAACATTAAAATTTAGACCAAGTTCTAAATCAATAAATGCCTCCCACCTCAATATTCCAATTGGATCCATATTTTATTTTGAAAGAGATTGTAGTTCGAAATTCTAAAGTAATTAAAACACCTTAACAATAAAATAGAAATTATATCAAAACTAACCACTTAGAGAAATTTTTGCTTGTTTGATATATATCATACAGTCACATGAAAGTTACAATACATGCTATTTGAATAAAATAATGGATTAAAAGGATTAATGTTTTATTTATACCTAAATTTTGTCAAACTAAAGTAATAGAAAAAGTAAAAACATTGAAAAAAATAAAAAAGAGCTTAAAGTAAAATAAAATAATTTTAAATTCAAATAAATGTTTGAATTTAAATTAATTAACTTTTTAATACATAAAATTATTCAAATTTAAAAAAATATTAAGCTTCATCATGTAGTAGATTTATCAACAAAAGATTTAGACCTATTAGGAGACCTTTTCTTTGAAAAATCATAAAATATAGGTAATAAACAAATCTAATCTATTTATTTTTCAATAACAAGATGGTATGATTGTTAAAAAAAATTTAGCAAAATTTTTCCCACATAGGTATTTATGCATAGGAAGCATAGCTTTTGCTTCTAAACACCAACTGACATAAAAATATTATTCTCTAAAAGCTTGTACATTCACTTTTCTTCAAAAAAATTTGGAGAAAAAAGCAAAAGATTGACCTAATTGGAACCTAAAAATCTCCTAAAACCATTACAATACTTTGTTCCTTTAGTGTTTAAAATGTTTGACATATGTTCGATTAGCATATGCTCCATAGTTTCAAGGTATGTTAATAAAATATTTATATAATTGATATATTTCAAGGAACTATTATATTTTGGAGAATATTCATCATGATTGAGTTGTGAAGAAGTCTTCCTATTGTAAAAGATCATACAAAGATCCCCTATTAATGATTTTATAAAAGATTTTTTTTGTCACACCTAGCATTATACAAGGCAAAATAACAATATTTACATTTGAGTTTTTAAGTTTTTTAAATTTTTTGGCCAATTGACAATTCTACAAGCAATGAGACGAGGGTTACACCATTCTTGACCTTTAAAAAAATGCCCTACATATCATTAATTAGACTACATATAATTATTATGACAATATGAATACCTTACAATTTTTTTGGAAGTTGTTCAAAAGTTTATGAAAAAAAAACACTTTATGGATTTTTTTAATAAGTTTCATTTAAGCCCTAAACCGCTATCAATGCATAAAACATCACAAATAAAATTTGTATGAGCCATACATGTACTATATAGCTACATAAAAACCTTAACATATACATATATATATATATATATATATATATATATATATATATATATATATATATATATATATATATATATATATATATATATATATATATTTGAGTGTAGTAATAGAAAATTAAAATTCAATATTAAACAATTGTCTTTTTATTGTTTTTATAAGAAAAAACAATTTAAAACACCATACAACAATGCTAGCTATGAACATGGAATTGCAAACATATGAGTTTTGAGCATATGTATAAGTGGATATCCTACAACCATTGAATTGAAGGTGCTTACAACTAAAAAACCTATAATATAGGTATTATAAAGTAAGTATCCTATAACCATTAAAGGTATCTGTAATATAGACATCCATTACATGGATGTATGGCCTTCTAGTTGCATGTACTTATCGTCTTAGGCTCACTTAATAGCACCCCCCAAACACCATATCCTAAAACAATATTCAATTATCTATTTCTATTACTTTTTTGGTAGATTTCACTACAAAAAACAAGGGTATAAATTACTTATTCATGACTACAAGTACAACAATGACTACAAAATGATTGTTTTGCAATCATTGTGATGAGAAATGACTACTACAATCATTGTGGACAAATCCTTGCATTTAGTGAAGTTTTTTTTAGTGTTTAATCATTAAATCTTTACTTAACTTTGAATATATTTTTACTAAATCTTTTAATAAAAAACTTCACTAATTGCAAGGTCACAATGTTTTAAATTTGGTAACAAGTTTTTTTAGCCTGTCTTGGAAGAAAAAAAATTTCAATTAAAAGAGATAAGCATGTTAGAATTAAAATACTTGTAAGCTTAAAAACTATATCATCTAATGGATTAAGTTTAAAAAAAATTATTTCATGGATTACTAGTTTGAACCAAGGTGATGGTTATATAGATATTTTAAAAGGTCAGTTAGTAATATTTTGCTATTAGGTGATCTTACAATTTTTAATTTTATGGCTCAGGGATTTTGAATTGTTTTCCTTTTAAATTTGGCTAGTTACTATTTCACCACTCCTCTGTTACAAACTATAAGGAATTAAATCAACTCTAATTGTGTATTTCCATTTTGATATATGTCTCTTGATATTATCACCCCTCAATTTTGATTTGGCTCAATGTCATTGGCTTGTTTTACTCTTTGAGCTTCATCATATACATTGCTTAACCTCAAAAGAACAAGCCTACAATCACTTTTTCAAACTTCAAAGTACCACCCATTTTTCAACTATGTACAAATGAATTTATTTTAGTTATTTTTCAAGATATGTTTTAAAATTTTGAAATTATCTCCATGTGTCATGTGTCTACACTAGAGTGAAGAACATTATAGTGCAAAATAATTTATCATTTTATTTTGATAAATTAGTCCCCAATTTCAAATATCAATACAAAATTGAATTTTAGGACATTTTTAATTTTTCAAATTAAAGTGAAAATCAAAGTTGATAAACTTCATTTCATTTGTTGGTCTAAAATTGAAAATAGATATTTCATATATGTCTAAATTGAGACTAAAAGAAAGGAGTTGAAGTTGCCCAAATCCATTGTAAGGTGATCTATGGATATGTTTTTTTTTATCTAAAAGAACTTTATAAGGAGGGAATATTCGACACTTTTCATTGAATTAGGTTCAAGAAAACATCTACTTAAAATTAGATGAAGCATAGTTTTTCCATCTTTGAAGACTCTCTATGCAAAATGTCCTTCGAAGTATTTCAAAGATAACTCATTTTTTGATTCAGGAGTAAGAATTAATGGGGTATAATTTGAGTACTAAGGAATATAGTATATGTATGGTGCCAAAGGCCTTTTGACACCACTCTCTTACACTATTCCCTCTTTTTACTAGTGATTGTATTAATTTGGCACTTGTCTTTGATAATTTAAAGAATGAAATGAAAATGATGACATTTGATTGTTTGGATTACATTAGCTAAGTTATAATTGCCTCATCTTATCTCAGTCTTCAAATGAAGTATTCCCCCACTCCATCTTGATATGATTGTCCACAATTTTGTTGATATTTTCTTGAGCCAATTTCATTAACCATATTGTGAAAAAGATAATTAATCCCTAAAGGTATTTGACTATGTTTTCACCAAAAACACTCCAAAATTGTCATTTCTAGTACAAGTACCAAATTTTAGAAAAAAAACATTTTTGGACACATGTAACCATAGGATCTTTTAATATTCTAGTTTGAAAAGATGTGGAAAAAATTCTGATATTTCCATTGTGTAGATTGCAAGATATTCGTGTTTGAAGTGACAAAAATCCTTTTTTTGGCCTTGCAAAAATCTAGGTAGCTACACTTCACAAGGTCTCATTTGTATGAAAAAGTCCAAAATGATGGTACTTCTTTGGGTTCATTCTTCAAGCCAGGTTGGCTACATTCTTGAAAAAATTTAGAACATTTGGAATTGTACAACATTTAGGAAAAATATAGTGAATAGAAATAAGTAGAGAATGATTCAAAATACTAAATTGTTAAGAATTTAGCTATGGAATTGAAAAATGCCAATTCCAATGGTTGCAATGTTATAATAAGAAATCAACATCATATGATTTTATTTTTTTCCAAAAATATTGAAAATTGAGTTGAATAAGGAAGTTCAAAGTTTATTTCATAATAGAGAAATCATGACCACCTACAAACTAAAACTCCTCATAACTTTCATCTTGTTAATCAAAATGGAATGATTTAAATCTTTTCACATTTATATAAATCTAAAAATTGTAGAAAAACAAGTTCAAAATTTTATTTCTTAAAAAAGTGATTTTTGTGAGCCACCCGCCAAAGCATTAAAAAGTACATATCATGGAATAACTTTTTAACCATGTAATCAAAAATTATGAAAATTGTTGCACCTTAAAGCTACTCTTCTATCACACGTTGTGCAAAAATTTCAAAGGAAAAAAATCCCTTTCATAGTGAGTTGTCCAAATTGCTATATTGCCCCAAAATGCAATTTAGTGCTTTAGGGATTAAGAAAGGTTCCAAATTTTGTATCACTATTGTAGAATCATGAACATTGCATGTATTCATTGCAACCTAATTAAAATTAGCCACAAGGAAGTATTTCTTTGACCTACTCAAAACAACCTTAAAAAAGCATGACATTCAAAGAGGACAATCATTTCAAAGAGTATTCTTTGTAGTGGTTTAGACTCATAAACATTTATGGTGATAATGGCTCTCATCTAAAACAACATCAAGGGCCATGTAGGTATGGTTTATAATTAGCAATGAAAGTGTAAAATTGTGATAACATTACATTTTTGTATTTAACCCCTAAAGTCCCATTGTCCCTAAGGGCACAAAATGGATTTCAGGTACGCTCCTATGATCTCAATTTCTATTGAAACTTTTTGAAACTTTCCCATAAGATAGAAAAACTTATGAGCTTTCTGGAAATATAATTTTTATTTTAATCGATGCCTGGGAGCAAAAGCTATGCCACAATAACCTCAAAGTGGGGGAGACCGGGCAGCAAAAAAAATCCACAAAAAATTGAAATAAAAATTTTAATATTTTTTTCTTGTAGATTATTTTTTTTGGTAAATAAAAAGCTTTAATTCATTCCATTTGGATCAAAGATGTGAAAGTTATGGAGCTTCTTGTTTAGCGGGCAATCATAGCAACTTCTTGAAAGAAATGAATTGCTTTCACTTTGAATGCTAATATCTTTCAATCTATACGGTCAAAAATCACAAAAAAATCATCACATGATCTAAGATAAGTGTAGAATAAGATCCTATGATCATATTCATTTTAAAATTTTAAAATTTATTTTGTAGGTGACTGTAGTAAAAGTGGTAGTTTAGAGTGGTTTTGACACAAAAATGGCCTTGGGACTTTAGGGGTTAATAGAGTTCTTAGGGTTGGATAAGAAGAGTCTTTAAGTCCTATTTGTAGAAGGTACACTTCAATTGCATCAACTTCCCACCTTGATGGGATTCCATTAAACTTTCTATAGTTGACAATATGTTGCTAAGTGTCAAAATATGTTTTTAGTGATAAAATTTGTTCTAATTTTTTTTATTGACTAAATTTTCATTCATTTTGAATGATGTATCATCAAATTGACTACCTTTCATCTAATTCCGACTACAAAAAATACCATTGATAGCCATTTGCATCTTGGATTACATTATTTTTTTGTGAAGAAACATTTTAGATTTGATTATATTATGATATACCTTTGAACATCTTCTAATCTTTTACTTAGACTTTTATTCTTTCATCTGTGGAATGATCTTTTATTAATTCTCTCTTTGATCCTAAAACACCTAGGAGGTCAAAAAATGACTAGTGGATGATATTTTGTTCTTTTAGAAGATGGAAAAATAATAATTTTTCATCCAATTTGGGAGGGGACTTGGTTGAGTGTTTTTGCAAGAAGGTGGCATTAGAAATTCTCTTTGAGCTATATTAACAACTTTTCTACATAGGAAGTTGCTAAAATTACATAAAATCATGTAGTCTATTTTACAACTTCTAGCTCTTTGTTTTTTTATGCGAAAGTCAACTATAATAATAATTTTTAAAGAAATTGAGTTCTTTTGAAGAAACAATCTAATGAAGTGCAATATCTACTCCAATTATTTTTAATTCTTAAAATTAAATATTTTACTGAAATTTAAACTCAAGATCAATAATCATGGTCTATTAAATTTTTTAGTTATAGGAATACTCAATTAATCATTTAATCTCATGATAATTTAAAGTAATACATACATATATCATGTATGGAAAAAATTTCAAATTTATTGGGCTAAATTTTTGTATTTGATATGAATTTTATTTATTTTTGAAAAAATAAATCACAAATAATCCCAAATTCTCACTAAAAAATTTGTAAGAAATAGAAGGTATATGATTTCATCTCTTAAAAATAAATATAAGTAGCCAAATTGACACATTTTTCTAAAAGAAAATCGTATTATTGATAGTTTGTTGAACAATAAAGTTTAGTAGTAAATTTTTTTGAATTTAAATTAATTTAATATTAATAAAGTAAAAAATTAATGTTTACAAATTTAATAAATTATATTGATTTATTTCTATATTTTTATTTTCAAAATGAATCATTTCAAATTTAAATGTACAACCTTTGATTTTTCAAGTTTATTAATTAGCTATGATCGACAATGATTTTGCAACTCTAGATTCTTGAAATTCAGGAATTTATAGATTATAAAACTTTAAATCATCTATATTTTAAAACTTCATAATATAAATTTTTAAGCTGATTATACTTATATGAAAAGAGAACAATGCAACAAAAACATTAATCTTTCTATTTATGCAAAATATTTAATTTTATAGTGTCATTATATTTGCAATGATATGTAGTATTACTAATGGCTTAATCAAATATAAAGTATTCAATAGACTATTGTGAACAACAAATCCACATATCACTACGTTGAAGACTCTTGATTGAAATAAAGGTATAAAATTTATTTTGCGATCATGAATAATGTATTGGTTGCCATATGAGTTTTTTGAATTGAAATTGCAATTCTTTTGAATTAGTGACATTCAACAATGATGCTATTACTCTAAATTGTCAACTCCCTAGCACATTGGATTATGCCTAATGATCTTTGATTCTTTTGCATTTTCATTAAAAAATGTCTTAAATGCACAATGATTGAAAGATTTAAATAATTTTCATTAAAAAAAAAGTTTTGTACTATAGTTGTTGAAAAAACAAAATATTTCACAACTAAAAACATATTGAAGTGCTTTTAGATTTGATTATGATATACGAAATGCAATATATGCAATACATACAAGTACATGGTATACAAATACAAACATATATGGATATATGATATATGATATAATGGTATGATATACATATACAGATATTGATATGGAATACAATGTCAATATTCCATATTGATTGCAATCACAACAACTTCCAAAAAAATATAAATAAGGAGGGGTACAAAATGAATTTTATAAGCACAATTTATTCATTCATTCATTTCAAAAGTGAATTAATTAATCAACATATCATCTTTTGTCACAATGTGCTCAAAATAATATTAGTAATATTAGTTATTAGTTTTAATTGCTAGTTATGATAATTATAGATGCACTTAAGATATGAGTCCCTATTATTGCCACTTCAGAAGCCACTCAATTTGTGCCACTTCAAAAGCCACTATATATTAGTAGTATACATTTCAAATATTCAAATGCATTTTATAGATATATAGTAGCAACAAAGTAGCACAAACATTTATAAGATACTAATTATAAGGTCTTGTACCTTACCCTAACTTACTTGTTTGGATATATACATCTATAATCAACATTGTCCAAAATAAAACACTTGTATTTAGACCAAAAACCAAGATATTGATAATAAAAGATGTACACAATCAAAACATGAGTGATTTGAGAGCCTATTTTTTAGATCACTAATAGACCAATCATGCCTTAGCATTTACTCCAAGGACAATAATCTCAGTTAGTAGTGAGAGTTTTCCCTTATCAAATCAAATGATTGTGCTTAGACTACAAAAATCATGAAGAATTGCATCATAAGGCTCATGGGTCCTATGAGTCCAACAAACACAATTAGTTTTGGCTATTTCATAGTGGTAGATTTAAGGATATTTGGGTATGATTCTTTTTATTTTTGGTACATCTAGAGATAGTACTCAAAGAATTCATGACTTATTCATACATTGTCTAAATAGTGCTTGTTAATTGCTCATTGCCTAAGGGGACCAAAAGTGTCTTGACATAGTTTCAAGTCTAATTTAAAGTGTTATATATAACTTTTGCATCTAATGTCCGAATTCAATAAAACTTGTTGGGAAATTTGTGCTCTCTTCTGGTTTGTGTGGTAAAATTTTCAGATCAATCCAAGATGTACTGATTTCTTGAAAGCCAATTGAAGTTCATAGGTTCAATTTGATTTAACCAAACTACATTAGGAAGCAGAAACTTGGGGGGCTTGTATCTCCTTCATCCAATGTTTATTTTCAATAAAAATTTGTTCAATTATGTTTCCTTTGAAGTCTAGTTATTGTGGTAAAGTTTTCATATCAGTCAAAGTTGTTTCGAATGTTTGGGAGCAATTCAAAGTTCAAAATCTAGATATTTTTGGATTACAGTGAACTTTGGCGTCTTGTTTCTTCTTCATATAGTGTCAATTTTCAATTAATTTTTTTTGAAAAGTTGCACATACTAGTCTAGTTTATATGGCTAAAATTTCACATCAATTCAAGAAGTTATAAGTGATTGAAAAGCATTTTAGTAAAAAGAATTTCAACCCTACAAGTGATTTTTGCAACTTTTCTTGCTATTTTTTAACATTTCAAAGCCATTTTGCAAACATAATGAATCAAATTAATGATATTTTCTTTCAACAATGTATTTGTATGGTGGTTTTGAATCACTTTATAGTTTAAAGTTTTTTCATTTGAGTAGGTTTAGAAATCAAATTTCGCCTTCAAATCTATTGCTAGGAAAATTTCAGTATATATCCTTTTTCAATACTAAAATATTATAATCTTGCAATTTACGTGGTCAAATATTGAAATTTGATTCATGTCATTTACAACACATACACTACAAGGTTTAGCAATTGAAATATCTATAATTTAGTGACATTTAGGTCTATATCACTTCAAAAGCAATGATGCTTTTGAACTCAAATAGGCCTTAGGTAACGAGGGGTTAAAGCACATGAGAATCTCCTTTATTGTCATTGATCTTGTGTTGGTAAACAAAAACTAGTTGCCATTAATCTCAACAACATGATCTTAGTTGCAAATTGATATTAGAGTTTAGGGTTTAGGGTTTCTTCATTGTAGAAGGACAACTAGATCATGGTGGCCAACTTTGAAAATTGTTTGGGTGCCTAAACTCAAAGGCTAAGGCATTAATTGTCAACCATGCCTGAAACCCAATTAATAGAAATGCAGTATTTACAACTAAGGTTAGAATGGATTTCCAATTGAAGCTTGAAATGTATGTTTTTGGTTTTTTACAAGGTTGGAACTAATAAGATTTTGACACATGTCTCAAAATAGTGAGCAAGAAAGGAGGAAGTAGTGAGTGGAAAAGTAGTTCTTGAATGATCATAAGTAGAAGACTCTAAACATTGGCTATTGGTGAAGTGCACTTTTTAGCTCCCAAAATTCACAATAATTTCAATTTTGGGAATAAAATTCTAATGTTTTTTTTGCTATCCCCGTATTTTCTATCTTCCAACATGGGAAAAATGTCTACCACCTTATGCTATGCATACCATGTACTCCAAAATTGCTTAAATGATTGGTTGTTGGTGCCTCAACCTTAATTCACAAATGCTTGATTAGTTTTGTCAATTGCAAGTTGTAGAGTAAACCAACCATTCACTTCACACATCGAAGAACCTTACAACAACCGTTGCCAATTACTGCACATTGACTGCATGATTCAACAACCAATTCAATTGTGATGGGAACAAAATTTTGAATTAGTGCCCAATGATTGCACATTGTGCATTGACTAGATTTCAAGTGCATCACCTTTAACCTCTAAAGGACCATTTGTCCCCTCGGGGGACAATTTGGATTTGGGTAGGTTCCTATTGTCTCAATTTGGATCTGAGCAGGTTCCTATTTTTTTGGTTTTCTTAGATGAACGCAATAAAAGTGATAGTTCTAAGTGGTTTTTGACAAAACACACCCTTGAGGCTTTAGGGGTTAAATTGCCATAAAATCTGTAGGAAGAAATCATTTTGCATTTTTCTCGAAAGGCGAATCTTAACATGGCATTTAATAGTTACGCCAAACTTCAAAACATGCAAGTCTCTATATTTATGTGGAGAAGGATTTGAATTCTGTTTCTTGCGATGATTGAAAAGTTTACAATAGGTGTACACCGTTGTACAAGTAGATCACCACCAGCACCACTGCGGAGGCTCAAATTACAAAGATCTGACAAAGCCGACTCGCTCCAGCAGACAATGGTCTCCCTGCATTGTGTGTGGGGTTCTGAGCCTCTGAATTCCAAGGTGAGAGGGGGATCACAGCAGCCAACAAGCGTACGATGGATGGCGTAAGGTAACTGCACCTAAAATGGGCCACTCCTCAGAATTGACCCCTATTTTTGAAGCAAAGCTGAACAGGGAGCAATATTCGGAAAAAATTGGTGGCTACTTCAAAGTTAGCTAGAGGAATTGGGAAAAAAAACTGGTTGCAATCTGAAACCATCGGCAAAAAAACAAACGGTGCAAAAATCTATAAAATTTCTATTTTCAGTAAAAAATAGAGAAAATATCTGGACTTAGTTCTTCAAAAACTGGTTCAATATGAGAATTAAAGGAAACTAACTGGTAAAACTCAAAAAAATTCCCGAACTATGATAGGGAGGATACCCAAAATGAAGCGGTATGACAAAAACAAATGTAAAGTGAATTTTGAGAAGTGTGCAACTCTATTTAAGGTAACTACACCTAAAATGGACCACTCTTCAAAATCGATCCTTATTTTGGAAAGTGAAGTTGAATAGGGAGGATACCCAAAATAAAGCACATGTTAAGAACAAATGTAAAGTGAATTTTGAGAAGTGTGCAACTCTATTTAAGGTAATTGCACCTAAAATGGACCACTCCTCAAAATCAATCCCTATTTTTGAAAGTGAAGCTGAATAGGGGGATATCCAAAATGAAGCGCATGACAAGAACAAATGTAAGGTGAATTTTGAGAAGTGTGCAACTCTATTTAAGGTACCTTCCGTATTCAACTTTGCTTAAAAAATAGGGATCAATTTTGAAGAGTGGTTCATTTTAGGTGCAATTACCCAAAATGAAGCGCATGACAAGAACAAATGTAAAGTGAACTTTGAAAAGTGTGCAACTCTATTTATAGTATTGTAGAGGTGGCACCCTTAAAAGTGGACAATTTTGGGTACTCTTTCTATTGCTTTAACTTCTTTTATAAGAATTAAAATTTAGAACGTGGAATATAATTTTGTTATTTAAATACTAATGAAATACTTATAATATTATAAAATTTCAATTCTAACACATAGACATAGAGCTTGCAATTGTAATAATTCTTTGAATTTTTGAAAATTTCAAAATGGAGTAAATCCTTTTGGGGGGGTCAAACTTCATTTTTAAAAAGTTTAAATCAAATACTCACTGAAAATTAGATATTTTAAAAGTTACAATCAAATACTGACTGAAAATTAGATATTTTAAAAGTTACGATCCAATACTGACTGAAAATTAGATATTTTAAAAGTTACAATTCAAGATTGACCAAGGTCCATCCTCTTTTTTGGTGTGAAACTTTAGGACTTTATTCACGCTGGTCTCACTAACAGTCTTGACAACTGGTCCTATCAGCTGTTTTTAATTTAATTTTCTTTATCGGCACAAATGGCGTTCCCTCATTCGTTCTTGACTTTTTTTTTTCTTTTTTAAATGATTTTTCCGGCACTTTTGCTGCAGCGGAAGAACCTCATGAGCGGAGTTGCCTACTCTCAATCGCTTAGTCGGAGACGAGCTTCGAGTATGTGCGATCGCAACGTTTCAATTGTCGATGCATTTAGGGTTTCAATCTTTGGCAGAAATTTTCTTCAGGCGTGGTAACCACGGCACTAGTACGCATTTTAGGGTTACAATCTTTTGCAGAGAATCACTTCAGGCGTGGTAGCTATGGCTCAAGTACGCATTAGTCCTCCCGGTGTGTGTTTGGAAGGAAGCATTGATGTTTTTTAGGGTTCAAGTGTTTGCAGTAACATACTCGCTTAATTGCTATGGCTCAAGGAATTAATCCTCACAGGTGTGCACGCAAGTTGGCGGTGATTTGTTTTCGATCGGTGACACGAATTGGCAGCAGCAATAAGGTTTGATGTGGAGAGTTTTTATTGATGTTAGAGGTGGAGTTTTTATTTTGGAAGGAACGAGGGGGCCAGAAGGGCATCAGGATGATTGAAAATGACGATGGCATTCTTCACGAAGAAGGGTTTGTTGGTGAATTTTGTGACTTTGTGCCTGTACGTCGCGATGGGGAGGCTTTCGGGCACGCTGTCCGTGGTCTCCGATCTGGCTTCATCGCCTATTTGGGCGCCATCGGGGCTTATGGTGGCGATTGTGTTGATACATGGCTATAATGTGTGGTTGGGCGGGTTCTTGGGCAATGTGGTCATCAATTTCTGGTATTTCCATACCAAGGATCCGAAGAATTACCTGCCTTTCATCGTCTCCGCTGCTGTGTTCTCCACTCTGGAAGCTTTGACCTGTGGCTGGTTGCTGAACCATCCTTTGAAATGGATGGAGGGTCGGCTGATCTTGCCTCCTCAGGTATGGGCGTCCACTGAATTTGGCCTAATTTTTCATGTGTCGGTGCTTTCTAGGTTCAAGGTAGAGGTGCTGAAATCATTGTCCGCTGTCCTCACTGACCCCTGTTACGAAGACCAGCTCATCTAGTCATAGCTGGAGTTTTTCGCAAGTGGTTTAATCAATACGATGCATGACTTAGCTGAGATGTCTATGGCCACTGCCCTTTGAATGGAAATGCGGTCGTTTATTATGCTTACAGTGATCTAGACCACTTTGTATTGTATTATAGAGGATCCGGAGGAGGAAACCCTTCCAGTCCCGATGCTTTGAAGACCCTCATAAATTGCAATTAGCAAAGCAACTAGGTTTTTTGATATGGCCGAAATGGTCACTAGGTTGCAAGCCGTCCTGCTTAGGATCTGATATTATTTTACGAAAGAGTGACTCCTGGGGATTATCTCATTGAGCTTTTTTTTTCTGAATATTCTAAGGTCCTGTAAACTTCAGAGAGGACTTCAGTGCCTTTTCTTATTCTATAGAATGCCGGGTCTGCACTGTCGGTCTTCTGTATTATACCTATATCTACAATCTCCCTCTTAGAAATTTATAAATAGTGATAGAGTTTGATCTCCACAGATTTGTCTCATGTACTCAAAGATCTCTGTAAGGAACGGTACATGGCCCAAAAATCACGCTCCTAAATATGTTGTAATGCTTAAACGGTATCCTCTACCTTTAAGGATTTTGTGTTGGCAAGGTTTTTGGATGAGCCTCTAATATTGGTGGATGATATCGTGCAGGAAAGCAAGAAAGGAGCTTTGACAGTGGACACTCTGCACGATGCGATGTGGCTGTTCATCGTGGTGCCATTCGTGAGCTTCATTTGCGGATCCTGCAATGCATTTTCTCTTTGCATTTTCGACCTGGTCCCCTGGGACAGGTTGTTGTTCGTGTGGCCAAGCTGGGTACTTGGGGACCTGTCGGCAATTCTCTGCGTTGCTCCTTGTATTCTCCACTTGTGGAACATCTTGCATCCCGACATGTTGCCAATTTTGGGTGAACCTAGGGAATCCAGGGCTTGTGTGGAGTTATCTCAGGTGCAGTGACGTTGCTTTGTTATTTCAATTTATTACGCAATCTTACTTTCGATAGTCATTCATTGGCAGAATATTCTAGATTATTGAAGAGTTTTGTACCGACATTATATATTTGGTACATTTTTAGCTCATATCAACGTATATATTTTAGCAAATCCTTCACTTTTCGACGATTTCCCTTTAAGCTCCTGTAATGAAATCTTTTCTAGTCTTAAATTTGTGCAATTAATTTCATTACTCAGGTGGAGGAGCATTCTCAGCATAATACTGAATTTGAAGATGGGAGTTCTCCTTCAAAGGCAGTGGAAGGAGATGTTGCTCTTCGGAGTATGCATAGTGGGGTATCTCTGTTGCCCTGGAATGGTTTGGAGACTTTCCAGGAGGGTCCAAAAATTGGGACAGTGAATGAGTTTTTTTCTGATGCTGACCTTCTGGACAGAGATGAGGAGGTGGATTTGGAAAATGGAAGCGAGAAGCGTAGATCTCTGGCCGCGAAGCGAACGTTCAAAGATAGGTTGGAGGTGTGGAAATGGCGTTGGAACGAGTGGGTGTTGGAGAGAAGACGGAAGCTATGTGCTGGAGCAGAGCGATCAGGTTCTCTTCTTATGGTGGAAGACAGTAGCATCTCCAGCACGGAGGAAGGGCTTATCTCTGAGAGGCGCAGGTCTAGCTGTCAACTCACCTCTTTCCGTTTTCGTTTACTTTATCCTTGTCGATTTAGTATAGGGTTATATAACTTTTTCTGCTTGATCTGGTTGCCTTTGCAATTGATATGAGCTCTGCTATGTTGCCACTGGACTAGCAGTCAAAAGCTCCCATCACTGTTTCGAACCCCTAAAGGACTGCTCTACATTGTGGTACTTCATTTTTTCACTTTTATTCGCGGTATTGAGTAACGTGATAAGTACTAACACAGTATGAAGTTGTAAAACGTGATATTCTTCTTCTAATCTACATTCTTTAGCAATTTGCTCTTACAATGACTCTTGTATAGGTTGGTAGACACGAGGAAAAGATGAGTAAGTACGTACATTCTGGAAGGGCTCCTCAGTCCTCTGGGTTTTATCCTTCAGGGTTTAACCTGACATGATCGCATCTTCGTTTGACAGGTTTCATCAGTCTCCAGAGCCTACACCTTGTCTATCCTTTATCCGAAAGGGCCCTCAAGTTTGTTCGCCACAAAGATTTTTCTTAAAACTGGCAGAGTGCTTGGTTCTCTTCGTGGTCCTCATTGTCCTCTCTTTGGTCATCTTCTTCAACTTGGTAAGTCCTTTGACCTCATCGTTATAGATGGTGTCCTCTCTAAAGGTCCCCTAACGACCCAAACTATGTGCCTCATATTTTTGAGTAATTAATATTGAGGCTATCTTTTGTTCAATTTTATTTGTTTTGGGACCAACACCTGCAGTGCCCTTCACTGATTCTGGTGATGTAAAATTTGGTTCCATATGAATTATAATTCCTCAATATGATTCATAGATTTGTTCATTTTAAACTACGTCCTCAAATCACAGTCGAATGGCAGTATGTGGCCAGCCTCATGAGTTCTTCATTGTGTCATTCACGATCATTGCATGATATTACAGGGAGTACGTGATACTGATGCCGTTCAAAGACTCTCTTATTTGGTGTTTCCGGTCGTGATCTGGTCTTCCTTCCGGTTTAATCGGATCGGGGTTCCTCTCGCGGTCCTCGTCGTTGCCATCATTGCTAGCGCAGGCACAGCTGATCACAAAGGGCCACTATATCGTCAAAATGACAACCACTCTCTTTTGCAGGTAGCAAAAAATTGTGTGTTGATTGGAGAGGTGAAGTTTAGTGTTTTTTCACATTTTAACAAGGAACGGTTTTTTGTGATCGTTCATTCTTCATAGTAAATTGGTTAGTTGCCGACATTGTGACATGTTCCTCCTTATGCTACAGGTGCAAACGTTTGTGTGCGTTCTGGCGGTGGTGGCTATTACTCTGGCTGCCATTGTTCATGACCGGAAGGGCATGGAGCGTAGGCTCAACGAAATGAATAGCACGCTTGAGTTACAGGTAGAAAGCTTACATTCATTTCTTTTTTTTGAAGTTCGTTGTAGCTTTAGGTTAAGAATGGCTGTGCTTCTAGAAGCTAATGGTTGCAGAAAACGTATTAATTTACCAAATCCTATTTTTATCTTGAGTAGTGATTTGCATCAAATTCTAGTTGATTCTAATAATCACCCTCACAGGTGCGTGCAAGAACTTTGCAATTGGAACGGGCTAACAGATCATTACAAGTATCGCAAGCGGCTGCGGAGGAGGCTAGCCGAGCCAAATCTGAGTTTCTGGCAAATATGAGTCATGAAATCAGGTCCATTCATCTTTTTACCTCAGTTTAACCAGAAGAGCCCGTGCTAAAGCTAGAAACTCCACTCTGGAAGTTAATAGTCTATAATAGCAACTTCAAAACATGTTTCTAACCTTCCAGAATTTACGATATGACTTCGTTCTATTGGTACATTCTTTTCCATGCTTTAAAACTTTCTAAATGATTTATTTCCAACTCCTATAGATATGGAAGCATCTTTTTTTGTCCATTTGGGCACTTAGGGGTTAAGGATCAGTTTCACTGATCAGCACATGATGTACATTTGTTTTTGAGCTTGCGGCGTATTCTTGTCCTGTCAAAATTACTTAGATTATACGACTGGAGTCTGACTCTGTCTCGTTGGCATTCAGGACTCCTATACATGGAATTATTGGAATGGCCTCGCTGGCACTGGAGACTGATCTGACTGATGAGCAGCGTGAGCATTTGGAGACAGTATCACAGTCTGCGGATTGTCTGCTCCACATTGTTAACGCAATTCTGGACCTGGCTAAGATTGAAGCCGGTCGTGTGGAGCTTGAGCGCGTCCGATTTAGTGTCCCTGACACAGTTGCATCTACAATTAAAATGCTCCAGGTGAGTTGTTGATTTCGTCACTAGTTATGTGGACGGCTCTTGTCTGGTGGATTTGATTTACAAGTGGTTTATAGTTCTAGTGATTTGTGTGACTTTGTCCGATTAGGTTGCCCAAGTGTGAGGACATCAGTTTTATTGAGTGTACTTTCTTCGTGTGCATAGGCTCTATAGTGTAACTTGCTTTTAATTTTGTCTTAATGTAGGCCCCTAATTCCTTTAGCACAAGCTTGTAGGAAGTACATGTAGAAATGTTCTTCGTATTGGTCTCAATTGATCTTCTGAATGATACATTATATTGTACGAGTGAATTTTGTGTGCGATTTGAGGTGATGGTGATGTGTTCTATAGTGCTCTTCTATGTGCTTTCAAGCGTTATTCTAGTTGATTATATTTTCCATTTGCAAGTTATATCAGAATGTATCTAAGGAGATATTTAAATTCCCTTTCAGGTAAGAGCAAGTCAAAAGAACTTGAAGCTTTCATGGGAAGTAGATGGGAACGTTCCGGAACATCTGGTGGGTGATGCGGGCAGATTACAGCAGTGCCTCATCAACCTAGGTACTACTTCTGAAGTGCTTTTGCACGTTTTGTAATAGCCATCTTTATTTGAGTTCTGTTTATGACCTGAGCACCATACCAGTCTGAGGTGAAGCTCGTAGGGCGCACCAAACTTAATTAAACTAGGTTCTCAACCTTATCGAGGGTCAAAATTCTGGATAGAAGATGGGAGCTCTATCTGGGCTTGTTCTATCTTCAACCTTGACAAAGTGTTTATTTGACGTTTTCCACTCTGGAATGGACTCCTACCTTTTAACTAATGTTTTTGGCACTGACGAGGTTGAGAACCTGGTTTAGAACTTCAAAAGCGTTGACTGGACGATAAGAGCCCTTTGGGGGCTTGCCATCTCTTCAACCTTATGTCATGTCATGTCATGTATTCCAACCCAGAAAGGGTCCTTTCTTCTAGTCAATGGTTTTTGCCCGTGACAAGGTTGAGAACTGGTTTGAATTCAGTTTCAGAGCCTATCTTGGGGGCGCCCTATCAGAGCCTCCGTTGTTGTCTGTGAGAGAGCAATCTTTGAGGTTCGTTGTGATTTGTCAATCTGTACATGATTTTCAGATTGGGCATTTTTCAAACTCACATATCTGTTCATTCGTGGCAGTTGGTAATGCAATCAAGTTCACTCAAGAAGGATCCGTCTCACTCACAGTCAAGCTTTACACCGGACCTGCTCTTGAGAGAGCGGGAAGTGCTACTCTAAAGAAGAAAAATAGTATTACAAGATCATCCACAGTGGACGAGCTTCAAGCAAACAACAGTCACCCCGTTGCGGATTTAAGTGAGATATCTCTTGCCAATGGAGAGATTAATCGATGTTCAAATTCCACAACTGGGAGAAACCCTGCCTTCAGTGGCCCAATGTCTGGTGGCAAGGAAGGAAAGCTAGAGACTGGGAGAACTATTCCATTTAGCGGACCTATAATAGGTGGCAAGGAGGGGAAGATGGACACTGGGAGATCTGCATTTAGCGGGCAGTTATTAGGTAGTAAGGAAGGAAAGCTGGAGGCGGGAAGAAATACTCCATTCAGTAGCCAGTTGTCAGGTGCTAAGGACGGAAAACTGGAGAGGATTTTCCCTGAGGCACAGAGTAAGGCGGAGAAAGACAATAAGAAGATGAGCTTGCTATTCTCTGTTCAAGACACGGGCATTGGAATAAGTAAAGAAAAACAGAAAGAGGTGTTCAAAGCTTTCTCCCAAGCTGACAGCTCAACCACTCGGCTATACGGAGGAACGGGCTTGGGTCTCAGCATTGTAGAGAGGTAAGTAGACTGTTCAAAATTGTAGTATTTATGTTGGTTCCATCTCAAAAGATTCCGTAAATTCTCAAATTCTCAAAGTTATTCTTTGTAAGTGAATTCTAATATAATAGAACATTTGATCAAATATTGGGATAATTTTATATTCATATTGACTTAATGTTTCCTTAATAGTTGCTAGTATACATCAAGGACACTAGCATCACACTAACGTGAAGGTAAGACCATTCGTGTTTTCACCTACATGAACTCAATATGAGGACTATGTGAACGTAATGTAATGTCTATTAACATAGCGTTAAAAACTTTGTCGATCTACTGCGGAGGGACTGTTGTGATTTAGTATTCTTAATTCTTTAGATACTTGGCGTGTTCTAGTTCTTTCTATGCAACATTTTGGAAGGCTCAGTAATTGCCTCCGCACCTATCCCTTTCCTCTAAATGCTAGTAACGAGTGTGCTTATTTGTTATCTCCGATGCTTACAATAGTTTCGTGTCGTCATGATATTTTCAGACTCGTGCAAATGATGGGGGGCCGTATATGGCTAGAAAGTGAGCCAGGGAAGGGGAGCACATTCTACTTTATTGCTGAGTTAGAACATGTACAGAATCAAATCATGCACGGCAGAGGCGATGAGAAGCAGGAAACAGGAGCATGTCTTGAAACAATTGTGAGCAACGACGAAGGAAAACGTGAAATTCCAGACCCGATCTCTGAATCAAATCAAGGAATCCTGCCTGCACAGAATTCAGCAACTGGAAGTTCAAGCGATTTCAAGATACTGAATGACGATTCTTCAGTGACAGCTGAAAGTCCTTTCAACAACATGGATAGGTCTCCATCTCACAACCTCCGGTAAGCAATGGTGGAACTTGAATTAAAAATGTTTTCATATTAGAGTTATCCTGTAAATAGATGGTGTGAGACCCCTATCTTTGCCCCCATTCTGAACTCATACCAAATCTTTTTCTAGATTGTATTTTAAATTATTTTCCAACTTTGTCCTGTTTTCGGGAGTACAGTAACTCATATATCCATGCAATCTATTAACATTGAATTCGCTTCTTCTTACAAAATTGAGTTTTCGTTCCAACCTTGCAATTCCGAGTTGAAACTCATGGCCAAAAGATTTTCAGTACCTCAAGTGTTGTTTTAAAAAAGCCTTGTTTTCCATTGGTTGCCTTTTGTCCAAAGTCCAACGCTTTGAAATTTCAATTCCTTTGATTTCATGCATTTAAATTGGGGTCAAAAGGGGCAATGCATCATTATTTATAGGATTACTCTAGTGCTGCTTGAATGTATTGTAATGCTTGCGGTTGACCAATCTTGCATGGGTTAAAAATTTTCTGTTTGTCACTCACAGATGATTTTATCATACATTTTGTGGCATTGCAGGCAGAACAGATGTAATAGCGTAGCTATAGGTGCCTTATCGATTTCAAATCTCAGTGAGTTACCCTTACCCACCAAAGCTTCAAGTTTCCCAAAGAAGTTTGAATGGAGCCGACAGGACGTGTCAGACTCGAATTTTGATGTCATACTGAAAGGCATGAAAATCTTACTCGCCGAAGACAATCTCGTCAACCAGAAGGTAGCGTGTCAACAGCTGAAGAAGTTTGGGACGCAAGTCGACGTGGTATGCGATGGTCAACAATGCTTGGACGCTTTGGAAGGGCATCGAGACGACTATGATCTCATATTAATGGATGTGCAGGTTCGCTCATTCTGCAAATTGTGCTCAAATTGTTTTGTGTTCGTTTTGTTCATAAGGTGGGAACACATATTTCCGTCCCTTGAAGGCATTTATGGAGGAGAAGAATGTTGGAAATTGTTTTTCTCTCCAACGGAATTGAAATCAGAAATTTGAAGTAAAACAAAAACATGTTTCCTGGACTGAATTTATTTTTATGAATTTTCAATAGTGGAATTATGCTAGTGATGTACATCTCTAGCATCTAGAATGAGCTATCTCCTAAATTATTCAACACCTAATTTTGGGTTCTGATCGTTGGAGACTTTTTGCAAGTATTGCTTTTACAGCACCTTTTAGTAGATTTAAATCCTTTGGGGGGACTGATTCAGGTAGGTGATGGAAATGGGTGCTGCCACCTTATTGCGGAGAAAAAATTGGTTTACTCTTGTCTGTGGCTGACCATGCTTTCATGCTTTCTGGTTCGGATCAAGTACTGAAGATTGGACAGATATACTGGTTTTGTGGTTCTCAACTTGTCTATTTACTGCAGATGCCAGTGCTTGATGGATTGCAAGCTACCAGAAAGATAAGGGAGATCGAGATGGAGCACGACCTCCCTCATATGCCCATCATTGGTCTCACTGCTCACGCTATTCAAGGCTACAAAGACAAGTGTTTGAGCGCAGGCATGGACGCATATGCATGTAAGCCGTTTCAAGCCAGGGAACTCGTCGAGGTTATACAAGGAGTTTGTAAGATGTGGTCTGTGAGACTTTCAAAAGCAGAAGCTACGTCTACGACCGTGGCTGTTGGGAACGAAGGTGATACTTCCGGAGATCACACTTGAAACAGTTGCAAGTGAATTCATGCTCGAGTGGTTCACTTGTCTAGACGTAGCTGTATATTTTGTTATTAGTTGTAGAATCTCTTATTTTAAGTCTGGCGTGATTGCAGCTGTAAAGAGAACTTAAGCTTCGTATGCCTAGACAACATGTGCAAGGGTTGGGTGCAAGGCAACAAAAATAGGCCGCAGATTTTGGTAATTGTGGCTCGCTGGCGTACGAGCTTGTGATTATTATCACTTGAGTATGGTACGAGCCAGCCATTGATGCAATTTTGACATCAATGGCAGTGATTTATGCGTACTATTGATCGGAAACCCCATATTTGTACAAGGTTCATCCGGCAAGAAGAAGATTGGCAGAGTGGGACAACCACTGTCAATAGGTGAGCTTCTTAACCCCTCCATGTGCAGCATTTTTTCTCTTTTTTTGACACAAATTTGGGCCGTAACCTTTTTCGTCTTTGACTATCTTTCAACTTTGGATCACAGTTGAGATCTTTACTTACATATATGAAAATGAACCAAGAGTGTGAAGTATTTCACTACTGAACCAAATAATCTAATTATGCAAGCAATGCAGATTACTGTTTTTTAACAAACTGCTTGTTGCGCTATTTTTTTCATCTTTTTGAGTTGCAAATTGCTATGCAAATCCAAATTGGAAAATTTGTAATTCCATAGATATTAATTTCACATATACTACAGAGAAAAATATATTATCATTGGATTAAACCCATGAATTTCTAAAGAGTCAAAGTTTGTTTTCATTATAGTGAAACATAGTGCATATGGGAGATCTCTTGAGAGTACATCTTTTTCTACTGTAAGTTGATAGCAGAGTGGGCACTTCGTCAAATTGAACTTTCATGTCTGCTTAAAATGGGTGCCATTCAATGATGCCTCTTGGCATTTCCTGGGTAAAAAAAATTGGTTTATCCTGAATCTGCTGCCAAAGTATAGTATTTGCTCACAAAAATTGAGTCCACATCTGTTTGTACTATTAGCCCTTAAAAGGACTTTCGCAGCCCCTTGGGCATTGTTCACTGAGAATCTTTGGAACTGCCGCCTGCCTGCTGAACGGAACTATTGATGGGCGGGCTTGTTCTCTTCCCCTTTGTGTGGAGAATCCAATGCAACTGGAAATCTATGAGTGTCGAGGTTGATCGGAGGACATCTTGGCGGCACGTTGGCTGGACCTTGTTTTCTTTAGGTTTTTAGGTTGAGAATTTGGCAGCAATAACTGTCACGTCGTGTCTTCAATGAGCAGTCAGCGAAAAATGTGGGAATCTTCACAGTATTAAAACCCCTCACTCGTTTGACACCCGGTTTCCGAAGCCTGACCAGCTCCCAAGTTTTTGGCTGGACCTCCTCAAGCCTCTCTGCCCTTGCTCCAAAATGCTCGGAATTTCTCCAGGCTGCTTTATGGGGAATTAAATGAGTTAAACTCAAAATGACGTTAGAGCTCCGTGGATAGCAGTTGTTGCGACCGTAAAGCTCAGTATCTGGAAATAGATTTACAGTAATCGCAACCTTGTATGCTCTGTCGTGAATATTTGGGTTCCCTTCTTTCGCTTGGAAGCTTGGAAGTTAGGCTTCTCTTCGTATCTTTGCAAGAGTTTCATTTGCAGATTCAAAATTGGATAATGAGATTTCTGAAGATTTTTTTTTTGACTTGCTTACTCGAGTCTATGCGTACTAATCTCCCACGGTGGTTTGCTTGCAGGTGGTTCCATGAGCTGGTTGGTTGCTGATTTCGCTTGAGCGAAGGAATTTGGAACAATTCATTTGACAAACGTTTGAAGATGTCAGACGTGATTCAAGGTAGTAGAGTAGAATGTGGTGAGCAGTTTTTGAAAGCGCTAGTTGTCATTTAAAACTGTTTTCACAGGTATAAATTGCCTCGATTATCTTAGTGCTGGCAAATTATTTGCTACCAGGACACATAGACTAGGTGACGTTCCCCACGCAATGTGTGAGACAATGTGCTCTAGAATTTTTTGCTCTGCTTATTGATGTAGAGTTTTGTTGTAGCATCTGAACCTAATTATCAATATTGTGACGTCCCAAGGTGTTATATTTTACGTTGCTGTACATCAGGAAGTCAGATATTGTTGTTTTGAAAGAACTACAATTCTTTATTATGGTTTTTTAAAGTGATTAGTACTATCACAAAAGAAATTTACTAGAGTGATTGTACAGTCGTGTACAATCACTTACAAACTGCCTATTTCTGGCAATCAAAGTTTTTTCATAGTATAGAGAAGAATTGGAATTTTTCACCGTACATAATTTTCAGTCAATTTTCGTGCAATTGCATTCAAGCATACTAAATTTTAGTTTCAAATTTTTTTTAAAAAAAATTGGTGAATTTTTCAAATCAATTTTTATGATTTTCAATAATATTTTAATTGAAAGAAAATGGTGATGAATATTTTTATTTCAATTGCATAAATATTTAGGGAATATCCGTATGCACATCTTTCCTTCAATGAGCATCTCCAAAAAAGTTTTACAATTCTTTTTATAGAGATTTCAATGTGAAATGTTATATGACCAAATTTTGTAAGATACATATCTCTATATCAATTAACTAGATTTTGACAAAATTAGTTAGCATGTGAGGGACAAATAGAAAAGTCTAATTATAATGAAGAAATATCTATTGTATAAAATTTGAGCATTGTTACCCCAATATTGAAATCTCTATAGGAAGAATTTTGAAACTTTTTCGGAGATAATCGTTGAAGGGAAGATGTGCGTCTCAATGTTTCCTACATATCTCTACAATCAAATCTTAAAAAAATTCATCACCAACCATTTTCAATAAATTATAAACTAAAACCATGAATATTGACTTAAAAAATTCACCCAAAGTTGAGTTTTGCTTTTTTGAAATTAAAATTTGGTATACTTGATTTGAATTGCATAAGGATGCAATGATAATTATACTTACCAATTATACTCCACACTATACAAAAGGTCGTTGATTAGGGTTTTTGTGGTGCAGAATTTGATAGGAAGCGTTTGCTATGTGCAAGTCCAAATTCTTCTTCTGATTGTTTGTTTGGTGGTGGCGATTGGACGAGCGTCCATGGTCTGTATATATATCTTTGGTTGGTGATTCAAGGCAGGAGAGCTCAAAATTTCTGTGTGCTGGACGAGTAGTTCTTAGCTAGGGTTTGTGAGGGAACTTCTGGTAGTCACACCTTCTCCATTCTGGGTCCAAATAACGGAGAAGTTCCACGTGGTTGTTTCCAGTTTGGGGCCTACGTCTTTCGGAGCAACCATTCTCCGTTAATCTGCCAGTCTTGTTCTTCACCTCCGACCCTAAAGAATTTGGCATCCGGAAGTTTTCTCGGTTATTTTTTCATCTTTCAACTTCGAAAATTCACCCTCCCGCGCAAATTTCATCGTCATTTCTTACTGCCCCGTCATCGTGGCTCGTCAAGTGACCATAGCGTGGCTCAAGCATATAACTTATTCTCTGGTTTTTCGTTCTCGATCCTTTGCACGTCAAAAATGGGTGTCACACCTTCATGCGCAACACCATCCCATTGGCTTCGTCTTTCTCTCACCAACTTCGCATTCCTGAAGAATTTTTGGTCTTCTAAGAAGGTGTGACTATCCCTAGTACATGCAGCCAAGAGAGCAGATTGGAGCTAGAGTCTTGCTGGAGACACCTCTTAGAGAATCCAAATGATTGATTGGAGACACCTCTTAGAGAATCCAAATGATTGATCAGAGGTACACGTAGAAATCCAAGAGTACCTAATTTCAAAAATAAGATGACCAGGAGGGCTTTGTAGATTGACAATAGATACACTTCCAATTGGGCAAGAGTTAGGTTTTAGGGTTAGGAATTACTTCAACCTGGTGGTGATTTCTTGCAAAGGTCTTGAGGAGAAGAGGCTTGGTGAAGAAATCCGCTAGTTGGGAAGTTGTAGGCACATGCTTGACTTGTATGTATCTAGCTTATATTGCTTCTCGTATAAAGTGGTGTTGTATCTCAATGTATTTTATCCTTGGATGGAGTATTGGATTCATGGGGAATTTCATTAAAATGGCAAATATTCTGTGACTTTAACATTCCATAGTTCAGACTAGGCGGTATAAAATCTAGTACACTAATAGATTTCAGATCGGTTTGAACTGTGGGAATGATGCACTACGAAAATGGCATATGGAATATTACCATTTTAATGAAATTTCCCATATTCTCAACCAATCTAATGCATGATTGATTGTCACTTAGCAATGTCGTAGGTTTATTGGTGTTGAATCCTAGCTCTTAAAAGAGTTTGCAAAGGTGTATTATATCTTTGGCTGCATCAGTAAGAACCTGGTACTCAACCTTGGTGTTGGAGAGTGATATAGTGGGCTACATTTTGCTTCTCCATCCAATGCTTGAATTCCCAAATTGATGCAAGATGATTGAAATGGAATGCCTCATGTCTATGTCTCTGCCCCAGTTCGCATCTACATACAAGTGAAGGTTGCCTTCTCCGCTGGAAAGGAGAAGAATTCCATAATTAGTCATTCCATTTAGGTATCTCAATATTCTTTTTGTTGCTTGGAAGTAAGTGACCTCAAGCTCGTGAATATAGTGAGAGACACAGCTAATAGCATAGCTTATGTCTAGCCATTTGTGAAATAGATAGATTGAGCTGCCAACTAAGGATCGATGTAGACTTGTATCCACCTTTGCGGTGCCTGTGTTTCTTTGGAATTGGGACTTTGGATCTATTGGAAGCTTTGTATGATTGCATTTTTGTAGGCCAAATTTCTCGAGGAGCTTTAAGATATATCCCTTTTGGTTGATAAAGATCCCTCCTTTAGTTTGGTGAATTTCAACTCCTAGGTAGTTGCTTGCGTCCCCCAAGTTAGTCATTTTGAATTCCGCATGTAGTTTTTCTTTGAGATTTGCAATTCCTTCAATATCGTCTCCTGTAATTAATAAATCATCTACATAGAACAATAGAATGGTGAGCTTCTCATTTTCTGTGTAAAAATACAGATTGGGATCATTCTTGCTTCTAATTAGTCCCTTCTCTTAAAGCCATTGGTTGATACGGTCATACCAGGCCTTAGGGGACTATTTTAGTCTATATAAAACTTTGTTGATCTTCCTATTCTTTAGGTGATCTACTATATCCCAAGTGTTATTTTTCATAATTGTGCTAATCTCTTTTTTAATTGCCTTTGTCCATTTGCTTTGTTGGCTTGCAGTTTGGAAGTCTATTGATTCTTTATGTAGTTCCAAGAAGAGTGTTCAGAAATCTTTCATCCTCACTGAGGGAACTCGATTTCAGATTTGTTGTGTAAACAAAGATCGTTCTACACAATAGATCGAGTGCCACAATCAACATCTAAAATACCATAGCAAAACAAAGCTACAAGTCAATGTAGAGGTACAACATACCTTCAAGTCAATGTAGAGGTACAAAGATAGGCCAATCAAGTCGGTATGGAAGTGACTAAAGGATTGTAGGCTGGGTGCAATGTGAGCCCCATCCTTAATCGCCTTCGACAGTTTTTGAGTCGAATCCAATGGTCAATCTCACATAACTTGATGTCGTGAACCCATAAATAATACCCATTAACTGAATGGCAGCATGATCACTAAAATGAATGTCAACTCCAGAAAAGTCTTCAAACGTTGGTAGAAGACTGTCTACAACGAGGACAAATCCAATTTCCAATAGGAAGTGTGGAAAGAGGAGGAGTCAAGCATGCCATACGCCATCCCCGTTGGCATTGGTCGCACAATAACATAGTAGCTGCCCCTTTCTTCTCACCACACACATAACACGAAAGACCAACTAGTACAACAGCTAGTTTTGGATGTATAGACCCTTCAATAGGAAGATGACATGGAGCACAATTTTTAGAATGCTCTCGACATTCCCGTCCATCTTTGCCTTCAAGTAACAAAATACCACTAGGCAATATCGCCTTGACACGAAGAATGGTGCGTCCAACTTTCACATCAAGGGTAGTAGGTGCCTCACGTTGGAGATAAACATAATCTCCCTTTGAAAATCTCCTCAATTGTGGCCGATAAGCTCCACTACGAATACGAGCATACCGTAAAGTATCACGATGTTGAGCAATGGATAAGTTCTCCATAGCCATAGGCATGGCCTTTTTGAAAAACTTTGCTCGATCATTTAGACATTGTGCCCACATATCAGGGTCATCCAAATTGACAACTGGAGCTAACTTCTCTCGTACTGAGCTGGGTAAAACTGGCTCCCGTCCATATAATAATTAGTAAGGGCTATAAGATGCCAATGATGCTTGCCTGCTAAAACGATAGCCCATAGCAATCCATGGCAACATCAAGTCCCAATCACGATGATTGCTATGAAGCAATCCATACTTCCGTAAACCACGCTTAACTGTCTAAACAACCCGCTCAGCTAAGCCATCCGCCTCTGGATGATCCCTAGAGGTAGTACGGTGATCTATTAGGGCCTTAGTACATAATTCCTCAAATGAACCAAGGAATTCTCGCCCTTGATCAGTCAACACCTCAGCGGGAGCTCCAAAATGTGATAAAACATGATCAAGAAAAGCCATAGCCGCTAATTCTGAAGAGTTTTGTGGTAGAGCAACAAGTTCAATCCACTTGCTAAAATGTTCTACCATTACCAACACATATTTAGCTCCACGTGAGGTAACAACCAGCGGCCCAATAAAATCCAATGACCAATGATAGCCCAAGCCCATAATAGGTAAAGGCTTCAACTGTGGTGATAAGGTGTTAAAACTTGATCTAACTTGATCACACACCTCGCACTGAGAAACATAATTGGCAACTTGTTGATGCATACCAGTCCACCAATATTGGTTGCGTAACATAGAATGTGTTCTACGCACCCCAAAATGTCCAAGGTCTTCATGTACATGACGTATTAAAGATGCCCTTTGATCTGGTCTTAGAACTATACGCCTAGATCCATCCAACCACACACGAAACAACAAACCGTTCTCCCAACGGAACCTTGCTGCACGATGACCAACTCTATCCCGCTCTAAGGCAGAGATAGGTATAGAAAATGTCCCTTGTTGAAGTTTGTGCAAGACTGCTTAGTCTTCCCACACATCACTAACAACTTGGGCTCTATCAGATTCTTCATCTGACCCTAGTCCGGGCATCACAGATGCAAAACCTAATAACATAGTAAGGTATACCGCGGCATGCCATCCAAGAACTGCCTCTCTGTCACATTCTCCATGCCATCTAGCTCCCGTCAAGTCCTCTTCTGAAAGGCTTGGATTACGAGAAAGTCCATCAGCATCCAAATTGGTAATGCTGGCGCGATGGACAACGTCAAAATCATATTCTTGAAGCAACAACGCCCATCTAGCAAGTTTGCCAGTAAGTTTATCTGATTCCATGAGCCACTTCAAAGGTTGATGATCTGTCACCAAAGTAAAACGTTGACCATATAAATAAGGACGAAAATGAGCGATGGCCCAAACTGCAGCCAAAGCTTCTCCTTCATAAGATGAATAGTTGGACTCTGCGCTATTATTGCTTCTAGAAGCAAATGCAATGACATATTCTCGTCCTTCATCATCCTTTTGTGTTAAAACCGCTCCTAATCCCACTGCACTCCAATCAGTGTGTAATTGAAAGGATTTGGTAGCATCTGGCCTTCGCAACACTGGAGTTGAGCTCAACTTTTGCTTCAATGTATCAAAATCTTGCTGCTGCTCACGACCCCAAGTCCATGGTTGGTCTTTTCCTGTAAGTATTGTCAATGGTTTAGCAATCAAGCTAAAGTTCTTGACAAACCGGCGATAGTAATTCGCCAAGCCAAGAAATGCTCGAAGCCGTGGCACATCAATAGGTGCAAGGATCTTTTGCAATGCATCTACCTTTGCTTGTTGCACTCCAAGACCTCCTGGCACAATCATATGGCCTAAATATGGCAACCGATCATGGAAGAATCTACACTTGCCATGATGCAAGCGTAATCCCCATTATTGTAATCGTTCAAATATTGCTTGTAAATGTTTGACATGCTCCTGAGGATTGCTACTAAAGATGATGACATCATCAATGTAGCATCTACCAAATGGTAGTCCAGCCAAAACTCAGTCCATTACCCTTTGAAACTTAGCTGGTGCATTCTTTAGACCAAATGGAAGAAACTTTCAATGATAAAATTGATCTTTTCCATCTTGATCAACTCCCCAGAATGCTGTCTTAACTCGATCTCCCACAAGCAATGGCAATTGGTGATAACCAGATCGCAAGTCCAAAGTACTAAAAACCCGTGAGAATCCCATTGCATCAAATATCTCTTCTGGCATGGGCATTGGATACCGGTCTGACTTGGTCTTACGATTCACTAGGCGGTAATCTCCACACATTCGTTTTTCCGTCCAATTACCAAATATATCCTTCTTAGAAGGCATAACCGTAGCACAAGTGTACTCGCCATTAGAAAGTTCAATCAAGCCCGCAGCCAATAACTCTCGACAACGAGTTTGAACACCTTCTCTTTCTAATACACTCAGTCTGTAAGGGCGCCTAAAGATTGGATGATCATCCTCCAATTGAATATGAATAGGCTTGCCTTTATAGCCCTCAAGCTCTTCCAATTTAAATGCAAAACAACTACGATACGAGCAAATAAAAGCTCGCACCTTCCGTCCTTCGGCACCAGTAAGATTTGGCCCCAATTCTAATGGCCAATCATCAAACTCAGTGGTCACCTTTTCAATTGATGAAATACCACTGTATGCCGGCACGGCCCTTGATTGCTAATCTATAAGAGGCGCAATTTTTGTGCCCCCAACTTCCTCGCTTGAAGTTAAATGAAGAGCTTTAACTTGACAATTTGTATGAGACTTGGTAGTATCCAGAGGAAGTAGAGTATCATGCATAAACACCCGTGAAAACATCTCTTGGGCATTTACTTTTCCAAACTCTTGAGCCAAAGCAGCAAAAACACGTTGAGCACGAAGTTCTTCTGCTGCTTGTTGCTTCAAATGAAAAAATAGTTTAGACTCCTCAATCTCAATGGGTTTTGGCTCTACTGCCCCCTGACCATTGCTTTGTTGCCTCTGAGTAAGCAAATGGCCATCATAATGACGCTGAATAGCCAGACATGTGCCAATAACCCATACAAGGGTATTGAGATCCATAGCTTGGTCTGAAAGAAAACGTCGTTGACCTTCTGTAAGGTCGGTAGCAGTAGTGGTACCAGTCAAAAAACCCATAGCACGTTCACGCTCATCTGCATTAGGTTCTTCATGGATGTGGGAGATGCCACTCCAAATTATACCAGGATTACGTGCTCGAAATGCGAAAGAACTTGGATAAGTCACAAAGGTAGGGAAGGCAACTCGTGGTGCCCCCATCTTGTTCACACAAGCCAAAGGAGACTCATTGTCTTTAGAAACATCCAAAGGAACACGATGATCATCCAAAATATCAACCACCTTGCGTCCAATAGGCCTCTTGATTTTTGAAAGAGATGATGTAAGCACATTAGATGCAGCTAGGTTGGTCCAAATCCAACGTGGACGATGAGCATAGGAACCTAAAGCTGCAGCATCTACAAAAGTTGGAGGGCCTAAAATTTGGTGAATATAATGCCCATCCTCGAGAACCTGTGACCTTGTATCACCCAATGGAGGCACATTTTCGAAAATATATGCCAGTGGGGAAGATTGGTGGGTGTACCACCACTATGTGAGCCGAAGCAAACACTAGTAGAAAACAGGGTCAAATGTAACCAGTTAAAAAATGACTGGTTACTAAAAGGCTACTGAAAAATGACTGACAGTCATGAAAATGGTGCCAGAGCTGACCTGTCACAATCAGTAGTCATTTAGTAGTGATTTCCCAGAGCAGTGGATGGCGACCAGATGAAACAAACGACCAGAACTAGTGTCATCCACAGTTCAGTCTGTATTCTGTGGCCTTATTGCTGATGCAGTTTTCGTTGAGTCATATTTGAGTTGTGCTGTCATAAAATGAGCACAATATATGACTACAGTAAAACTAAAAAATGACTGACAATAGGACACCATGGAAATTGAACTTATTAAATTTATTATTTGCTTCTCTATAAAATGCTAATTGCATTGTAGTCATTTTTAAGTCACAAACTACTTTTCAAATGGACAGCTTAGATGAATGGATCAGATGGACGGCTTAGATGGAATGATGGATGGATCAAATGGATGGCTTAGATGGAATGATGGATGAATTAAATGGATGGTTGAAATGGTGGAATTAGATGGGCAATTTGAAAATGAATAGTTTAGACTTTAAATGGATGGATAAGATTGTATCTTGATAGTAAATGGAGGGCTTAGATTTTAGGTTAGCGGCCACATTTTAGGTCAGCCGCCTTTCTATTTCTATGTAGGTTGACATGTGGCATATTGTAATTGCAACTGTCAAACACACATTGCAGCTGCTGCTGCCTTCTTCTTCAAGATTCATCTCTTCTTATATTTTCTTGCTTTTGCCTCCTCTTTGCTTCTTTCTTCTTGTTTTTGTTTCCTTCTTGCTTCTTGTTCATCAACTTCCTCTCATTTGTTCCTCTTGCTTGTAAATGAAGGTTCAGATCTACCTCCAACCTTGTTTCTTGAATGTAGCAATTTACTTTTTCTTTAGTGCTTTCTACTGTTTACTTCTTGTTTGTTGTTATTTGTTGTTGTTCAATTCAGGCAGTTCAGGCAATTCAGGTAGTTCCGGCAATTTAGGCAGTTTAGGCAATTCAGGTAGTTCCGGCAATTCAGGTAGTTCCGGCAATTCAGGTAGTTCCGGCAATTCAGGTAGTTCAAGCAATTCAGGCAGTTTAGGCAATTCTGATAGTTCAGGTAATGTAGGTGGTTTAGAAAATTTAAGCAATTTCAGCAACTCAGGCAATTCCTGATTTCTAGCAACTTAGGCGATTCAAGGAGTTTAGGTAGTTCATGCAATTTAGGCAACTTAAACAATTCAGATTTTGACATAGTGCAATTATAGTATAGTCATAGTGTAGTCATAGTGCAAATATAATGTAGTAATAGTATAAATGTAGTCATTTATGCTTACAATATTGTGACCGAACTAATCATTTTTTGGAATGAATATCACTTGAAAATGACTACCATAGCTTACATAGTAACTACAAAATGATTCCAACAGCCTATATAATGACTCCAGCAACTTACAAAATAAATTCAGCAGCCAGAAAAATGACTACAACAACCTACTAAATGACTGCAACAGCCTACGAAGTGACTGCAACAGTTTGCGAAATGACTGCAACAGCCTGCGAAATGACTACAGCAGTTGGCAAACTAATTGTAGCAACTTGCGAAATGACTCCAGCAACTTACAAAATGACTCCAGCAACTTACAAAATGACTGCAGCAACTTACAAATTGATTGCAACAACCTGTAAAATGACTCCAGCAGCCTATAATATGACTCCAATAACCTATTTGACATCAAATAGAATCACTCCAATACCAACGAATAAAAAACTGCCAACTCAACATGTTAAATCTGTAGCCACGTGGCAAACTGCCATTGGAGGTGCTCCATATAATCACACCCTAATGAAGTTCCACATCAGCATAGGATGAAAAAGAATGCTCTTGTCTCAAATGACTGCCTTGTCCGTAATTACTTGTCCTAAATGACTCTGAGCCCAAAATCCAGTTTTAGTCATTCTATTGACATTAGTGTCCTAAATAACTGGTTACGCAGTTATAAACAGCAGTCATTGATAGCCTGTTTTCTACTAGTGAAATCTGCGAAAAGACTAGATCGTGGATCGTTAAGACCTCTACCCGCTCCAACTCGTGATTGACCTTGGCAAGGCCACCCGGCAATAAGTAAATCAATATGGCCCAACCTCCTCAAATCTTCATCACTAATGAGAGTGACATCTTGAGGAAGTTTGTTAAAACAACCATGAATAGCAGAAGGTGGAAGTTGCTCTGGATATAAAACCAACAATCGCTGGATATGATGACGAGCAGCTCGATTGGGTGTTATCCCATTATCCACATGAATGTAGCATTTAACTTTAAGTCCAGCTGTTAAAACAGTTGCCAAACCAGTTCTGATGCCCACAAATAGCTCCACGAGGGTAATGCCTTCTAATGATGGTTGCCAATGAATAGGTTGGACAAAAAGAGATGTAAAAGAACCAGAAGGCTCCTCTATAGCATCCAATGAAGTTATAATGTCTCGACATTGTTGAGACAAGTGAGTACTTGTACCCCATGGAGGAGTAGGATCCTTGCAATGTTGGCTAGGAACTTCAAAAATAGGTGGATCAGATAATGCCATGGAACTAGACATAAATGCCATAGTCTCTTTTAGAAGCACTGAACCACATGCTAAATCTGATGCCAACGCACTACAACCAAATAAGACCTCTACTGACATTGTCATTGCAGCTGCTGCAAAAGCTACGGGAATAAATTCCTTTCTCCCGTCACTAGTAGACCATCCCGGTCTAATCCATGCCTCTTTAGTCCAATTATCAAGATCAAATCTAAGAGGATATAATGCTTGCTGACCAACCAATATGTCATAGTTGGTAGCATTGGTGACAGCACATTGTAGTGATAAATGAGAATAAAGTGATCCAGATCCAATGCAAAAAATCAATTGCAATGGTAGTTTAGTATAACCAATGGCACACTCTGTACCACCAACAGAAGTAACAATGGTAAATGGACAAGGCTCAAGGTCTATAACAGTGAGACCTAAATCATCAACAAGTCGTTTGCTAATCATGACTGGTTGAGCACCAGAGTCCATCATCACTCGTAATGGTGTAGCACGAGTGATATTGCCATTTGTACGGCTAACGACAAGAACATCATTGTCATTAACAAGTCGCACCACACTTGATTGTAAACTGCGACGTTCTTGAGCTGACCTAGCAGCAACATCAGCCAGGTAAGCCACTCCCGTAGTTGAAGATGCATCAACAGGAAAAGTTGGTTGTACTTCATTCAAAGTTCTCTCTTCAAATCCCGCAATAGCTTCAGTTGCAAGCTTGGCTCGCAACTTAATCAAGTCGTCATCGATAGAAGGCACGGTAATAGCTTGAGCCACATCTAGAGATGGCAAAGATACCTTACCCTCCAACATCTTACCCGCTAAGTGGAATACTTGAGCTGGTGCAAAACTTGGAACTAACATCTCTATAGAAGAAAAGACTGACGTTTGTAATACTTTATAAGCCAAAGTATGTGCCAAGTCTTTTGAAGTAGTTGCTTCTTGGGATTTTGCCAATGGAATGTAAGGATGGATTGCAGAAGTAGCATCTGCAAGGCCGAATGATAATGGCAAACGTGCTTGACCAATATGATCTGGCAAACCACCATGGCGCATACGCTCATCATCTTTAGAAACATTTAAAGATGGTGCAAGTGATTCGGCTGCCGTTTGAGCACGTGTAGCAGTAGTTGACACCATCATTTCTCCAGCGGCGCCAAATACGTATAAGTCAGAACTAGAACCACTAGCTCTAGTTTGAGAAGTGAGTTTAACATCTGTAACTTGACCAAGTGAGGCCACTGTATTGAACCGCTTTTCAAGCTCAACAATTTTGGCTTCTAGAGCCTTTTCTTTGTCTAAAGTAGGTCTCTTTTCCGGATGTAGAATAAAACAATGATCTTTATTATGATTGAGTCTACTACAATGGGTACACTTCAAATCTTTTTTCTTGGATTTTTCCCTTGCCTTGGCCACTTCTGTCTTTTATTTGGGCTTCTCAGAAGACTGAGCCTTTTTCTTCTTTGGGCAATTGGGATCATTTTTGGCATGGCTTGATTCTCCACATCCCCAACAATGTAGAGTCTTCGGGGTCTTTTCAGGCTGAGTTTCTGCCAAACTACTTGTAGCAGTAGCAGTAGCAGCCTTCTTAGGCTTACTACTATCTGTCATCCAAGAAACCATGTCGGTAGCATCATGCTGACATAGAGCTCTATCACACCTCTCAACTTCAGCAAACGCTTGTGCTAGCGTTGCTCGACCTTCGTAGTTGATAATAATCCTTGGTGTGGCTAAATCAAGAAGTCTTTTGTCAATTTTAGACAAAAAGATCTTCACCAGCTGACTCTTAGCAAATACACCTCCAGATTCCACTACAAATCGTGCCAATCTCGTATACATCATGCATGGAGTATCCTCCTTTTCACAACAAAAATCTTGAATGCGTTGCATTTGGTCACGTCGAAAACCTCCATACTCAACTTCAAGATGAGTAATGAAGAGGTGCAGCGGTTCAAATACTGATGGCTCGCCAACTGCTGCTAACGCCGCTTGCGTGGCTTGTGCCATCCGAGATAAGGTAACAGAAGTTTGGACTGGTGCCAAAGTCTTCCCTTTAGTGTCCTCGGAAGATAAACCACCTTCTGGTATTGCCACACCTGTGTTTTGTGGAAAAATCAAACTAGCAGCTGCACCTTCTTTAAGTGCAGAAACAAATTCCATACGAGCATTCCCAATAGCGCTCTACCCGACGCAAATCATCAGTATGCTCTATGGTCCATCGCTCGTATGATTGAAGTGCTTCATACTCCAAATGTTGCGGTAACAACTCAAAGGCGTACCAATCATTGAAATTTGGAGATCGCTGACGCTTCTCCTTCATCCAAGTCCGGAATCGAAGCTTCCAGTCGGGTAGGGAAATACCTCCAGCCCTCCCGGAGAATCGATCTCTAACCATATTGCGAGGATCGTCGTCCATATCGTAAACCGTACTCACACTCCAAATCCGAAGCCTACTAGTAGTATCCAACGCCGAAATAGGCTCAAAAGCCTTGTTGGTATCCACCACTGGCTCAAAGTTATCGGTGTGAGTATCCTCTAAGTAGTCAGGTGACAGAGATCGATAATATCAACTCCGAGTCTGCACCATACAGTGACTACTTAGGTACCTGCAACTATTTAAAGGTTTAGGGCAACCTACACCTGCAAAAGCACCAAACTATGTAGTGCACCGGTCATCACCTCCGGATTACTATAGGTCCAACAGCCCACAACAAAAGAGTCACGTCGATCATCAATCCGACCTCACTCCTACAGTTCGTCTATCACAAACTAATTACAACACAAAATGGGACAAAACCGGAAACCGCCGGCAACAATGTCCGCCACGAGGGAAGGTACCAAGACAAAATCCAAGAAATCCAAATTGGATCCTCTTCCCCAAACAACGAATTGCAAAAACACAAGAAAATGTGAATCAGAGCCACCAACACACGCCTATGGTGGATGATCACGAGTCGCCAATCCTGTGTCAATGAAAATAATACAAGACACTAGCAAGTGTCTCTTTTAGGTTCCAAAACCTAATATCCCCGGAAATCTTGAAAATTAGTGTTTAAAAATATCATTCAGCCCATGATAATTGCTCCTACAGGCTGAAAATCAAGTCCAAATGCCAATCCAACTACACCATTGGAATCCTTGGCAAATTTCACATAAAATAGGCACAAATTTCACTCAAATCCGAGCTAAAATGCTTCTAAAAATGAATTTCGAAGTTTGTACCCTTTTTTTTTTTTTTTTTTTTTTAAGAGAAAATTCTAAGTCTACAAGATGAAAGACTCTGAATTTTGCAAAATGTATCCAGTTGGAACATTTCATATATCTTCCAAAATACTAGATTTCAGAATCTTCAAATTTCCTAGATTTCATAAATATCTCAAAAACCTAGATTCTATAAGAAAATCTTCAAAATTCCTAGATTTTAAAAAAAACTTGAAAATACCTAGATTTTGAAAAATCTTCAAAATTTGTAGATGTCACAATCCGCCGCACACTCTAGGGACTCATTGCCAAAACCTCCACAAACTTCAAAACCCCATATCTTCTTCAAAAATCACTCAAATCTTGTGTTTTTCGAAGCGTTGGAATCGTATGGAGCTCCTCTACTACCACCACAAGTACTAGAAACAATCTAGAAGTTGAAATTTTGTCTTTCCTCTCAAGATAAGTCCTACAAGAAAGAAAGAAGGAAATTCTTGTCAAGTGAGAAACTAAGAATCTACACACACAAAGCCAAGCGGCTCTCACTCCACAAAGGAAGAATCAAAGAGTGTAAACATAAGAAAAGAAGTGAAGCTTTACTAAATGATAGAACCATCATCTCCAAGCAAAGCAAAAACACACAACTCTCTTTCAAAAATGCTCACAAAACTTGACTTGACAAGAATGCCAAGTCAAGGAACTCTCTCCACCTTAAGCTTCAAACCCTAAGGTGGATGAACTATAACAAGTGGATGAAATCCATCCCTACTAAGGTAAACTCTCCAAAAAGTCCACCTAACACTACATCTAGATGCCATGTGGCTACGATGTTACCTCACGTGACAGATTGGGTATTATTTGATTGGTGGGCCAATTTGGCGATCAACGGGAAGGGGACGTTTGCATTGGTTTGGTGAATTTTCTAACTGGTTTTGGCTCTCATATAACTAGTTCAAGGTTCTAACGTTGTTACTGGTGGCTGACATGCTGTTGACTCTATCATTGATAGATTATTCACGAGCAATTCTAAGTTTTCTACAGTCATCTTTGAGTCTAGCTCTGGGTTTTTGATTGGCTCATCAACTTGATTATGAGTTTTTGGCTTTCTACATGATTGGTTTCGGGAATCACAAGGATGTTCTACATGGGTTTGGTTTGTCCTAGAAAGTTATATCCTACTTGGCTTTCATCGAAGACTACGTCTCTGCTAATTATCACCTTTTGTCTGTTTTTATCATATAGTCTATAGACTTTGTTTTCATTGTCAAAATCCAAAAATAGGCTCCTTAAAGTTTTACTGTCAAGTTTTCTACGACTTTCCTTGGGTATGTGTATGTAGACAATGCATCTAAAATTCTTCAAATTTGAGACGTCAAGTATTGTACCTGAATATTGGGCTTTGGGGGTCTCTTTGAAATTTGCTCTGGTAGGGTTGTGATTAATTAGAAACGTTGCATGAGACACCACCTTAGTCCATAGGTGAATTGACAAATTACAATCGTAGGAGATGCTTCAGGCTCTTTCTATAATCATTTGATTTCACCTTTTGGAGGCTCCATTCTACTATGGTGTGTGAACTTGGATGAGCTCTCGGTGTATTCCATTCTCTTGGGAAATTCTCAAGAATTCTTCCGAGATGTATTCTCTACCACGGCTAGGGGTGGACTTCAAAAAGTGTACAAACCGTTTGATTGGTTTTTGTGTCCGGTTGCCACAATATAGCCTTGAGAGTCTATTACCTAGCATTAATAACTTACAAAGATGATTTGATGACTAGCATCTACTATTGTTCCTATTGAAATTAAGTTCTTCTTCATACTCGGAATGTACTTAACATACTTCAGCTTTATTGCATTGGAATCTGTTTGAAGCCAAATCCTTTACAGTGGTGATTCTCCTCCTCCAATTCTAATTTCACTTGTTTTTATACTAAAGGAACTAGCGTGATCTAGCTTATGAGCATCTAAGGCAATGTAACTCGTTGCTACACTATCGAGATACTAGGAGTCATTTCCCCAATGGTAGTATGGATCTTAGTAATAATCGTAATCTAGTTGACTATCAATGATTTCAATTGAGTTGGCGTAACATGTGTTCTTGGTTGTTTCCCGAGTAGGGTATGGATGAGGATTGCAGGACAATTGGCAATCTTGAGCCAAGTGACCAAGTTTGTGGTAGTTGAAACAGATTCGTGGCGGACAAAGTAGTCCGTAATAGCTACGCCTCGGAAATCCCTGTCTTCTCATTGACCATCGTCCTGCTCCACACCCACGGTTTGAGTTCTAGTTCTCTGACTGATGAATTGTTGCAAGGGCCTCTTCGTTGCCTAGCAACTAATTGCGATGTTGTTACCAATGCGACTTTGTTAGCAGATTAGCACTTAACTTATCAAATGTCATGGTAGAATCAAGATGGATGAGAGCTTGTATCGTTCCTTCGTACGATCGCGGAAGCTCGTTTAGTACGAGTTGATTGATGTTTCGATCGGTGAGCTTTTCTCCCATATTGCTCAGTCTATTTCTAAGTTCTTTGGCTTTCATAATGTAACTTTCTATTGATCCTCCCTCCCTCATTTTCAGTGACTGTAACTAGTCCATCAATGTCAAGACTTGGGACTAATCTTCCGAGTTGTACTAGTCTTTGAGCATTTTCCATGCTATTGCAGGGTCCAATTGTTCTACGATAAGGTTGACTATTTCATTGGAGACTGACATCAACATAATGTGGCACACTACGGCTCTCTTCTTTTTGAACTATGTCTCGTTCATGGTCTCACCATCTATTGTTACAGGAAATACGGTGCGGTTTTGTTCTATCTTGGTAAGTGCCCATAGCTCAAGATTGCTTTCACTTTTAAAGCCTAGATATAGTAATTTGAAAATCCTTTCAATTTCTCTCCGTCTCTGATTGCTACGCTTGTGTTTTTAACTATCTTGCAAATTAAAAGTTTCTATGATCTCAAGAGTAGTACTCTACTGAGTTCTCTTGTCTCTCACGCTTTTTTTTCTCTTGATTCTTACACTCTCTCTGCCTTCCGAGCTTCGACTCAGTTTTTACACATTCTCTCTCTCTTCTCTAACTATAGTATCTAACATCGCTCTGATACCATGAAAAAATAAACCAGATGACTAACACACTAATTAGTGAATAAGCTTGATCAGTTTGAGATAAATTTACTAAAAGAATGGGCCAAGTTATATACATGCTTGCGCTAGTTGGCCCAATAACTGAGTGATTATAGTACATTAATCTCTGGTTCTTTACTAATGATCTCCACTACCTATACTACCTTATTGGCATTTCGTTACTGATTAATTGTACTACCGTCTCTGTGTAGGGTCAGATTTGGATGGACGAACATTGAATGAAGAAGTCCAAGAGTGGAACTTCAACACTCCAATCCTAATTCAAATTAGTCTCTATTGGGAGGTTGGAGCTTTAGCTATTGGAGGTCGTCTATCTGTCCAGGAGCTTGCCAATACATTTGGACATGTAAGCCTTATGGTCGTGTAGCCAGACCTTTAAACACATGCCATAATGAGATTGAGTAACATGTTGAAGTGCAATCTCCTACAGCCACTTTATTTTGTTGTTTAGTTGGAAAAAAGGGAGGTCTGGTCCACCTTCCAAGCCTACATTTACGTTTTGCATAGACTAAAGGCTAGTTCGGTAGCCAAACCTCTAGAAACTCCAAATAGTACAATGGAAGGTTGCCAAAGGTGTGGAAATTGTAGGTCTAGGAGCTTAATGGAGACATGCTCTTAGTTGGACGACATTTTGTACTATGGTGAGCAAAAGTTTACATAGTAGATTTCAAAGTTCACAGTTCCACAAACTGACAAAAGTTTAAGCCCAATAGAGACAAGCTCTTAGTTGGACGCCATTTGGTACCAAGTGTTTTTTTTCATTTTTTTTAGATGAACGGAAAGGCGATATAATTTGTGAGGTGGAAGTTGTTGTGGCAACATTGTCAGTGGATGTGGGGTTTTAGTTTGGCGATCCTAGGAAAATATGATGGATGAAGCTAGCGATAATATAATAGGCCGGTTTTTATTTTGGGCGACCTGGAAGTTTACTTTAGTGTATTTTTGGCAACATGGTAGGGTTTTGTTTTAGTATGTTGGCGACTAGAATAAACATGAAAGTGAATTTAGCGAATTTTGTTTCTTGCGTTCATTATATTTTTTGATTGAAGAAGAAATAAAATTTCCCCAAGTTCTCATGACAACGAAGTAGACCTGCACCCACCCAAAACCCCCTCCGATGCCAAAGTAAGAATGTAGAAAAGGGAAGAAACACAAACAACATTGGATCACTACATTTTTTGCAACAATTTTTTTTTGGCACTATGGTTTAGGAATGCAGTTTACCTTCTCCGTTACCTCTGGCAATCTTATTATCTAGTGATAGCCACTTGAAGTCGTTGGTGGTGAGAGACCACCCGAAAATGCACCGTAGAAAAGGATGATAGAACCAAACTGAAATTGCAGGCATCGGGTGAGGGTTTAGAGAAAAAAAAAATAGATAATTACATTCATATCACAAGAAAATATCATCCCAAGTTAATACAAAAACGGTTAGTTTCCAAACCAACTTAAGCGTTAAGGGCTTCCAGCTTCCACGTATCTGGACTTGCATAGCTCACCTACATACTATTCAATACACATTGACATCACATATGAAATTAACTACGTGAGGATGTATCATGACTAAGGTACACACTTGCACAAAATACAGAGGCAGTTGAAGAGACATAAAAACTTCATTTGAAAATGAAACTCTCTTCTACCGAAAGTAGAGAAAGGACAATACAAAATGTCTCCACTTCATGTACCAAACTATCTCCACTTTGTACTGTAGCAGCCGCCTTCTGCAGACAAGAATGACTACCCTAAGTACTAGTCAAATATCTGTCCCTGCCTCTTGCCACAAACCACTCATCAAATACTTTCTAATATGGGAAATTCTCAAGGGTAAAGATGTTTTGTGAAAACATGCCAACTACCACTTGTAGGTGATCCTCCAAGTTGTTGTGGAGCTTTGACTTCAGAAATCCGACACTAGAGAAGAGTCGCTCATCTTCCACCGACTCCAGAACATGGACCAAGGCCATTTCTGCAAACTTCAAGAATTCACTGAAATTTTGGGTCAAACTGTTATTGCTATGCAGGACACGCCTGATTTTCATGAGAGGGTTGACATTGTAAAGAGGTAACATGGTTGCACGAGAATTTGATTTTATATAGATTTTGAACAAGCTGTGCTGTGCCATTAGAGCATCCTGATCAATCACTATAAGAAAACTGTGTTTTTTCTGATGTCAAGCCAAAAACGTTGTACGTCCAGGATAACTCCATACATCTTAGAAAACATTAAGATGTCACGTCGACGGACGCTGAAAAAGTGGAGATTTTAGTTTGATGTTGTAGAAAACATTGCTAAATTTCAGTCACAACATATTGGTGCTATGAAAAACAGTGATGCAATCTAAGACATTGTTGTGGACGTCAAATGTTTTAAAAAATGTCCAGAAAAACATGTAGCCACGTTAATATCTTTGGTCAAACTTAGCTTAGAAGTTGAGACAAATTTTTTTTCTAGTCACTGGTAAAGTGACTGCTCGGGGTGAAAAAGAGGATAATGGCAGGTGGTGAGGCCAAAAAGTTGACGTGGCATTTGACATGACATGATGACGTGGAAATTATGTGACGTGGATATGGAATGCTAACATGGCATCTGACATGGCATGATGATGTGGCATTTGACGTGAAAATTATGTGATGTGGACATGGAATGCTGACGTGGCATGCCATGTCATCATACCCGGTCAGTCCATGTTCCAACCTTGGATATTTTTTTGGACATCAAACAAGACATCCTGACGTTTCCAAGAACATTACTTCTGGAGTTAACATTTTTTACTTCCTGCAAATGTAACTTCAAACCACATGCTATCCACTGTGCTTTTCATGACGTTTGACTAGATGTACAGACATTGCAAAAGCAATTGTAGGCATCTTCTTTGATGTCTTCTTTATAAATCAATTTTATGAAAATTTATTTTCAAAATGATATAAGTTATATAGATTTAATTTATATAACAAATTTATATAAATTAGATGAATGTATTTTTTATGAAAAAAGATTTACAAAATCATATCAATGTTATATTATATGAAAATATTTATTTTTAACTTAAGATTTAAATTCTAAATTTTACAAGTTTAAAATCATCAATTTTGCATCAAATTTTAATAATTTCTATTTCTATTTCACCTTCTTAACTTATTATTTTCAAATCATTCATATCTAATGTGGGGTGATTTTCTAGTGTTCTTGGACTTTGAGATATTTGACATCTTAACCCTTAAAGGGCCAAGGCCTTTTTTTTGCTAGAAAATATTGAAAATTGCCATTTCTGTAGCAAAGAGTAAAAGAATTTTTTTTTTCACATCTAACTATAGGATCTTACACCTAACAAGCAGAAAAAATTATAGAAAAAATTTCAGAATTTTTGATCGCATAGATTTAAAGTGGAAAAAACAAGTTTTTTAGCACATTGAGGGACTAGATTTTTTGACTTTGAACATTTTTAACTTAAAATTTTTGCACTACAGAGTTTTGAGATTTAAATATTTATAGTAGAGAATTGAATTGAGAGTTTAGGAAAAAAAATAAAAAATAAAAAAAACTTAAATTTCATTCTTAAGAAAATTGTTAAGTAGAAGTAGGTTTGAGATAGAAGAAAAATCTAAAATATTAACATATTTTAGATGGAATTAAAATGCACTAATCTCAATGGTGAGATTGTTCTAGCAAGTAAACTAAACCATGTGGAATTTTTAATTTGAAAAAATTGTAAAAATTGCATTCAGAAATACAATGTATTGTGTACAAGTGTATGGCATATTGTATGGTGTATTTTGTATGGCATGTTGTATATATAATGTATTTTGTATGGCATGTTGTATATATATTGTATGGTATATTTTGTATGACATATTGTATATATTATATTTTGTATGGCATATTTTATATGTTGTATTGCATATGATATACCATATATTGCATATTTTATATTGTGTACAACATATTGCTACATTGCCAACATGTCTTTTATAACATACCTCATGTCATTATTGATTTTTTTTAAAACATGTGAACGTCACATATGTTTTAAAAAGCACACTTGTGCAAATGCTACACGTCCAGATGGGACATGATGAGAAGCATACAATTGTTTTACTTGGTGTTATTCAAGACACTCAAATGTCTACATTGATGTCTCAAAAAACATCATTAAATTCTAGAAAAATTGTTCAGGTAGCTAAAAAAAATGCCATGTCACCGTCTGTGGATGCCACGTCAACAAACTTTGTCATTACTGACATGGCATGCCACGTCAGATGCCACATCATAGACGGGCAATGGATGAAAAGAATGACACTCTGGCTTTCCCGCGCTTAGATAGCAGTCACATATCAACTTCTAAGAACCCCGTTGACCAATGTTTTTTGTGACATCTGATGCTGGACGTGCGACGTCACACATAACGTACCATGTTTTTGGCACGTCTGCCATAACGCGAATTTTTGAATGTCTGACCAGACGTGACAAGACATTACGCGCGACGTTCAGATGCAAAAACTACGTGTCTAGAAAAACACAGTTTTCTTATAATGAATCAAAAGCTTAATAAGAAGTTTTGCGTCACCTTCCCCAAGGATTTTGCCGTGGCCGTAGGTGGCCATTAGTTCCCACAAGTGATTGTCGAACGCCTCCTCTGCTTTCATGTCGCACCAATATTGAGGATAAAAAATCCCGAATGCATTCATCACCTACTAAGTGGGAAAGCGACTATCCAATTCTGATATCAACATTTTCGTTGCACCTGTGAGGATGACAGCGGTCAGTTACAGAATGGAGGATGAAGGCCTTAAGCCTTCCCAACTCAACCAGAACATCAGCCTATATATGAGAAACAAAACATAAGCATATACAAAACGTACATAAGCATAATGGATTAAAAAAATCACTTACTGGTGCATTCTGACTTCACCATGGCAAACAAAGTAGTCCATGTTGCACGATCCACTAGCCTTCCCTTATACTCCGCATGTATCTATTCACCATGGCAGACGAACACCAAAACTGCAGAGCTATCATTTAGGTCTATAATCCATTTGATGTGGATTTGTTCATGACTGCATTCCAAGAGATTATTAAAGCTCTAGAATTCATCAGAGCTGTAGGTAATACCATTGTCCTCATACATTTGGTAGAGATCAGCCTGGCAAACTTTGATGGCAGCCATGAAATCACAAATGTAGACGTCCCTCTTCTGAGCAAAATTGACTAGCGTGTCAATAGCCTCCAACGGCGGAAGTAGTGCACACAACCCCAACATCGTGAAGGATCCAGAAGCAACTCCAAACAAGCCTGTACAGAAACAAATGAAGACAAGAATTCAAACCTACAAACATTAGAAGAAAGGTTTATTGAATCCAATCACAACATTCCATCCCATGTTCACTGTAATGCTAAGATACAAGAACTTCAGCTAGCACATGAAAAGAAAAGGGAAAACTGACCTCCACCTTGACATTGTTGTTGAGGTCGGTAGTCATTTTGTAAATTAGGGTCCTATATTCTGAAAGCAAGCGCCTCAAAAGGTTTAATGAGACTCATCCAACGTGTTTAGACATTGCAGAGCATCTTGAGTCCCTTCGTCTGTGTTAACTCAGCCAACTACTTGAATTCCGAATACCTCTTTGGACTCTTGCAGAAATATCTATAGTGACAGACAGTAGCTTTTCTATATCTCCAGAGATGCCCAAACACTAGTAGAAAACAGGGTCAAATGTGACCAGTGAAGAAATGACTCGTGACCAAAAGGCTACTGAAAAATGACTTCCAGTCATTGAAATGGCGCCAAAGCTAACGTGTCGAGGGCCACAATCATTTAGAAGTCACTTCCTATAGTACTGGATGGACTTCTAGATGAAATCGACGACCAAAATTGGTATCATCTATAGTTAAGTTTGTGTTCTGTGGCCTTGTTGTTGATGTAGTTTTTGTTGAGTCATATTTGAGTTGTGTTGTCATAAAATGAGCCCAATATATGACTACGGTAGAACGGAGGAATGACTATTAACCCCTCACCACCGAAGGGGACAAATATGTCCTCACATAGTCTGCAGTCCAATTCAAAGTGCTGTAACTTTTGCGTCCAATGTTCAAATTCAATAAAAACTTGTTGGAAAAGTTGCGCGTACTAGCCTAGTCTGTGTGGTAAAATTTTCAGATCAATCTAAGATGTACAGACTTTTTGGAAGCCAATCGAAGTTCACAGGTTCAATTTGAGTTCACCATATTGCATTTTGATGGCTGTAACTTCAAGGGCTTGTATCTTCTTCATCCAATGTACGTTTTCAATAAAAATTGTTGGGTTATGTTCTAATTAAAGTCTAGTTATTGTGGTAAAAATTTCATGTCAATCCAAGTTGTTTTGAATGTTTGGGAGCAATTCGAAGTTCAAAATTCAGACATTTTTGGAATACAGTGAACTTCAAGAGCTTATTTCTTCTTCATACAGTGTCCAATTCCAATAATTGTTTTTGGAAAAGTTGCGCATACTAATCTTTTTTGTGTGGTTAAAATTTCATATCAATCCAAAAAGTTATGATTGACTAAGAAGCATTTTAGTAGAGGGAGGTTCAGGCATAGATGTGTTTTCTGCAACTTTTTTTTTTCTTATTTGACATTTCAAAACAATTTTGCAAATACAAAGAGTCAATTGAATGATATTCCCTTTCACCAATGTGTTTGTTTACTGGCTTTGAATCACTTTTTAGTTTAAAGTTTTTTCATTTGAGTAGATTTAGAAGTTGAAATTCACCTCCAAATGTGTTTCTAGGAAAATTTCAGCATCTTTTTTCAACACTAATACATTATAATTTTGCAATCTATACAGTCAAATAACTTTAAATTTGGTTGACATCATCTTCAACACGCACACTACAAGATTGTATGTCTTTGATACGTCCTAAGTAAGTCTTTAGTTTACAATCTTCTTTTTGTTGTATTGTTTTGTTGTTTTATTGTTGTGTTGTTTTGTAGTGTTGTTGTTTTGTGTTATTGTTTTGTATTGATGTTGTTTTGATGTTGTGTTGTTTTGGTGTTGTGTTGTTTTGTTGTTTTGTTGTTTTGCTGTTGTGTTGTTTTGTTGTTGTGCTGTTTTGTTGTTGTATAGTTTTGTTGTTTTGCTGTTTTGCTATTTTGTTGTTTTGTTGTTTTGTTGTTTTGTTGTTTTGTTGTTTTGTTGTTTTGTTGTTGTGTTGTTGTGTTGTTGTGTTGTTTTGTTGTTTTGCTGTTTTGCTGTTTTGTTGTTTTACTGTTTTGTTGCTTTAATTGCTGTTGTGCTGATTTGTTCATTTTCTATTTTGGTGTTTTGTTGATTTGTGGTTTGATTTGTGGTTTTGTTGTTGGATGTTTTTAGTTGGTAGTGGGCTGCAATTTTCAATGGACCAAAATTGTCAAAACAATGACTACCACATCATCACCAATGACTATCATATGACTCATATATGATTGACACAATTCAAAAACAACTATCATATGACTCAAATATGACTAGCACAACTCAAAAACGACTATCATATGATTCATATATGATTGACGCAACTCAAAAATGACTATCATATGACTCATATATAATTGATGCAACTCAAAAATGACTCAATTCAATTAAAAAATGACTAAAGTTTGACAGTTTCAACCAAAACCATTACTACAAAATGACTAATATGATCTGAAATCTTCCATGTTAATTAAATGGATCATTCCTGAATCAGCCAATAATAAACCTCCACGTCTACAAACCACATCAATTGTCCCATATTATCACATCCGAATGAAGTTCCACATCAGCAAGGATGAAAAAGAATGAGCTAGTCCTAAATGACTGTCTGGTCCGTAATCACTCGTCCTCTATGACTCTAAGCCCAAAATCTACTTTCAGTCATACTGTCGTCATAAGTGTCCGAAATGACTGGTTATGCAGTCATAGACAACAGTCATTGATAGCCCCTTTTCTACTAGTGAAACTGGACAATGCTTTGAAGGCAAGGTTGCAGTTGTGGGCAACGCAGTACACCCTGATGACAAATGGTGCATGCTTCTCTTTGATTTGGAGTATTACCCCAATTCGTGAGCCTTGAAGGCTAGATACACCGTCAGCCCCAAAACTAAGGACTTTTTGGGCAATGGATTTGGCATCCAAGCCACCCCCCCCAAACTGATAGCATCGACAATCAATTCAATCAAGTTATCCGAATTGGGAGAACACTCTACTCATTATAGTGAAAAAAGTAGCGGAAACCTCACCCAGTCTCGCACTACATAAGCGTGTACAGAAAGAAAGCTGCTATTGTCGATTGCCGTCACTTCATCTATTGAGACAACTACATATCTCGCAGCTTGTACAAGCTTTTTCATTTCCTCTTGGACCTGTCTATATATGTAAGTAGCCATAGCCCAACCAAAAGTGTCACACCAGTGTACTACTGGCAAGTCCGGAACATCAAGAAACTTATACAAGGGAAAACGAGACTCAAATTCTAACATGGGGCGACCTTCAGACAACAATTGGAAAAGGGTTGCAAATTGGACTTGTTTCTTTTTTGCCTCCAAGGTCGTGCAATTGTTCACGTGCTCCAACACGGTTGTTGGGGGTTTTGCTACATACAGTTTCAGATTTCTCCAATGTTTGCATTATGTCGCCACATACTACTCTCCAACTTTGACCTTGTATTGTGGCAAGTCTTTCTTTTCCATCCTTTTATTGTCGTGTTTGAACAAAGTGTCCCATTTGGGAGCCATCACACAAGGTTTACGGTCAATAGTGTTGCATACCTTGCACTTGACCATGTATAAGATGTCGCTAGTGGCCATGATTCCTTCGGCCCATGGTAATTTCGCAACCCAAGTAGTCTGGAACTTGCGGTGCCAATCATAGCGAGTCTATACCTTTGATCGTAAATTCCCATACTTCTTCCGACCAGCGCTGCCTCTTTTGGACGGGGGAGACTGAAAGTCCAATTCATCGCTTGAAGCCTCAGAATCGTGACGCACCTCTTGCAAGTTGGAGTTATCCGGACCTTCTCGGCACACTTATTAGCAAAGGCAGGAAATTGCCAATTACACAAACGGAAGTGAAAATGCCCAATATGCATAGAACGTGAAAGACACAAATTGCAATCATGGAAAAACACTAGAATGACAAACAATTTAAATTGCATGGCACTCCCTGAACCTACATGGCAACGTGGGGTCGCCATTTTTGTGGATTGAATTCAAGCCCTGGCGAACTCGTAGGTACCTAAGATGCAACTAGCAAAGAGCAAATTTCAGGAAGCGACTATGGCGAAATCATCAAGAGGAAACGTGCGCCACTGGCGATCAACACTCGCTAATAAACGCAAGATCTACATAGGTATGGCGATGAGAGGAGTGGGCTAGGAGCAAATGATGAGATAAATACAAAGGGAGTAGCGATTACTGCGCAGGAGGTGACGCAAAGATGGAGAAAGATGGACAATAAAACCCTACTTGATCGACCTGAGGGACGCCAACCTAGCTCTAGCCTGTCCGCTTCAGCCGTTGACATGGCGACAAGTACGTGTTTTAACCCTTTTTTTCTATAGGGATTTCGCCAGGGACTTTGGCGTGGTACTTTCTGGTGCCACAACGCCAAAAAAAAATGCCCTGTTTGGTACTAAGGTGAACTAAAGTTTACATTGTAGGTTCCGAAGTTCACAATTCCACAAAAGTTTGAGCCCAATGGAGTCTAGCTCTTAGTTGGACGACACTTGGTACCGTGGTGAGCTCAAGTTTACATTCTAGGTTCCAAAGTTTGCAGTTCCACAAAAGTTTGTTGAACTTGTTGAACTGAAAAGTATGAAAGTCCTTCCTTCGAATAATGATACGGAGCACTCCACTCCACTCGTCCACATCACATGGATGACGGGTCCATGACCCACTTTCACAGTCCCATTCTTCAACAGATTCCTCCACTTTGAAGCAGTCTTGAAGTGCCCTCCCCCTCCGTCAAGCGACAAAGGTCGGTGACTCATCCCTGCAGCACTCTCCTTTTGGATTGCAACTTAAGGTACTTTCCCCAGCTCACGAGCAACGACAAACTGATTGAAGTCTACCATCTCCTCTCCCACGCGTCAGACCTTAACAATTGTCTCCATGTTGTCAGGCACTCGGGCCCAGCACATAACTTACAAACAAACCCCTACCAAAAAATCCATATGCCAACTCTCAGCTGAAAGCCACTCAAGAGGCAGGTAAGGTGCAGCAAACTTATCAAGAAACTGGAGAGGGTAGAGTACCGAAACTCCCTCGAAAACAGCATCGCCCGGCTCCATTCCCAAGACCAATTCAAAGCACCGCACCCAAATGTGGCTCACGACTCCCTCCCTCTCCAATGTTGACTTCATGCAGATTTCAGAATACTGTATAATATTGGTGGGAGAGAAAATCGCTTTCTTTTGCCTGGTCGGCAACGAGAATTTCCCCTTCAATCCGCACAGACTCTTCACACGCTTCCTCCTATGCGGCTATGCTGTCTCACGAAGAGCCGCACGTTCCACGAAACCCCCACCCCGTGACGTGGCGGAATTTCGACACGTCACCGACCACGTCGCAGCCCACCGTTGGCTCCGACCCCAAATATCCTCGTGGAGCCACTTGGAACCTGCGCTCTACCGCCCTCGCCCGAGTTAGGCATCCGATCTGTTGTATATAACCACCTTCTCCCGTTTGCTACCATCACAATTCAATTGCAGCCCCATCCTTTAGGGTTTCAAGTTCGTGAAGAGTAGTATTGCATTTCGAATTGGGTTTTAGAGGTTCTGTGTTTCCTGAAGCTTGAATTTGTGAAGCTGTTTAGTGAGATTTGGTGAGGTTTTCGGAAAGTTTTCGAGAGGTTTTACTGCACCAAGGTGTTTGGAAGGTTTTGGGGGGACGCCAAGATGTTTCACAGGAAGAACAATCAGACGACGGAGGTGCCAGTTGGAGCAGGAGGAACGGCGAATTACCCTGGGGTTGCTACTCCTGGTGTGGCGACTCGAGGGCCTGGTTATGGAGATCAGGCGGGGCGGGATGTTAACATGAAGGCGGGCTACGGGTATGATCAGAACGGAAATGTTATGCCGCAACAGAGCACCGCCCCTGCGTATGGCGGAGGATACGTGCAGCAGACGCCCGTAAGCTACGGTCCTGATGGACAACCGTTGAAGAAGAAGAGTAACAAGCCTGCCAATTGGTGCGCTGCTGCGTTTATTGCGTGTTGGGCGTGTACTTGGCCTTGCCATGGTCCTTGCTGCTGTGGCTTATAGAAAATTCTCCCTTTGGGTTTGGGTTCCTGCATCTCTGCAACTGGGATGTGTGACGGGAACTAGATTTGGTGTAATTATATGTGAAAAATAGATTTACAGTTTTGAGTTGGTTTAGTTTTGGTGAGGTACACCTGAAAGTTTACGGTACTAGGCCATTGCCTGAGGTTGAAATTTATTATACAAGAGAATAATTGAAATCACTCGGAAATAGTGATTCTTTAGCATGTTTTAAATTACACGAGGGTATATAATTGAAGCCACTGGGAAACAGTGGTTCTTCGACATTTCTGCTATTTGTTGCTGTGGTTGTAAGCTTTGGTTCCATTTTTCCTGCGTGTCTGAAATTAGGATATGAGATTTTTGACATTTTATTCAATCTGCGTGAAATGGTTTGGAACATATTCATGAGAAGCTGGCTCAACTCCCTTTGAACTGTTCATGAAAAATAAGTCCGGATGCTTCTCAGACGCATTGATCTTGGGCTCTCGATAGTCCGTGCAAAGTGATGTTCTCAATTGTTAGAAAATTCCAGTTCCCATGGGGTGGTTGTCTTTTCCCTTTTAGTCTATCGCGGAGAAGAATTGAGTGGTCCCGATGTTTCTAGAATGTACTGTCAATTTTATGGCATTTGGAAGTGTCGTTGGCGTAAGTTCATACGTTTCGAACATGTACAGCTTTGATTTGATCTGGTTATGGGGAGGTGTGTAGAATTATTATTTGCACCCCTGAAAAGTTTAGGTTAGGCAAATGCATGAAGTTGAAATTTATCATACAAGGAAATTATTGAGATCACTTGGGAACAGTGATTCTTCTTGGTCCTTTTGCTCATACCAAGGAAATAATTGCAGTACTTTGGGACAGTTGGTGATTGTTTTGACGGTTGTGCACTTTCATGTTTTTAGCTACGGCATTTGTCCTGTGTCTAGGTGGCGATTCTTCCCCTCCACTTCTCTTGAATTGGGATTCAGAATTGTTGTTGAATTAGCAGTGTTCAGGAATATGGTCTTCGTGTACTTCTCGAGTACACTATTTTTTGCAACACGAAATATCTGAAGTTACGTCTCGAAAGAAGCTACAGTTATTCAGAAATTTATTTACACCATAAACTTGGGATTGGAATTTAGTTGCTTGTTCTTCTCAGCATGACAGATGAGTTTCTACGAGGTTTAGCAATTTGAAAAAATCTGATTGCGTAGCAGAACCATCGCAAAATTGGCTTTCACAGTCCACCATAATTGTGGCATTGCAGAGCCAATTCTGCTACAATCAGATTTTTTCAGATTGTTAAAACCTATTGATAAAGGAATTGATGAAGGAAACGTCCTTTTCCCCTTATCTTTATATCAACGTCACCTCATAATAATATTCTTTTAGTAGTGGTGACATGACCTTTTGGAAAAATAGTTCTCACTTGCTCAAATTCATTGAATTAAACTTATTAATCAGGTTTCAGTGCTTGGGATTCCTTCTCAAGAAACTTCTGGGGGCGATCAACTAGGGTCCTCCGGAATGTTATGTTGCTTCCTTCACTATTCCAAAGTCTTCTGTTCGGGGTGATTTCTTGCTAAGGAGGATTATGCAGAATTTGCCGAGTACGGCATATAATGCACTGGTATAAGTTAGGTTTAACTAATGAAATTGAAGTATCACAATTGCCTCTCTTTGCATACATTCGACACAGAATCACAGAAGAGTAACCTCGTTTAACGAAAGAAAATTTGCATTATATCTCAACAAGATATCTAAAGTGTTGAGTCTGTTTCTTCTCGAAATCAAATTACATAAGCAAAATAGGCGCCTACATACCCTACCACCTTGCTCACGCACATCTGCACACTTAAATCTCACAGTGCTCAAATTGGATTCAGGATTGCGAAGGTACAATCTCTAAAAAACGATATAACTACTTTACACAAGGGCGATTATAAACTACGTACCCGGACAAGTATTGATCGAATGGGCTAAAAAGAGAGGAGGAAGAAGAAAAGCTATTGGTAGGTAGAGCAAGTTACAGTTGCTTAATCTCATCTCCTCTCGTGACCGATCACCTCCAAATTCTGTACAATCTCCGTCTCCAGTCTTCCATGAACTCTTGCAACAGTTCATTGTGTCTTCATGCATTCTAACGTCCAAGTTGCCAGCTGACCTGCTCTCTGCCAAGGAAGTCATCACTCTTGTACACACCTAGTAGATCGAAATAGCATTGATCCTCCTCGAGCAAAGCGAAGTCCCTTACCAGGTAAATAATGGCAATCTCCAAGCATGGGGCAAAATCCTCCGCGTTTTGCTGTTTTGGTTGTTGCTGGAGAGGACGATGAATCTGGGACCTGAGTACATGGCAACATCCGTGGAAAGAGTGTGCCCTGCTGCTAATGAAACAGCAAGCAGGGTACCGTCCATTACTGTTGAACCTGAGGAGATCCAAGGCAACTGACCCACATGGACGAGGACCTCTTCAGCTTGCCTTGGCTGGCATCCTTCTCAACACTCCTTGACGTGCTCATGACACGAAACAACCTTCGGATGAATGAAGGGCTGCTATTTACACCATTTGGCGTGTGTGAACCTCCATTACCGGATTCCTCCAAAAGCAGGCTCCGGAGTGGCGTATGCAGCTTCTCCTTCCCAATCCCTTTTGGCTGATCTTGTACAGGAGTGCTTCCATTCTCATGACTACCAGCTCCATTTGACGTCCCCACTACAACAGCATGGTTGCCGTTGGAAGCTGCTACCACTGGTTGAATCTGATCTTCAGAAGAGGTGGGATTCTCTTTAGGAGAAGAAGAAACGCCTGAAGCTCCAGCTTGAGTGGCATGATCCTCGTTGCGAGAAGGAGTTCCTTGTCCAGAATTGTAGGCTTCGGCTTGCTCTTCCCAGAGACGGTCCTGCAAGGAACCTGAAAATGGAGGTTTAGAAAGTGGATACAAAGTAGCTGTGGGACTCTGCGGTTCTGTGGATTCGGGAGTAGTATCAGATTGTGGATTAGTCGGTACAGTATTGCCATTCATAACTGCTGTTTCGTGTACTGGAGAATTGGAGTCCTTGAGTTTCTCTCCATTTGTCATGCAGCTCTCTTCCTCTGCAGCAGGGACCTTGCTGAACTCCTCGGAGTCTTTGGCAACAGTGTCCTTCTGCACAACCTCGGACACATCTAAGGAATCATTAACTCTGTCAACGTTCACATCACCTGCAATAGGACTACTGTGTGGTTCTTTAGTGCCTTTGTCAGTCAAATTCAAGTGGGAGGCCACCAAATTTGCCCCCAAGTTAGTACGACCGCTTGAGCTCTGCGCAGCATCCTCCTCTTCAGAAATATACTCCAACTCTTTCTTTACATTGTCGCTTGAACTGTCCACCGCCGTATCCTGGATGGATTTTTCTTTTAGATTAATCGCATTCAAGCTCTCCCCTTCCTTGCTGGGCGTCTTCTGTGTTGGATATTTGTCCAAGTCCTCAGCATCCAAAGGTTCTGCAACTGCATCAGAGACAACGAGAGACTCTTTTGACCTCTCCTCCACCATGTCCGCAACCTCGAGCGTGGACTTCTCCTCCCAGTTCTCCTCTTTCTTGTCCGTTTGTTTCTCCAACTCGTCAGCAACAACCATGCTTGATAATTTTGCATTGAGTAGATCTGGAGCAACGAACGTCTGTATTGTGCTGTCTTTCACCGTCTGCTCAACTTCAACCGTGGATTTTACCTCTGGACTTTGATCCAAGGTCTCCTTTTCCTTGTCAGTCTGCTTCTCCAACTGGTCGGTGACAACAAAATTCGACGTGTAATTAGCATCAAGTAGACCAGGATCGACATACGACTCTTTTTCAGAGCTCTCCACCATTGTCTTCTCAGCTTCATTCATGGAATTTGAATCTAGACTTTGATCCAAAGTCTCCTCCTCCTTGTCAGTCTGTTTCTCCAGTTCCTCAGCAATAAACAAATGTGATGTTGACTTTGCATCGATTAGGTCCGGAGCAACGAATGACTCTTTTTCAGAGCTCTCCACTACCGGCTCCTCAACCTCAAACGTGGACTTTGTGTCTAGGAATTGATCCATGGTCTCCTCTTCCTTGTCACTGTGTTCCTCCAGCTTCTCAGCAACAGCCAGATTTGATGTGTCCTTTGCTTTGACTAGGTCCGGGGCAACGAATGACTGTTTTTCAGAGCTCTCCAATGCCGTCTCCTCAACCTCCAATGGGGAATCTGAGTCTAGGCTTTGATCCAAGGTTTCCTCTTCCTTGTCAGTTTGTTTCTCCAGCTCAACAACAGCCACATTCGATGTGTTTGTTGCATTTTGTTGATCCGGAGAAACGAATGACTCTTTAAACCTCTCCACCACCGGCTGCTCAACCTCAAACGAGGACTTTTCCTCTGGCCTTTGATCCAAGGTCTCCACCTTGTCAGTCTGATTCTCCGACTCCTCAGCTTCAACCAAATTTGATGTATAATTTCCATTGGGTGAATCTGGAGCAACGAATGATTCTTCCGAATTCTTCTCAACCTCGATCTTGGATTCGCGCTCAAGGTTCCCATTTAAGCTCTCCCTTTCCTTGTCATTCATCTGAGCCTCCTGTTCCTCCATAATCAAGATTGCTGCGTTTGTAGCGTCATGTTCAGGAACGTTGAATATCTCCGTGTGCCTGTCCACCACCGTTTCCACACCCTCTATCGGAGACTCTTCCATAAGCTCCGGCGTCGAATCTCCAACAGAGGGTCTGCAAATCACTGTGTCTTTTGGAACATTGGATGTTTCCATGGGGCTGTCCACCGCCTTTCCCTCATAAGTGGATACCTCCATAAGCGACTCCTCCGCAGTGTGTCCATTAGCCATTGTGTCTTCAGGAGCATTGAGTACCTCCATATGGCTGTCCAACACATTTTCCACGCCCTTGGGAGAAGACTCCTCCATAATGAACTCCCCCACAGTGGGTCTATATACCACTGTGTCTTCATCTTCCAGCAATGGCTCTCCCTTCAAGCTTCCATTGAAGCTCTCACCACTCCATGAATTATTCGAGTGATTCTGAATGTAGTTAACATCCGAAGTTGAAGTTTCTGGAGTCTCTTCGGCTGGAATGTTAGACTGGCTCATGGGGCTGCTCAGTACCTGGTCTTTCGAGCTCTCCACCATGGTCTCCTCATCTCTTTCCAGACTCACATTCAAGCTCTTCTCCTCCTCCTTGCCACCATTCCATGACTGCTCCTCCAATTCGTCAACGTCTGAGATTGCTGTATCTTCACCAGAAATAACTGAAAATTCCCTGGGGCTGGCTACGGCCGTGTACTCATCTTCAAGCGGAGGCTTTTCAACCGAAGAGATGGTCTCATTTTCATCCTTCCATGAAACAGCTTGAATGCCATGGGTACCTGAATTTGTTGTGTTTAGGTGCTGGGCTGCAAAATCGATGCGGTCCTTGGGGCAGTGGACTAAGTCATCGTTTAGCAACGACTCTTCTTCAAGGTTTCTATCAAAGCTCTCCTCGTCCTTGTTAGCCGTCCCCGAAACATGTGAATGAGTTCCACCGTCAATATCAGCCAAAATCGTTGTGTCTGGGGTGCCAGAAGCAACGAATGACTTTTTAGGGCTATACACCACCATTTCCTCAGTCGCAAGCACAGTCTCTTCGGTGGAGTGCTGCTCAGGTGGCGACCAGAGTATGTTCTCTGGAGCGAATGTATCAGCGCTATTCATCGCAGGGGGTAGTGTTAACTGAGGAGCACTCGTCCCCTCTCTCTCTTCAACATCCATATTTTTGGCGGTATCCTGGCTAGAATCAATGGACGACTTCTTGGGGCTTTCCACAACCATGTCCTCGTCCTTGAGAAGAGGAATTGTCTCCGGAATTTCGTTTAAGTTCTCTTCTTCCTTGAACCGTGTAAGCTCTGAGTCCACCTCGTCAACATCTGATATTGCAGCGTTGAAGATTTGTTGATTTGAAGCGACGTACCGCTCAAATGGAAGATCTTTTGAGGTGAAATGTTCTGCAAGAGTATTTGTAAAGTCAAGCTAGTTCAGCACCGAGAAATTTTAAAGGGTCTATTCATCTCTCAACTACAAAAGACTGCATTTTGAAGAATCAATAGCTGCCTTTCCTATCACTGCCTTTCCCATCAATACTAAATTAAGATAAGCAACAGAAATGACTGCTGGCTGGAAGCAGTCGTTTAGTACTGCTGATCCAGCTCAATCAATTAAATCCAAATTGTACATGATAAGATTGAGCATGTTTATGCGATAAAAAATGAACTGTGAACGTAAATTGTGAAGGGAGGTGAGATTTTCCACTTATTTCACCTGGAACGATTTCGACACCCTTAATGGCATGACCGTCCGAGTCATCAACAGAAGCATCCGAGGAAGCCACCAAAACTTTCTCTGTTTCAAGAGCATCCTCGGATCTTGAGACTTGATCGTCTGTAGATATTGATTTTCCCAAGGGAAGGTGGATGTCTTGAAAACCAGGGTCCTGATATTCTATTGTTTCATTAGGCGTAGAAACAGGGGTTGAAATAGTCCTGGAGGCCTCTTCAGGCATGTCCATATCAATTTCTCGGTCGTTGGCGTCATCAGCCACAACTGAATTGCTTGCGTGGGTGACCATGGATTCTGTTTGGCACAGACCACAAAGCTCGGTTAAGAGCGTTGCAGCAATACAGTGCCAGAAACTCAAAAAATTCACACAAAGAAAAGGTTGGGAGGATTTCAAGTGCAGAACAGTCTTCAGACATAAGACTGTAAGCAGACCGAGTCAGGTGAATCAGCAACCTAACCCAGTGCACTCAACCTGTCTAATGACTCTGTCTCCGTGCTGCAAATAGACTTCTAAATTCACTCACATGTTTACAAAATTTGACATGTGGACGCTCTCCAGTCAAATGTGAACACAACATGACTTATTTCTAGGATATTCAGGGAATGTGCAATCAGAGAGTGTGCGATCAGTAAAGTTGAGTGAAACCATACCTTGACGGAACAGATTCTTAGGGCTTGACTTTGAGCCACTTGAATCAGTTGTTAGCAGAGGCTCTTCCCATCCGTGCTCAGTCGTACTACTCTGCTCTCCAAAATCACTAACAATCCTCCATCTCTCCTCATCAACAGTAACTTCACTTCCAAGTTTATCATCAAACTCATCAGCCTCATTCAAGATCGAGTTCGACAGTTTTCCAGCTAAAAGTGTAGGAGGTGTTGCTTCAGGAGTGCTGTGAATTGCCTCGCCTTTCCCAAGAATCTCTGACGGCGATGTTGTGTCATTGACGGTTGCCCCAGAAGCAGCGATCAGCGTATCAGTTCCTTGATCACTTTCATTTAGGGATGCAGTGGATTCGACCTACAAACAGCTCAACATTTCCCAATCATTCAGTCAAATCAAACTCAGGAATCCTCATACATACAAGATTTTCATACATTGAAACATCGAATGAAGAATAACTAGAAATCTATGCAATAATCAACTATATAACACATAGAGTTTTGTACAGTACCTCAGATTCTGAGTCAAACTTGTCACTGAGTAACTCATCTGCTTGGTCGAACACTGGGCTGCATGGAACACTCGTCAAGTCGTGACTTTCATCATGATCCCCTGTTGGCAGCACGTGCTCTGTTGGAACAAGGTCTGGAGTCTCATTGTCATCCTGCAAAGTTTCTGATGTGGATATCAACGGCATTTGTGACTGGCGGTCAACGTCGAACACGTCAACTGTCTCTCCATCGGATTCCACTTGGAGAGCGGGTGCCTTAATTCTTTGATCATTCTGGGATTGTATTTCCTGAGTCCTTTCTTCAACTGGAAACATTGCCGCGGGTAGAATTTGGATGCTGTCGTGTTGTGGAACCTCGGTTTCGCCGTCTCTTGATTCTGAACTCATGTCCTGGAACTTTTCTATGGGTTCAGAGATGATATCACCACCAACTAGGAAGTCGGAATCAAGATCCTTGATGATTTCACCACGACCTTGTGGTTTCTCCTCGCTTTGATTCACTTGCAACTCGTGATCAGCGCTTGAATCGTCGTTGTGATTTGAATCTTCTTTGCTTCCTAAACTTGACAAAAAGATAGCTTCCGTCTGTTCTTCCTCAATGGTTTCATTCATGGGTGGCAATGAAATTGCCGGAGTACGCGACTCTAATGGATCCTCCTCACCAGCACTTGAAATGAGAATATTCTGATCACGCTCCAACATCAACTTAGAAGAGTCTACTGGAGGGCTAACAAGATCATAAGAATCATCAGTCCCTGCAATTGGACTTGCAATATCTCGGTTGGGAGAAGAGTCTGGCAGTAATTCGTTCGTTTCAGTTGCATCTCTATCATCCACGGTTTCAGCATTTTGTACACTAATTGCACGAACCTCCAGTACCTGTGGCACAGACAGATTCTCCGGACCCATTTCCGAAGAATCGTCACTCAGGTATGCATCTGCCAGAGCTGGAGTTTCGAGGGAGCTCTTCTGGGGAGAAACTTGCATGGTAACGGGCGAAAACTCTGGATCTTCTGGGCCTTCCAAATCCACACTCTCATCAGAGGCGTCATCATTGTCATCCAAGTGATGGATGTTTGTACCCAAAAGGCCATTGCTCGTCACAGATGGTATTGGTGGTGTATCGATATCCTCTTGAGCTAATGACTCTTGGTCGACCCGAGCCTTATCATTGCTCAATACCAAATCTGTCTTGGGTGAATACAAATTTTCAACTGATGATTCTTGCGCCACAAAAGCGTGGATAGAAGACTTCTGATGTTCTGCAACCTCAGGCTCCACGTCTTTGTCCTCCGGCACGTCCAAATTCTGGTTCACTTGGCCAATATCAACCTCATTAGAATGCGCTGTTTCTAATGGGGTGTATCTTGGACTCGCACTGGTGTCAGGTTCACTCGCAATCTCGAACTGAGAAAAGATTGGAGCAAGTGGCTCTTGGTTAAGCTCAACAGTCGGTTTTTCAGGGGAACTCAAGTTGTCAACCGAGACAGCTTTAGGAATCAAATGATCGGACCCTTCAAACAGATGGAAAACTTCATCAAATTCTTGGTCAGCGCTCTCTGTGTCCATTTCACTAGCGTTTGAAGCAGGAATGGGCGCTGAGGAATTTGTACATGGCCAACCGTGTGAATCCAATTGGGTGACACCCAGCTGATCGCTTGATTCAGGCTCCGAATTAGTGAACTGATCTCCAGGAAGATTGGATACTGGCAGCTCGATTAGGGGCACGGATTTTTCTGCCTCATCTTCAACAACTGGACTTGGAAGTTGTGTCTCCCTCATACTATAGGGTTGTAGATCTTCTGCATCATTTTGACCTGCGTCAGAATGAAAGGACTCTTCTCCAGCATTCTGAGTCCAGTACTCCTCAAAATCAAATATCATCATGTCTTTATCAACATGCGTCCGTGTGAACGTCCCTGATTCCTGTCCATCTTGGGATTCATCGGCAAACTCCGACTCTGTTACCTTGGTCACCTCTGGAAGAATTTCTCCATTTGTGGACAAGGCTACGGTAGTCATTGGTTCCAAGTCCATGTCACAAGTGTCCTGCCTCGAGTCCCTTGGAAGCACATCACGTGTTCCCTCAACCTCGTTGTGAGAAGCTGCTGGTTCGGCAGCATCATCAAAACTCTGCTTCAAATTGAGCTGCGCACCGCATGAACCTTCGATGAAGTCTTCCGAGGACTCGTCATCACTTGATAGAAGCACAAGATGATCCTGAGTAACTGATATCTCGTCCTCAGCAGCTGACCATCTCTCCTCCTCCTCCGGCAGTGCCGACGTTGCATAAGGTGCATTCATTTCGCGTGATGAGTCAAAATGGTAAACTCCTCCATTACTTTCTAAGCTTTCTGGCACTGCGACCTGAGTCACTACTTCTGCTGGCTCTTCATCACTCTGGATGGAAACAGGCTGTATGCTCCGACTTTCAGAGAGGAACTGCAAATTCCGTTCCTCTATCAGCATGTTTTCGGTTAACGAAAGAGAAGCTTCAGGTGCAACACTTTCAGCGACAGTTGACCCATTGTTGGAGCTTGATAACTCTTCAGGGTGAGTGGTCACCATGCATGGCATTCTTTCACCCTGTAATACTGCCACAGGCTCCACCACAGCTGGAAATGGCGAAGGTTGCTGTGACTCAAGTTCGTTGGATTCACAAGTCTGGCCATGTCCAAATTCGGCTTCAATAGAGTCCTCAAGCAGAGAAAAAGTTCTTGACTCGTAGTTCCATTCTGACTCGCCCACCTCCTTTGAATTTTCACTCGAAAATCCAGCAGCAACAAAATTTTCATCCAGACTAGCAACTGGACTCCTTGGCATGACCTCAGCAGCAACAATCACATCTTTTGGATTTGCAAGTTCTGAAGATTTCTGCTTCGTATCTTCTGCGAATGGCTCATCTAAAAACTCGGGTGGGTCGCCAAAGTGGCTGGAGCTGGAGTCATCAGGCTCCGGTAAGCGAGACAGAGAAGAGAACATGCAAGGCAGATCCTCAGAGAGCCAAGAGGTCGGCATCTCCATGTCGTTTTCGAAGCCCGGGTCACCACCTTGGTCCAAGGAGCTCATGTCTTCGTCCCCAACGTTGCCATCAACCATGAGGGAAGGTAGCAGATTTGATCCATCTTCCATTTTGTCAACAACAACATTCTCAGACTTCGCCTGGATTCCATTTTCTGGGCTCACTGGCACTGCAACCGAGTCCAGCTCCGGCTTTTGCAAATTCTCAGTGTGGACGGCTTTTTCAATTCGGGTCTTCGCTCGACCTATAAAAGTTCAGGAAAAAAATGACGGTATGTTACTTGCTTGTGACGAAATCGCTAAATATCCACAGAAGGACCGAGATTTCATGGCTTTAGAATGACGAAAATTGTGGAAGGACTCTAATTCAAACAATGAATCAATGAAGAGCATTACGAACATGTGTTCGACAAAACAAATATTATATTGGACAAAGTAATCTCCCATCCGATCCACTCAAAGGTGTTCAAAATAAACAGGAGGACAACTCTTTTCAGCTGAGAAGACACCCAGTTTTCTGATAAATCTGAACCATGTAGACAAACTTGAGTCTTACCTGGTTGAGATGGAGTATTTTGGCGAGTTTTAGCCGATTTTTGGCTTTTCGGGGATGCCAAACCAGGCCTGAATTTTAAAGAGGGGACTGGGGACTGGGGGGAGGATTTCTTAGTCTTCACATCTGGAGTCTTCACCGAAGAGATCTTCACATCCGGAGTCTTCACCGAAGAGATCTTCACATCTGGAGTCTTCACCGAAGAAAACTTGGTTTCAGCCTCAGGAGGAGAGGAGTTAATAGCGGCCGTGTCACCATTCGAGTTTTTTCGCCCTTTTGTGGGTGCTACAGGCTTCTTGTTTGGGCGTGGGGAGGGCTTCCCGGCTGATACCTTACCTTCTAACGATGCCCTTGGTGAAGCTTTTTTTGGTGTGACTTCAACCAAGCTGCTTGTTCCCTCAGAAATTAGGCTCCCATTCATACTGGTACCTTCTGATCCCAAAACGGACCTCCGAGGACTCACGATATCTTTCTTAGCTTCGACTGATTTCCTTGGGGAAAGAGTGGAAACTGCTGTTGAACGAACAGCCACAAGCTTCTCCTTCCCTGGCGGAGTTGTTGCTTTTTTCACAGGGGAGCTCATCTGTGTTGCAGGTGTAGCTACCTTTTTGTGGCCTCCTGCATTATGGAAATATATTCAATTAGAGTTCAATATGTCACCGTAAGGTGAGTCTCCAATTCAGCTTGGAGTTTGAAAGCACGGCCAAAAAAATTTCCCAATAACAATCGAACTCATGGCTGTAGCTACCTTTCCGGCAACCATAAATAACTGAAAACTACCAAATGAATCCTAATACTCATTTCATAGGCATCTTCTGGTGTGGTTCAAGCCTTCTCCTACAGTTCTTTAACGAGTTAGGAAGTAAACTTTAAGCAAAGTCAAGTGCTTGGTTTGGGGGAAGACTTTGCAGATTCACATAGGGACAATACAGCTCCAAAAATTGCAAAATGACCTGGGATGAACTTCATTGCACTTTTGTTTTTCTAAATAAAAATTAAACTATACGTTTTCAACCATGGAATGAGTTCAAAACCAAAGTACCTCCTCTTGTCAGGAAAGGATGCTTCTTTTCTTCTGTGGAAGGAGAGGTGGTGCCGAAGTCCAGCCCTCTAGCCAAGTCATCTGTACCCCCAATTGAAGCCCTCCGCTTCTTCATAGCAGAAGGAGATCCAGACTTTTCCAGCCCAACTGGAGTCTGGGGGGACGAAGTCATACTAGCCACAGGAGACTTCCCCGAGCCATTAGTTTTGCCCGGGGACTGCCCATCCTGCAGGTCTCCAAACTCCAAAGAGACACAGCTTGACGCCACTGAAGAACTACGCCGCTGCGGACCCACCATCCTTCTACTCGAGGGACTCTCCTTCAATTCCTCAGTCTGCTGGCGGCAGGGGACTCCCCATCATTTCTTATTGCAAAAGAAAATCAGAGATTGCTCGAGCTTGCACGTCCTAGGAGACCCCTGGCCTGTTATTATTTACTTACATTGGTGAAAGAAAGATGTGTTGCAACGGACCTATGATAACGGCACTTTCATGGCAAAAGTCTTGAGCACTGCATGTTTCAAGAGCAGAGAGTTCTCCTAGTGCTGTCACATCTGATTGACTGCCACTGGAGAATCATGGCATGTCCTATTCTGCAAGGACAAAACGAAAAACACAAGAGCAGAATCCCATCAGAGCTTTCAAATTCAGTACAGTACAGGGGCACATATCTCGCTTGGAACTCCAGGACCCTTATTCCGAGACTCAGATGATGACTGATGTTCCAGAATCTCTTCGAAAGTCAATACTTTCCTTCGAGGAGCTACGGTGGAGTAGATTAACCGCCAGTTGATGAATGCAAAAGACTAACAATTCTTGAAAAACGAAAGAAGTTCCTGAAGTCAGTTCTTGAATGGCGCGGCCATTTACACAAGAGGAGAAAAGGTCACTTCAATATCAGTGCACACTCAAGATGACAAACGCAAAGATGGTCTTCAATACCAAGAGACCGCACCTTTAAGTGGCGGGGTTTCGCGGAACAACAGACTTGATCTTGGAGCCTTGTTCAACTTGGGCACAACAGCAACTTGGGTACAACCGAAAGCGAGTATTTCCACATCTAATAAGCCTCCAAGCTACAGGGTTCACAAACGCCCTCATGGCGAAAAAGGAAACAGGAGACCATGATGAAGCTGGAGATCAATCAAACGACAAGGAGTCCGTTCCCATCAGTGCCCCACTAAACTAAGTCGCAACTATACTGTAGCAAATTCCTTTCCAAGAGAAAGAGCACAAATCACAGACATGGTGAGGGGAAGAACAACAGCAACAACACACTAGAGCCTAACCCTGGCAACCTCCCTCTCTCTGAAAAAGAACCAGTATCTTAAACCAACACACTAATGAACCCCAGAACAACACCCACCGACATTATGAGACAACCGACACTGCACATGAATGCACTATTGCCTGCAGTTAACGAATACATTATCTTCATGATGACAAACGTTAATAGCTCGTCGCCATGGCTTTGAGAATATATATACATACACCATTGCACGCAGCAACACAAGTGACAGCAAAACTATAGCTAACTTACTTCAAAAACTGAACTCAAACATTTCCAAACATGGAAGGTACCAACCTCGTCAAGACATACAGCACACAAACCGCTCGCCCTACATAAGGAAACAGCTGCCTTCTTCAAGCTGCAAGAATCAAGGTTGCGTTAAGAGATAGCTAGCTTTGGATGATACCACCATAACCAACACTCTTAGAAATCGAGAAGCCCACAATGTGACAATGTAAAAGACTCTCTACCTTGCTAGAAGCGGGCTATGTCGCTAGCTCTTGCTCTGTATGCTCTCTCTCTCTCTCTGTCTTCGTCTCTCTCTTGCTTGCTAGCTATGAGTATTCTCTCTCTTGCTTGCCGTGAGTATTCTGTCTCTTGCTTGCTGCTGTGAGAGCTCTCTGTTTCTCTGTCTCTTTGCTTGCTCAGTTTCTGCGACTCTTGCATCAGCATGAGCTGCTGCAGAGCTCCAGCTCAAACTCCGAAGGCTGCCAACGGTGACAGAACAGACGCAAGAACAGGCACTCAAGTCAGATGAAACTGATGGAGGGCAGGACCACATTCCCCCCCTTCTTCAATAATTCTCTGTCTTGACACCAATCGATCGTCTTTTTTCTTTTTCTTTCGCTCGCTCTTTCTTTCACTGGGGCCTTGGGAAGGCCTCCAATGGCCTTGCCCAAATTATTTCCTTCCTGGCTTGGAACACAGCATAGTCACCGGGTTCTGTGCATCCATAGGCTTGGCAGTGTTTCGTCCAACAGAAGCACTTTTCATCCGTATTCTTGAAGATTCGGCCATCTCAGTCAGAAGGTACACACCAACTGAAGAGATGTTTTGGTGTTGGGGAGCCAAGGGATGGGATGTATGCGTACCCATTATGGCCCCTCTTTCCAATGAGAGTCCCTATCTACATCCATCCAACATTTTGGAGTTGAAATGAGTTAACCCATTAAGGACTAGGTCGATGACAAGAAATGAAAAACTGGCTGAAACTAACATGTTTTCATTAATAGCCAAATTGGATACTAATGAAAACATGTCAGTTTCAACAACTTCTTCACTCCATTCATCGACTTGGTCCTTAATGGGTTAATAGGAATAATTCATGTTTGTTCAATACTAAGGTATAGGCAATAAGGTAGCAGCACCCACAACTGTTAATTTAAGTTTTCTGGACATGATGTCTACTTATACGCATCAAATAGATTATTAGACCCTACTAGCAAGAGAAAAATAATTCTTGTGCACTTTCAAATGTATTATTTGGACAATGTGAGAATAAGTTGTGAGTTTTTAAAGAGCCAGCCATATATGCACCTAATACCAACACCAAGGTCTGATATTCACGTATAATACATCCTTGTAATCATGTCTATTTACTTCCCAAGATTTTAAAGGTGGTGGTTATGGATACGGTGATGGTTATGAGTGTTGCTACCTTACATAGGGTTTATATTTAAAATTGTTGTTTTTCCAATAGTTATCTAATTTGGAATCAACTTTTGATCTTGTACTTGTTATATTTTCTTCTTAACTGAAGAGCTTTTCTAAACTAATAGTTATGGACCTTTAAAGTCATCAATTTCTAAATTAAAAAAATAAAAAGCAAACATATGGTAAAATGAAAAAAACAATCACCAATGTAAAGTACATATTGTTTTGACATCTTCAATTTAAGAGGCAAAAATTAACCACAAATAATAGGGACAAATTTCTAAGGGTTGGAACTACAATATGAATTCTTCCTTCCAAGTAAAATTCGTCTAGAAAGTGCCTTCTCTCATTTTAAAGTCAATCTTTATTTAAAGAATTACAATCATGTAGGACTATTTTGTGGGCTAATGCTCTCGAGGAAGTCTCAATTGAGTAGTTTAATTCTTATACCTTCATTAAGTGTGAATATCAAATGTTTATAGAATCATACAATTATGAAAGATTTAAAGGTTTTAAAAATAAGTTAATTCTTATATCTTTCGTTCATTATAACATATAACTAAGCATCTAACATTATTTTATATTAACCTTGAACATAATTATAACAATAGAGATGTACGAAATTGACATATTCTTTTCCTCAAAAATATTTCATGTCTTGTTGTGACGACCGGGTCATTTGACCCACCATAGTTAAGTGGACTATGGTAGTAAACATACATGACCAAATCCTAAGTTTGAATTCATGACTACTTCATTGGTACATATGTCATGCCCAAAGTCATTAAGCCAAGGTCACATATTGTGCTCATTATGTATAAACCTTTGATTATGTCTACACCCTAAGGGATTCAACCAAATATTGTGACTCAAATAATGCCAATTATCTTAGAACATTTTTCATCTTTATGATAAAATTGTCTTACTAAATGGCTTTTTGCTAGCTCAATTGTCATTTTTGGATGCACTAACAAAGTAGTTCCCTACCCTTTTGTCATGTATCTCCATTATACTCAACATGATTATTGGATGTGCAATACATCTTTGCACTTTCATTGGGTGGGAGTTGCTATAATTGTCAAACATTTTAAAAGTTATTATAAAAACATAGTCAACCTAGTAGAATTCAAGCTCGATAAAGAGATAGAAAGTTATGTTAGGATGAGGGTTGAGAAGTCATTTTATAGAGACCAAGTTCCTTTTTCTTTTGTGCATAAGGTAAATCTACTGATAATAGATAGAATGAGTGGTTCATTTTGTTGCCATTAGCAAAAAAAAATCAGATTTTTTTCCATACAAAGACAAATGTGATAAATGAAGGAAGCAATTGAAACTTTATTTTTTGGACAAAGTATGAATTAGTTATTAATTTTTGAATTATGTTGCCCAATTGGTTCAAAAAAGTCTTTAGACTGCCCAAATCAACAAAAAGTGTTTCCACAATGGTCATCTTACCACTTAAAGCAATCACAACATTTCCTAACATGGCCATGACATGAAGGAATAAAAAAATAATTTTTTATGATGAGTTTACACTAGGAAGGGATAAGTATCCTATGATAGTCAAGAATAACCTCATGACCATCTCCCAAGGCATTGATTATGGCCACAAATCAACCTAATATAGTCCTAACCCCATTTAGTAGAAAAAGTATGTCATGGGTTGATAGAAGACTCTAATGGGTAGTTCCCTAGGTGCTTGTTCTAGGTGGTTTGCTTATTACAGGTGGGTTTATCTTATGCAATGGAAGATTTGGAAGGCCAAACTCACTATAGCCCATTACAAAGTTTAGACCCTACAGTTTGTCAATAGTTGTCATGTGGTTATTATTATTTCATGGGTTTGCACGCTAATTACAATTTATCGCATCATTACAATGCATTACTTTGTATTGTTACAATGTAGTTGCAAGTAATGCATTGGAACGATGCAATAACAATGCGAAGTAATGAATTGTAATGATGCAATAAATTGTAATTAACGTGCAAAACCATGAAACAATGATAACCACATGATAACTATTGACAAATTGTAGGGTCTAAACTTTGTGATGACTAGACCAAGCCCCTTTCCAATAAAAAAAAGTGGAGATGTTTTTATGCACATTCATATGCATGACAACATTTGTCTATTGGGGTAGAAGGTCCATAAATTGGCTATTTAAATCTACTTGCCTCATGACAATAATAGATATTTCAAATAACATGTCACCCACTCCTAAATAGAGGACGCATTTAAAACTTGGTCAATTTAAGGACCTCCTACCTTACAAGCATCCTTTATTTGCATTCTTCTATGATTATTTCTTAATGACATTTTTGTCTACAAAGAGCATTGTTTATTAAAATCCTCCAAACTAGAATCCTCTAAGGAAGGTGACCCATTCCCAACCAGGCACTCATTCCCGTCATATAGACTACACTTTTTCCAATCAACAAGAGAAAGCAAGACATTAATTGTGACACAATCTCCAATGTAGTCATGACACATTATGATTGGCTGCAGTCTTGGTTGATTTTACAACCAACCTATGGTTGGAAATAGGAGGACCTATATGACAAGAATGTGTCGGATAGAATCTTCAACTAAAAAATTTGTAGTAATTTTGTTTTGAGAAATAAAATTCTAGAAAAATATGGAATCCTTCTCAACTCTATTTCTGTATGTGGGAAAAAAATTCCACTCAAGAAAACAACACTCCAAATATGCAAAATTGCTTAACCCTTTACATACTAAGAATTCAATATTTCAAGTAGTAGACTTTGATTGAATGTTTTGTAGAAAGCATAACCTAAATGCAAAATTTTATTATATAATTATCTTGAGTGAAAAACATTGCATTCATTGGTTTAAATAAATAATTATTTACATAAATAAAAATCCCCATATAAAATCTCTAAAGTTGCTAAAAAAAAACACGAGACCCAATTTGGGCTTCTTAGACACTAAAGGGTTTATTGGTCGGAAATGGGTCGGCTCCCTTATGAATTGAACTTCACAAATTGTATCAGTTGTACGTCAAGAAGGTTGACAATTAAGTTACTCCTTGTAACCAGGTTTGACGTCTGCTGTTCTCTTGACGGTTACCTGTACTTTTGCTGAGGTTATAAAATGTAAAAAAAAAAAGTCACGCCCCCAAAAATACTCTGCTCTTTGCCTTAGCTACTTTGACCCTTCCCCATTCATCAATCAAACTGCAGTTTAAATGTGCTGCACATCAATTCCATTCGTTACTAACTTACATGCTTGGAAGAAATTGAAGTACTGCTCCAGCCTGAAAATAAATAGTATTACAGAAAAAATCATGAGAAAAAATCTTATTTAAAGTTACCATGTCCTTTTGTGTGACCCTGGTGGAGTGGTGTTATAATAAGGGAAATTTATATCTTGGGCTTGTGTCAGGGCAGCCGTTTATTGCACCCCAATGTCAAACCTGTGACTGGGTTCAATTTTTATCGGGGCTAGGGACCGAGATTGTTGTGATAATTAATAAGTTAATGAACATGACACACAAATGTTTTTAAAAGTTATCACAAGTGTGTGGCCTTCCCCAAACCTGCCATGAATTCGAGCCGGATAGACGTCGGCGTTTGGTTAAATTCATGTCACATGGTCTGCTTGAGGACCGTGAGGGTGAGGATGGACCGCGAATGTGTGCTTGGAACGTGAGGGATGACGACCCATTTCCAACCACTTAAGCAATCACACATATTTGGAGCGTAGATCTTTTGGTGTGCAGAATTTTTCCCATGTACAAAAATAGAAATGGGAAGGATTGCATATTTTGTTTTCAGAATTTTGTTATATGAAATGTATTTATTATGAATTTTTTAATAGAAGATTCTCTTCAACCTATAATGGTTATATAGACCTTTCTATTCCTAACCATAGGTTGATTGTAAAATTGACTTAGGACTGGTTGCAATATTAACAGCCTTGTAGCCAATCATAATGTACCACAACTGCTCTTCAAACTACGTCACAACTCATGAAAATAGGGCAGTCTTTAAGTTGGAAATGGGATGGTAATTGGCTACTCTAAAGTACGTGGATGTAAAATCATTTGAAGAAGGACTTATCGTGGTTTCTGTTATTGAGTTGCACAAGTTTTGGGTGGGTCTTAATGGGGCAACCAAATAGGGATTTTAGAGTCTTTGAGAATATCTTTTTTGGACACTGTATGAATAAACTATGAGTTTTCAAAGGCAGGTTTGAAATAGGTGTACCATAGATGAAAGTCTAGGTTCTAATGTTGTCTTGGATTTTGTGCATTTAGTCAAGGGTTTGTAGGACTTGGTTTTAGAAAAGGGGTACAATTAAGTATAGTAACCATAGATAAAGCCCATTGGAAGTCATTGCTCTACAAATGATGGTTGGAGTTTTAATATTTTCTTCATATTTGGGTAGATATTCAAAAAGGCAATAGCATTTGAAACTATATTTTTTTGACAAAATAATTTTTTTTAATGAAATTTGGTAGTGGCCACACAATAAAGATTCCTATTGATGTTGTATAATATAGTAGACATTGGAGATATGGACTAACAACTACCAAATATTGCAAATTTATTAAATTAAGTCGGAGATTTTACATGAATCATGTAATGGTCAAAGTTAAAAGACATATTTGAATTTCTTAACCTCTACAACTCCTTGCAAGCCTTTGGTGGATTTGGTGTGCCCGCAACAAGCTTATCTTTGAAGGAAAGACCATCAATATCAACGGTTTCTACACTCTTGTTTGGCAAGATACCATCCATGTGGGCATGGCACACAAAAACTACATTCTCATTTTCTACAACCATTATAGGGAAGAAAGAAGAAATTTCCTTGATCAACATTTTAACCTCTAAAGTCTCAAGTGTCCCCTCAAGGGACACTTGAGAATTTGAACAAGTTCTTTTGATCTCAATTTTTGGTGATTTTTTTGAAACTTTCTTAGAAGATAGAAAAACTCATTAGCTTTGTGGGAATATGATTTTTATTTCAATAGATGCCCAGGAGCAAAAGTTATACTGTCTTAAACATATTTTCACTTCACTAGGCAAAAACAGAAACCCACAAAAAATAGAAATAAAGTTTTTAATTTTTTTCTTATAGATCTTATTTTCGTCTACATCTAAAGCTTTGATTCATTCTATTTGCACAAGTGATGTGGATGTTATGACCAATCTTATTTTACAAGCAATTCAAGCATCTTCTTGAAAAAATAACTTATGGAATTCATTTTTTAATGCAATTTTCACAAATTTAAAAAAAAAATTGTTTCATAAGATTAAGTTTGCTTGCAAGAACAATCTCACCTTTGGAATTATGGTGTTTCAATTCCATCAATTTTCATAACTTTTGATTACATGGTTAAAAAATTTATGCATAACATGTCATTTTCATTGATCAACACGTAGTTCATGCAACTCAAAAAAATCTTTAAAGATCCCTTTTTCTAAAAAATAAAAATTTGAAATTGGTTCTTTAGATTTATATATAAGCAAGAAGCTTTGAGTCATTCCATTTTGATTAATGAGATGAAAGTTATGAGGAATTTTAGTTTGTAGGTAGGTATAGAGTCTTTGAAAAACCATAACTACATGCAAACTAAAACTCCTCATAACTTTCATCTCATTAATTAAAATGGAATAATTCAAAGCATCTCACTTATACATAAATCTAAAGGACCAATTTCAATTTTTTATTTTTTAGTAAAGTGATTTTTAAAGAATTTTTTTGAGCTACCCGAACTGCTTGCCGAGCAATGAAAAAGACATATTGTGCAATAACTTTTTAATAATGTAGTCAATAGTTTAGAAAATTGTCAAGCCTTGGAGCTACTCCTTGGGAAAACATTGTGTGAAATTTCAGCAAAAAAGAGTAAAAATTTCATTCGTAGTAAGTTGCCCCAAATTGCTATATTGCCAAACAATGTAGTTACAATGTAGTTTAGTGCTTTAGGGGTTAATTTTCCTAGCAAAGGAATTATGAGTTATAGGCCTCAAAAGCTTGACAAAGACACAATGTCACAATTTGGGGTAGTCTTGAGAAAAATATTTTGTACCACTTTGCAAGCTTTATTCTCACATGTACATTGTCTTCAAACCCCAAATTTCTTATATAATTCTAATATAAGTCAAAAATAAGATCCTACAATTAAAAATTCTAATAAATGAATGAAATTTGATCAATATACATTTATAGAAAGTGTATTGGTTTTTAATAGTTTTGCAAGTATTTGACAATTCTTGGCACATGGATCTTGGGAGTCAAACTATAAGACATTTGTTCTAACTAACCTTTGCTCATTCGCTAACCTTACTAGGTCAACTACAATCATTTATTTTAATCCACCAAAGTGCTTACGCCTTTGTCCTAAAATTTCTTGCAAATTTCTAGGGGTTGTTCCAAGAACCAAATTGTCCTTTAAGGATTAATTGTTTAGTCCTTTTCACTAGTTTTTTTGTTATTTTAAAAATATACTAGCGGTTGGTACTTGCTATGCTACGCATTCATCATTAGAATTTTATAAGAATTTTTATGTATTAGATAGAATACAGAACAAAAATTTCAATAAACCTTCAAATAAAAATGACTAAAATCTTTGTCTAATTTTTTTTTATAAGTAAGCATATATTGAAATGTACAATAGAAATTTATTGAACGATGAATGAAACATATGCAATGGTAAATATTATAAAAGATACACATACATTAGAATGCATTAGAAATTTGACTCCATTGTTACAAAAAAATGGCAACCCAAATAGAAGAATTGAAAAGAAAAACTTATAAATCTCAAAAGCTTCATGAACAACTTAATTGTTGTGGAATCCAAAATCACTTCAATTGAATAAATTTCTCAAAATCATTTGGTAGTAGCAATAGAAAATCGAAATCATGAAAGCTCAAAGCTCACAAAAGCACAAAATCATAAAAGTGCAAAGAAGTGTAAAGCCAAGAGAAGCAATGGATTTGCTACCTCTATAATATCATCCTATAGATCCTCTTTAATATCACCTCAATTGCAACAACTATGTTATTTCTATAATATCACCCTTTGTAAAAAGTGATATTATAGAGGTGATTGCAAACTACTACTCTATTTCTGTAATATCACATTGTGTGAAAACACCATTTCTATGTATGTGTGATTGAAAATATATTTTACAAAATATTTAAAACAATTATTTTAAAGACTTATCGAAATCATTATCATGCATTCTATTCAAATATATCAAAATTTTACTAATATGTGATACAATGAATGCGTAGCATAGCAAGCACGAGTCCCTAATATTAATGATAGCATTTGTGATATTACAGAGGGAGTTATGATTTTAGTAGTATGATAAAAGCTCAAATTCTATTAGGAACTTCATAAATTTAGATTATACAAACTAAATTTCAATAATGCTGATAGCATTATGCAATCTTTTATTGCCTTAAATGTTTGTTTGTCTATATTTAGTAAGATAATAACATTTCTAGAGTGACTAAAGCATACAAATGGAACTTCAAACAAACATTATGCAACATTCTTTGCTTAAACCTATCGAAAATTTTATATTTGTAGCAGCTAAAATTTAAATTGTTATAAAAACAATATTTTCAATGAGACACAAATTAGGCTCATTTACTCCAAATTTGATTAACAATAATATAAAAACTAAATCACCCCTCAATAGAATTTCATCTGTATCCTATACAAGTACTTCAAAATTCAATGTAATTTGTAAGTTTTCTTGTTGTACATATGCATTGTTGTATTGTACAATCCAACATGCATTAAAAAATTTGCAAACTAAAGTAAATACAATTTATGAAATGAGGAGGTGCTTGAAATATTATATTTCATTATTTCATGGTACCTACTATGGTATATTTTTTTATTCAAACAATATCTTTTATCTCTTGCAATTGTTAAAAACACAACAAGTGTACTCAATTTATACTCAACACACGACATTGTTTATGTGTCTTTCCAAATTTTGCACAAAATAGTAAAGACAAAGCTCATTTTTTTTGTTGGTATATGAAGCAATTAAAAGCAAAATATATTGCCACAAATTTTCACAATCATCTTCATTAATTTAGGATAAAATTATTAATGATTTTGAACCAATTGTGCACACTTATTAAGTATCAAAATATAAAGCACCAAAATATCATCTTTTAATAATGAAGAGTTAATGTTGTTGACATGTTGCACTAGTTGAAACATGGTTTACATAGATTAAAAAAAATGATGACAAGAACTTAAGATTGACAAGTAATATAATTTGGGGGGTGGGGGTGGGGACATGTAGATAATTTCTACTAGGGGATTCAATGGTGAGTATGGAGTGCAAAAGGTGCCTCTATTGTGGGGTAGTGCAAGTCTTGAAAATCGTAGGGCCAATCACGTCCCATGCTCATCTAAGTGCACCTATGCAATACATATATGCTCAAAGCAATCCTATTTCTACATACTCCATATTTCTACTAAAAAAATGTTATCACTATTAAAATGTATTAAAAAATCCAATTTTGTTTGTAGCATGGTGTTATTTGTGTATTTGATGTACAAAGTGTATGAGTTGAAATATACAACAATCACAAAAGTTTATATTCATGTTGAGCAAGATACAGTGACACATAATTTGTCCAATTTAGATCATTATTACACCTCTTCTATGTCTAAGAAGTTGCAAAACAACCACATATTCTTCATGTGCAATGCCATATTTAAACACAATAAGATTTAAATATTAAAATTACCTCCCAATGAAAAATATTAAGGTAGGAGCATCCATAACCGTCAATTTAAAGGTTTCGGACATGATGTCTATCAACAAACACCCAACAAATTATTAGACCCCAGTAGCAAGAGAAAGAGAATTCCCATGCGCTTTCAAATGTATTATTTGGACAACGTGAGAATCAATTGTGAATTTTTTAAGAGCCAACTATACATGCACCTAACACCAACACCAAGATTTGATGTTCAGATGTAGCACATTTTGTGATCACATCTATTCACTTCCCAAGGTCTTGCCAAAATTTTAGAGGTGACAACTATGGGTACAACAACAGTTACATGTACGGTGACGATTTTGGATGTTGCTACTTTGGTTGTTGAATTTCCAATCCACTAGTGTACAACAACGACGATTACGGATACGGTGACGATTTTGGATTTTGCTACTTTGGTCGTTGAATTTCCAATCCACTAGTGTACAACAACGACGGTTATGGGTACGGCAACAATTTTGGATGTTACTACTTTGGTCGTTGAATTTCCACTCCGCTAGTGTACGTCTTGCCATCTTCTTCTAGTACATGCTTTGTATTCCAAAAGTAAAATACATGGCCATAAATACATATGGCACCCACCGGTACCTTTTCCCACGGGGGGGCCTTTTTCCAGGTTCGCCACAGTTGTGTGGATAGAAAGTTGAGCCGTTCGTTCAGGACAAAAGCCTTTGCAGTGGTTAGGTCCAAATGATTCTAAAGATTCACGGCCAGTCTCCATGAAACTGGCCTCCGTCTGTGATTGATCGAGCTACAGCTTGTCATGGGACTTGCATAAACCATTGGAGACATCAAGGCACTTGCAAAGAGGGACCGAGGTGCCACGTCTGGACAACAACGGAAGTAGCTTGCCATGGAAGTTGTCCATGCCGTGCTCTATTGCATTCAAGGAGACTCCAGAGCTTCTCTGAATGATTGAGAGAGAAAAAAAAATGATGGGGAAGGAAGAAAAACAAAAAAACAAAACCCGAAAGAGTGTCTCCGAATGCCATATGAGGTTGTGATGTTTCTCACACTATTACGAACTAATTCTCGGGGATTGCTTATGAGTCCTTGTTGGGGATTGCTTTAACCTTTAAATGATGTCGAGGACGTTTTTTGGTCGATGAATGACAAAGAATCTCTCCATGGAGGACAGAAGTGCAACTATTCATCCTCCAAATTTTGTGGGAAAAGGGAAGGTCGTCTACAGGAGTTTGTCTCTGAATGAGTGTTTTTTCATTTCTTTTTAAGCCAACAATCCACACGGTAGCCAAACGGATGATTTCCATGGTGATTGGCTCGTCATTTAAGGGTTATTAGTTCTCTGGGATTGCTTGTTAGTTCTCTGGGATTGCTTGTTAGTTCTCTGGGATTACTTGTTAGTTCTCTGGGATTGCTTGTTAGTTCTCTGGGATTGCTTGTTAGTTCTCTGGGATTGCTTGTAAGTTCTCGGGGATTGCTTGTTAGTTCTCGGAGATTGCTTGTTAGTTCTCGGGGATTGCTTGTTAGTTCTCGGGGATTGCTTGTTAGTTCTCCAGGGTCACTAAGTGAGGTGGGTACCCCCCAAACCACCACTTTTTGCTATTGTGCCTAGTTACTATTAAGATGGGTACACCTCAAATGACACCTTGCCTAAAATCACCATCATCACCTCATGTATATTTCCAAAATTAATGTGTATATATGTTGAAGAAACAATTTTAGAGCATCTACCCAAAAACACTTTGACCCTTTGTAACTTCTGCATATGATGCCCAAATGTTGTGTTCTTTGTTATGTTCGAACCTCCTTTCACTTGCCAACAAGAAAAATAATATGGAAATTTGACCATTCTAGTAATTGTAACTAGTTTTAGTACCAAAAAGTGGTGGTTTAGGGGATATCTTCCTTATTAAAGTAGTAAAATTTTCATGTTTTCTTGTTGGCAAATGAAAAGAGGTTCTAACGCACTAAAGAAAGTGACATTTGGATGCTATATTTTATATGTATAAGACTTTACATTTTATTGTAATGAATTCCTTTTTATATTTAAAAAATATAAAATATTAATGACATGTGAAGTCCTTTTATTTTATTTTAATGAAAATTTAGTATATAACCCGTTGTAGTTGCTTAATACCAATGTTGGCCTTTGGCACCATGCTCTAACACTATTCTTTGGTACCCTGAGGCCACCATTCTACTACTTCATGATAGGAAATTTAAGTAAAGGAGCTCAAAAGCTCAACAAAGCCACATCGTCAGAAAGCCTAGGAAGTCTTGCCCAAAGAAATATTGCTTTGCTTTGCAAGCTTTCTTCTCACACATACAATGTATTGAAAAGAGGCAATCCGATGTGTTTGGTATTAATCTCCTCCACTTTTGATTTGTAAAAAAATGAAAACTGTTAATTTACAATGGAAATTTATTCCCCCCTCCCTTTACACGATTGATCCTTGAAAAAAATTGAAGCTGTTGATGTCAGCCGTAAGATCTTGGCCATCGAATATAGGATACCAAATACAATATGGAATACGGAATTTGGATTCAAGATACAAGTACATATACATGACACATGATATGGATATAGATGATATATGTGATATAGACAAAATATGGATATATATGGTGGTGCCATATCTTCTATATCAATTGTAGGCATCTTACATCTTGAAAAATATAAGTATCAGGAGTGGGGTGGGGTAACGTAACAAAATATATTTTGTAAATGCAATTAATTAACCCCTAAAGGACCAACTTACATGCATTTTTGGGTAGTATAGAAAATTTTGGCAAGTACATGTGACTAGAAATCTGCATATTCTAGGCTAAAATTTTAATAGAAAGTGGGGATAAGGAATATCTTTCATATGCATCAAATTTCATGACATTTGGAAATACGAGTTAAAAGTTGTGGCCAAATATGTTACTTTTTTTTCCCAGTTGGGCAATACGGGAAGATCAGATAAATCACTTCTTTTGGAAACAAAAATTTGAAGTTGGTTTTCTAGAGTTATTTATAAGCGGAAAGCTTTGAATCATTCAATTTTGATCAATGAGATGAAAGTTATGAGCAATTTCTGTTTGCGGGTAGTTATAGATTCTCTACTCTAAAATAAACTTTGAAGTCCTTTATCTTACTCAATTTTCAATATTTTGGAAAAAAATATAATCATAGGATATAGATTGTTTATAAAAACATTTCAACCACTAGGATTTGCATTTTTCAATTCCATAATTAAACCCTTAACAATTTAATTCATTCTCTACTACTGTCTACTTACTATTTTTTCCTATATGTTGTACAATTCCAAATGATCTAAAAATTTTCAAGCATGTGACCAACTTGTCTAGGAAAAAGAATCCAAAGAATAACCACCATTTTGGACATTTTTTCATAGTTGTGAAGTGCAGCTACCCTGTTTTTCACAAGGCTAAAAAAATGACTTTAGTGAATTTGAATGCTTATATCTTGCAATCCACATAGTGGAAATTTCTGAAATTTTTACCACCTGTGTTCAAGTCAACATACTACAAGATCTTACGGTTACATGTGTCAAAAAAAAGTTCTATTTTCAAAAATTTGGTATTTGTACTAGAAATGGTAGTTTTGGAGCATTTTCGGTGAAATCATAGTGAAGGACCTTTAGGGCTTAAATCATTGTTTGAAGTCCTTGTGACAATTTGTTGCATTAACATTGAGCTCAAAAGATGCAGTAACTACCTTTCCAATTTTATATCGCCTTTGAATCATAAAATTTAAATTTATGCACGAGATGTATATCAAAATTTGTTGTTGTAGTAACTACCTTTCCAATTTAATTTCGCCTTTGAATCATAAAATTTAAATTTATGCACGAGATGTATATCAAAATTTGTTGTTGTAGAAAAATAAGAAATCAAGTGTAGTATGAATCATGAGATTGCTCACTCACAAAAATTGCTCGCTCATGAAGATCGCTTATGAGAATTGTTCGCTAGTGAAGGTTACTCGCTCATAAAGATCGCTCGTGAAAATTGCTTGCTCATAAAGATTGCTCGCTCATGAAGATTGTTTGCTCATGAAGATTGTTTGCTCATGAAGATTGCTCGCTCATGAAGATTGCTCGCTCATGAAGATCCTTTGCTCATGAAGATCATAGATTGCTCATAAGAATTGTTTGCTCCTGACCTCCTTTGTAGCATGATGCCCCCATGGCAGAGAAATTGAGGAGTTGACTTGCCCCCATGGAAAGCAAGCAAGCAAGATATGCTGCATATTTGGGTGGCAACAGCGTTCCCTGGTTGTGATGGTGTTTTGATGTAGGTGTTCATTGATTTAGGTGTCTCTCTCTCTCTCCAATCCCATTCCATCCAGTGGCCAATTATAGTGGGAAGCCCTGGAAGTTGTCCATTCCTGCGTCGCTTGCGTTGGAGCCTGGTTGAGCTTCCTCGCATCATGTGGCAGTAGATAAGGGACCCATGCACCAATGGGTCCCAACTTGGCAACCCAACCACAATCAGACTCTCCTTCCCTTCACTCAAGCCTAGTCTGATGTGGTGTGATGATTCACAGGCAGGCAGACGGGAGGGAGGGAGGGAGGAGCCCTTTCCGGAGGGGGGCACCCAAGACAAAACTAGGATTTCCTCCACGGGATGAAGTGTAAGGGAGCCCACCCATTTCCGACCAATTAAGCAATTTTGCATATAAGGTGGGTACACCTAAAATTGCCACTAATTGCTACTGAGCCTATTTCCTAGTATTGGATTGGTAAAAATTTTCATATGTTCTTGTTGGCAAGTGAAAGAAGGTTCCAATGCACCAGAGAACGTGGCATTTGGATACAGTATGCAAAAGTTATTAAGGAACAAAGTTTGGTTCTGAAAGTGTTTCTTCCACATAGGTACAGAACAGATTTTGAAAATGTATGTATGGTATAGATGGCGGTTTAAGGTCAGTGGCACATTTGGGTGTACCTACCTTATGCAGTGTTGTTTTCTTGAGTGGAGAAATTTTCCCATGTACAGACATAGAGTTTAGAAGGATTCCATATTTTTCCAGAATTTTATTTCTCAAAACATAATTACTACAAATTTTTTAGTTGAAGATTATGTCCGACACATTCTTGTCATATAGGTCCTCCTATTTCCAACCATAGGTTGGTTATAAAATCAACCAAGACTGCAGCCAATCATAATGTGCCACGACTGCATTGGAGATTGTGCCACAATTAATGTCTTGCTTTCTCCTGCTCATTGGAAAAAGTGTAGTCTATATGACGGGAATGAGTGCCTGGTTGGGAATGGGTCGCCTCCCTTAGAACAAGGGCAACGCCCGAGGAGGAGGAGGAGGGGATTCTGTGAATTGAAATGCAAATGAGGAGGGAGGAGACGGACGAGGAGGCATTTCAATTCGTAGAATCCCCAACGACAAGGAGGCATTTTAATTCGTAGAATCTCCGACGACAAGGGGGCATTTTAATTCATAGAATCCTTGATGACGAGGCATTTTAACTTGCAAAATCCTTGATGACGAGGCATTTTAACTTGCAGAATCCCCGATGAGGAGGGCATTAGCTGGCATAAACCACAAGCAAAAAATGTCAAAGTTGGATGAAATCAATGAGATGAAAATCGTAGTTGGATGGAAAATCCGTAATGCCCGAGTACGCGGGTTTGCCTGTGTGATCGGGCATTACAGCCTTGTTGCGCCCCAGAAGCTTTCCAAGAAATGAACGGCAGATTTCATGGGAGTGGTTTACGGTAACATAAGGGCTTGGTTCTATGTGAATGATTGATCAACCAAACGGTGGAATGGGAGTCTGGTGTGGGAGTCTCTCTTCACAAAGTAAGGGAAGGTAAATTTTGTCCATTTATGTTCACTAAGGTAGAACCACCCATAACTGACTGAATGAGCAATTGTAACAATGATCTACAATGTTGCACTGTGAAGCAAATATTTTTAGAGGTGCAAAGACAGAAATGATGGAGATTGCCAAAATTTGGTAATTTTATAGTTTAAACTAAAATCCATACCTTAGATTTGGCTGTTTGTTTTGTTTATCATGTCGATATCTCCTGGATCATGCATCCCCGAGTTGTGTGCTTGGCGAGAAGGGGTGCACCGGCTTGGTTTTGTGGCATTCCAACTTAGGGTGGAAAAGTTATTGAATTTCAAAGTTTTTATGAATAAAAAAAATTAGAAAAAATACTTTTACTTTAATTTTGATTGCATAGGGCATACTAGTTACTATGAATTTTAGAAGGCAAAAGTTGGTCTAGATCCATGTCCAATGCGTAGACTATTCCAAAACCGCTCATTTAAGAGACTACTTTTTGTTCACTTTGGCACCCCAAACCAAGCACACGTGTCATGAAAAGAATGGAGGAATTGATGGTCAGAAATCAAGAAGTGATGTTTGGATATTAGTCCTAACTTTTCTTGAATTTCAGACATTCTATTGATTGTTGATGGGGATGTGGTTGGTGATGGATGGCTCTACCTTATCTAATTTTGTCATCTTACTTTTGACCCCAATTTTGTTCAATTTATCATCCAAATCCATTCATTTTCTGACAAAAGCATTGCATTAATGCTACCAAAGAGTAATGAATCAATTCTTTTGAAGGTGAGCACTTAAGTACCATTGGATATATTGGAGAGCACTTATGGGTTGTTTATAGGATGTTCATGACTTCATTCTATAAATGATTTTGTAATTTTAGGGCAAACCACTTCAAGAAATTTTCATAAATTATAATTTAATTGAAAAATTATATTTCCATTTGGGTTTGATTCATAAAACAAGTACATACCTCTGCAAAACATGTGGCCCTCATGGAGTTGGACCCAAGATATTCAGATTGTTAGTTTGCATGATGATAGATTTGTCTGCCTTAACCCTTGAAAGACCAAGCTGCGTTTTGGGGCAACATGGCAATTTTGGATAACTCACTACAAATTGGAATTTTCATTTTTCTTATTTGAAATATTTACATAACAAGGTTTTACTTTTGAGGATTAGCAATTTTCATGATTTTTTACTACATTCTTAAAAAGTCATTGTATGATATGTAACTTTTTTATTCTCATCCAAGCAATTTGGGTGAATTAGAAAAAATCACTTTTTAGAACAACAAAAATTTGAAATTGGTTTTCTAAATTTATGTATATGTGGAAAGCTTTGAATCATTCCATTTTGGTCAATGAGATGAAAGTTATGAGTTTTTTTAGTTTGCAAGCAATTATGGACTCTCTACTCTAAAACAAACTTTGTCCTCATTTATTTAACTTAATTTTTAATATTTTTGAAAAAAAAAATGAAATGTAGACTGTTTATTTCAACATTACAACCACTGGGATTGGTATTTTTCAAGCTCATTTAACTAAATTCTTAATAATTTAATATTTTGAATCATTCTCTACTTCTTTCTACTTACTATTTTTTTCCTATGTGTTGTATTATTCCAAATAATCTGAAAATTTTCAAACATGTGGCCAACTTGCCTTAGAGAATGAATCCAAAGAAGCACCACCATTTGAAAAAAAATTCATACAAATATGAATTTGTGAAGTGCAGCTGCCCATTTCTTCATAGGGCTAAAAAAAAGGATTTGTGTGAATTCAAAAGCTCCTACCTTGCAGTCTAAGGTAGTTTGCTTTAAAAACAAACGGCCTCTTCAAATTGCCCCTATATTTAGGTCTGAAATGGATAGTAGGTGGTCCTTAAATGAATCTTTCAAGCCATTAAGAGAATCGAGAGAAAAGCATTATTTATTGCAAAAGCCAATTGTTGGCCTTCATTTATTGAAATCACTTTAGAAGTTGCAAGTGGTGGATTTTGGAAGACCTAGGGTCACAAATAGTTGCCTACAACATTTTTTTTTGAAAATTCATAAGTAATTCAAAAATGATTCAAAAAAATATAAAACCACTTATATGACATTGCGCATCCATTTTTCTTTCTCTGAAAAATGATCCAAAAATATTTCTATTCATGGAAACCTTTGAAAAAAGGACCAACTAGTAAATGGTCGCTTTAAGGCCATACTACCTTATACAGTGAAAATTTCTGAATTTTTTTCCATGTGTTCTCAAGTCAGCATACTACAAGATCCTACGGTCACATGTGTCCAAAAATTTATTTATTTTCCTCCCAAATTTGATATTTGTACTAAAAATGGCAGTTTTGGAGCATTTTTTTGGGTGAAAACATGGTGAAAGAACCCTTGTGTGTTTGGGGGGTGGGTAAATGAAGCTAGGGCACATGCCCATATTTAAAGCCATGCCATTGCCGCCTACAGCCTTACTGTTTCTGGCAACATCAATGACCACCGCCTCCCTGAAGAAGATATCAAATACAAGCATCCAATCCCTTCCAAATAATTGTAATTCCCATAAAGCACCCCCGACAAGGGACGAGTCAGATTCCTTCCATAAAATAAAACGGACAAATGACAGAAACATAACTTAGTTTGGAAACTCCCCAAACAATTTGGAGACAAAATGCAAACATATAAGTTAACCCCGTAAATGTCCAACCAACCATTTCATGTTTTTTGTCCCAACTTTAGGGGCTCATAACATTAAGCAAACTTTATGTCCATCGCCTTTTCTTCATGCATCGTACTCATCATATTGAGCCTCCACTTGTCCATTTAGTTATTAACCCATATACGATGCCGTGGATGTTTTTTCGGCCGATGAATCTCTCCATGCAGGATAGAAGTGCAACTATTCATCCTCCAAATTTTGTGGGAAAAAGGGAATGTCTTCTACAGTAACTTTTCTCCCAGTGAGTGCTTTTTCATTTTCTTAAGCCACCGATTCACGCGGTACCCAAATGGATGATTTTCATGGTGACCAACTTGGCGTTTAAGGGTTAATGAAGAAGTATTATTAGGTGTGGGATATTTGGCATCATCTATTGTAGAGCCAAGGTAGTGAAAGTGCATGTTGTTGTATGTTTTGTTGCTTAGATCCGTTCAATTTTATTTTTTCGAAATTTCATATTTTTTCATGTAGTTTGTCAAAGTTATCTTTCCATAGACAATCCATTTTTTTTATTTGGACAATAATTACACCTTGCATGATTTATCAAAGGCAAACACTCCAATAAATGTTTATTATAGATTGTCTTGAGAGAAAAAACCTAGCCAGTCAAAGGACATTTCAAGTAAAAAATTCTATAGGTGGGCAAATGGGCAAAGAACATAATAGTTGAATATATGGTTGATGGGTACAATCAAGTAAAATTTGTGTTTTTCCAATGTACCTACTTTGTTGCAAAGTTCTAAAAGCAATCTTTCAATTAGTTCAATCCTTGTAAAATTGTGATGCATTTTCTCAACTATTTTTAATTGCATTTGGTAAGAAAAGGCAAACTATTTTATTGCTAAATTTGAGATATGGGCCCATAAAATAATTTTTCTTGGAAATAAATATATTTGTTTTTACAGAAAATGATTTTTGATTGAAGATATTTTGAAATTTGTACCATCAATGTCTTTAAAAATTAGAAGGTGAAACAACTTGTTCACATTGATTGCTCATTCATGAATATGGGATTGTTGTTACATTTTTCAAAAAATGGTTCTAAAAAAATTATACTTTCATTTCAAAAACAATAGTTTGGAGGTAAATTTGGAAGAGATCTTCCTTTGGACAATTAAGAATTAAACTCAATTTCATATTCATGAATGAGCAATCAATATGAACATCTTATAAATTAAGCACCCTACTAGTGGTTCTTTGTATGACAAAATTTTGTTTTATAATAGAATATTTAAATATTGAATTTCCTACAACATTTATGATAAACTTTTAAAAATTAAAAAACTTTCACTTTGTGATAACAAATAATGTGCATTGCTATGACATTTTTAACAATTTTATATGAATTTACCTATTTTTAATGAAATTTTCAACTAATGACAAAATTCCCCCCAAAATGATCATATAACCTTAAAGAAAAGTTCTCTTTAATTAACAAATATTCTGTCTTTACAATGATGAATGAAAGTCATTTTTAAGGTGTTTATCAATTAACATTGCTTCCATTGTAGTACACTTTATAATGTGATTGAATGTTTTTTTACTATTGCAAATAGGACCTATGGCCAAGGGTCCATTCATAGGACTCGGCATGACAGATGTTTTAATCATGTTGAGGGAAATAAAATAGTATGGTTGGTTAAAAGTCATTTATTGTGGTGTTTTACTTGTATGAACAAGTAAAGTGATGAAAAATTGATATAATTGTTAATATAATGATCCTTTGTAAAATGGCCATACAACCAAGACACGCAACTTCCACCTCAAAATTTGGTCAACTTAGATGTAATTAATTATTTGGGAGAAATTTGATGGACATGGCAAGATACAAAATACACAAAACTAAAAAAAAATTGTAGATTGTCTCTCTTCAAATCCAAAGTTTTTTTAAAAATTTGGAGTTTCATTCTCACTATGTGTGCTTGAGGAAATAACCAATAAAATAAACCTTGGAACCTTGCTAGGCCTAGAATGTCTACATATTGACCTAATTTTTTTAAATACACCCAAATTTCTTTGACATATTAGCCTAGGCACCTTAAATACTTAAGTGTCAACATTTAAATCTGCCATTTTTTAACAAAGTATTACATGTGTAAGTCATGCTACACAAAAGAACTATTTGGTCTAGAATCCTAGCTAAACCCATCAAAATCCTCATTATTACATTTGTATTCACCTTCTTGCACCATAAAAGAATGTGATATCTATCATTTTCACACTATAGGGACTCCAATGGCAATGGCTTTGAAACTAGGACTATATTTTCAGTGCTCATTGTGCACATGGAAAAATGATTACTTAAGTGATTATTTTGAAACAAGTTTGGTAATGAATTCTTATCAAATTAAGGATACATACCTTGACTTATCAAAACTATGATATGTATATAAGCTATGCCTTTTTTCAAAGGTTTGTGAAAAAAAATTGTTTGGCAAAGATTTAGGGATCATTTTCAAACTTTCTTTCAAAATGATTCAAAACAACTCTTGAATGGTTGAATGAGAATTAGATCACAAATAGATATGAAATTATATATAACATAAATTTTCTTACATCTAGCCCCTACATTGTAGATTGCTTTTAGGTTTATACTTTTTAGATAATTTAAATTTAGATTTGCTTTCAAATCTAAATGAATCTACAAGTGTCCAAAATGTTATTTAATAAAATTTTGAAAGAAATATTATTTTTTATTGCATTTATACATTGTAGAGAGTATGATGTACCCCAAAAGGACCTCAATTGGTATGTTTTGAATAATTTTAAAATTACCAAGTTTTGGAAACAAATAGAGACCATCATCTAAGTATAGAATATAGAAAGAATAAACATTTTATAAAGCCTTGTAATTCACAACAAATTGTCAAAGTGTCAAAATTTTGAAATTGCCATTTTATCTTGCATTTTGGGGACTTTCTTGAGGGTGTTTTCAAGCTATTCCCCAAAATGCTAAACCCTCAAGAAAGTCTTGAAGTTTGTAAGATCATTCTCTAAAACAACAATGAGAGAGCAAACAAAGTGTATAATAATAGAGAAGATGATGTATATTATGTACTTATTTCTAAAGGGTTTTGGAACATATGTGTTATAATATATATTGAACACAATTTCAAAAATTATTCATTTGGTCAACCATGAGAAAACTCTACATAGCTTTGCCACATCAAATTAAAAGCAAATAAATTTTGAAAATTCTTCGAAAATATAGGTTTTTGATATAATAGACTAAAATTTTGATGTGATGAGCGTGGTAAAATACAAACACAATTAATTTTAGTATATGCATTCAAACTTTAAAATTTTTCTCTCTCTATATATAATTTCTTTAAAAATAAAATTTGATCCATGATTATTTTTTATACTTTATGTTTATTTATAAATATATTGCATGTTTCTAAGAAACTTGTCAATCAGCATTTAATACTACATTAAATAATTATTTAATAGTTATTAAATAATTAGGTTGCCTTATTCCAAGAAAGTTACTTCACAAGCCATCAAATTTAACAAATAGTTATAAAGATAGTTTCACATGTACACACAGAGGTCCATGAGTCCCAATTACAAAAATACTAAATTCAAATGTAGTGCATTCTTGTAGTATATCTTGTACTATAATAATAATATTTATATAGTGCCAAATGTCAAGAAATTAGTGAGGGACAACCTAGTTTCACTATTATGTGTAGGTAACTTCATAACATTGTATAACCAAGCAATAGTCCTCCACTTGCTATATTATACTTATTTAGGACTATTTCACAACCAAAGGTTGGGGCAATTTGATGCACATGTCAAAGGCTCTAGGTCCTCACTTATGATTGAATAAAAGGCTGAAATTGGTCCCAACCCCTTTCCACCTAGAAATTGGGCCAATTTGGTAAAATAATTTTTTTTATTCTACAAAAATATGATCTGACATGGCCTAAAATCCTTGAATTGTGTGCATAAAAATAGGAGGCCAATTCTTGGCTTTGTAGCCAATGTCAAATTTCAATTAAAGTTTTTTTTATAAAATATATTTTTTTCAACAAATCACATCCATTAGATTTTGTGCAATCCGCCTCAAGGAGGATTGGCTTGGCTTCTAGGTGTAAACATCCCTTAGATGCCTAGGAGAAGATGCTTAGGGATATAAGGGATGTTTACACCTTAAGTTAATCCCTAAATGTGTGCAATGTTTTTAGGCCCAAAACTACTTCAAAGCACTTAATCCCTAAGCAAAGCTAAAATTTTCATCTATATTTATTCATTAATCAATCCAACCGTAGGATCCTTAAGTTGACTTGTTGGAGTATATCCTCGTAAAGTTTTGGAATAAAAGACATTATCAAATGCAAAATCAAGTCACTTGTATTTCAAAAAAATATATTTCAATTCTTTCCAAATGGTTAGATTTCACCTTTCAAACTTTTTACACAAAAATTTGTAGATCCTATAACTTGTTATTCTCCATAATAAATTGAAAAAATAATCTGGAAATGCATATAAAAAAGTTCAAACAAAAAATATTTCATATTCAATGCTTGGAAAAAATAGTGAGTAGAAAGAAGTAGAATATGATGTAAAAAATTCAAAACTGTTAAGAATTTAGTTATGGAATTGAAAAATGTCAATCCCAATGGTTGTAAAGTTGTAATAAACATCCATTAGTTTCATTTTTTCAAAAATATTAAAAATTGATTTAAATAAAGAACTTCAAAGTTTATTTTAGAGTAAAGATTCTATAACTATCCACAAACTAAAACTCCTTGTGACTTTCATCCCATTAATCAAAATGGAATGATTCAAAGCTTTCCAAGTATATATAAATCTTGAGAACCAATTTCAAGTTTTTATTTCTTACAAAAGTGATTTCTTAAGTTACCCAAGTTGCCCACTGAGCAATAAAAATTACATATTATACAACAACTATTTAACCATGTGTTCAAAAGTTATAAAAATTGTCGTACCTTAAAGCTACTCCTTGTCCCCCTAGTTGTGTAAAAATTTAATTGAAAAAAAATAAAAGTTCTTCTTTGTAGTGCGCTACCCAAAATTGCTATGTTGCCAAAAAAATGTTGCTTGGACTTGTAGGGGTTAGTTCAAGGATTGGGATTGGTAGAGGAATTATACAAGGTTATTTTGTGCATTGTATAGTAGCCCATCCATTTCCAACCATCACCTCATTTCCAATCTATAGGCTATCTTCTTTCCATGAAGTTGTAGTGGTGGTGCATTATGATTGGTTGTAAGGCTATTAATATCGCAACCAGTCCTTCGTTGATTTTGCAATTAGACCATGGTCAAAAATAAAAGGTCTATATCACCATTATAAGGCAAAGAAAATCTTTTACTAAGATATTCATAATAGTTATATTTTGAATAACAAAATTCTAAAAAAAATACACAATCCTTCCAAACTCTATTTTTGTACATTGAAAAAATTTCGCGCTCCAAAAAACTACACTTCAAATATGTGTAATTGCTTAAGTGGTTGGAAATGGGTCAGCTATCTTAAGGGGACCCTATTTCAAGGATGTGAAAGGGACCCCTACTTCATCAGTAAAAAATGTTATGTACATTTGTACATTCAACAATGTCCATCACTAGCTCCCTAAGGTAGTTGATCGATTTCCAACCACTTAAGCAATTACGCATATTTAAAGTGTAGTTTTTTTGAGTGCGGAATTTTTGCCATGCACAAAAATAGAGTTTGGAAGGATTATATTCTTTTTTTCAAAATTTTATGATACAAAATATAATTATTATGAATATTTTAGTGAAAGATTTTCTTTGACCTATAATGGTGATATAGACCTTTCAATTTCTAAAACCATAGGGTTGATTGCAAATTCGACCAAGGATTGGTTGCAATATTGATAGCCTTACAACCAATCATAATGCGCCACAACCGCTCCCCGAACTCCACTACAACTTTACAAAAAGAAGCAACTTCATGAAAAGAAAACACAACGTCATAGAAAGAAAGCATAACGTCATGGAAAGAAAGCACAACTTCATGGAAAGATAGCACAACATCATGGAAAGAAAGCACAACATCATGGAAAGAAAGCACGACTTCACAGAAAGAAAGCACAACGTCATGGAAAGAAAGCATAACTTCACGAAAAGAAAGCACAATGTTGTGGAAAGAAAGCACAACATCACATAAAGAAAGCACAATGTTGTGGAAAGAAAGCACAACATCACATAAAGAAAGCACAATCCTGTGGAAAGAAAACACAATGTTGTGGAAAGAAAGCACAACATCACATAAAGAAAGCACAATCATGTGGAAAAAAAGCACAACGTCACAGAAAGAAAGCACAATGTTGTGGAAAGAAAGCACAACATCACAGAAAGAAAGCACAACATCACAGAAAGAAAGCACAACATTACAGAAAGAAAGCAATCATGTGGGAAAAAAACACAATGTTGTGGAAAGAAAGCACGATGTTGTGGAAAGAAAGCACGATGTTGTGGAAAGAAAGCACGATGTTGTGGAAAGAAAGCACGATGTTGTGGAAAGAAAACACGATGTTGTGGAAAGAAAGCACGATGTTGTGGAAAGAAAGCACGATGTTGTGGAAAGAAAGCACGATGTTGTGGAAAGAAAGCACGATGTTGTGGAAAGAAAGCACGATGTTGTGGAAAGAAAGCACAATGTTGTGGAAAGAAAGCACAATGTTGTGGAAAGAAAGCACAATGTTGTGGAAAGAAAGCACAACTTCAACCTATAATGGGGTTGATGGTTGGAAATGGGTTGACTATTATAGAAGTTCCTAGGTGAATGAGTAATGCCATTGAAGTGAATGAAAGCTATACATGGAACTCATAGCCCCCCCGGTTAGTTTAAGTATTAAGGGGGGTTTAATGAGGAGCGGGCGTGACTTCCAATGATATAAATTTATAAAAGCTTACCCCCCTCCCCTCTCCTTCCCTGCTGAAGTCTTAGGAGCTGTTTTTTTAACAGGTGTCCGGAGGCTCCCTTGAATTATTGCTGCAATGGGGACAATGGCTCCCCAGCTCCCCCTCGTCGTCAATAATGCCCTGCCTGATGGTCCAGCAGCCCCCAAGCGAGTCAGTAGGCCATGTTCCTACCCACAAAAAGGCCTCTGGAAGGCCCCAGCTACTAGTCACCAGCTAAAGGTAAGGTAGGGTAGGGTAGGGGGCTCTAAAGGAAAGTGAAACCTGCTCAAAAGAAAAAAAAAAAAAAAAAAAAAAAAAAAAAAAAAAAAGTGACCACTAACACATACACTTAAATAGGTACATTCGGCTTTATTCCATGTAGCAATGGTGTACATTTCAAGAGGACCACTAACACATACACTTAAATAGGTACATTCGGCTTTTATTATTCCATGTAGCAATGGTGTACATTTCAAGTTTTAGTGACCACTGCTGCGTTCCAACTTCGAAAACCCATACCTTAAATGTGGCTGTTTGTTTTGTTTTATTTGTTACGTTGAGATCTTTTGGATTGTACGTCCCCCTGCTTGCGTTCTTGGTAGTGTTGGAAAGCTCTTGGCAAGGAGGGGTGCATGGGCTTTCGTTTCGTGGTGTTTGAACTTACGGGGAGAAAGATATTGAATTTCGGAGTTTTTATGAACTAAAAAATTAGAAAATTATTTTTTGTTTTTGTTTTCACGGTGGCAACGGCACAAGGCACACTAGTTTGTAATTAGTTATAGGAAGGTTTGAAAAAATATGAAATGACTTGGGTTAGATGTCAATTTCAATTTTCTTCCTACAAGAATTTATTGAAAATTATTTCAGGGAATTTAGCTTCAATTTGCCCGAGTACTCAGTAATATTCAAAGTTAGTTCAATTTGTGGAAGACTATAAGTTTTATATCATACTAGAATAAATTAATTTATATAATTTTTAATGACATCAAGGTGGAAAAAAAACAGACTCCTTTCTTCTCCCCCAGTATATACTATAAACAAATAAAAGCAACTCTAATTTTACTCTATTTAGAGTAATTTTTAGAAAAAAATAAATTGGGAGCTACAATATAAGTTATTGTAATTTTTTTTTAAATTCCATAGAGATCTAGCTATATTTTTTCATTTTCCCTTCAATGTTCCACTATACCAATAACTAGGCACACATAATTGTTAAATGTTAACAATATTTAGGTTAAAAAATGAGCACCCAAAATACTTTTTGCAACCATAATTGGACTTCTATGCAAATATTAATGTTTCAACTACAATACATTTATTATATTAGGCATGGAGTGTTACAACCCATGTCACAAAATCCATCACATTTTCATCATAGAAAAATATCACCCAAATATTTCATCCAACTTTAACAATGAAAACCCAGAGTGCAATGAACACTCTTATGATTCGTCACGCAAACGTGTCCGTTGCCTCTCGCAAACAAAAATACACAATGGTAGTGTTGTTGCAAACTTTTCCAACACTTCTACGACTACTATTATAGCATGTATATATATATATATATATATATATATATATATATATATATATATATATATATATATATATATATATATATATATATATATAATATTTCAACATATTCAACAGAAGAAAAAAAATCAAAATGTCAATATCTTGTATTCAAAAGTCAATTCCCGGTTACATTAATTCATAGTACTATTTTGGGATGTATTTGATGAAGAATATATATATTCAATGTATAGACTAAAGAGGGAAACTGTATATTATAAAGCTATCCAAAAATTGCTAACAATTTGAAGAGCAGGGAGGTAACTTAAGGTAGGTACACCCAAATGTGCCACTAACCTTAAACCGCCATCTATACCATACGTACATCTCCAAAATCAGTTCTGTACCTATGTGGAAGAAACGCTTTCAGAATCAAACTTTATTCCTTAATAACTTTTGCATACAATATCCAAATGCCACGTTCTCTGGTGCATTGGAACCTCCTTTCACTTGCCAACAAAAACATATGAAATTTTTACCAATCCAATATTAGGAATTAGGCTCAGTAGCAATTAGTGGCAGTTTTAGGTGTACCCACCTTAACACTAAATTTTTTTGTATACAACATCATCAATTCATGCAAAAGTAATTTATTATTTTTGAAACTAGAGATGGGAGTCATTATGCTTGACAGAACCTGCATAGGATGCACACTTGAGTATGCAATTCCAACACATAAAAAATAAATAAATTCTCAATTTCCCCTGCCGACAGAAGGAAGGGATAAATATGTTAAACTTGTAGTATTTGGATATGGCAAAATTTTGGGTAGGAACCAAACTTTATTTAAAAACAAACAAACAAAAAACGTTATGTTGATTCATTATTCAGTTTGGGTACACAAAGGATCAAACTCATCTGAACCCTGACAAAAATCGAGGAATAAAGTAATATAGTGTGGACAAAATTAGTATAGAGGGTAGTTGGTGAGCTGGTCAAAGAGGTTGTATTGTACATGAAAGAGTACACTTGAGAAAATCAGCAACTGGGGAGTGATCTTTGTGGTAACTTATTGTATGTACAATTCATGCCTTTTATGCGTTGCAAAGGATATCAATATTTATATGATAGTCCACTCTATATTTTATGTTTTTTATTTGGAAAGAAGAAGCCCACTATCCATTGAAAAGATGCAGCCATCTCTGTTGTGCCCACCCACCCAAAAAAAAAAGAAGCTGTTGGATCAAATCCTGGAAAAAAAAACAAAAAAAACCCCTCCCTGTCGTTGATCTCATTTTCAATATAAATACAAAATACAAATGCATACATTCAATTTATACATATTATGTATGAAAATATACAAGAATACATACATTTAAAAGTTTTTTATATAACCCATATTGTTTGCTGGTGGAACACCTAATGAGATGTACTGCACAAAATTTGTTTAGTTTCTATTTAGGTTAAAATGTCATACCTATGGAAAACTAGTTTAGAGATTCAAATCAGAAAATAAATCAGCAAATGTTTTGTATGCCACTCTCTATCCAAAAGACAAGTTATAGGTCCCACTCTATTGGGACCACACCAAACTACATTAGTTACATTTAAAAAGTATAAAAAATAAATTGAAAGGAACCGGTGACCATTGAAAAGAAAAAAAAGAGACATTAGTGGGACCACACCAAACTACATTAGTTACATTTAAAAAATAAATTGAAAGGAACGGGTGACCATTGAAAAGAAAAAAAAAGATATTATTTATAATTCAATTTACCCTCTCTACATGTTCAACTTATCCTTAACCCTAAATTGAGGGGTTTGTGATTGTGGAAATCATCCCTTTGGGCATTGTGGGAATAGTCGTTTTAAACAATCCTAAAGCATTCATTGGAAGTGAAACTACTATACAAAGTCTCCTCTTTTTCATGCAAAATTTTGAGGATGAATAGTTGTACTTCTATCCTACACACAAGGATTCTAAATCATTCATCAACCAAAAATGACTGCAACATTGTTTATGGATTAATGGCCCCTCCAAGTCATTCTAGGGGTACATGTAAGAACACTAAAATTTTGGGATCAAGTGAAGGATTAGTTCACCCTAGCCATACTAATGGGGTGTCTTTGGTACATAATGTAGCCAAAACATGTGAGGTAGGAAGTCCATAAATTCACTACGTTCGAAATGTGTCCCCTATAACAATAAGTGACATATTCCTTAAAATATCTAGTATTATCATTGATGAAGTAGGTAGGCATAAAAGATTGTTTAAAGATCAAGTGTCTTTTAAAGAGACACTTTAGACTTTAGGGATTAATCACTTTTAGGCAAGAAATTATGATCTTAATTTTTTGATTTTGTGGTTGGATTTTTGGTAATAGATGCACACAAAGATCGGCTTGAATGCAACAAAATTTTATAGAATTTGGATTAGTAGTTAAAAACTTATGTCTATTTTAGTGTATTTTTTCAACAAAAGGCAAGTTAACTTTATATATATATAATATTTTTGTATATTTTAAACTTAATTTCAAATCAAGTTTATTTGCAAAAGTTGTGAGACCCATGCATTTTTCTAGAATGTTTTTGAAAGATGAACTATGCTAGTACACTTTGAAATTTAAAAGAAATATACTTCAAGAGTTAGCTATAAGATGCTACAATTCAATTAAAAAATTAAGCAAAACTAGACTAAGATCAAAAAATACATTTTAATTATCTCATAAATCTATAATGGCGCCATCCCTACCCGCAAACTAAAACTCCTTGTGACTTTCATCTCATTAATCAAAATGTAATGATTCAAAGCTTTCCAAGTATATATAAATCTAGAAAACCAAGTTGCTCGTTGAATGTTGAAAATTATATATCATGAAATAACTTTTTAGCCATGTAATAAAAAATTATAAAAATTGTTGTACCTTGAAGCTACTCCTTAGACACATGTTGTGTGAAATTTTCAAAGAAAAGGAATAAAAATTCCATTTGTAGTGAGCTGTCCCAAATTGCTATGATGCCAAAAAATAGTGTTTGGACCTTTAGGGGTTAACCTTTAGCTTGTGAGCCCCTGAACTTCTTACCGCCTCAACAAGACATGAAATACAAGCAATTGTCTGGATCTTAGCAACAAATTCCTTCAATTAAAAAGCAAACACACACACATACTAATAGTGAATTACATACACGCCAAACTTTAGAAAACATGTTGTACCTTCCCTAAACCTTGAAAATCTAAACCAACATTTGAATATCTTAAATACCTAAACCTTGAATACCAACAATCGGTCTCAACAACGATAGAGTTGTCAAACCCTAAAGATCAAATTCTCAAAGCTAGAAACTCACCTTAGACCTAAATGCCAAACTGACCAAAATACAAACACATCCAAAATTTGAAGAATTCCAAAAAATTGCATATTTGTAGCCTACATTCATTACTTATAATGGATTTGTCTGCTTTGAATGTTCCCTAATTTATTTATAAATCTTTTATAAATTTCATTTCAAACAAACAAAATCATATCTACATTATGCCACACGTCATGTTAATTCTATTTTATTCCCCAACAAACTCTATTTTGTACTTGGGTTGGTATAAATTTTTCTTTGAGACACAAATTGAACAAAACATCATAATTCTAAGAGCCAATTTGTTCTCCTATCTTCAAAAAAAGTTTCAAAAAATCTTGGCAAAAATTGAGATCATACCAACCTACCCAAATTTTCATTTGTTTACCAAGGGGACAATGGGCCATTAGGGGTTAATAACAAAATTTGTCATTAGTATCGGTGAATTTTTTGCATTTTATATTAATCAAATGGTGTTGTTGCTAGAATGTGCAAGAAAGAGATTGTACGATGCATAAGATATCTAAATAGAGTCCTGCTTCACATGAGCATTGTAGACTATCAATGCAAGTGCGCAAGTAAAGCAAGGCTAGGATGGTGTGATCTAAGGATTTGACTTCAAAATTATTTATATTTACTAGTACAATACAATGTGAAGTAAGTGGATGAATTTTCATTATTCTTGAATTGCTTTATTGTGTCTTTTTAAAAACTATTTTTTTACACAAATAAAGGAACCTTTATTGAAAAAAAGAAAAAGAAAACAAGTACCAACTACAAACGGCCAGGGCAGGGGGCAGGCAAATACTACAAAAGTGCCATTGGCAAGGTAGATCCTTGGCCCTTGTGGGCGCATAGCACCTAGAAAGGTTTGAAGACTAATCCAATCTGAGGAATGGAGAAAGTCAAATGAGGCCTTTATTGTATCTTTGGTTTTTCAAGACTTTGATCAAGAAATGTATTCTCTAGCCCTAAAAAGCTTTCAATGACAATCTAATGTATTAGAAAGAATTTGAAAGCATTTTCATTTTATATATCTTTTGTTGACCTTTCATGTTGGATTATGAAGAGTATCCAATTGAATTTGTAAACTTTCTAGTGTCTGTCTTTACTTAAATGAGAAGTTAATAAAAGAATGAATTACAAAATATGATACTTTAGTGTATTTTGAAAATTGTTGCTCCATGCTCTAAATTTGAAATTTCTCCACAAAAATGAAATTTCTTGAGTTTAAGTCCATCTAACAAAACGAAGGTCATCTATTCTAGTTTCTACTCTAATTTGAATTTTTCAAAAAATCCTAGTGTTGTATGTTTTATTACAATTTCAACTTTGCATGTATTTTGCATCTATTGAGTTCACACTATGATTTTCTTCATTGTAATATATACATATGGTAAAATTTCAAAGTTTTTGAAATAATTTTCTATTTGATGTGATTTTTCTTCACTATTTCTTCAAAAATTATTAAAAAAAAACTAAAGTTTTTGTGAAGTAAAGAAGAAATGTAAATTTATATTTTAAAATTAAATATAAAATTTTTCTTACATATCTAGTTGCAAAATGGCAACAAAGTGAGCCACAAACAATGAGGCTTAAAATCAATGGTCAAAGGTTCGGCCTTTGAGGGTTAGAGAAGGATATATATGCCAATGCTGATTTGATACCATTAGATGAGTTTGTGGGTCTCTAAAAGATTGATTTAGGTTTGTACCCCATGTTGTGAATCACAACAATGCAATTAGAATATTAAATAATAATAAAATTAATATTTTAAAGTTATTATTTCTATTATTATTTTTTATTATTTTTAGAAATTAAAAATAATTAAAAATAATTTTTTGAAATGGCAAGCTTTTAAGCATGTCAAATTGTTGATGAGGCCTTGTTTTGATGTTTCCCATAGGTTGAGAACTATTTGGGAACTCACAATCTTCCAAAGGTGAAAAAAAATATCTAATGAAATTACAAAGTGAAAAAGATATTGTAGTAGCTAAAATAATTGTTTGCGTGCTTGTTCCATGTATTCATAATAATAATCCCTAAAAGACCATTGTCCCTTTGGAAGACAAATGGAATTTTGGGCAGGTTCCTATGCGCTAAATTTTTGTCATGGTTTTTTTAAACATTTTTCAAAGATAAAAAAAGTGATTAGCTTCATGTGAATAAAATTCTTTTTTCATTAGGTGCCAAAGAGCAAAAATTATGCCCAAACAAGCTCAAAACAAAGGAGAGGAGGTAATAAAAAAATTTGAAATTTCAATTTTTTTTTCAATTTTTTTTCTCATAGATTATATTTTTATCTACCAAAAAACACTCAAAATTGCCATTTATATAGCAAAGAGTAATAAAATTTGGAAAGTTTTTTTCGCACATCTAACCATAGGATCTTATACCTAACTAGAATGAAAAAGCATGGAAAAATTTCAAAAGTTTTGACTAAACAAAATGTAAGATATCTCCATTTAAAGTATAGAAAACAAGTTTTTTTTAGCACATTGTGGGACTAAATTTTTTGACTTTGAACCTTCTTAACTTAAATTTTTTGCACTACAAAGTCTAGAGCTTTAAATCTTTATGGTAGGGAGTTGAATCGAGAGTCTTGGAAAAAAAAGAATTTCAAAAAAACTTAATTTTCATTCTTAAAATAATTGTTAAGTAGATATAGGTATGAGATAGAAGGAAAATCTAAATGATTAATATCTCTAAAATGGGATTAAAATGCACTAATTCCAATGGTGAGAATTTTTTAGGAAGCAAACTAAACCATGTGGAACTTTTTTCTTTTATAAATTATAATAATTACATTTACAAATGAATCCTACAAGTTATTTTTTCAAGAAGATGCTCTAATTGCCTCCAAAACAAGATTGTCTATAACTTTCTCATCAAAAAATTAACGAAATGAATGAAAGATTTACATATAGACAAAAATATAAACTATGAGAAAAAAAATTAAAATTTTGAATTTTGTTTTTGTTGGCCCCTCTCCATTAGTCTCCCAAAGAGACAATGGTCTTTTAGGGGTTAAAGCCTCAAAATATATGCGTTTAGGGGTTAAAGCCTCAAAATATATGCACATGTTCAGACTACTTCAATATTTAACCCCTAAAAGATTTTGACCATGTTTTTACCAAAACCATTTCAAAATTGCCATTTCTAATACAAGTACCAAATTTTAGAAAAAAATATTTTTGGACAAATGTAACCATAGGATCTTGTAGTAAACTAGTTTGAAAAGATGTGGAAAAATATTCAGTAATTTCCACCGTGTCCATTGCAAGATATTAGCATTTGAAGTGACAAAAATCCATTTTTTTGCCCTGTTAGAAATTGGACAGCTGCACTTCATAGGGTCACATTTGTATGAAAAAATGTCCAAAATGGTGGTGCATCTTTAAATCTATTCTTTAAGGAAATTTAGCTATATACTTGAAAAAGTTTGGATTAGTTGGAACTGTACAACATATAGGAAAAAAAACAATAAGTACAAAGAAGTCAAGAATGATTCAAAATACTAAATTGTTAAGAATTCATTCATGGAATTGGAAAATGCCAATCCCAATGGTTGTGATGTTGTACTAAACAATCTACACCCAATTTTTTAAATTTTTTTCCAAAAATTTTGAAAAATGATTTTAATAACGGACTTCAAAGTTTATTTTAGAGTAGAGATTCCATAACTACCCATAAACTACCCACAACTAAAAATCTTCACAACTTTCATCTCATTAATCAAAATGGAACGATTCAAATCTTTCCACCTACATATAAATATAGAAAGCCAATTTCAAATTTTTATTTCTTAAAAAAGTGATTTTTTCAGATTTGCCTGAATTGCCCGGCCTCGCAAAAAACTACATATCCTGCAATAACTTTTTAACTTTGTAGTCAAAAGTTATGAAAATTGTTGGGCCTTCAAGCTACTCCTCAACCATATGTTGAGTGAAAATTTCAAAGGAAAAAAAAATAAAAATTCCATTTGTAGTGAGCTGCCAAAAATATCTAAAATGCCAAAAAACGGTGTTTGGGACTTTAGGGGTTAATCCAATTTCATCTACAAATCCCAACCATTTCTATGAAAAACTAAGCCTCTCTCCATGGTAAGATCATCACTAAGGCTGAATACACCTTCATAGGACTCCATGCTCTAGTCCCAAGAGCCAAAACAACCCACACCATGATGCTCGCCAAGATTGCTTCATAAACATTGGATGTGTCCAATTCTTTTTTGCTCAACTTCACTATTCTTAGTCCCCCAAGCTTGTCAAATGAACAATCCAAAGTTGTAGTAGTAGCTTCAAGTTAGAATTCAATCTTTCAAAAATAAAAAAAACGCAACAACCACAATGGAGAGAGCGGAATATAAAGATGGGTGCAAGGCACTTTGCCCGGCCCATGTTGGGGACTACAATGGCGATGCTCTAATACTTACTTAGGTTTTTTTGTTTTCATTTTTTTATGAAGTGTCAAAGTGACAATATTAAATATTATGGTGGTGTTCTAAATTTCAACATTCATTCACATATTGAATAGAAAATATCACATTAGCACATATCACATATCCGTAATTTTTGTTTTCATTCACAATCTTTCAACCTCATCGAAGATTTTCTTAAAAAAATTGAAATGTTTTGATGATTTTCCGTCCTTCCCATACTATATGTGTTCCAAGGACATGGTGCACTGCACGGCCCATTACTTTGGTGCAAATGGCCCCCAAAACAGTGTTGGGGAGTCTGGCGATTTGTTGCTGTTGTCAGCAATTTCAGCATGTTTGAACTAATCCCTCCATAAATGCGCCACTAGTGTGAGGGCATGCAAGCCTAAAAAAAACTATGCCCCAAAAACACACTGCCTGCACTTAAGTTAAGTTACTGTATGTAAGTTACTTAAGTTAAAACCATTCCATAGCCGGACTGTTCATTATTTTCTCTCCCTTTTTTTACTGGTCACCCCTCTTTCCAAAACAAAAAAGTTAAAACCTTTCTTGGTCCTGTATGGAAATAAATACTTTTTTAAGATTTATAACTGCTTGTGGCAGCTTTGTCCTGAAATGACTTTGCAATGAAATTCCATTTCATTTGTTAATTCCCTAGAAATACCCCTATGAGGGAGGGAGTATTTGAAGTCACATTCTGCTCATTTGAGTCCAAAAATAAATTAAAAAATAAATCACATTCTACTAGTATTCTACTACAGTGGTATGCCAAAGGAAGAGACTTAAAAAGCCGTTAACCCCTAAAGGACCAAGGCCTTATTACTGCCAAAAAATACTCAAAACTGCCATTTCTGTAGAAAAGAGTAAAAAAATTTGAAAACTATTTTTTTTTGCACATCCAACCGTAGGATCTTATACCTTACTAGTATGGAAATGTGTGGAAAAAAATTCAGAAATTTTGACCACATAGATTAAAAGATATTTGCGTTTAAAGTGAAAAAAATAATTTTTTCAGCACCTTGCGGGATTGGATTATTTGACTTTGAACTTTTTTAACTTAAATTTTTTGCACTACAAAGTTTTGAGCTTTAAATCTTTATTGTGGGAAATTGAGTTGAGAATCTAGAAAAAAAGAAAATTTTAAGAAAAAGATTAATTTTCATGCTTAAAAAAATTGTTAAGTAGAAGTAGGTATGAGAATGAAGGAAAATCTAAATTATTAATATCTTTAAGATGGAATTAAAATGCACTAATCCCAATGGTGAGATTGTTCTAGCAAGCACACAAAATCATGTAAAAAACTTTTTTTAGAAAAATTGTAAAAATTGCATTCAGAAATGAATTCTATAAGTTATTTTTTCAGGAAGATGCTCTAACTGCCCGATAAACAAGATTGTCCATAACTTTCTCATAATAAGTCCAAATGGAATGAATCAAAGCTTCCCATGCAGACAAAAATATAATCTACAAGAAAAAAAATTCAAAAATTCAAAATTCAAAATTTTGCAATTTTTTTTTTGCTGCCCGGACTGCCCCCCGTCCCCTACTTTGAGCTTATTTGGTCATAACTTTTGTTTCCGGGCACCAAATGTGAAAAAAATTATATTCCCACAAAGCTCATTAGTTTTTCTATCTTCAAAAAAAGTTTCAAAAAATCATGACAAAATTTCAGCCTGTAGGTACCTGCCCGAAATCCAATTTGTCCCCCGAAGGGACAATGGTCTTTTAGGGGTTAATTAAGTTAAATTAATACAATAAAACCTCTCTAAAGTAATGATCTCTTTGAGGTAATAATAGTGATCGTACAACGTTGAATTTGTCTTATAAAGTGGGACATGCGTGGTGAATAGTTCCCTTGGGAAAAATGCATAAATTTCTTATTTATTGTATATGATTAAATTTTAAAATTTAAAATTCATGTTTGTGATTCAAAAACTTCAAACTAGATAGGAGAGGTAAAGGACCAAGAATTAACATGGCACAAAGTAGGGTTTATTTTTTTATTTTTTTATTTTTTAACAATTATACTCCATTATACAAAATTTTATTTCATATAACGGTCATTTCATATGATGGGTTTAGCGTCTTGCATACAAATCCCACCTTGTGCATCATACAAATGTCATCGATGCAATGACCCTCCTTAATGAAATATAGTTAGTTCAATTTTTGGCCCTATCACTTCAAAAAAAGGTTCTCTTATATTTGAATGTGATATAAAACAAATAAAAATCCATGTACAATTTCAAGATTTTATTAAAGACAAGGACTTGAGTTATGTGTGTTGAAAATTGTCTACAACATTGATGCATTCATTATAAGTGGTGATAAATTTGAGTGCACATATCTTGGTTCTTAAAGTCTTGAGGCCTTTTTGTCATAACAAAAACTCAAAATTGTCATTTCTATTGTGATGAATAAAAATATTTTTAAAATGCATATTTGACCATAGGATCTTGCGCTAGATTAGTATAAAAATGTGTGGAAGACTTATAGAAGCTTTGACCACGTTGATAGCAAAATATTTGCATTTAGTGTTAATAAAATGGAGGGATTAGTACCTGAAGATTTTTATTCTTTTTAACTTCAAAATTTTAATTCAATTTTAGTTTTAAAAAATTATGTTGAACAATTGAGTTGAATTTATGGAGAAAAAATTAAAATGTGTTTTTCATCTTTTCAAAAATCGTTAACTAGAATTAGATATGATAATATAGAAGGAAAAATCAAATTGTGAATAGTTCTAAGATGAGACTCAAACACACTAATTCAAATAGTGAGATTGTTCTATCTAGCAATCTTAACCTTGTAGAATTTTTTCTCTAAAAATTTGTAGAATTTGAGTTAAAAATTGAATTCCATACATTTCTTTCTTAGGAAGATGTTGTGATTGTCCTAAAAACAAAATGCTTCATAACTTTTACATCACTAATTCAAATGGAATGAATCGAATCTTTAGAATGATGTCAATCAAAATATAATCTATTGGAAACAAATTTTTAAATTTTGATTTCAAGTTTGATTTATTTGTTTTGTTTCCCAAAAAATTCCAATTTGTGCTTAGGCTAGCATAAATTTTTCTCTTGGTCACTAATTGAAATGAAACTATATTTTTAAAAAAGTAATGTGCTTTCCTATCTTCAAAAAAAGTTTAAAAAATCACATCAAAAATTGAGATCGTAAGAACTTGCAAAATTTTCAAGTGCCCTCCAAAGGAGCACTTTGAAAATCAACTAATGATGAAAAAGTAGCTGCCCACACCATGTGTCAAAAATTCAAAAAGATATATTCAAAATTGACTTGATATGAATATAAATTTCCTAATGGAGACATGTGACTTCATCTCATATGATGTATAAGGTAAACTAGCCCATAACAAGCAAATCTACACCCATGAAAATTACACCTAGGAAATGCCCCATTACAATACTGCATCAATCCATGACAAGTTATTTTTTTGTAAATGAGATTTGGGCTATATACATTTAAGCAAGTTAGTAGCTACAATCAACATCTCAAGTGATGGTAATGGAGTAATTAGTGACTACAACAATAACTTCCAACTTTTTAGTGTTAATTTTTTACAGTAAATAATTGTTTTAGACCTTCATGTCGTGTTTGAGTTACGAAATATTGTGACCACTTTAGGTGAGTAAAATAATGATTATTGATTCATTTTATTTATTTATTTGGGTATAGATTAGAAATTCTCTAGGGCCAATTGGGCATCACACTTCAAAAACTTGTAATAAATTCATGCTTCATTAAAAAATTACAACTTCAACTCCTCTCTCCAATTCTCACATTTACTTTCACATGAAAGAAAAAATAATTCAACTATCAACAATGCCAATATTAGTCAATCTACTCATCATAACTTGATGTACCTCACCAAAATAAAGCAAAGTACTCTAAAAAAGCGACCTCTAACACAAAGGTACATTTTGCTTTCTTCAATGTACCAACAATGTACATTTCAGAAAAGGGTCACTTTCTTTAAACTCATAGCGGTGACCACTGCGTTTCAACTTCAAAAATTCGTAGCTAATTCCACGAAGGTCCAAAAAACATGAAACGACTTGGATTCGATGCCAATTCCATTCCATTTCCCCTTCCTATCATAAATTTTTTTTTTTTTAAGTGAAAATTGTTTCAGAGAGTTTCCTCCCAATGCAATCAGCTCTTAAACGGTCACTTTGAAGAGCAGGCTCCCTTTTAATCAGCTGTGGCCCTGACAAGGCCCCACCCCCCCTTTCTGCCCCCCCTTGTGTGGTTTTGATGACTCCCCAGGTGTATGCAGAGCAGGGGGAAGGAAATCATTGGGATTTATTGGACACGCATAATAAAGGCATCAACAGCCATCAACAGACTGACTGATGGGGTGATGGAATTCATCGCCATAAAAGCATCTGCATGGAACCCTAAATGGGTCAATAGATTTTTTATTTTAAAAATAAATAAACTTTAAAAAATTTAGAGTTGGAAAAAATTAGCAATTGGGCTTTGATGAAATTGATAAAAAATTCATTAATGTGTGGAAAGATTGAAGTAAATTCTGTACATGGGGAATGTCAAAGGGGCCAAGCATTAATCCCTAAAGGACCACACAAGGCCACTAAGGTGGTAGCATGGACTTAAAAGCGACCATTTACCGGCTGGTCCCCCTTTTTCGAAGGTTTCCATGAAATAGAAATATTTTTTGGATCATTTTTCAGAGAAAGGAAAATGGATGTGGAACGTCACAGAAGTGGTTTCGTATTTTTTGAATCATTTTTGAGTTACTTATGAATTTTCAATTTTTTTTTTGTTGTAGGCACCTATTTCACAATTTGTGACCCTGGGTCTTCCAAAATCAAATTACTTGCAACTTCTAAAGTGATTTCAAGTAAATGAAGGCCAACAATTGGCTCTTGCAATAAATAATGCTTTTCTCTCGATTCTCTCAATGGCTTGAGAGGTCCATTTAAGGACCATCTATTAAATATAGGGGCGATTTGAAGAGGCCGCTTGCTTTTACAGCAAACTATCTTAGATAACATCGTTAACCCGTAAACAACATGGAGGATGTTTTTGGATCAATGAATGACAAATAATCTTTATAGGACAGAAGTGCAACTATTCATCATTCAAATTTTCTATGAAAAGGGAAGCTCTTCTACACGAGTATGTCTTCTACTGAGTGCTTCTGCATTCTTTTAAGCCAACAATTTACATGATATCCAAAGTGATGATTTCCACATTGACCAACTCTTCCTTTAAGGGTTAACTTTTTACTATGTTTTCACTAAAATATTCTAAAATTGCCATTTCTAGTACAAGTAACAAATTTTTAGAAAAACAACAACCTTGGAACACATGTAACCATAGGATTTTGTAGTGCATTGGTTTGAAAAGATGTGGAAAAAAATTCAAAAAATTTCACATTTGTATGAAAAAATGATGGTGTGTCTTTGGATTCATTCTTCAAGGCAAGTTGGATACATGCTTGAAATTTTTCAAATCATTTGGAATTGTACAACATATAAAAAAAAACAGTAAATAGAAAGAAGTAGAGAATGATTCAAAATACTAAATTGTAAATGATTTATTTATGGAATTGAAAAATGCCAATCCAAATGGTTGTAATGCTGTAATAAAAAATCTACACCTAATGTTTTAAATTTTTTCCAAAAATATTGAAAACCAAGTTAAATGAAGGACTTCAAACTTCAAAGTTATCTCAGAGCAGAAATTTCACAACTATCCACAAACTACCCACAAACTAAAACTCCTATAACTTTCATCTCGTTAATCAAAATCGAATGATTCAACCTTTTAACCATGTAGTCAAAATTTGTGAAAATTGTTGGGCCTTAAAGCTACTACTTGGGCACACATTGTGTGAAAATTTTAAAGAAAAAAAAATTTCATTTGTAGTGAGCCACCCAAAATTGCTATAATGTAAAAAAACAAAGTTTAGGGCTTTGGGGGTTTAACCAAGTTTGGGAGGGTCCCTTTTGCTTCCATAGAAAGCGAGAGCCCCCAAACACTAAAATTTCTTGAAACTAACGATCCATTGCTATAGAAATCTATGTGAAGTGTAGAAAATGGACTTGAGATGGACCAACACTAACAACCTACCAAGCAATAAATTTTTCCCAATCAATTAGTTTCTTCATATTATAACAAAATCCCTCCCATATATTTAGGGGGAATTACACTTCTACCTAAGAGGTGGACATTCAATTGGTTAATAATGTTATATAGGTGACTTTTGCAACACAAGTTTTGACACCCTTGGTCATTTAGGGGTTAAACATTGTCACATGGTAAAGGTCACAAGACAAATTTTGATATAAATTTAATCTCATGTTAGATATTATTCAATGTAGAAATTAAATCTACAACTTTGCACTTTGTTTATAATTGGAAATTTTGTCAGGAAGTTTGTATATCATGTTTGTAATGGTTAAGTAGATAATAATCATTCAAATGCATGAAAAATGGTTAAATGGTTAAAAGTTGTCACAAATTTAAATTAAGATTTTAGACTAATAGAATTTTCTTTTAAATTTTTTGAAGTTGTTACTTGACAACATTTTACCATGTAAATAGAGTTTGCATGCAATACTACTTCAAATTGTAAAGACATAGATTAAAGTCAATGAGACAATCCTATGCTTATATTTCCATCAAGAATATTGAAAATTTGTTATGTTATGTATTATAATATTATATAATATTTTAAAAGCAAGTATGAGAAATATTTTAAAAAGAGACTAATAATAGTTTCAACAATAATAGATAACAACATGCCAAGATGCATGCTAACATCAAGGCATAGGAGACAACAATGACTTTCAATTTTATAAATAATTTATTTTAAAATAATTTATTCAAATTAAATTTGGAATAATGGAAAAGTATCAAAGGAGTGAGAGATTTATATCCAAATTGCTATGATAGGAACTTTATTTGGGACTTGGTAGAATATATATGAAAGGCAATTAGATAAGGAATTTTAGAAATAATTTAGGACATTTTGGATTTAATAATTATAAAAGGATTTGAGATTAATTTGGAAGCTAAGATATTGCAACTCTTATTCATGTTCTAAGAGATTTTATTTTTGCTTTCTAGCAACAAATCCCTCGTATTATAAAGCAAGAGGATTTGTTCTTTATATTATTGGGTGGTGGTCAAGGCAAAAAAAATATATATATATTATAATATTTGGAATCTTAAAATAGAGATGTAGAATTTTGAATTTTTTTTGTCCTAATTTTTTTGTTATAATTAAGATAATAAAAATCAATATAACTCAAGCACAAGTTTAACTACAATCTTTACAATAACAAATTTGTAGTCTTAAAATACATGTACATTGAAGATTTTTTATATATCTAATTTCTATTACAATTTCAATTTCATCAACTACAAAGATGTAGGAGCTATTCTTAGTACTACAAAGTCTTGAAAGGTATAAAAAATGCTACAATCTAAATTTTGTAAGGTTTTTGAATACCACAATATATACTATTAATGTGCTAATTTACTAAAAGGTATGCTAAAATATAATAATGCACTATTGTATATTCATAGCATATGCAAATGGAATTTGTAAGTTTGTTTTTGGAGATTGTGAATTTAGTGTATAAACTTTCAACTTGAATTGTACATGGATTGCATTTTAGTGATTTGAAAATCTACATAAATTTAAGAATTTTTTTGAGATGTTTATATGTCTAGGTTCAAGTGTGAATTTTTTTCACAATAGAAAATAATTCTTTGATTCTATATAATCGTGAACATGAAGACATATACTAAGTATCCACAAATATTTTAGCCATGTGTATTGCGATATAAAATCTAATGCAAAGTGCATCATTGACTATGCACCACATTTAGCATACCATAACACCACCAAGTGCACTTTGACTTTCTATGGTTGGAGTCTTTGTAGACTACAAAACATATATTGTAATTTATGTTTTATAGATAATTAGGTGGTTTGAAAACATTGTTGGCTTTACAAATAATGAAATACATTCAGGATTCAGGATTAAATTGCTTTAAACATTTTAGAAAGAGCACCTCCTATTTGGATGACTTGAAGTTATTTCAAAAGGCTCAAAATGTCTTTAACAACGTTTTCATTTTAAAGTTGATGCATATTACTATTGAAAAGACTATACCCCATTTTCAATACTCATTTGAACTATGATTTTTTTTACTCTTATTAATTAATTATAAGATCAAAATGTCTTTAAACTACTCCATAGAATAGTGAGAGAATGTTGTACTTGTTGGAGAGTTCAATTTATATCAATATCTATAGCCCAAGCTCAATCATTTGGCTTGATGGGAGATACAAAAACTCTTTGGTATTATAGTGTGTCTCTCCAATTGGACACACTAGAGTCAAGCCAATCCAATTACATCTCATTGCGCTTAGTAGTGCAATAAGTTAAAGTGGTCATTCAAAGTCTTTGTCCTCCATCTATCTTCTCCCCAAGCTTAAATGTAAAGAATTACCTACATTTTTTGGTTGCTTAGTATCCTATATTTGTCCCCTAATTTGGAGCCTTTGATTCCAAATTTGAATTTTTAAATTTCCAAATTTTATCATGGGTGGCAAATAAAAAATTAAAGTATTTTCTCGAAGCATAAAACCGCAGACTTCGAATGACCACTTTAACATCTTGTCCTGGCAGTGGCATCCAACTACAAGATTTGCCAATCCTCTCTTTCAAATTCAGGATCCAAATAAAAACATAAGAAACTAAAAATTGGATGGATGGATGGATGGATTCCTTGCATTGGAAATGACAGAAAGACTGAATGTTCGATGACTGTTGCTGCCATTTCCCGGCCACTCCCAGCTTGCCTGGCCTGGCCTGGTCTGACCAACACAATCCCTCTGCCCACCCACCTGATGGCTCTGTGCTAAGCTTAAGATGCCGTCTGTTTCCCGTGGACTCTCTCTAGCCAGGCTTAGCAGCACTCAGCCACTGCCTGCTTGAATCATGGGGAGCAACTGAACCTCAAGTACACGACTATTCTCCTAATCCCCTCACCCAAAACGAAGCTCAGGTCGTACGTGCCGAAAGACTGGCAACACCCTCACTGCACTGGACGACGGACACCTCCATCGTACTGATGATGGAGAATTGCTTCCTAACCAGGCAATCAAAAAGTCTTAACTACAAAAGCTCATGATCGAGTTTTAACCTCGATCGTAAGCTCGCTCAAAACTCGATCTCAACTCTGGAATCGATCTCCTCTGTCACCCCAAACGGATCGATCGATACGTAGGTATGTGCACCCTCACTGGACAGACACCTTCACCGATGATGGAGAATTTCTACCTAACCGGCAATCAAAACTTTAACTACAAAAGCTCATGAGTTTAAACTTTAGACCGCGTAAGCTCGATCAAAACTCTCAACTCTGAAATCTCCCCACCCAAAACGAAACTTAGGTACGTGCCGAAAGCTAGACTGGCAACACCCTGAACGGCAGGACAGCTCCATCGTACCGATGATGGAGCATTTCTGCCTAACCAGCAATGAAAACTGAGCTATCATATATACAGAAGCTCGATCATGAGTTTTAACCTCGAAAGCGCGCTCAAAACCCTGAACTCTGAAAATCTCCAGATTGTGAATTATTTTTTCCACAATTGTAAGTAAGGCTTCCTCAGTGGAGGAGAGATCAGACAAGGACGGACTTCTCAGTTCTCACCTTGAAAACTGATGTGTTGACTACAAGCAAGACAAAAGGGTCCGTAAGCTGAGCGCAGTGCAGCAGGCGGTAGTCTGTCATCTGTGATCACAGACAGCTTTCAGAGGAAATAATGGCCAAGTCATCAGCTGCACCAGGGGGAGGACCAGAAACATCACGAATCCACGCAGGCAGCTACAAGAGGCCTGCATGCAGACATGAACAGTAAAAAGAGGTACAACAATCCAGAGCATAACATTATGAAGTTAGGAAGAGTAATAGACGACGAGCCACAGTAATAAATATACTCGAATTATAATGAAAGTTAGCGTAACGGTAACCAATTGGTTTGAAAATGCTAAGGTAGAACTACCCATTAGCATACAGATTTGCTATCTAGGTACTTTGGAGAAGCTATTTATAAGCTCTCATATTTTTCAGAGATTGAATTGTTTGAGAGAAGTCAATCGCAAAAAAAATGAAGACATTCTGACAAGAATTGAATTTTTTGTGATTTTTCAAAGCTGAAATGTAAAACTGTGAGTAGACCCTTGGTAAAGCATGACCAGACCATGGTTGAAGTGTGGGCTGATGTGTCCGCTCCCCAGTGCATTGCCATCATGATCATGGATGAGTAAGATTATGGTAATAAGATGGGCCAGTGACGGAAATGGGAGGAACCTATGGGTGGGGGAATTGGGTAAATGGTGGTAATGGGTAGTTCTACCTTATATGTTTTTACTCATGATGAAATGTTTTTACCAATGTAGATATCAACAATTCAAACATTGTTTGAAGAAGGGATCTTCACAAACATAGTGAGTTGGTAAAATATTTATTGAGAGTAAAAATGTACAGCATTTAAAAATCATTTAGTGTGGTTAATCCTAAAGATTATGTTGTTTTTAAACCCAAAACTACTTTGCAATATTTATATTAAAAGCAAAACTAAAATCTTTATTTATATTTATTCATTAACAAATCCAACCATAGGATCTTTTAACCCCTAAAGGACCAAGGCCTTATTTCTGCCAAAAAACACTCAAAACTGCCATTTCTGTAGCATAGAGTAAAAAAATTTGAAAATTATTTTTTTTGCACATCCAACCGTAGGATCTTATACCTTACTAGTATGAAAATGTGTGGAAAAAATTTCAGAAATTTTGACCACATAGATTAAAAGATATTTGCGTTTAAAGTGAAAAAAACAATTTTTTCAGCACCTTGCGGGATTGGATTATTTTACTTTGAAATTTTTTAACTTAAATTTTTTGCACTACAGATTTTTGAGCTTTAAATCCTTATTGTGTGAAATTGAGTTGAGAGTTTAGGGGAAAAAAAATTTCATAAAAAAAACTTAATTTTCATGCTTAAAAAAATTGTTAAGTAGAAGTAGGTATGAGAAAGAAGGAAATCTAAATTATTAATATCTTTAATATGGAATTAAAATGCATTAATCCCAATGGTGAGATTGTTCTAGCAAGTAAACAAAATCATGGAAATTTTTTTTTCAGAAAAATTGTAAAAATTGCATTCAGAAATGAATTCTATAAGTTATTTTTTCAGGAAGATGCTCTAACTACCCGAAAAACAAGATTGTCCATAACTTTCTCATAATAAGTCCAAATGGAATGAATAAAAGCTTCCCATGTAGACAAAAATATAATCTACAAGAGGAAAAATTCAAAAAAAAAAAATTCAAAATTTTCCAATTTTTTTTTGCTGCCCGGACTGCCCCCCGTCCCTTGTTTTGTGCTTATTTGGTCATAACTTTTGTTTCCGGGCACCGAATGTGAAAAAAATTATATTCCCACAAAGCTCATCAGTTTTTCTATCTTCAAAAAAAATTTCAAAAGATCATGACAAAATTTCAGCCCGTAGGTACCTGCCCGAAATCCAATTTGTCCCCCGAAGGGACAATGGTCCTTTAGGGGTTAATTAGTTTATTAAAATACATCATCCTGAAGGTTTAGAATAAAATGCTTTACCAATTACAAGATTACAAGATTACAAGATTTAAATTTAAAAAGAAGTATTTTCAACTCTTTCATCTTTCAAATTCTTTATTACAAAATTCATTATCTTTCAAATTCTTTATCCCAAAATGTATATGTCTTGCAACTTACACCTCTATATAATATGTTGAGGAAATAAATTGGGAATATATTTTAAAAAAAATTCAATTTAAAAAAATAATATTCATGCTTGGAAAAAAATTAATGAGTAGAAAAAGGTTCATATAAAAAGTTGAATATTGTTCAAGATTTAGTTATAGAATTGAAAACTTCAATCCCAACAATTATTATTTTGTAATAAACAATCTATATGTCATGTTTTAAATTTTTTTTCCCAAAAATATTGAAAATCAAATTCAAAACAAGACTTCAAAGTATAGAGATGCTCTAAGTGCCCACAAACTAAAACTCCTCGTAACATTCATCTCAATAATTGAAATAGAATGATTTAAAACTTTTCAAATACAAATAAATAGAAAAATCAAATTCAAATATTAGTTTAATTTAATTTAATTTAATTTTCTAAGCTACCTAGACTCCCTAGGCTTTGAAAGAAACTACACATTCATACTACTAAAATCATAAGTCCCTCTGTAATATCACAAATGCTATCATTAATACTAGGGGCTTTGCTTGCTATGCTACGCATTCATTGTATCACATATTAGTAAAAATTTGATATATTTGAATAGAATGCATGACAATGATTTTGATGAGTCTTTAAAATAATTATTTTAATTATTTTATAAAAGTATTTTCAATCATGCATACATAGAAATCATATTTTCACACAATGTGATATTATTGAAATAAAGTAGCAGTTTACAATCACCTCTATAATATCACATTTTACAAAGGATGATATTATAAAAATAACATAGTCATTGCAATTGAGGTGATATTAAAGAGGATCAATATGGTGATATTATAAAGGTAGCAATTCCATTGTTTTTCTTGGCTTTATACTTCTTTTGCATTTCTATGATTTTGTGCTTTTGTGAGCTTTGAGCTTCTGATTTCAATTCTCTATTGCTACTACCAAATGATTTGAAAAATTTATTAGATTGAACCGATTTTGGATTTCACAACAATTGAATTGTTCACGAAGCTTTTGAGATTTACAAGTTTTTCTTTTCAATTTTTCTATTTGGGTTGCTATTGTTTGTAACAATTGAGTCAAATTTTTAATGCATTCTAATGTATGCGTATCTTTTATAGTATTCATCATTGCATGTATTTCATTCATCATTCATTAAATTTCTATTGTTTATATCAATATATGTTTATTTATTAAAAAATATATATCAAGATTTTAGTAATTTTTATTTGAAGATTTATTGAAATTCTTGCTCTTCATTCTATCTAATACATAAAAATTCTAATGAAATTCTAATGGTGAATGCGTAACATAGCAAGTGCCAACCGCTAGTTATACTACTAAACTTAGAACTCCCTTTGTAATATCACAAATGCTACCATTAATACTAGGGACTCATGCTTGCTATGCTACACATTCATTGTATCACATATTAGTAAAAATTTGATATATTTGAATAGAATGCATGATAATGATTTTGATGAGTCTTTAAAATAATTATTTTAAATATTTTATAAAAGTATTTTCAATCATGCATACATAGAAATCATATTTTCACACAATGTGATATTATTGAAATAGAGTAGCAGTTCACAATCACCTTTGTAATCTCACTTTTTACAAAGGGTGATATTATAGAAATAATATAGTCATTGCAATTGAGGTGATATTAAAGAGGATCAATATGGTGATATTATAAAGGTAGCAATTCCATTGCTTCTCTTGGCTTTATACTTCTTTTGCATTTCTATGATTTTGTGCTTTTGTGAGCTTTGAGCTTTATAATTTCAATTTTCTATTGCTACTACCAAATGATTTGAGAAATTTATTAGATTGAATTGAATTTGAATTTCACAACAATTAAATTGTTCACGAAACTTTTGAGATTTACAAGTTTTTCCTTTAAGTTCTTCTATTTAGGTTGCCATTGTTTGTAACAATTGAGTCAAATTTCTAATGCATTCTAATATATGTGTATCTTTTACCGTATTCATCATTGCATGTATTTCATTCATCATTCATTAAATTTCTATTGTTTATTTCAATATATGCTTATTTATAAAAAAAATTATATGAAGATTTTAGTAATTTTTATCTGAAGATTTATTGAAATTCTTTTTCTGCATTTTATCTAATACATAAATTTTTTTAATGAAATTCTAATGGTGAATGTGTAGCATAGCAAGCGCCAACCGCTAGTCATACTACTAAAATCATAAGTCCCTCTGTAATATCACAAATGCTACCATTAATACTAGGGGCTCGTACTTGCTATGCTATGCATTCATTTTATCACATATTAGTAAAATTTTGATATATTTGAATAGAATGCATGATAATGATTTCGATAAGTCTTTAAAATAATTATTTTAAATATTTTTTAAAAATATTTTCAATCATGCATACATAGAAATCGTATTTTCACACAATGTGATATTACAGAAATAGAGGAGCGGTTTGCAATCACTTTTGTAATATCACTTTTTACAAAGGGTGATATTATAGAAATAATATAGTTGCTGCAATTGAGGTGATATTAAAGAGGATCCATAGGATGATATTATAGAGGTAGCAAATCCATTGCTTCTCTATGATATTGTGCTTTTGTGAGCTTTGAGCTTTCATGATTTTAATTTTCTATTGCTACTACTAAATGATTTTAAGAAATTTATTCAATTGAACCGATTTTGGATTCTACAATAATTAAGTTGTTCACAAAGTTTTTGAGATTTATAAATTTTTCTTTTCAATTGTTCAATTTGGGTTGCCATTTTTTGTAACAATGGAGTCAAATTTCTAATGCATTCTAATGTATGTGTATCTTTTATAATATTTACCATTGCATATGTTTCATTCATCATTCAATAAATTTTCATTGTACATTTCAATATATGCTTATTTATAAAATAAAATTATACAAAGATTTTAGTCATTTTTATTTGAAGATTTATTGAAATTTTTGTTCTGCATTCTATCTAATACATAAAAATTCTTATAAAATTCTAATGATGAATGGGTAGCATAGCAACTAGTCATACAATAAAATTTTAACCATGTAGTCAAATGTTATGAAAACTGTTGCACCTTGAAGCTAATCTTCAACCAAATGTGAAAATTTCAAAGGAAAATAAGTAAAAAACTCCATTTGTAAATGGCTGACCAAAAACTGGCTGCCCCCTCCCCCCCTTTAGGGTTTAGGGATTAACACTAAATTTCATTGTCAGTGTAGCGATAAGATTTCATCCATCGATAATACCTTAAGCAGTATACTGTATGCCGGCATACATACTGGAACACAACCTTAGTTTCTGTTCCCGATGTGAGCATGAGAAACAGCCTCCGCAGTTGCATGACTATACGTAGGTGGACAAGGAAACAGAGTAATACATGGTCAAGGAACTTACCCAAGCGATTAAACTAACAAAAATGGAAGATAAAACACAAAATTGAGCGACCATCCATATTAGGAATTCATATTACAGGCCTCAATTTGGTGATAAACATGAAATTCACTCAAGGAATCCACCAAAGCATTACCGGATTCAAACTAGTCAATACAGCAGAGGAAGAGCATTCACTAATCTGACAAGTTTAGGGGTTCAAGAGATGGACAACCATGGATGTGTACATAATAGGGGTTCAAGAGATGGTACTTAATAGCGCATGGTAGGAATCGCTATCCATAACAAGCAGAAGAAAGTTTCATGTCTTTGGGAGCGGTAAGTGCGGAGACGGCACAGGGACACATAGACACATAGACACAGGCATAGACATAGCAGTCACATTCGCTTACAACAGAAGATGACACTTTCAATAGAAAATCCATAACACTAACCAAGCATAACAAAACCTCTGGATCCAATAATTAGGTCACACGCTTTCCACTTTTCCTGCACTATGCAAGTAATTAAAATACACAACTTACAGAACCTCCAAGAAAATGATACATTTCGGACTCAATTGCCTCTTAAAGCAAATGATTGCTGTAAGGAAATTGCCCGCAGCATTGTGCTAGACTGTAGAGATTACATGACGTGCGTTACAGTGGAAAGCTACGTGCACCACAGACGTAAAGAATTGCTATTCATTGATAGAACATCACGTTGACAGCACCAAATTGACAGAGAAATACCACATGTTTACCACAGTTCACGACAAGCGGAAAACAGAAGCCAGACCCTTCGAAAGAATCGAACATACCATCACACCGAAGGTACTGAGATTAAAAAATCCAAGCAAACCTTACCTCCACACGCCACATCAGTCTGGATAACTCCGTTTGCCAAAGACTTGCAGCTCTGCCGTGATCCCCATTCCGTTCCACGCTTCAAAGTTTGAAATAGATGGGGCTTTGAACACTTCACATAGAAACAATTTACAGTGCAAGATGAAAAGGGTATTTTATTGGAGAAAAGAATTGCAATGTGCCGCTGTTGATGGAGGATGTGAAAGAGGTTAAGAGACGAAATTGAGAAAATACAAATAGTGGAGCACAGGGAAACAAGTCTGAATGCACAAATGCTGATCTGCAACCTCTTCACTTCCATTGCATGTTGTAACATGATAGCATTGCTTAGAAGGCATGAACTTCCTTGCACTACTCGGATACGCTAAATTTCCAGTAGCAGGAAAACAAATAACAACTTCGACATCCAAGCATTGGCACCGCACAGGCACCTATCACATGGAATTACGCTTCGACAAGAATGCGCGAGACTGTATACAGAAAGATCGAATTATTTTACAAGAGGGATTAAAACGAAACATTCAAAATCTGAACAGAAAGTATTGCTGGAGATAAAAGAAGATAGACATACTGAAATGTACGTTTTCAAAGTTGCGATCCCGAAAAATCCCAACTGTCCACGAGAGAATTACTTTGAAATAGGGATCGATTAATAGACTACTGTATGTCCCTAAATAACCTTTCTGAGGCTCCTTCGACACACAAAAAACCAAAGTAACAAGGGCTTCTCACCAAGATATAATGTCAAGAAATTCTCTCTTGCTCAAAAATAATTACATGATCGGCGAGCTGAATCACCTTGAATGCGCGCACCATCGCTCACACGACTTTCTTCAGTCAAATGAAACGCGCATATGCCAAAATTGCAACAGCGAAGAGACACAGTTATGAATAATTCAAAGCACGATTTCTCCACTCTCCCGATTCCAAACTCGTGCGGATTCAAAGATAATCGAAGACCATTGCTTCAGCTATCTCTTGTGCTTTGGTGCGGCCGAAGAGCTTTTCGACAATATTGAGAGTGAATTCCATTGCAGTTCCGGGGCCTCTGCTGGTGATCAAGCGCCCATCAATTACCACCCGCCCCTGCACGGCACTCTGATCTGCCAAATTACTTGAAAATGCTGGATGACTTGTTGCCTTCTTGCCCTGCAGAAGACCATTAACTTCAAGAACCACAGCAGGTGCAGCACAAATTGCACCATACAAACGTCCTCCTTCAGCCTGACCCTTCAGAATCTTCGTGAGCTCCTCCGATGCTTTAAGACGATCTGCCCCAGGCATGCCTCCAGGTAATACAACTAAATCAAAATTCGTATCAAGAACCTCAGAAAGAAGAGTGTCGGCCACAAGCTGCACATTGCGAGAAGCTTTGATTGTCGTATCACTTTCCACAGAAGCTACGACCACTTTTGCACCGGCTCTCCGCAAAACATCAACTATTATAACGATCTCCATCTCCTCTGAGCCATTTGCAACGGCAACCAAGACCTCAGGAATCGACGGGGTCGACCACTCATGATCGTTAAATTTTAATGCGCCGGAATCAAAGCCGTCATCCAGTGGAAGTAGCATTGGTCCAGACACAGCCTGAACTTTCTCAGCACCATAAAGCTGCTCCACAAGCGCCAACGCAAACTCGAACGCCGTGCCAGGGCCACGGCTGGTCGTCAACAGACTATCTCGAACCACTCCGCTCTCCACCGTAGCTTTATCCTCCAATTTCCCCGCAAAGCTAGGATGACAAGTGGCATGCAAGCCTTTCAGCAATCCCCAAGCCTGAAGAGTAACTACTGGAGCTGCACAAATCGCCGCGAACATCCGCTTCTCCTTCACCTGATTCTCAGTTATGCTCTTCAAAGACTCGGAATCACGAAATCGCTCCGCACCAGGCATTCCTCCGACCAACACCACGAGATCGTAATGTTCACTCTCGCACTCCGAAATCAAACAATCCGCCAAGATATTCACACTGCGGGAGGCCTTGATCTGCTTCTCCCCGTCTTCCACGGATGCAACTGTCACCGTCGCGCCAGCTCGCCGCAACACATCGATCACGATGACCGCCTCCATCTCCTCGGTTCCATTCGCCACGGGCACCAGCACCTTCTTCTCCGCCGGCGCCGTCTCCGTGGCCGGATTCATCTGCGTCGCCAAAGCATGAATGTCCATTTTCCTACTTGCTCTCACGCCCGCTCTCAAACACTCCTTCGCCTGAATTGCTCGCACCTGTTGTAGAAGAGATTTTTGGGATGGAGTACAAGACACAGGAAGGGAATTTTGTAAAGAACAAAGTGCCGGATAAACATGACGGCTACAGGAAGAATGGAGAAGGAGCGAGACGTGTCGAGGTATCACTCGGGACATAGCTGGCATGACTACGGACGGGGTCATGGCCATGGCCGCCATAGCCGAGGCCGGTTTGCAACTGGAAGGAGCCCGTGGAAACCAACAATTCCTGTTCGCAGACATCCTTTTCTGGAACTTAATTACGTATTCCCGCCCAGCGTTCGGGAATTTTTTTGAGTTCTACCAGCTATTTTCCTTTAATTTCCATATGGAACCATTTTTTTTAGTACTACTCCCGTTTTTTTTCTCTATTTTTTACTCTAAATAGAAATTTTATAGATTTTTTCATTGAGTTTTTTCTCAATGTTTTCAAATTGCAACTAGTTTTTTCCCAATTCCACCAATTAACAACGAACAAATAGGTGATTCTCCCCAAATATTGATCCAATCCATTCTATGCCTTTTTGCCTTTGATCCAAAGGCAAATTCCATTTTTAAAAATTAGCCAAACTTTTCAGAGAAGACAAATCTTTTCTGGAATTCTATTTAGAAGTGTGCAATATTTGCAAGAAGAAAATGGGAATTCTTGGTTTCGCAAAGTTATAATGTTCATAACTTGTGGTTCCAACTAGCATGAACACATGAGGATTTTTTTTACTGATATTCTACAATGTTCCTTTTTTACCATACAAAAAAGTTATATTTTCGCAAAATTAATTTCCGAAACTTTGGCATCCGTTTCAAGAAATACTCTTTTTTCGCCAACCCTGACCGCCAGGTACAGCACGCTCCGTAATTGCACATCCCCCTATTTCCTCATATAAAGCAATCTTGTGACAGTGCAATTAGAGAGGGTTGAGTTTAAACAGGCACAAAGGAGATTCAACTGCTTCACGGTGTTCACAGGAACCCACACTCATTGTTCTTGGGTTGTAGCCTCGCATACAATCTGAGAAAGAATTTTTTTTAATTAAATTTTAAAAATTAGAATAGGATTCATTCGGTATTGTGATCTAGGGACTCAGGGTGCAATTGAGCAGTAGGAGTGTTGTTTCCGGGATCAATTGTTGTTTTGCAGCTAGATGAGACTTTTGATTAGGTTTTGTGATCAAGAGCATCTCCCAATTAAAGGTGATGTGGTAAATTGGGCACGAGGGGAGGAGAAGAGGAGGATGAGTGTGTAGAGGCGACAACGATGGCGGAGTTGGCGGCTCGTGATGCTCGTATTGCAGCACGGAGAGCGCGTGTTCAAGCCCGCCTTGCAGCCGCCAATAGTGCTAAGAAAGATCGTGAGCCCTCACTCTCTTGTTTTTGCATTGTCAATTTCGAATAAAATCATTGTGATTTCTTAAAGCCCAAAAAGGTTTGAAATTCATTTGTAGAAAAGGGAAACACATTGAATGAAAACTTAAGGATTTGAAAATTTATAGTTCGAAATTTATGAAATATTCGATTTTGGCTTTGTCAATGGGAAGTAGCGTGGAGAGGTTTGTGAATTTCTTTCAAATTTTGATACTGACCTAACTTGTTGCACAAATTTTCTGTGTCTGTGAATTGCTACATCGACACACAGTGTGGAGTGAAGCTTAAGTACCTGTAGGCATTGTTATTGTTGGCTTGCTGGTCCTAGCGATGTAGTCAGAAGTTGGCTTTGGTATTGACAGAAGATTTTGGATTCTTGACTTTGCACTTCATGTTGATGACCAAATTAGAAAGAAGCTACAACATTATTAATGAACAAGTATGAAGAGTCAAGAGTTTATACTCTGCTATGACTTTACCTAACTTTAGAGAAATGGCTTGAAGATTCTGAAGTCATGCTTCTTTGGGGCAAATTTTGCAGATCGCAAGTCGAGGCTAGAAATCGAACAGGATGCAGGAGTAGGGGATAGGCAACTGTCGAAAAGTTTGCACAGTCTTGCCGAGTTTAGGGTACGCAACTCCTTGCAACGTAACATTTGTCAGACATTCAAAGGCAACGATTATGCATAATTCCGTATTTCATGTGTTGTCTTAGTGATCCAAGTACATGCCTCCTGCGGCCTTGGATGCTTGTGAAAACATATGTTTTCAGCATGATTATTATTCGATCTCCCGTTTTGCAGAGAAAGCTCAAGGAAGAAGTGAAGGCACTGCGCGATGGTGCTGATTTCTGTGAGTATGAACATCGTATGGGCGAAACGAGCAAAGGGGAGGTACTTTAGGGCTTGTTATCATCCATTTCATTTGTTTCGTAATACTTGACCTGGTTTTATAAATTCTAATACTATTTTTTTACAAGGGATGCGGTGTTTGAACTGGCTAGAAATTTTGAGCAAGTCTTGTTGGATTTGGAAACAAAGTAGTTCTTATCATTGGGTGCCTCATTAGTGTTGAAACTGAATCTGTCTGATGTGTGTACCTTCACTGAAAATATGAGATTGCAGAAAAAGGTTTTGTAAAAAAATGAGCGATTGTATATCTTGTTGTATATTTTGTTGCGTCTTTGAAAAGCTAACATTGTAGGCTACTCAGGCTCTTGAAAAGAGGATGAGACTGGAGATCCAAGACAGTAACAGCCACAATGAAGAAATAGCTGAGAAATGGAAAACAATCCTAGAGCTTAATGGTCCACAAGATGTGGCCAAACAAATGGCCGAGCAGAAGAAGGTTCCCCACCAACTTTTCCATATCGAACTTCAAGGTCACCGATGATCTAGTGGCTTAGCCACCTTGCATCTCTGAACAATGTTAGGTACAAGCGTTGCCTAGATCATTGTTGCAATGGTAGTGTATTGACATTTCAACCTCTATAATTTCAAACTTTAAAACTCATGGCTAAGTTTCTAATCAAGTGTTATTCTTGACCTCAATTGTTTAAAAAACTAAGTTAGCCTCAGTAATGGTTTCTCTATACTGGTCTTACACACACAACTTTTTAAAAGTGTTAATTGGGAATTCTCTTATTGAATTGAAATCAGAATTGTCCAACAAGCTTATTCTATATAGGCTTGGTTTTGAGTAATTAAAACACCTACTACGTTTAGTATTCTTATTGTGATATTTTGCACCTGTTAATAAAAAATTGGTTGAGTTTATTTGGAATATCTATATTCCATTGATAAGCAGGCATGTGATGCGGTGCTTGCTTCAAAAGATTCAGTAATTAATGAGATGGTTGTTGAATTGAAATGTAAAGATGAAGAATATCAGATTGCTATTGAACAACAATCTAAAGATATTACTGAACTTGTAGCCATCATGGCACGCCAGGTATGGTCATAACTTTTCTTTATTGCTAGGGTGAATTTACTATATTTGATCTTCAAATGGTGAAAACAAATGTCAATAGAAATGATTATTTTGTGCATTCTATACTTCAATTTCCATTGAAGGTCTTCTCTTTTATTTACTAATTCTTAAATTTGTTTCAAATAGTTGGAGTTTATTTCCTTTTTTGCAACTTTTGTGAGGAGTTTACGCTTTTGGATACATTCATGAACAGGTGGCTACAATGACTGAGACACATCGAAAGGAGTTGACAGACATTGAGCTTGCATTGCTTGAGCAACGTGCAACTCTCCTTGCTAGGTTATCTAAAGATCTCCCTTTCTTCTAGTGCAAGTTGAGTTAGATTCTATTCGATTGTTGAATGTTTGCAATGGATAAGTCAATTAGAGCTGACATTTTACGAAATTTTCTTAAATTCACAGCAACAAAGAAGAAATGTCAAGGTTGATACAAGAGCGTCGTGATATGGAAGCAAAGTTCCAAGAGGACATGTTAGCGAAAAAAGAAGAGTTTGCTAAGATACTTGAAGATATTCGTGATGCCGATGCTGAGGAGTATAATAATCTAAAAGTGCGTTTGGAGACGGATATGCAAACTCTTGAGCAGTACCATGCCACCATGCAGGTAAATCATCTTTTTTTTTTCTCATTTCCCCTCTGTTGTTGGAATGTTCTACTAATATTACAAATGTTAAATTATGAAGTTCTTGTTTCCATTTGTAATAATACATGGTTTCTATTTGAATGTAGGCTGTTTATCAATTCAACACAGAAAAATTGGAATATAACCATTTGGTGTTGGTTGAACGAGACCGAGAAAATTACATCACAGCAAACCAACAGAAGAGGAAGCTCAATAAACAACGAGACATGTTGGCTGTGCTTAAAGGCCGCTACAATGAGCTTGAGAAACGGTTCAAGGATCAGAACTCCACCATGGGACATGGCTTTGCACATGTCACCAAGCTTCTGCAAGATCTGCAGCATAAAGAACACTCGTTTCTCGCATCGCACGCAGCTACTAGGCGCAATTTCTTTCTGATGCATCAACGCGCTCTTTCTATCCTCGTTTCTAAGATTCTCCAGGTGTGTTGTTATTACGCTGTTCAACATTCAAGTAGTAATTAAGGCTGGATGTGCTTGATACTTCATTCATAAAAATGGACAAGGAATGGTTTGTGAGAATACTAGATCAAAGAGTCTACATGGAAAAATTCAACCCAAGGAAGGCTTGGGAGAGATTTTAGGAAGATGTTTATGCAATATTTAGAGAAATGAAGTTAGTGGAATGGACTAGGTGATTGCAAAGCAGGCCAAATTATCAAAAATAATCGTTGGTTAGGACCTACCGAGCCATGGGCAATGAGGTTGGTATTGATTGGCGATTATTTTCATGACTTGGCTTGCTTTGCAATTGCCAGACATAATATTGATGTAGGAGAGTTGAACCATTTGACTTCTTCGATTGCAAATCCTAGTAGTGGAATTGTGTCCTTGGAAACATTTAGTTTGCTTGGATGCTTTATTGATCTATATTGTTTCCTTTCTAAGTTGACTCATAGCTCATATTGTGTTCCCGGTGTCAAAATTCCCAGTGAGTCCTAAAGAACACTAAGAAAACACCGGGAAAAATGGGATTCATTGGAAATTTTGACACCGGGAACACAATATGAGACTCTTGCGACTTGTGTTGAAGTTTGTGACAAGTTTTGTGTTGTTGTGGGTGAATAGGCCGACAAGGACATCCTTGAGAATCAACTTGGATGGCATTGGATGGCTCCAAGTGACCAAGTCTTCATCAACTTTGGGTCTGATGAGCTTCTCGATGATGGGCCTAAATCAGAGCCTGAAGTTTCCGATGACTTGGCTGCAACCATGAGTGAAGAACAATACTCTTCCATTCTTGGGACGCTGTGTGATGAAGCCCATTTCCTTGTGGACGAGAAAACCAAAGAGGAGCTCCCCACCCTCGTTCCGGCTCATCAAGATTGGGTTCAGTGTGTGTCCATCTTACACACATTGGGCATCAAAAATGGTGCCGGTCTTGAGAAGCTCAGAATTGCTCTTCAAGGTATAAATCTTTGCACTTGCTTCACAATTTTTTGAGTATGTGATACTCTCAAATACTTGTGTCAATATATTGAGCATTTAATGTCACTAGTAAAAATAGGGCCCTAATCAAGACATCCAAACCAACACAAAATATCCGTTTGAATGAATACAACTATGTTCAAAATTGTCGAATCAAGATGTTTGAATCAACTAAGTAACCATCATTGATTTGGGTCTCGTTTTCTGATAATGTGGGATTTAAAGACTATCATTCTACTTGTAGTAATGACCATGGTCATTTACAAGCTGATTTTTGCTTCATTTTTTTTTTGTCTCTATCTAATATTGAAAAATAGAAAATGATTTGAAAATTATGAAGAAAATGTTTTGGTAACCAAAAGAAATGAGATGTGTTAAAAAAGATATAGTGTTATAAGGGCTATTTATTACAAAAATAAATTTTTTGTATCTATTAGAATAATGATCTATGATTATAGGAATAGTGACATTTAAGGTTGTTAAATGAGGGTTTTTTTAAGTTTTTAATCAATGACTATTATATTGAAGATTATTTTGAAGATTACACTATAGTTATATGGAAAGTAATATAATTATGAAAGCTATGCAGTTTTGTTTGGAATAGAGACAATATGACTTATTTATTAAAAAATCCTAGATGTGCTTAGATTTGAGATTTGTTTGATCACTAGACTTTTGAATAGCCCATAGGACAAGAATCTAAGTTAAAAGACAACAATATCGACAAGTATCTCAGTATCTATTTGCACGATGAAGCTGAAAGGATTGCAAATCAAGTAGCTGCAGTTGAAATTGTAGTGTATGATCCCAAAGCACCACCGGGTACTAGGTTGTCCAATGAAGGCATCAAAAAGTTGAAATGGGAGAATTATTGGAAGAGTTTTACTACTGTCATCAATTCCAAAACACAACGAGTTTGGAGTCACCTTGAGCAAGGGTTGATAGCTTATAACAAGCTTCTCAAAGATCGGTAAGATTTTTCCTTACTTACCTCTACTAATTATGAACAAAAGTTTTTTTCAATGTCCATTAAGGTGTCATTGAGAAGTTGTAATGGGTGTATCTATAGGAGTAGTACTCCTTTTATTGTCATAAGTTTCAACAAACCTATTATATGGGTTTTTTTTGACAATTGTAAGAGATAAGTTATTTATTATTTAGTTGTTACTTGAATAATATATTTGAATTTGGTGAATGTAATCATCTGTTTATTTTTATTCATAATTTGTTATAGTATTGTTAATAATTATACACTATCATCTAATGGCATATAGCAACTTCCAATGATAGGGTATTTGTGACGTCAGAAGTGATTTCTTTGAGGCAACAAAACGAAGCCCTTCGACAAGCACTACATGATTGCTTGAATAAGGTTGAGATCTTTTTGAACCTTCATTATTAAACCTTGCATATTTGATTTAAGCATTATTCTAATTTTTTTTCAAAATAAGTAGTTATTCTACCTTTAGAGTGTTCAATATCAAAATTAGAACCTAGCTTAATTTCCTCTTTATACTACGTACTTATTTAGTGGCCTCTAAATCTATTTCTTCTATTATGTTATATATGTCCTTGGGGATCTCCAAATGATTGGTGAGGTGTTCAATATTCCTTAGAATCCATCTATTGTTGATCAAAGTATATATAGACAGACTACATATATATTGTACTTAAATGATTATAGAAGCAACTCTTACTACACATAATTTGAATGTTTTAGTCATTCTACAATAGATAAGAAGAGAATTCATTTGATTGTTGTCTTGGCAGGGAAAGAAATAAGAAAGCAAGTATTCAATTAGCTTTGTCAAGATGCAACATACTCAACAAACTATACATTGTATTCAATGTCTGCTTTTGTACTTTAAATGTAAAGGTGTACATGTTGAAGTGGGGTGACATACTTGATAATCATAAACGTAAATTCTGTCCATACCATGTAACATGGAATCCAAGATTAATTATTCATTCAATGACACCATTTAAACATCCTTATTGGAATTGTTGTTGATGGATTTAAAAAATGATAATGTCTAAAGAAGATATAAAATGTACAAAATTAAAAATTGTTTGTGTTGATAACCAAAATCTTGTATTGAAGCATTGTTGAAGTATAACATTTAAAGAAATTGAATCAAATTTCAAATAGATATTGAGTAATTATGTCAATTGTGATGTTGAATTGTTATATTATATGAACCTATACTTATTCAACTCCTATATAAACACATTTTTGTATCACATGTAATTTTGGTATTTATATGTATGTTAGTTTGTTGGGATCACAAAGTTGGTTCCACACAAAATCATTAAACAAAATTATCATTTTTATCCATGTTATCTTATAAATTATTAAATTTATAAAAAATATCTCTCATTTTTATTTAGCATTTGATAAATTAAAAAACCTTTACATGTGCTTTTAGAAACTTTTGATCAATGGTTTGTATCTTGGATAAAAATCTTCACCATACTAATTTCATGTGGCACATAACATGGTGGTTGGGGTACATTTTAACCTTTAAACAACATATCCAATCCCACAAGCTTGTTTTTTTAGAGAATCTTTAGAAAAACTCCTTTTGTACTCAACTACATGTAAACTTCCTTGATATCATTCTCTTTGTCTTCAAAAGATGTATTTATCAATCTAAATCTTGGGTTTTGAATCACAATTTGAACTTGTAGTTTTTGCATTGGAAAGTGTGATAATTTTTTTGAATGGTAGTTTTGAGGTTGTCCATAGCTTTGAAGATAGTGACAATCATCATTGATTGGTCTTTTAAATAAGCTACATAATGCTCGTTCAAGAAAGATTCCCCAAAATATTTCAGGGTAGAAATTGTCAAAAACTAGCTCTTTATGAGAAAAAAAATGATTTTTTAAATAAAATTCAAACCTACAAATTCTTACTAAACTACCATGGGAATGTATGAATTTTTTTTCAAAAACTATGACCACATAGATTGAAAATGTAGAAACAAACAAACCATATCGAGTGTAAAAATTGATTATCATTCTAGATTTCTCTGGTGCCTTCTTCAAAAATCAATTAAATACTAAATTTTATATTTTTCTTTGAAAGCTTAAATAAGCTATAGATTCTCATGCTAGATTACCTTTATTGTTGTATTATGTCCATTCAGTTTCCATAAGAACTATTCAACTCTTCTCATTGACCTCAATGTTCTTCACTACCTTGACCTTTTGAAAGAATCTTTTTGCTACATAGTTCAAAAAATTGGATAGAATTAGAATATGCAGATATCATATACATATGCCCAATAAATAGATCACAACCATAAATTGCATATTTATATCCTAAAAAGATCATATAAGTCTTAGAATAATTCTTGAAGTTAGAATTCTAAGAAAGAGTGAAGCATTCTTATAATGTTTTGATTCAAATACCTTAATTGGTATTAATACTCGATATTAATTTTCACCCTCAAAATTGCAATTACAACATCTTTTTGAAAGTCACTTATCTTGAACATATTTCTTCCTTTTTAAAAAAAAATAAAAAAATAAAAAAGTGTTTAAATTATTATGTTTACTTTCATTATAAACTAGTGTGCCTTGTACTGTTGCCATAGTCAAAACAAAGTTAGTAAAAGTATTTTTTTTAATTTTTTAGAACCAAAAATAACCCCAAAATGCATAACTTTCTCACTGTGAATCAGAATGCCACGAAACAAAGCCAGTGCACCCCTCCTCACCGAGGGCTTTCCAACAGTACCAAGCATGTGATCCAGGGACACACGGTTTGGGAGATCTCAACAAGATAAACAAACAAACAAAACAAACAAACAAATTTAAGGTATAGATTTAAATTTCATCAAATTATTTTTGAGTATTCAAAACTCACGCATGAAAAGTAGAAAATGGATTAGATCCTTGGGTGCACATCCTAAATAAACCCTAATTTTCAAATTAAGGTCATATTTGTTAAAATGAGACAAAGTGTAGTCTCAATTTTATCTTCGACTCGAAGATAAATCATTATAACTATTCAATTTTGAGACCATTTGATAATTTGAGACTTTCACATATTAATATACATAAAAACCTTTGATTGCCCAAAGTTGCATTCTCAATTTATCTTTGACTTGAGGATAAAATCACTATAATTGTTTTAGGGTTGAAGTCTCAAAATGACCATTTTGTCTCATTTTAACGAATATGATCATAATTAGAGAATTTCATTGTTGTTAAATGTAGTTTCATTTTTCACTTTCTTAAGTCTTAGTATGTCGAATTGCAAGGTTGGGGGAGTTTCAAGATGATGAATTTCAACCAAATCTAGAGCTTGAATTTTCATTGTCGCAATTGCTGAATCAAACTTTGGACTTTACATCACCATAATAGCATCCATAAGAAAAAGTCGGGTCTTCTCGATTGCCAAACAACCTCCCATGGAAAACCCCCGGGAGGTGCACTACAAAGGAAGTTCATGGGTGAGGAGCAACCAAATTTTGGACCCCCTATATTATATCCTAACATTTTATTTTTTTTCTAAAAAAAAAATATGAATAGATTTTCCTACTTTGAAAGTTTATGTTCTAAATTATCAGTACTTTTTTATGTTAATAATAATTAGTTACAAATTTTAAAAGAAAAAAGATACACTATAAAGCTAAAAATAACTTTCACATCCCTATATTATATAAGAAAAAAAATTGAAAAATGAAAAAAAAATTCTATAAAATAGCTTTCTACTAAAAGTTTATTTTGGATGAATATTGATACAATAGTCATCTTCATGTGATCTCTATAAATATTTTAGTTGAAAAATATGCCATTTTAATTCATTTTTCAATCCTTTCCAGACAATATATCACATGTTATTTAGGATTGAAATTTTTGGCAATAGAAACCTATAGACATTGTTAAACAAAGCTCAAAGTTGTAGGTTGAAATTATAGTTTATTAGAAAATAATTAGGAAAAGTAGAAATGGGTAGTTAGGGTTTGGTCGCTCCTCACCCATGAACTTCCTTTATAGTGCACCCCCTGTGGGAAAAACAAAGGTTCAAGAATCTTTAACATTTGAGCCTTGATGATCTTGTTGTAGGTTGGATGTATCAAGCCTAGTAGTCACTACTAGAAGTTTTATGATGATCCACTATAAGAGATTCTTCATATAACAATCCTTTATATTTGTATCATAATTGCCAACATTTAAATCGATTATTTCCTATGTCTGTAAAGAGGACAACAATTTTAGAGACACATGCTTGGAAATAAGCTTGGCAATGTAAGAGAAAAAGAAAACAGAAGGCGAAAGAAGTTGTACTTGCACAAAAGTTGCTGTAATGCTATAGCCAACCACCACCAATGTGTAGAACTTGCTAGTTCATCATGATTCTATAAAAGAAATCATTCTAAGAGAAAGTAAGAACTTGAAGGATAATTTCACTTCAATCACAATTCCAAAGAACAACAATATGGAAATTTAAACATGACAATAGTAGATTGAAGGACAATGCAACAATCACAATCCAATAAACACTAAATAAATGACAACATAATAAAGATACATGGATCTAAAGGGCAAATTTAATGTCACATGCATTGGACATACACGATTGATGTCTACAAGGGTAGGAAACGTGATGGTCGACACAATAAAGAGACATGGATCTAAAGGGCAAATTTAATGTTACATGCATTGGACATACTTGATTGATGTCTATAAGGGTAGGAAACGTGATGGTCAAACTAGGTCGACTAGCACTATTGCGTACTTTGTGGCACCAAACGTGTAGCATACATGTACTATGATAGCTTCGACATCATTGCAAATTGCAAAAAGAGGAGTAGAGGAACGCATCTTTGGCAAGAGCTCTAATTGTTTGTACAAAGGCATTGCAAGGAAGTGTGTCAACACAACTTCAATGAAAAGGATTTAGATGAAAGCAACGAAAGAGTGCAACCTCCAATCAAGAAGATATGACATCAATGCCACCACCTTGACTTGTAAAGACTCCAAGCAACGCAATGGTCATGGACAAACTCAAGATGTAGAAGTGGGAATATTCATCCATGAGATTCCAAATCTGCCAATTTTGCATGGTGTCAAGTTTATTCTCACAACCTTCCCTCTAAAGAATGTCAATGCCACCTTGGTGAGCAAGGGGGACCTTGCAAGAGATGGGATAAACGAAATGTGGAGTCTCAAGTAATAGAGCATTATAACCAAGACAAATTGGATGGTGTGCCATACATGTTTGTGAAGCTAGTGAAAAGACGTGTCCATGGGTTTAAAGAACACGAGGATCGAAGTTGGAAGTCAAAATTTATAGCTCTTCAAAGTTGATAGTGTCTTGGCCACAACCCAAGGTGTGGGACATAAAAGTTTGGATTTTGGAATGATTACCTAGGCCAAATAAAGCATGCCTCATGTCTTTGAAAAAAAATGAGAAAAGATTTCTACAATGTTGAAGATCATAAGAAGGTCAGTTGTGAAATAAAAGTTACAAGCATTCAAAGAGGGTAGAATCTCAAAGAACTACACCTTTGATCCTAGGGGACTTAGATCTTTGAAGGGCCATAACTTCCTCAATACTTGCTGCATTTGAAAAAATGAATGGTCCACAATAATATACAAAAAACATTAGATTACAAAAATGAACTTGCACTTTGGATTTGAAGTCCGGAGCTAAAAGAAATATCAATGGGAAGATTGAAAATCTTTTGAAGGAAAAACATGGAACCAAATTGTCCTCTAAGATGGGGTGAATCTTAGATGTCCTAGGGACCTATAGGATGGGGGGTGTTTGAATACAATAGAAAGTATAATCAAGAGGAGTAGTCTCTCTCTTCATTCCTGAATGATACAATGGTGAGTCATTGTAGCTATAAGTAGTAAGGTTGGTGTTGGGGCCTTACCATTTCTTTTGTATTACCGTAGAGTACTTGCACATTCTTTGATATTGGTTGGGTGGTGTCTCGCTCTATACTAGGCTATGGTGTGAATTCCAATTGATGAGTCCTATGGTGAAATCCGTAGTTATTCCCAAAATAAAATCGATTGGGCCTAGTAGGGAGTTGGATCCTATTCAAAGGTGGGTAGTACTAATAGATAGTAGTGCTACCATTGAGTGCTTGGACATCAATGGAGGTTCTGCCCCATATCATCAAATAATATGCATGGTGTCTTATAGGAGTTAAGTGTTGGAATTAAGTATTGAAAGTCATGAGAAGTGAAGAATTCTATTACTAGAGTTGGAACTTAATTTGTGGATGTGTGGCATATGTATTATTAGAAAATCATGATCCTTGGTGTTATTAGAAGTTAAGTACTAAAGAAACACTTTAGGTGAGATTAAGGTAATAAGTGTCACTAAGGAACACGACATGTGTAGACTAAGTGGTTGTTCAATTGAGGTCCATTCAAAGACAACAATTTTTTTAATTTCCATTGAAAGTGCGGTATTGGTTTCAAATTGCCTTATTCAACACTTAGGCTCCAGGGGGGAAGTGCTTACTAAACAAATGATACATATCTCTTTCATTCGCAACATACAAACCATTTTGTTTTGTTATAGTCGCTTTGAGGAACCTTGTGTATTATTTTAAGCATATGGCATTGCATTTTTTGGGTACATATTGTTCCCTAGATTGTACATGTTTGACTTTTGCAATGCCTACAATTAGAAATAAGCACCTACAATGCATTCCTTTAGAAACTCTTTACTAATTCAGAAAAGCTTAGAAAAATATAGCTCCATTTTTATTTGATTCTGCAATAGTCTTTTTTCTTGGGAAAATTCAAGGAAAATTCTTTTGTACATCTTTAATCCATCAAAAAGATTGACTAATCCTTAAAGGGTCCTTTCACGAACACACTATTCTATGTCAATGAAGGAATTTCCATTGCTTTTGACTTCAAACATATTCAAAGAACTCTAAAAAATATAAGATGAAAAATCTTATAGTCCTTTATCTAGAAGTTTACATTTGAAACCATTGATGAACTACTTTTTAGCTCCAAAAGTGTTTAGGATTAAAAGATTCAACATCCTTTTGAAATTTTTCTAGTAATTTTCATCTATATGCTTTAGTTGAAGATTCCTTCTTAAGTTTACTTGTATCTTTTTTGCAATGAATTGACCTTGAAAGGAAGGACTTATGGCTACATTTTCAAACTTCAAAATCTTTCTCTCTATATGCTCTCATTTTGTAACTATACACGTTTGAAATATTTGGTAGTTATTTTTCAAGAATATAATTTCATGTCTTCTATAAGTTGAAAAAAATTTAGTTTTTTTGTGAAAATTTGAAATTACTAAAAAATTTTGAATTTAAAATTGCAAAATTTTAAAATATGTTTAATAAATCTAAAATGTTCTCCATAGGTATATATTATAGTATAGAACATCATGGTGAAAATCAATTTATCATGTCATTCCAAAATTATAAATTCAACGTTTCATAGTAATAGGCCCAAAGATCAAATGACATTAAAATATTGAATTTTAGGAATTTTTTAATTATTAAAATTGAAGTAAAAACTAGTCTAGATTTGATTAGTTGGTCTTAATTTCAAAATTGATCTTTTTTTATGGCTAAAATTTAGATCTAGAAAAAGATGGTAAAGATGGTAAAATACATTATATGGTGACCCATGGATTTGTCATTTTCTTATGTAGGACAGTTAAAAAATTATTACAAAGAAGGAATATCCAACACCATTTGTTGAAAATAGGTTCAAATAACTGTTCCCCAAAAAATTTGGATAAATCTTTTTTCCCATTTTAGAATCTTCCCTAAAATCTTCTAATGGCTACAAAATATATTCTCTATTATTTATAGTTAAAATTTCTCTTATGTCACTAAAAACAAGAATAAAAATTATACTAGTTGCATTCATTATAGAATAACAATTTAGGACTCTTGAAGATATTTTATCGTTGAAGTGCATTAGAATAAGAATTGACTTCCATGTTGTGTTAGAATCAAAGAACAATTTTCAAGTTTTCTAGGACTAAAATTACTTTAATCCAATTTTATGATGTCTACACTTCTATGTGAGTAGAGAAAACTTATATTCTAGGACTAGTTTGTCTTAGCATTAAACTTAAAGCAACTAAAAGTTCAAGTCCCATGTTAAAATTAGATTTTTGGGAGTCAAAACACTACCTCTTGTATTTTATAAGCCCTCTTACTAAAATTTTTGCCAACCAAAAATTTTGATCCTCCTCTTGCAAAAATTGCACACTTCTATGTAAAAATTAGAAAATTGTTTGTCTATTTTGTTTGATACATGGAAAATCGCCCTACTAGTGGATTTGAATTTTTTGGTTGCTTTTAATTTCAAACAACAAGACAAATCTACTCCCCTATGTAGTTATTCCCTACTTACATAGAAGTGTAAACATCAAAAGATTGGGTAAAAGCAATTTTAGCCCTACGAAACTTGAAATTATTCTTCCTTTCCGACACAATATGGAAGTCGCCTCTGTAAGATTTTGAACAATCTTAAATTGACATTCTACAAACTTATGATACAATCTCTTAAATTTTGAAGGAAATTGCCCCCAACCTTGAGGTGGACTTTTATATGTTGAAATCAACCAAACTTTGCAAGAAAAGACAAAATGTTTTCTAGAATTCTATATGGAATTGTGTAACAATTGCAAAGGAAAATAACTTTCTAGCAAGATTATAAGCTAGCAGAGGCCCATGAAAAATAAGGGGAGTAAGTTTTCAACTTCCAAAAAACTAATTGTAACAATAGACTTTACTTTTTGGATTGCTTTTAGTTTTGACAACAAAACAAAACTTCTCATAAAATGTAGTTTTTTCCTACTCACATAAAAGGGTAAACATTATCGAAATTGTTTTTCGATTCCTACTCTAGTTACTCCACATAGAAGTCCGCTTTCAATTAAGATAATCCAACCCAATTCCATCCTCTACCCAATTCTGCCCCCCACTTTTGGCTCCTAAATTATTAAAAAAGTCATCAAAATTGGTTCAAAAAAATATCTAAATCCATTAAAGATTTTAACAAAATTAGAGCATTAATGCCAATAAGGGTAACGTGTTAGTCCTTAACTCATCGATACTTAATCCTTAAAGGATGGACTAGTGCCTATGAAAATCATCCCTTTGGTTACCATGTGAATCATTAGCTTACAAACATGGTTGTCATACTGGACAAGTTACTATTCATTTTTTGTCCTGTAGGACGAGTTACTATTCATCAAATGTACCTTTCAAGTACATTTGATGAATACTAACTCGTCCTACAAGACGAAAAATGAATAGTAACTTGTCTAGTATGACAACCATGCTTACAAAATTGCAAAAGCACTCATTGGAAGTCAAACTAATATAGAAGACTTCTCCTTTTTACAACAAAATTTCAAAGATGAAATCAATAGTTGTACTTCTGTTGTACTAGAAGGATTCTGCATCATCCATTAGACACCAAATGTCCTCGTCGACGTTTGAGGGTTAAGTGCTAATAGATACATGGAAAGGTGTTTTTAAGTTGTTAATCCTTAAAGGACGAGCTGGTTATTGTGGAAATCATATATTTAGGTACTGTGTGAATTGTTGGCTTAAAAAAATGAAAAAGCACTCATTGTAGAAGACCTTCACCTTTTTATACAAAATTTGGAGGATGAATAGGTGGACTTCTGTCCTATATGGAGAGATTCTTTGTCATTCATTGGTTAGAAAACATCCTCCGCATTGTTTACAAGTTAGGAGAACATTTATGACTCCATTTTATAGCCCGGGGGTGCACTACAAAGGAAGTTCATGGGTGAGGAGCAACCAAATTTTGGACCCCCTATATTATATCCTAAAATCTTATTTTTTTTCTTAAAAAAAAAATAAATAGATTTTCCTAATTTGAAAGTTTATGTTCTAAATTATCAATACTTTTTTATGTTAATAATAATTAGTTACAAATTTTAAAAGAAAAATGATACACTGTAAAGCTAAAAATAACTTTCACACCCCTATATTAAGTAAGAAAAAAAATTTGAAAAATGAAAAAAAAATTCTATAAAATAGCTTTCTATTGAGAGTATATTTTGGCTAAATATTGATACAATAGTCATCTTCATGTGATCTCTTTAAATATTTTAGTTGAAAAATATGCCATTTTAGTTCATTTTTCAATCCTTTCCAGACAATATATCACATGTTCTTTAGGATTGAAATTTTTGGCAATAGAAACCTATAGACATTGTTAAACAAAGCTCAAAGTTGTAGGTTGAAATTATAGTTTATTAGAAAATAATTAGGAAAAGTAGAAATGGGTAGTTAGGGTTTGGTCGCTCCTCACCCATGAACTTCCTTTGTAATGCACCCCCGAGTTTTATAGATGGTTTTGTAATTTCAAGGCAAACCACTTCAAAAATTCACAAGAAATTACAATTTTAATTTTAAAAAATTATAATTCCACTTAAATTCGATGCATGGAACCAGCGCACACCTTTAAAAAAAAATACGTGCCCCTCTTGGAATTGACCCCAAGATATTCAATTTCAAATCATGGTGGTTACATGCTTGTCTACTTTACAAGGAGAAAGAGAAAGAGACAGATGTTTGGAGGACGGACCTCTTACCAAAAGGTTTTGTTGTCCAGAATCTCAGCCTTCCAGATGCAACCGCCTCCAGTCTCAGATTCCCCTGCACTTGTTTTCTGTGGCTCTCCCTCACTGCCTACCTTAACGCATCTTACAACCTCCATAGCCAGGAACTTCTTCAGTTCATGTGTACCTTGTTCGACACCCCAGCCCTAGTCTCCGAGGGCACGCAACACTCACTTTTACAACAGTAGGCAACTTTCTGTTGCCCCTGTTGTGTGTCTGATTTTTCCTTCTTCTTTTGAATTGGGTCCCGTGTAGTGATTTGGATTTTCTTTTGTCGCCCGATTTTTGAACCCGAAAGATTCAATTTTGGGTTGATTTTCAAGTCACCACTTTGTTGAAACGGGGAAGAATTTTTTTTAGTCCAGTTGTGGTTAGGTAGCGATTGTTTGATTCATCTGCAAACAATTTCGTAGCTTGAAATTGGGTTAGTTTCCACTCTCAAGCTTTCGTTTTAGTCGGTGCATCGCTCCCCGTGTGTCCGCATTTTTTTGTTTCTTCTGAATTGTGTCCCTTTTCTGTCGGTTTAGATGTGTCGTGATTTGGGTTTGCTGTCGTCTTCCGATTTTCAAACCGGAAGGCTTGGAAATTGTGTCGATTCGGGAGTCACGGATTTGTTGAATCGTGGAAGAATTTTTTTGGTCCATTTGCAGTAAGGTTGCCATTGTTTGATTGATCTATCAACAATTTCGTAGCTTGAAATTCGATTACTTTCCACTTCCAGGCTTTCGTTCTAGTGCATCTTGTCCCTCTAGTTAATCCCGATCTCGTTTCCACTCTCTTTCATCAATTCTTTGAGCTGGAAGGATTGACCCAGGAACCGATTTTAGTATTGGAATTTGTGTTGCCCTGTTAATTGTAATCCACTGTCAGTTCAATTCGTTCTACTTGCAATTGGCTCCTGTTTGGGTCATTTACAGATTCATTAAATTCGTCGATACTACTAGAACTATGGCTGCATGCCAAGCCCTACTCCCTTTGCCATCTGTGTCCAGGGTGCCTGCCCAGGCAAGCCCTAGGGCTTTTATGCTCATGCCTTCCCCTTCTCGCCTCCGACCTCGCAGTGTGCGTGACCTCTTTCGCATGAAGGGCACACCAGCTTGCAGGAAAGCAACAGAGCAGCCCCGCGCCAGACTGGGTGGAGATGGCGATGTGGATCTCAACGGAGAGGCCATTGGCGAGGATTTCTATTCAGTCCTTGGCTTGGTACACTTGAATCTCTTCAATCTTCAATCTTCAAAATCCGAAGTATTTCACTATGACATAGTTTGAATGTGTGCCAAGTGTGCAGGATACTCTAGAATGTCGGTTTAGAGAATGTCGTAACAAAGAAGTTTGAATGTACGTGACTAATAGGAAAGTTATATTTACTACAGAATTCGAGTGCCAGCTTGGTTCTTGACAAGGATGACTTCTTAGTCACAATTTCATGACTTTTAGAGTAATAACTCTAATTTGATGTGATGTTTTTGTCGTCGCAGACACCCGATGCAACGCAGGATGAGATAAAGAAGGCGTATTATTCTTGCATGAAGACGTGTCACCCTGATCTCAGTGGCAATGACCGAGATGCCACTGATTTTTGTATGTTCATAAATGAGATTTATGAGGTAAGTCTCGTCACATTTCTGTGTGGTCTTAGGCAATTCAGTTATGGGTTAGTTTGTACTATGGAGTAATCCCTGCATAGCTTACTGTAAAGCTTTCTGCTTCTAATTGAAGACCACAATGCCGGCTTCAGGGTTTTTCTACGAGCATCATAAATCACAAGTGCTTTAGTGAGTAGGGTTCGTGTAAAGGGTCGATTAGGTTTAGTAGATCGTTTGGTTTACGGTCTAGTATGATTTCTGTGTATGAATGAGTCCCCTTGGGCTATCTATTGATGAGTGTGTTATTTCTGGTGTTCAGGTGCTGAGTGACCCAGAGCAAAGGATGGTTTACGATGAGATTAACGGCTACGCATTGACATCTGCGAATCCTTTTTTGAATCCTAATGCTCAAGAACGAGATCATGCTTTCGTTGACGAGTTCACTTGCATTGGTAAGTTCTGCTTCCTGATTAGACATACGTTCCTAATTGGGTCGAAGTAGCTGATTGGAAGTTTGCTTAGGTGGTTGGTATTTTATTGCAACTAGGCAACTTTGCACTTGGCCTAGCCAGCTGCGGCGTTGTGGTCACTGTGCAGTACCCTCACAAAAGACTGCTGCGGGCACTGTACAGAGAAGCAATTTGTAGTTTCTGTCTCTCAATTGTAGCATGCAGTTGCAATGACGAGCCCGAGAGCATGAAAATTTGAGGTAGGGCATACAATTTGTGTTACTTAAAGCATTTTAAGTTACCCAGGATTCTTGGGAGTTGTATAGAGCTGTGGAGAGAGCAAGAGACAAATCTGTTGTGATTGAATTTTCGTCTCTATTTATAAGTTTCTTATGCAATTTCAAAAGTCGGAGGTTGTAAATCACTGTAAGTTATAGTAGAAAATCGTATTTCCGTTCAATGATCTCTGGCCCTAGACATGCAGCCAAGTCATGCTTACACCACTTGCCAATAAGTCCCACCAAATGTACAGTGGGTTGGTTATTGTGGTCAATGTAGGAGACAGGATTAGGTCTCTCACGGTTTTGGGTACCCTCTCCCTTACTGATATGTATGTACGTCTTTTGTCTTACCGTCAATCACTTACTCGCAAAGGAATCTATTCATGATATTTGAAATTCAATTTTCTCATTTTGTAGGCTGTAAGAATTGTGCCAACACGGCTCCTGATACTTTTGAAATCGAGGACGAGTTCGGCAGAGCACGGGTGTTCTGCCAATTGGGAGAGGTTCGAAAAGCACAACAGGCTATTGATACATGGTAATAACGAGCTCAACAATTGTGTCACTTTTCAATGTTTGAACGCGGTTTGGAAACAGGGTAGATCCAATCCAGGCATCAGCGACTTAGGTCTCATGTTCGTAAACTTGTGGCCTTGCAATGTTCCGAACAATGTCTTACTTTTTCTGTTGCGTGGTTTTTTGCAGCCCTGTAGATTGCATCCACTGGGTGACAGCTGCGCAGTTGACGCTTCTCGAGGACGAGATGAGAAGGGTCGAGCGTGTCAATGTGAGCTTATGATCCTTTTGACTGATGAATTTCATTGAAAAGATTGCTACTGGTGTTTTTTTTGAGAAACAAGCCGCCGTGTTTTGCTCTTTTTTCACCGCAGTTGGGATCTTCAAGAGTCCAATAATCTATGAGTTTATTTGGCAGGAGTAGTATGGAGGACTCACCATTTTGTATTTTGGGGATATGAGAACTGATGCATTGGTCACCTTATTGGTTATGGTGTTTAGGTCGGCGTGATGATGGCAGGCCAGGGTTACCAGTCACCCGACGTCTTTGCACAGGTATTTCTCTGCACCCATGGTGATCGAATTAGTTCATTTTTTTAGTTTTCAAGGCGGTCAGAATGTACAGTACATTCTAGGCTTGGACTCTGAGAATGGGTCAGCCATTGAAAGGCCATACGAAGTTTTATTGCACTATCTCAGTTCGGCCCTTCGAAGTTAGTGCATGTTGACCTTGCCGTCCTTGCTTTCCATATAATGTTAGTATTCCCATATCGCTTGGTCCAGACACTTAACCCTTGATGCATTTTGTAGTTTAGGGTCTGATTAATTTGGTGAATAATTACCTGACGTTTGTGCACTGGATTGGGTTTTGCAGGCAAGTTGGAGGTGGGAAAAGCGACAAGCTAAGGCATTGGTATGCACTACAACCCCAAATTATGACTGCACGTTTTGGTGTTTGTTTGTTTGGATATACTGAAATTTACTACTGCAAGAATTTGTCTAACCGTGCACTAGGGTCTCTGTGTTCCCTGCCAAGGGACCATGAATTTATAAGTAGCATTTATTTCATGTGACAGTCGGTATGGATTACGCTATCAAAACCATCCTTATCTATTAGAAGACAGAATATCATGAATTCTATGTCCGTGTATGTTGATGCCAGTAAGTATGAATCCCTACACGGTCAAAAATCCAGGATCCTTTCTTTGTATTAGAACCCCTGCACTCGGTAGTTTACACAGTTGAAAAATCTTAATTTGTTGAATGTTGATCACATGATTGGCAGGACCGGGCGCGGATTCGGATGATGAAGGAGAAGGGTACAGTCGGATCATGGTGGCAAGGGTGGGGCAATTTTGGAGGCGATGAAGATTTCAGGCCAGGTATCTTACCCTAAACCCTGTAACCCTGTAACCCTGTAACCCTGTAACCCTGTAATTTTCCGCTCTTTACTTCTACAACTCTGTATCCAGTTTCTCACGACACTGAGGGTAACGCCGTCTTCTTGTTTCTATCCTGAAATTGATAGACTCCCGTACCCCTAGATCAGTTTCAGCACCTGCGTCTCGAAATGGTTTAATTTTGGAATTCAGACTGTACGAATGTCATATTTAAATCATTGGAAAAATATCTCATTCTGGCATTTTAGATTTCACAAAGAACTAAGATGCTTCAAATAGATTTTCTATGTCTTTTGATATCGGTCTACAAATATATCAAACTTTGGACGTGCTTCAAATTTTACTTAATTTTTTACGAAACTGAACCGTATGTACTCTTACTTGACTTAACGTGGCGCGGCCTGTCTCCTGTCCTCTCGCCCGGCTAGTTTGTACAATAGAGAATCTGATGGAGGAAACCCAGCGTATTAGAGAATCTCCTCTCCTGGACCCCAAATCCAAACTTCCGGTTCCAATTTGAAGACCGTCACAAATCACAAACCTTAAGAAATGGAGCACAAGTAGCAAATGTGATATTCCGCGAGGGTGTGCATTTCTTAGGATCATGCCAAGATTCAAAAAGAAAATTACCAAAACAAATTTCCCAATTGTTTGATTTCATGTTAACCTTTGGTTTTTGTAACGACACCAGGATCCTCTTTCCTTCAGACTGAACTTCGTCGCCTCCATGTCGTATAGAACGGAGAGTGATGCAAGGCGAGTCATCTATAAAACTCCTGTCCATTTGCAATTGTCCTTCATGTTTGTCACCCTCTTTTTCAGATGACTTGGGAGCTCGACAGAGAGCAGCAAAGACAGCTGCTGCTTCCCGGCGCTGGCGAGAGTATTCAAGGCAGACAGGTCGGAAGAGCTCCTTCTCGCTTCCTCCTCAAGCAGCAGGACCCGGCGAGTCCAAGGGGACTGCTGTCAAGTAACGTGACGGACAAGCAATTTAGGGTTTTTTTAGGGTTTAGGGTTTAGACCCTAAACCCAATGTTGTAGTACTCTGTATTATGTAGTCCGCAATGTCCATTTGATTTCTCTCACTATCAGGTACATAGATTATTTCAATCCTGTCTTTTGTAGTGTCAGTTTGTTCCATTTTTCTTCGAAGCATTGAATCCTCCTTCGTTGTTTCTTTTGAATTTTGCTCAATCCTGTACATTGGAGCTACTGTACTTGTAGCATTGTTAGCTTAGTAGCTTAGCTCCTCTCCGCTCCCTCCTTTGGACTTGTCTGTGCTGTGGGAAAGACAGACTTAGAATTGGCCGAAGTGGTGGAGAAGGTCCAAATATTTTGTTGGTCTGGCTGCTGCCCTTTCGGGGCTTCAGCATGCAATTTCAAGGGATTGATTGCTGTGTACATTACTTTGTTTCTAATGAAACTTGTATTTATTATTACATTTATTATGACTTGTAAATGGTAGCGGTGTGAAAGACACAAGGGATTTTATTTTTTTATGGGTTGTGTGAGTTATTCTTTAGTGTCAAGTATGTGTAGTTCTCTTAATTTAAAAATCAATTGTTGATTTGGGCATTAGAAATCTCGGAGATGTTGCGCTACCTTGACCTGAGAGTCCACTGATTTTTACAACCTTTTTACTTTCTTGACATGAGTTTAATTGTGAAAATAATGGCAACCAACTATCAATTATGGCCCCATCCCCATAGGGCCTGTCTTTGAGGTAGAAGTATGTGGCCCTCCAACTTGGCTTCATAGGGAGACCTATTGTGGACAATAAGGTAGAAGTACCTATTCGTCTATTAGTATGCAAAAGTAAAAAGAATCTTATTAAACAACATTGTCAATATAGTTACTAGTAGTTATTAGTTGTAGAAGGAAAAGCAATACTTGGTTGAATTGTCAATTCAAGTGATGTGTTTGGAGGGGGAGGTCAAAGAAAATCATTCAGTGAATCCATGCATTAATTGCGCACTTTTCATCCCAAAGTTTTTGTTGTCTATTGTTTTGGAGTATGGATTGTTATATTCCAAGAAAGGTACTAGATTGATGTATTCTTGATTGTTAATATAAGAAGGCAATAACTTAACCCTTAAAAGAACGAACTAGACATATGTTTTTGAACTGTGTAAGTTGTCCTCTTAAAAAAATGCAAAGGCACTCATTGGAAGTCAAACTATGGTAAAAGACCTTCCCTTTTCAAATAAAATTTGGAGGATGAATAGTTGCATTTTTGTCCTATATAGAGAGATTCTTTGTTATTCATCAACAAAAAAAATTCCTTAGTATCATTTACAACAGGTTAAACATTTCAACTTGTAGGATATGGTAAATTTACTAAGAAATTGAGCTCAATGAGTGCAAACATAAGGATGAGGAAGAATGAATGAAAAAAAAATGAAAAAACGAAAAAAAATCCAAGAATGAATATTTTATTCAATATAAATGTAGACTTTTTAGTTGGCCCCATCTGATCTTGTAGATTCACTTATTACGGTTAGCTTTGGCACTTCTCCTTAAGCAAGTACGGAAGAAAGGTGAGTGGACAAGAAGGTAGAAATAGAGAATCTTTTTCAATGAACAATGCATGCAATTGAGGTAGAAGTACCTATTTCAAATAGCCCCCTATACTGGCTTGATAGAGAGACTTATTGTAGACAATGGTTGCATGTACTCTTCATTGAAAAAGATTCTTTGTTTCCACCTTTTTATCCACTCATCTCTCTTCCCTCCTTGTTTAGGAAGAAGTGCCAAAGCTAACCATAGTAGGTGAGTTAATAGACCAGAATGGGTCCAATTGAAAAATCCACATTTATACTAAATATTTATATTAAATAAATATTCATTATTAGGAATTTTTTTCTTCATTCTTCATCATCCTTATATTTGCACTCATTGAGCTCAATTTCTCAACAAATTTCCCATGGCTTACAAGATGAAATGTTCAAGTTATTACAAACAAGTACTTCTACCTTAACTCATTTAACCCCTAAAGGTTCATGCATCCCCAAAGTAGATGAACCTTGGTCAATCTTGATTGTAACTTTCAATAAAACCATTTTTAGTAGTTAATTAAAACTAAGAAAATGAAGTTTGACAAGATCTTCTTGTATTTCATCTTGAAATTTTGAAAAAAAATTCAAAATTTATATTTAAAATGATCTAAAATTAGAACTATAAAATTAAGTTTTTAATTCTAACGTATATTTATAGTAAATTTTTTAATTATTAATATACATACATTATTACATACATACATACATTATTAATATACATATACATATATACATAAATATTATAATTAAAAATTATATAGTAAAAATAATATTATAATTAATATAATATTATTTCCATCGTTAATTTTGAAAATCACAATAATTTGATTTTTCCATCAAAATATTTGAAATAAATGAATAAATATAAAATACAATTTCTACTAGTCAATAATATTAAGATTTTATATAACAATTAAATAAAAGAATAAATTTGGTTTAATAACCACAATTGCCTTTGAGGTTTTTGTTGTAGTTGTTTTGGATGTAAAAAATAAAATAACCAATTCATTGAAATTTTCACACTAATCTCCATTGCTACTTCTTTTTCTTGAGAAAATTTCAAATAATTTAAATTTATTTATATATTTTTTATTTATTCATTTTTAATTTTTGCAACAATAACAATAATAATTTATAATTTTTCATGAAACAAATTGAAAGTTCTTACAATGATATTCAATTCATAGTTTTAAGTAATAAAAACTATAGGATTAATATTCAAAGACAACCTAATATGCTTTATTCAACTAAGACATGATGTTTGATGAGTTAGCAATGGATCTCGTCATTAAAGGGTAAACCTTGTAAGGATGTTGTAGACCTAAAAGGTCTTATGGGTGTAGATTGTAGAAATAATGAATGCACCTATTAGTTCAATAATCCAAGTACTTTGGTGACTACCTTGGTCATAGGAAGTTACATCCTTCCAAAATTAACCCTATAATATTACTTCACATACTAACTGTTCACTAGATCCTTTTGTGTAAGACAGAAGTGTAATTGTTCATTCTTAGAATTTGGTGTAGAAAGGGGAACCTTTGAACAATAATTTGACCTCTAATGAATACTATTGAATTTTTTTTAAACAAATGATTCACATGGTACCAAAAAAGATGATTTCCATATAGCAACTGATCCATTTCCAACCATCACCCCATTTCCAATCTACAAGCTGCTTTCTTTCTATAAAGTTGTGCTTTCTTTGTGGTGCAGTTTGAGGAGCAAGTTGTGGCATATTATAATTGGTTGTAAGGCTATCAATATTGCAATCAGCCCTTGGTCAATTTTGCAATTAGTCTATGGTTGGAAATAGAAAATCACCATTACAAGTCACCATTACTAGTCAAAGAGAATCTTTCACTAAAAAATTCATAGTAATTACGTTTTGTATAATAAAACTTTGGAAAATATACAGTCCTTCCAAAAATCTCATCTCGAGACTGAGGATACTTCTTGAATTTATCTATAGCCTACGCCTAAGGCCTATACTTATAATGCACCAAACTTTGCTAGATGATTTGTTCATTTTCATGGCTCCATTCATAATTGTTAACCTATAAATGACAATATGGTTGTTTTTCAGCCAATGAATGATTATTACGAAAAAAAATGAATCCTCAAAAAGGTCTTAAGTCTGTAGATAGTAGGAATAGCAAGGAACATATGCCAGAAAAAAATTCAATTTTTTGGGCTAGTAAAATGGAGGGTCTAATTAGTGTGGGACAATTCACTTAAATACTTTGAAAGAGTATTTTTAAAAGTATTTTAAAAGTTAATATTAAAACAAATAAATAATTATAATTTTTTTGAATCTAATGTGGCATTAGTGCAACCATGTCAGGTTGATATTTTTAAATTTTTAAAATTTTTAAATTTTAAACATATTTTTGATGTAGCAACTACTCGTCATTAATAATAAATAATGGCCATTGTCCCTCAAAGGGGCTAAAAGTTTCGTTGAAGGGAACTCTCATTGCAAAGCAACCCCTTTGAAGGTTCATTTTTTTTCCCAATGAAAAATACTTTCATGTAACTATTAATAAGTGCAACTATTCATCCTCCAAAATTTGTGTGAAAAGGGAAGTCTTCTATAGTAATTTGATTTTTGATGAGTACTTTTGGATTTTTCTAAACCAGTGATTTTCACAATACCAAAATTTATGATTTCCATAGTTACCAGTCCATCCTAACAATCTAAATCGTCCAAAGAATAATGTTCCATAGGTGCCAAAGCCTACTATCTACTTTAGAAGGACGCTAGGGACAATAAGTATGTAATAGATTACTTTCACTATTATTGTAGAAATAAGGAATGTACCTATTGATTCAAATACTGAACCATCTTTCCAAAGAACCTATCACCTACACAATGTCTTTCTTGAGTAACTTTTTTAGGTGTATGCTAAAAAAACAAAACATAATTCTAGCCAAGTGTCCCACTTTGTAATCAATCTACAACTACCATTAAAAAACTCATGTTTTATATGATGTTTTTATGATTTTAGGAGATGGATTTTAGTGGAAATTCAATGAAACAACTTGTGTTTTTTTGTCAAAATATCGTCCAATGTAACATTGGACGTTATTTTTGATATAAAAACACAAATTGTTTTATTGGATGTCCACTAAAATCCATCTCCTAAAATCATGAAAACACTACATAAAACATGGGGTTCTTATAATCAACGCAAGCTTGGCATTTATTTAGATAAGATTCATTTGTTCAATAAAGTTGTGAGTTCTCAAGAAATCCCTGGAGTTTGAGGATTGTGGGAACTTGACCACAACAATAGTTTGATGTTGCCAAGTGACTACTACATTGGATAATAACAAAAAAAAAAATTAGTATTTTCAAAAAATAGAAATAGAAATTTATTTATTTATTTATTATTCTTTATTCTAGCTAGAAGTGGCAAGTTTATAGCATGCAGAACAAGCTTGAAATGGCCCTGTAATGCCCCTAAAAAACATCTAATGTAAGTTATACTTCCAAAATTTGTAGAGGATACTTATTTTGTATTGCTCTCACAAAGAAGAGAACCCCTATTAACCTTGGTAGAAAATCTACCTCTCTACTTGTTGATAGCTACCACTTCAAGTGTTCTACATTTGCAAGCGAGTTTGCAAGATAAAACCAACTTCTTTCTTCAACAAGCAACTCTAATTACCAAGCATTGGTCCATTTGAATTTGAAGTTTTTCTACAATGAAGGCTACCATTTGTCTTTTGTAAGTTCTAATGGAGTAGTAGACACTCACAAGGGTCTCTCTCTCTCTCTCTCTACACTAGAACCCAAGGAACATTTTATGGCACCCTATAAGTAATGGCCTTAAATAGAATTATTCCAAAATATTCCAAAAATATGTTCTTGTATGATTTTGTAGATCCTATATTTTTCTAAATAATTATAATTAATTGGAATAAAATGCATTGTATAGGTTGGATTCACATGGTTTTCTAATTTTTCTCTAGTCCCTTCTCTTAATGTAGACATTTGTGTAGCAAGTCTCTCCCCATCTTGGTAGAAAATTGAATGAATTTCTTATCATCTAAACACCATACCTAACTCATAGCCTAACCCAATAGGGACATCAAACAAGGGAATCTTTCTCTAGTGTGGACCTTTAACAATTTCTTGGACCTTCACAATAGTATATTTATTTATCCTATTAGTACATAGGACACTGATTAATAAAAAACACACTCTATTAAACTTGTGATGGTTGAAATGTTAATGTATTATTTTAATTTTCAAAACTAATAAATTTGTAGCAACTCTAATTTTATAGGTGACAATAATTATGTACCTTCACTAAGAAGAAAAATTAATGTAGCTACAGTGGTAGAATTTTTTCCTCTATTTGATACTCCATCCGTTCCGTTCGTCATTGTCCCATCAACTCAATAATTAAAACCTATAAAAAATAATTACTATTTGAAAAATTTCCCCCTTATCATATTAGAGTCAATCATAAAGTGTGTGCAATGAGGGACTAGGAGCTAGAGTTTGAGAAAAACTCAAGATGAAACTCCTTGAAGCACCCAAATTGGAGGGTAAAGTGAAATTTGGCGCTCTATTTCTTTAGTACTATTTCTACTTAGTACAAGGGCTCACTTTACAATGAACTCTATTATTTGGTATGATTTCCTCCAATTTTTTAATCCACAAGTTAATTTTCTGATAATTCCTGGTAATTCTCCAACCTGATTCCCATCCTTCCCTTTCAAAATTCCACTGAAATTTTTTTGCCATTTTCTCTGGTTCATTTTACACTAATAAATGACAAATTTAATGAATTTTCTCCAAACAATGAATCTGCCACCCAAAGAACTTCCACAGCCTCGTTTTCTGTTCAGCTTTGAAAGTTTATTCCCACTTTCAGTCCAACGACTAAGTTTAGTTCTGAATCAAAGCAGCAAGTGGTGTTCCCAAAGTGAATCTGGTCCAGAGGGGTGTCTAAGTTCATCCCTACCATCTTTGCAACACCACTCCCAACATCAAGGGCGAGCGTGTCACAAAATTTAACCCTTACAACGACGGACTACCCTACGTGAAGGTCTGATTCAGACATAAATTAAGTGATTTGGGTAATGTCTGAATGTTTAAAATATTTTAAGAGTTATGTCTGAAATGTTGTAGAAATTTCTCATCCAAATTGTCTGAAAATTTGAATATTTCAAAATTTTGTAAGAAACTACAGAAAAAAATCATTTGCAAGTGAAAATTATCATCAATTTGATAATTATAGTTACCAAGTAAAATCACAAACTTTGACCAATAACCCATCTCCTAAATCCAACAACATATTAAAATATCCTAGACATTTGCCACACTATCATTCATTGTCATTGTAATACAATTATCACAAATGAACGCTAGTTCATTCTTTATATGATTGATGCGCAAATTCTATTAAGGAGGTTGGAGAAAAATAATGCTAACTTTCAAAACCATATTGAAAAAAACTTACAACTCTTTATTGCAAGAGCTTGAAAGCTTCATGCTACAGGATGAGGCATCTCAACATCATCTCTGAGACCTCCTCATTTTCAAACAACTCATCCCAATCCTCTTCTTCTTTCTCACACTCGTCACTTGAATTGGTAGAGGCTACATCACTAAATAAAGATGACTTGGTATGAGTTTCCATAGCCTCTAATTGAAACTCCTTCTCAAATGGTCTCAATAAGCCACATTTCTTCCATCCTTTTATGATCAAGTCAGTTTCAGATCCTACACTTTTCCATGAATCCAACAACCAAGTGCACAAATGTTCACGTAAAGTTCCTATGCTGAGATCAAGTAAAATCTCAGAGGGGTCCTTACTTTGCAATTGTTGTTGGATTGAAGTTGCTGACCATTTTCTAAAATACGTTGTGAATTTGCACTTCAAAGGGCGTTGAAGTATTACATCTGCAGGTTGTAATTTGGATGTGCAATTTGCTGGAATAAACAATACACAAATCCAAGGATATTCTTGCTTGATCCAAGATAAAAAAGCCTCGGATTTATGAATAGACCAGCAATCCAAAAGCCAAATCATTTTCTGATTTGGAGGCAAACCCATTTGCACTACCATACATTCATAGTATGGATTCAATATGTTTTGCACAAACTGTTGGCAAGTCTTTAAATTGGACCAATGATTTTCTGTCATAAAAAAATGGAATCCATGGTCCAAACATATCCTTGCAAATGAAGTCTTTGGCAAACATCGGCTTGTTTTACCTATAAATATGATTTGCATTGGAAGTAAGTGTCCATCAGCATTCGATGTCACGCATGCAGTAACTTGTCGTTTGTCTTCCATTCCAATGACTTTGATGTCCTTCGAGCCTTTTTTCTCCCACGTACGCTCTTTTGCCATTGGTACCAAATGTATTCCTGCAATATGATCACTCGAAGCTGTGAGCTTATATCATGAAAATTTATGAAACTACTCAAATTGTTCAAAGCTATGAACTTATACTATAAAAATTTACAATACTACTCAAATTGTAGTAATCACGTTTTATATTATTGAACCGTGAATAATCAAATACTAAACCTTGAATAATCAAATACTGAACCTTCAGTAATCAAATACAAAACCTTGAATAATCAAATACGAAACCTTGAGTAATTACATATTATGAGAAGGATTTAGTTGAAGGTCAATATAACAAAACTTAGCATGACTATCAAACAAGTATAATTAAGAAGACCCACCATATCTTATAACTACAAAAAATACTGAAATTAGGTTGCCTTACAGTAGTAAAATTATTCTACAAGGCATTAAAGTATATATATATATATTTTTTAACTACCATTTGTATGCATAGAGGTTTACGAGTCCTAATCACAGCAATATCTAATTCAAAAGTGGTGAATTACTATATAATAAGTAAGAATATTTATATAGTGTATAATGTCTAGAAATTAGTGAGAGGCAACCTAATTTGACTATTATGTGTAGGTGTTTAATATTGACAAAGAAGGATTCATTGTAATCAGCACTCATTGCAAGCACATGAACACATATCAATATTGTATTTTGTAACTCAAAAACATTTAAATTCACTTATATGTAAAAGCAACTTCCAATTCTCACAAAGAATTGAAATATATTCAGTTTCACTATATCAAATATAACTTCATTATACATTGGAGCTTTATCAATCATAAAAAAATATGATCTTTAAACTTTCAAATTAAATACAATCACAAGATTTTCAAACACACAAAGAACAAGGAAATAATGCAATACTTGTTTGATCAGTATTGATCAGTAAAGATGGAGGAATGTCATACATCTTCACCAAATAGGCAACTCGGAATGCCATAAATTTACCAAGGGTCTCCCAATCTGGGGGAAGTTTGTCACATGCTGTAGTAGCTCGCCTGTAGCTCCAGTGTAAGTGAACTTTAACAAATTTCCTCGTCCAACCCAAAGAAATTTTGAACTTTCCCAAAAGTTCAGGTGCATGATGATTGACAATTCCCTGGATGATAGTTTGTATAATGCCTGTATTGAGAGCTTGACCTGAATCTCTCATACCAAGTAGCATATCACAAATGATTTTGACCAAATCAGGCCTTGAAGAAAGGGCACCATCATGTGGAGTTGATGCTATAAAGTGACTTTGTCATTGAACATGAGGAAAATATTTTTTCTTCAACTTTCCCTCTGGTGTAAACCACTCATACAATGATCCTCTTGAAAAATGCTCAAAAGGACCTTCACTTGATCCAGGTTTCCTGTTTGTAAATATCACATAATTGAAAACAAAACATAAGTACATGGACTTGCACAATCTTAAAAGATTTTTTTATATGACTTCATTATCTCGTATCTATCGTAGGCAGCAAGATCTCTTAGCAAAGGTACGCTCTATCTACAACATGTGCGACTCACATGATCATGTTCTGAATTTTTTCTCGTAACAACACATTATTGATTGCAAAGGAGGGAAAATGATAAAGATGGTCTCCTTAGAGCTAACTTACTACTTCAATACCATGAATGAGATTTAAATAAAATACTTTATGCACTTAATATCACAAATCAAGAATGGTGAACCTAAATACAGAACAAAGGGAACTAACAAAGGAACTAAAGTTGAATTGATTACGAAACACAAGTTGAGATTTCATCAACAAGTGGTTAAAAAAGTTGAGATTTGATCAATTCATTATGGAATGCAAGTTTGAACATACTATGTTTAACTTTTTAAGTTTCATCACCCTAATTAAAATTTGTATTTGAAAATGAGCTGTTTCAAACAAAGGTTATCATATTGAGTTGTTTCAAACAAAAATTTGTTTATATCACTCTAGTCCTTATAATTACATTACAATACCATAAAATCTCAAGATTCCCTAAATCCCAGTATTTCAAGAAAAATATTAAATTTCATAATGAAAGTTTGAAGTACCTGTGAGCAACTTTCAGGTAATGTAAGGCTGCAGACATGCTTCGATGTTGTTTAACAGCTGCTTCAATCAAGGGCCATTTCTCTGCATCGAACCAATTTGTATATGATCCTCTTTTCTTCTGTTTTTTTTTGGGAGCAACAAGTGATGGAGCACTTGAGGTTGCTGCAGACACTGGCAAATTGAGAAGTGTCATAGAAGATGAAGGAAGTTTACGAGGCCTACCAATTTATTTTTTGATGGGTGGATTGCTAATCACCTGAACTGAAGCCTCTACTGGAGCTTCTTGGGCAAGATGCTGTGACAACTTTTGCAACTCTAATTCTCTCTCTTCTCTACTAATAGGCTTCACAAACTTTGTCAAACAAAGCTGTAAGGAAGCCATGGTATCTAACCTCTTAATTCACTCAATGAATGAATTTAAGCCCTAAACCTAAGCATCAACTTGAATGACTATTTCTTTCATTGTCACCAATGTTTTCTTCCTCACTCACTTTTATTTTCTTTCTACAACAAAAAAAAGTTGGCAGTTTACGTTTCTGTTTGCATCTACACTTCCTTGCTCTCTCTCTAATAGCATCAACAAGTGATAATGCTCTGTAAGTTTTCAAAACACACGTACATTGCTTTGCAAAACCAACACACTCTCTATAGGTACAAACAATTGGAGGCCCCATAAGAACAATAGCAAATACTTGAAAATACCGCATTGAGAATCCATGGTGCAGTATTAGACTTAGTAGTAGCTTCAAAGTGATAAGAAACAAGATAACACAAATAATGAGAACCAATTGAAGACAAGTCATGTACCACACCTGAAATAGGTGAAGATGCAAGCCGCCGAAAGTTAGGACTCTCTAAATTGCTCAAAAGAAGAATATCTGAGAGCTATTAGAAGACAAAATCCTATAAGTCTGCCGAAAAGAAGAACGGTGAGGAGCCGCCGAAAGAAAACACCCTGAGAAGCCGCCGAATATGAGAAAGTTAAAACGCCGAGACGTCGAAACCCTAAAAAAAAAGTTTTACGTGCCGAAACCCTTCGCGTGCGAAAAGTAAAGTATTCCGGCACTTTGGTGCCGAATCAGACCTTCACGTACGGTAGTAACCATAGAAATCATCCATTTTGATATCATGGGAATCATTGGTAAAAAAATTCAAAAAACACTCATTGGAAGGTAAAAGATTTCCCCTTTTCACACAAAATTCTGAGGATGAATAGTTGTACTTTTGTCCTACACTAAAAAATTATTTGTCATCCATCGGAAGCCAAACGTCCGCATCGATGTTCAAGGATCAAACTCTAGAAGGATTTTGCATCCCATTTAGATACCATATTCTTGAACAATGAATGTGCTCTAGTCAAACAACAAAGAATGCCACAAATAATGTACACAAATTCTAGATTTGGGGTTACTGTTTCTAGGTTAATCTTTAGTGTGTAACCTAAAGACAGGAATATCAATCTTGAAAATTTATAATCACAAATTCAAACCTTTTCAATGTACCTATATCCTTGATTCTTGAAGAGCATTCTTTTTTCTTTCCATATAGATATATTACATGAAATTTTCTTGAAGCTTCCTCGATGAATAGTAATTGGATGTTAATTTTTTACAACATTCATAGTAGATGGATGTTTGAGGGGTTTAGTAGGGTTGTGTGAATGTGTCACGTTAAGGGGCATAAAAACACTAATCAAACATGTGTTCTTAATTCTCCCACCTCAATAGGAACCAATTGTTGAAGAAACACTTTTAATTAGAACATGTACTCCAAAAACTTTCATTCCTCATAACAATATTCAAGGAGAATTGCCAGTTAGTTCATTGTTAGCCAGTGGAATTGGAACCCTCCTAGTTGCAATTTGAAAATATTGCTAGTGAAAAATCTATAAAATTTCTATTTGTTTATTTATTTTGTTTTGTTTATTATGGTGAGATTTTCAAAACCATGTGTTCCATAGCCACATTCTTGGAACCATTAGAAAGCTCTTTGCAAGGAAGGGTGCACGGATTTTGTTTCGTAGCATTCGACTCATGTCAAAAAAGATAGGGTTGTTGAAGTACAATGAGTCCAATGTGGAATCTAGTCAAGTGTGGATGTAAAAAAAAAGGGCCCCTTTGTGGTTGATTAATCTATCTTCTATTCCTCTTCAAGCTAATTTGGGACCTTTGATTGTAAATAAGAATTCAAAATTTGCAAATTTTATCATGCATGGCAAATAACAAGTTCCTTTGTTTTCTCTAGGGATGAAACATGGGACAAAATGGTCCCCATATTCTACTCATTGCACTAAAGTAGTGTGTTGTAAAACAACCCCTTTTCTTTAGATGGATTCAAGCTTTAGGAGTTGATCCTTAAATGGACCACTTCAACAATTGACTGCATCTAGGAAAAAATATTTTTCTATTGCAAAAGCCAATCATAATCTTTTGATTTCTCTACATCTCTTTACAAGTTGCAAGTGGACGGATTTTGGGAGACCTACGGTCACAAATAGGTGTCTGTGTCCTTAATCTTTGAAAATTTATAAGTAATTCAAAAATGCTTGAAAAAATACAAAACCACTTGTGTTAGATTCCATGTCTATTTTTCTTATTTAAAAAATGACATAAAAATACTTTTATCTACAGAAACTTATGAAAAAGGGGGACGAACCCTTAACCCTCAAACGCTAGGTTGATGACCGTGGAAATCAGCCCTTTTGGAACCGTGTGACATCACATCTAGTTTAAAAAAACCAAAAATATTCATTGGGAGTCAAACTACTATAGAAGATCTCCCCTTTCCACCTCTAATTCCAAGGATGAATAGTTGCATTTTTGTCCCACAAAAGAGAATTCCTTGTCATTCATTGGACAAAAAACGTCCACCGCGTCATTTATGGGTTAAATGGTCGCTTTTACGAGCGTGCTACCTTACTATAGACGCTACCACATTAGCGTGGTGCATTTGCAATTTCCTTTCCTTTGCCAAATAGAATTATAGAAACATGCCGAAAGTAGAAAAAGTGGTGTCCTTCACTAAAGTTACTACTTACTAGTTTACCCCCCGGATGACGTCATTCACTGCACGTCCGTAGTACAATCCTGACGCCGCGATCCCTCAACCGAGTCAGCAGCCATGATCCATCCCCCCCGCGCAAGGACTTCACCACGTGGCGCTCATCCTCCCAAGATACCCCTCGCCGCACCCCTCCACCACCACGTGGCTCTGCCAACCTGGCGCCCTCACCCACCGAGCCGTCTCTCTCGCTCGCTCTGCCTTCAACTCCCACCCCGCCCATTCCATTCTCGCCATTCCTCCACCCCACCCCACCCCACCCACTTGCATTTCTCCCGCTTGGATCGTTTTGTGAGAGCATCTGCACTCAGCGATGGTGGCCCCGAGAGCCTTGGCTTTAGACATCTCCCAGCCTGGCGCAGCAGCCATGGCGCTGGACCAGGACTGGCAGGCCCTCGGGGATGCGCTCTCCAACTTGGGTGTGCACCTCGCGGCAGTGCTCGGACTCGGAGTCTCCCTCACAGGCACCCTGCAGTGGCTCGCGGTCGTCGCTGCCATGTAGGTTTTCAGTTCCGCTTGGATTGGAAAATCTCGGGAACGGAGCCTTGGTTTCTTTTTATTCCTCTACCTTCGTTTTGAAGCAATCGTTTGTTGCATCGGGGGTGTGGGCATCTGTTGGTTGTTGGTTTGCGAGTTGGGGATACTTCGTCATGGAGTGATGTTGGGTTGCTTTTCTGTGAATGTGGTGAAGTACACGAGTGTGTTTGGTGGAGGGTGCTTTGTTTGAATGATTTTTGCTGCATTTTATCATTTTGCGGTGGAATGTAGTGGATACTTGGTAATGTTGTTTGTGTTTCAATGATAGCTAGGTCGGTGTTTGTTGGCTTCGTTTGGAGCTCGTTTTGATTCTTTGGGTTTTCTTTGTGCAGTTACTTGTTGGTGTTGGACAGAACCAACTGGAGGACGAATTTGTTGACTGCGCTTCTGGTTCCTTACCTGGCGCTTCAGCTGCCGGAGCCTTTCTTCGGTTACTTGAGGTTTGTGATCTTCTACATCAATCCACTTCCTCCTAATTTGGGGAGCTCGACGTTCAACTTATTTCTAGTAAACCAACATGATACTCATTGAAAAGCTCCCTGAACATTAATGGAGTCAAGGAAAGGAATCTAGGTTCTTTTTGCTCTGTAGATTTTTTTATGTTGGCAATGGTGAATGTGACTCACATTAGAGATATTTTCTTTCTTGTACTCTATCCGTAGGGGACATGTTTGGTTCATGAATGCTCAATGAACAGTGATTACCTACTTTGGACATCACTTCTTATTTACTTGTTTTCTAAACTTGAATTCCATTTGTGCAGGGGCGAAATCGGCCAATGGATCGCTTTCATTGCTGTGGTGATCCGTCTCTTCTTCGCTCAGAGGTTCCCCCAGTTGATCAATGGTAAGTGAGCCATCTTCTTTAGTTGAAGTATATGTTGATGGTGTTTATCCGAAGTCCAGGTCATTCAAGTCTGGAAATACACTGAGAGACCATCATTCCAGACGTGTCTCAACATTAAAGGACCAGGTCGTGTGAATCTGCACCGAAAATAGCTTATCTTGAGTTGGTCCCAAACTCTAGTCATGCCAATCTTTCAAACGCTAGTCAGCCCACTAATTCCTAACTGGAGGGTTCTTTCTAAAGATCAACTTAACCTTCCAAGCAGACCTGAAATAATGATTCTGTCTTCAGATGATCAAAAACAGAAGCCAACTGTTTGGTAGTGTGTTACCCCGTGTTTCGTGTGGGCTGGCTATGGTCATTTTGAAATAACTAATTGTACTGTTGCTTGTTTTCTGCAGGTGATCTGGAGCTTCCGGCGGCCTTCATCCTGCTGGTGGTGACGGCTCCCAGGTTGATCGTGCATTTTAGGGGTACCTGGTACGCCGACATCGTGTCGCTCTTGATCGGCTTGTACCTGCTCATCCAGCACAACAACAATTCCGGCGGCTTCCGTCGTGCGTTTGGGGAGCAGCGCGGCATCTTGCACAGCATTGGCATTATTCTCTTGTTCGTGGCTCCCGCGTGGGCGTTTATCAAGCACGTCATCTTCTAAAGAGAGCGCAGAACGTATGCATTTGTGTTCCGATTTGTGTATAGGAAGGTTTCTTTTGTTGTGGCCTTGCACCAGTTTGTACATGGATTTCAATCGTGCTCTGAAGTGTCGCTCAAGTGTGAGCGCTTCAGGTACGGAAAACGGAAGGTTAAATCAAAATAATTACTGTTTTTTCTGGTTTCAAATGAGCGGCATGGTTGCATGTCTGTGTGACGGGACTTCATCTAATTGCCATGCCCACCGAAATGTGTCACAATGTATACCTCTTTATTTCAAAACCTAAATCTAAGATAGTACTCTTGTCCCATGAAGATGGGATGTACATTATGATTCAAGGTATGGATTGTAATTAGGTGACCATACCTATCAATTACCTATCAATTGAAGTGGATTTATTTAGGGCACATTTTAGTTTGTGAGAGCATGTGGGAACTAATTTGTTTTTAGTGATAGTTCTCTTAAAAGCAATACAATTTTTTTGAAGGAACATTAGGTGGTATATTTTATTTTGATTGGATGAAATTGTTGACTCATTACATATTCTAATGACAATATTACACATTTTTGGATGATTGTGCACTTCTTTGGGATGAACAATTTGAGTTTGATCCTTGCGGCGTTTTTCACGTTTCATCCATTTATATAAATGTAAACAATTGCATCACTCCAATGATCGGTTTCTGCGCTGCCCAAAAGAAATGAAAAAAATATCCTTGCACGTGGGACCTGCAGAATTTCTGGCTCTCCGAATCATAGTGGATAATTCTGACCTGGAAAGATGCTGATCTGCGATGCTGTAACACCTCTGAAACAGGTTACTGCCATGAAAGCGAGAGGGGTGTCAGACTTTGTTCGTATGTACGAATTGTGGGTGTACTGCCCCCAAAACAATTCTCGCCGGTTTCACCGTTTCGCATTTCTCAATTCAACGGAGCTCGACGCAATGAAATGTTACTTGGATTGAGAACGCCATCTACTCAAGGTAGAGTTTTGAACTCAACGGAGTTCGTTGTACTGATTTGATTTTAGGGTGGGATTTTTTGAATAGAAATCAACAAGCTCTGAAAGATTGAAATCTGATTCTGCGAGTCTTCAGTGTCAATTGTGTTATTACTGTCCATTGAAACAGATACAACCAGTAGATGAACTCTCTCCAGGCTTGAAAACAGAGCTCATTTTGTCATCAGCTAATGTCTTGTTTCTTTTATCATCCAATTTTTGGGCTTTTCCCATCAAGCCCATTGGTGATGCTTTAAGGTAGCAATACCTAATTGCAACATGTTATGTTTTTAACATCTAAACTAAACACCTAAGCTTAAACGCTAGACTTGAGGGAACAATTTCATCATTCAAAACCATCACAACTTTTCAAAAGCAACCAATGAGAGGTGAGGAGTTTTTTTTTAAGAAATTGAAACACTTCGTGCTTCTAGGGAGGCCATTCAAGGTAAGTATAATGGTAAGAGCACCTACACCTTGTCATATTAAAAATAACACACAATAGGGGTTGTAGAGGGTTGTCCCCTATAGTTGAGGGCTAGACAACTCCCCCAATTGTTGTTAGCACTCTGACAACCTAAAGTACCTCGAGTTCAATTTTTTCCAACTTGTTGCTCCCCCTTGACCATACTCTTTACCAGCCATGTGGCACTTTTGGCTGGCCCTCTCTATTGTTAGGCAGAACAAAGTTAAAAAAGAAAATTAGAGAATGCTCTAGGATCTTTTTGTTTTGGAATATGAGGATTCTAGAGTTTACAATGTTTGAACCGTGGAAGTATGGAGGGTTAGATTGAATGCATGTAGATTGCGCACATTGGATGACAAGAGGGAGGAAGAATTCAACATGAATTTGGTTTTTAAATTGGTGAGAAGGAATTGACAATAACCTTGAGTTGTCAACTTCTTAGAATGGTTCCAATACAGAAAAAATTCCTAACATTCATAGACATAGGGCGAAAATGAATGATAGGATGATGAAGAACTATATTTCTAATTCCCCTATATTTGAATTTTTTTTCATTAGAGACATTAGATGAGACAATCAATACTTTTATCTATCATGGATAGGGGTTGTGCCTATAATAGCTACTTTGTTCAAAAGATGGATGCATTTGGTTTTAGAGGTCTTTCTACACCCAAAAAATCATTGATGCTCTTTAGATGCTTTGTTTTGGTGTGAATACATATGTTATGGATGAATATTATTGGACTAGTGAAATCACAACTATAGTCTCAATAAAGCATTTTTGTATTGCTATTTAAGATGATTTAGAGTTTACCATTTGAGACAACTAAACCATGTAGACTTTGAGAAAAAATTTGCCATCACCTCCAAACAAACTATTCTTTAGTATGTTTGTATCACTAGATTACATGCATTACAAATGGGAAAATTGTTCTATGGCTTGGTAGGGAGATTTTGGAGATAAAGAAGGTAAGAAGTCTATCATTCTTGAGGTCATAGGAAATGAGGGGGGGATGCACATATAGCATACATTTTTTAGGTTGGCAAGATTAAACAACGACTTAAATGTCTTTAATCACCCCAATTAGTGTAGGACATGCTCGCCAAAGAAACATGTATAGAACATGCATTCTAAAATAAACAATTGTCAATTTGATTGCTCCTCCTTTTATCCAAAGTAGTTATGATTCATCTAGAACATCTACTTGCCTCATAATGAAAAGGTTCCAACATGTGTTGATTTAAAATTAAATATAATTATAGAAAGAAATACATTAATCACAAGTGGCATTAGCCATTTATTCAATGATGCTAGTGTGTGAGCGTAGAAATGTGAACCTAAGAGCTTTGAACCTATTTGTAGCCTTGCAGATAACGATACTAGCACGTGAGTACAAAGATGTGAGCCTAAGAACCTTGAAACTAGTTGTGGGTATGTACCTAGTTACAACCATTTCAAGGTGCTTATAACGTATGTATTTATAATATAGGTACATTAGAGAGTATTAATACATGAGTATAGAATCTATGAATCCACAAGCCTAGGAATCTATATTAAAAACACCTTTTATGATTATAGATGTCTCAATAGATGTCTATGTTATAAATACATATGCTATAAATACCTTCAATTGGTTACAGGTTCAAGGTTTGTAGGTTTACATTTCTCCACTCATGTACTAGAATCGTTAACATTTGAAATTGGAAGAAACTAAATTTTGGACCGTGTCTAACACATACAACATAATTTCACTCAACTTTGTAGAGAAGGAAGCACTTTCCAATTTTCAACCATTGGTTAGATATTTGTATGCCAATTTTCAAAGATAATGGACTTGTGTAATATACCCCAAATCATCTTGCATTGAGAGGATATCAAATAAAAGTCAATTACAAGAACAAGATTTCAAAGAGAGTTTAGAATTCATTTTGTGGAAGAATTAGAATCCCAATAGTCAACACAAAGCTTTCATTTTTTCAATCAAGCACAAGAAAGAAAAGGAGAAGAAGAAAAACCCTCATCAGTTTACACTAGAATTTAAGCTAATGGTTCTAAATTGCCATTTTTAGTATATCAAGTGAAAATTAGAAAAAAAAGTTTTTTTTTTCAATATTAACCATACATTATTTCCTTGAACTACTATGTAAATGTGAAAAAAAAAATTCACTCTATTTTGCTTTATAGATTGCAAGATATAGATGCTCAAAGATAATGAAAAATTCAAAGCTTGCATGACCTCTTGTCCTCTCTATTAGCATGTTGCCCAAGTTTTCCCTAAACTTTCAAGCCCCATAACCTTTGATTGGGGAATTTGATTGGGAAAATTTATATTTTCACAAAGCTAATGCAAGCTTGCATCTTTTATAAAATTTTCACTTTCATCTATTTAATTAAAAATGTCTTTGTATGAACCCATCTAAGTTTTCAAAATTAGAAGTACTACTAGAATTTATTGGCCTTTTGAGGTTAATTATAGCAACCACAAGTAATGATTTATTATAGTGCCACTTGCCTCATCATGCATGTTCAATCCTAAATAAATTTAGCATTATTTAACTTGAATTCTTGAATTTAGGCATATTATGCTTTAGGGCTTGGTAGGGGTAGAAGGGGGTAGTAGGACAATTGCTTACACCTCAAACTTTAATATATTTTTTTCACCCTTGTTAGCTTTCAAAATATGTAGCTAGTTTTAAATTTGGTAGAGAATTGACTCATAGAAAAGCTTCAAGTGAAGAATGGACTTTTTTTGTCTACAACTCTAATTTATGTTTAGTAATAGAAACTATGAGAAGTTAAAATTGTTGATGCTTATACTAGTGCACATACCTTATTACCAATAAATAATTCCTCATTTCCAAATTATCAATATAAGCTATTATTTGGAATACTTCCACAAATACCCTTAGTCAATGCATGGTAAAGTATATTAGTTTCCACTTTTCACTTACCAAGAAGTTTCAGTAATAAAAATAATTTATGTTTAATACTAGTAACTATGTTCAGTAACTATGTTCAGTTGTGGTTGGGGGCGCTTTCATGTGGGCACTAGTAAGTACCCTCAATTCCTCATCTCCAAAAGGACCAAAACTACCAATACAAGCTAGTATCGTGCATAATTCCTCGTCGTGGCCGCGGCGGCTACATGCGTGCCGACGGCGTGTACTGCACAATGTAGCGGTACGCGTCCAGCGTGAGGAAGTCGTCCAGCACGGGCGCCGTGCACTGCTTGGCGAACAGCGTCGCGGCCTCGCGGTACCTGCCGTTGGCGAATTTCGACGCCCCCACCTCCGACTCGATGCGCACCAGCTCCTCGTCCAGCACGCGCGCGAACAGCTCCTTCGTCACGCGCATGCCTGGACAATTACACAAGCACCGGCGTCAAGTGATAGACAGGGAAATTCCCTAGGTGAATATGGACGGGGAATTTGGGTTTTACTTGTGAATCACAGCTGCAATTGCTACGTTTTAAGTTAGAGTTTCAAGCGATAGAATCTAGAGCGAATGGTTTGAAACAGTTTTGAGTCGATTTCAGGATTTGGGGTACTGGTAGCATTGTGAACTTAAGGTTTGGATTTTGACATGTGAAATACAACTTCAATTGTTACATTTTAAACTCTAGTTCCTCAAGCGACCACAACTGTTGACAACAGAATCTAGAGTGAATTGGAGTCAATTTTAGGGTTTGGGGTGCCCGTTGCATTGTGCACATTTTCGGATTTTTACACGTGAATTTTAGGTTCAATTGTTACATTGATGTTTTAGCTCTACAGCAATCACAAATGCCGACGGAAGAATCTATGTACAGAATGGTTAGAAATAGATTGGGGACATGTTAGAGTTTGCCGCGCTTATTTCGAACTTCTGAGCTGTAGTTGCAAGCACCCAGGTCCTCAATCAATTCACTACTGAAATTTCGATGCATTGCAGTATAATAAACCCCCACTAGACTGACAAAGCTTTTAATGTTATTGCAAGTTTATAGTTGCACAGCAATCGCAGATTTCGACGTAATCTCAGCAGTATCTATACAGAGCGGTTTGAAGCAGTTTTGTTAGATTTTAGGGTTTGGGGTGCTCAATGCGTGCATTTGAGTTACAGTTGCACGCATTCAGACAGGCAGTCAATTCACTACGTCTGAAATTTCCATAAAAGCAATGTTATAAAAGACCACGAATATGGAAATGTGAAGATATTGTTGATTTAATGTTAGCTTAGCATTAATAACTTTGTGCTTCTAATGAGGGACTTTCGAGATGTTGAAGATGCACAGCAATCAGTACTACCGACGACTGAATCTAGTAAGAACGGTTTGAAGCAGTTTGGGTAGATTTTAGGGTTTGGTGTGCTCAGTGCCTACATTTGAGTTACTGTTGTGAGCATCTAAGTAATGAATGCAATTCAATATGGAGGCTGTTGCAGTTGGCTATGAAGAATGTTAAAGTACCTGGCACCAGACCGCCATCGAGGACAGCATTGTACTTGATTTGTTGCCAGTTCTGAACGCGACTAATTTCCGCCGTCGCAGCGTCCTCCATGAGGTTATACAGAGGCACAGAACCAGTGCCAGTCATCCACGCTGCGAGGTACTGCACGCCCACTCGAGTGTTCAAGCGAAGACCATCCAGGGAGCGGTTACCCGTGGGCATCTGCAGCAGATCCTCGCAGCTCACCTTCACGTCTTCCCGCTTCACGTGCAACTGATTCGCCTGGGGCATGTGCTTGTCGAAAACCTCGAGGACGAGTGGGATCAGACCGGGGTGAGCTGCCCAGGTGCCGTCGTGACCGGCCAGAACCTCACGCTGCTTGTCCGCCTTCACGAGCGCCTGCGCAGCCGCGTTCGCTGACGGGTTGTCCTTGATGGGAATTTGTGCGGCCTGTTGGGCACACCATTCGCAGGAAATATAAGGTACAATTCTAGTTACGGGGAAATTGCAATGGCGACCGGTACTAGAAAAGAATTGCCGTTTTTTTGAGTCCAGGATCCACACTTTTATTTTCCGAATGTCCTTACTTTTGGAGACAGGAAATTAGGGGTTCGACATCGGCATGTTCCATCCGTCTAGTATCTAATGAGACATGAAAAAACGTAGTTTTCAAGTGCCCTGAACTTGGAAAATGGGCTTTGTCAAGTGCCACATGGGAACTGTGTAGGTTATCCTAGAAGAACTGCAATACCGGTACTGTAAGAATATTGTCATTTCTTCATGGTTCAAAAAACCCGCGCATTTATTGCGCACGTTTTGGGAGGACGGAGGTTTGGACACTTGTATGTTCGTCTGTTTTTAGTGTTCAGACACGAAATCCTTCGTTTTCAAGTGCCCCGAACTTGAAAAATGTGCCTTTTTCAACAACTTGGGATTGGGATATCATATTGAAGTGTTTGTCTTCTTCGTTATCTTGGCAAAAATTCACAACATTTGTAATACGACATATCCCCACAGGCGTTTGGAAGATTAAATCTATACCATTTCTAGCCCATAGAGCATTGTGCAGTTCTACTTCACAATTTTGGGTGTCTGCATTGACTCTTTTTCCTTCATTGTTTCCAGATCTAAGATTCAAGTGTTGCATCGACTGGAAGGGGAAGGATGAGGCTTACCATGCCGCCCATGGCGTGGACGCCTCTCTTGTGGCAGGTTTGGATCAACAGCTCCGTGTAGCTCTTCAAGAAGTGCTGGGTCATTCCGACGAGGACGCGGTCGGGGAGCAGCCTGTCCGGGTGCGCGCGGACCGTCTTGATGAAGCTGAAAATGTAGTCCCAGCGTCCGCAGTTCAGCCCTGCGGAGTGTTCGCGAAGCTCATACAGAATCTCGTGCATCTGGAACACGGCGGGCAGGGTCTCGATCAGCACCGTGCCGCGAATGCTGCCGCGCGGAACCCCGCATGCGGCCTCGGCGTGGTCGAACACCGCATTCCACAGGGCGGCTTCCCTGGAGTGCTGCATCTTCGGCAAGTAGAAGAAAGGTCCGTAACCACCGTGCCTGCATACATGTACCCCGAACGTTAAATCTTCAATATTCTTAACTTGAATTAGAAATTCTGAACTGGGCATACAATTCTGAAACTGTATATTGAACTTGTGTCCTATAAAATTCTGAGCTGAGCATAAAATTCTGAAACTATATATTGAACTTGTGCCCTATAAATTAAATTCTGAACTTGACATAAAATTCCGAACTTGACATAAAATTCCGAACTAATATAAACTTGTGTAGACGTGTAGTATCAAATTCTGAACTTGTCGTTTTTGTATGTCGTGTCGCTATCTAAACCGTGATTATAGTGTTTTGGCAGATTTTTTTTATAAGGCAAATCTGTAGAAGCCCTTCAACTTGATTAGTACTGTCTGGGGCTACATCAGTAAGTATCCTACAAGACTCTATACAGGTAGTCTATTGTTGGTTAGGCTGCAACGCTGGCTGCTAAGAATCAAACCCATGAAATTTGACACAAACCCATGAAATGTGGTGATACTCATGAGTTTCACTGGGGTCAAATCACCACGTTTCACTTACGGGTTAATGTCAAATTTCATGAGTTGGATCTTGGTTGAATAAACTGTGTAGCTAACTTCCAATTCGGCAACGACTGCATGCGCCATAGCCAAAACAGAGCAATCGGAAACCGATCAAAACGACTTACTTCTCTCGAAACGATGCGTGGTTATGAAAGAAGTAGAATCCAAAATCAACCAACGCCCCAGTCGCAGGCTCCCCATCAATTTCAATATGCGCTTCCTCCAAGTGCCACCCCCGCGGCCTCACCAACAGCGTCGCCGTCTCACTCTTCAGCTTATACAACTTCTTCCTCGCCTTGTCCTCGAACGTAATCGTTTTATCCACCGCATCCCTGAGATTCACTTGCCCGTGCATGATATTCTCCCACGTCGGCGCCAGAGAGTCTTCAAAATCCGCCATGAACATCTTCGCCCCGCAGTTGAGTGCGTTAATAATCATCTTCCGCTCCACAGGTCCCGTAATCTCGACTCTCCTGTCGGCGATAGCAGCAGGCGGAGGCGAGCACGTCCATTGTCCGTCCTCACGAATACTCCGAGTGGAGGGGTCGAAGCTCGGAAGCTCCCCGGCGTCGAAGCGCGCTTGCTGCTCCTTCCGGCAGTTGAGAATGTACTTAACCCGTGGTCGGAACTTGCGCTCCAGGGATGCGACGAAGGAGAGAGCCTCCCGGGTGAGAATCTTTTCGAAGCCAGGGCGTATGGGGCCGCGGACGCGGACGCCGGGAGGGGAGGACAACTCGTTGTTGCGGCCGGAGGTCTGGTTTGACGATGGGTTGAAAATCTCCATCTCGGTTGATTAGGTCTCTGGGTGGAGCAAGTTGTTCGATCAGTGCTTTGGAATGGGAACTGTTTAGGAATTCGACCAAGTCGACTGTCTACATTCTATCTCGATCTCACGCGAGTACCGGAGCATCGAATTTTTCGGTGTCGTCAAGCTCGAATTGAAGGTAAGAAATTAGCAGCTAGCAATTGTGTGTTTCACATGGAAGTACTACTACATCGAATTTTCAGTACCGTCAAGCTCAAAGACAACGAAACAGATGATCGATTAGCAAGTACGTATTCCACATGGAAGTACTAATGCATCAAATTCTCAAAGCCATCAAGCTCAAAGAGATGATCGATTAGCAGCAAAAGTGAATTGGACATGCGAGTAGTACTGCATCAATTTTCAAATACCGTCAAGCTCAAAGACAACTGAAAGAAAGAAATTAGCAGCAAGAGTGTATCCCAGCTCACTTACTAGCTTACGAGGACTAAGATGTGCATCAAATTTTCGGTACGATCAAAGTTTAAAGACAAGAAAACAAATTAGCAGCAAGCAAGAGTGTATTTCAAATGTGTGTACTACTGCAACAAGTTTTCAGTACCACAGCGCTCAAAGACAAGGAACCAGGTTAGCAGCTTGGAACAAACAAGAGATGGATTCAACTCACCAGATGCTCTGTAACTCGATCGACAACTAGAATGGTCTCCAGCGAATTATGCCTCCCCAAGGCTAGTTTCTCTCATGTGCAAGTATGGGAGATGAGTGCCGAAGTGGTACAAGTTACGTCGAATAAAAAAGAGTTCTTTGGGGGAGAAATTGAATCCAAACTTCGGTTGCGATGATCAGGGTCGAGTAGGGTAGCGGTGCCGAGTCGGCGATCACGTGAAGATAGGCACCGCGGCCTGAAAGTACATGCCAAACGCCGCGCTGCGCCGTCAGTCCTTTCAGTTTTCAGAGCTTTGGCCCTGCCGCTGCCGCAAGGCAGCGTCTTGCTATGATGCCTGCCGCCATTTCCCCGTTCTGATATCTCGGTTGTAGATGATTCCAAATTAAGGTAAAACAGCCCATTGTCAAATGACCCATTGCAGTCGCCTAGGAAATGACCCATAGTGGGTTTTTTTGGAGTATGTGAGATGTGGGCCACAATGTGTGTCTTACATGACAACAATGGAGTGAACACTGACCTCATTAGGAACTTTTGATTTTTCAGTGTGAAGTTCATTGTAAAAATTGACTTTTTTGACCTCTTGTAATAGAAAATATTTTGACTGCATTAGGTAGTGAGATGAGCATTACAGATTCAGATTTTGTTAGTTTTAAGGTAGTCTACTGACTCTTTTGGGCTGAACACATCAGAAATTCCTAGTGAATTCATACTTTGTCAAAAAAAATTAATTTCAATTGCACTTGTTGTTTCTCACACTTGTACTAATGTGGGGAAAAAATTGAAAAATTTCAACAAGATGATGTCAAACTCCTCATTTTGACCACAATGGGTTGTTTTACCTTACTCAAATTGTTTTTTATAGGCTTTTTGTGGTGAAAGTGACTTTGTAAAATCTTTGCTACTCTGATTTTTTTGTATTAGTACAGTGACAATGATTAATTTACTAAAGTCATACTATTTTGAATTAGTGCAAGTTGAAATAATACAAATTCTAAAGCCTATAAGATTTTGTACTTAAACTAATTTATAGTAGAACCAACCATCACCAACCATAGCCCCATTACGAATCAATAGGGGGTTTGAATTCAAGAGACTCTGAGACTAATTTTCAAACATGAGTTCTTGATTTCTGTCCATCAATTCTTCCATTCTTTTCATGACACATCTGCTTGGTTTGGAGTACCAAAGTGAACAAGAAGTAGTCACTTAAATGAGTAGTTTTGGAATAGTGGCTACATGTTGGACATGGGTCCAAACCAACTTTTGCCTTTCAAAATTCATAGTAATTTCAGTTCAAGTGATAAAATTACCAAATTTTGGCAATCCCCCTCATTTCCATTTCTACACTTGTGGAAATATTTCCTTCACCTTACTATAGTTCACATTATGTCTACAATCGCTTATTATAGTTCACATCATGTCCACAATTGCTTATTCAGTTGATTATGGGTGGTTCTACCTTAAAAGGTAACATTTAACCTTTACACATCAACATGGACATTTGGTATTTGATGGATGATAGGGAGTTCTAAGGAAGGCTTCTAATAGGATAGAAGTGCAATTATTCATCTTTGAAATTTTGTTGTAAAAAGGAGAGGTCTTTTACAATAGTTTGGCTTCTAATGAGTGCTTTTGCTATTTCTTAAGCCAATGATTCATACAGTAATGAAAAGAGATGATTTCTAAAGTCATCCATTCGTCCTTTAAAGATTAGGGCCTCCTTACATGCTTGCCTGGCGGGCAAGTTTATAGCTAATTCAAGCAAGAAGACAAAAGTATCTCCACCAATTGTCTTGCTAAGGTGGGCAAGCAAAAAAGGAAGAATTGAAGTTTCACCAATTTCAGTGAACAAACGCATTGGTGGAGACTAGTAAATATAATAGGTATGAATTTTTTTTTATTGTATCCCTCTCCACCCACCAAGGCCACATCAAAGTGCAATGCCTATTTTTCCCCGTAACACCTACCATACAATTCCCCCGATAACCGATGTACATAAGGAGGCCCTTAATCCCGCCCCCTCCCTATTAAGGTAGGTACACCCCAAACCGCCACTTTTTGCTACTAAGCCTACTTTTTTATTATTAGACTAGTCAAATTTTCATATGTTCTTGTTGGAAAGTGAAGGGAGGTTCCAATGCACCAGAGAACGTGGCATTTGGATATTGTATGCAAAAGTTATTAAGGAACAAAGTTTGGTTTTGAAAGCGTTTCTTCCACATAAGTACAGAACTGATTTTGGAGATGTACATATAGTATAGATGGCAATTTAAGGTCAGTGGCACATTTGGGTGCACCTACAGTAGTGTTCTGCTCATGGACATCTTGAGATAGATAGATTAATTGCCACGGAATTGACGCCTTCGGTGGGTGTGAAGAGGTGACGAACGGATAGGATTGTGGACCACTCTAAGTTCCACTGTACATTCTATTGCATGTAGTGTGGGGCAACCTGTTTGGCGTGGCACTGCATGAAAATGAGGTGGCACCCACTCTCGCTCCCTTGCGTAAGTTAGTTGTATTCAGACATACGTTTTTTTTCGAAATATTGGGAATGAGTCATCCTTGAGTCAGCTTCAAATGCATGTGAATATCTGTTCTGAATTTCACAGAGACTAAGTTAGTGTGCCCTGTGCCTTTGCCACAGCGTAATAAAATAGAAATAAAAAGTAATTTTCTAATTTTCTAACTCATGAAAACTTTGATAATCAGTAACTTTCACCTTGTAGGTCCAAACGTTATGAAGTAAAGCCTGTGCACCCCTCCTTGCAAAGAGCTTTCCAATGGTACCAAGCTCGCGATAAGGGGATGGACGGTCTAGGAGATCTCACCATAACAAAACAAAACAAACATGCTAACTTAATGGATGGATTTGAATGCTAATGGCAATTGGTTAATGAGAGATATAAACTAAAGTAGAAGCACAAAAAACCAACACTTTTATTGCCCTTATCAGTGTGGTTCAAATGACGATTTTTTAAATTTTACCCTGTAAGAAGATTAGCATATTCAAGTATAAATCGTTTTATAATTTCATGATAGTTATATAATATTCTATGAACTTTCAAAGTTGAAAGTATAGGATATCTATCCATGCTCTCTATTCATGCTCCCTAAAATCCCTTTAAATTAATGCTTTTGAAGCACCAAATGCTCATCTCCCATTAGTTGCTTCAAAAACTCTACAACTTCCATTGATTGCTCATGAAGCCTTGCGAAGGTTTTGGGTGAAGGTGGGTGGTCATTCAAGGCAAAAAATATAGAAGGCAACATTAGAAAGGTGTTGATTTTGGAGCCTCCTACCTTACTATTTTTTTACCCCCAAAAGAAAGGGACCTATCACCAAGGTACTTTGTCAAAAAAAGATTTGTTTTTTGAACCATTTGGTGTGTTCTTCATTTCTACAATACTCTTGAAGGTCACCCATTGTCCACTTTTGGGTCTCACCATCCTTCCAAGATGGATTAAATTAAATTCCAAATTTATTTTTAAAAATGACATAGTTTTCTTAAACCCCGTGAGGTAACTACACTTAAAATTATGCAAATAAGCAATAAATTCAACATGATTCCCATTCCTATATTGAAAAACTTTTGGTGAGGTCTTGTTGGTAGTCAAATGGGGATTCTAGATTACCTTAGAATGCATTTTTTTGGACACCATATAAAAAAATTATTTTAGGCAAGAATCAAAATTGTGTGGTTTTAGAAAGCAATTGAAATTAGGTATAGTTACCAATAATGGGAGAATAGATTTGTTTCCCTAAGGATTCTTCACTTGTCATTTTGCTCAAACCAATTTAGATTGTCAAAATTTCATTTGGTGCATCTGCCAAACTACTTCAAATCCTCAATTTCATTTTCTCATCTCAATTTTCCTTGAATGTGTGGAATGTCTCTCTTTGATTTCCATGTGTTGGATGTCTTGACTTTCCACTAAGTTAGTCCCCAAAATTCAAGGGCACAAGGTCAAAATGATATGCCCATGTGATTTGGTATATTATTAACCTTAGAAGGATGTAGCCCCTTGGGACTAAGCTAGTCTCCAATATAATTTGATTATTGGATCAATAGATGTAATTTTTGGTTTCTATAGTGAATAATGAAGTCATCTATTGAATCCTTTAAACTTGTAGTATCTTTACTTAAAGCAATTGGGAGAAATCTAGTTACTATACCAACTTTAGTCCTTATTGTTGCCAACATTGTGCTTCTACTATTGTTTGTTCTCAAAGCACTAGACAATCTAAAATGTATAGCATCATTTTATGAGAACCTTAGGTCACTTCTAGATTTACCTATTTTAATACTTTGAAAAATTATAGTTCATTCGTACACCATCCAAAATATATATAAGAACAAAATTCAAAATATTCTAATCCCTTCCAACAAGATTCATCAAAATCTAAGACAATTTAAAAATAGGAACAATGATTTTTTGGATGGATGTAGGTGTCATTACGTTAGGGTCCAAAATCTTACAACTATGACAATGTCTATTTGCACTTGGTGTTAAAAGTGGTATTAGCAAAGTGAAGCAAGTCCATCATTAGTGAGTTTGAATTTCATTGCCAAGATCCCCACTACCATCATTCTTAAGATTAAGTGAGGAAAGACCTCCTAAACTAGAAAACAACTAAATAAGCTATAACCATGTGGATATGTTCATGACTACGCTATAATCTCTTAATCCTTAAAGGACACACTAGTGACTGTGAAAATCATCCATTTGGGTATTGTGTGAATCTTTGGTTTAAAAGAATCCAAAAGTACTCATTAGAAGTCAAACTATTAGGGAAGACCTTCCCTTTTCAAACAAAATTTGGATGATGAATAGTTACACTTTTGTCCAATATAAAAGAATTTTTTGTCATTCATTAGCCAAAAAACACCACAACGTTGTTTATAGGTTAGCCTATACAAGCTATCCAACTTTCTTGCAACTAGAAGATTGTAGTAATTGCTCATGGTTCATGTCCTCCAAATATTCATGTATAGTACATCTCGTATCAAAATCAACATTCTTCTAGACACTTCTAAGTTGGTAGAATAAACCTACTATTGATTGGATGGTTCCAATCACTGCACAATGAAATTGCTAATGACCATACAATAACTTAATATTCAAGTATACACAAGAACCTTCATACCACATTAGAACCACACATGAACCTTCATACCATTGCACAGTCACTGCACATTGTGCGGTGAAAGGCTGCAATTTTTTTTTCACAAAATTTAGAGCTTGTTGCCATTAAGTTGCAATAGAATTTGTAAGAGGAAACCTTTTTGCGCATTTGTTTTTAGAAGTGGATCTTCACATGGCACTAAATAATCGTGCCAACTTTCACAACTTGCAAGCTCCTATTGTATTGCGGAGAAGGATCTGAATTTTGTTTGTGCGGTAATTAGCAAGGTTACTCTAACACTTGCTGGGAAAATAGCTAGAAATTTGATTCCAGCAATTGCATCGCCTACATGTCACAATCTAGCATGTCAATGCTCAATCCAAAAGTCGATCTTCTCCACATAAGTTACTTCTTCGCCATCACAAACACTTCAAAGTTTAAGGTAGTATGGCCTTAAAGCAACCTTTTAAGGACTAATTTGCCTTTTCCACAGGTTTCCATGGACAAAATGATTTTTAGCTCATTTTTTAGAGAAAGAAAAATAGATGCAGAACACAACACAAGTAGTTTCGTATTTTTCCAAGCATTTTTGAATTACTTATGAGTTTTCAAAGATTCGGGTCATAGACACCTATTTGTAACCATAGGTGTCCCAAAATCCGTCCCCTTGTGACTTATAAAGAAATGTGCAAATACCAAAGACAATGATTGACTCTTGCAATTAAAAAAACAATTTTTTTTTTAATTCATTAACAAACCAAAGAGGTCTAATCAAGGATCACCTCGCATTCACTCTACAGTTACCTATAAAATGGTATGAAGAAGAGGGGTGCTTTAAGGACATACTACCATTTAGAGCATTTAGGAGGTGGGTAGTTTGTAGCAATGACGACCTTGGCAATGGTGCCGTGGGAATTGACGACCTTGGCAATGGTGCCATGGGAATTGTTGGGCGACTCTATTGGGGATCACAGAGTTCATCGAGGAGTTCATTGGTGTCCATCGCCTACCAATCTCCTGTTGCAAACTGTTCGCCCTCTGCATCCTTCTTAATAGTCATTGACCATCTTCTTAAAAACAACTCCTTCAAATGCTTTTGACCATTAATTTGATTTCCTTTCTTTTGACATTCTTTCTTCTCATTATTCTTGTTTTTGGGCATTTTTCCTTCTCATTGTTCTTGTCTTTTGGCATTCTTCTTTTCCATTTTATTTTTATTTCTTAAAACACATGGACTATTTCCATTGAAGTTCTTTCCCATTTGACCATTCAAAAAATGCATAACTAAGGATTTATTTACTTTAAGAAAATAATACATTTGAAATATAACTTGTCACAAAAAGGGAAAAAAAAGAACGTAACTACTTATAAGAATATGAAAGAAATTCATATTACTATCACTACATATCATACATCTACAATTTATGTACCGTGTTACATTTTACATATGGTGTGATAAAAACTAAAACAACTTTTTAATTTTTCTTACTCCTAAACTTTCTATAATTTGATATAATAAAGTGGATCTTAACAACAAAAAATTAATATGGTCATATATAAGTTGTATAATTTGATCATAATAAAGAAGTAATTCAAATTCAAATAAGTCTCCATTATATGTTGAAGAAATAAAATCGTAATGCACATAAAAAGAATTTTATCAAAATATTTTCTATTCATACTTTATAAAAATAGTAAGTAGAAAAAAATAGCAACACTTGTATTATATGTAAAGGGAATTGGCATTAAAAAAGCTTAGAGGAAGGTTTTCACAAAAATAATATCAAATTAGAAAGACCAAAAAGGTAGTTGAAGACCAAATTAAAAAGAAAATGTACAAAATGTTGGGTTCCATACATGTTAGAAAAAAAACTTGCAATAAAATTTTTAACCCTAATGTTCTAAAAAGAAATTAGCATCTTATGATTTTATTATTATTTTTTAAATATTAAAAATTGAGTTCAATAAAGGGCCATTTAAATACAATTGTGTTTTTTACTCCTTGTAAGGACATTCTATTCACTATAAAACACTATAAGAACCTTTGGGATTCAAAAGAATTTTATCACCAAATATAGATATATATTTTTAAAGTTGTAAATGAATAGAAAATACTTGGCTATACACCAAATTCATATAAAGTTGATTGATATAATTCAAAATAAAACAATTTTGGTAAAAACTATGCACTTCCTTGAACTTCACATTGTTTGTTTTAAGAAATTAAAATTTGGTGTATTATTTTATTTTCATTCTTTATTTTCATTTTTCTTACTTACTTCTAATTATTATTATTTTTCATTATTTTTCATTCTCATATTTTTTTAAATTATCTCATTTTTCATTTTTTAATTATTTTCATTTTTTTTAATTTAGGATTTGGAGATTTGGAATTTAGCCCCTAAAGGACCAAGGCCTTATTTCTGCCAAAAAAACACTCAAAACTGCCATTTCTGTAGCAAAGAGTAAAAAAATTTGAAATTTTTTTTTTTTGCACATCCAACCGTAGGATCTTATACCTTACTAGTATGGAAATGTGTGGAGAAAATTTCAGAAATTTTGACCTCATAGATTAAAAGATATTTGCGTTTAAAATGAAAAAAACAATTTTTTCAGGACCTCGCGAGACTGGATTATTTGACTTTGAACTTTTTTAACCTAAATTTTTTGCACTACAAAGTTTTGAGCTTTGAATCCTTATTGTGTGAAATTGAGTTGAGGGTTTAGGGGAATTTTTTTAAAAAAAAAAAAATTAATTTTCATGCTTAAAAAAATTGTTAAGTAGAAGTAGGTATGAGAAAGAAGGAAATCTAAATTATTAATATCTTTAATATGGAATTAAAATGCATTAATCCCAATGGTGAGATTGTTCTAGCAAGAAAACAAAATAATGTAAAATTTTTTCTTCAGAAAAATTGTAAAAATTGCATTCAAAAATGAATTCTATAAGTTATTTTTTCAGGAAAATACTCTAACTACCCAAAAAACAAGATTGTCCATGACTTTCTCATAATAAGTCCAAATGGAATGAATCAAAGCTTCCCATGTAGACAAAAATATAATCTACAAGAGAAAAAATTCAAAAAAAAATTCAAAATTTTACAAATTTTTTTTTGCTGCCCGGACTGCCCCATGTCCCCTATTTTGAGCTTATTTGTTCATAACTTTTGTTTCTGGGCACCGAATGTGAAAAAAATTATATTCCCACAAAGCTCATTAGTTTTTCTATCTTCAAAAAACAGTTTCAAAAAATCATGACAAAATTTCAGCCCGTAGGTACCTGCTTGAAATCCAATTTGTCCCCTGAAGAGACAATAGTCCTTTTAGGGTTTAGGGTACAATTGCAAAAATTAAATGGAAAAGTTTTTAGAATTTTTTTGTTCTTCATTCTTAATTTGTGAAATCACCATGACAAAAAATACATGATAATTATAGGGTTTATAATACATTGAGATTACGAGAACTAAAAAAGATGTATTTTATAGAAGTTGCAAAATACACTTTTTATTAAATTTCACCATTAATATGGTGGTATTGTACAATATGTTCCACTAGAATGGAGAATGCGGTGCTAATATTTCGAACATACTTTTGCTGCCAAAGATATTTTATAAAATAACCATTGTAGTTTTTTATTGTGCCATATCGTGGTAAAGAATGTTATACTGCACTCCAAGTCCCTTCAATAGTATTAGTATGTGCGCTTGTATTTGGATCACGAAAATGTAAAGAATGGTTAACTATTTGATGAAAATAGCCCCCAAAATGCAATTGATCCATGCTATAGCCACTCCAACAATTGCTAATAATAGTAGTGCCACGCTCTATAGATTTTATAATTATCACTTCCGATGTTTCTGCCATTCAATTTGGAATACATGTTAAAAAAACGTTGTTGGAGCCACGCCCAAAACCCACAAATACCCATTGTCCTTCTACTCTTCTACCATAGTTATTTTTTCTTTTTTCCAAATTTGCTCTCATCAATTCACTATTTTTCCTATACCCGTAATTTTTTCCACATCTTCAGCATTGATGGCTAGTGCACAAATCTCTCTACAATAATTATACCAATCTATAGTCATATGGTAATCTTTGACCTCTACATGCACAAGTGCTAAAGTTTGACTTCTTTGAATAGCCCAACAATACATTAGAATAAGGGCTTGTTTGAATGTCAACTTTAATTTTGTAAACCATGTCCCCGATCTAAATGATTTTGTTTTCCTACAACCAACTTGCCTAACAATACATTAGAATAAGGGCTTGTTTGAATGTCAACTTTAATTTTGTAAACCATGTCCCCGATCTAAATGATTTTGTTTTCCTACAACCAACTTGCCTACACTGCCATACAAAACCATCCAAACACTTTCTCTCCCTAGCCTTACTCATGACCATACCACATGCTTCACAATCCATTCTATTCGGTATGAGTTGTAGATTTTGGGCAAAAGCTATACAACTTTCTACATTTTTAGTATTCTCCGTGAATTGATGCATGGAAAGGAATGCCATAGTAAAAGCAAAAGAGACAGAAAAAAACAATAAGGACAAAGGAGATAAAGTCAAAATAATAAGAGAAAATGAGACAATTAAGATAGTAAGAAAGGAGGTAGTCAAAATCCTCAAAGAAAAGATACAGTGCAAATAGTAATATAAAGAGAGAAAAGACTAATAATAGTAAGAGAAAAAGGAGATTGAAAATAATAAGTGAGAAAGCACAGTAAGAATTAACGCTTTTGTGATGACTTTTATTCAGAGCAAGTAAGGGCAAGCAATGACAAGTGTAGCAACGAGGAGCAAGCAACGGCCAACAATGGATTGCAAGGGGTAATGGGGAATAAAAGCAACGGAACAACAATCAATGAGGAAGGAACTGGAGAGCCACCACTCAACTACCGAAAGCCGTTCGTAAGCTTCCATTGGCTTTAGGAGTTCTTCTTGGAGTGGGGAAGGAAGAAAGAAGTGGGGAAGAAAGGAAGAAAGAACTCGGAGTACTTACTTCTTCTAAAAGTGTCCCTCGGGAGGTAGCATCATTTCCGGTTTAAATGCTTCTCAAGATCAATACTATTTCTTGAGAGGTTGGCCTCTTCAAAGGATTAGCATTCCAACATCTCCTTACTAAGTCCCTTACTCGAGGATGCACACTAGTTGGAACCTTTGGCCTTTTTCCCGAGAGGATAAGATCATACATAAATCTTCAAGGTTCTCTCTCAAAAAGAATTATTCCTGTCAAAATTTCAAAAAATATCATCCTATAGCTATAAACATCCATGGGTGGTGTAAACTTCATTGTATCTAGAGTACCCATTTTTAACTCAAGCAATATCTCTGGAGCTCGCCAAATCCATGATCCCCAGATTCCTTCAGAATCTTCATTACCTATGAGTGCATATGAAATTAAACCGTGGCTTCCTCCTTTAGAAAACTTCTCAAGGTCATGTACAAGCACATTTGTAGATTTCACGTTTCTATGAACCATACCAAACTCATGCAATTCCAGCATGCCTTTAGCAATTTGTAGCATGATATCTAAGGCCATTTCCAGTTTGAAAGGTGGACCCTTCTTCTTCCGCATCTCGAAATGGATGAATTCAAGAATATCACCCCAATATCTCTCATATACAAGTGCAAGCCTTCCATTCTTCAACAAGGTTCCACCAAGAGGTCGCAACACTCTCGACGTTTTTAGATTTGTAGCTTCAGTGTCCTTTGAATTGAAAAAGTGGAGCAATGGTTTGGTTATTGTGAACTCCCTTCTGAATGCCTTGATAATAACTAAGTGAAATTGGCCATCGTCTCTTTTCCATTCACCTTCAAATATAAGAGAATCAACTCTTCTTGCTATTATTTCCTTCATTTCTAGTCCACTTTCATTGAAGTCGAAAAAAAATGTCCCCATTTAATTTTCAACTCCTCGAATTTCTCCCACTGGCAAACATCTATAATTAGTCGAACATATTCAGTCCATCCATACATTAATTGTTCTACTTCAGTATCCAAATACTTCACAACTTTAAACTTTCAAATCATAGAGCACCAAATGTTGTTAAATCTCTCCATAGGGTAGAAAAACTAGACAGGAAGGTATGAAATATTCTCAAAAAATTACAAGTAGTATTTATGCATACTATGCATGAGCAAAATTGATGACCTATTTCTTGTTCTCTTCATTGTTTTTTCTTTCACATCTTTTATAAAAATGAATTGAAACAAGTATATCACTTGCAGCTCCTAGTAGTATAACTACACAATGCATAATATCTTAAATAACCATGATTTTCTTCAACAAAGGACACTTAAGAACCTTTAACTTTGTAGCTTTGTTGCATAAGGTTCTAATTGATATGGATTATTGGTTAGAGTTCACTACAGTGATGTTCATGAACTTAAATTTGATTGACCTAGTTTGAAGGTTTACACTCTCATGACTACAACAGTACAGAAAAAATATGCATCTAAGTTTACCACGAAGATCTTTGGGACAAAGAAAAGGCACCTTCCCTTCCAATGAACTGTGTAAGTTTTTTTTTTCTTATCCCAAGGCAAAATCCAAGGTTACTAGTATAGTGATTCTCTAGGAAACGGTCATTTAGACTATCATTGAGGTGCCTATGGTCACTTTTCAAGTAGAATCTATTTTAATTTGTATTAATTCACCATTTCACTCTTTATTCCCTTATCCTACAATTTCTGTCCATTATTGATGCTACTGACACAATGATGCAGTCCAATCCTACCTAGTACTATCTAGGGTGGGCAAATATTCGTGTAAATTGTCAAGGTTGGGCCATTTGTCAAATGCATGCTCTAGGACCTAATAACCATATTATATTATTTATAAATTATAAATTGTATTGCAGATTCTTTTTTTATATTTTTAATTTGTTTTATCCAAGGCGAATAGTTTGATACACTAATTAGCTACTTCTAATTACCAAATTAGTGCACAATGATAAATGGACAATTGGACACAGTATGCAAGGCATGCTCAGGTTATTAACATTCTTGATTTCCTTGGTCCTGATTGGTGCATTGTTAACTTGCTAGGTCTGCTTTCCCTCTACAGTTTGCTCCTCAAATTTTTCCAGTACTTGTATAAATTACCAAATTCTTTTGAATGCTCAGAATTTACACTCTTCTGTTAGGTTCTAATTATGTAAACTGGCTATTTCCTTCTTTGGTCCAACGCCAAATTGACCGAAGGACAGTAATCAAACTAAATCTCACAATTTGACTATACCATGTACATATTATAACAATCCAGTCAATCGATTTGACAATCCACTAGTTTGATGTAAATCTATATTGCTAATTTCACAATAAACTATATAGAATTGGTCTCAAAATAATTGATTAACCACAATCAATTTGACTTTACAACCACACTCCATCCGATCTACACAATGAGGCTTACAACAAATAACTCAATATAGTCCAAGTTCACAATTAACCGCTTCTCCAACAGCACCAAACAATTTGCTAGTTGGAGAATCTATCTCGGTAGGATGGCACTCATCTCCAACGAATTTGAGTCAAGATTTTCTGACAATTTGCCTAAATCAACTTACAATAATTAAAGAAAATCTAAACTAGACTATAGCTGCACATCTGCATCGGTTTATAGCCAAAGGAATAATTTCAACAATACAACAAACAACTTAATATCTTCTCCGTCAATTCACCACCCTTGTTTGACTCAGTCATCAACCAAACAAGTTATCCACAATTCATCAAGGGCTCGCTCCATTCTACCAATCAGCAATTCAACTTGCCAGGTCAATTTGTCAATCTGTCATAACGCTCTCCTGATACTATGGTGTTATCACAACTAAATTTAATTGACAATTGATAAATATACACACGTCATCGCACATTACACAGTTCACAAACACACACTTCATTTCCACACTCACATCAATCAATTAGACAATGCACAATTGCCAAATACACAATTTTACAAATTAACAATCAACTAAAGGAATACACTAATACAACAATGGACAATGAACCATAAACATTTGATAGATTTGAATATGAACTAAAAAAGAAAAAGACAACTTGACTAGACTATAGGTTCTTAGGTTGATGACAACTTGTCCTATTTTTTATTTTAAGTCAAGTAGCCACTCTTCCTATCTTGCCAAGTTGCCCTTTTAGAATTTAAATTAGGTTCTTTTTTCACATTTATGTGAATTATCTAACAATTTGCCTCTTCATACGAGTAACAAAACATTAAAACTAAAATAAAAAGAGGCAAATTATCAAAATAGCACTCGGCTAAAAATTTCTAAGTGTAAAAACCGCGATCGTGATTCAATCTTTTGCATTTTCTTACAAATTTCGAAGAAAGCAGGTCTACGCAAGGGAATAGGATCCCAACATGTCGATATCAAAGATGCCAGCCCTCTTGTACATTTAGAAGGAAGCCGCGGTCTTGCACCAGAGGAAATTCTTTTTCGCAACTCAGATAGGCCCAAATTCGAATCGTGGGGAACTTCTGCACCCAATATATATGAACACGTCAAAGCGAAGCTGTAAACATCAGCTAGTTGCATCTTGGATTCAGCCCTTCCCCTTGTCACTGAACTTGAAGCATGTGACGCTTCCACAGCTTCTAAATCTGGAAACATTTCTGCCCACATGTTTTCAGAATCCTCAGTGGATGAGCCTAAGAGGTCTTCAAACAATTCGGGTGCTTTCCATTTCAAAATCTGCAAACATCGTGCTTGGGGGGACACCAAACTTGTGGACCTCTTCTTGGTTTCAGTCAGACCAAAATCAGCTACCTTGACCCACATCAAACTTGACTCTGAATCCACTAAGACATTGTTTGGTTTCAGGTCACCATGCGCCAATCCTTGGTCATGCACATATTTCATGCCCTTAGCAATTTGTGAAATAATGTGGATTGCCTCACGCAACGGGATTGGGACAGTACTTGAACTAAAGTTCACCTCAGCTCCGTACCTCATTGCCTCCTTTCTCTTTTGGACCACACTGAAAAGATCGTACTTCATGTGGTCCATGACAAGTGAACAGCTTCTTCTGTCAACTGTCCAACCCAAAACCTTGACGATGTTTGGATGGTCAAGTCCCACCAAACGAGCTGCTTCGTACTCAAAGACACCAGCTGGAACTGCTGGAAAGGCTTTTCTTGTGAGCAAGGAGATATTTTTTCCTCTTAACCATGTTGCCTCATAGATGATTCCAGAGCAACCTTCACCCAAAAACCGGCCGCATTTCAAATCACTGGACTTCACTCCCTTGTTACGAGCTAGTTTTGTAATCAGAAGGTATCCCTGATCGATGAACCATGCCCAAATGCTGAAAAACGGCTCCTGATACATTCAAGCAATAGTCGCTCACATGAGTCACAATCTTTGCAATGCATAAAACCCAGTAGGTATCGCTAAACCCTAAACACCCTAAACCCTAAACCAAAGGTTTCAAATATATTATACACTATTTCCTAGATGAAATTTTGATTGCAGTGGACTTCAAAATGATGACTCACCAGAAACCAAAAGACGGCATAAAGCTTACGAAAAATGTTGAAGAGGTTCTTGTACCGGGGTGGCAACTCCTGTAAAATATGCAGGGGGTTTGAGAAGAGCAAAAATTTAGCTAAATACTTCAAATTTGATAACTCATTATAACATTAGAAAAAAAGCTTTTGATAAAGCTTTTACAATGAAAAGATAGGATTTAGATTTCTAATAAATTTCAATACCTTGTCTAAGAAAGCCCAATTCTAGTAGTACTTGTTCCACTTCATGTCACACAAAGAACATTAAAATCTTGAAAGTGAGATCTTTCTATTTTAAATCTAATTCTACCAACTACTTTTAATAATAGCATTACAAAAAATCTTGGACCTCGGAGAGGGTTGTGAGTTTGAATGGTAGCAATGTAATTATAATGAAAAAAATATTAAATAAAAACAAAAAACCCGAATCTAACAAGGCAATACTAGTGCCCTATTATATTGGCAAGTTCAAAAATAAAATGAAATAAAATAATCCAAAATTTATTATTATTAATTTTTTAAAATTAACTTTTATTTTCTTATAGTTGCACTGCGGATGAAAGTCAAAGAGCCTTTTACAGGGTTTTTCCTAATGAGTTTTAGGTGGCACTTTTGCAAGACTCATAACATGATCAAGATTTGCAATGTCCATGTCTATGTCCATAATACTATTATTGTCCAATTTCAACTTTGTAAAAATAATCAATGAGTTTAGTTCTTGCAACACATAGGCAAACTAAATGCCAATTGATTAAATGCCTCATTAAAGTAATTAGGTCACTTAGATGGTAACATGAATATTAATATACAAATCCTAAGGCATAAATAGTTGAATAAAGTGAATGCAATAATGAAGTTTGATAATTGACATTCCTAGAATGATCTTTTTAGAAGATAATTATGAAATAAAAAATTGAAAAAAAACAAAAAAAAACTAGGGGATATGATTGGTCCAGGATCCAATTCAAGAAAAATCTCTTCTTATAGGCTCTTAAAATGACCTTTGAGTGCCCAAAACTAATATGATTGGTATAAAAATTATACCGTTTAATTCTTCTCAATGTCTTCTTTCCTACTATGGACTAGATAATGTTCAAGAGCATTATGGGACATCATAATGCCAAGTCCAATAGTTCATCACAAACATCCGTGTATGTACTTTTTGCAAATCTAAAGGTGTAGAAAGAGGGTTTGTGTTGTGAGTTGTAATGCTTTTCTGACTATCCTATACAATGGTGACAAATCTGCCTTTAAAACCTGATTTGACATTATGATCTCATAACCTACATAATGAAAAGCAGGTTCCGTTCTTATGGATTAGAAAAGTAAAGAAAACACCTGCCTCAATATAGGGAGTTGGCACCCTGGGTCTCTGGCTCTCATCCACAGCTGCATCTATATCTGCATCTAAAGCTGCATCTAAAGCTGCATCTAAAGCTGCATCTAAAGCTGCATCTATATCTGCATCAAAAGCTGCACCTATATCTGCATCAAAAGCTGGATTTAAAGCTGGACCTATATCTTCCATAGCCTCCTCAACGTTAAGACTTTCCGCAAGCAAACCAACCTTCGAGAAGTTATGACAGAAACTCTCATAGACTACAAACGGCGATCAGACTTCCCCTACTTCCATAGCTCCAATTTCATTTCTACGACCCAAGAACCCCACCAATAACCCAGAGTGTCCTCGATCAGCTGACTTCCGTCCATCAGCGCGCATGCTTCCTAGATCCATCTTGCGATCGATACCAACGCTGTCACTCTGATCCCGTCCCTGGCAATTCAAATAATCCTTGAATCAGAACGGACAGAAATAAGCTCCGCTCAAACAGCAAAGACAAGCTTAAAACATTGTCAAGCTTAAGTGATCTTCAAATCCCAGTCTCCGCTCACAGTGAGACCCACACGTACTAGACAGTACCTCACACTTGCAACATTCTCTGCATCAAAATCTCACGCGCGTCAAAACCTAACTGAACTGGTGCTCTCGCATGATTCGATCATACCAGGAGCTTGGTTTCCAAAGTCGCGCAAGAAGAATTGCCAGCGGCACGCAGGAGTACAAGGGCGCAGCACAGGACACGGTAGCAAAGCCTGCTGCGAGAATCAGTATTCGGCGGTATTACCTTTCTAAGCTTAGTATTCTTCCACAGCCCAGAGTCAAAGTTTGCTATTCAGTTTAGAACAGCTATGGTTGCCGTGTGATCGACTCTAACTGAAGCCAACTTGCTTCCGTCACTGTACACCACTTGCTTGACCCTGGAACCGGGCTGGTCACCGGGCTGGTCACTGTGGAAAGCCGGACGTTAAACACCCCCCCTCGAGCAAACTGTTAGTGGGTCCACCTTGGCAGGTGGCCCCTTCCCTCCAGGCCGGCCCCATCCTGACAGCCCGGCTCTAACCCAAGTCTCCCCCTTCCACCCCGGGCCAAGTCATCCGCCCTGTCAACCCAGGCCTGTGAGACCTCTCTCCTCCCGGCGCTCCAGAAGTCCAGATCATCTTCCCAGACCACCAAAGGCATATCGATTTTGGATAGGTAGAATTTATTAATTCATTAGTATTTTAGAGCCATGAGGAAATGAGGAAATTAATGAAGGTAGAAAAAACATGGGAAGTCATCTTTTGTTCTCAATTTTGAAAATTTAAAAATTTAAATTAAATTTGAAATTAAAATGTGTTAATAGTTTACTAGGACATTGTCATCATTGGGATTAAGAATTTTTAATTTCTTGTAGAAGCTCTTTACAAATTAGGTTTTTTTATTCAATATTTACTTTTATTTTATAAATTTCTTAAGATGAAGATGAAATTTTTTGGGTTAAAAATTTTTACATATGTTTTCAATCCATTTTTCAACATATTAACAAATTGCACAAGTTATAGGACATACATGTTTTTTTGAATAATGTTGAAAGGCAAGACTTCAACTTTTAGAAGGGCTACAAAAGCTTACAATTCTATGTTTTAGCATATTTAACTTCCAATCTACAAAGATATTCATTTATAAAGTTTGAAACAATGTATTTGAACAAGTTAACCCTTGAACATCGAGGGATAACCCTAAAAATCTTCATTTTGTAAAACCGTGTGAATCATTGGATTAAAAAATAGCAAAAGCACCTATTGGAAGTCATAATACTATAGGAGATATTTCCTTTCAAAACCCAATTCCTAGGATGAATAGTTACACTTTCATCCTACATTCAAACATTCCTTGTCATCCATCGGGGGGGGCATTTATGTCAATGTTCAAGGGTTAACCAAGGACACTATGGTTGAATCTCTAAAAAAAAATTTCAAGGACCATTAATACATTTAGAAGTAATTGAAATGCATCTCAAACTTATGGACAGACGGATTATTAACAAATATCATACTGATTCAGTGCCTTCATCATTACGTACTATAATCACATCAATTATATGCATTTTAACACACTAAATCAGTGCGAAAACAATGAATATCAGTAGCGTACAGTTTATATACTTTAACTATACAATTGTTGTGTCAAAACTACACAACAATTATACAGTTAAAGTACATAAACTGTACGCTATTGATATTCATTGTTTTCGCACTGATTTAGTGTGTTAAAATGCACATAATCGATGTGATTATAGTACGTAGTGATGAAGGCACTGAATCAGTATGATATTTATTACTAATCCGTTTGTCCTTAAGTTTGAGATGTGGATTGATACATCCAATTTGGTATCCAAAATCGATATGTCTGGACTTTTGGAGTACTGGGAGCAGAGAGGTCTGAGAGGCTTGGGTTGGCTGGACGGATGACTTGGCCCGAGCTGGAGGGGGAAGACTTGGCCCAGGCTGGAAGGGGGAGACTTGGGCCAACTGGCAGGATGGGGCCGGGTTGGAGGGAAGGGGCCACCTGCCAAGGTGGACCCATTGACAGCCCCCCCTTTTTGTTCGAGGGTGTGTGTTTAATGTCCAACTTGTGGAAATCATCCTTCTTGTTACCGAGGGAATCATTTGCTTAAAAAAATCCAATAGCAGTCATTGGAAGTCAAACTAAGTTATTCCGCAAGACCTTTTCCTTTTCACACAAAATTCCATTCTATCTTGTATGGAAGGATTCTCTATCATCCACCAAATATTTAGTGTCTGTAAAGATGTTAGAAGGTTAATCCCTTAGCACTTCAACATCCCAAATTTGGATGATGAATAGAGAGGTTTGAAGGGCTTTTTTAATTTTAAAACTTCTCATTCATCTAAAGCAATGTATGACTGTAATCCTATAAGTCCTAAAGCATGATTTTAAGCCATTCTCCACTTTTGAGTAGGACCTTTCCTAGTGCAATATTTTTTGGATTCTTGTGAAATTTTTATAATAAGTGTGTTTTATTACTAGTTGGATGTTTAGAAAATTTGAAACCGCGGGCCCGGGCTTGCCCATGACCCGCTTGCACGGCAGGATGCGTTGTCCAGGGCGCGTTCCCTAGTACCACTTGTAGCCACTGTGGACTCACTGTTGATAAAGCTTTTCACTCAACGTTCGTCCAAGGGACGTTTTGGGTCCGCCGGCGCGTTTTCGGGTTAAGATATTTCCATCAAGACTTTTCAGCTTGCAAGTTGCTACGGATGATTCCATCTCTGACTGTACTGTACAGTTCATGCACTCCTTGATTGTTACCGATGATTCCCCCAATTACTAAAATGTTAGTACAGTACTGTACTGCTTTGTAGCACCACTTGTTGCACTATGGACTCGCTGTTGGTGAAGTTTTTTTTCTCTTGTGGCCATGCCCGAATTAAACTTACAGTAAGTTAGTCATTAATGCAACCTTGCAGCGAGTAGTGGTACCCTTCCCCACCATCGGACTCCCGTGCTTTGCTGCAATTCTTGCTCGTCTGTAACACATCCACTGACTAGATGGTTATGCATTCCTCGCGATGTATGCACTGCCTACTCTTCAGAGTGACTAGCATTTGAACTTTTACTGGAATTAATGTGGAGCCTCGCTCGCTTGGGTTTCTAATGGTTTGTCGTCACTGAATTTAGATTGGTACCTGTTTTTCGTGTCTGATGTTTACACACCCGGGTTTGCTCGTTTGCACATACCTACACTTGATCGAAGCTGCCAATTATTTGCCATGCTTTCCAGAACTTATAGCTGGCAGTTGAGTTGTGGTTACCGGTAGAAGGCTGGCTGTAAGCTTGTCAAAATGGGTGCGATCTACTTTGAGCTCGCCCCGTGGTCCTCTATGAGGTTATGCCTCCAACTGGAGGAAACGTTTCCCGACCTTAGAGGATGGCAAGTGGAGCTCATGAAGCAGCTATGCTTTGTTGCTTACAACTACGAGATCTACGATGTTGTCGGTATTGAGGGGTGGCTCCGAACGACCGTTTCCGTGCTGAATCCCTGCATTTTCTCTGAAGGAAGCGCCGAATGCGATGTGATGAGGAGAATTGCAAAGCACTGTAGCACCAATACCGCACGTGAAACGTATTGGAGCGAACTGCAAGAGCTCCATCGTGAGCTTGTGAGGCGAGTGAAGATTCACAGTAACATCATTCCTCGGGAAGCATACCGAGAGAAGCTCAACGAGGAGCTACGCCGACAACAACACGGCTCATCTCCAGCGCCAACGTTTCGCAGGGAGTTTTATCCCATTGGCGTCCTGGTGGACGCAGTAAAGGAGTCGACATCGACCTCGGAGAAGACGAAGGAATGGAGAAGGAACGGCGGTCAGTGTGTCCTGATGAGCTACTTGCACACACTGAATGTTCCACATATGGCACCAAGGGCTCGCCTCCGAAAGGTGAAGGCGAAGGAAGTAAGCACCACTATGACAAATCTCCGTGGAGCTGTACAGGAGGTTTCTTGGCGCAATGGCATCTACGCCAGGAAATTGTTTCACAAGGTCTTCACTCGCAAGTTCGAGACAGAGCGCGACGTTGCTCTCCGGGTCTCTCATCCTCACGTCATTCGCCCTATCGGTGAAACCTTGGACGTGGGGGGCAATCCTTGTTTGCTCATGGAAGTGCTTGGGGGCAATCTTCACAGGCTTTTCATTCAAAGTGATTTTGCACGCAGTGAGAATTCTCTCGTCGAAGATCCTGTGGAGTCCGTCGACGTGTTGCTGCAAATCGCCAGGGGTTTGAAATCGCTACATGACGCGCATGTGGTGCACGGGGATCTCAAACCTCAGAACATCCTTTTCAGTCATTTCGAAATCTCGGAAGATGTCCGGCATTTTCTTGTCAAAATCGCGGACTTTGACGAGGCCCAGGTCATCTCCTCGCCGGGGGATTTCAAACCAAGCTGTGGATCCTCTCGGTACGCCGCCCCTGAAGTTCTCAAGTGGACGCGGCTTCAAGTGAAAGATGTTCCGTTTTGTGACCCTGAGGAACTCGACGTCGACAGTTTGCCCTATAAACTCGACATCTACGGTTTCGGTTGTGTCGCTTATGAGGTCTTGACAGGGCGAGGGGTGTATGGTGTCGATAATTTTGGTAGGGAGAACATAAGGAAGGTGGTGGAGGGCACTTTGACCCCAGATTGTTGCACCGAACAACGCAATCGTACTGAATGGGAGGAAAAGAAAAAGATATATCCTCGTGGTTTGATGCGTTGCTTGGAGAGCTGTTGGGCATTAAATCCCTCGGAGAGACCTTCCTCGTCAGAACTTTGTCAAGTGCTGGAGGAATCCAAGGCCGAAATGCAACGTCGGGTGAGCTTCTGTCCAGTTGACATTTTCAGTCATCACGTATGTCCTTGTCTAGGGTCCATGCATTGCTGTTACGCCATCATGTGAGTGCCAATACCTGAGAATTTTATTAAGACACTTTGCTGCATTTAACATACTAATGCCATGCTAGAGCACCCTAAACCCTAAGTGTAGAGGACCATTCCCTGCCTTGTAAGGTAACTACAACATTTGTTATGCTTAGTGGGGTTTGAGATTTACTATGTAGTGAAAAGATGCAACCCCCCCTCCCCTTGCCTCCCCCCTCATTTTTTATTTAAAAAAATTTCAGACCATGGATCTTCTCAAAGGAAAAAGAATAAAACCAATCTTCATGCCATTAATTTGGGGTACAAATACGTATATGAAAACAAATATGGATACAGAATTAGAATACGAATAAGGACACGGATTCAAAATACAGATATAGATACTTGTACAGAAGATGGATAATATACATGTACAGAAGACGGATACATATACATAATACAGATACAAATACAGAAAATATATGATAAATATGAATATGAGTACGAATACAAGCACAGAAGATGTATACATGTATTTACTAAAATCCCATATCAATTGTATCATCCAATGTCAATCTCAAATTACGAATTAGGTGGGGGGTTGTTGAGGGTTTGGGTGAGGTCGGAATTTGGTTTGGATTTGGATTTGGGTTTGGTTGGTGGGTTGAGTTGGGATTTGGGTTGGTGGGTTAGGTTGGATTGGAGAATTAAAAAATGTTTAATTTGGATTGGCAGGGGAATTTAAAAAATAATAATAATTTAGGTGGGTGGGTAAAACCTCTGCCTCACTATTCACTCAAAAGACAGGAACTATAACATTTACGAAGGACAAATTGAAGGAAACCCTAAGTGTAGTTTGCTGATGGTTTCTACCTCCGGGTCCTCTACAGTACAATCCAGCCTCATGCTAGTGTGTAATAGGTCAGACGTCTTTCACAAATGGGAATAATTAGCTTATTGCTAGAATGACTTCCTTGACTCTGTGTAGCTCTCACTACTGATTTTCTGTAGTTCACTGAACCATTTCAAATGCCACTTAGCTCGAACCCCCATTGACGGTTCTTCTAACAGAAATCCGAAATCTACAGATGGCACGGAAGAAGAGAAGAAAATATGTACTCTGGAACTTCCTTGTTCCAAGTCTCATCGCCTTCATTTGTTTCACTGCCAGTTACATAGATGCTGAGAAATTCCGAAATTGGTTAGAGAATCTTCCAAGTCTCATCGCCTTCTTTTGTTGTTTCGCTGCCAGTTACATAGATGCTGAGAAATTCTGGAATTGGTTAGAGAATCTTTATGTCGTTACAGCGGCTGTGGCGCTGGTAGGTTTTGTATGCATCTACTGCCACAATTCTTTAGGGAAATTAAAGGGATGTTGAAGCCATGGCTTGTTTCTAGAATGCAATTCAATCAAGGATGAAGTTTGAATCTCGCCATACATTTTTGACGGAGCCAGGTGGATTCGATGTATGTTTGAGCCTCTTCTTGTGTAAACCTTGCTAATTGGTAACTGAGCTCTCTTAGTAGCCAGTTGTTTCCAATCAACAGTCAGGGACCTGTTTTTTTCTAGCAATCAGAGTAAGATCAAATAAAATTGCGCTGCGCTTTGTTCAGTCGCAGGCACCGGGAATTTCTACTGACCAGACCTCACATTTTTCTAATTTGCTTGAATGGTTACTGAGGGCCCAACCGAGCAGGAATTGGCTTTTTTTTTCGTCTCTCCTCCGCAATTTTGAAAAAACATGCTTGTGATATCTGTATTGAAGATTTCTTGCAAAGGTCTGCATTGCAAATCTTGCTTTTCTAGCGTTAACCCTTAACCCGTGAGTGCCTAGAGCAAATTCAGTGAAATCCAAACCTTATCAACTTCAATCCGCTCAAGCTTTTTCTTAAGAAGAGATCCACATAATCCAACTCTACTGATTGGTAGTCAAAAGAGACCTAGAGGTATGGAGAAAAGGACATGTCCTTTGACCGTACTACTCAAAAGATTATAGTAGTCAAACAAGAATGTTTTTCAAAATGGAGAGGCCAAATTTTAACCTTTGGGGCACTTAGGGGGTAACCCAAAAATGACAACAAGGCCATTTTGTGGTGTTTGGATGGCTTTTAGATGAGCCAAGAAAGAGATTTGGGATGAACCAAAAAGAGATTGGATGCACTTTTTCATCCATTTTCTTCATGTTGGCCTTTCATGTTGAGTTATAAAGAGTGTCCAATTGAATTTGTAGTCTTTCTAGTGTTTGTTTTCATGTAATTGAGAAGTTAATAAAAAAAAATGGATCACCAAATATGGTTGTTCTAGTGTACTTTGGGAAGTTGTTGCTACTTTCTCTAAATCTGAAATTTCTCCACAAAAATGATATTTTTTGAGTTTGAGCCCAACTAATAAAATGAAGGTCATCTACTCTGGTTTCTACTCCAATTGGAATTTTGAAAAAAATTGAATATTGAATATTTTATTGCAATTTGAACTTTGGATGTATTTTCAATGTCTCCTTTATTCTAATTTTAGAATGACACAGAAATTGAGTTCATACCATGATGTTCATCTCTATAATATGTACACATGGTGAAATTTTCAGATTTTTTGAAATAATTTTCTATTTGATGTGGTTTTTCTTCATTTTATCTTCTAAAATTCTCAAAAAATTCAATTTTTCACAAAAAAATCTAGGTTTTTGGTGAAGTGAAGAAGACATGTTGTTTCATCTATGAAAAATAAAGATAAAAATCTTTGTGCATATGTAGTTGCAAAATGGCAACAAACTAAGCAATGGACAGTGAGGCTTGAAATCAATGGTCATAAGTCCATCATTTAGGGGTTAAAGGGGGACAGGGTGACTTTGGAAATCATCAACTTTTATGACCTTGTGAAGCATTGGCTTAAAAAATTGTAAAAGCACTCATTGCAAGACAAACTTTTGTAGAAGACCTTTATAAAACTACAAGGATGAATAATTGCACTTCTGTCCTACATAGAGACATCCTTTGTCATCTCTGCCTCAACGTTTAAGGGTTAAAGGCTATCTGATATGAACCTCAAGTTATTATTTGGAGAGAATCGTATTGGAAAATCACTTTGGAAATTCATTGGAAAAAATTGTAGAAATTTTAGCAAGTACGGAGTACTACGTTCTGCATACAGGAATTAAGTAGATGCACTTCAATCATTAAATAACACCTAATAACCACTTTATTTTTGGAATTTATTTCAAGGTGAAGAAAGTCTCGATCGAAGTATCAATAACTCGAATTTGAAGCGCCAAAACGATACATTGTCCAAAATGATTCCACAGCAGTCTAGGCTTCTAGGCTCCAGAAACCACTCCAAACACCAGGAATGTGTCCCCTGCCTCATCACCATAACGCTAATTCTCATCCCTAATTTCTACTCTAGATACCCAATTCTAAACTAGTGTAAAGCCGTGGGTCGCGTGATCCAAATTTCTTCTCAACTTGTGCACGAACACTTTTCACATCCTCCGAGTCACAAGTATGGTGATCCTGACTTCAATTCGGAAAGACAAATATTCATATACCCCTAGAATCAAAACCTTTGCTGGAAGTCCAAGTTGGCACCTACCGTTGCTGGAAGTTCAAATACTTGATCCCGATAACGAACACCCCAGCAAAGAGGACCGTAAATACCACCGGCATAGCCACAGCAGGACCCAGCATATGTTGGCTCATTCCGAACGTCTTCTCCACGTAGTCCTTCACCATCACGACCCCTTCACCGCCTGATATGGCCATTAGGCTTGTCACGTCTCCAAACTGGGTGATGATCAGTCCATACACTGTCCAAGCCACTGGACATGCCCAGTAGTACCATGCCACCCATGCGGGCATTTGCTGCAGGCGCTCAGTCACACACAGTTTTAATTACTAGCCATATATGCCAGGAAAAATTGTGGTTTCGGGAAGTGGGAAGGAAAGAAATTGCTCTATTTCAGCACTATTTGGAAGGCTCTAGTTTTTTAGGGTTTAGGGTTTATGTAATTCTCCAGGTTGGACTGAGGAGGCTTCCAAAGATTGGCAGCACTTGCGTTTGAGAAACTGACTTCTAGAATCTAGTGTAGGCCACTTTATAATGAGGAAGTTCTTAACTGATCCTGTCATCTTCCATTCGCCTGTTTAGAATTGAATGTCTTCATGACAACGCTATTCATGCACACGACTGGTTCAATGACTAGTAGAGCACCCCATTTATTCGGAAATCCATATTAGATAGAGAAACTCAGTTCGAAAAACTTAGAATGAATTTTAGATATCAAGCTACTTTCCGTGCAAAGTTAGCACTTTGTTTGCATTCATGGTCTGTTGGTCAGTTTTCCAGCTTCGTAGAGCCTGCCGTCATTCATCCCCACAAGGCTAAGACCCTAAACATATATGTAAGAAATGATTGAATGACTGAATGCTAAAAGAGAGTGTGAAGCGCATGTGCTTACAGGTTTGAAGATCATGAACCCGGAGAAGAGGTTGAAGATGGAGTAAAATCCAGCGGCCAGGATGGTAGCCACTTGATAATTGGGCGTGATGGCCACCGCCATCATGCCGTAGAAGGTAAAGTACAAGAGAGTGAAGAACAAGACGAATGTGTAGTAGAAGAATTTCAGACCCGTCCACTGCAAGCTCATCATCGAGTAGGTGATGACGGCGTAGAGAAGCGTTTGGACCAGACAGTAGGGCACTTCGATCAAAACCTGCGCAGCGAGTCGGTTGAAAATTGGTGAGTCTTGATGTGATTGAACTTAATTCATGAAATCATGAGTATTCATGTTGATATCTCAACAGGTGCCAGAAGACAGGCATTCAAGAAGAAGAGCTGCATTGTAAGCCATAATCACTCTATTATTGTACTCAATTTTCCAAGAATTCTTGTCCAAGAGTGTCGCAATTTTGGCGCTCTGAACTGCACAAACATAAAGAAATTGACCTTGAATGAATTGAAAAAGCATACTAACTAAATCTAGAGCCCGGTTGCGGAAATTGCACATCCTTTGGTGCTTGCACACGAAAACGTGTATATGCACTATTTTCCACAATTAAACCCTGGCTACGATTTTTGACCTGAATCATTATTAAGCAGATTACGTGGGGAGGTGTTGCGAGTCCGTACCTGGGCAATGGCATAAGGAATGGCGGAGTACATCCCCGCAGCTTGCTCTCGGTAGAAGATGGTTCTCTCAATAGCGACCACCGGCTGCACGTTGGCGGAGTTGTTGACACCGAGGAAGAGCACCGCAGCGTACATCGCTCCCAACACGCTGAACAGACTCGTTTGGTCGGATCTGCACGCACTCCACAGCCGCATCTCAGTAGAGTACAGGATTTGATCCCTAAACGGACCAAGAAGCCCAAATTAAGATTCTGTCATGCTTTCGTAGGTGTTTTTGAGTAGATCAAATCCGGAGCTTTCTTTTGTCAATTTTTTTTGTCTAAACCAACACAGCCATTCTTCTTCCCTGATTCTAGTGCTATAAAATTTGACCCATTCTGAATTACATTCTTCCCAATATGATCAATCAAATTGTTCATTCTAAAACCGTGATCAAGGAACACAAATTGTACCACATGTTCTTTTTAGCGGTATTGAGTAGGGACTTCCTTATGTCTGATTGTAGTACTTAACTTTTGACCAAATCATGCAATGCTCTTCCCTATTTCTGGTGACATAAAATTTGGCTCCATCTACATTAAAATTCCCCCAATATGATCAATCGAATTGGCCATTATAAAACCAAAACCCTCCACATCTTCTAGGGATCATTCTTCATGTTCTTAGCATTTTTGCTTACATCACACGGGACTCCCATTTTTACAACTTTCTTTTTAGTTTAGACCAAAATATGTAACGCTCTTGCCTTCTTCTGTAGTCATAAAATTACCCCCATCTGAAATCACATTTTTCTCTGTACAAGCAATCGAATTAGTCATCTCAAAACCATAAACCCTTAAAGCAGACGACTTCAGGGACGAAGGTCCTTACATATTCTCTCCAACGCCCCAATACATGGACCCGAACAGTAGCGCAGTAAGAAACGTAAACAGAAACCGGACGCAATTATAATCCGGACTCCTCCAGTACGTCCAATGCTGCTTCCACAAACAGGCTTTAGTTTGCATCCAAAACGACTGCGAGTATTGACTAGGAAACGTCAAGTCTTTGGCTCCTCGTTGCGGCGCACTCAAATTCTTCACGACCTCCTTGTTGCGCCGGAACAGCGCCGAGTTTTGGTAAATGTCCGCGAAGTCGATGTCGAGTTCCGCCTCCACGGATGCGCTCGTCGCCTCCAGCATCCACATCGCAGGGTTGTAGCCTGGAGTGTATCGGGGAACGCCGGGAATGCACTCGAAGTAGTTGATGAGGAGCTCTGAGTTTTTGCCTAATGGGCCCATGTATATCACGCGACCGCCTCGCTTCATTAATAGCATCTGAATCACGATCAAGCACGGGGTTCGTGAGTGGAAACAACCTCCAATTCGATCGTTAGTTCAATGGTGAATTGAATTTAACTCTGGCACAATAGTCTGTGCTGTGCTGAAAATAAGGGCTTTCGAGTACTACTGGAATCTGGATTGCTTAGCGAGGTTCTATCAGCAACGTGTTTTGCAATATGCAACATTTTGGAACAGGCTTGAGCAACGTCGTTTTACAAACATGCAAACTTTGGATCATGCTTCAGCAAACATGCAATGTTTTTCACCTCCAATGTGTTAGTTTATTGAATTTCACTCTCGCAAAAATATGAGTGTTGAAAAGTAGGACTTTATTCAATCGATAGTTAGGGATCTGAACAGGAATGTGGATCTGGTAGTGGAAGTGGAGACGGGTCGCTTACCTCATCGAAAGCTTCGAAGATATCAATGCTGGGCTGGTGGATGGTGCACACCACGGTGCGCCCAGTGTCCACCGTGTTACGCACAGTGCGCATCACGATCGCAGCTGCGCGGGCGTCGAGTCCGCTCGTGGGCTCGTCCATGAAGATGATGGACGGATTGGCCACAAGCTCCACGGCGATGGTGAGCCGCTTCCGCTGCTCCGTGGACAAGCCGCTCACGCCTGCCAGACCCACCAGCGCATGCTCCAGCGGCTTCAATTCCACCAGATCCATCACTTCCTCCACGAATTGCTGTCACAACGACAGGATCCAAATGTTAGCGCCAAAATTCCAGTGCACATGCCACAGTGTGATGTTCAAGTCGCAGAAATTATTACTACCAAGTGCTTAGATGTTTGACAGTTATCCAATTGAAACTATAGATCTAATTCAGAAGAGCGTCTCAAACTGCTCCAGGTCCACAATGAGCATCTCAAATTGCTTCAATTTCTAGTTCAGAGTCCTCGGAGCTCTAGAATCCGGGACAGGTGCTAGTTGCTCTGAGATTTCACGCGAGTGTCTCAAACCACTCCAGTTCAGATTGTTGTTTTCTGAGCATCTCGAATCGCTCTAGCTTCTACTTCAGAGTCCTTTTCTGCAACCTCGGAGCTCTGAAATGCGGGATCTGAGCTTTTACGTGAGTATTTCAAACCACTGCAGTCCAGCATTATTATTTTTTGAGTGTGCATACTGACCGTGCGCGTGCGTGGGATTTCAGACGGCAGTCTCAGCCACGCCGAGAACAGCAGCGACTCCCTCACCGTCACCTGCGGCGAGTGAATGTCATTCTGCTCACAGTACCCCACCACTCTTGCAAACGTCTCCTGCACCTTCACAAAACCACCCACCCGTATCTCCCCTTGAACTTCCCCCCCAGTTTTCCTCCCCGCTAAAACATCCATAAACGTCGTCTTCCCCGCTCCACTCACACCCACCAACGCCGTCAACACCCCGGGACGAAACGCCCCCGTCACTCCACACAACAACTGCAGCTTCGCCTCCATCACGCCCTGCGCTTTCATCTCCGCAGGTGTGGGCACAAAATATTTTATATCATTAAATGAGAGGGACAGGGACTTGAATGGCATGATCATTCCTTTTTTAACTCTTCCGCTCGTCGTCGGCCATTCTTGGGCGAATGTCGCATCGGAGAACATGCTACTGGGATTGGGAGGCTCGTTTTTGTTGTATGAGACTTGAAGGACGTGCTCATGGAAGGCTCCGTCGTTTTCGTAGGGGTTGTAATCTTTGGAGCGAAGGGGTCGTGGGGTGCGAGGCTTGGTGATGCGGGTGGAGACAACGATCTCGTGGTCGCCGGTGCGGGTTTCGATCTTTTCTGCGAGAGCTGTTTCGGAGATTACGGCTTGCGGCTTGCCCAAGGCTGTGCACGCATCCATGAATTCGCGGTTAGTGGAAAGCAATCGTCATTGAAATCTCGGAAAAGGAATACTAGGAAATGGTAATCAAGGACGTGAGTATCAATCAAGGATTTCTGATTATGGTGGCCTACATTGCAACTGATGGACGTGACTATGTAAACTTATTAAGGGCAGTTTACAACCGAAAGCTCATTCCTCTAAATTTTTTAATTTGGTAACTTATCTGCAAAATCCAATTTGGGGGCCTCAAAGATCACATTGTGTTCTTATTGCTAAACTTCAGAACTCAGCACCAAAATGTAACCTTGAAGGTGAGTTTGTGCAGTCAGATTCTTGAGGGGGTAATAAGTAGAGCAAAGAAGAGCTAACGTTAAATGAAATGGATAACTAGACGGATCTCGAGCGTTATCAAATTCATGATACTCTTGAAGCAAGAACATCCAAGAGGGCAATCACATTACATGCAGCAATATAGATTAATTAAAAATTTAAAACCCTCTTGCTCTTAACCAAAAGAAAACTGGAGACATCTGCATATTAGACTAGGACTAGTCAACTGAGAAGGATGCTTGGATTCTAATCCTCCTCCTCCTCCTCGACACAAATTGACATTACGAACATTGGCATTACAACCATTGGCAGTAAACGAAAGAGCAAGAACGAGAATGTGAAGTCTTACGGTTGAGGTACGACAGCGAGATCGTGTACACGAAGTTGAAGAGAACGGTGAACCCCACGAGCGCCGCCACTCCAATCCAGTACCACAGCGCGTCATGCTGGATGCCGAACTGATCCAAGACCTTGTGTCCCAGCGAGTAATGGTGGCGGTCCAGTGCGTCCCAGCGAGGGGCCAGAAACTCGTTTACACTGATGGCGCGCACAGCGTAGGCCAAGGGCGAGCTCCAGTAGCCCCAGAGCCACCACAGCTGGATCTTGGTCTTGGGAATGATGAAGCCCGCCAGGAGGATCACCACCATGAGCACGAAGCTCCCGCCCGTGTTGGCCACCACCATGGTGCGGCAGGTGCCCGCGATCATGCGGAACATGGAGCTCGACATCAGGTGGACGGAGATCAGCAGCAGATAGGACTTCAAGAATCTGCATTCATGACACCACACATGGAAACCTCTGAGACCTGTTTGAATTTAAAGCATTTCAATGAGGTTTGCTTGATTACCTGTACGGATAACCCATAAATTTCAAAGTTTTGGTTATCCAACAGGAAGGTCTGAGGGCTTGAAGGCTTGGGAAAGTTCATAGGACGGCATATCGTCAATTCCGTTAAAACCACACATCAAAAGATCCTCTAAGACCTGAGTATGAAATCTAAGCATTTCAATGAGGTATGCCTGGTTGCTTTAATGAATAACCTATGAATTTCAAACTGTTGATTATCCGACAGGAAGGTCTGCGAGCTTGAAGGACTAATTTGGTTTGAGGACGGCATATCGTCAATTTCGCTAAAACCACACATCGAACCTCTGAGATCTTTACGAATTCTAAGAATTTCAACGAGGTGTTCTTGGTTGCCTGTATGAATAACCTATGAATGCCAAACAGTTGATTATCCGACAGGAAGGTTATGTCACTTCCCTGTGCGCGGAACTGAGCATTTTTCCCTTGACCTCCGGGATAATAGAAAGATCTCCTCAACGATTATGGACTAGATAATGTTCTGAGAGCTTCTTGGAAGTTGGGGAGGTAATCTAGGACGTCATGCTATGTTTGTACTCTTGAATCAAGTATGAGCATTTGGGGTCATTTAAGGGCTTGCAGTGAATGACTTGTTTCGGGTTATAACTTTCTTCAGTTGCTATTATGCGTCTGCATTGACTATTCAACTTATCGTTTTGTGGAAGATGCTTCTAACAATGCAGTCTGAAAGTTCATGAATTGGTGTAATTTTACTGGAAGTCCTGTTGCATTGCACACTTTGCCGGATTGGTTGATTGGCTTGAATGCGTACCTGCTCGGTTCGGGAGTGAACCCCATGCTGTAGTAAGTAATAATGGAGTAGATTCCAGCTTCCATGATAGCAGACGGGATACTGAGCACCATGCTGGGTAAAGCGTACGTCCAAGCAGGGAAGAAGAGCAGGTCCCTTTGCTTGAAGAAAACCGGGAGCCGGAAAATGGTCATGGAAAGCTCGGAGAAGCCGTTGAACATTATGACCACCACGCCGAAGAACAGTGCTCCTATGTACGCCAATCCATCCGCTTCTGTTTTATGACCCATTGTTGTATGAAAGAATGTGGTCATGGTAATTAAGGCTAGGATAGCAATCTGCACACCAGAAAATCATTGGATCAGTAACAGCTCAAAGGCCAAAATCAAAATGCCAAGTTCAGAATTCAAGGCAACAGTACCAATGTCTCATTGGGATATCAAGAACGTGATCATAATTATCGATAATCCTTCCTCTCATTCTAAGCTCTACAATCAGTCAAAAGTACAAATCTGGACATTCAAGATTGAATAGAGCGACTTGGCATTATGTTTGACGATGCTCTCAAGCGTCTCGACTCTGAAGTATTATCCAGATTATAATGCCAAGTTGACCAAGTCGACCAATTCATGCAAATATGTCAACTGAAGTTGACAATGTGACAACTTGTGTTGCAAGGGAGAAAGTTGTAACTCATAACGTTGTGTTTGATAATGAACCAAAAAGCAGCACTCTTTTAAACATTTCATTAGGGACCATAACTTGCCATAATGTCCAAGACTGTTTCCAAGGTTAACGTTCCCATCTCTCAAAGGTAATGATCGAGTTCATGATATTGATTGCTTGAATGGAGAATAGAAAGTCTCAAAGAGTAGTTGATCCTAACCTGGCATGCTTTGAAGACATGCACGAACGATTGGCGCTTCATGAGCAGCAGTTCTCGGGAGAAGTTGGCCTTGAAAAGCTCCAGGTTGCTCACGCCATAGCGGTCGAAAGTGAGCGCCGCGTTGTGCGACAGTTCTCGGTCGTAGGGAACGGCGAGCTCCGCCGCCAGCTTGGTGCCCACGTGAAATTGCGTGAACCGTTCGGCGAACTGCTTCACGGACACGTATCGGTAAGGGCGCAACTTGTTGTTCCAGTATTGCGCTTGATCCTTGCGGGACGTCACCTGCAAGTATTCGGCCGGCAGGTGTCATTAACTACTGTATATACTAGAACTTCAGATTAAATTTTTCCCCGTAACATTCTTTACCAGTACACTCTGCCCTCTTAGATCAAAGACAGAATCTATAATTGCACATGCCTTGGACTCTATCATGTTTGAATATATTTTGTTCTCGAATGCAAATTCCATATGATTGTCGAGTAATGAACACATGTCAGAATCTATTTAGAAACCCATTTATCCCCAAATAGCAATGACATTGCAGAGCGTTGACGGTGCAACTTGAAATCTGGGTCCCATTTGAAACGGAATTCATCTCAAGCTCTCTAACTTAACAAAATTTCGTCCAAATTCGCCCCTTTCAAGCAAACTAAGGTGAAGTTGCAAATCTGGGCATAAGTTCCAAGTAAACTTACCTTCCCCTGATTTCAACCCTGGTAAAGAATGTTACGAAATTCACGCTTCAATCTACAGAGAATCCAGAGTAAGAAGGGAAGGAGTATGCCCAGTCAGTATCCATTACTGAATGAATTATTTACCTCTTGCAAGAAGTCGGCCACGCCCTTGCGTTCCGGGCACTTGAACCCGCAAGATTCGAAAAACTCCAGGACATGCTCCCGCGGGCCGTGGTAGACGATGTGACCTTCGCAGAGCAGCACCACGTCGTCGAAGAGCGCGAATGTTTCGGGGTCGGGCTGCAGCAGTGAGATCATGATGGTGTCCTCCAGAATGTGGCAGAACTGCGACAGACACTTCACAATGCGGTGCGTGGTGGAGCTGTCCAGACCCGTCGAGATTTCGTCCATCATCAGGGCCTTCGGAGGACCCACGATGATCTCCCCTGTACATATATTCATCATCTTCGTAAGCAACAGTATTCATGATATGGTCATTTTCCATTAAATTGGAGTTTCATGTGTCATGTTTGGCAAAGTATTGTACAATTATTGCGAAAAACTTAAACTCAAACGTGTTCTGTTTATTGAAGGAATTCCCGCGTGCAATCTCATCTCATGTTTGGCAGTTGGAAAACATCGTCAAATTTAATTCAAATTGCCCTTTCAAGATGCAACTCTAAAGAATCCTTCTGATATCCTTCAGCTTACTGTACATGGACACCTAGAAAATCGTTTGGATTTCCAGAACCATTTGAGTTCTTTTACTGTTATTAGAGTATCTTCACTCAGGAGTTTCTGTTTGTTCTAGTTGGCAACTGACAGAGGATCCCAATGAAGTTTGGCGTATAATTTGGGGGCGCTGTGAATAAGCTATATATGAATTTTCAAAGGTTGCTATTATACGTATACCAAATATTGACCTGAGGTTCTCATGTTCGAATCATGTTCATTTTCGGCAAGAGTCGTTTTGGGAGTAAGGGTTGAAATTAGGTGTTGTTACTGTAGCTGTTGCTGTTTGATAGTATTGCAGAGTTTTGGCATACCTGTAGTGACGCGTTTCTTTTGGCCTCCAGAGATGCCCCGGCGCATGCTGTCACCTACAATTGTGTTGGAGCAAACATCCAGCCCCAGAATCTGCAAGGCAAGCACAATCCATGCCAAAACTTGATCAATACTATGCACTTTTCAACTATTTGAAGAGCCCATAGAGCTTTTTTGAAGATTACGCGACTGTGAGTGTTTTTGCAGAGTCTGCAGCATTTCACCTTCATGATGTACTTTGTGGAGATGCTGCTCTTCATTCCTTCCACTGCTGTTGCCTGCACGCACAGATGAAAGTAGACGGCGACATTTCAATAGTATTCGCACGAGTTGGGAATAAGAGTATTTTTCTTTTTTTTGATGTTGGAAACAAAATCTATACTTGACATAATTCGAAGTCTGTATGACATAATTCGAAGTCTTAAATGCAGACGTAGACTGGGGAGACTGGAAGCCCCACCTTCATGTAGACGTCCACATCGCTCTCAGGAAAAATTCCAGCTTCTTTCTCTCGTTTCGCAAGCTCGGCAAGCATGGCTGCCACATACGTCCAGTCCATTCATATAACTCACTTAAAAACAGGTTTCAGTTCAGATAGCTTCGAAATTTAGGTCACGTTTCAGAGTGAACCATAGTATCCACAACCTTACAACGTGGTTATAAAACACAAATTTCTTATTTAAACAAGAAAGGGGATTACACAACAGGACACAACTCTTGACCTAAACGTCCCACTAGGAAGAATTCATAGGTCATGCAATTGCCAAGGAGCAATAAAGGTTGCTATCAATCTGGAGTTCAATCCCTAAGTGCCAAAATGGCCACAAGTGATTGCTTCATATCTAGAAGATTTGAAATGAACGCTCTCAAAATGTACTAGATAGCAAAATATACCCATGTCAAGAAGAAACCAAGTCCCATATTATTGATCAGAAAAAAGAATGTTTCAAAGTTACTGAAAATTTTCAGTGTGTACGGATCGTACATTTTATTTTTTTAGGTCAAGCACTGAGTAGTTCCTTGTGACATACCATAGCGGGAACCCACTCCTTGGCACCTGGCAGAAAAATCAAGCGTCTCCCGAACAGTCAATTCAGGCACGTGAAGATCTTGCTGGCTGATGTACGAAGACGTCCGCTGTGGCACAAACTCATCCAAAGCGTGGCCATTGTATGTCACCCTGCCCTCCACCTTGAGCTCTGGGTCAAGCTTGGCCGCAAGCGCCAGCAGCAACGTTGTTTTCCCTGAGGCCGGAGGCCCCAGCAACAATGTCATCCTGTGCAGTAGCAGCAACACCTACTCAGAACTAACTCTTTTTATCATATTGAAAAAAGCGGGAGCCACTAAATGAAAATCCAGCAACTCAGGACCAACTTTGATATTAGGTCAATCATCAAATATGCTCAGTAATGAATGTAATCACCGGGATGGAATGGCACGTATTTAATTTAGCATACCTTGCGGGCTTTAGGATTCCACTAACATTGTGAAGAATGTTCAATTCCGTCTTCCTCGTGGGTGACAAACCCAATTTGCTTAAGAAACCCTAAAAAACCCACCCACAACAGTATTATCATTCGTCTCACTCTTTAATCAGTGGAGCAATACTTAGCTGGCGGGAGAAGCTGGAAGTTCACAACTACAGAATAGAAACTCCACTATGAGATCGTGGAAATTAGGGCTCCGGAGTAGAGAGTACAAACAAGATCTAATGATCGGAAAAACATTCGCAACAAGATAATACTTCATCTTCTTCGTAGACGAAGCCATAGCTAGACACTCAGGTTGCAAACCTGTCCTTCACACTGTAGTTAAGACTCCTTTGATTGCACTCGCGATCAAACTTAAGGCTTGAAAATTCATACCATCAGCGAGTTGATCGTGGCATTGGTGAGTGTCGGCAGTGCTCTGTTGCCCACAAAGCACTTCGCATCCACCGTGACATTCTCGTACCTGATCTCAATCGTGGGAACTCGAATCCCAACTCTGCACATCACACAAACGAATCCAATTCAATAAATAAAAATAAAAAATAAAAAACAGTAGACCTTCCTACTAAAGATATATCCACAGTGATCCGATCCTTTGCTTGCTAGAAGCCTAAGATAAGCGAGGTGAAAACAAGGAGGTCAATCAATCCCTTCTAGGAAGCGAATGTGTCTGATTAGAAGCTAAGTTAAAGCTAGTTAAGTGGGCTCCCCTAGTAGCTAAACTCGCAACACTCACTCACTCTCCATGGTCAAACAGCCATTCGTTGGATCCGGCCTTTCAAAAAAACCCAGATTAGGGTATTAATGCACCCCCAAAGTACTAACCTGAGCCAAAATCTAAGTCTGCTGGTACCAGAGATCCCCCTCTAATTCCCTTGAGGCGGCTAGCTAAGGCACGATTAAGTTAATCCCTGATTTTGGGGGCTCCTCAATCATATCGTATGGAGATTGAGATCCCGGGGGCAGGGAAGTTGTCTATACGGGTCTGATATATATATCATAGTAAGTTCCGTAACGAAGCTCTACTAATCTTACAGACAGACAGTCCTCTACGGAATGTTCACGAGCCACGTTGGCCCTCTCACCACCATGAAAAAATTAAAGCCTCAGTACGTCTGAGTACAGCATCTGGCTGCGTAGACAGTTCTACTAACTACGCTACATGGACATAGATTTAACAAGTTAAACACATGCAGGGACAACCCTGCAGGTCTACACACTTCCCAAGAGCAAGAGCAGGCACCTAAAACCTGTACGTATTGACCTCAGAGAAAAAGCGTACAATTTCCGTGCCTGCTACCATAGGTAAATTGTCTGCAGGAAAGCCTCTTGTTGTAGGCAAAAATTGGAAGACGCAGGCAGTTCCTCTGTGACACAGATGCTAATCAGTTATCAGTAACCAGAAAACAAAACCAAGTAACTTACAAAGCGACCAATTTCAATGAGTATTTGTGATTCGAGATTGGTGTTTTTGTCAGCCGAGCCTGCGAAAGGTGCGACAGGTCAGGCGTGTCAGCATTGACCTCAGAGAGGAAGCGTACAATTTTCGTGCTTGTTACCATGGGTAATGTGTCTCGTGACTCTCGTCTTGTTGTGGCAACTTTGGTAGACTCGCTGATCAATACCCCTCTATGACACAGCAACTGACCGGTTCTCACTCCAGTGACCAAAAACCAAAACCACAGTGACCAAAGACCAAAACCACGTAATTAGAAGGCGACCAATTCCAATGCGAATTTGTGTTTTGAGACGGGCGATTTGGGCACCCTAGCTAGCCTACAGTGTGCATTGCGACATATAAGTAATCCTTAAGAGTGTCTGTGCACATGATTTTCTTCCCGCACGTACGTACCTGTCAATGCGATTCCGTAGCTTGTGCAGAAACCGCTCATTATTTTCCTCCGCATCCACTCGCAACAACTGATCCACAATCTCCTGCTGCTTCCGCACCCCAATCTTGGTCACATCCAGCTGCTCCCTCACCACGCGACTCCCCATCTTCTTCTCCAGAACAGAAGTCCTTAAGCGACTAAACGTCGGCAGTCTCTCCACCACCGCCCATTTCAAAGCCTCCTCATCGTCGTAAGGTCGAAACTCCGCATCTTCGCCAGGGGTGGCCCTGCGCATTGACTCACTGGGCGACGATAGAAACTCGGCGAAAAAGAAGCGCTCCAGAACAGGACCCGAGGTGGTGGTGATGGTGTCGATGCTGCTGGAAGAAGAAGCACTTGGGTTCATTACTCGGCCATAGTCGTGACGACCGCTGCCCCAGATGCTGATGCTGCTGCGGGACATGGCGGTGTCGACATCCTCACGACGCGAGGAAGACGCTGCAAATCTCTCCATATTCGGGGATGCAATCCGTGCTGAATGAACTTCACTTCACCTTCTAACTAAAAGCATAATCGGATCATGATGGTTCACCAAATTGGTAACGGCAATGCAGAAACGGAACGAGTTAGGAAAAAGAATTACGATCCCGGCTTAAGTAATTCGAAACCAGCTAGAACTTAAGAATGCTGCAAAAGGAAAATGGAGAATTGGGGTACTGTTTTCGTAGTAATGTGCTTGTTGATATAGGATTCGATCTTCACCTTGAATTGTGAGCTTCAATTCCTTGATCCAGCTACTGATCGAGCATTAACCGCCTGAGACAGTTACCGCAAAGCAACAGTCACCCGCATTTGCAAAAAGCAGCGGTGATTGCGCGTACGACGAATTGGAGTTGGAGCTCCATCTGCAAGCAATTGCTGGCGAAAACATATCGGTATATACATGTAAAAATCATGACACTGGAGCAATTGCTCCAGAATTGAAGCTGCTGGGTGTGATGGGTAGCAAAGTCTGCTGTGCATGCAGCAAGGTTGATCGAGGAGGGTGATGGGGGAAATATAGAAAAAGTTATATACTTACATGGCCAACTAATTAACTGACGAGGCCATCCGAGCGAAAGGAAAGCGATGGCCTGACGCACGAGACTTGCTGGGAAAGGAAGGGGTCGAACTAAGGAGCAATGTAGCGTTGCAATGGCGCTAAGTTAGCGAGCTGCCTGCCTGAGGTCAGTTCTGTCCGTGACAGTCACATCGTAAATATCAACTCCACCATTCTTCTCGGTCTTGTTGACCTTCAGCATCCCCCCGACGTCATACGACACTAGTGTGCCCTGTGCCCTGTGTCTGTGTCGTTGCCACAACCAAGATAAAAGTAAAAGTAACTTTCTAAATTTGTTGAACCAAAAATAACTTAAAAAATTAATAACTTTCACCCTATAGGTCCAAATGCCACAAAACAAAGTCTGTGCACCTCTCCTTGCCAAGGGCTTTCTAACGATACTAAGTGCTTGACCGGGAGATTTACGGATACTAAGTGCTTGACTGGGAGATTTACGGTTGAGGAAATCTCACTGTAACTAACAAACAAACAAATAGCCTATATAGGGAATTTCATTAAAATGGCAAATATTCTGTGACTTTGACATCCCACAGTTCAAACCGAGCGGTTTGAAATCTAATACACTAATAGATTTCAAACCGCCTAGTCTAAATTGTGGGAATGACACACTATGAAAATGGCACATGGAATATCGCCATTTTAATGAAACTCCTCATCTAACTTAATGGATAGATTCATGTAAGTAGGGTGATAAATTTGTCCCACTAAGTAGGACTAGTACAATGAAAACACAAGAATTTAAACCCGGGTAAAATCGTAGGAACTTTTTATTTTTCACACAAATTTTTTTTGAAAATTTTGAATTCATATTTGCAATCACTAACTTCAAATTAGCTTGGAGAGGTTTAGAACTTGCCCTAAATATGGTACAATATAGGGGGCAAGAGAACTTGTATTTCTACTATGCTCATTCTACTTCATGGGACAAGTTTAGCATCCTGCTTCACGTAAAGGGAACTACCCTATTACCACCACCCTTTTCAATTCCACTGTCGTGTATATAGGGATATATTTTAGAGGGGAAATGTTCACCACACATACATGAGGACAGAATTGAGAAAGGTGGGGGTAATTGGATGGTTCACCTTATAAGGTAGACAAGCATGTTACCACCAGGATTTGGAATTTGAATATCTTGGGGCCAATTTCAAGATTGAGGGGCATATATTTTTTTAGAGTTGTGTACTAGTTTTTCAAATCAAAATCAAATTCAAGTGGAGTTATAAATTTTTTTATTTAAAATTGTAATTTTTGTGAATTTTTGAAGTGATTTGCCTTGAAATTATAGAACACGTTATCCATTTAGGTGCTCATTAATTCACTAATTTTGTTAGAATTTTGAAGGGATTTGGATAGATTTGGATGTTTGACCTAATAGAATTGGAGTCAAAAGTAGGGGCAGGAATTGGACAAAAAATGGAATTGGGATAGTCTATTTCATGAGTGTCTTCCACTAGATGAACTTCAAAATTGCACTAGCTAGAGGCAACTTGCGACTTTCATATGAATTTCATACAACTTGTAACTTTGTAACTTTTTAAGAATAATTGCAATTTTGAGGTAGTTTTTTTCTTTTAAAATTTAGAAGTTCAATTGTTAAAAAGTTTCATAAAATTATAATCTTTTAAATTTGCAACTTTTAAAGAGTTACTAAAATTTTAGTTTATATAAAATTCATTTGAAAATTACATCTAATACAATATTAAGGAAAGTCATATGACAATGATAGGCTAGGGCAAATTTGCATTAGATGAAATTCAAGTGGTCTATAGGACCACGAGTTTTCACAAGTTCTTGAACTATGGGAATTTAGCTTCAACAATAGTGTAATGTGGCAGAGCGACTTGCTAATGCATTCTAACAATGCAAAGTAATTCATTGTAATGATGCGATAAATTGTGATTAACGTATGAACCTATGAAACAATGATAACCACATGATAATTGTTGACAAACTATAGGGTCTAAACTTTGTGATGTACAATAGAGTATCTAGGACACTATATTCCATTGCAATGAATGTACTGGCTAAAATACCAAGTGTTAAATTTTCTTTAAATGTTCAAAGTAATCAAAGTGAATCAAGAAGTGTTCTTTTAATTTCAAATTTTTAAATTAATATATACTAACATGGCCAAGCTTTATTCATTAAAAAATATTTGAACTTTTTTCACGTTTAAGAAATCCACAATAAAGAAGTTGCATTGCCTTGTTGAAATCATCTAAATATTAAAATATGGATATAAAGTTTTATTTTAACCATTATAAACAAAGTACAAATGTTGTATCTAAACATGTGACATGCTAAAAATACAATGAGATGATGGAGAATGAAACTTTAGAAGAAGCTATAATTTTTTATAAGGAAATATGTATATAGCTATACTATAATCATTAAAATTCAAAAATTCTTAGAATATCTTAGTGATTTCATATTTTTCTAACACACACAATATTCTATAACTTTCAAAAAAGGTCTATGTATACCACTAGACTCCCATTTAACCACTGTCCTTCAAGTACAACATACTTCAACTTCCATTGGTAATTGGTTACTCTTACACACTTGTGACAATTTTGAGACATCAAGTGAATCCTTTTCTACCCAAAAATAGGAGATGCAATTAGAAACATGACAATTTTGGATGCAACTACTTTTGTCTTTGGTACCATTATCTTTGAATCAAGATGAATGTAAAGAGTTGGTTATAGTGGATATAATTAGCAGGCCACTTCACACTATGACTAAAGGGCGAGAGGAAGTGGATTTTTACCAATCCAATTTCAAGAAACCAAGAGTTTGGCTTTTTGACCTTCCACACTAAGAGTCCAAAGGCCAATGCCCTCCAACTACTTGCATGGCAATAGACTCTTAACCCCTAATTGCCTCAACGACCATATATGCTTGATCTGAAATTTTAGGCTCATTTTTTAATGGATAGTTAAATTTTTTTTGACCGTTTTAAAAAAAATTCGGTCATTTTTGAAGATTAACTATTGAAAACTTTCATTTTTCACTGAAAAAGTATATATATGATTATTGAGAGGTCTTCAAAGGCATATATGTACCATTAGTGGAGAATAAAGCTTGCAAATTTTACTTCATTTTCCAACGTTGAGTAAAGTTTGTCAATTTCACTTGATTTGAGATCTAAGAAATTGTACTTATCCATTTGCTTTGAAAATGGTCCCAATAAAGAGAGTAAAGTGCTTTTATGATTTTCACCATTGAAAATTTAAACACGCAAGCGTTGATTTGGAGTTATTTGTGATTTCTACTTATAAAAAAATTGCATTTCAACAATTGCAAGGTGGATTGTGTAACGAGTTTGATAGCTTTTCATGTGAAATCAATTTTTTTAGATGTGCATTTTAATGTACTAAGACTATTTGTAGTTAATCATGTCACCTCCTATCCCAAAAAACTTTTATATGCAAATTTCTGAAACATTGTAGGGAGGGGCAACATACCCAAAATAGAAAACAAATATTTCTCTTGTTATAAACTTACAACTCCTATGCAATCTTGCACTCAAAATTAGTAGGCTTAGTAATAAACAAGCTCTTAAAACATCTATATGGTTAGATTTTGAAAAAAAACAATGTGCTTTGTTGGGGATAAGTATAAGCCAATGCTCTTTTTTCATGGGCAAAACACATTTGGAAAGGCTTAGGCATTTAGGGATTAAAGGAAGTTTGGGTTAGTTAGAAATGAAAGTCCAAACTATGACTGAGAGGTTGTTGACTTATGACAAGATCTCAACCATCAAATTGATAAAAGTTTGGCCTCAGCTTCACACTATGGTTGTTCAAGTTGAGAGGTTGTGGAAGTTCATTGGCAAGGTTTTGAACTTTGGGCTTGGCCTTTGGAGGCTTCACACTATGGATGGCCAACTAAAGGCTCCAATTCCTATTGTTTGTTGCCCATTTCTTTGAACTCTCAACAAAGTTTGGCCACTCAATCCCACGGCCTCTCAACTTGGATGGCTATAGTTTGAAGTGGCCGTAAGTGAATATTTTCATATTAGATCAAGAATAAGAATAATGCCACCTTGTAAGTTTTAAGTTTTGCTTTAAATTTTTTTAATTTTTTATAATGCTATGATCTCATCTCTCTTCATTTTTATTATTATTTGTGTGTGAGTGCAGCCTGCAGCAAATGCAAACATTTCTCTTGCTGACTTGAGTTTGTGAAAGAGTTGGGAACGGCGTTGTGCAGCTCGTCAGACATAAAATAATAGACTCATGAAACTTACGCTCTGAAGGTAATCAATTTCCTGTTGTAATTCAGGGTTTACGTAATCATACTTAATTACCTAGAAATTGTACCCAAAGTGTCGGATCTATCAATAAGCTGCAGACGTTAAAATGCTTTTTAAGTGACAAAAATTCTATTTTCTAATGTAACCAGAAATAATAACAGGAGCTCCAGTCATTTAGAGATTTTATGCAGCTGATCTTTCTATGTACAATACACTGCTACTCTGAGGCAGTGACCCCAGAACTAGTTTATGGAATTTAGTGCAATATGCTACCTTCAAGACAAGCAGAGCATCAACTTGGGCTACCCTGAGAGTAAGTAGTGTTAAAAAAAATAGAAAAGACTGAGGATTTTGTAAGTTGTAAGGGATTATTGGGAGTACTATAACACAAAATTGACTAAATAGATGCTAGTTCCAATGTGGAGGAAGTTGCAGCTCATTGGCTATCAAATTCTATTATTTGTTGCAGTCTTGGCTAAAATCTCATTTTTTCAAGGATTTTATTCAATGTACATTTAGCTACCGAAATCTTGAGTAGCAATGAAGCGAATTTTAGCCAGTTCTGTGAACGCTGCTCTGGGGTGCAGGTTGATCCACATGAACATTGAAGAAAGTTATAAGGAAGCCGATCGTGCAAGAGCTGGTAATCAACCATGAAGCTCATGAAGCTCAATTGATGTTCATGCATTGTAATCTGCTACCATGCCTTCTTCTTCAATAACGGCCTCATGAATATCCATTGTTCTCGAGTACATAGATGGCGGCTCTCTTGCCGACATCATGAAGGAACTCGATCGTCGGAGCCAAAGTGCGTCAAAGAGCCAAACTTGGCTGTTGTTAGCAAGCAAGCGAAATTACCAATTGCAACGATTTCTTTTGCTTGTGGTTCATCTGAAGGTTTCTGGTGGAATACATAAGGAAAATGTATTTAATTGGGAGTCTGCCTCGCCACCCAATTCAACCAGGTTCCAGAAAATGGGCCATATTCTGAGCATGTGATTGTTGCCTGAGCAGGTATATATTGCAAGCAGTCACCCGGAAAGAAACAATCCTGCAGACATTTCCATTTACAGTTGCGAGGGAAAAGTGTGTAGTACCCCCTTTTTTTTCCACGATTTGTTGGCCGTTTTCACTAAAGTGTTGGGCCCAGCACCACACCCTTAGAACAAAATAGTACCGAAAGGGCAGAAAATTGCCAGAAAACTTTAAAAAAAAAAAATCTTCGATGAAATCATCAGATTGTGGATGAAAACAAAATTTTGGATATGCGATATGCAGTAATGTGATATTTTCTATCAATATGTGGATGAATGCTGAAATTTTGGAGCACCGCTAAAACATTTAATAGCGCCAGTTTGGCACTTTATAAAAAATGAGAAAAAAAACAAAAAAACGTGGTGTGTACTGTACTTACATCAAACTCGGCACATTATTCATAGGGATATCAAACCCTCTAACCTGACTCTTAGTAAATCACAAATTAAGATGAGGTAAAGATTTCAGACTTTGGAGTAAGTGCTGTGCATGTTGGCAACCTCCTTGGGTGCGAGGGACCATCTCAGTCTGTAGGTACCTGCACTTACATGTCGTTATGTGTTCAATCCCTATTACTCCATGAATACTTCATTTCATAAACTAGCTTGGCTCTGAAGTTGTTGAAAGTGCTCTTCTTGTAAGAACTTTCAACAACTTCTGGGCCATTTATGAACTCCCTTCATGAGAAAAATAACATTCCCAACATTTTTCTCCTCCACGTGCTCCTCCACTTAAGCTCGAGTGATGGAAATGGGTGAACATTCCTCAGTCGGCGTAATCAAAACGTACTGTGCAGTAGGGCTTAAGCTCACATTTTTGTTTAGTGTGGGTTGAATTCTAGTTCCGACCAGTCCATTGATTTGAGAGCTAATGGCGTGTCATACATCGAAGGTTTTAATTGCAACCCGAGCGAGTCTTGCTCCTATTGGGAGATTAGAACTGTGAAGAGATTACGTTGGGCAAACAAGCCAACCTTTCATGAGATCGAAGTTTTATCACCGTGTATGAATTTCTTATGCAATCATTCAAAGAGAGGTGTTTGTAGACCACTTTATATCCGGTTTCGATTCAAAGATCAGTGGCTATAAACATCTAACCAAGTCAAGCTTACGCCACTCGTTCTCATAATTCCAATTAAGAAAATGTATGAAAACTGTAGATGAGTTGCTGCTGATAATGCCGAATAACACTCTTGAACTGAGTACTATTCATCTTCTACAGGAATCTTTATTGCACCTAATGATATCTTAGTTTGCCTCACAGGTTACTTTTTCAGCTAGCTCCTATAATTTCTCCGACCCCCTAATTCTCTCAATTGATTCTTCCACCATCTCCCGCACTAGTCTCTGTCACTGCAATGCCACTGTAATAGCTCCTTTTAAGCCTAGATTTTTTTCCAATAGAATGGCGTTCTTACCAGCTCATGATTGATATGCGGAAGTCGGTATAGGAAATGGGATTAGGTCTTAGTATCCTCTACCTTGAATATCATTGCGAGAGTTGGTACCTTTGTGGACTTCATAACGTATTAATTAGTGATTTTTTTCTCATGTCCTGGTACTTGGGAAGACTGATTTTTTTGTGTTGGGGAGCTTGCAGAAGGATCCTACCGTATGTGCCGACCATCTGCCGCAGAGCTTTTGGTATGATCTTATTTGCTAAATTCAATCAATGTTTGTCAATTATTTTTTGGAATACGTATTTGTTATCAATCTGCCTGTTTGCTTTGGTTTTTGGAAGTTATCGATATATTGATTTGGTGGTGTTGCAGAATCATCCATTTGTGAATAACTACGACGACGTAGAGCACGGACTATCCGAATTACTACCACCGCTATTACCTCATGCCTATAGCCCTCTACTTTCCTAGAGTTACGTTGCTATTCTTTTTTAGGTAGTTGGTACCTTCATTAGACGACTGAGGTTGAACATGATGTGCAGCTGATGATATTGTAATTTTGCACTGAGTGGCTCTTATTTTGTAAAGAATCGTGGAAATACAAGTAGGCATGAGTGATGGCAGTTTTGTTGTTGTCGTCGGTGTGGAAGATTTTGATGGAATATGAATCACAAGGAATCTCTGCTATTTTTGCAGTACAGCCTTGCCTGATGTTAAAACCCTATCACCCTGGCTCTAGATCCCTGACAGTCCAACTCAATCTTCAAATCTCCTAAAATCTATGGGCATAAGGCTTCAATGCCCTATTCAGTGCAGTGTCTCCTCCTGCATGCCCTGTGTATGTTGTCACGTACGATAGGATGTATGTTTTTGAAGTGACTTTGTTTCTCTTGAAGTTGGACTAATTGGTACTTCAGAATTGAATTCGGGATTGTGGTTTTCAGAACGGAGCTGCAGGGTGGATTTTGATGGTGCTTGTGTGGAAGGAAAGACCTGCTTGAGTAATACCATACTTTTCTGGAAGAACCTCTGAATCACCGCTAATTGCGTTGGGAACAGAAGAGTTATTAGTTTTCAATTGTGAACTTTGATTGTCGACAACTAGAGATGGTATAGAATATTTCCCGTGGGAGGGTCTCTGTGGGAACCTTACGCTTCGGCTGCCGCTGACCCGCGGTCCAGAAACACTTTGGTGTCACATGCACACACACACAATCAGATCAGCAAGTTACACTGCGTTCTTACCTGTAGTTAGGGTCTAAGTACCAAGAATGCAACATCTTCAGGCTCCTGCACATTTCATCTTGAATGAAGAATGATGCTCATCATTTGGAGTTAATCCTTTGTAAAACGACTCAAATTTGGCAAAGGCAGGGCTATTTGAGCCATCAATGATCCTCGTTTGGGACAAGGGAATTGTCGAAATTGCTATGGCAGACATGGGAGGGAGTGACATGCACACGGGTGTATGCATGCCAAGTGTACACATTCTGCAAATCTTCTTACGTGTCCTGAATGGTGAGGCCCTTACTGTCGTAAGCTCTCTACAACATACGACGCGTAAAGATCCCTGTGCCAAACAGCATGTTGTTTATCAGTGTGAGGCGACAAGCAACAGATTTATAAATGTATTTAAACTTGAGAGCGAGTTCAGAATGGAAAAACACCAGGATAGAACGTTACATGGAGTGGGTAATGGCTTCCATGGCAGGTCCGTGGCCAAGGAAATCATTTACGTTCACTTGTTTATTCTCGTTCTTCTTATCTGCGTGTCCGACGGTGTGAGTATCTGCAAGTGAGCTTAGAGCACAGTTGTTCTCAATGAATGGATCTATGACCAAAACAGGACCATGTTGTCTGTCACGGAAAATAATTTTTATCAGGATACCGGAACTCGCTTCTGAGTCAGAAGAACGGAGAGGAATTCCTAGGATCTATTCAAATTCACCACCCCAACGAAGAGCTTACTACCTGCCTAATATCTATTGAGTAAATAGTATCAACCTAGCTCATTGCTCAAGTGCATCAGTGACGTACTAATAAATCATTTCCAAGGAAAGGCAGATTGAGCGTGCACTTAGTCTTCAAAAAATTGATGGATTTCAACCAACCGATGGGGTGGAAGTTCACTTATATCCTCGAAGTGGCGATATTCCGGATCATCGGCACAAACAGCGATGATTTTGTCATCTCTCTCACCCTACCAGTGCAGAGATCGAAGCACAAAATACTTAAAAATCCTCGTCAAATCAACTTCAATGTAAGTAAACTCAAGTTCTAAACCTGGGCATCACTCCTATCAGAGAATCTAAGCAGATGCCTGAAATCTAAGTTGAATTCCAGACTGCATTAATGTGCACCTGATCAGTCATAGGCATAAGACCAATGGCTTTTGCTCGCAAGAAGCAACCAGGAAGAACAGGTTCCTGCGGATTATATTCTGGTGGTCTATTAGTACAATTTAAGCAACAACATTAGCCGTCAACAGCATTACCACATCTTAAAGGATCAGGACCTCTTCTTGCAATTGCAAGAAAATGGAATGCAGGTTGAAATTGACAAATGTTGGAACGATTGCACGATCTGCACCTTCTGAGTATATATGTCCAGACCTTTCTAGAAGAGCAGAGGACTTCTGTAATTTGTATCTCATTTGATGCTGTTGTAGCTTCGGAACTATACTATAATAGTTACTTAGGGACAAATTTTGCTACTGAATTCCCAACACAGAGGCTCTGAACAGAATGATCAGGAATGCATGCATTTGAGGTTCCTGTTTGTGAGTGATTTGACCAATTGCTGCGTGTATTGGAGCAACAACGTCAATGAAAACATTGGAGTGATTTGCAAGTACCTGCATAATGACGAGGACATCCATGGGATCTTCGTCATCACAGAGAGTGCGAGGAATGAAGCCATAGTTGTGTGGGTAGACGACTGAAGAATAAAGGACACGATCAACCTGCATTCATCCTTACGTTTCTTATCATTGATACGTACATTCAACAATCATGATCTTTGAAAAATTATGTGCAGACAATGGCTTAGTTTTATCAATGAAGAGATATCTATTCAGATTTACTTTGATAAGGCCACTCTTTTTATCAAGCTCGTACTTCACTTTGCTTCCTTTGCTAATCTCAATCACCTGTGTATTGAAGTGAACTCTTCAGAAATCTTGATTGTGTGCTTCACCATATCCCACTAAAACACTGGATTTTTTTTAACAGATTACTGAAAATTTATAAACAAAAAAAACAATTCAATTTATGACTTTAGAAAGCACAGAAGCACCATAACAATCAAACTTGTTGGAGAGTGGCTGGAAGACCTACACAATTGAAGATCAGTGGTGCCTCCGGGCCTGCAAGGATGGTACTCCATGAGGAATAAAAAACTTGTAAAATTGGTAGTAGATCATGAAGCTTAACATACATTAGGCAAATGTTTCAATACCACGTATCAATGCTCTTACGAAATTCAAGCACAACATGAGATATTGCCATCGACTGGGAGTTGTATTGATAAGATGAATTGCGACGGGGATTGCAACATCTTCTATTGTCAGTAAGTTATGAACTTCATGCCTCCGAATTGCCTAAGTTTCCTTATAAGTCTAGTACTAAACAGATTGTCTTTTACAATTGAAAAATCACAAACCATTCAACCAAGAAGAACACCAATTTCTTTGCATGTTGCGAGACATTACTTACATGAGATGAGCAGAACTCACCGATTTCAAGATCGTGCCACGGATGAGCAGCAACATTGCGGCTGTCCAAACTAGCAAGAACTTTTTGGTTGAGAGGAAGCATGCCACCAAGTTTCACTGTAATATTGGGTTGAGGCTGAGGATTGGCCATACTTGGTGAACTAGAAATCACGGCAACGAACGAGGATAATTTGTTTATCTAAAAACTCTTGAAGTCTGGCGCAGTGAGTCAGAAATTGCGAACACTACCTTTGGAGAATGGAATCTCAATCACGCCTTCAGGTATCTGAAAGAGAGCGCATTCAATCTCCTACAATGACACTACTACAAATAATTATGATGGGGAATTCCCTTGAAATGGTGCCATTCCACAACTTTGGCACTTTGGACGGTCTAAAATGTATACCTGTCTTAGATGACACTTTTATGGTTTAAACTGTGCAGTTTAAAATGTATACCTATTCTAAATGACACTTTTATGGTTTAGATTACATGGTTTGAAAATGGTGTACGGAATATACTATTTTGATGAAATTCTGTATAAATGAAGGTTATATAAGATACATTTTAAAGATGCAACAGTCTTTTTTGGAAGTGTCTTATAAACCATGTTAAAAATATCTTACTTTCGAAGTCTTACAAATTGTTTTTGAATTTATCTTAAAAAATTTCAGATTAAGATGTGAGTGACTTAAAATGAGTTTATGGGGAATTTCATTAAAATGGCGAATATTCTATGACTTTGACATCCCACAGTTCAAACCGGGTGGTGTGAAATCTAGTACACTAATAGATTTCAGATTGCCTGGTTTGAACTGTGGGAATGACACACTGTGAAAATGGCACATGGAATATCACCATTTTAATGAAATTCCCCATGTTATAAATGTGTCAATAATTATAATATTTTTTCATTCAATTAGAAATAAACATAAATATTGAATTTTTTAATATTATTATATTTTTGTTTTGGAATACTTTCTTATTTGTATTTGTACATTTTGGTATTGACATTGATGACATGCCAAAAGTCACTTACAAGCTTTTTTAAGCACCAATAAGGGAAATGGAAATGATTCAACTACCACCCGTTTACAAGCTTAAAACATATCCAATATGCCTTTCTAACCCATTCCATGCGCCCCCCAACCCCCACCCATGATTCAAAACCTATTTCAAACCCATTCTAAACTTTTTCCAGCTTTCTTTCTTCATATTTTAAATTCCAAAATTATTGGCAAACTTTAGGTTTAAATGATGTTAAAATATATGAAAATATAAGTAAAAATTATATTACAAAAATTTTCTATCTAATTTTTTTAATAATCCACTAGCAGTTGGCACTTGCTTTGCTACACATTAACTATATTACTTTCATCAATTTTTCATGTGACAAAATGTAGATTAATAAAGTATGTATAATCTTTAAATGAAAATATTGACATCCTTATACAATATTCTTTGGAAATACATATATTGTGCAATAGAAAGTAATTAAAGAAAATCTTTATATCATAATTTTCACAAAAAGGAATCTTTGCTAACATGAAAACATTGCAATAAAAAGAAATTAATCAAGTGAACAATGTAAAGAGATGAATAGAATCTTCGCATTTGAATATGTGGAGCAATCATTTCAATTTCAAGAAAATCTTCAATTAAGAAATTATTAATCTTCATATAATAATTTACAAATATACATAAAATGAAATGTAGAGTAATTCCAACATTTTTCAAATCAAAATCTTTACAACTAAAGAACATGCAAAATCTTCACCTATTAAAATGTTGAATAATGATTTCAATTTCAATAAAAGATTCAAATAATAAATTATAAAAATCTTCATAATCATTTGAATATATTTCACTCTAAAATTATATATATATATATATATATATATATATATATATATATACAAATTTAAAAAATTTACATTAGAAACTTTGCATATTTGCATACTCTCAAAGAAAAATAATAAATTTTATAAATGGATTGCATCTAAAGATGCATGCATTGGAATATTCTTCCATTGGCTATAAAAGAATGTAGTAAAATGGCTATAAATATCATCCTGCCATATTTATTGATGTAGTACATTGTCTCAATTGAGACAATGAAATAATGATGGATACCAAAAGAATGCAGTTGAATGGAAGGGGACATCACTAAAGAATATATTAACTTTAAACATGCAGAGTTTGAAACAAACTCTTAACTTTTTCATCCACCTGATTCATATGTAAATATATGTAGGAATCTCCATGACAAACAATGTTATACAAAAACCTCATGGTAAACTACATTTTTTATCGTTCCCACGGCATTTGAATTATCATTAACAACTTCAATGTTTGTAAGATGTTTACCACAAGACATAGCTACATATAATTGACCATTGCTAAATATTTCATTTCAAAGACAAATGCCAACTTAGTCATATGATTGGCCTTGCGATTTATTGGTTATCATAGCAAAAGCACTAATAAGAAGAAATTGTCTCTGACAAAGTGCAAATGACAAATGGCTATCGTTACAATGATGTATGATTCTTGAAATCAATACTTCTTGACCACAATGGCAACCTTTTACAATTTCACACAATAATACACCGAGAGACACTTGCAAAATACGCAAGCGACTACCATTGCATAAACCTTTTGTCGGATTCAAGTTCCTTAGTCCATACCAATATAACATATTGACCTCATTTTAGATTTAATTGGTGAGGAGGCAATCCGTTGAGTTGTAATGAATTTGAAAACTATACCATACAATAATAGACATGCTTATCATTTTCATACACAAAATCAACACTAAAACATTGATGCACATCACTAGACATGTGATCAATGATTCTTTGATTGATTTCTTGAGCATCATCATTTTACATAGCCAAAATAACACGCTCAGAAAAATCAACCGGATAATCAAAAATGACATTAATGAAACCATCTAAAGAGTTTCCAACCGCAACCATTCCTAATGGTAAATCCACCTCTAAACTAATTTTGCCCTCACTAATATTTAACAAAAACTATTGAAAGTCCAGTTGACTTTGCAAATGCATATTTGTGGTCAAATGAAAATGTTGCATCAATGAAAATAAATGTGAACATCACAAACAAACTTCAACGGTTTGTTAGTAATCTTCACATATATACAACAAGTCCCACATTGTGTCCTCCCCAAAAGACATTATGTGAAGATTTGAAACTACGAACTAATGCATTAATTGATTCTAAAATTTCTTGGATGGTGTTTACGGTGTTGCAATTGAAATCATCAAAGATCTCTATCCATGGTCCGTTTGCAAATAATCATTTAAATAATAAATTTGTACAAACTTTATACCGTGATTCTATTTTAGGCTCTAAATTTACAATATAGTGACATAATTTTCTATTTATACAAAAAATATATATCCCCAACCCCCGGCTAGCCCAGATTGAAACTTACTACGTATACTTGAAGACAAAAGCTTTATTATATTTTCTATTGGATTTTTAAAATCCTTAAGACTTAGAAATGTTGCTCATAAAAACTTATAGAGTATTGGGTGAACAATGAGATAACTAATATGTTTGCTAAAAATTTTACCATTATAGCAACAAATGGTAAATTTTTTCTTTTTAAAACGAAATGTCAAACACTTTTGACATTGGATACACACGAATTCAATGCCATTGACATTGACATCTATATAGTCATCAATATTAGCCAAAGATTGAGCCATAGTCTATGATTAATAACAATCACAAATTTAGTCTAGGGTAGAAAATATCTTAAACCTTTTAATTGCAAAAATAAGGATTTAGAGTAGGAATACAAATTCTTATGCAACAAAGCCAAAAATTCCGAAAAGATAGAATGCATGTAATGTATAATCTAAAAAAATTAAGATTTAGAGTAGGAATATAAATTCCTAAATCATAAATCCTAAAAAAATCTTTTTAGTGTATAAATGTAGAAAAAAGGTTGAAGACTTACTTATAGAACTTGCACTTCAAAAATTTGTACCCTTTGAATATGCTCCTCTGTGTTCTTAGCGCTTCCACTTCAAATTTTCATTATACATAAAAAACACAAACACATTAAGGGTCATTGCAAGAAACATCAGGCATTTCTAATCCCTCTTGGACCTTCCCTACGATTTTGGGTTTTCTTGTGTTTTAAGTACTATGAATATTATGGACGATGATTAGTGGCCATCGATCTTACTAGCAATCTTTTGCAGTGTTGACACATGTATTTTAGGGTACTATGAAAACTATTATGTACTATAAGTACTATGAAAACTTACAGATTTTATTTTCCACAAAGTCACTGAACTGAATATTTTAATTCATGGAAAAAAGAAGGCAACTTAGGAAAAAATACTAAAAATTGATCATTTGTATAGGCAAGATGCTACTCACATTCATCCAATTTTTTTTGCTTTTTACTCTTGTCATTGTTCAGAAACACACACACTAGTTATGCCTCTTCACTTGCATGTACAACATTTAAATAATAATATTTTGTCATACCCTTTTCTAGGCACATGTCCATATAGTATATAAATACATCATCCAAATTTGAGCTCTATATGCATCAATTTGGATACTTGGAATGTAGTAAAAACCTTAAAAACTACAACTGTGACATATTAATATAAGTCTTTTTTAAATAGAAAATGATTTCTTAAAATTAAAAAAAATTACATTCAAGATTAGCATACATTGAATCATCTCCAATAAAAATTTCATGTTCTTTGGACTTAGGAGTCAAAAGTTATGAGACAATAGAACTTCAAAACTCAATAGGTGACAATAAATAGGACCAATGTTTCTTGTAATGATCCTTAAGTCAAATTCATTTGTTGACATCAAGAGGAAATTAGGTCAAATTGTTGGCATTAAGATGAAATTAAATCAAAATTGCTTTAAAAATGCTTCAATTGCTCCTATTAGACTCTAATTAGGTTAAACTTTTAAAAATTCAATTAGATTGGATCTCAAATTGCATCTAAATTGCTCAAATTGCTTACATTAGGTCACATTGTGAACATTAAGGTGAAATTAGGTTAAATTGTTCCAAAAATTGCTCCAAAATTGCTCCAATTGCTCTTATTAGGTTCTATTTAAGTTAAATTCTTAAAATTCAATTAGATTGGAGCTAAAATTACACTCAAATTGTTCAAATGATACTCAAATTAATCACATTAGATCAAATTGTGGGCATTAAAATGAAATTAGGTCAATTTTTTTCAAAAATGCTCTAATTGATTCTATTAGAATCTATTTAAGGGCCACTTCACACTATGGTTGACCAAAGTTGAGAGTCCATGGAATTGAGTGGCCAAAATTTGGCGAGAGGCCAAAGAAATTATAGCTAGGGTTGAAAGGCTGAACTTATGGTTTCTTAAAATCTAATTGGTGGAAATCCATGGCCTTTTCACCTTTGGCCATAGTGTGTAGTGACCCCAAATCCAATAAAATCATATTAATTTAGAACTCCGTAGAAATTTGTTGTCCAAGTCTTGGAGAGAGTTGCCATGTAGATTTTTACCAAAGAGATTGAAAACCTCACCTGTCTCCATGACAAACCAAATATTGGAATGTTAGTAAGTCATAGACAAGGTGTCTACAATTCACAACAATATATTATAGCAATCACAAAAGTAGAAATCAAACATGAAAAACTCACACCATCAATCAAGAAAACAAACCCCAGTTTAACATCATGTGCATTATAAAAGACTTATGTAGATGCCATCTCTAGTTCTCACACCAACCACTAGTAGTCAATTCCAAAATCAAGTTAATACTAGCCAACAACTACAAATTGTAAGGGCTTGTTGAATCAGTTCAGTCTTTCATATCCAAGCCAAGGTATGGGTTAGCTATGGCTAGGAATAGTCTATGCCTTGGGCATCAAGGAAACTAACCTTAGGTCCCAAGAAATTATAACTAGGGTTCCATAGCTTAAAATATTAGTTATGTGAAATTTCTTCTAGAGGGTCCCCAGATTAGGGAAAAATCAGCCCTCCATGATTCATGCATTGACTTAGACCTCGCCTAAAATAAATAGCCACCAATCACAGCACTAGTATGATACTACCCATCATGTGCCAATCCATAAAATCTTTAAACACCAAAAATAGAAAGGTGATTGATTTTTCAACTTTGCCACTTGTCACCTAACATAGAAGATATTAATTTTCATCCCCATGTTGAATCAGATCAAAACTAAATCAAGAAAAAATTTATCTTGGTATAGTCATATAAATTTATACCCAATGGTTTGACAAAAGCCCCCTTATATAGAGAAATAGGCCAAAACTTTTTAATTCTATATTATTGGAGTCATTGAAAAAGAAACATGTGGCTATAAACTTCAATAAAGAATTAACATAAGGAAAGTGGACATATAGGTGGGAGGGAGGGGCTTAAAAAAGAAAACTATATCTCATGGTAAAAGTTTTAAATTTTTATCAAAGATATCATGAATAATAAAATGGTAAAATGATAAAACCATTAAATTGTTGTGAGATTTTATAAAGGACTAGTCCTTTACAAACATCCAATAAATTAAAAGGGGATATATTTACCAATATCCTTTGACAAATCTAGGTGTATGAGGCACATAATGTAGCAGGATTGAGGGTTTAGGATTTAGGTTTTTTTACCTCCACCCTTGGATAGCTTTAGGGTTTTAAATAACCCAGGTGGGTGGTAGACATATCCCCATACAGGGCCTTGTAGTCATACGGTCTATAGGGAAGAAATGTACAATAGCCTAAATTTTTGTTAATTTTCCAATTTTCTATTGGGCTATGGCAATTAAATTGTTAATATTCGGTTCTTACCAGTTAGTTAGGACTTTACTATAGAATCTTATCAATGGATGTTTATTGTATGGATGAATGGGATGGGATCTATCGAGGTGATTATTCGGTTGTCAGCTGAATGGGGTGAAGTCGGATTGTGGCGATCAATGGTTCTCAGTCTGGAAGAGAGTTCAGAGCTCTTGCGGCAGTGGAGGCCAACAGTGTGTGTGTGAGATCGATAGTTGTGAGAGCGTGTATGTTCAGTGAGTGAGGTTGATTTGCTATAGTGCTGGTGGTTGATTTTATGTTGTGTTAGATCGCTAATATTGAGGAGTGAGGAAATATAATGCGAAGATTATGAGATGAAAACGTTGTATTCAATTGACTGGAGATTGTACATGTTTGTGATTTTGCTATTGTGATTTGAATGTTTGAATGTGCTGGAATGGTGTATCAATTGTGAAGTGTCCTTGTGATGAGTGTTGAGTCTATAGATTTAGTCCTGTGAGGAGTTTCTATTATCATGATTGGATGTGAATGCATGTTGGTATGTGAATTTTAATTGTATGATCAATTGTGTATGGGCTGATTGCATAGTATATGTCAATGGGGTTGAGTATGATGCTATGGTCTGTCATAAGATCAATTGAGAGCAAATCTATAGTTGTAGCCTCATGAGAGTTCAATAGAAGAATTAATTTGAAATTAGAATCAATAGAATTGGAAAAATGAGTGGAATAAAAATAGATAAGAGATATCCCAAATTAAAGTCAACAACATGTAAATTTTGTAAACAATTGAGTCATTTAAAATTGGAATGTAATACAAAAGAAGAAGACATTATAATGGAGAATAAAATGATGAAGACAAATACAATTGTGGAAGAAAATAAAGAAGGGAGTTTGATTGAGACCAATAAAGTTGGCAGTTGAAGCTATAGTTGTTGAGAGGCTATGGAGGGTGAATTAATTGAAGACTGTACCAGTGGTTGGTGAGATTGGTGAATCAATAGGAGCAAAGAAAAGAGAAGATCAACAATAGATTTGATAAGCCTCTTGCCCCTTGATTTAATTATAATAAAATTAAGTCCATCTATAGTCTTGGGTCAAGGTAGGAAAGAACCTTCATAAATTCCTTCTATTGTGCACAACTTACGGGATTAACCCCTTCAATCCATAGGAATTACCTAGGTACCATACCTCCCTGTGAACGAACTTAATCTATAGAAGTTTAATTATGGTTCATCCATAGTAAATTTCCATCTATAGGCCTTTCCTAAGCTTTTTTATATATAAAATCCTAGACTACACAAGACAATTAGGTCTCATAGCATTCAAGACAAAAGCATATTTATATCAAGTTATTGATACTATCAAAGCATCCCATCAAAAACTCTTATGGTAGACAAAAAAAAGTTTTATAAGATTTCTCAAGTTTAAGGATCAAATCAAGATCCATGTAAAAAAATTGGTAAATAAAAATTTACATCAAAGGCCAAAAGGCAAATGCCGAAATTGCAACCAATGGAAAAGCTTGGTGGATAGTCAAATGTCAATGTCAATATCTTAATACATTTTTTAAGATTCATATATGAGAGTGTCTATACCCATATGCAAGTGTGTTGTTTTAACCCCAAAGTGACATTCAATATCCAGGGTTCAAAAACATCATTGCTTATGAAGCTCTATAGGTCTAGATATCTTCAAGTTATACAAATCTCAAACGTACAATCTTGTAGTGTATAAGTTTTAGATGATATGTACAAAATTTGAAGTCATTTGGCCATATAGATTGCAAGATCATAATGTTTTAGTGTCAAAAATAGATGCTGAAATTTTCCCCAAAACACATTTGGAGGTGAAATTTGTTTTCTAAACCTACTCAAATGAAAAAACTTTACACTAAAAAATGATTCAAAACTAATATACAAACACATTGGTGAATTTTTTTTCATTCAATTGACTCATTGTGTCTAAAAAAAAGCTTTGAAATGCCAAAAAACAGCAAGAAAAATTGCAAAAAACACATCTAAGGCTGAACCTCCTCCTCCTAGAATGTTTCTCACTCACTCATTACTTCTTGGATTCACATGAGATTTTTGCCTCACAAACTTGACTAGTATGCGCAACTTTTCCAAAAAAAATATTGAAAATGGGCTTTGTATGAAGATGAAATAGGCCGCTGAAGTTCACTCTACTCCCCAAATGCCAGGATGTTGAACTTTGAATTGCTCCCAAACATTCACAACAACTTGGATTGACATGAAAATTTTACCACAATACTAAACTTCAAGGGGAACAAAATCCACCAAATTTTATTGAAAATGAATGTTTTACAAAAGTGATCCAAGCCCCCAAAGTTGCAACCCTAAATGCAGTTTGGTGAACTCAAATTGAAGCTGTGAACTTCAATTGGCCCCCCAAAATTCAGTACATCTTAGATTGATCTGAAATATTTGCCACACAAACTAGAGGAGAGAACACAACTTTTCCAACAAGCTTTACTAAATTTGGACCTTGGATGCAAAAGTTACAACACTTTGAACTGGACTTCAAATTGTGTGAGGACACTTTCTGTCCTCTTTGTCATTTGGGGGTTAAGACATGATAATCATCTTGTAAGACATATATACAAGAGTATCTTAAATTTTCAAAGGTAAAAACCATAATTGAAGCATTTTCCATTTTCTGTTGGAACCATTTTCAAAGCAAATGGATAAGTATATTAATTTTTTAGATCTCAAATAAAGTGCAATTGGCAAGCTTTACTCCATTGATGGTACATATATGCTTTTGAGCACATCTCTAAAATCAAATTTTTAGTGAAAAAAAAAATTCTCCAATAGTTGACCAACATATTTACTCTTCCATTGATGGTACATATATGCCTTTGAGCACATCTCTATAATCAAATTTTTAGTGAAAAATAAAAAATTTCAATAGTTGACCTTCAATATTGGTCATAAATTTTTTTTAAATGGTCTAAGGAATTTATTTGTCCACACACAAACGAGATGAAATTTTAGGACAACCATATACAGTTGCTAAGGTAGTCAGGGATTAATAATCACTGATTTTGCATGCTTGTCTTACAATACAATACCACTGATCATTGACTTGATCTAGGGACCTTGCTTAAAGTAGTTTCATACAATACAATTTCAATCTTATACAATTCAATAAGTTACCTTCAACCTCTAAATGTCTAAACACTATTTTTTGGCAACATAACAATATTGGGCAACTAACTATGAACGAAAAAAAATTTCCTTTGAAATTTTCACACAACATGTGACCAAGGAGTAGCTTCAAGGTTCAATAATTTTGATAACTTTTGATTGCATGATTCAAAAGTTATATTATAATATGTGATTTTCATTGCTCAAAAGGCAACTAGAACAACAACAAAATATCACATTTTTAAAAATAAAATAAAAATTTGAGATTGGTTTTTTAGATTTATATATACATAGAAAGCTTTTAATCATTACATTTTTATTAATGAAATGAAAGTAATGAGGAGTTTTAGTTTGTAGGTATTTATGAAATTTCTACTCTAAAATAAACTTTGAAGTCCTTTATTTAACTCAAATTTCAATATTTTTGAAAAAAAAATAAAAACATCGGATGAAGATTGTTTATTAAAACATTATAACCATTGGAATTGGCATTTTTCAATTCCATAACTCATTTTCTACCAATTTAGTATTTTGAATCATTCTCTATTTCTTTCTATTTCTTATTTTTATAAGCATGAATATGAAGCATTTTTTGTTTGAAATTTTTTATATATTTTTCTAACTTCTTTCTTCAACATATTATTTATAGAGAGTAACAAGTTGTAGGATCTACACATTTTTGTCTAAAAAATTTGAAAGATGAAATCTAATTATTTGGGAAGAGTTGAAAATACTTCTTTTTGAAATTCAAACAACTTGATCTTGCAATTTTTAAGGTTCTTTATTCAAAAAATTTAGGAAGGTGTACTCTAACAGATAACCTATGGTTGAATTTGTTAATGAATAAATATAAATGAAGATTTTATCCTTGCTTTGGGTTTTAAGTATTTTGAAGTAGTTTTGCGCTTGAAAACATCAATTACCTTTAGGGATTAATGTGATGCCAAGGAGAAGAAAAAAGATGATTTCATGAAACTATTGATAGTTGAAAACAATCTTAGAAGCATTTGAAATTGGAAGATACTACATATTTGACCCTTAACCCCTAAGTATCCGTAGCTTTTGAAATATTATAAGTTTAAATTTCACCAAGGTACAAAAATCTCAACCATAAAATCTTTTAGTGCAAGTGTTGTAGATAGCATGAATCAAATTTTCAATCATTTGGCCATATAGATTGTAAGATTATAAAGTTTTAGTATTGAACAAGATTATTATAATGTTTTAGTATTGAACAAGGCAACACATCTATCTATACCTTCAATGAGATTGTTTGTTTTGTTTTGTTTTGTTTTTGTTGCCATAACATTGCATCTAGCTCAAAACACTAAACATAATCTTGAAATGTTTTCTTAGCTTCTACTTCAATTAAAGTAGAAAAATAGATGTTAAGAATAAAATGGATAGCTACAAGAGATTTTATGTGCCACTAAATCATTATATTAGCAAAGCTATTAATTCCCACCCTCCCACCCTTGTATATTTAAAAGTAAATTTGTGGTGGATCTCATGAAATTATGAAGCTAGTAGGCTTTAACACCTATTGAGCCACTATTTTCCAAAAACAACCTAGTTCCTATATGAGTTATAATGTGACCATATTGGAGGTAGTAACACTCTGTGTAGCAAATTGCTAGAGACAATTTATTTTGTAGGCGGTAATAGATTACTTTTACATCTGGAATTCATTCACATAGACCGTTACACTAAAAACTAAATGGTCTGAGGGTTCTTGCAAACAAGAACTTCAATTAACATAACCACACATTCGACTTCTTGATAAATTGGCCCTTGTGCAAAGACATCAATAAATGTTGATCAAATCCTAGCACTACTAGTTCAAAGCAACAAACTTGAAATAGTACTCTTGCAAAGCAATTGCTTTGTCAGTATAGTACTAAAGTCCAAGACTCAAGCCAGGAGCTTTTTTCACACCAGTGTTTTACAAGTTTACTAATCGATATTGGAAAAAAGCTTGCATCCTTTACAACAAATGTTGGGGAGACTGGTGGGAACTAAAAAGGTAGTTAAGATGGCTTCATCAAGTTCACAATGTCCAATTTATGATTAGGTTGATAGATATGAGTTGTATGTATGATTTTTTGGTTGTTGTTGTTGTGATTTAAAAGAAATTTTGCTTTGCATAAATCTTTCTATCCTAATAAAGGCGATAACAAATGTAATGGGCAGCAAACACCTTGTGTACCTCACTAACATTCCATTTTTTGTCATGTAGTGGGATGGGCACAAGTGAGGTCCATTACCTCTAGGAGAAATTTTTTCAATAAGCTTCAAAAATTTTGAAATCCAAACTCTCATGCATGTGATTATTTATAGCATTTTGATATAGTATGTAGTTTTCCACAGACACAAAGCGTTAGAAACACAATAGAACAATGCATTGAAGCTTTATTATAAGGAATTTGCTTATAGCTTGAACATGATAAGTTAGTTTGAGCTAAACATTATACTTACAAATATTATATGGAGATGATTTGAGATAAGTATGTTCAATACATAGATGATGATAGAGCAAATAAGCTACAAGTTTTGTCCTTACAAAATGATTCTATAAGCTTTGACTTGTTCTAGATCTAAAAATATATGCACAATATCTAGAAATGAACAAATTAATGCCCATTCTAGAGTAAAATTTGTTTTGTTTGTTATAGTGAGAACTTTGGAATTGTGCATCCTTTGGGTGCGTTCATGGTACTATCGGAAAATTCTCTGTGAGGAGTGCCTAAACTTTGTTTTCTAGTTTTCAACTCATGGCAAAATGAATATTAAATTTGATAGTTTTTACGAATTTTAAAAATTAGAAAATTACTTTTATTTTTATTTTATATATTGTTGCAATGGTACAAAGCATATTAGTTATAAGGTCATATTGATGATTTTATACATTCGACCTATCATACTAAAATTCAAGACTTCAAAAACAACATATTAGAAAAAGAAAATATTTTTCAAATGACTCACTATGTACTCAAAATGACTTTGAAATGTCAAAATATAGCATATGAAAAATCTATAGGTGACTCCCCTTCTACTAAAATGCTTCTCAAGCACTCATAACTTCTTGGATTGATCTAAAATTTCACTACAAAAAATAGATAAGTATGTATAATACCTGGCAAGTCTAAATTGTCGACTACAACAAAGTCCCTATACTAAAGCAACATTCACTCATTGACAACTTTGAACCGCTCTTTCTTCTCCACCTAGAAATTATAATTAGTGACATTAGATGGGATTAGTAGTCTAGTTACAAGTGTCATCAAGTAATAAATGAGATACTACAAAAATCTTCATAGAAATCAAAATCAACAAACATGTGTCATTGAAGTGGCATAACCTCTATACAACTTCTAGAAACTTCAATACACATGGAGGTCATGGATTTGCTTAGAATGAGTTGAAATTTTGTATATATGAAGCTTGTGAATGGATTCAATTACTACAAATTTTAGTTTGGGAAATGTTGATTGTATAGACTTATAGTTAGAGACGTATTTGAGCTATGCATGCACTAGATTTTTGAAATTTGTGACTTTGGCTTAGTATCAAGTTTGGTTGTATCAAAGTACTTGACATATTTTTAGCGACTTTAGAAATTATGTATATTTTAAACACTTTGAAATCATAATAGAGGTGGTTGTTATAAAATGACTTGTGCAATAGAGGTAGTTCTATACTTTTGTTTGAAAATGGAGTATGTGTTGACAATTGATTTTTTAACTATATGGAGATGATTTGAGGTGCAAATTTGAGTTTTAGAGATGCTATTATGTGGATTGAGAGCATTTTGAAAGAATAGATGATGTTATCAATTCATGTCTTGAAAATATTATCAGGTGATGTTCTTTGCAAGTCATTACATCTTCATTTGATCTTCATTTGCATTTTGAAGTGTGTTTTTTGTGTTTAGGATTTGCAAAAATGGAAGGTTGTCATTTGAGCATAGAGAAAAAAGGTGTCATAGTTGGAATGAGTCATTCAGGAATGTTACAGTATAGCATTGCAACAAAGTTAGTCGTACCACATTCCACTATTGAATATGTTTTGAAGAGATTCCAGAATTATGGAACAAAGGTCACTTGTAAAGCTATATGTCAACATTGCAAATTGACAAAATGAGGTAGAAGGAAATTTGAATGCATTCTTACGCGGAATAGATGCATTCCACTTGCGTCCATCTTAGAAAAAATGACTGATAAAGTTTGTGCATGCACATTAAAGAACGAGATTAAATGTATTGAATTTCACAACCGTGTTGCAACAAAGAAGTCATTTCTTACTAACAAATACAAGGCTAATAGATTGGCATTTGCCAAAAAATATCAAGCTTGGCAATTATTAGATTGGATGAATGTGATATGGATAGATGAAGCCTCGTTTGAAATAGGCCAAATTCATAATAAGTGAAGGTGTAGCAACAATCATATAAACATCATTCAAGGGATTGTTTAATACCCACTTTCAAATCCAACTACACATCCATCATGATTTGGGGTGCTTTTAGAGGTTATGAGAAGTGTCCCATTGTTATAATGCCATCTGATAGATAGATAAGTATTGATTTTGTGGACATCGTGTACAAGAGGCAATTGAGTGGCTTTTACTTTATATATGATGATCTTCAAAGTCTTCTAGTCATGGAAGATGGCATTGCAATACCTTACCAAAACAATGGCGAGAAGTGCATAACAAAGGTTTTATGTCTTACAAACTCATTAGAATTGAATCCCATAGAGAATGTGTAGATGATTCTAAAAGATCACATACAAAATGAAACCAGGCCAAACAACAAAAGGAATTGGTTGAAAACATTAAATGAGTATAGGAAGCCATATCTATGGAGATTCTTGAAATCCTCATTGCTAGCATGCCTCACCAAATGAAAGCTATAATCAATGTAGGAGGCAATAGCACTAAATGGTAGATAGTATACTATAAAATGTTCTATTATTGGGTTTTTTTACTATTTTAATGAAATAAATTATTATGTCATGAAACTAAACTTGATTACCTTCCAAATCAAATTTATGGCTTGCAATTCTATGAACTTTGAACCTCTAATGTTATTTGAAATTGCAAGCTTAGTACTAATTTTTAGCAATAGCAAGGGATGGACAGTTTAAACTTGCCAGATACTCTATAATTTTTCCCAAATTTTTATTGGAAACAAATATTGTATGAAGGCAAAACATACCACCAAAGTTCAATATAATAAAAAAATGCCTAGATTTTGAGCTTTGAATGGTTCCCAAACATTCAAAACAACTTAAATTGACATGAAAATTTTACAACAATAACTAGACTTTAAAGAGAAGAGAGTGCATATTTTTCAAGTTTTATTAAATTTGGACATCAAATGCAAAACTTACAACACTTCAAACTAAACTTCCAAACTATGTACAGACACTTTTGAACACCTAGGGCACTTGGGGGTTAAACAAGCCTTATTGTGGAAGACCTACATGTTCAACCAATTATGAGGTATAATTTTGCGATAAAAACCAATAACAAGTGATTTTTTGTTTATTTATTTTCAATAGTGCAAAAAGCAATCTATGATGGAGTAACACATTTCTTTACTACCTCTACTCCCCAATAATTCCGTGGTTTGAGAAAAATAATCAAAATAAGCTCAAATTTTGTCAAAAAGCAATGGAACTGCGTGCTTACAATATGTGTTACAATACTCTTGCTTGCAATATGTACCCCTCTTTGATCCAATCCTTGGCTCCCAACTGGATCCACAATGTTTTCATGGATCCTAGTCTTCGGTGTCTGTCATCAAGGAATCCAGACTGCCAATTGGTCTGATGAAAGGTGATTCATATGGTTGTTGCTTCTGGAGCAAAACTCCCACTGTAAGCTTTTACGGGCCTTCAAAACAATTCTATGCTGCCTTTGAGACTATCAGGGATAATGAATAACTACATTTCCAACCCTCAAACTAGCACGAATGAAGAGTCTTTGGCGGTATACAATACAATACAAAAGAGAGCATATGCTGGGCCGAGAATTTAGAATACAGAATTGAGAAATTTATCAAAGCTGGCCTTGCTAATATAAGCGACAATAAAGGTCTAAGTTTAGCTTGGTCCGAGTACTGGGAACTGGTTTTCTGCTTTACGAAATTGTAAAAAACTGTAAAGAACTTGTTGGAGATTTGAAACGTTTACAGAACAGGAAATGAGAATCACAACTCTGACTTAACAACACTAATGGAGACAATTTGGCAGGATTCAACTATGAGACCCTTGAATATCTCAAGAAAGGTCGGCATTGGGAAAAACCGTTGCCTCCTAAATGGACCAACATCACTAAAGTGTACATAGTCATAAAATTTGAGACCAACTTCACCTTGTAATCTGTAACAATGACGCCATTAGTGATTAATCATATTTCTAGTCCTCTATTTGTATGAAGAGACGCTTAAGGGAAAACAATACCAGCATCCACATTATCATCGCCTACAATCAATCGTCGTCTTCAGCAACGTCTTCATCTTCAGGAACACCTCTCAGGTACATCACATTGTTACATCTGCAAATACAAGAGAATGTAAACGTCCAAACCTGGAAGGTCCAGAAATATTGACCAGACCATCAAATTAAAAACATCCTTTCAGTAAATACAAAGACAATACCTGATAAGAACCTCTCCCAAGTTACCAGTAAATGCTCCATCCACATACTCCTCGGTGCTGGCTAGCTGTAAATCACGATGAAACAACCAAAAGTGAGACCTCACACATTCATAGTCACATTCAATTTCAACTGTCAGAGAGGAACGAATTTCAAACTGAGGACTTACCTGAAGGTTCATGTACGAGTCAACCGACACCAAATAACCTGTATGCACAAAACCATCCAAGTATCGCGAATGGTGTCAGAAATTCTATTAGAACGCCCAAACCCGCTGTATCAGTACTCATGGCAAACAAAAATATTGCTTACTATTACTTATTACAATCTATGAGTACAGTAAGTAAGTAGCGATACTGTTTAATTCTTCTGTACGACTTGGGCGGTCTAATATGCCATCGAATTTATCTGTCGGTATCATTCCATTGTTATAACAGCAGCAAGAGATTTCCGAAATGACTTTCAATGCAAACAGATATGGCATCGATTACTCCTCAAACAGAAACCCTAATTTCGGTGCGATTAAGGCTTAGCAAGGGTTTATGAGGATCAGCAGAATAAAATACTTCATGGCATCACTAGGACCACAGGTATCTAATACACAAGGAGTCTAGAAAGTGGAATAGAAGCAACGCACCTTTGTACTCCATGCCCCACTTGAGTTTCACGATGACCGGCTTCCCTGTCAAGTCATTCAAAAAAGGCTTCGGATTCACCGGTACAGTCTGCTCAAAAATTCAAAAACATGCACGAGGGAAAAAATATCCCCAATCAGCTACAAAATCGTACACAATCGTAAACCTCAATCCAAGGGTTGAAAGAAAGTCCCACCAGTAGCGCACTCAGCGTAGTCACAATGCCGACATTTGAATTGAAGAGCGAGAAAAGCAGCAAGCGAAGAAGTCTAGGTTTTAAAACTTTACCGCCATCGGAAGAGGAAAAGCACGGAGCTGACGATTAGACTGGTGACGTGAGATTTCGGAGACAAGGTGAAGCAACAGGTTGAGGAGAAGAGGATGTCGGAGCTTGCTTTTTGGATGAATTCTGTTATGAGGGATGAGATATCGTGATCAATGGGGATGAGAATTTCCCAGCCATTGTGCTTGGGAAAATAAGAGCGAAGGAAATCAGTTTCAGTCCAATGTTTGGGAAGAACCACCGGTTAGTTCATTGTAAGCCAATGGAATTGGGAAAAAACTTGGTTAACATTTTAAAAGCATCCAAAAAAATCTGATGAAAAAATCTATAAATTTTTTATTTTAGAATGAAGAAATAGAGAAAAAAAATTCAGACTTGACACTTGAAAAAACAATTCAATATGGGAATTGAAATATAGTATCTAATAAAACTCAAAAAAATATGCCAAAAGTTGTTTGATTTAATAGTAATCTAGCCACAATAAACCTAGTACGTGTTGTTTTTAGTGAGGTCTTGGCATCAGCTAGCACATGGTAGTTTATATAAATTTGATTTGAATTTAAAGGTGAATAAGTATGTCAAATCCTATGGATTATTCTAATTTGATTGATGAAATGAAATTAACGACATATTGTAGTGTAGAAGAGTTATAGCATTTCTTTACGAATGTAAAATTTGAAGTTCTTTGGTGAATTCAAGTTTAATAGTTTATTATAAAGAAAAAAACTCATTAAGGTTTAGTTTGCTTTTTGTAACATTTTCTCCATTGGGATTGACATATTTCAATGATTTTCTAGGGATATATAATTAGCAACTCAATATTTATCATCAATGTGTTCAACTTTCCACTTATAAAAGATTTCAAGATAGAATATGAAATAATATTATTGTTAAATATATTCTATAACATATTTCTTCAATATAAAATCTTTTTCTCAAGTTTTAGGGCATGTAAGTTTTAAAAATAAAGATGAGACTTTACCACTCAAATAGGTAGATAAAATGTGATCAATGGGAATAATGGATGTTGAGGACTTTAATCTTTGAGGTACTAACCACAAGGGGTTGAAGATTTTGGGACTTCTATGGTGTTCCACCAAGTGTAATCTGAAGTTAGTAGTAAATATCTCAAATTCAAAAACTCATACTTTTTTCATATGGGCTCCAAAATATCTCAACCCAATTGCATGCATTCTCACTTCCATTTGCTAAAACCAAATACTCTTTAAAAAATTAAAATCCCAAATTAACATTGCAGTCAACTCTTTGGGAACTCAACTGACGAAAGTCAATAGTAAACTCTCCTCTTATCTCAATTTCGAAAACTCATACTTTATTCATACAGCATCCGAAATACCTCAACCCTCCATTTACCAGATAACCCCATGTAATTTTTTCACAAATTAAACCCCAAGCTGTCTCTGAAACTCAAGAGTCTCACAGGTGAGGATAAGTTTTAGTCACTCACCAGTTCTTCATTCCCCACGCGGCGGGTCGCTTGCTGCGATTCCCTGGACTCGCATTTGCAAAGCTTCCCTAACTTATTAGTCTCCATTGTCAGTCTGTCGTCCTCCTTGCTTTCATGGCATCGAGGATCTCCTCGCAAAGCATCCCTTGCACTTGCATTTCGCACTTCAGCTCATGAAAACAACAACACCAAGACTTGTATTTCACACTTGTATCTTCAAATCTTTTCCTTCGACTTGTAACGTGTAAAACATTTTCTACTCTATCGTAATCATGACCGACGACTGTTCAAACATCGAAGTGGTCACACAAGCACCTTGTGAGGCCGTGCCTGACTCTGCCATTGCAGTACTCTCTCTGTCATCAATTTGTAACTTCCTGCACAGGAAGCTTTAGTCAAGATCGACTATGAAGAGGAAAACAGGGGGTGCGTCTGTTTTTCTCTGACTTCTTCCATGATCACTGTTGCCTGGACTTTCGGAAGCTTGGGTATCTATTTAATTAGGCCGTAGCCGAAGTAGCAAGATCATAGAGACAGAAAGACTAGAGAGAGGGAGGGAGAGAGAGGGAGATTGAAGTTGTGAAGTGCAGGAATTCGACAAGGAGGTGTGATTTGGGGGAGGTTTGTTTTGGTGAAGGTAGGATTTGGGGTTTGATTTACCTTGGACTCTTGGAGTTTAGGTATTCGCGGAAGGAAGGCTGCGGCTCGTGCAGGCTGTGAGGAGGTACAGTCTTCGCCAGTCCTTTCTAGTTTTGCACTGTCCTTTTCTTTAGTCTGAGCTGAGTGTAGGGTTAACTGTTACGAGGATTCGTGTTGAATGGTCAATTGCAAGGTTAGAGTGTTGATCAATTGCGTTTCTGCGCTTTCTTAGTTCAGGGACTTATGGAAAGGCTCTATTGAAGTGTAGGGTTTTCAAAGACTGGCGAGTTGCTAGAATCTGTGATCAGCTGGAGAGGTAGCGAGCATTTGGAGTTGAAGGTTTTACACATCGCTTATCAGGGTGTCTGCATTGGATTTTGGATGTTTCAATGATATTAGTGAACGGTTTTCTCTTCAATCGGAGTATTCTTTTTTTGGGAAGGTAGGTTTGCCTTGAATCAGCAATGGTGTGTAGTCTTTTTTTTTCACTCTAACTGCTACATCGTGGTTCTTTTGTGAGCTCTTCAATCGATTTTCCTCCATTTCGCTCTTTGAGGTTCTGCTCATCAGCACTCTAGTGAAAGGTGGGCGATTGGTGCTTAGAACTTGGACTGGACCAGACTTATGCTCGCCTGATGCATGAGGTCCATTACTTGAATTGGTTGAATATGGACTAAATTTGCGTGGGGTTGCCTGACAGACATCCTGCAAGTGAGCTCGAGCAGTCTCTTGAGGTTTGCTCGTCGAACAGTAGTGAAGCGCAATGGCGATGGACGGCGTCACGGACGAAGCAGACGGCCAAAATCCCACTTCCCACCACACAGTCATCCTCGGCTGGAGCCCGAAGATCCCCTCTCTCCTCCGCCAGCTCGCCGTCGCAAACCAAAGCTTAGGCGGCGGCGAAATCACCATCCTTGCCGCCCTTGAACTCGCCCACATGCAACAAGAATTGGCCCTCCACAACATCGACATGCTCGGCACCACCGTAAAATTCCTGTGCGGCTCCCGCCACGACAAGAAAACCCTCCGCCTCGCCGCCATCGACACCGCGAGCGCCATCATCGTCCTTGCCGAAGACGCGGACGAGAGCGACGAGCTCGCCATCCTCATCATCAAAAAAATCCTCAAAGCCGTGACTACCAATTTCCAGGGCCACGTCGTTGTGGAAGTCATTGACGTCGAGAACGAGCCTCGCATCAAGCAAGCCGGCGGGGAGTGTGTTGAGACTGTTGTCGCGAAAGACGTCATCACGCGCCTCATGGTGCAATGCGCGCGCCAACCGGGACTCGCCCAAGTGTGGAAAGACATTCTAGGGTTTGACAAAGCTGAGTTTTACCTAAAACGATGGCCGGAACTCGACGGGATGCGCTTCATTGACGTTCTCATCAGCTTCCCTGATGCCATTCCGTGTGGCGTGAAAGTCGCAAGCCGGAATAACAAAATTGTGATCAACCCGGACAACGAGTACGTCTTAGCGGACGGCGATGAAGTGCTCGTGATTGCGGACGATGACGACTCGTACTCTCCGTCGACGTCGTTACCCGAGGTGCAGAAGCCAGCGAGAGAGGCGAAAGAGAATGTTGATGAGAAAGTGGTGAAGAAGGTGTTGTTCTGCGGGTGGCAGCGCGGCATGGAAGATATGGTGCCCGTGTTGGAGAAGAGCTTGGGAATGGGGTCGGAGCTTTGGATTTTTAGTGAAGTGCCGGAGGAGGAGCGGTTGATGCAGCAGAAAGGAGAGCTTGAGAATGTGACGCTTCTGCATTGTTTGGGGAAACCGAGCTCGAGGAAGGATTTGGAAGCTTTGCCGCTGGAAACTTTTGATTCGATTCTGCTGGTGGCGGATGGGAATGCGCCCGTTGAAGAGGCCTTGTCGACGTTGATCATGATCAAGAGCATTCAGGTTAGTAAAGATCACATTCTTAACTTCTTTTTTTAATTTTCTGTGCTTTGGGGTTTTGCTCTCGAGGACAGACGTGAAAACTTTACTTCTGCTGCAGAGGAGTTCATTTTGAAATTGTTTTACAACTGACTATACTTGTTACATTCTTTACTCATTGTGACGAGAATTTTGTTGCAAATCTTACACGGTTTGGCCGATTTCCCCCAGTTGATGAATTCTATTGAACAAATGTGCCAAATAGAAAACGGTACTCCTGATTCGTTGCAGTTTTCTGGTCCATCAGTGTCTGTTGAATCCCATTCAAATAACATTCTTCACCCAGTTGGAAGACCATTTTGTTGGACGAAACCATGTGTAGACCGACATGGATAGAATGGAGAGAATAGTGATCAAATGGAGAGGAAAGATGGTGGAATAATCAAATGGGTAGGAGAAGAATACGTACCTCAAATCTTTGAAGTAGCATTAGCTGGGGTTCCAAAGAAAAATCCAAATATTCTAAAAGAGTCAATCTTAGAATACATAACTTATAGGAACCACGAGGAGGTATCGTTACACGCAATAAAGATTTCTCGAGAGGATGAAATGAGTGTACTCTCGTCAAGAATGTTACGATTTTGCGCTTCCTTAGCATTCTTGAACTTCGGACAGTGGACCCTTTGCTTCCCATGAATCAAGGCTCTTTTCACTGTAAAAACTTGAAATCAAGGTTGTCATGAACTGTGGACCACTGCAACACGAATTGTTCTTCTTACATTGACACCGTAGAAGGACCCCCCAGCCCCTCCCTACCCAAGAATGTTATGTCTCGCTAAAACTTGTTTGCGCAATTTTGTTTTCCCACCAAACTGATGCAACCCCCTGCCTGTCCCAACAGGCGAAGCGTCTCCCTTACCGCGAAGCCCGCGCCGTCCAAATCCGCCCTGCCGGCAACTCCCAAACCAGTTGGATCGACGAGCTCCAACACGCCTCCTCTCAATCCATCATCATCTCCGAGATTCTCTCCTCCCACACCAAAGAAGCCATCGAGGACGAGGATCACAGCGAGATCGAAATCTCCGATGAAATGGTGAGCATGGCATTGGCGATGGTGGCGGAGGACAAGCGCATCAGCGGGGTGCTGGATGAGCTTTTCGCGGAGGAAGGGAACGAGATGGTGATGCGACCGGGTGAGATGTATCTGGATGTCGATGGGGAGGAGCTCAGTTTCTGGGATGTCATGGTGCGTGCGCGGGGGAGGAATGAGATTGTGATTGGGTATCATCGGGAGGATGATGAGTTGCCGGTGATCAATCCAGGGGAGAAAGGGGTGCGGCATAAGTGGTCGCTGGATGATAGCTTCATTGTGCTGGCGGCGGCATTGAGTTAGGGTTTGACTCGCGTGCATTGTAAGTTCTTGTCGCCTTCTTCCGCTATTTTCACCGCCTGTGGAGATCCATGTAGGATTTCTGCTTCTGTGAATTGGAAGTGTTGGTCTCTTGCTTCAGCTGTCTTCGTTTCTCTAGGGATCTTTCTTCTGGGGATTCATTTAGTTTTTGTTTCTGTGAGTCGTAGTTACTCGTCTCCATCTTCAGCTTCCTCCAGTTCCTCTGGGGGTCCTTCTTCTTGGGATCCGTTTTGGATTGCTTCTGTGAATCGTAAGTGTTGGTCTCCTTCTTCAGCTTTCTTCGTTTCCTCTGGGGATCCTTGTGGGGATCCATTCAGGGTTTTGCTTGTGGGAATCGGAAGTGTTGGTCTCCTTCGTTAGCTTTCTTCATATCCTCGGGGGATTCATTGAGGGGTTTGTGCTTCTGGGAATTTGAAGTGGTCGTCTCCTTCTTCATCTTTCGTCATTTGAGTATTCTGTGGGGATCCGCTTTCTGGGGATGCATTTGGGTATCGAAGGCCTCGAAGTATGGCTTATATAAATCCCCCGGGGTCCTCTTTATTATAATCGTTATGGCTTCTTCAGGTATAGTTCTTCGTTGCAGCACTTGATGAACACTTCGTGCCTTTTTTCCTGCAGAAGGAGATCACAAACGCGTTTCTATGTCCTGTTTTGCACAGCATTCAAAAGACGAGGTTTTCGTCCACATCTGGTGCGTTGTTATGCAATAGGGTAGTCAGATCATGTCATAGTAGACTTGTCTCATTTTTACTTACTCTGATGACAATCTCCATTGAATTGGCATGTTGTAGGCAGAGGACTTCACATGTACTGTACATACGCAGATTGTGCTGTGAATATGATTTTGGCTCGTCTGCTTAGAAATTGCTTTGTAGTTTACCTGTGTTTTATTGTGCAACCTTGTGGGGGGGGGTTGTACTTGGAAGACCTAAAAATGCTTAAAGAAGTAAGTGAACTTGGCATTTCCTCCATGGATCCACTTTCAAAATTTTCTACGGAGTAGTTTGCCTGGGGCGTAGGGGTTAGTGTTTCTTGAGCTTCTCTGTCAGCTACTTCTATGTCATAAATTGTGTGTTAACCCCTTAACGCCTCAATCCTTTTTTGAAATTTTGCACATTTTTGAATATATATCTTTGTACAAAAATTTCATTTATCGCAATTTCATGAAATTGGTTATTAAGGAAGGTTGTCTTTTCAATATTCAAGTGTTACATTGAGTGAATGAGAAGTTAGTTGGACAAAGCGGTGCCTGCAAGCCCCTCTGTTCATCGTTTAGAATATGGACATTGGAGTGTTTAAGGGTTAAAGTGAGGAAAGGTCTCAAGAAGTAAGCGACAAAGCTTGAGCTTCTAGGTTTTGCATGATGCCCAATGCAATGAATCCATAAAGAACCAAATAACATTTTATGGCAACATAGTAATTTTGGGCAGCTCACTAAGAATGGAAATATTCATTATATTTTTTTGAATTTTTTTGGATGTGGGAGGTATATTCTTTCACTCCATCATTTTTTTCTTACAATTAGATGTATCCATAAGGAACTGTAGGAGGAAATGTCATTTTTTATAAATGGAGGCAATACAAGTAAGGTTATTTATACTAAAGCAAAATTTGTACTATAATGTTTGGAGGAGCTTAGGTAGGGCCTTGGGAAGCCTCTTGCCCCAAGATACTTTTGACATTTTTTTAGATTCATAAATTCATCAAAGTATATAGAAAGGGGTGTGGTGGTAAGTAACATTGTTATGTGGCTTCCCTTGGCTTGGTGACATTTGAACTTAGAAAATTCAAATGCACAAAGAATTCATTGAGTGAAATATCAATTTGTCATTTGACTATCTACCATCAAGAAAAAATTTCACAATAAAATGAAGGGATTTTATCATTGACATTCATGGGAAATGGAGGTCATTTTTATGTTGAAATTCATTGTTAGTTATGAATCCTCAAAAGGTGTGGAATAATATGAAGATGAGAGTTTGACCGTTCACTATCAAAACATAGGAATTGTATTCAAAGTAGAATTTCAAGCTTCATTTAGGCATAGTAGAATAATTTTTTTTCAAACACCCCTTTGAAACATCACAAAAAATTTGAACTCTATAAAGAGCCACGAGTCTACATGGTAACAATACAATTACAACAAAAGAATTATTAAAAATTAAAATTAAATTAAAAAATTAAAATCTAATAAAGCATGTCAAATTGTCAATTTCAAACATACATTTTAGTTTTTTTGTATTTTTTTGTATTTTTTAATTTTCCCTACATTTGTACTATAGCCCAAAGTCAAACAACCTTCTATAGGGTTCAAATTCTTCCTAATATTTTTATCCTAAAAAAAATTATGAACAAAAATCAAAGAGGATATTTGAAAATGTCAAAAAGTGTCCCTTCCAACCCTTCTTTGAAATTTGTTGATTGAAGACTCTAAATCTTAAATGGGTTTTAAGAGATGAAAGTTTGAATTCCCAACTTTTATTAGTTCAAAGTTTCTTGGAAAGAATTATTCTACTATGTCAAAATGAGGATTAGAATTCTAATTTTAATACAATTTTTACTTTCCGTTCAACTATTTAGCTACTAGTAATTCTAATTTACAAATTTCACTTTCCATTTAACTATTTAGCTACTAGTAATTCTAATTTACAAATTTCACTTTCTATTTAACTATTTAGCTACTAGTAATTCTAATTTACAAATTCCACATAGATTGTTTTACCTCCTACCACCACTCTTGTATAAAGAGCTTTTCTTCTCATCTCTATACATACAAAATAAGTGGCTTTAGAAGTTATCCCCTTTGTCCTAAAATGATTGTTTATTATTCTAATAATAGATGCCAACTATAAACAACCTTCTTCCTTCTTTAGGGCTACTTGAAACCTAAACTCTATAATTCACATTTTCTGTCCTAAAATGATTGTTTGTTATTCTAATAATAGATGCCAACTATAAACAATCTTCTTCCTTCTTTAGGGCTACTTGAAACCTAAACTCTATAATTCACATTTTATAGAGATTATTGTATGTACAAGTCATAAATTGTTAAAAGAGCTTGATATGATGTTTTTATAATCTGTAACATAAAAATATCAATTTAATTGCAAATATTATGTTGAAATTGATGTTATGTTATAGAAAACAAAAACATTATACAAATTGTATTGAGAGCAACAAGGCTTATAGTGTGTAAATCATTTTTTTGAACAAGCATTTGGGTGCTATTATCATAGAATGACATCAAGTTTACATATATTTATGAATAGTTTAAGGTTGACAAAGATGTGGTTCAATAAATGTTGGTTTAGATAGGCTTCATTGTAAATAAATACTTATCAAAATAAATAGTAACTTCAACCAATAAAAGAGGTGCTTTTAGATCATTAACCCTAGAGCACTCCAACGTTCATTTTTTGAACAAAGAACAAATTGAAAGATTGAAGTTTTCGTTTCTATCTCATTCTTGCTTGGATGAAAGTCACCCTAATTTTTGGTGATACTTGATCAAGTTCTTGCCTTGTCTAATGATTGGATTTGGTATTACTAAAATACAAATTTTTCTAAAATTACAAATGCAGAAGTGTATCAAGTGGTCAAATTGCATTGACTCTAGTTCAAAACTAGGTTTGCAAAAATGATGTCATAGATGTAAAGAACACAAAAATTTCAAAAAATCACCATCTCAAGAGAACTTCGTTTTGAATCCATTCCAATAAGTTTTGCTCAAAAAATGATTATATTTTGCTTGTAATCAAATTTTGAAGGATTTTTGAAATTTCCCTTCCCAAATTTATAGAAAAGTATTGGTGATAACATTGGTGAATCTAACAGTATAGATGAAATCTAAAATTTAAAATCAACAACTTTCCTTTGTATATCACTTCTAAAATATTCTTCCAAATAGCACTTTATAATGACTTTCTCCAAATCCTCAATTCTGGAGAAGAGTTCAGACGTCTAGGGGTTAAACATGCTTTTAAAACACTCATCAAATTGGATTAGGGTGGTAGGTGATTGATTTCGAACCTTTTTGGTTTAAAAATTCATATTAATGTCAGTTCTTGCACCAAATGAAAACGAAATTGGTTCAACAGTTCAGTAGTATATTGGACTCCCGAAGACAACCAAGCTCTGCAGCTAGTCATTATTGTTGATATACGAACTCCGCCTGCCACCGGCAGCAAGAAAACTGCGTTTAACTTTCAAAACAATCGGCATTTTTCGCAGAAGTGCTCGCATTCATAAACAAGTGCCGACTCCTCACACTCCTAACAATCTAACTGCACTAGCCCACAAACCTCTGAACTGTGGACCCTTTTCGTTTTTCCTTTGAAGGTGGCTGTTTTCATATAAGAAAAGACGGAAAAATTTGAAGTACAGGCTAAACCACGTCCCACTTTTGAATGGGCAGGGTGGCATTGGAAAACTGCGGACTTTCTCGACGCAGATTAGGTCTAGCAGATGAGCATTGAAGTTCCTTGAATATCTCAAGAAAGGTCGGCATTGGGAAAAACTCTGCCGCCTAAGTGGACCAACATCACTAAAGTGTACATAGTCGTAAAATTTGAGACCAACTTCAAATTGTAATCTGTAACAATGACGCCATTAATGACTAATCATATTTCTAGTCCTCTATTTGTATGAAGAGACGCTTAAGGGAAAACAATACCAGCATCCACATTATCATCGCCTACAATCAATCGTCGTCTTCAGCAACGTCTTCGTCTTCAGGAACACCTCTCAGGTACATCACATTGTTACATCTGCAAATACAAGAGAATGTAAACGTCCAAACCTGGAAGGTCCAGAAATATTGACCAGACCATCAAATTAAAAGCATCCTTTCAGTAAATACAAAGACAATACCTGATAAGAACCTCTCCCAAGTTACCAGTAAATGCTCCATCCACATACTCCTCGGTGCTGGCTAGCTGTAAATCACGATGAAACAACCAAAAGTGAGACCTCACACATTCATAGTCACATTCAATTTCAACTGCCAGAGAGGAACGAATTTCAAACTGAGGACTTACCTGAAGGTTCATGTACGAGTCAACCGACACCAAATAACCTGTATCCACAAAACCATCCAAGTATCGCGAATGGTGTCAGAAATTCTATTAGAACGCAAAATCCCGCAGATGCAGTACTCATAACCAACGAAAATATTGCTAATTACTACTTATTTTATGCATTTACTGTTTACTTCTCCTGTACAACTTGGTTAATATTGGTTTTAATTGTCGGTATTTTTTAATAACAGCAAGAAGAGATTGCGCAAATATTTTTTTCGATTCAAAAAGACACACCGTCGATTACCCGGCATGAACCGTGCTCGAATAGAAACCCTAATTTAGGAGCTTTAGGGTTTAGCAAGGGTTTACGAGGATCAGGCGGAAAAAATACTTCACGGCATTACTACATCTTCAACAGTTCAACACATGGAGTCTTAAAAAATGAATCGAAGCAACGCACCTTTGTACTCCATGCCCCATTTGAGTTTCACGATGACCGGCTTCCCTGTCAAGTCATTCAGAAATGGCTTCGGATTCACCGGTACAGTCTGCGCAAAATCCAAAAAACATACAAGAGGTACAACGTAACCCCAATCAGCTACAAATCGTATAAAATCGAAAACCTCAAACCAAATGTTGAAAGAAACTCTCAACAGAAGCACACTGCAGCGTCGTAATCATGCCAACTTCTGAATTGAAGTGCAAGAAAAGAAGAAAGCGAAGAAGGACGGGTTCGAATACTTACCGCCATAGGAAGAGCAAAGGCACGAAGGTGGCGATTAGGCTGGTTAAGCGAGAATTCGGAGACGCAGCGCAGCAAACAAGCTGCAGAGAAGAAGGCTGTCGGAGCAACCTCGGAGCTCAAGAGACTGGCAATTTAGACGAATTCTGTGGTGGGATGATATATTGCGTTCTACTTGGATGAGAAGTGGCCCCAAGTCCACCAGTTGTTATTTTTTAAGCGATTTTGGTAAGGAGTATAAGGTGATGGTAATTTTTCCCATGTAGGAAAATAGGAAATATGGGTATTGTAAATTTTTCAGAATTTTATTCCTGATATTGAAATTAATGTAAATTTTGGGAGCCAAAAAGTGCACTTAACCCATAGCCAATGTCTAAAGTCTTCCACTTACAATCATTTAACCCAGAAACGACGACAAGGCCATTTTGTGGCTTTTGGATGAATGTTTCTTGAACTGTAGAGAACTGGGAAGCAGTTTTTCATCCACTTTTTTCTTGTTGATCTTCCATGTTGGGTTATGAAGATAATCTAGTTGAGTTTGGAGTTATGCTATTGTTTGTCTTCACATAAATGAGAAGTTCCAAAAAAAAACTGGATCACAAAATATGCTATTTTAGTGTATTTAGAAAGTTGTTGCTCCTTACTTTAAATCTGAAATTTCTCTATAAAAATGATATTTTTTGAATTTAAGCCCAACTAACAAAATAAAGTTCATTCATTCTAGTTTCTACTCCAATTTGAATTCTGAAAAAATTCCTAATAATCAATTTTTTATTGCAGTTTGAACTTTGGTTGTATTTTCAATGTCTACTACGTTCTAATTATAGAATGGCACGGAAAATGAGTTTACACCATGTTGTTCATCACTATAATGTGCACACATGGTGAAATTTTCAGATTTTTTGAAATAATTTTCTATTTGATATGATTTTTCTTCATTATATCTACAAAAATTCACAAAAAAATCAATTATTTACAAAAAAATCTAAAATTTTGGTGCAACAAAGAAGACATTTTGTTTCATCTCTGAAAAATAAATTAAAATTTTTTCATATATATCTTGTTGCAAAATGGCAACAAATTGAGTGATGACAATGAGGCTTGAAATTAGCGGTCATAGGTCCGTCATTTAGGGGTTAAGGACTACTTTCCCACTCACTACTTCCTACTTTCTTGCTCACTACTTTTCAACATGTATCATAATCATTTTAATACCAGCTTTGAAAAAAAACAAAAAAACATTCCAAGCTTGAGTTTTAGTTTAAGGTTGGAAATAATGCATCCTATAGGCTGGGGTATTGGACATGGTTGACAATTGGTGCTTCTACTTTACTAAATTTTATTTCCTCAAAATGTGGATCAATATCTCACCTTGTGTCAAATTTTGAATACATTTGTTCAAAATTGACTTTACATGAACCTATTGGAATTTTTGATTGTTCATTCAATAGACATTGGTTTTTCTAGGGGCCAAATTAAAGGAAAAATTGTCCTAATGAAATTCCCATCTCCACAAGACTATACATGACACCATTTATTATCTAAAATGGTTTGACTCCAATTTGTCGAAACTCATCTACTACTCACCATCTTTGGGGATACTACTTGAATGTTTGTTTTCCATCCAAAAATAATGGTTGACATTTGGCAAGGGCTCCAGGTGGGTCACACTCCTAAAAGTTTGGTAACCATGTGTGATAATGGAATAATTAATGGGGGGGGGGATTTATCTCCTTCCAATTTTTTTTCCTTCCCTATTTGTAGAAAAAAGCTACCAGTGTATATTATTCACCGCCCTATTTGTTTTTGTAAATTCTTATAGAGACTTGCACACTATTTTTTTTGTACATTTTAAAATTACATAATCTTGAAAAGACTACAAACACACTACAAAAGCAAATGCACGAACTACAAGCATTCCAATGCATCTAAACTATGATGGCATGCACCATGCAATACAATTCAAAAGGCCATGATCAAAGACAAAAACTACATGTGAATTGCAAGCATTCCAATACTTTCAAAGTATGATTGCATGCACATAATACCATTTACAAGGCCATGATTAAAGATAGAAACTACAAATTCATGACACCATTGTCAAAAAATAAACTCTAGCATACAATAGCTTTGAGTTGTAGCATGGAACCTATTATAATATCATATTCAAGGAAGAAGGTTATATTCAAATACATGATAGAGAAACAAAGAAAAATGCAGTATTTCATTTAAGAAAGAAGAATACATTCAAGCACATCATAGAGGAACAAAGAAAAATTCAATATAGAAATTGTGTTCATAAAAACAAGCTCAACTAGCAATCAACGCAGCCCATTTTAAAACCCAAAATTTACAAGTTCACGTAGTCTCACTATTTCACATCATCCAATGTTGGCACTTGCCAATATACATATGAAAAATGTGACAGAACCTCAGACCACTGGTTAGGCTGATTATCTAATTTTACAAGCCCATGCCTTACCAAGAATATATTCCTTAGCACGAACAAAATTTAAAGAGGGATGAACTCGATACAATAACAAATTGGTCAACAAGGTTTTGCTTAAATATTCATTAACTATTTCAAAACACTTCAACCTTCCAATGAAAACACTAGAAAGCACCAACCTTTATAAAAAGAGAATTGTGGAGACATACTATAGACTTACTTGATTGCACTAATTTACAAAAGCAAGTTGGTCTTCAACGTGTTTGTAAAGTCAAAGACATAACCAAAATTTGATGATTTCCTTTGTAGGCTAGCAACTACGAATTTTTTTTATCACCAAAATTTCTACAAACACAAGCAAAATTACAACTAAATCTCTAGAAATAGATAATCAAAGACTAGATTTTTTTTCTTTAAAATCCAAATTTTTTGTTTTCTTCATCAACCAAGCTTGTAGACACTAGAATTGAATCTAAACACACCAACAAAATTCAAAACCTGACTCCTAAGTCTGACTTCTCATGAAGAAAGAGAAAACTGTGAAAACATTCACAAATTTTCTCTCAATAGGAGCAAATTGACCACCTAAAATATGAAGCATTTGTTGCAAGCACCCTAAATGTGCACGCAAGGGAACAAATTAAATTAGCATTCAGGGGAGTCACTTAGAGTGTCCATTAAAAACTACGTGCAAACAAAACTTTGGACCCCTTATGTACTTTTTGAATTTTAAATAAAATTAAATGAAAAAATATGAATAAATTTTTCCACTTTGAAAGTTTATGTTTTAAATTATTGACATTTTTATTTGTTCATAATAATTAGTTACAAATTTTTGAAGTAAATAGATACACTATAGAACTGAAAAATAACTTTCACATCTCTATATTATATAAGAAAAAATGAACCAAAAAAATCTAAAAATAACACTCTATTGAAAGCTCATTTTGATTTGAATATTGATGAAATGGTCATAAATGTGTTCTTTAAAAATATTTGAGTTATAAAAACATGCCATTTTAGTGTATTTTTAACCTCTTCTAGAAATCATTCCATATTTTATTTGAGTTTGAAATTTTGGGAATAGAATTCTATAGTCATTAGTAAATAGTGCTCAAAATTTGAAGTTAAAATAGTAGTTTATTAGAAACCACTTGTTCGCACGTGGTTTGTTGTAGTAGAACTAAGTGCCCCCCTTTGAGAATTAGCAACCCTAAACCATAAGCAATACACCAACATGAGAAGTACAACCCAAAATCCAACAAGAATGTGCAAACCCTAACGTGCCAGAGGATACTAGAAGGAATTAAGATGAGGAGAATGACAATGACCTAAACTCAAAAAACTGCTCTTGCATACCCCCCTGCATGTGCAACACACACCAAAAAAATCGTTAAAAATTTACAACCAAATTATCCAAACCACCACATTCGCATGCCAACACATTTTCCACCAACCTATATGCACCTCATTCAAATCCAAATCATTAATTATGGCCTAAACTGCCCAAGTCACTAATTGTGAAATTGAACCTACTAAGTATTTTTGAAAGGATCCAAAGTTGGGCATCCTATTTTTTTTCTATTGTTCATAAAAGCTAGATGGGGAATTTCATTAAAATGGCAATATTCCATGTGCCATTTTCATAGTGTGTTGTTCCCACAATTTAGACTGGGCGGTCTGAAATCTATTAGTGTCCTAGATTTGTGAACTCTATACCACTATTAGATGTATTGAATCTAGGAAAGATGTAGATTTCAGACCAATCAGTTCAAAAAATCTACATATTTCCTAAATTTCAGATATCTAATAATGGTATAGATTTCAAAAATCTAGGACATTAGTAGAGTTTAGACCACCCGGTCTAAACTGTGAGAATGCCAAAATCACAGAATAATCGCCATTTTAATGAAAATCTCCATCTAGAAATTTTTCACCACCCTATTTTATATATAAACACAATCAAGATATATTACCAATGATTTGGTAAATTTACCAAAAGTATAAATTTTTCCTTCAATGAACTAAATTGACCTAATTTTTGTTATCTCATGTCATTTTCTACTATACAAATGGTCTCCCCCACTGAGGACAAGGGTTAGTTTTGAGTGTAATTAGTTTTTGTTCATTGGTGACTATGAGGATTTGTTTTAATTTTTAACTTTGGGATTAATTTCTAAAGGACAATTGTCCGTTGAATAGACAATTGAAAATCTAAGTAGTTTTTTATGAAGTCAATTTTAGTCAAATGTTCAAGAAATTTTGATATAATGTATGAGTATGTATCCCTTTAGTGAAAATATAATTTTTTTTTTCTGATCTAGTGCCAAGATAAAAAATTTTACTACCCTAAATTATTCTGGCAACTTGGGTAGCTTTTGCAAAACTCTTCCTTTACTTTTGAAATTTGGCAAGTATGTAACTTGCTTGATATAAGATAATAAGATGCAAAGGTCAAAAAAATAAACATTTGTAATGTAAAAATTTCACTCTAGGAGGAGTTAAAGGTTGCTAATCCTATTGGACAAGGTCAAAAAAACTTTTTTTGACTTTATACATTATAATCTTTCAATCCATGTGGTCAAAGTTTTTGAAATTATTTTCACACTTTTCTACATTAGTCTAGTAAAAATTTGTGCAATTGAATTTTTTTGTTTTTTTAAAATCTTGCCGCCCTAAAAAGTAGTAATTTTCACAGTTTCTACCCCAAATATGCCTCAATCCTTTAGGAGTTAATAAGTTTTAACTCTTTGTTATAAACCATTAGGATGACACAAATATATTTTTATAAAATGATTCCAAGAATGTAGCTAGAGAATTGTTATTATATCAACCAACAACAATATCTTATTGTTATTATTTTTTCTTTTTAAGTTTTTTGATTATAGATATTCTAACAAATTTGTTATTGGAATTTTATTTTAGAGTATATTTAATCCAAGTATCTAGCTAACTTCTTTTAGAGATCATGATACATTACAAAATGTTTTGTAATAATTTTGTATTCCTTAAATATAAATTTGTATATCTTGCAACAAAAACATGTGGGGAAAAAAATCTGACTCTAGGTCAATCATTGACATTTAAAAATCTATGTGATGCCTTTGTGATTGCAACTTATTACAATTTAACGCAGTAGAACCTCTATTAGGTAACCTTTTTAAAGTAATAAACCTCTCAAAAGTAATATTGCCAACTAGTTATAGCCTAGGCTGCATACAAACGTCATGAATGGCAGAGATCCTTCCTAATGTAATAAACCTCTTTAGTATAAAATCCCGACCATGTTACTATTACAAGTTCTACTGTACCAAGTTCATTTATAAAAAAATCAATATGTTTTGTAGGCTCAATTGTTTCTTTCTATTCTATAAAATATAGATTTCAATATCCACATTGTAGATTCATGCGATAAAAGTTCAAAAGGTATCTTTCTATTATTATAAAAATAAGTGTAAAATAAGTGGATAAACAAAATGAATAATCTATTTAGTCCATTAATGTAAGTTGATCCATTGTAGGTAGACATTGTGACCATTCCACTATTATAAAATTATGATCCTTGCCAATTTTGAAAGTATATGGAAGTTTGTCCTTCAAGGCTTTTTTTCCATTTTTTAAGAAGTGCCATAGTGGCTATATGGGGAACTTCATTAAAATGGAGATATTCCATATGCCATTTTCACAGTGTGCCATTCCCATAGTTCAAACTGAGCGGTCTGAAATCTATTAGTGTCCTAAATTTCAGACCACCCAGTCTGAACTGTGGAATGTCAAAGTCACAAAATATTTGTCATTTTAATGAAATTCCCCATCTATATAAAATGTGTTAGTGGTGTTCCAAATTTCAACTTTCATCCACATATTGGATAGAAAATATCACATTAGGACATATCACATGTCCATAATTCGATTTTCATCTACAATCTGATGTTTTCATCCAAGATTTTTTTTAATTCAAAGTTTTTTTTGGCGATTTCATCTAAGTTTTTTGTCATTTTTTGTCATTTTTTAGCCAAATAATTATTTATTTTTCTTGTGCAATCTGGCCTCAGAAAAGAAAGAAAACAAAACAAAAACAAAAACAAAAAACTGCTGGTATCCTTGCGTGATCCCCACTCCATAAATTTGGGAACAACCGCGCGGTATGCTGCGCGGTTTCCACGATTCCACGTGGAAAACTGCGTGCGAAATCACGCTTCGCCAGCCTTCCAACTTCCGACTTGGATGGTTCGGATACTCGTTCAGATAATTGAGTTCAGAAGCCCATCAATTTCCGGGGAAGTTCTTAAGCTTTCCTTTGAAGCTCTCTTGAATGGGAAGTGCTGGGGTTTCGGGTTTTCGAGGTTGTGCTTCTATTTCTAGGCAATGATTTTAATGCAGCTCCAGTGATGCAAGTTTTGTGGAATTAGCGAAGCAATTGGAAGAGATTCGTGCCGAGAGATTACGCAGACCGCGTTTGTGCGTTTTGTTCAATCTAGAATGACAGTGGAGTCTTGAAGACTTCCATTTCTGCATTGAGCTCGTAGGTAGGTCGGATTATGGCTGTCTCCATGGATCATTGCTGGTTTGTGACAGTCTGAATTCGACAATGCGTTTGGAACTGAATGTTGCACTCTAGCTTTTTAAAATTAGGGTTTCAATTCGGTCTATACTCTGCTGTAGGGTTTGTTGTTTTAATTTCTGGATGTTGAAATATTGCAATCGTCTTAATGAAGTCGGATCCATATCCTCTAGCTGCGACGACAAATAACTTGTGTTGATAGGCTCTGCAAAATGAATTGCTTGTTGGTTCTCTGTGTATTCTGGTGTTATATTTGCCATATTCCTTTGATTACTTGCTGTGATCTGATTACTTTGAGCTAGAATGTGCATTGTTCTTCACTGGACGGCCTTTTCAATAGCTTTCCAACAGAGATATCACTGTGAACATTTGTTTGCAAATTGTGCACAAAATCTCAGTTCGAAATTTTGAGTGGAATTATTGGTTACATCATCTGTGGTTACACAGACCTTTTATACCTGTCCTTCTGGTTCAATACAGGTATCCCAGTGGATTTGAAGCATCTCTACAGGAAGGATTTTGCCATCATCTCCTATGGGGAAAAAGAATGATCAGCGCGAGCGGAGTTTGCTAAGCAATGTGTTGATCACGGTGGTTGCGCTTGTAGCAGGCTGGGCCACCATCGAATTGGCCTTCAAACCTTACTTGGCCGCAGGAAGGGCGGCCATCAACCGTGACCTGGACCCTGATTATGACCCCGATGACGAACTGGACGAGAGTTCTCCGCCTCGTCCTAAAACCCTCGATGATGAAGTTCAAGACGCATTGGAGGATTTGAAGGAGAACCAGTCCAGCAGTTCCAAGCTTCCGTGAACGCTCTTCCCAAATCCGAACTTTATGGTTTTCGCTGGGCCAGGGTGTTTGGTAAGCATGCTCTGGAGGTCTGAATGTTTTGCTGCGTGTTTGAACTAAGAATGTTGCTGCGCTTTCTATATCTTATCGTAAACATGTCCTAATACATTTGTGCTCAGTTGCAGGCGAATCCAAATCATTCTGTGCTTAATTCTATTACAAAGTAATCATGCAGAGTTGGGTAACTCATTGGTCAGTGTGTAAATCACTGGACCTCGAATTGTTATCCGTAAATCTGTAAATCGTAGGTGTTGGACGCATCACGTTCGTAGCACCATGTAGTGAAGGTCGTAACACCATGCGAATTGGCATAGATTTCGTGTAGATTGATTGTGTGCAATAAACGGAAAGGATTGTAAATGTATTGTATGTCTGGTTGATGAATAAGTTCCATTGCCAAGAGGCTCTTGGGAAGTGCAGGGTAGCTTTACTTCCAAATGATGTTTATATAGGTTCAATGTAATTTTGAACTTATTTTGTGGCAGTGAAACCCCTCATTCCATACGGCAAAGACATTTGCAGTTATGATTTTTTTTTTAAACTCTCTTGGAATGCATGTAAATGTGATCCAAAAACATATGACATTTGATTCATGCAGAACATGGAGTTAATAACTTTGATTCCATTGGGATACACCCAATTGCATCTTTAGACCTAGTTTTGACATTTACTCCCAATTGTATCTTTGAATCTCATTTTCATGTTACAAATGTATGTACTCTTTGGGATAAACTCACACACAATACAATACCTAGCAACTAGGTCTATTATTAAATATTCCTCTAATATACTCTTTAGCCTTGAAAGTTTATTTAAGCCTTAATAAGCCTTGAAAGTTGTTGATGTCATTAGTTCTCAAACTCAAAAATCTTTATCAAAATCTTCAACTATTTGTATTATGCTCAATACTTTGAATACAAAACACACTATAATTTGTTTAATCCGCTTGACATCCCTATTCCCTCATTGAATAATGCTATGCACATTTAAGTCCATTTTAATGTTATATAATACAATATTAGTAATACTAATATATGATATTTTTGGATACTAATACATGATATGGAACTAGCAATACTAATATATGTACATCTTGGATATTAATACATGATATGGTATTCAATAATACTAATATATATACACCTTGGATTCCTCTATATGATATGGTATTTGCAATATTAGTATATGATATTCTATAACTATATAATATTCCATAACAAACTTCTATAACACCTAAAAATCCTATTATACAATAGGATACTAGTAAATTATATTCCATCTTCCACTATGATTTTTTTATTGGCCTTAATTTTTTGGCTCAATAATCTTCTTGCACTTTGCTATGACATTGCAAATTGGTGAAATTTAGAATTTAGTTGCTATGTGGGATCAACAAAACAACTTTGAGTAGTACATCCCTCTCCATCCATGCAATCATCAATTAAAAGACAAATGAAATGATTGAAGGGATTAGTCAACATTGTTTGTTCTTATTTTTTACAATTCTTTGAATGTTATCCAATTAAAGGAAAGGTCCATACATAGAACTCTCATTTATTAAAATGAGAGTTTTCTTTAAACCATAAACTAAGAAGAATTTCCTGTCCATAAAACCCAGAAAAGTAAGGCATTCACATAAAAAATATATACGGAAATGCAAAATTCCAAAACATCATGCAACAATTGCATTTTAGCTTTCAAAAATCACAGAAAAATCACTTCTTGTTAGATTGTCTTCATTCTTTTTGCAATAGACTTCTCTCAAACTTTTTCAATCTCTTGAAAAATATGGGAGCTGGCAAATAGCTTCTCCAAAGTACCTAGATAGCAAATCTGTTTGGTAATGGGCAGTTCTACTTACTAGCAAAATAACAAAAGTATTGCTCTTGTCTATTGGACAAAATATGTGGAGTGGGTCGTTAGATGACGCAGCTTGGTAGGAGTAGAGAGTACATGGACAACTCCTTGTAGCAGACAGTGCCCCTTCTGTCGCCAAATAAACTCCAGAATTCAGCTCATACATTTTGTAACCAAAAAATAGAAGTAGAAAAACTCACTAAAAATAAACACAAGAAACACAGCTAGACATAAGAAAACATAAAGCAGCCGATGGGAAGAGAAAAATAAATCCAGAGTCCTTCCAATTCCAAATCCTGCTCAACAGGAGTGTTCAATGGAAATCTCATGCCGATGAGTGCATCACTGGGTTTAAGCGAATCCATCGAAACGATCACCACTGGGATCAGCACACAAAATCACAAGAAGCAAGTTCATTTATGGTCCTTGTCCTTACTGATACTTCTTCAAGATTCCAGCACACCAGTAGGATCCGACAAGGTCTCTTATTCTTAACCATTTCTATTTACGGAACCGCAGGTTGGGGACCCATCAAAAATCTACATGGCTCTTCAGGGAATCACAAGATATTGTAGCAAATCAAACCGTCTCTGTCAAAGTACATTTCCTGCGTTCCTCCTCTCAACCAGCTGTTTGCAGAAGACACAGATCAGGCAGGTAAACCTCATATGGATGATTGATCGTCCATCACAATATGTACCGCTGGAGTTTCACATCCCATTCACATACAACAGCATCGCAAAGTCTACTTGTCCTTGCCTCCTTCCATAGCACTGAATATATCAGTCCTTGTCACGATACCTGAACAGGCAGGACATATCAGTACAACTCAGCTTTGACTATTGTTCGTCCAAAATATATCTCGTAGTAGAAAGAGAGCTTGGGTACACACCACCATTTGGCCTGAAAGTGTCCAAATGGCCAAAGTGCCCGATTCTAAGACTATAGAAGTTAACATGCTTCAAGGTAACAATAGATCATACATTACAGTTTTGAACGATAGAAACATGTTTTGAAAGTTAGCTAAAATCAACTGTTAGCTTCCAAAGAGAATTTTGAGTTTTTGACTTGCAAGCTAAGGGTTAACATGCACAAATTACCAGCTTGTTAGACTTATCTTCAAGAGAACAGGAAGCTACTTTTAGCTGAAAATCCACAGCGGCAATCAACGCGAAGTGCCATGTATCCACTGCATAGGTATATAGTGAGACTCACCCACGACTTGGTTGGAATCATTCACAATAGGAATTCGGTGGATCTTGTTCTTCAGCATTAAGACTGCTGCGTCTGCGAAAAAGGAAAAAGAAAAAAGAAAAATTCAGCAATCCACAAATTTCACTGTTGTAAAGTATGCATGGAATGCAAGGACTTGAATGGACAGAGAAGGGTACATCGACCAGGTGTTCCACAAACTAGATATAAGGATCTTCCAAACTCAATTTTTTTTGCTGTTATGAGCCTGCACTCTCTAAAATTGGTTGAAAAAGACATGTAGAGACTTTAACAAAGTGACTTACCAGAGACGATCTTATTCGCAGATAATGTGATTGCTGGAGAGGTCATTACGTCCCCGACTTTAGCTTTCAACTGTTACCCACACAACGAAGAGTGATCAATAACTGATATATCTACAATGAACACCATACATGCTCCTTCTCATACTAAGCAAGAAGGTGCAACATTGTATCAAGAAACGAATTAGACAAGGTTGACGCGTCAAATGCTCACATCTGATACTTTTCCTCGGTCCTTCTTCGAAAGAACCCCAATACATTTGTGATCAGAATCGATGACTGGAAGTCCAGAAATGACAGCAAAATGGTGGTCGATCTCCTCCAGGAGTTGTTCGGGGAAAGCTGTGGTGATGGTCTTTGACATCACATCTGCCAAATGCGTATCCGGCTGTGCCTGGAGTAACAAAACCAACATCTAAGTGAATAGGAGGATCGAAAATACTGTGCTCGATCTCTTTCATGACTATCTGTAGCAGCAGCTTGTTTCGATGGCCACCTTCCCCCCAAAACCGCACTCAAAAACAGCATCCTAAGAAGCTCTGCCAAACATTAATATTCTCATCGGGAGAAGACCAAGCTCAATATCTAGCGCAATCGCCTCTCAAAGTAACTTGACTAGCCCCCAAGCGTTACCACAGGAAGTAACTTAAGACCCCAAGTAGCACTAACTGTGTCAGCTTAGAAGGAAAAGTCCCACTTACAACCTGCATTACACAAATTAGGACACTGACATTCCATACTCTGGCAACATAACAGGCACATGCATAGCAGTTTCAGAATCCTAATCCCCAATATATTGAAGTTCTTACAAAACAGGCCACGCATCACAAGGAACTCTGCCAAGACACTAACATGTCTCATCAGGTGGAGACCAAGCTCAATTAGCTCCCAGAGCAACTTGATCACATTTAAGAGAGCTAACTCAAGACATCCAACACATAACCAGCTTGCCCTCAATTATTCGTTACAGTGGCACCCAAACACACACACTACACTTCAAGTCAATGTTTAGGAACTCCAGGAAGTGGCTTAAACACAGATAGAAACACTTATGGCCGATATTGAATCAATCAAAAAGAATAACAAAGATAGAATTCACCAGTACACAATTGATTAGCCTCAAATTACGCCATTGTGGCATCCAAGCACACTAACCACACTTCAAGTTGAAGTTCAGAAACTCCAGAAAGTGGCTTCATCACAGATAGAAACACTTTATGGCCAAGACCGAATCAATCAAAAGAACAACAAAGCAAGCATTCCCAGGCACAAAATCGCTTAGCCTCAATTACGCCATTTTGGCATCCAAGCATACTAACCACACTTCAAATCAATGTTCAGAAACTCAGAAACACCAGGAAGTGGCTTAAACACACACAAAAACACTTAAGGCCAAGATCGAATCAATCATAGAGATAGCATTCCCCAGCACACACAGAATTAGGTCAGCACAGACCTCGGCCTTAAACAGAACGCCTTCATAATACTTGGACAAGTCCTCATAGTTCAGCATGGAAAAACTCTCGGGCCACTCTCCGGACGGCAGGACGTCGCCCTTGACTCCGGCTTCCTTCACGTCCACGTCCACTCTCTCCCCTGCTCTAACAACAAGCTTCCCCCTCGCACTTGGCCCCTGCACCTTCTTCCCCGGCATCGCCAAAACCGAGCTGGAGCTCCAAATACTGGATCGATTGCAGCCCTGCGAAGCGCAAACGGGAGCTACAGGGCCCGAGAAGGCGACGGCGGACGCGGCGGTGGCCATGGCGGAAAGCTTCGGGGCGATCGGATCACAGAACTATGGCAATGGAAGCAGAGCTCGAGGCCGCAAGTGCGAATTCCCTGTTCTGTACTGGCAGGGTGCGTTCTGAACATCTGGGGCGGAGTCCCTGAGAGAGGCTTTCCGGATGAATGATTGAATTTACGGATGAATGAAAGCACGTGGATGGATGCTTCCTGGCTCGACACGTCTAGATTCCCTGTCTTCCTTGGGGTCCTCGCCGTATCTGAAGGTATCCATGATAATAATATGGATGAATGTCCAATTTTCATCCAGACAAGTTAGTGTAACTGAACTCTTCTGAGGATATTTGGGGATCTGCCAGGACGGCTTTTCATGCGAATCATGACCCATAACTACTAATGACACGGAAGCCCTAAACCTGGAGCAACGGAAACACAAAAATCTCTACTCAAACGTTCACATATTCCACACACTAAGGGTGGGTACCAAATGATTCTAATAAAGTTTTGGATAATAGTTCTGAATTTGCCTTTTCTGCAGGTTTGATTTAACAACCCTAGCATGCACCCACAATACGAATCAAGACAATCTGCTTACGGCTCGTGTAACGAGAACCAATGGTGCACCCAAAATTGACATCATATATTCTTGTTGTACATTTGGCGTGTCTAAATGTAAAATATAGGTTCAGAGAGTCACGTTTTTAGTTTTGGGGTTTTTGGGGGTACTCACCTTAACCCTAGGAGGACGAGGCCTATCATTCGTCTCCGCAAACTCTTGGAAAGTCATTCATTGAACACTGTTTGTCCTCCACATCATTTCAAGGGATGAAACTCCCACTACTAGCAAGCTAGATATAAATCGAACTCTGATTACAGCACATGTTCGAGTTATAGTTATAGAATCTACCCCAAGGAGGAGGCGGCGCAAAAGTAGTACTCACTGTCTAGGTAGATATTGCATAGGTACAAACGACACAGCTAGCAGAGAAAGAAAGAAATTTCTCAACACAAAAAAGCAAATCCTTTATAACTTTTGCAACGGCTTGTGTTCACAGACAGTGAACCTACATGGTGACAGAGGAACCAAGCCCAAGACGGGTGTTGAACCTCCGTTGAAAATTCGGCAAATTCGATTGACGAGATTGTTTTCTTTCATGCTAATCTCGATCTCAAGCACCTTTTCTGGTGACAAACTAAACTGAGGCAAACTCAAAATCAAGTGCTGCTGTGTTGCAAACTATGTACCATTCCACGCTTTTCACTCAATATAGACAACAGCACTAAAACATTTGCTACAAGAGCAGAATCTACCAGTTTAAGCTCCTCCTTCCATAGCCGTGAATATGTCGGTTCTTGTCACGATACCTGCAAGAGTGAACACAGCACACAGTTTAGAAAAACATCACGGTTACAGAGAGGATTGATCGTTATGTCATCTTGTGACAGCAGGGTAAACAAAATGGAATATTGACCGTAAGACTATTGTGAATAAAGACTATAAGATGTAGATAATGTCAGTTTGTTTTGTTCAGAGAGCCAAAATTGCGACAACAAACTCTAAAAACTAGGGTTGCTGTAGATTTAAGTCTCTATACTCTTGTCTGGAAAGTGCCGATGTTATGAATTTCCACCAACATAATGAAATTGACGTTAGTTCTACGGACATGTGTAGGTAATAGGAGGTGCTATCCGTATGTCTCTTTTCAAAGGTTGACCATGACTCGGACCAGTGACTCGTAACCAGGAACAAATAAAAAGCGGTCAATGAGCAGGTGTGATTTGTTTTAATTTGTGATTTTAGATGAGTGGTTTTGGACTTGAGAATATATAAATCCTGAGCTCTGACTAAAACGAATTAGCAGTACACTTACCAACAACTTGCTGCTTGTCATTAACCACTGGAATACGATGGACCTTGTTTTTCAGCATAAGCACAGCAGCCTCTGCATCAAGCACAGATAACATGTGAGCATCCAATGTTATCTTACTTTTACCCTTTCCGTCACGTCACGGTGAGTTCTACATTGGAAAGAGCTAAGTACATCGTTCGAATGCAAGCTTTTCATGTCAATTTGTTAAAATGACCCAGTCCTGCGAGTTACATAACATTTTCCTGGACTTAAATTGAACGTACCAGAGACAGTCTTTTCTACAGATAAGGTGATGGCTGGAGAGCTCATGACATGCTTCACTTTCACTGTCAACTGTTGCCCCACAATCAAAACATAGCAACCCCTTGTCAGCAGTGCCACCCACCAAAGAAAAGTAATTAATAAACCCCGTGCAATAACAGTTTGAAGAGTAGATTGTCAAAGACAACAACTCACTAGAAAACTTTGCAGATTTGATCCCGAGTGCCATTAACTTCCCAATTAATTGACCGTGTGTCAAAAATTCAGAAACATGTGAAAATGCGTTTGTCTGTGTCAGCCCGATTTTTCATCACGCACATTATACAAATTTAAGGGGTTGCGCAATAGTGAAAACGAGGACCTAAGAGTCTTTAGGGCCACATGGTAGTGGAATCTGTTCCAAAAGGCAAGGTAACACAACCAATGAGAATTCACAACATAAACTGATCAGTAATAACAGTCAATTCTCCACTCTGCCAGGCATGTTGGATGATTAGGCGCTTACGTCAGATGCTTTGGATCGATCCTTTCTGGATAAAACTCCAAGACACTTGTAAGCTTCGTCAACCACCGGAAGGCCAGAAATCTCAGAAAAGCAGTGATCCAGTTCATGGAGAGCCTGGTCCGGATATGCTATGTGCATTATCTTTGACATCACTTCAGCCAAGATTTTATCTGGCTGTGCCTGAAAATCACAAACGAAGAGCTTACGTGAGCAATTAGTAAGCGACATTACCCCCTGAATAATGATAAATTATTAATCACCGCAAAAGCATCACTGCAAAATGCTTAACTTGATACACAACATTCTTTAGATCGAGGTCCACTGCCGCACCCAAGGATCCAAATTCAATCACTCTCATTCTATAAAAGGTTTAGCTCAAATTTTGTATGTTGCTTACCACCTTGTCATTAATAAGATACCGAAGAGTCAATAGAAGCTCATTGAACTTTCCAAAAAAATTTATTAATCATGACAAGAGACAACTGTAAAAAGGACCAACTGAAAACGACCAGCAGCATTCTTCAGAGATCCACTGCTACCGACCTAGCAATACAAAACCACCATATTGATTCTGTTAAATGTTTACATGCAGCCTGTATGTTGGCTTGCTCTATTGCCATTAATAACATCGCAAAAGAGCTAACAAGAAACTCTTCAGGAGTAAAGAAGAAAGCTTCAGAAAATTCGAGTTCAGGAAATCAATCAACGTTGAGCTGATTCCAATTCCAATTTCCCAAATAAAAGATTCAGGCTTACAACGACTACCATTGACACAGTCTATTAAGGTTCTCATAGACATCCTCCGTGTACAACAAGTCTCTCCTCAAAGACAAGAAAACAGATGAGGGAATCGCAACAGCTCAAGTTGACAATTACACGACGCCACTTCGCAACAACAATGCCTCATCAAGCTTCACGACTTCAATGAGATCCAAAACGAATTAAAAAGAGGAGAAAGACGCGAATGATCAGAAGCGCAAAACGCCACGCACACACCTCCGGCTTGAACAAACCCGGCTCATAGTGCATGCTTGCTCATACACAAGCATCCACCGACACTTGGCAACAACAATGTATTACTAAACTTCCCGAATTCAATAAGCTCCGAAACAAAAGAGAAAGAGAAGAAAGACGCGATCCGAAGCGCACAACGCCACGCACGCACCTCCGGCTTGAACAAATCCGGCTCATAGTGCTTGCTCAGATCCTCGTAGTTCAGCATGGAGAAGCTCTCGGGCCACTCCCCCGAGGGCAGAGTATAGTCTTCCCTGACATTCACTTCCTTCGCTGCCCGCACTGCAACCAGCCTGGAACCCGCTCCTGCACTCTTCCTCCCCGTCCCAGTCAACCGCGCAACGTTCAAAGCGCTCGGTTGCTTGGAGCTTTGAAACCGCGACGCCAGCGACGAAGCTCCCGGTACGCACGTACTCTCCAGGCGCAAAGCCATTGCTCCGAGTCCACAAAATGAGCTGAAACTTTCGATTCTACAGCCGGCAGTTGGAGACAAGAAGCTCAAGAAACCACTGCGAGAATTGATGGGCTCCGGAGTTGCGGGGGAACGTAAATAAGCTGGTCAGGGGAGACGACGACGGTTCTAGAAGGGACTGTCGTAGACAATGACGGGAATATACGGAATTGTTGTAGGGGATGACGGTAATAAACGAGATTGACGCAGAGGATGACGGTAATCGACGGTACTGTCGTGACGGTGAGGGGAACGGAAGCGACGGTTCTGGTGACGCAGATTCGGATAGGGCTGGTGGGGCCCGGGAGTCAGGATGATTGGAACGTGGAGATTTCCTAAGACGCTCCAGCCAATCAGTGACTTGTAGTGTCGTTTACTGGTTTCAGTTCCGTTTTTTCTTCTGATACCAGCCCCCTGTGCGACGAGGATTGGACGCTATCAGAGCCTGTCTCCGTTACGCTCCTGGACGTCCAAGGGGCCCTTAGGCCAGAGGGTCCAGCAGTTTCCATTAGCGCCCGGAAGTCCAGCTCAAAGCAACCTGCTGCCTCCTACTGACTGAATGATTTACCATGTCTTTACAATTACTGGCTGCTTCAGCTCCTCGCAATGCGGTCAAGCTTGTCCTTTCCTGTTTTTGGAGGGGTCCAGGTGAGGGTCCGGGCCCCCTCCAACTCTGTAATTCTAAAGTGCGCGGATCGGAGCCTGGAGGGCTGGACATTTCCATTCAATGGAGCCTACCCACCCGTCCAAAATCGGACCTCCAGGGGTGTAATGGAGACAGGCTCTTAGAAGCATTGCCACCGTTGCATGCAACACGTTAAAAGCGGCCATACGAAGTGGGTCTTGGTAGGACTGAACCCCTTATTGCCCCAACGAAGGGTAAATATAAAAAATTGTCTCCTATTTTATGCCACATGAATTTTGTACTTCTTCACATTCCCAAACTAATTGGAATGGGGTCTCTGATTGCAAATGTAAATTTAGAAATTGCAAATTTTATCATGGTTGGTAAATAAAGAATTTCAGTGTTTTTTTTTTAAGGGTAGAATACGGGACAATAAAGGGGGGGGTCAATCATTCCTTGTTGGGTGAATTATGTGTTTTGCAAGGTAATTGTAAAAAAAATAGGTCTCCTATTTTGTGTCATGATAATTTTATGTTCTTCACTCCTATAAGTTTGGGGCCTCTAATTGTAAATATGAATTCAAAAATCCCAAATTTTATTATGTATGGTAAATAAAAAAATTCTTGTGTTTTTTTATGGGTAAATTCACCTTATGCGGTGACCACTTTAACATTCTATTTTTTACAATGAGGTAGGCGCGAACTGACCCCTTCACTCGACCCTTTGGGAAAACACTAATATTTTTATTTTCCAAACATAATAAAATTAAAAAATTTTGAATTCATATTTGCAATAAGAAACACCAAATTAGCTAGGAGAGGTGTACAAGGTAAATTAATCAAACATATAATAGTTTGTTTGTTTTCTTATTTGCACCCCTAGAATAATTTGGAGGGACCCATTTCAAAAATATACTAGTTTGTTTGGGTAGTTCCCCTCAACCTTGCATTGACTAGTAAGGTAGACAAGCCAATTACCACCCTAATTTTCAATCTAAGTATCTTGGGGTCAATTCTGAAAGGGTCACATATTTTCATAGGTGTCTGCTTGTTTCATGAATCAAACCCAAGTAGAATTATAAATTTTCAATTAAAATTGTAATTTCTGTGAATTTTTGAAGTAGTCAACCCTGAAATTGCAAAACCATTTATAGAAAAGGATAAAAAAAACGTATCCATTACCGCCTAATCAAATACTAAATGTTTTCTATTAATGGAATGACACATTATCCCTTTGTTGTTATAAAATCTTTGATTTTGTTATAAAATGAAGGGAATTGAGGGGGATTTAGGTAGAATTAGGGCCAAAATTAGGTGATGGAATTGTGTTGGTCTATTGATAGAATCTAATAATGGGCCGGTGTCCATTATATGGAGTATTGTTAAATTGGCAACCTATTTGTGTTACAATTCAGATGCCCCCATCTTTATTTTTTGGAGCCCTTTAATCCCAATTGAAGTATTGTGGGAGGATTTTTTAACTTTGATGCTTAGAAAGTAGTCCTTTTCTGTTTTATGTTTTTCATATTTACTATAAAAAAAATATTGATGAAATTTTAGATTCTGGACGGGAAAGTGTGTGAAAATATTAATTGATTTATTGTTTAAAAGATGGAAGAATAAAGAAAAATATTGTTTTGCCAAGTTAAAAGCGATCAACATCTTGCAGTACTTTTCGAAAATGAAAAAAAAAGAAAAGTTGAATGACACCTTATTCATAACAAAATTTTGTTGCTACCCTACTTGTACACTATGTACAAGTATCAAACACATTGAAATGTATACTAGTAGTACATATTGAACACAAAGTGATAATGCAAGGTACATGGCATTTGATTGCTAGTGCAACAATATAATCAGCGATGCTAGTGTGTAAGCATGAAAGTGAGAGCATGTGAGCCTTGAATACATGTATAGCTGGTAGATATCCTACACAAAATAGTGAACTTAGGTTGCCCCATATTAATTCTCGACATTTGATACTGTATAAATATTTTGAATTAGTGTATAAGAATGCAATACTTTTGAATTGGATATTGTTGTAATTGAGACTCATAAACCTCCATGTAAAAGAATAAAAATATTTTAAAAAATATTTGTTGACTTTGATGGCTTGTAAAGTAAATTTCTTGATGTAAAGCAACCTAATTGTTAAGGCAACCTAAGTTCACTATTTTGTGTACAACCATTGAAGGTGCTTATAATATAAACACCTATAATATTAGTATCTATAACGTAATTAAACCCCAAAGGACTAGCTTGGTGAATTTGGCAAAATAGCAATTTGGGGTAGGTATGTATGATTAGAGATTTTCATGTTTTTAGCCCAAACTTTAATAGAAGGTGTGGATTACAAACATCTTTCAAGTGCACTAAAATTCATGACATTTGGAAGTATGAGTCAAAAGTTATGGCCTAATATGTTATTTTTTTATGTGTATGGGCAGTCCGAATAGATTTTTTTAAATCTCTTTTTTAAGAAACAAAAATTTGGAATTGGTTTTCTAAATTTATATATATATGGAAAGTTTTCAATCATTTCATTTTAATCAATGAGATGAAAGTTATGAGGAGTTTTTGTTTGCAGGTAGTTATGAATTTTCTATTCTAGAATAAAATTTGAAGTCTTTTATTTAACTAATATATTTTTGGGAAAAAATAAGGTGTAGATCGTTTATTACAACATTACAATCATTGGCATTGGCATTTTTTAATTCCATAATTAAACTCTAAACAATTTAGTATTTTGAATCATCCTCTAGTTCTTCCTACTTACTATTTTTTCCTACATGTTGTCGAGCATGTTGTACAATTCCAAATGATCTAAAAAATTTCAAGTACATAACCAACTCGCCTTAAAGAATGAATCCAAAGATTCATTACGATCTTGGACATTTTTTCATACAAATGTGAACTTGTGAAGTATAGCTTTCAAGTTTTTTGCAGGGCCAAAAAAAGGATTTTTGTCACTTCAAATGCTAATATCTTGCAATCCACATGGTGAAAATTTTTGAAATTTTTTCTACATCTTCTCAAGTTAACATAGTACAAGATCCAATGGTTACAAGCATCCAAAAATTGTTTTTTCCTAAAAATTGGTACTTGTACTAGAAATGGTAGTTTAGGGGCATTGTTGGTGAAAAAACAGTCCAGGAACTTAAAGGGTTAAAATATAATTATGGAAAATTTCTATGATATACGCTAAATAGTGAAATTAGGTTGCCTGAACAATTAGGTTGCCTTACTCAGGAAAGTTACCTCATGACTCACCACTCATCCAGATGGAGGTACAAGCAATTCTATAAACCCAAGTCATGAACCATTGCACCAACCCATGCAACACACATGGTTCCTACATTACTGCATCCATCTATACTAACTGTACATATTTATATAGTGTGGAATGTTGAGAATTTAGTGTGGGGCAACCTAATTTCACTATTTAGTGTAGACACATATAATATAGGTTTATAGTCTTTTTTTCTCATGGTCTCACACTCCTAGGCTCAATAGCACCCCTCTACTAAATTGCATTTGATTTCTACATGTATTGAGTATACATTGTTTGGATAATGTTTATTTCTATAAATAAAAAAATATAAGTTCTATATAGAATGAAAGCCCATATTTTATAAGTTCACAAGTAAATCCAAGCCATTTCAAACATTTTTTTTCATTCAAATGCAATTGTATTTCAAAACACACTTTCTACATTTGGGAGCCAAATGTATTCAAGTCCCTTAACTTTAAAGATTAAGTAACAATTGAAGTGACATTTTTTTAAAGATTGAACTTCTTTCATGCATTTGAGTTTTGCATATATATGTTTTTGTCTTTCAACCTTTATATTTCATATTCTATATGGTTTTATTAAATTTTTAATATGATTGAAGATTTGATTTTGTAAAAGTAAAATTGTTTTAATATAGTAGGATTTATTCCATTGAATTATTAGAATTGAATATTTTTAACCCCTAAATGCAAAAACTGCGTTTTTTTGACAACATTGTGATTTCGGGCAGCTCATTACAAATGGAGTTTTTATTTTTTTCTTTGAAATTTTCACAAAACATATGCCCAAGGAGTAGCTTTAAGGTCCAACAATTTTCATACCTTTTGACTACACGGTTAAAGAGTTATTACATGATATGTCATTTTCAATGTTCGGCGGGCAGCTCAGGCAGCCCAAAAAACTTCTTCAAAAATCATTTTTTTCAAAAATTTCTTTTTGAAATTGGTTCTACACATTTATATACACATGGGAAGCTTTGAATCGTTCCATTTTGTTAAGTGAGATGAAAGTTATGAGGATTTTTAGTTTATGAGTAGGTATGGAATCTTTGAAAACCTTTAAACCTTCTTGTGTAACCTCAATGATTAATTACATTGAAGACTTGAGTTGGTAGAGGGTCAATATTCCCAAAAGACATGAATTATCCATGAATTTTTTTCATATACATATACTTCAAGGACTTAAAATCCTAAACAAAACATGAAAATTTATAAGATCATGACTTTAACCCCAAAGTCACATTGTGCATCACATTTTGTTTTTGACAAAACTTTAGTGTGAAGTAAAATTCTACCTATATTTTATTTTTTGTCATTTTTTAGGCAGATAATTACTCCATTTTGTTATAAACATAATAATCTATTTTGGAAAAAAATATAAATGATTTTCTATTCAAGTTTCTATGCAAGTAATACTTGAGTTTTTGTGTTATGAAATCTTAGAGAAGAATCTCAAATACACTTCAACTTTAAGAAAAAAACATATTGCAAAATCAATTAAAAAATTTGTAGAGCAGATTATCTTGGTAAAATTTGCATAACCCTTGTATTTTGGGTTAAGTTAAAACCATTGTAACCTTGGACGTAACTCAACATGATGCTTTGCTTTAATCTTGAAATGACAAGCACATTGCCACTTTTCAAACTCCAAAGTTATTACTGTAAATTTTTTAATAAAAAATGATAAAATTCATATCAAATTCACAATATGTTCAAAATCTGAAAATTTCTCCATAGATATACATTATAGTATAAATCACCATGGTGCAAGTTTCTTACTACATCTTCTTAAATTAGAAAACCAAAGCTCCATATTAATAAGTCCAAGGTTCAAATTGCAATAAAATATTCAAATTTTGGAATTTTTTAAAATCTCAAATTGGAGTAGATACTAGTCTTGATAAGCTTCAATCCAACAATTGGTCTCAAATTCCCAAAAGATCATTTTTATGGCTTAACCCCCGAAGGACCAAACATTGTTTTTTGGCAACATAGTGATTTTGGACACCTCACTATGAACAAAAATTTTATTTTTATTTTTTGAAATTTTCATACAAGATGTGTTCAAGGAATAGCTTTAAGGTCCAATAATTTTCATAACTTTTGATTATATAGTTAAAAAGTAATTGTATGATATGTAATTTTCATTGATCTTTGGGCAAATTAGTAAATTATTAAAAAATTAATTTTTTAAGAAATGAAAATTATTATTTTTTAAAATAAAAATTTGAAATTGATTTTCTAGATTTATATATATGTAAACAACTTTGAATCATTACATTTTGATTAATGGAATGAAAATCATTAGGAGTTTTAGATTGCATGTTGTTATCAAATCTCTACTCTAAAATAAACTTTGAAGTCTTTCATTTAAATCAATTTTCAATATTTTTGGGGAAAAAAAAAGTGTAGATTGTTTATTATAACATTACAACCATTGGGATTGGCATTTTTCAATTCCATGAATGAATTGTTAACAATTTAATATTTTGAATCATTCTCTACTTCTTTCTACTTACTATTGTTTTCCTATATGTTGTACAATTCCAAATGATCTCAGAATTTTCAAACATGTAGATAACTTGCCTTGAAGAATAACTTGCCTTAAAGAATGACTTGCCTTGAAGAATGAATCAAAAGTGTAACCACCATTTTGGATATTTTTTTTTACAAATGTGATCTTGTCTAAGTGTAGCCAATCAATTTTTTGCAATATCTGAAACAAGATTTTTGTTACTTCAAACACTAATATCTTGCAATCCACCTGGTGGAAGTTTTTGAAATTTATTCCACATCTTAAACCAACTAACTACAAGCTCCTACAATTAGATGTGTCCAAAAATGTGTGTTTTTTCAAAAATTTAGTACTTGTATTAGAAATGACAATTTTAGAGTGATTTTGGTGAAAACATAATAAAAAAACTTTAGAGGTTAAGCTTAAATTTTTCTGATGACCAATTTATTAGGTTTGACATATGAAAAAGAGGATTGAAAGTCTTGAAATCACTTTCACAATTTTAACACCCTCGTAATCAAACATTGTAGTCTTTCGATCCAAAAGCAATACTAGAATACTTTCTTTTCCCATGTGATTCTAACATGTCTATTTTGAATTTGCATGGTTACAATTAAAAAAAAATTGATAAAACTTAAAAAAATGTCAGCCTTTTGTTCAATTCAAAACAAATTCCAAGAAGCTCAAAAAATACTAACTACGAATTTGTTTGGGCTGCGGACAGACATGTCTTGCTTTTGAGAAAATTGTGCAGTTGGGAATAAGTGGTTCCTGTCACCAGTGACAAGATGTCAGTGAATATTCCTTCTGAACTCTTGATATAAAATGCACCTGTATGGGGATCCGATCGGCTATAAGAGCAAGTAAACGCTTCAGGATCAAACCCCAGTAAGCTATGAGAGACTCGATTGTGTCTCCCTACTCTCCTTCACTAACCCCTCTTACCGAAAGCAACTCATTTAACTCATCGGCATGCATTCGCTTGGTTAGACCAATTAGCAATTGAAAGAGCAAGACTTGGCTAGATGTCTATGGCACTCATCTCTGAATGAAAATGAGAATATCTACTTTCACTTGAAGGATTCTCCAAATTCCCACTTGAAATTGCACACGAAATTCTGTCACATTGACAAAAAAAACTAAACCAACAGATTTGGCTCTTTCACACAAAGATCTTTCAAGAGCAGTGTCCCTAAAATCAGAATTCTACATATGTTAAAATTACCTAACGTGACGCAAATTGTATCCTCTACCTTAAACCCAAGGGAATGCTTTAGCATTGACAACCTCAAATCCCAGTAAGCATTTCTAGATTGCTCACAAATTCTAAGCTACCCTAACACTGGAGCACAGGACTTCGATAAAGATGCGAACAGAGGATGTAAACTCTGTTACGAGTCCGCAAACAAGAAGCTAACAAGTGCATGAAAAAAATTAATTTAATTAATTAATTTAAAAAATCAATTCATAAAAAAGTAAGGTCAATAATGAATACTTACAGAGAGTTTTTCGAGGAATCTCAGGCCCTGAGGCTTTCGGAAATTCCATCTCAAAGACCTATCTCACAGGATTATTCAAGGTGAAGGACATTCAATAAATGATTAACTCATGGGAATTGGGGGAAAAACACGAAAACGCAAGCAGTGAAAAGCAGAGGAGACTGCAGAACTTCCAGCACATTTATTTATGTTCTAAAAGAGTTGCAACCATGACTCTGTACAAGCGCAAACACTGTCACAACCCCAAACCCTAAAGCGTCTCTTGAACCCTAAACATTACCACGATTAGACGCCACTCAGATTCTGACCACCATCCATCGATATCAGCAACCGATTTCGAATCACACTACCTCGTCAAGATGAGACAATCGTGATCCACGAATGTACAAAAAGGCGTTAAACACAAACTCAAAGCCCCATCAACATTTGTATATGCTCTGAAAGAGTTACGACAATTAAGCTCCACAATCTCTCTCGACCGGATGGCACAAACCGCAAATTCTTAAAAAAGCGCCATGAAAAGAGAAATGGCACAAATCAGTTCAATACTGCCTCAATGAAGTAGCAGTCATGGATTCTGTACAAGCTCAAACATTAGCATGTCAAAGCCACTGCACCATACGACCACGGCCTCAAACCCTAAAGCTTTCCTGAAACCCTAAGCATCATCACCAATTGCTGTCTACCAAATTCTGATCACCACGCATCAATATCAGCGACCAATACGACCTCATCAAGACGGAAAATCCGAGAGGCGTTCAAGCTCCACGACCGTGCAAAAATGCGTTACAATGCGTTAAAAACGAAGCTCCAAGCCTCATCACTTGACGGCTGGCGCTCCAGGCAGAGGGGGAGCTCCCAGAAGCCCTGCTTGCTGGCTCTCCATATCCACCATCTGCTGCTCCCGGTCCATCTCAATGATCAACGGCACCACCAAAATCAAGAACGTCGTGCCGGCGATCCACGCCGCTTTCCCAGTGCTCCACAGCAGCTTCTGGCTAAACCGGGAAGTGTTGGACGCCGCCCTACGCGCCTTCTCCGTGATACTGGAACCCGACACATTGAAACTCATACCTCGACCCCATCCCTTCCCTGTGCCTGAGCCTGTGCCCGCACCCGCACCGCCCTTCGAAACTGCAGCGGTTGGGGGCGCCATCGCAGAAACGCTCCTCTCCCTCGAAGCGCAATGGCCCTACCTAATCTTCGAATCGTTGGAACCGCAAAGATCTGGGGCACGCCACAAGACCCAACAAGCACAATCCGTCTGAAAAGCTAAAGCGACTTTGAAATCTGGACAAGCACACTCATCCCGCCTGTCTCAAGACGGGTGCAGAAGGCGCAGAGACTACAGTACTTACTCATACCCTAGAAGCCCCCGAACAGACGTGGCAGTAATAGATGGTTCCCATTGCGTTCTCTTGAACGCTCTCATTGTTTTCTCTTGAACGTTCTCATTTGTTTTCTTTGTGTATTCTAATGCCACGTGGCAGACCAGCCAAAAATTAATTCGAGAGAATATTTGGTGATATTAATAAGGTAAACCAGCCCATTGTGGTCAGAATGAGGAGTTTGGCATCATCTTGTTGTTGAAATTTTTCAATTTTCTTCTTACATTAGTACAAGTGTGAGAAATAGCAAGTGCAATTGAAATTAATTTTTTTTGACAAAGTATGAATTTGCTAGAAATTTCTGAAGCATTGAGCCCAAAGGAGTGTGTAGACTACCTTAAGACCACTAAAATCTGAATCTGTAATGCTCATCTCACTACCTAATGCAGTCAAAATATTTTCTATTACAGAAGGCAAAAAAAGTCAATTTTTACAATGGATAGTCAAAATATTTTCTATTACAGAAGGCAAAAAAAGTCAATTTTTACAATGGACTTCACACTGAAAACTCAGAAGTTCCTAATGAGGTCAGTGTTCACTCCATTGCTGTCATGTAAGACATGCATTGTTGCCCACATCCCACATCCTGGAAAAAAACCACAATGGGTCATTTCTTAGGCGACCACAATGGGTCATTTGACCGCAATGGGCTGTCTTACCTTAATACCCCCCGTCTTTGTGGAGGAAATAATCAAATTGCTATAAAATCTTAGAATAATTAGAATTATATTAACCCTTAAATGTCAAAGTGGATGATTAGTGTCCAATGGATGACAATGAATCTTTTAATATAGGATAGAAGCGCAACTATTCATCTTTAGAATTTTGTGTTAAAAGGGAAAATTTTCTATACACTAGAAGAAAAAAGGGGGTTCTGCGACTACGCTACGCAACTGGTTTTTCAGTTGCATCGGACATTTGCGACTGGATTGCAACTAGTGATAATTTGGAATTTTGTAGTCGCAGTGGACACTCTAGAATCTAAGAAACGTTTGTAGCAATACACCTTGTCTGTGACTCATTTGCAACTTGTTTGCAACTTGTAAATTTGTAGATTATTAAAACACTAGTCTTGATGATTTGTAGATTTCAAAATTCCAAATCTACCTTTTTCTAGATTTTAGGATTTTAAATCTATTTTTTTTTCTAGATTTCTAAATTTCAGATCTACTTTTTTCAAGATTTTAGAATTTCAAATCTACCTTTTTCTAGATTTCAGAACTTTTGAACTACCTTCTTCCTAGATTTCAAAAATTTCAAAAATTGGTATTTAATAGATTTCATTAGTTTAGGAAACTTTACAATTTTATAGATTTTAAAATTTCTTAATTTTCAATTTTTAAAAAATTTCTATTGGTTGTAGAATTTTGTATTCTATAGAATTCTAAATATTGTAGAAATCTACAAACTATAGAAATCTTAGAATTCTACCAACACAATTCATTGCATAAGACAACAATAGCTTACAAGTCTTATATGTCCAACTTTAAGGTACTCTTGACAATAGATATGGGACAACTGAGATACTAAAAAATGACTAAGAAGCAACTAAGATATTGAAAAACAACTAAGAAACAACTAATGTATGACTTAACAATGACTAGGAAGCAACTAAGACAACTAATGTATGACTTAAAAGTGACTAGGAAACAACTAGTTTTACTACTACAAAACTCAATTTTTAGTAGATAAGTGAAACAAATCTATACAGTCAAATCAACAAAATAGCTAAATTTTCTAAGAGTGTAAAATGACTAAAAACCAAATGGGCAATTTCATTAAAATGGAGACATTCCATTATTTGGCACTTTTAACAATTTAGACTGTGCAATCTGAAATCTATATCCATCCTAGATTTCTAAAATCTATAAAAGTCCTAGATATCTAAAATCTAGATTTTTACTAATTTTTTAAAATCCCGTAGTCTAAAATCTCTATGAATCCTAGATTTTTGAAATCTATAAATGTTCTAGATGTACATAATCTATATTAGTCTTAGATGTCATTTTGCAATTGAAACCCTGCAGATTGAAAAATTGCACAAAGAAATATAGAATGCTACCATTTTAATGAAATTTGCCATACAACTAAAGTACAACTAGAAAGCAACTAGGAAACAACTAGAAAGCAACTAGGAAACAACTAGAAAGCAACTAGGAAACAACTAGAAAGCAACTAGGAAACAACTAGAAAATGACTAAGAAATAACTTTGGTCATTTTATAGTTGCAATTTTTCTCTAGTTGTTTCCTAGTCATTTTTACAACTATAGATTGACTGCTTTGCGATAAAAACAATAATATAAAACAATTAAATTAAATTTGGTGCAAATAGAGAGGATTTCAGTCGCAGGATAGTTGCATAGGACACTAGTCGCAGAACGGCCGGTTGTGGCGGACATGTTTTTCTTCTAGTGATAGTACTTTGACTTTCAATGAGTGCTTTTGGATTTTTTTTAGACTAATGATTCCTACGGTATTAAAATAAATGATTTTCATCGTCACTAGTCCGTCATTTAAGAATCAATAGTCATGAAATGTTTCACATGGAGATGGTCAAGTCTCTTATCCCCTACACAGAAGAAGTATTTGCTTTTTCTTCATCTTTCAAATGTTGAGTAGAATTGAAAATTACAATGTTAATGTTAATATTAGAATCATTTATTACATAATACATTTATATTGACATCATGACGTTTACATCAAACTTTATTAAAACCTGTGTCCTTGTCACTAAGAAATGCATACCCAAATTATAGGATGAGCAACATGAACTTAATGGACCACTCAACACAAAAAACAAGTTTTTGCACATTTATTTTTGACCTCTATAAGACAATGGTGCTTGGAATTTTAAAACTGTCAAAATTGTTAAAATTCATAAAGGTTCATAATCTCCTAACATTGCACATGTCATACATTGATAGCATTAAATTCTAACACTAGTTATGGATTCCTTATTCCCCTATGACTCTCGTCACTTAATTTTCATAAGATACTAAGCATGTCATTTAATTATATAGGTTGGAATTTCTACTGATGTCCAAGCACTTGGGGGGCGGGAACTTCTTACTTTTAATACTAATTGTCCTTAAACGACATCTAAATCTTGACTAAGCCCAAACAACCTCATTTTGGAACTCATTTTAGGACTCTCTAGTCAAAACTCAATATCATGGCCTAGCATAGAGCGAGTCCACCTCCAATTGTTATCGAAGAGTGTCCAAGAACAACTTCATGTTGTCTTGAAGGTGGTAGTGAGGCTCACCAAACTCATTGCCGTAGTTACTTTGATCTACTATGACACTATTTGGAAGTACAAAGAGAGACCACCTTTCCCCATAATATTCTATGCAAAATTTGGTAGCCCCCCTTTTTGTAGATCAACAAAACATCCAAGACACTTCTTCCTTGAGAAGGTATCCAATTTCATGTTGTAGCCTCCAAACCAAAGTCTAATAGACTTCTAATCTTTCCATTGGTAAAAACTTTTAGCTAAGGACTTCAAACCTATAATGCAAGTCTATTTTTACATGATTTCTTCTTTCAATAAATCATTGTAAACTACTTATTTTTTCAAATGTAACAATTATCATTAGAAGATTTTTCAAAAGTATTTTTTCAACGTGTGTGTTCATCCCACATCTATCTATTTTATAGAATTCCAGCACCCTTGACCGATGGATAGTTTTATATAATCTTTTGTAATCATGCAATTCATAAAGAAAATGAATGTGCATTATAAAATAATAATAAAAACATTCAAAAGGGTAAATCTATGGTATGGAATGGCAATGATGCCAATGTATTTAAAATGTGGTGTGTCCTCACTTAAGTTTTTGTTATACAAAATGGACACAAAAAATGCGTAAAAGCATAAAATAGCGAACTTGAACCTCTATAGTATGACAATTGCATTGATCTAGTATTTTTCAAAATCTAGAGTTGATGCCATAGACAGGTTGTAGCACTGGTGCACTTTTGATTCTATTTAGACTTCAAAGAAGATTAGGCATGTCTTTGGGTCCTCTTTGTACTAAGATGCTTGAGCTAGATCATTATTTTCTTATAACTCATTGAAAATAGAGACAAAATGGGGATGAAGTAGTGTAGAACATTAATTTCAAAAGGAAACAATGAGGTTAGCATTATTGTATTTGTGTCATAGGTCAAAGAGAAGACAAGTGAAGTACAAAGGTGGAGCTCCAAAACCACAAAGCAAAGTAGTTGAGAGTCGTAGGCTTTCAATTGAAGGATCTTAAAACAAAACACTCTCATTCAAATATCCATGCAATTCTATATAGATCATTAAATGACAACTTCCGATTTCATCAGAGTAAATCCTATTTCATTGAGTATCCCATTCATGCCTTCCTATCCATTTTAGGTTAGTTTGTGGATATGACAGGATCATTAATAGATGGTGTCAAATGGTTGTTATCATTAAATGTGAGTATACCTCAAACAATCAACGATTCTAAATTTTTTTTCTAATAACATATTTCTATAAACATTGCTTTTATAGATGCACATTGATTTTTTTCCAATGGCAAAAAATTGAGGTTTCCTTGGACTTTCCACAATGGAAGGCTTGTCATAGTTGATGTTTTTTTTATTGAAGGTACAATAGCAACTTCCTATTTTGTAAAGTACAAGAAAAAAAGATGTAAGATAAGTACACCTAATTGAAGTCTCCACCTAATTTTCTCACTACATACACCCCTTCTTCATTTCAAAATTTCAATCTAAGATAGTCATTCTTATGTTTTGAGATTTATTCCTCATGAATAAGTGAGAGAAGAATGACAACCCTAAATTTAGGTCAGTCTGAAATGAAAATGGGGTATGCACAAGTTTGCACGTAGTTTGCTCGCAAATCCCGTGCAGAATACGTGGTGCTTCATGTCGATCAGGATCACCAGGTCCCAGATAAAAGCAAGCTTGAGGATTGCCTTCGTAGCGCGAGGAGGTGCGCCATGCTAGTGTAACTTACAGTACACTTGTCGCGCCCGCTTGCCAAAGTGGTTGAAGTTTTGGATAATTAAATTTCCAGCAATGGCCTAACTTAACTTACCTCAGAAAAATTCAGATACCCAGATGAAACAATCACGCCACTGCAAATGGAAAATGGAAACAAGAATGCCAGGAACACTACCAAGAAATCTGATCTCTAAGTTACCGGTAGTACCATGCTTATTACTTACTAGCATATAATTCCATTCTATTACAATGATTTCTTTTATTCAAGAACTGCTGGACGACGAACTCAAGGGTACTGTATCTCGTCTCAAAGAACAGTACCGATCGACTCGTCCAACACACTCCGAGTCCCTCACACTCGAGAAAACGAAAAGGAATTTTATTTATGCATTTTGTTTTGAACAATCCTAAAACAGAGGCAACGGAAAAGAATCTTTGCACAAAACGCGGACACGAACACTCCTTCCCGTCTCTTCACTTCATTTTCTACAATCATGTCATTGCCACAATATTGAACAACATCACTTACAAAAAACAGATCGTCTCTGTGACGACTCTTTACATATCTTCCTCCCCGAATAGAAACGCGATTTACATCATTATGGAGATGGCAAGAGCTCCCGAGAGCATGAACGTCCACGTTCCAATGGCCAAGCCAGGCGCACCACTGCCACCAACACCTGCTTGCGACAAGCAACAATCCATCGATCAATCGCCGCTTTTGCAAGGGATCGTAATAAGACTTCGTGATTGATTCATTTCCGCTTGATTCTAGGGTCACAACCAAGCTCTAGGGTTGCAATTAACATACCTGGAGTAGGAGTGTTTTCATTGTAAATCGGAATGGCTGATAAATTCGCATTCGGGAGCAACACATGGTTGATGACGTGCACCACAGAGTTGCACGCGAGCAGGTCGGCTGTCACGACGGTGGCATTACTGGCGTTTCCGACGAATGTCACCGTCGTCTGATGGCAAAAAATTCCAACACACAACATCAAAAACTTAAATCCGGAAATTCGATACTGTTGGGAAGAAACTTGATTCTTTTCCGGAGACGTCTTTTTAATCCATAAGTTGCCGCTAATAAAACGATTTGGAAACCAGGACTTAGCCAACTGTTGAAGCGAAAGCCGAACATCTAATTTGATTCTGGATAAACATTTCTGTTTTCAATTTGCTTCTATGAAATTAAGAAAGGCATCGAAATGCCGGATTCCGAAATACCTATTGCGATGTTAGCACAATAATAAAATTCAAATTAAAAAATCGCTCTCAATTCAAAACATGAGAAAATAGTTCAAATATCCATTACTAACCGTGGTAATGGTCGGATACGTCTTGGAAACGGTCAAGTTGTATCCAGTAAGGCCGGTCGGCCAGCTCTGCCCGTTCAAGAGCTGCGAAACGGTGAGAGGAGAAGTGATGATGTGGTACAAGAGAATACTCGCGGCGCGGTTGTTATCTCTGCATTGTCAAATACATAATAAGCAGTCAATTTGAATTTATACTAGTTTGAATGTAGAATGACTTCACTAAATTTAACAAAAACGGCAAAACAAATTAGCATCAACTACAATCCTATGCAAAGCAAAACTATACATGACATTAGCTTGCACCGGAGAAAAATCGATCCCTTCGGAAGGGGCGACGATGCTCGCACTTACTCCTGGGTGACATTGGCCAAGGTCAAGTTATTCAGTGCGAGGGTTGAGTTCAAGCCCTGGATCGCCACATTGTTGGGAGCAAGGACAGTGACGTTCTCCGTCTTGGTGATCTTGTCGCTCAGGCCAGCTTCTTGAATGACCTGTGCGAACTGCGACAGGGCGGGATTTGCAGCCACGGCTTGCAGGAGCGTGATGTTACACTACAAACAACCGCAATCATTCAAGCCAAACTTAACTTCACTCTCATTAGCAGATCAATCCAGATTGATGATCCGCGATTTCTCTGAAAGAAATCAAATATTAACTGTGCAACTTCAGTCCTTACCGAGGTCTCTGTCAAGACATTCAATCTGTACTACCCGGGCGGCATTCCGAGTACTGGATTTACAATATGCCACAATCTGATTGATTCGATCTATAGACTCCTCTCAAGCGCAACTTTGTAATTGCAAAAACTAAGTAAGAACACCAGTTTCATTCATTCAAACGGGACAATACACGGTGTCATCTAAGTTTCACATTTTGTGTCATCATGTCAAACGATTGTACATAATCATCTCCGGAACGCCGAAATTTTCTTTCCTAAACATAGTAAGAGGTAACTCCAATTTATCCTTGAATCCAAAAGTATGAAGTGCACATAAGTACTCCAGATTGAGTAGCGAATGCAGAGAGAGCGATTCCCAGGGACACAAACTATAGAATCACTACCAAATTTTCGACTACCAAATTAATTTGTGTCATCGGACGGGTCGTTTTCTTACCTCGGCAGAAGCGAGAGGCGCAATGGCTACGGTCAGCACCAATACTGCGAGAAGACAGCTACGAACAGCCTTACATGATGCCATAGCAAAACTGGAGGGTATCAAGACAAGGGACCGAGGCGATGTTCTGAAGGATTGTGATGTAGGAATGGAAGCTCCTAGACTGCAAGTACTAGCTTTCTACTAACAATGGGTATACTATCAACCTCCCTAATTGCACACTCCGTTATTGCACTCGCGTCTGTTGGGTACGAATCTGATTGGGAAATCTAGCCACACTATTTCATGGAAACTCAAAGTCCAGTCTCTGTAAAGCCTGCTGTGTCTTCTGTTTTTCGTTTTTTCTCTAGTAGAAACACAAATGGGTGTCCCCCAAATATTACAAGTGTCTAGACGTTGTGGATGAGTCTGTGTGGAAGGTACTTAACTTGTGTACATATTTATATATTCTTGTGGAAGAGATGAGAGCTGTACTGGGCGCTTCAGTTGTGAGTACACGAGATTTTTAATTGATGATGCCACTTCCAAAGCGGTTTGTTTGTTAAACCTCCAGGACACCAAGTCATGAATGAATTGAAAAACTTTTGTCTTCTCTGTCATGTCACGACCGAGAGCTTTCTGAAGAAAAATTCTGAGGTGTCTTAATTACAAAATTAACTTTGCTCTTCAACTACCTTTGAAAGAGAACTTTGTTGAAACTTGTTCAATCGTAACTTTCATAGCTGAACTGCACCCCATACTTCAGCACTAACGGCACAGATATATAATTCAAAAGTTGATCTACTCAATCAGTGTCTGTACCGTGTACAAGTGAAGTACCCCACTACGAGAGGTGTGGCATCCAGTGGGTGGGAGGATGATGAAGAGCGTTTTCAAGAGGTTCAGTTATCGACAAGAGTTAAACAAAATGAATGAGGTACATTCAATTAAAAACATGGGGTTTTTTTTTGGTCTGCTCTTTGGCAATACAACTAGCTTGGTGTGACAGTGGTGCTTCTTGGAATTTTTATGTGTATGGTTATAAACCAATTCGATCACGTATAAAAAAGAAGAAAACGAAAACTAGGCTTGCAAATATGAATATGCTATCTTATGTTTGAATTCTTCAATCGAATCATGTTTCATTCGAGGTGTGAGTGTTGTGTCAGTGCACACCGTGTGGCTCTGTGCATGTCACTCCGACCTGAAACATTTTACCAAACGGCAGATGTGCTGCTGCTGCTGCTGCTGCTTCAGTTGTTTGGTGTGAGTTGCCCAAGAGGTTGTACTGGGAAGCACGCGTCTCGTCAATGCTGCCGGTACTGCAGCCTTGTCGTCGTCTTTGTTGACGGTCAAGGACAAATGGACTGATAGAAATCTAAGTTATCCTGGAAAGTCTGTGAATTAAGTTATTCGGTGGCTTCCTTAGTCTTGTTCTGCCAGACAAACATATTGACAGTGTCTTCCAAAGTGGCAGTTGCGTGGCATTTTCTTGTGAGCAAGCTGAACCCTTCAAAACGCCGAGCCGGTCACCATGGAAATCATCTGTTTTGGGTACAGTGTGAATTGTTGGCTTAAAAAAAAATGCAAAAGCACTCATTGAAAGACAAACTACTGCAGAAGATAAAAGACTATAAGAAGATCTTCCCTTTTCACACAAAATTTGGAGGATGAATAGTTGCACTTCTGTCCTACGTGGAGAGATTCTTTGTCATCCATCGGCCAAAAAATGTCCTCTGCGTCATTTATGGGTTAACCCTTAAATGTCAACACGGACATTTAACATTCGATAGATTGATAGGGGATCCTTCCAATAGGATAGAAGTACAACCATTAATCCTTGGAAATTTGTTGTGAAAAGGGGAGGTCTTCTACAGTCGTTTGGCTTCTAATTAGTGCTCTTGCTATTTCTTAAGCCAACGATTCACACGATAATGAAAAGGGACAATTTCCAAGGTCATCCGCTCGTCTTTTAACGGTCAAGAAAATTTCAAGCATTCAATTGAATTTCAAAAGAAACTGAAACACGTAAATCACTCATAGGTACGAGGTTCTGAAAGTACACACAAGCTCTACAATTGCCCACTTCTCCTCAAATGCACGCTACTTATGCATGTTTCTTTTTCATACCCTCCAGTAGTGTACCAACAGTGCACATTTGAGGAGGTGGGCGATTTTAGAAACCCCATGCCATTTCAACTTCAAAATTTCATAACGAATTCCACAAAGCTCCAAAACATATGAAACAACTTGGGTTAGATGCCAATTCTACTTTTCTTTCAAGGAGAGTTTCACCTCCCCAAATTTCAGTTTCAGTTTTTAAATGGGTGAAAGTTTCACCTCCCCCAAATTTCAGTTTCAGCTTTTAAATGGGTGAAAGTTTCACCTCCCCCAAATTTCAGTTTCAGCTTTTAAATGGGCGCAAGTTTCACCTCCCCCAAATTTCAGTTTCAGCTTTTAAATGGGCGCAAGTTTCACCTCCCCAAAATTTCAGTTTCATCTTTTAAATGGGCAATTTTATGGACCTCAATGAAAAAGCAGCTAGGCACCGACACCCACACGACCGATTTACTGGTTTGTTTACTTGTTTGTTTACTTGTTTGTCATGGTTATGAGGTCAGCTCATAGGATCTGATATGAAAGGATCAGCCCCAGTCACCACCACCGCTGGGCAAAATTGACTGGAAACAAAAAGAGAGTCAAGAGAGAAAGAGAAAGAACTCCAGCCAATATTAAATAGGCTCGCGTAAGGCTTATCACAACCCTGTCCAACATGGTCCAAAATCTGGACAATGAATACCACCGTGTGTGTTTTTTACTTGTGTTCGTGGCAACATGCCATTGCATTATATTTGGAGGGACATCATGGTATTTGTTTCTTTGTGTCAGAATTGGCAACATATCGCCCAAAAAAACCCACTGATGAATACCATACTTGAGTGTCGAAATAATTTAATTTTAGCATTTGGACAATTCGGCAATTTGATCAGATTTTCTTGACTTTGGGTGGGCACGTAGTGTTTTTTTTTTCTTTCTCAACACTCCTCATGGTAGTAATGTTGTTGTTTTTTTCGGGTTTTTTTTTTTTTTAATTTATTCAAATGTATATGTGTTCTTTTTTCTAACTTTCCTTAAGAATAAATTTTGCATATTCAAAATTGGCAGCAATGAAATTTTCTCTTCAAGTTTTCAAAAATAGTTGTACCATTTTTTTTTATAGTTTAGACATGTTCCAATTTTTCCCTACTTATTTACAAAATGTAGGGTTGAGAGGTTCTAAGGGCTTTATTTGACCACAAAGCTTTTCAATCACCAAACCAATCGATGTTTTGACTTCTTTTTCTTAAAACTTTTTGTATAATGGATGCGATGAAATTGAGGTAAATAATATATATTTATATAAATATTAATAAGAAAGAATATGTAAAAATTCAAAAAAGGATTCAAGTGCAGAGGAGCAAGGTTGCTTTATTGGACGTAATTTTGGATTCTAAGGTCTAATGGATGTTTGATGTTGCATGTCGTACTTGGCAAATGTTGAGTATGCATGACATTTTGGGGTCTAACTATTAATTTGAAATTTTGTTGTAAATATAATATTAAACTTAGAATGTAATAGGTGTTGACCACATGTTGACACTTCAATCAAATGTGATTTTAATATGTCAAAATTATAAATGGAGGAGGGGATAATTTATTTAAAAGTAAACCTAACAATTGCCTTTACTACATCACAAAGTTTAGACCCTACGGTTTATCAACAGTTATTATGTGGTTATTATTGTTTCATGGATTCACACATATTAATTGCAATTGATCGCATCATTACAATGCATTACTTCGCATCGTTATTGCATTTTACAATGCATTACTTCGCATCGTTATTGCATTTTACAATGCATTACTTCGCATCGTTATTGCATTTTACAATGCATTACTTGCAACTATATCATAACAATGCATCGTAATGATGCGATAAATTATAATTAACGTACGAACTCATGAAACAACAATAACCATATGATAATTGTTGACAAACTGTAGAGTCTAAACTTTGTGATGTAGACAAATGGGGGGTCTACTAGACATCTTAATTGGATGTTGTGTTTGTAGTGTTGTCATCTTGTTCGGGAAGAAATCTTACAGAGGGATAGTAGCATGTTCATTTTAATTCCTACAATCAATTTATAGGTTATATTATAAATGAGTGACATCAAAACTCTATATACCTTTGTTGAGAGGGATGGAATAATAGAAGATTCTTTCTTTAGAAAAAATCGTAAAAATCATCAGAAGATTGTCTACTATATGGACCCTTTTTGTTAGACATAATATCATGTGGTATACATTGTTGTTTTGTTGAATATTTATGACCATTGATCCTTAAATAAAAATATTTGTAAGGTAAGATCAATCAAAGCACATCATGTTATTAAAAACATATTGTAATAAGTGTATATATTGAGTAGGTGTACATAGCACAATATCCAATACAAAGACATTGAAAATAGAGCACAAATTTATAAAATTTACAAATGTACTTTGACTTCTTATAACTCCCAAGTCATGGTTGTTATACTAGACAAGTTACTATTCATTTCTTGTCCTGTAGGACGAGTTACTATTCATCAAATGTACCTCTCAAGTACATTTGATGAATAGTAACTCGTCCTACATGACGAGAAATGAATAGTAACTTGTCCAGTATGACAACCATGTCCCAAGTTATTACTTTTTCAAGCAATATTTAAATGTTTATCTTGGAATTCTCCTAAATTTAGTGACAATTTGTCTAAATATGACTAAAATATCAAACCTCGTTTGATATATAGTCATGGCTCATATAATTTTGTCTTGCTTTTCCAAGTGACAAGATTTTAGTGCCACTTAGTTAGGATAGTAATCAATAATTTTTTACTTCAAAAGTGCAAAAAAAATTCATTCTAATTGGTTATAATCAATTTCTCTCAATAAATTTGGCTCTTAAGCATTGAAACCTTAAATCCTAAACAAAAATGAATTGCTATAATTCTATTGTAACCTCCCAAAAATTACACTACACACAATTTTGAATGTTGATTTAAATAATGCAAAGAGTATTTTTTTTCCTTTGCCTCTTACAACCTTAATTCTAGTGGAATTTTTCACAAAATTGTATCAAGGTATTGTTTTAACTACATATCTAAGGAGGTATGAACAAAAATAAGTTAATGTTAGTTTCCTTTAGCAATTGTGTGAGTTTTGAAAATTTGCTTTTGCTTCAGATAAACTCCTGCATTTAAATCATTTGTTTGATATAAGCAATGCTAGCACCATACATATAAATATATATACACTTTGCCAAATTGATAATTTGTAATGAATTGAAAATATGCTTTAAAAAAATTTAATTTATAAAGACAAGTCAAAAAAATTAAAGATTATGTGCTCCTTCTTCAACATTCTTTAGAGAAGGTTAGAGACCAAAAGACAATGGATTATCATTCTTTAATTGTTTCAAAAAATTGTATCTAATCCAAAGATGTGTAAATAATCTGGAATATTATTTATAAAAAGCTTTCAATCACAAGGTATGAATAGATTTGTGTACCACATTGTCAATCTATCATAAATCTCTAATTAGCACACATATTTTTGATCCCTAAAATCAAAAGCATAATACGTATTTAAAATTTAACACAAACTTCAACTCAAAACTTCAACAAACCTTATAAAGAAATTCATTTAAAATTAGACTTTATAGGAACTTGCCTAAATTCCATTTGGCCACTTCATTGTCAAACTCTTATGAAGGGCATATATCAATGCTTGAATTTCTACTTAATTATAGTTCTGATGCTCATTATGACAATTTTTTAAAAATAAAATCAAAAAATTAAGAACAAAAAATGTTAAAATTGTATATCAATGACACAAAGAAAACTAGTTCAAATAAAAATAATGAGCAATTGAGGAAAGAAATCCAAGAGTGATTCATCCTAGAAGAAGTCTTCTCTAACTCAATGTGACCTTTTCTCAGACCTTTTGGAGAAAAAATTCTACACCTTTTCATAATATTGATGTGATTGACCTTTTTAAAATATAGTCCTTTTCATTTATCTCATTGCATTAGAAAATGATAATTTAACATTTTTTTTTGGTAAACTTACCCTCGATTTTTAGGTTATATATGGTGGGCACCTTTCAAATGACACTTTTGCTAATGTGCCTATCTATTATTATTAGATTGTTCTAATTTTCATTATTTTTATTGGCAAGTGAAATGATGTTTGAATGCACCAAAGAATACAACATTTGAATATCGTTTGCAAAAGTTATTGTATCATTTTTGGAGGTTATAAGTTTTAAAATTGTTTCTTCTTCTAAAACCAAAGAGATGGCAATGGGATAATGGTTCACTACTAATAGAGTACATGACATGCATTGGCCGCAAGCTTTTTAGTGAAAATTGGCATCCCAAGAGATCAATTGATCAATTCCATCTAAGTGGTCTAGGACTCCTTCCCTTTAAATTCTTACCTAATTGAAAACAGCTATGGTACAAAACTAGATCACTAAAAGAAACAACATTTATATGGTCAACGTGGCACAATGTAGTAGTTGTCCATTCATAAAAAGCTAGGATTGCTCCAAGTATTGTTACAAATTGCAACTACTATAACTTCAAAACTAAAGAATCCCTCTTCCACAAGTTTTATTCATGACTACAAACTCAAGAAGTTTGGGATTACGCCTAGTCTATATTCTAGAGTGCAACCTATTGTTGGCCCCCATGTTAGAATGAATTTTTTCCAATGTGTATTTGGCTCTTTGATTCCTAGATGGTTCCAAAACCTTAAGATCATTTAGACCTTGCTCCAAAGTTCCTCATTATGAATCATTTGGATCTCTCGGAATAGCAAAGTTTTGGTATAATATTGTTGGCCCTTGGAGTTCACGCATAAAGTGCATTAGGAAGCTCTCTTGGACCTTTGTCGTGCGTCATAGTTGGAGACTCAAATTAGGGTTCATCAATGTCCTCAAGATGCTACCAACATTTGGGCCAAATTTGATTGTGTTTGGCTTAAATCTCTGATTCTTGCATGTAGGAATGGTACTAGAGGGTCCCCTTCTTGCTTATTCTCTCTGTTTGTTCTTTCTATTTTTGCTCTTATCACTTCATTTCATTATCCTGTGAGCCCACTTTGTGGCTTGGTTGTCTTGTACTTTTTTTTTTTAATGCAATGGTTCTTTCCATTTGTTAAAAAGAAAAAATTGTTTCTTTCACTTAGGTACATATTGATTTTGGAAATGTAACCAGAGCGATGATGGGGTTTGGGGGACAGTGGCGCATTTGGGGTGCTCCACCTTACAAGCGTTAAATTGTTGTCAGATTATGTACTTGCAACTCGACACGGAGATTTAGAATTTAGGGTTTAGAACTTCATCGCCACGGATTATGGGACTTTGTACATTGCGATAGGATCGAGCAATTGGCGACGTTCGATTATGCTCGGGTGACTGCAGTTTCCCATTGTTAGGTATGCTTGTGGTTCCACTCTGAGAGACGACGCTATTAATAATTTTATCACACCTGAATGCGACACTTTAAGCTTCTAGACGGACCAAATTTTTATTGATTCTTGTTAGGAAATTCAAGGGAATCGCAATGCATCAAAGTATTTGCTCATTTGGATTCTGTTTGCGAAATCTGTAAGGGTTCAAGAATTTAATTGTTGATGAGACACGAGTTCTAAGGCTGAGGTGGTGTACACTCGTGCAATCGCAAAATCAATTTCCACACATCGTGCAAGATTTTAGTGTGTCGCAAATATGTATCTCTACCTTATTGTGGATTTGGTGTTCAAGCAGAAATGCTCTTGGGACCAGATCGAGTTGGGGTTTGGGGCGGCGTACATTGCAGAGTGTAAGAGCTTGAGCACAATTGCGTTGATCATTGGCTTCAAACAGCTGGGCTCTACAGGGCGCCAGAGCGTCGATAAAGAGGTACTTGCCTTTAATCCGGTTCGAATACTTTTTTTGGCTGTGCTGGTCGTGACTGATGTGGTTGCAAGAGGTGATAAGCTTACCAATTTTCTAAAGAACCTATTGGAAGTACCGAGGTTGTCCTCGAGTTGCACCTTGTAGACTTAGTGTGAAAAATGTTTTTTTTTTGCAAGGAATTAAATTTAGCAAGGAGTTCTACAATCTGTGAGATGCTCGATTCTACAGATCTTATCTATTGTGCTTAAGTGCGCAATCAACATTATATGATCGGAAGTCACATTTTGCTCTCCTTTTGTAGGGGAAACCCTATGTCACAAAAATAAGCTTAGTCGTTGTTGGACATGTTCTGCCTCGCAAACTTTGCATTGTGTCTATTGCGTGCTCTGGTGAGAGAGCGTCAAATTCTCTCGTCTCGTAAATTTAGGGTTTGTCTTTTATCTGTCCATTTGGCAGCACTTCTTCACGTTCCCAATTTAGAAAAATTAGATTGTCGTTTGGACTTCCTACCAACTTGTGAGGCGGAAGTATGTTCAGTTGTCTCCTCTCAGGCCTGAATTTTTTTATGAACGTTTTTTCTGTTTATTTCAGTTTGATGCCTCCACTGACTGGTTGGGGAGGTGCGGGACTTTCATTTGAAACAAACGATGATGCAAACTCGCCGGCATTGTTGGGTGTTTCTTCTACTGTGTTTGATGTGGCTGCTATGTGCTTGCGCGTTGCAAGCGAAAGGTGCAGATACATTGGAGAGGTGAGCCTTCAGTCTTCAACATGACTGCTTTCAGTGGTCTGTTTTGGTTAGTTTATGTAATGCCTCGTTGTTGATCTTTTGTGTTGCTTTTTCCATATAGTACTGATGGTTATGATAATGGCGTTGGCGATGACGGTGAAGTTGTAGTTATCTGTGAAGCAGTCAAATGTTTACGATTTTGAAGGTAAGGTTAAGTGTTGTTTCTGAATGTGGAGGATTTCCATGTCATTTACTTGGAATTAGGGTGCAGTAGGGTTGATGTTGTTGATAGAGAAAGATGAGTATACTGATTTTTGTGTCACAAATTATTACAGTTCAGAGTTGCCAGTACTAAAAGTTGGAGAGGAGAGAATACGGGAAAGTCTCGCATTCTTCGATGGGAGCAGCTGCGAATATGAAGTTCAGGGCTTGCAAAATGGCAAGTGGTACGAAATCAAGATATCTTACCCTGCCTCTGTATGTTCCTTCTCTCCGCTTGCTACGAATATTAACATTGCATTTTGGAAGTTTTCTTTGACCCATCTCGCTCCAGAAATGAACTTATCCCTGTACACTTTTTAGACTCGTGAGCCTCGAGTTTGGCAGTGTATCAAGTATTTTTGCCAGAGCCTTGCTACTGGTCATCGCTAGATTCCCTTTTGGGGTAGAGGTACCCAATTGCGACGCGTACCTAAATGTGACACTCTAAAATCTTGCACGATGAGTACATATTGATCTTAAGACTGTATTCCACTCTAACATCAGAACTCATGAACCCATTAAAACTTTTAACTTTTGCAACTCTTGCGTTTCGTATTCATATAACACATGCTTTGGTGAATTGGAATTCTCCTTAATTTGTCAACAATATTATATAAGAAAACTGGTGTTCTGTCAACAATTGTAATTACGCTTTGCAATTAAAGTGCCCCGTTAGGTGCGATAACCTTAATAGATTTCCAATTGTCTGAGTATTCTTACGCCACTTACAATGGTCAATATTGTCCGCTCAGTTATGTTTGCCGTGGCAATTGTGACAGATTCCCGCAAGCTTTGACATATCTTTTCTCCAGCATAGGCCACAGTACAGGCATAAAGCAGGGCGGAGGCTGCTAAACATTGAGAAGACCGTGTTCTATATTACTGGGATCTATCCTCAACAGGTATGCCGAATATAGATACTTGACAATGAATAAATGAAGCTAAATTACATGAGGGTATGACTTTTGGGCACATGGATGACATTTTTCCCATGAATTGAGTTTGTGACATGTTCTGGGCCTGCAGGACCCTGGGCCATTGGGACGTGTGCTTGTGGAAGTTCATCCTGCTGGCGTCATATCTAAACATCATGCCTCTGATCATGCGTTCATTATCTACAATATATGTATGTTCTCCTTCACTAGTCTGTCTTGACGATTCTGCAGTAAGCACCAGTCTTACAATCGCAATTATTGAAAAGGGAATTTGCATTCACTCGAAGTGGTCACGGTAATCAATAAATGAAGCCAAGGTTGTGTTTTGTATTTGTTCATACGTTTCTTTACGCCCTTTGACTCATTCGAGTTACAAGTCATGACAACTGACTAGATACTGCTAGTTCTCTTTTTAACGTTTTTGCTTTTCAGCGAGTCGGTCATTGTTGAGGATCATTTTCTGATGTCATTTTGTCAATTTTCGACATTTCAGCCTTCCATGTAAGTTTTTGCAATTTCTTTTATCCCATTCATCAGTAGCTTTTCAGTGACAATTTTCGATTTGAAATGCAGTGTGCGAAGAAGTGCTCTTGGGGATACCGAGGCAGGCATGGTGGGTTGGATTCTTAGCTGTCATTGTGATATGTTCTGCGTTTTACATCTCCGGAAGATTGCCGGAAACTCTCGTTCCTGCGAAGTTGAGGGTTGTCAAACATCCAAGGGAAGCCAGGTAGTTCCAAGTTTCAGATAAGTTGTGGGTGCGTGAAGATGTGGATTTTGAGGATTTAAGGTTTAGGATACTCACTTGGAAGCATTTAACATATGTAGGAGCATGATAGATTGGAGATGTGGTGAGTAGTGGAGAGTAATAGAGAGATCTTTGCGAAAAGAGCTAAATTTGTTGGGATGAAGTTTTGAGTAATGTATATGAGTTTCTTATGCAATTTCAAAGTGGGACGTTGTTTTATAGTTGACTGGTGATAACTTCTATTCGAAGATGAGTGACCATAGGCAATCAGGAAGGTCATCCGTGCACCACTTGCTATTAAGTCCGGCCAAGTATAAACGAGTCGCTGCTGGTAACAGGGGTTAGTATAGGTAATTACGGGATCGAGTTTGTTTCCTGATCAAGCAAGGAATACATCAATCCTGTTCTCCCTTTCATCCCTGTGAGCATGGAGCTTGTGGATCACTATTTGTGTAGCCTTTCAATGGTTTAACCTCCATTGCGAAATAGTCAAACATCATGTTTGAGCTGGACTTTCCCTTTAAAAATGCGTTCAAATATCAATCTTGTAATTTTATGACGTAGCACTAGGAATTGTCAATCATCATGAAAAATTTTACTTTGTTTCATGAAAAGTTGCTGTAGTTATAATTATTGTGACTAATAAAAAGTGAAAATGAATTTGTAGATATAGTAAAATAATCTAATTAATTTGAAATTATTTCAAGAGGTACAAGTAGAAATGGAGATTAGTGTGAAAATTTCTCAAATAGTTGTTTGATTTTTTACACCCAAAACACCCTTGACAATGACCTTTAAGTCAAATTTTACTATCACACAAGCTAAATTGATGTATGCAATCTTGATACTTTTTATGTGTGAAAAAGCGTATTTTCTATTGACATTAATTTTTTTCATAAATTTTGATGGAAATATCAAATAATTGTATTTTTTAAAGTAAAAGATGGAAATAAAAATATATCAATTACAATATGTATTCAAATGATCTGGAATTTTTCCTATAAATGAAAGTCAGATTGAAAAAATACGATTTCGTAATTTACATTTGAAAAAATAATTTAAAAAGAAGAAAATTCAAACAAAAAACACACAATGTAAAGGAATATGAATTTTGACACTTAGAACTTGCAATTGCAGTAATTCTTTCAATATGTCAATTTTTTCAAAATTTTAAATGGGATAGGTCTAAAACTTGTCAAGCTTTATTTTCTTAAGTTAAAACACATACTAATAACAGATATTTTGAGAGTTACATTCAGGGTTGACTAACGTGCATCCACTTTTTGGATGCATGGACCTTAACCCATTAATGGATAGCTTGTCCATTCTTCCTTGAAACTTGTTGGAAAAAGTTTGGCAGTCTATAGAGTTGATCATAATTCATAAAGTCTGGTTGTAATAGTGGTGTTGGAAGAAGGTTTAACTAGAAATAGTACAAAAGAAACACAACACCAAACTCCATAAGTCTTAGTACTCATATTTGTAATATATTGGAGTTGACAACTTTTGGTGGAGGCATTAATAGATTTATGCTTAGATTGTGTTTAGAAATGTATACATGTTGTATCTTCTTCATGAGTGTTTTTTAAATAAAGATATGCACATATGCCAATGTGAAGTTTATTATGATTGTTGCATCTCTCAAGTAGTGTTTTGAGCTATTGACAAACTTATATGATGCATTTGACTTGCCTACGGTAGAACCAACCATAGTTAATTATTTAAGCAATTCCATGCATATTTTAGAGCACTATAAGGTAATGTAGTTTTTTTGCCATAGAAGTAGATAGAAATAATGGGGATTGCAATTTTTTTGGTAATTTTATACCTTGAATTGAAAATACTATAAATCCATATGCAATATATAGACTCTTCCAAATCCAATCATTCAAGAACTACTATCCTACTTTCTTGCTTATTACTTTGGAACATGTGTCATGACCTTATCAGTCCCAACTTTGAAAAGGAAAAAAAATTACACTCCAAACTTTGGTTGAAAATTTGTTTGAGCATTGGTTAGGAATAGTTGCACCCTACAAGTTGGATAATGGTTGGAAATGAGTGGTCCTTACATAGCTACCATAACCTACTTGAGCTGCATAATTTGTAGTGTCACGTAGGCCTTGCAAGATACTCCCTCCATCCCAAAATAAATTTGGGGTTTCATAAAAATGGCTAGATTAGTATATGAATAGCCTCGTGAGTAGCTCCTATTTTCAAAGGATTGTGTAATTACTATAGCTTCTACTAAAGCCTAGTAGGCATGAAAGAATGGAAGTCAACAATGAAGCGGTGCATGTTGAAAGTCAACAAATTTTTGTCCTTTTGAGGACTATTCCAGTGGTATTAATTTTAATCATTCTTCGAGTAATGTTGGTGCAGTGATGTCCATTGACATCCTCTGTATTTGATTCTGACAATGTTTTGTGATTCAAGTCTAGAAAATTCTCAACAAAAGATTTATTAGTAGCAATTTCTATATAGATGTGGATGAATTCTTCAACTTTGGTTGATTAGAGGTTGTATTTCAATTTTGGGGGGTGCACTTAGTTCTACTACAACAAACCACATGCAAACAAGTGGTTTCTAATAAACTCTAATTTTAACTTCAAATTTTGAATATTGTTTACTAATGACTATAGGATTCTACTCCCCAAATTTCAAATTCAAATAAAATATGGATTGATTTCTAGAAGAGGTTAAAAATGCACTAAAATGGCATGGTTTTTAATGGACATTCTAAGTGAACCCCCTGAGATTTCAATTCCCTTTGTAGGGATCAAATTGTTATATAGTTTTTAGAACATGGTATTTGCAGATTCTTTTGCTTTAGTGTATTTAAACTAGATTCAATTGTTGTCCATCAAGTTGTGGAGAACTAATTTCAAATTTCATTTGGAACAAGTATACTTAGAAACCCCAAATTTATTTCAAGGAGGAAATCATTAGAAGAACTTTGAGCCTTGAAGAGGGATATTAGTTCCCCGACAGTAGAGAACATTGACCAAAATAATGAGAAAAAAAATCTTTTTTCTTTACCCCTAGCGAATAGTAGGGCTTGGATGGCATAAGACAAGTTTAACAAATATTTTTAAAAATATTTAAAATGATTTAAACTATAATTTTAAAATTAAATCCAAAATTATAAAATTTTGACAGTTTATGTGGCCGGATTCAAATTTCGACCACATTAGATTGTAATTATTTTTAAATAATTTGGCGAGTACTACGCTTGTTCACAACTTTGGAAACCTTTTCTTCACGACCCTTTCAAGGCCTAACATTTTTCCTAATGACATATGTAAAGACCTAAATCTAGCTAACACAAGGCATATAGGTTAAGATGGTAGTCAATTAGAACATTAAATAATGAAATATGTTCTAATTGACTACCATCTTATTCAAGAATCCTTGCTTGTAAAGATGGCAAAGGCCCCTTTAAAAAAAGGTAAGAGTATTATATTTATTAACTCCTTGGAATTAACAATTTTTTAATTTCTTGTAAAAGTTATTAGTAGTTTAGCTTTTTCTTTCATTTAGTGTCATCTACTATTTTATAATTTTTTTGAAACAAATATGAAAGATTTTTTAAAAATTTCATATATTTTCAATCCATTTTTCAACATATTTACTAAAATGCATAAGTTATAGGACATGCTTGTTTTTAAGAATGTTGAAAGATAAAAACTTCAACTTTTAGAAGGGTTAGGAAAGCTTGCATTTTGAAGTTTAGATACTTTTGGAGCTTGCCAATCATTGGAAGGATGCATTGTGGGTGACAATGAAAGTCTTGTATAAAAAATGTACCTAAATAAATTAACCAAAGGATCTTATAGAATTGATAAAGAATGAGTATTTTGAAGCCATCTTGGACCTCTATGCATGAATGAACTTTAGGAGTTAAAATTCTTCCAAACAAAATTCAACAAGAAGGTATGAAGAGGTACATCATAATTTAAATTGAGCCTTTAACCCCTGAAGTTCTTTGACTATGTTTTCACTAAAACACTCCAAAATTTAAAAAACAACAATAATTTTTTACCTATGTGACCGTAAGATCTTGTAAGGGTTGAGAAATTGTAGAATTTTTTTTGAAATTTCCACCTTGTAGATTGGAAGATATTAGCATTTGAATTGACAAAAAAAAATTTAGCCTTGCAAAAAATAGGGAAGCTACATTTTAAGCGGTCACATTTGTATGAAAAATTGTCCATGTGAGTAGTGCTTCCTTGTGTCTATTCTTCAAGCTAAGTAGGCTACATGCTTGAAAAAAATTTAGATCATTTGGAATTGTGCAATACATAGGAAAAAAAATGCAATGTGTTAAAAACTAAAGGTCGACAAGAAAGCCTAATATGGACTAGTTTTAGGAATTATTGTATCTTCTTCATAAAAACTTAAAATAAAAAATGAACCAAGTGGAGACTTTTTCCAAACTCTCTTCTACCACTAAAATTTTTTTGCTAACCAAAATTCTAAAATCTAAAGATTAGGGGGGCTAGATTGAGTCAAATTGTAGACGAAGGTCAAGCACTCTCCAATTTAGAAATCCAAGGTCCACTATGTTGGGTATACCCTAGCTTGCACTTCCTATTCTATCTACTCCATTTCTCCATCAAACCATTTGCATGACCAAAACATTGATATGACAACCATTATAGAACCCATGTGTCAATTTCTACAAGCAAATAACAAAATAAATTATAAATTATAAATTACAAATAATAAATAACAAGAGAAAGAGCAAATTCTAATTTCTTGGAAGATAAGTTTAATTGACCCTAAATCCTAGAACCCCTCCACTCTACTATTCAACCAGCCCTGACCCTAAATCCTAGAACCCCTCCACTCTAATATTCAACCAGCCCTGTCTCTTACTCCTCTATTCATGGGTTGCTTCTAGAATTTTGAATTGTAGTGTAAATGTCCTCGGCCCTTTTGCCCTAGTTGAGAAAAGAACAACATATTATACCATAACTTTTCACTCATATATTCAAATACAATGAAATTTAGTGCACATAGAAGATATTCCTCGTCCCTACCTTGTGAAAAAATTTGGGCCTAAAGAACTCAAATCTCCATTCATAGTATCTTCCTTTCAAACGCTATGTTGCCAAAAATAGCAAGCTAGTCCCTTAGAAATTAAAGTTAAAATTATGAATGAAAATTGTAGAATATTCTACTTGTAGCCATTTAGTATAAATTTTTTTTTGAATAACTCTAGTTGTCATAAAAATGTCAATCTCCATGTGGCCTATAGTTTACTTCTTCTAAATTGCATTTGAATTCTTATTCAACTTGTATTTTTTGAAGAATGACAAGGCATGACTAAATGTAAGGTAATTGCATTGACTTACTTTTTTTTTTCCTAAATTGAAGTTTAGATCCCCTCACCTTGTGCAAGGAAAGGATCAAAATATTTTTTTACACCACTTAAGGTGCCCCCCCCCCCCCCTTTTTTGTCCTCCTCTTAGTGTCTCTTCTATGTGGCTCAAAGTTGTAAGGGTGAAATCTAAATCTAAATTTAGGAAGACAAATAAATGTGATTAGATTGCTTATTGTGACATCTTATCATTTTAATTAAAGTGCAAGTTCAATAAGAATAAAATGCAATCCAAAATAAAAAATGAACTAGAGTTTAGATGGAAGGTGAATTTCATGACTTTTTAGAATAATTCTATTGGTAAAAAAACTTTTGTAATTTCAATTTTATTGCTTAGAAATGCCTACTATAGCATTTTTGGTAATTATAAAGTCTCTTCTTTCCCTACTATGGATCATTACTATTGCTAGTAAAAAGTAAGATTAGCACTTAGAGAGTGATCAATGCCTATCTTCTTTATGTATATTTTCTTTGGTGCCTTGTTGTTGACATAAGTTTAACCTTATAATGTTACAATCACAAATTATGAGCTGATGGATGACTTTGTGACAACAATTTTCTCTGTAGAAGGTGCTCAACCCCTAAATGCCCTAGGCTTTTTTTGAGCTTCTAGGAATTTGCTCTAAGTTAAACAAAAAGCCAACATTTTGATATGTTGTATCAATTTTTTATGAATTCTAACTATGCAAACTCAAACTAGACATGTTCGAGATCACATGGTAAAAGAAAACACAACAATATCACTTATGGATTGAAAGATTATAATGTTTGATCATGAGTCTGTCAAAACTGTGAAGATGATTTGAAGTCTTTCAATCCTCTTTTCACATGTCAAATCTAAAAATTTGATCACCAGAAAAATATGAGAATAAAGGGCCTAATATGCATAAATCCAATCAATTGATGGCTTCTCAAAATCTACTCTACAAATTTTTTAAATGAATTTCTAATGTGATTTTTTTTCAAAGTTCTAGTATATTTGAGGCTCATTTGTAAGAGCCTTCAACACTATGGAAAGTCAAGATTGCAATGGCCCCCCTTGCACAATATCTTGAATAGAAAAATTATGATCAATCATATTCAAAATCATATTGTTGATGCTAAAATTAGACTCCAATTTTTTCAAAAATATAAATTACTAAAAATAGAAAATTGATTAGATTTTATTTAACTTCAAAGTATTGTTGACACTAAAATTTGGTGCCTTTAGCATTTAGCGGTTAAACACACATTTAGAGAATGATGTTGATTATTGAATATTGCCTCATTGCAATGTTTGAAACTTTTCAATATTAAAAGATGCTTGATCTATGGATCACCATGCAATATATTTTGACATCTTCTAGGTGATTGCACTTGTTGTGAATTTTAATCTTAAAAATGCTCTTTTTTGAATTTGAGCAAAACCATTGAAATAAAGCTTATCAAGTGTAGTTCCTACTCCACTTTGAAAATTTGAAAAATTCCTAAAATTTTATATCATTACAAATTGAACTTTGGACCTATTATTATAGAATGTTGATTATCAAATCTTCAAATTTTCAAATGACATGGTAAATATTTTGCACAATGCTATTATTAGCTTTATACACACTTTTGGAGAAAGTTTCAAATTTTTTAGCATATTTTGTTCCTAATATGATTTTTTTAATATCTAAAAGTTCAAAATAGATTGAAATTTTCACAAAAAAATCCAAATTTTAATATATTTATAGAAAACATGCAATTTCATCTCTAGAATTAAAAAATTAAAAAATTAAAATCATATATAGCAACAAAATGGAAACAAATAGAATTACAAACTTTGAATTTTGAAAACAATGGTTATAAATCCATCCATTCAAGGTTAAAATTGTATGAGAAAAAATGCAAACAACTACATATTGGAAGCCCAATTGATGTAAGATATGTCTTACATTACAACATCCATTCTATTTAAGTGTTAATTGAGAATGCATATACTACAAATTTTCAAAGATGTAAGTTGTAGCATGCTAAAAGTATTATGTAGGTGACAAAATCCATTCAATGCACATTGAAAATTGTCACTAATAGACCAATATCAAAACAGGCCATAATCCAAAACAAAAGAAAAGTATATCCCAAATTGACCACTTCGAAGAGCATCCCCACCTCTCCTATAACTTGGATGAATTGTTAAGAAGCTCCTCCAAAACAACTCCACCCATTCTATAAATCGGATGGCCTCTTAGGAGTAGCAAACTGAAAATGCTTTGTGGCAAAATGACCTCAATTTGCAAAGCCACCCTGCAGCTGGCAAAACAAGGAAGAGACAAGAGGCGCAAAGGTTGGCAGAGGTCTAGGGTTCCTTGTTCTTTCACTTTGATTTGTTGATGTGAGTCATCAGGCGGGGGTATGGCCTAAGAGCCCATGGGTGGGGCAAGCCTGATAGATTGGCTGCCAAATCCAATCAAGCTCCCATCTTTGCAGGCCGAGGCCGCCTGCATTTTGCAGGACGGGCAGCCTTGCTCTAAGGTCACTACCTCCATAGTACTATAAATAGAACCATTCATTGTCACCCAATTGTATCTTACAGTTGCCCTACTGCTACTCACCATTTGGGATACCTTCGTGATCAGTATTCTTTCAGGTTACGAAGAGTCGATTTTAGGAGTGGTTATACTGGTATTCTTCTCAGGAACGCTGCGAACAGTATCAGAGTTGCAACGTTCTCAAATCACCAGTTATATTCTTAATGCTTCGAAAATGCGAAGAAAACGGTTTTAATGTTCAAATATATAGCACATTCAAAACTCAATATTTGATGAAGGATTTGTAAGAGCCTATTCCAATCGCGTAGAATTATTGATCATTCCGGATTCAGTCCCGTAATCAATATTCAGAATTCTCATCAACATCATTCCCAATCTTCATTCTCAAATTGAAAAACCACCAGAGCGTACAACTCATGGGTGTAACTGAATTAAAAGTACTCGAAGTGTACAACATGATAATAAACTCAACAACTACCACCCCTCGCAAGTCTCAGCTTTTCGCCGTAGGGAATTGCACATTTCATTCACCGACTATTTCCTGATTCTGTATACCTTATCTGAAACCGAGTAATAGTACAAGACTGTAGAGTGGTGCTATAAAGGACCTAGCAAAAATACCAAACGTGTACGAAAGGTCATTTACACAAACATAGACAGCATCTAGTCCAAGAAATTAATGTAGCAGCGACAAAAACTTGGAGATATTGTCTGTTTTGATAGAAGATCTGGGAAGCGTTTCAGTGACTGCCATATTGAAAATTTAAGCTTCAGTGGTGGAAGTAACGTCTTTCGTAAACTCCTTGTCATCCTTGGTGAGGTCTTGCTCGGTCTCCTTCACTTCCTCCTGCAACTTGGCTGCCTTCTCAGCTTTCTGGACGGCTGCTTTCTGACGGCCCTTGACGGCGGTCTTATGCTCTTCCACTTGCACACCTAATTTTTTAAGCTGATTTTCAAGGTCTCCATTTCTCTTGTGCAGTGCGTCGACTTCCTCCTCTAACTCCGAAATTCTGCTCTCCAGGTCCTTCACCTTGTCATCAGTGCCCTCAGCCCTCTTGACAGCCTCGTCCCGCTCCAAGCGCAAGTTTTTCAACTTGGTACTCACTTCTGTGAGACGATCAGCATGATTGTTTAGGTCCTCATCCTTCGCGGAGAGAGCAGCCTCTTTCTCTTTTGCCTTATCTGCCTCCGACTCAAGGTTTGATTCGACATTCCCAAGCTTTTCTTCCTTCTTGGCAGCCTCTGCAGCCTTCTCCTTTGCCTCGCCTTCCTTCTCCTCAGCTTTAGAAAATGCTCCGGTCATTCTGTTCTTCAGGCCGCCAATGCTGTCCATCAGCCCACCTTTCTCCTGCTTGACTGTTGCAGCCTCCCCGCTCGCAGCATCCTTCTCTCCTTCCAACGTCTTCTTATCGGCCTCAATACCGCCAGCTTTCTCCTCAGTGACATCGATTGCTTTCTCAAGCTCAGCAATTCGCTCCGCTAAAACACGTCCATGACCTGAATTGGCATCATACTTCTTCTTCAACTCCTCAACTTCGGATTTAAGAGCGCTCGTCTTCTGCTTCTCGCTAGCAAGCGCATCAGCCAACAGGTTAGAGCGTTCAACAGATTTCTTCAGCTCCTCCTTGTACTCGTCAACAGAGGCCGCAGACTTGTCCTTAGCATCACCGACCTCTGTCAGCTTCGACTCCGCGCCTTTGGCCTTAGATTCAAGGTCGCCCGCTTTAGAGTCAAGCTCAGAAGCTTTCTCCTCTGCTGGAATTGCCCGTGATTTAAAGTGGTCAACCTACAAGAGTACGAAAGCTGTCAGATACTAAGTCACACTCATGACGATCGTTAATGAAGCGATAACTTAAATGGACAAAAAAATTTGGACACCGCACAAATAACCGAACAATGAGATGTTTACCTTCCCAGAAAGGTCGCCAATCTTTGCTTCCTTCTTCTCAAGGACTTCATCCTTCTCAGCCAGCTTCTGATTCAGGTCTTCAAGCTTCATCTCTCTATCCTGCACGCCAGCGTGCACGCCTTCCAGATCCTTCTCAAATTTCGTGTTCGTTTGCTCGACGTGTGCAAGCTTAGATTGGAAATCTTTCATCTTCTTCTCAGTTTCCGCATACTTCTCGTCGGCCTCTTTCAATTTCAACTCCAGTTCTGCAGCCTTTGCACCGGCAGCTTGAACCTCTCCCTCCAGATCCTTGACACGCGCCTCCAGCTCAGAAACCTTCCCCTTCGCCTCGCGGGCTACTTTGTTAGACTTTTCCGTTTCGCCGTTAGCCATGGTGAGGGCTTGCTCGCAGTTTTCGAGCGATTTCTTAAGTTTCTCATTTTCAGATTCTAACGATGCGATTTTCTGTTTCAATAACCACCGCACGCAATCGCTTAGGCAAGCCAAACCAATAGAACTTCAAATGACTCAGTGATTCGAGATTTCAATCTCTACGAACAGACAAAGATTGCTGTACTACAATTGTCATTTTCCTAGAATCAGAAATCACTAACTTATCTTCTAACTCACTGGGAAGGCGAAGTAAAGTTTGGTGAGATTCAGATACAGGACTTCAAGAAACATTCAAGAAACCACTACATAATTTACAGCTTACAGCTCTTCAATTCCTAAATTCCAATCTCTACAAATGAATCAAGATTTATTCACTGCAGATAATAAGAAACCACCGAAAATCACAAATCATTTAACATAATTATTTTCTACTTCATTAGCAAAAAATCAAAGCATTGATACAAATCAAGACTCAGACATATCACTTCAAGAGACGAGAGAAAAGCAAATACAACTAACCTCTTCCGCCTTCTTCCCAACGTCAGACGGCACCACCACCTGTGACGTAACAACCGAGCTGTTCTCCGATCCTCCCATCTTATCCTGCGTCTCCTTGGCCTGCGACTCCAATTTCTGCTTGGCGAAGTTCACGGCATCCGCGTTCTTCTCGGACTCCATGGTCGACATCTTTCCCAATCAAAAACTGATCTCAACCAAAAAAAACTCTCCACCAAAACTTTGACCGAAAAGCTATGGTAGGCGCTCCGATCTCACAACAATAATGACTCTCTCTTGCAAATCTCTGTCGATGCGTAGCCGGTACTAAGCGAATTGAAGAGCAGCTTCGCCATGGAACTTACTTATAGTGCAGTGCTGATTCATTCGCAAATGTGTGTTGATTGTGGAGTCTGCCAGCGGTTTAGGCAGGCAGACACATGTCAAGTGGGGGCGGAGCGCCAGCTCAGACGGTGCCCTGGGCTTCCACGTCAGTTACGGAAGGGTCCACGGTGGCAGTCTAGTCAATTCGATGACTGGCAAAGTTTCATCCATTCTCCGCTGGCGTGGATGAAATATGCTGCTGCTTGTGAGTCCAAGCAACCGACATAAAGCCTGCATGCATTTAGGATGGAAGCTGACGCCGACCCCAAAAAATTGAGTACATGTATGACATGTGTGCAACAGCCAATGAAAGTCTGAAAAGTGGGAGGAATATTCTTGTGGCCTTCAAAACTACGGATGAGCATATATATGGACTATCGACATCAATATTTCTTTAACCTCTAATGCTATGTTTGCACTTGGGGTTAAAAGTGTTGTTACTAAGGGTCTTAGGAATGAATTTAGATCTATTTTGGACCAGATTCACATTGCAAACAACGCCTCTAACACCAAGTGTGAACATACCTTAACTTCTACAAGTCTTGAGACCATTTTTGGGGTCAAAAAAATATTCAAAATTGCCAAAGTGCAAAATTCTTTAAGAAATTGGTTTCTTTTTGCAATTCCAACTATGGGATCTTGCACCTTGAGATTAGTATGAAAATATATAGAATAAATTTTAGAAGCTTTTAATGTATCAATCATACGATATGAACATTTAATCCCTAAAGTTCCTTAATTATGTATCCATAAAAAATCCCTCAAAAACTACAATTTCTAGTACAAATATCAAATTTTTGAAAAAAATTAATTTTAAACACATGGAACCGTAAGATTTTGTAGTACCCTAGTTTGAAAAAGATTTGTAAAAAAAATTCAAAAATCTATTCCTTGTAGATTGCAAGATATTAGTATTTGAAATGATAAAAATCCTTTTCTTGGCCTTACAAGAAAAAAGCAATTGCACCTCTCAAGGCCACATTTGTATGAAAAAATGTCCTAAATGGTTGTTATTCTTCAAATTAATTCTTCAAGGCAAACTGGCTATATACTAAAAAAACTTTTGGATCATTTGGAATAATATAACATATAGAAAAAGAATAGTAAGTAGAAAAAAGTAGAAAATGATTCAAAAAACTAAATTATTAACAATTTATTTATGAAATTGAAAAATGACAATCCCAATAATTGCAATGTTGTAATAAAAAATCTACATCCTACATTTTTATTTTTTTCATAAAATATTAAGAATTGAGTAAAATAAAGGACTTCAAAGTTTATTTTAGAGTAGAAAAGTCATAATTGACCACAAACTAAAACTACTCATAACTTTTAAGTCATTGATCAAAATGGAATGATTTAAAGCTTTTGATGTATAGAAATATTGGGAACCAATTTCAATTTTTTATTTTTGAAAAAAATGATTTTTTTTATTTACCTCAATTACCTGGGTTCTCGCCTGAGTTGAGTAAGAAACTACATATTAGGCTATAATTTTTTACTCATGTTTTCAAATGTCTTGAATTTTAGTGCACATGAAAGATATTCCTCGTCCACACCTTCTATTAAAGTTTGGGCCAAAAACATCAAAATCTCCAATCACACATACATGCTCAAAATTTCTATATGGCCAAAAAATGTAACTTGGTCCTTTCAGGGTTAAAGTGAAGAAAACGAGTTTTTTTTGTTCTTAAACGAGTTTTTTTGATTAAATGATAAGACTTTGAATCTTTTTAATTTAAAACTTTTGAACAATAGATTGTGAATTTTTTTTTATGTTCATGAACTAAGTTGAAAGCTTGGAAAAAATAATTACCCCCCCAACCTTTGTGGTTTAAATTTTCAAAAATGTTAAATAGGTATGAGATAGAAGGAAAAATTAAATTGCTAATAGTTGTAAGATGGAATTGAAACACATTAATTCCAATAGTGAGATTGTTCTAAAAAAAGTAAACTATGCGTAATTTATTTATTTATTTGAAATTGTTAAAATTGAATTTGTAAATGGATCCAATACACTATTTTTTAGACAATTTGCTAAGATTGTCCACTAAACAATTGAAATAATTCTTTTAAAAAACATGTTCCCAGAAAGCTTCATTAGGGGAAATTTGAAGTTGTTCCCTTAGTATGAACCATTGCAACATTGGCAACTTTTTAAATAATTAAAAATAATAATCATACTATTAAAATATTTAAAAATTTATTAAATATAATTATTTGATGTGGTTGTCTCCTAACCATGTTAGACTTCTAATTTGACCTTGATTTGTTGTTGTTCCTACATTCCCCACAATCCAGAAACTCATGGTCTTCTAAAGGTGTCAAAAATCTTCTAATGATTGTTTTTTCTATCTTGAAAAAAAAAGATTTTAAAATCTTGCCAAAAATTGAGATTATAGGTAGTTGTCCAAATATTCAAGAGTTGCCATTGGGGGTTTTAGGATTATAAGGGTTAAAGGCCTAAGAAGCCAAATTGGATTCCAGTGAGGTTTTATTTTGTGAATTTGACACATAAGGTGCATAAATTGACATAAACAAAAAAAAATTCAAAAGTATGTATTCATGTAGTGAATTGGCTCCTATGACAAATATCACTTCTAATTAGTTAGATTATTATTGCACTTCCTACATGTATGAGAAGTTGCAAAATGGCTATGTATTCTATATGTATGGGGTTGTATTTGAATATGATAAGGCTTAAAGATTAAAATAACCTCCAATTGAAAGATGTTAGTTGTTGATTTTTCAATTCAATACTATGTATTTTGCCATATTTGAGTCTATAATTTGTATTTCAAGAATAAAATACAAGTTTATATATATGATCCAACATACCAAACATTCAAGGGCTAATCTTGACATGTTTAGGCTAAGAAGTGGTTGATGGATGGTTAAATGCAACTTGTTCTTTATAAAAAATAGATGACTTTCATCCAAGTTTTGTGAAACCTTCCTTGAATGTGTATGCCGCAATTCTTGGTGGGAAAAATCTTTTCAATGAAGGATTATAAAATTTTAGGAGATGTAAATGCTACATCAATAGATCACAAAAGCTTCTTATTAGTGTATTTGGTGATTCCTACTTCTTTTGTTCTTGATTTGAATTTTAGCCATTGAATAAATCATTTTTGAATTTGAGCCCTAATAAATGATATGAAGCTTATTAAATAATCTACACTATAATATATAACCAAGGTGAATTTTTCAAATTGTTTGAGATTGTTTAGTATTTGACATAGATTTTTGTTCACTTTTTTGTCAAAATTTTATGATAATTTCAAATTTTGACAAATAATATGTAGTTTTCATAACTTATAAAATATATTTGATTTCATGTTTAGAAAAATTGTTGTATACAAATTTAGATGAAAAATAGAGTAGACAAAGTAAAAGATATTGATGGTCGCAGGCTTTGTCCTTTAATAATTAAACTTTGATTGATTGAATCCTTTGGTTGGAGAAATTATGCACATTTAATAGAGCAAACAATAATCATTCCTATGGAGGCTAAACCACATCTTTTGGAGTACATGGCACTGCAAATGGAGGCACTAGATGACCAATGTTTGCAAATTGATTTGAATATGTATTAGAGGAGTATCATGTTATGTAGTGCACTTTGAATGTTGTAGTTGTAGGCATTTCTATATACTTTAAAGTGATGTGCAAAGAAATTTTCCTTCTAAGTAATGTAAAGTGAAAAGTGCACAAGGTTTCCATGAATTAATACAAAAGTTTGGAGCATTTTCATGAAATTTCAATGAACTATTTATCCTACAAAGTGTGATTGTTGTTTTTGAAACTCCCCCTCCACTATAAGGAATTGGGGGTTATCGTGACTGCGGCAAATGACTGCAAAACTGTCATGTTGCAGTCGCAAAACGAGAATGTGACTTGAAAAATAAAAATGTACACTATAAGAAAACTATGTCATCTGAAACATCATAATAGACGTTAGGAAATGTAGGGATGTCACTTTGAACGGACATGTTTTTCACTATGTCAAAAAAAACAAAGGATGTTTCAAATGATGTCAAAAAAAACATGAATCGGCCACGTCAGCCACTGGTGCGTCTTTCACCGCGGGCAGGTGCACTGCTGTCACTGAGAAGGCAGGGGGGGTGCTGCCCTATAGGGAAAACACCTGATTAGTATAGGAAAGAGCTTGAAGGTGTAAAATTTAGGCTTTCTGGGAGGATGTGAAGTTATGGGTACAAGGTAGGATTAAAGTGACAGACACATGTAATGACTCAACAAATGTGTTTTGGTGTTACAAGTCTAGGGTATGCCAAAATAAAAAGGATGTACAGAATTAAATATTTTAGGTCCTAAAACATGAAAGATGGGAAATAAAAATGGAGACTCATTGGGATAACCTTATCATAGAGGTGAAGTTACACAATATTATTTGGAGACGGGTTTTGAGAACAGAAAATGGGGATTACTTGGGAGTGTTGGGATCAATGTGACATTATTCCATTGGCTTTGAAATTGAAAATTAGGCCCCATAAAATGGAGAGTGACTTGCAGTCCCCATAGTGAATTCCTTCCAATATTTTTTGGATTTACGGAGTTGGGAAAAAATTAAATGGGGAGAAAATTAAATGGGGAGAATATAGGGGTGTCCAGTTCAAATTCATTCCATTGGGTTGGGGCTTGGGGGTCCCCCCTCCAATATGGGGGTGAATGGTAGTACGGGGAGTGCGAAGAAGTGCTTTCCATTGGGGGTTTGTGGATGGCCCAAACAATTTGGGAGTAATTTGAAGTCCCCACAGTGAATTCTTCCCAGTGCTTTTTGGATTTAGAGAGTTGGGAAAAAATTTAAATGGGGAGAACATGGGGGTGTTATGGCCAAGTTCATTCCATTGGGTTGGGGCTTGGGGGTTCCCCCAAAAAAATTGGGGTGAATGGTCGTGTGGGGAGTGCCAGGAAGTGCTTTCCCACCTGGGTTTAGGGATGGCCCAAACAATTTGGGAGTGACTTGCAGTCTCCATAGGGTGAAAGCACATTACGCCCCCCTACAAAGTACGTCAGAAAAGTACTTTTTGAGGATGTATTTATATAACGTACTTTTTTTTAGATAAAATAAACATTATTTTCACTTTTCAATTGATCCAATTGGTAGGTACTTATGTAGAGAAGGTATTCTACCACATTCTAATCTAATTTAGTGTTTCATCCATCCTCTACAAAGTACTTTACCAACAATAAAAGCGTGTTAGGTTTGCAAAATAATTACAAATGACTTTGTACAGGCCAAATGAATGATAAAAAAAGCACAATAGTTTGTACAAAGATAGAATATATATACTATGCAAGGGCTTCTTGGTGATAGTAGAACTATAATTACAATATCTATTAGAATGTGGAAGTCAGATGGGCATTATCTTTTGCGGAGGAAAAAAGACACAAAAAATAATATTTACGTTCATTTTTTGATGAGTAAAGCACTACATTCACATACTGTAGCATGGCTACTGCTTAAATCTCCAAAATTTTGAATATTTGTTTGACTTTTTTCCTTGCTTCTATTCGTGAAGAATTACTTATGGTTTAGGGTAGTTTTAAACTTTCAACTTCATCTCCACTCTTCGTTTTCAAATTTTAAAACACAAGTTCTTCAACACTACTAAAGATTTCTGAAGGCAAGGGAGGGGCATTTCAAGGTTGTTTAATTTCCCTTTGCTGCCTAAGAATTTCGAATTAGCCACTATTGTCAAATAATTTTAATTACTTTCTTATAATTTTAAATTTTAATTTTAAAAAAAAATTACAATTTTATTTAAAAAAAATTATGAATTAATATTATGTACTGTGGCATGGTTTGCATAAAATGCTAATGTGGCGAATTCCCACAATCTAGGAACTTCAAGGAACTTCTGGGTTTTTTTTGCCTTCGAATATCTTTTAATGTATTGTAGAGTTAAAATATTTGACTTTGAATATTAATCTTAATATGAAATTTGGGTACTACAGAGTTATGAACTTTAAATCTTTATGTTGGAATTCGAGTTGAGAATCTAAGGGAAAAAAATTCCCACGTGGCACTTCATTCTTATTTTCAAAAAAATCTTAAATAGAAGAAGGATCAAAATACAAGGCAAATTTACATTATTAATACCTCTAGGATAGCTTTCAATTGCACTAATCCCAATAGTGAGATTATTGTAGGAAGTAGAATTTGCATATAAGTTTCTTAAGGTTGGAAGTGACATGAATAACTAGAAATTGTGTTAACACACTAAAATGCACTTCCAATAAATTCAAGTTCAAATGAAGATGTTCATTAAGAAACTTTTGTCTATAAGTATGCTACTTTGTAATGGCAAGAATCTACAAGCATCCATTTAAAGTTTATTTAAGTTCTAATGGTACTTCCACCAAGGTACTTTATATACTTCAAGTACTTCATGTCCACTCAAAAGTACTCTTGATTTTTGACGAAAGTGTATCTAGTGTAGTGTGCTTTCACCCCATAGTGCATTCCTTCCATTGCTTTTCAGATTTAGGGAGTTGGGAGGAAAATTAAATGGAGAGAACATGGGGGTGTTCCGGCCAAGTTCATTCCATTGGGTTCTAGGTGGGGAGATCTCTGCCCACAAAAAAATAGAAAGCACATGATGTACTCAGCCCATTCTGATTTATTACTATTTTCCAATCTTAGAATATGGTAGAACACAATAATTACAAGTACAACTCCTCTCACTACTACGGAACATGGGGTGTGACATTCCATTCTATACAAGACATTGATAATCCTTCTATTCAATGCATAGACGACTTCTTCCATTGCATTACCATGCTCCACTAAACAATCTTGCTAAGATCTATGAGAAGGTCTTGTGCTAGCACATGCAAGTACCTAGACCTCGCTCTGGGGTGAAGGCAACAACAAATATGGTGTTTGAGACATTCTCCATGCAACTTTCACCTCAGAACTCCATGGGAAGGAAACAAAAAACTTTTTTACTGTAGCGAAAAGAACATTAAGAATGGAAGGTGCCCCAATTCGAGTGAGCATGCCTGCGACCTTGGTTTAAATGTGTCCACTGGAATGTTATATCCAACGTCCTCTTCAACAAGCGTGTTAGAGTGGGCGTCCTCCTTGACATCCATTCGCACATCATGTGCAATGTCAACATTGACAATGAGTGTGTAGCAACCGTTTCATAATAGATCAGCCTCCATTTCCCTACTGTCGTCCATCTCTCTCCTACTCACTTCAAGACCGCATCCACGGTCAAATGTATGTGCCACCATCTTCGGCCGGTTGCCTCTGAGGCTCCACGTCCACCAACTGAGGTTGCAAACCGGAGAAGTCTGTGTCACTGCCAACATTAATTATGGTAGGCATAGGTTGGTTCACTTGTAGCTGCCCACGTTTGCCCTGGACATCTATGCGACACACAATTTTCCAACCTTGCCTGTGCAGATCATCGGAGAAGAATACTTGTTGACAATGCAATGGAAAAGCAAAAGAGTCAGCGTGGACTCTGCCATCCATGCGAGTGAAGTTTGCTATTGTAAACCCATATTGGTCTTTGCGGATGTTTGCATATCGAGCATCTTCGTTTGATCGAACCCAATCGCACACCAGCATTGTCGTGCAATGATTCCGGTAGTCCAACTCCAATATCTCCTGAATATACCCCACGCACTCATTGGTTCTCTCTATGGGTCGCCCATTGCGAAGCCCCCAACGCAGTTGCTTAGTGAATGAGGCCACAATTGCGGAGTCGCATGTGACATGGCCCCTCTCTGCACTACGAATACGGAGGTGCATGCCAAACGCATACATTTGGCAATGTGAGACTGCATACCGCTCTGGAGGTTGCCTGTACTCTACAACATCGGGGTCAACATGTTCACCGGCATGTCGCAAACTCTGAACTCTTTCACTCAGCCACAATGCAAACGGAGGCAAATCGGAGAGCTCGCTGGGATACCGCACTGGCACTGACGGATGTTGACGACGAAATTGTCTTCGAAAGGCCTCCCTTTCTTCCCAGATCTGGCCTCTCGCTAACACATACTCCCTACAAGGCATTCAGATCATGCATTGTTAGACGACGCTTACAGTGCCAGGGCGCAGTGAAGAAGCATTGTGAAGGTACCATATGTCCTATTCGACGTGGACTGCAAGTTTTATGCATTCAGAGAGATGTTCCCAATGACGTTGACACGAACACGTGTATAGCTGAAACGTTACAATAAATGTTTATCAAGACATGATCTCCGACATTGTGCACATTACCTTCCAGGTCCCTAGACAACAGAAGTACAAATATGATCTCATAGTAAACTCCAGGGAAACAATGTAAAGAAGGCTGAAAAGAGCACTCACTCCCGCCATGGTTCTAAGCACGTTGCATTGTCCAGGACGAAGGCATGCGTGTAGTTGCGGAACTCATTGGACATTTTCCGCTTTTGCTTTGAATTGCTTGAAATAATTTCATCAGTCATGATGGGTTCCTTAGTAGCATCCCACACCCGTTGCGTTGCTGCTCCATACTGCTGCATGTACTCTGTGCAAAATCCTAACGTCTCCTCCATTCGATAGCCTTCAGCAATGCTACCCTCAGGGTGTGCATAAGTCCGCACATAGTCTTTGACTGTTTTCATATATCGCTCAATTGGGTACATCCACCGGTAATGCACAGGACTACAAGTGAAAAGTTGCTCCACTAGGTGCACAGGCAAATGAGACATGATGTTCAAGAACGTTGTTGGAAACTCCTTCTCAATCTCGTATGTCGCCATGACAACATCGTGCATCATGTCTTCCTTGTCATCAGCTCGCACCTCCTTTGCACATAGCCTTTGGAAAACCCTGCTCATTTTAATAATAGCTAGGCGGACCCTCTCATCTAATATGTTTTTAACCGAAATGGGAAGAATCTGCAAAACATGTGGACGCATACAAACAAAGTTATTGCATTGTTGGATATTGTCGACATTGAGGTGTACACCAAGAAAGGAGTGCAGGTAGTTCCCTCACTTGTTGCATAAGGACATGATAATCATGTGTCTTCATATATTGCAGCTTCCCGTCCACTAAGCGCTTGTAAATGCTACCCACATAGTTTGTAGGGGTCCGAATGTTTGAGACAATGGCTACAAATTCCTTGTGCTCATTTGGTGTTAGTATAAAAGGTGCACGTGGCATGTAGTATTGATCATTTTGTCGTCGTGGAGGTTGTAGCCATATTTCTTCTCGAATGCCCAATTCCTCTGCATCTACTCTACTTCCAGCACTGTCCTTCATGCCCAACAAAGTTTTGACTATGTTTTCACACATATTTTTTTCGCAATGCATGGCATCCAAAATGTGAGGCTTCAACAAATGCTGCCACAAGGGAAAAAAAAATTGGGAATTAAAGAAAATAAAGCAGAGTTCCGAAACATGTGTACCACTACTGTCAAGCATGTACTCTTCAAGTGCTAACGTGCTCTTCACTTCTCAAAACAGAGTGTTGTTCATCCAAGGCAGTGACAACTACGTTACTCCCAATGTCTGATATAACGTCAACCATAATGTCCCAATAGACGTCAGGAATAACAACTGTGACATACAGATGGTTAGAAACCCACTAACCTTCCAATATGGCAACTGGGACAGAGGACACAGGTGCTTCACCCCAGTGACATGAACTGAGTCATCAAGCCCGTTTTCTCTCCCTCCTAGATCCAAGTACGATTGCTGCCACGCTACGTATGCGATGGTTTCCTCGGTGGTTTGTTTCTGGGGCCTATCACGAGGCTCCGTTCGACCATTAAACCTCAAATTGCGTCGGTAAGGGTGATGCCGAGGTAAATAACGACGAACACCACCATACACAATCTTTGAGCCCTTTGTTCTCCTGTTAGGAAGAACGTCTTCCATTTTAGCCATCCTTGCATCGGTGTCTTTTCCACAACAAGGACAACCCTTGTATCCCTTACAGCATAAGCCGGATATGAGGCCCAAGGCCGGAAAATCAGAGATCGTCCACTCAATACAGCGCGTAAGGTGAAACTGCGACTCCCTTCTACTTGGGAGAAATCAAGGGCTGGAACACCTTGCCATAATTCTTCGAGCTCCTTCAGCAATGGACGGATGAAGACACCAACGCTTTTAGATGTAGGTGAGTGCTTTCCCGAAATTAGTATGGATAGTGAAATGAAAAATTTCTTGATCACTAACCAAGGCTCAAAGTTGTATATTAGAATTAGCACTGGCCAAGTCGACCAATTACTGTTGTTCAACTTGAATGGATTCACACCATCTAAAGCTAGAGCCAGCCGCATGTTTCGCACCTCAGAGCTGAAGGTGCCGAATGCGACGTCTGTGTCGATGTGCTTCCAGGCAGGACTATCGACAACTGAATGCATGATCCCGTCATCACTAACATGCTTGAGGTAGCCAGTCAACATCCGAGCTATCTTTGGTGAGTGCCACATTCGTTTGAGTCGAGGAATGAGTGGAAAGTGCCGAATGACCTTGGAGGGAATGTTATTTGAGCCATCCATCCACCGGGAGCTACTACAATGGGGACAAATCTCCAATGATGAATATTCATCTTCAAAAGGATACAACCATTTGGACACCCATGCACGTTGTTGTAATGCAAGCCTAATTTTCTAATGGTCTTTCGTGCTTCATAATGGGATCCCGACAGCTTATTACCTCTTGGTAGTAAGTCCACAGACAAATACCAGAACAACTCATTACTAAACCTATTGCTCACCCGAAACACCGTACACATGTTCATAATTATGATGGTGGCTGAGACAACACTTGTCCCTGATCCATTGTACAACGGGGTAGTAGCTTGTCTGTAAAGGTCCTCCAATCCGTCCACACTATCAGCACCAACGTCATCGTTTTCGGGAAACTCCACACTACCTTCAGCCTCTCCGTGTAGTGCATCTCCTCTGTCCAATGCCTCAAGGACCTGCCGGTGGACTTCGTGATATGCATCTAAAGGGATGTGGGGCTCCGCATCAGCTTGCCATGCATTTTCAGGCTGTGCGACATTGTTGTTGATGTCAGGCTCAATGTCAGAGGGAGCATTGTCAATGACATCATCGTCATAAGTAATGTCGTCAATCCACATTCCCCGCCATGGATAGCCCTCGGGGGGGTCTCCACCCAATAAGGATTTTGTGAGAAATGGATCCTGACCAACCTCTCCGTGGTGCCGACGAATAACCTGAATGGTTTTTTGTAAACCGCCCTTGCAATCCCTGCAGGGACACTTGAATGATTGAATGCTTTCCTCTGTGGCCACTCTCAACTCAGTGTGCAAAATCAAGTCACCAAGTGGAATGTGGCGTAACGTGCGTCCGTCTTCTGAAATACGGATAGTTGCACCTTGTCGGCGGGTTTGGGAATTGAGACGCCACGCCATCTACAAAGTCAATACAAGGTCGCAACCAAGTGTTAAAGAGTGTTTAGGTTCAGAATGATACAAATCTGAGTGTGACATACAACGCACATTGCTTCTATGGCCAAGTTCCGTCATTGCAGAACAACCTCGATCTTCAAATCACAACTTCAGACGTGCGTTAAGATTCCTTCACAATTAGCGTGCCTTTTTCAATGAAAGCATTACTGGAAATGAGTTCATTGTTTTACTTCTAGGCCCATACTGTGTCATCCAAGGATCGAAATGTAAATTTCAATTGATGGCACTTAGAGCCCTGTATTGACTGTCAAAGAGGATGTCAAAAGTGACGTCAACAATGACGTCAACCTGAGTTTGTTTAAACACAAACTTTAGATGCCTCATCCGAAGTCGTCGTAGAGCATGTTGTAAGTGATAGCATTGTGCACAAGAAGACATATTCTTCAACACGAATATGACAGGCTGGATGTCCATAGTGACATCATTGAAAACAGGAGTCCGTACGAACAGAGTCCAAGCTTAGGACTTTCCCCACGTGTTTAAGGGCTGTCCCACAATGACAGAGGTGACCACATTGCCCATGACTACTATCTTTTGTGTCTCATCAGTTGAGGGCGCACCACCTTATACCATAGAGTGTACAAGTTGCTCACCAAAATGGCCGTATACTATAAATTGCCACTACGTCGTAGGGTGGTACGCTTTGCGGAGCCTTGCCAGGAGACTCTGAGGCGGCTTCGTTGCTCACTAGTCTTGTCTGTGGGCATATATGCACCAATCTAGAAGGTCAGTCTGTGAAGACTCTACAAAAAAGTACTGCTGGAGGAATCCTTCGACGCAGCTCTCGCCACACCGTCTAGGATGCTCTCCCACTTCAAACATTGCCTCCAAGGCATGAGGGCAATGCAAAGGAAGGTGCCGTCCAACAGGTAATTTCCAATGTACACAACTTCACTAACGAAACGATGAAATATCGTGTCATGGGGCTAATCGGGACCCTCGCAAGTGCATTAGGGTTTGCAGGCAGGGCTGTTGGTGTCGCGCTACGTGGAATTAGGGTTTGCAGGCACGGGCTGCCGGTGGTGTGAGTCAGGCCTTCTCCGTGACGGCAATAGGGGCTCATAGGAGGCTCATAGGGGGTCCACCTCACTTGTAGGGTTGGGGTTGGGCCTTAATTCTAGTGGCGTCTTCCGCCACACTGCGTTGGTTTGAACGCGCGGCCCTTGCACCACCATGCAGTTTCTCTTCTGCCCATACTGTGTAATCCTTCAATTGCATTCGTCTTTGGAGCCAGCTTTGCTAATGTGAGAGAGGTGAGGTAGCTGCTCCCCAATCGGCATCGGTTTTGTAGTTTGAAAATTTCATTTTTGTGGCAATTTGGCAAGGGCGGCATTCTTACATGCAATTGCAGGGGGCGCAGCTCTCCACTGATCGGGAGCAACAAGGGTTCCAATCTTGCGCCACAGCTTCATCGGAGGCTACAACACGCCTTGCAGCAAGTCGATTGCGTGCAGGTTTTCATGTTGCCAGGATGCCTCCCCAATGTGTGACCTTTGTTGTGGACGCTCATGTGCGCGTTTGTGTGTAAGGAGGGTGTAGAACGGTGAGTTCTGCGTGTAGTGGAGAGGGGCAGGTGAGAAAATGCCTCGCATTCAAGCCCCTACGCGGAAGAGGAACGCGAGTCAGCGGCGTGAAGAGGACTCCAGCGAACATGAAGTAACGCCGCCGCCAGAGCCAATCCGCATGCGCGGGGAGCATGAGTGCCGCTCCAAGGCCAGAGGAGACCCTTGGCCTGCTGCGTCGGCGAGGAAGGGACGAGACCGGGACAGCAATCCTCCACCGAAGAGGAAGAGGACCCCTCAAGTGCTGTTGGAGTTGTCGGAGGAGGCAGGGCACGACGCAGAGGAAGAGGAGGAACTCAGAGAGCAGTCTTGGAGGTAAGTTTGGAAGAAGAAATAATTTGAGTATAGAACTAGTGGTATTCAAGGTTTTTGGGGAGGCGCACGTTGGTACGGACGTCAAGTGCAACGCACACCCTGTTTCTTATGACGTCGACTCTATCATGTTAAACGTCATAGACGTTTAATGTGACGTCCGCATAAATTGTGTGACGTTCATGTCTTCGTCACGGAGGACATGTTCTTTGAGTTGAACTCTATACAAAGAAAGGTGATTGTTTGTTCCTCAGAGAGCAATCGTATTGAATTCAGGAGTGATCAATGAAGACGTACGGGAGTCAGCCCACTGCAAGGGTGACAGACCCTAAACCATGGCGTCTTTCCAGTTTCTGTCAAGAGGAAGTTCCTGTAATGTTCAAAACAACATCCAGGCGTGTCTACATTGACGTTAGATTCAACGTAGTGAGCAACAGAGGAACATGTAGAGAACTTTGAAGCCGCAAATAGCATATGTGGATCTCTTTTGCGGGGGTCTAGTTGCGGGAGTGATTTGTTTGTACTGACGTAGCCCCATTTTCTTCCCAAGTTGAGAGTGCATTTGACCTTTTACAGTAAGGGCTACAACACAGGGTCTGATGAACCAGCTTCGGATGCTGATACTGAAGAGATGATCGAGCAGCTGATCCCTGAACAGTTTCGCGAAAAAGGCTTAAGCACTGTAATAAGGCCTTATTCGTTAAATTGAGACAAAATGGTCATTTTGAGACTTGGAAAATTGAAAACCAAAGCCCCATTTCACGAAGAGTTGTTGAATTCAATGATAAATAGAACTGTTTTCTCAACATCAATAAGAAGTTGCATCTAAAGGCATAGAAGTGGTGATTCAATATGATGACAATCAATTTAATAATGCGATGGTTCTAAAGGTGCTTTTAAGGAAGTTAATCAAGCGAATGAGTTCACTCCAAGTTAAGAAGCTTCGAGGAACTGTGTCATTTGCAATAGACTAGATTATTTACAGTGAAAACGAACGAATCATTGAGTTTATTTATGATTTTTCCAAATCCATGTGAAAACAATACAGTTCTTCATAGTTACATGTCGTAGCACATCCTCTGTGTTCTAGTTTCTGTATATTTGCTAATCTATTTATAGTAACTACAATATGTCCGTACATACTCAATTTCTCTGAGTACTTACAATTCAATTATCATTCTACTCATGGTAAAAATTAAGAGGCTACAAAATGGATGGATTCTAAAACATATCTGACTTATGTGCACATTTTCTCTCACATTTTTTCGGGGAGGTCTGATCCATCAATCTTTGCTGCTTCCATTGCTTGCAACTTTGCAAGCCCTCGTAGGATATCCTCGCGCCTCGAAGGATAATGCGACCGACCTCGACTATTAGAAGTATCCCAATCATTCAAACTCTGCGTAGCCCTGGCTTTCCGCTTTGGCCTTCGGATGCTTTCGGGAACCTCCAAAGCAGAATGAGATTTTGGACCTTTGAGGGGCGGCCTTGGTAGAACCGGTTTAGGGTTTAGGTCTACAACTACAGTCTCGGTAGATTTTGAGCCCATACTTTGTCTTTGCTCTTTGACAATTCTTTGTCGAAGAAGACTATCTGATGACGGCGTTTGCCTTGCTCCCCGAGACTTCAAATGAGGTGATGGATTACCATCAAACGAGGTTTTACAAAACAAAACAGCCTTCCCGTGAAGTAAAATCTCCTTATCTCCCTTTAGAAGTGGATCTGATTCCACTCCAACAATGGGGATAGATGCTAACGGAGTTGAAGTTTGAACGTCATCCTCGAGCCGAGGATATCTCACAACGTTGTCGATCGGGAGCTTTAGTTTCCGACTTGTGGGAGTGCCCATGCACGAAGTTGGTGATGCGGATCGTCCGTGGCTCGAGGACGTGCGCTTCAACGGTGACGGAGAATAGATAGGAGTCCTTCCGGGTCCACGACTCGGGGGGCTGTCCACAACGCTGTCCTCAATATCCCCCTTTGAATAGTCGATGGCAACCGACGCAGCGTCTGCGGCAGAGCGCAACATGTAGGGCTTAGAGAAGGGAGCCGTTTCACAGCTTCCACCATCGGATTTGGAGTCACTCGATAGTGCCTTTTCCGATCCAAAGAGGAGGCTCCTTGTGATTTTTTGCTTCACATGTGATCCCAAAAAGTGAACACCTTCGACCTGCACTAAATAATTATTAATAAGCTCAATTCTTGCCTTCTGCATCAACCAAATAGCACTTCGAGGGCATACAAATTCTTAAACATTGAGCCAGAAGATGATTTAAAAAAAAAGGATTTCATATATTAATTACAACGAATGGTCATTTACTTGAAATACATAGTACAAAATGCCTGGACCCCTGCATGCTCAATCACACGGAAGTGTAAACTCTAAGTCGAAGTGTAAACTCTACGGCGATGCGTCTCTACACGTAGACCTATTGCGGAAAGCTCGTATGAGCAATTCATGACCTTCGCGGACTCTTTCATGCCCTCAATGATATCTTGGAGGGCATGGTCATCGGGACCGGGTGGGTCTAACCCGATCCGATTCTCATTGATGTATTGTTGCATCCCGTCGTCCGGACAGTTGGAATGCAACCTCCGGAGCCAAGGGAGCATCTCGCCCATGAGCACGTCGTCCCTCCGCTTGGAATGACTCCAAGTCTCGAGGAACAAGGCATTCCCATTATCATTGCAAATGTTCTTTTTAGGAGAATCATCAATGAGAAGGGTATTTTGATCGTTAAAGAACGGGCCCTGACTATGAACGGTGAATAGGCCATCCTCAATAATCTTCAAGCAGAACACTTTGTTTCTACGATGGAAGAACTTTCCAGGAGTGACTTCTACCTTCGAACACTACTCCTGGCCTAGTATATCGAAGGGAGCCCTGCAATTGCTAAACAGGTGCCCAACAATTGGTTCTGCATTATGCTTCATCATGGTGGACCACACAATGACCCTATGCGCAATTTCCGACACTTGCCGCAAGAATTCCCTGACATTCTATCTAGTGAATACTGCTTTCGATCTGATGATAGTCAGGTACCGATGGCTAAGAACGTTGTCTTCAAGCCTATAAGACTTCAATTTATCAGCAAACGCCCTCGGCATGCTCTGGCAAAGGCGCAAAGCTAGGGTTGTGGCAAAGCACGCCATTCAGGTCTAAGACAATATTCAGCCATTTTCTCCGCGGCGGAGGCATCAAAGGACGCAAGCTCGTTCGCAAGACCTCTCTTCGCCCCTCCGATGCTACCTGATCAAAGCAAAACAAATGAGAATTGGAGTTACCTGAATAAATGCAGAAGTGGGAGAGCCATCAAGCGGACAAATGCATTTCATTCCACTAATTGACTGGGGACTTCTGCGAGGGAGTGCTTTCATTGATACCGGACGTTGCACATTTCTATGTGTATTGAGCTGAGCATGAACACATGGACAGATTGGTTCAATTAGATGTCATTGTACACAATCTATTGAAACACTTATACTTTATTTAAGGTAGATTATAAAATACATGTCAAAATTTCGTTTAAGTATGGGTCATCAAGACTGCGCATTAAGGCCTATGCTATACTATTCTACACACATGTCGCCCACGGACACAGGTTCCGTCCACGCAATTCATTCAACAGGGTTGTCTCGGACGTACGTCCATCACGAAATCACGTCCAAAATCTGGACGTCCGGACGTCCGTTGTCCAGGCGTCTTGGACGCGGCCGGACTGTGGTCGGTCGGCGTCCAGCGGTTGGTCGGACGGTCGTGGGAGCGGTCGGGAGGGTGGCCGACGGAGCGGTCGGGGGGACGTCCGACGGAGCGGTCGGGCGGACCGCCAGTCCGCAGGTTCGGCAGCGGACGGACCGTCCGATCGAACGCCGTCCGTAGGTTCGGGGTAGGTTCGCGTCGTCCGGGGTAGATTCAAGAAGACAAGTTCTAGGTTTGGGCGCAAACGGCTATATGAAGGGACGGCCAAGGCATTTTCCCTCACTTCAACTCTCCTCCTTGGGAAACAACACCACATCGGATGTGCTACTGTTGCTTCACCGCGCCAGTTGCTCCTATGTGGTAGAGAGTTGGGGTCATACATCTTTGATTACACCGGAGGGGTTTTGAATCGGTCATTTACACACGGTTGAAGAGAAGAATCAAGGCATCAAGTAGCTATGGAAGAAAAGCGCGGCATTAAAGGTGAAAGCAGCAAGAGATCAAAACAAAAAGGAGCTCGTCACGAGCTTCGTCTTGACATTTTAAAGGATGAGAACATTTTAGCTGAGCCTGAGTGGGAGAAGGTGGTCGATGAATACTGGACTTCCAAGTTGTGCAAGAAATATGTGAAGATGTATCACATTAGGAAGTTGTGGCCTCAAGAATTACATGCTGGTCACACTCGGGAGTTTTCTTTTAAACCCACAAGTTGTCTCAGCCCTCATTTTGTCCATCGTTCCGTAGAGGTGTGGCGGGCTCTCTTTGGGGACAAATCGATGAGCAAGGGTAGAATTAACTACACCATAGCAAGCATGGTGTATACAGAATTGAAGTTGGCTCGCAAGGTGGATTGGAGTACGTACCCCGAGACAGTAGAAACACCGCTTGTTCTTCCTGATGGCCAGAAAGATATTCCCGATACGTTTGTTTCAAAGGGACAAGTCCTTCAAATGGTTGAAGGCAATGCTACTCTACAGCACAACACGGAAGAAAAACGTGTTTCTATCCAAAACAAAGTGCAGGACATGAAAGACAAAGGGGAAAACAAGGAGGAGCGCCCCCTTGAAAGTAGCAAAATGAATGCCACATCAGCGGATTGGACGAATCAAGCTAATATTTCACTTCAACCCGAAGTGGATAATACAGAAGGTAATGGAGGAGGAAGTATGACGCTAGAACCGGATACCGTATGTAATACTACGAAAGCTTTAGCGTCTTCTTCGAAGGGTGCGGAACGAGTCGTGCTTGACACTCTACCGATGTTTCTGAGCCCTTCACCAATTGCATCAAGCGCGAAGGGAGAACCTGGTATTTTCAAGGTGCCATCTCATCCATCAAAACAAGGATCGACGTTGAAGACATTGGAGTACAAAGAAGAGGTTCCCTCAGAAGAGATGGACAGGGCAACTGCTAGAATCACTCGTCTTCTAGACAGTGATGCCCTTATGGACATCAGTGCCAGGACTACAGATGAAGAAATTAACAGAAGTCCAAGTCCAGTTCGGAGTCCAATGCATGAAGTGCCACCTTCCCAAAACATGAATGATGAGAACTTACAGAAGGCAGAAATGGACTCTCGGGAACCGGGTGTTCTTAACAATGGCGAAGAGACCCCAAAGACGGAGGAGAATCCAATGCTAGCGTTCTTGGGTCCAGAGGATCTAAAGACTTTATCGATGATGCCTCCGCTACAAGAAATAGAGCACTTACTACAATGTTCTCTTAAATGGAAGACTTTTGAAGTTCAAGAAGAAGTTCATCCTTCTGCAAATGAAGAGGGTACAACAAATGAAGGAGGCACGATAGATGAAGGGCAAACCTCAACCCCATGCAACCGAGTATGGAAGTTCGGCGAACTATTCAAGACTGCCTACTCTCTATCATGTACAACTAAACTTGTAGCTGTTATGACACCTGCCCTCACACAAATAGCTGAAGAATTTATGAGCATGACACCAGAGATACTGGAGGGTGCCGTGGCCTTCAGAAAATTCATTGAATTTGCAGATAAGCTCCAAGAAGAGAAGGTGGAAAATCTCAAGGCTGTGGTTGAGCTTCAAACACAAAACGAAGAGCTCATGAAGGTCAATTATGACAAAGAAGATCATGATCGCCTGAAGGTCAAGTTCGACAAATTGGATAAGCATTGCTCTATGGTGTTTTGGGATAAAGACCATGAAGCCTTGAGAGATATGTGTTTTAGTCTTCAAAAAGAAGTTGAGACTTTAAAGCTCTCGAATGGGACGTTGGAGTCCCAAAACCAGAAGTTGGTTTTGCAATTGAAGACATCTGAGGACAATTTACAATGGCATCGGGAGATGTTGAAGACATTACAAAACGACAAGTCATCTGAACATTGCAGGGACGGAGCAAGCCTCTTGGAGGCAAGTCAACCAACTCAAGAAAGCGATCAACTTTCGCTTCCTCTTGACAAGGGCAAAGTTGTGGACGAGACTGTAGAAGTCGTTATGGCCATTGAAAGCCCTAAAGTTGTGCCTCCACTCTCATTAGAAGTTGCTTGCACGCAAACGGTGAATCATGAAGTCCAGGAATTAAGGCAACAATTGGACTTGGCAATTCAAGCAAAGAATGACGCGGAGTCTTCACTACAGAGAATGGAACACGTACAAATACTACACGACATCCTTCCAATGAAGACCGGGGATCTACGGTGGGTGCTGTGGGCAAGACACCTACAACAACAATCTGGTTTATGCTCTCAACTCATGAGGGGGCTCTTGAAGTATGCAATGCAGTCGGATGAATCGTTGAGAAACGTGCAGTCTTCTCACCTGCGTTTGAAAGAGAAGTTCGACGCAGAATTAAAGGATCCCGAAGTATGCATTACAGTTTGGGGAAACATGGATAGAATGTTCGAGCGGTTGAATCATGGGAGAACCTATGAATCAGACAACATCAATTGGGCATTGGAAGCGGAAGAAGGATGGGTTCCTCACAACACATTGTCTGCTCATATTGTTCAACATGAGAAGCAGCTTATACCTGGAAGTGATCCCAATGTTCCTTTGATGAAGGAAAAGTGCTCTCTTTGCCAATATCGTTTTGGGCCTGAAGGAGGTCTAACTTTGGGTCAATGTGGCCACTCTTTTCATATTCTTTGCATCCAAAGAGCAGCACAATATTCCGCCCGTTGCCCCAACTGTCGTACTCCTTTGAATGCAAGGTTTTATGAAATGCTAGGAATATTGCATTCTATGGCATCAGGTCATGAATTCAATCGGTGGAACCTTCCACTAGACCAAGCGCCACACAAATTCCAAAATCATTTGCACTGGGGAAAACCAATGGTATGGCTACCAAACGAAGGGATGCATTCATTATACATGGATCCTCAAGACAAGGATGAGTACTTCTGGATGACGCGGGACTTGGAAGTGGAATTGCGTGCCTTCGGGATCCCGGATAACGATGCAAGAGAAATGTTCTGTCGTAGCATGGGGGGGCACTGGAGCACGCAGCACCAAAAATTCTTCCGATTTCCTGATAAGGAATGGAAGAAAGAAGGGCCAAATGACCCTTTCGTAGAAGTGGAGTCTGATCCTAGAATCACAAAGCAGTACGAGGGGTACAATTCCGATTTGGTCGGGCGGGCCCGCATCTTAGCGAAGTTGGAAGAAGCAGCTAAGGTTCGTTGCATGTTGGACTTGAATACGAAAGCAATGACAAGCCATAAGATGGAAGAGATTGCTCGGGCTTTCGATAAACGGATGGATGATGTTATCACCAAGTGGAGGAAGTATCTAGGGGGCGAACCTCCAATAGCTGATAAAGGTGTACCAACTTGGTATTACGTGCAGAGCGAAGATAAAGTCATCGAGTACCTCGAAGACTTAGTACATGCCGCTCTGAGGACTTTAAACGCCCATGAAGTGGAGTTGTCTCCGAAGCGGAAGAATAAACGGAGAGTTGAAGAAGAGGATGACCACTCTCCAGAAACTAAAAGACTATTTGAGAGGGTTGACATGGAAGTACAAACTGGAGAAGGACCCAGTGGTGGCCAGGCGATACCTCGTCGCAAAAGCAGAAGACTCATGGCGAAGGAGGGGACATCTCGTGTTGTAGAAGAAGATAGTAGTACTGAAAACTAATAGGGAAATGTCTCGTTTCGTACTCTACATCTATTATATTAGTACTAGTAGAAAATAAATAGCTTGTGGGGATTTTAATTAGTAGTTTTCTCTACCAAAAATTATTGTACTTAGGCTATCACGTTCATCATAGCTTCTTCATAATGTACATCGAATCATAGGTGTATGCCACAAAAGTATGTTTTGATTTCCTTCACTTTATATGTATATCTATATATACATATTTTGTATTCGATCTCTTTCTTTATATATATAGTTTTTTTTTGGCATATAAATTGAAGAATATGTCTATTTTTTCATTTATTTATTTATTTCATTGTTTGAATTCAATTCAATATGTTCTATTTCAGACTCAATATTATACCTCATTTGCTTGCTCGGCCCTCTGGGGTCGGTCGGCCCTTTGAGGTCGGCCGGCCTGTGGGGTCGGTCGTCCCAGTCCGGTCGGTCGGCCTCCTTCGGTCGGTCGGCCCCGTCCGCCCAGACCGCGCGGTCGGCCCCGTCCGCTCGGTCGGACCTTATCGTCGGTTGGCCCCGTCCACCCACACCGCGCGGTCGGCGCCGTCCGCTGATTTTTCACGACCGTTGTACTCGGCCTACGGACTGTGCAACGATCAATTCTTATTTCTAAAGCAAAGTGCGGACTGGGCAGAGTATAAGAGCAAGGTTCAGGTCATTTGCAAGCACTCCTGAGAAGCTGAACGCTAAGATTCCCAAGGGCTACGAGCTGCAAATTGAAAAATTTGTATCCGTTGCTTGGTAATGTATAGTTCAGTGGACAGGGGGGCTTTGGTTTACAAGGCTTCATACACAAATTTTTTTTCGTACATGTGATTGGGTGCAGGAATGAACGTACTATGCGTTTGAAATCGAAGGCCGATATTTGAAGTTTCAAATTGGATCCGCAAGCTATTCATTTTTAAAAATGAGTACAAATTCTCATCTTTGGTATACCATTCCATCCCCCGGCAAAGTGAAGTGTAAGGCATATGGGCTGGAGTTCGTAAATCGGAAATGTCGCATGTTGAGCCACTTGGGATACGAAGGCAAAAATGGCAGGCGCGACTCAGGAATAAGCCTATGTCCACGATTGACATCGGATGTCAAGTCTCTTTTCCTTCGTTGTGATGGGATGTTTCCATCCAAATCAATCATTGAAAATGTAGATGGTCGGAACGCACTGATGGTTCTAGGCAATACCTCAAATGGAAGGGAGTCGCCATGTTCAACACAAGAAGACTCGTGCACAGCACCGGAACAAGCAGCTCTTTCAGCTTCAAGGGTGATTCCTAGTGACCAAACATCAAGTGACCAACGACGTACACCTTCTTCTGTAACTAGGCCTCAAAAACAAAGCCGATTAGCAGATGGATTTGAAGAAGCTGAAAGACGGAAGTTGAATATGTTGTGGGCTAATGTCTTCTATTCAGCAAACATACCATTCGCGGTAGCTCGGACTGCAGCATTCAAAGAAGCCGTCATGAGAACGGCTAACTTCAAAAAGCCATATAGTCCTCCATCGTATCAAGCTCTACGAACTAAATTGCTAGACGAAGCAAAGGCAGATCTTGAGGTGAAGTTGCATAAGAGGACCGAGGATAGTATCTGAAAGTTTGGTGCAACATTGTCTATTGATGGGTGGTCCTCGGTTACGAATCGGCCATTGGTAAATGTCATGCTTGTATCTTCCGCAGGGGAGCAATTTCTGGGATCAGTGGACACAAGTGGACATGAAAAGAATGCAGAGTACTTGGCTTCTATTTTGGATGAATTCATACAGAAGGTGGGGCCTCAAAATGTGGTGCAAATAACAACAGACAATGCTCCTGTGAATCCCAGAGCGTGTGAGATTATAACCGACAAATATCCTCACATTTTTTTCCAAGGTTGTGTAGTTCACGCCTTAAATTTGTTGCTCAAAGATTGGGGAAAGGAAGCATGGGTGGACACGGTAGTAACAGACGCTCGAGTGGTTTTTAAGTTCTTTAGAAAGCGACACATGCCACTTGCAATATTCCGGAGTTACGAGAAAGAGTACAGCTTGTTGATGCCGGGGGAAACAAGATTCGCCTCCAATTACATGGCGCTTCACCGATTGTTGAAGGTAAAGGGTGCTTTAAAACAGTGTGTAACAGACCCTCGTTGGCGAAAATATGCGAGGACATTGAGGAAGAAGAAGAATGGTGGCGAGGAGTCTACAAATGCGACAAAGATAATTAATGATGACCACTTTTGGAGGCGTTGCACCAATTTCGTTCAGTTGTTGGGCCCCGTGGTACATGGCCTCCGTGATTTAGATGCAAAGACGCCATGCACAGGCAAGGTTTTGCATATCATGAGGAAAATACGGAAGCACGTGGCGGATTTGGAGAATTCGCCTTTTAAACTAAGTTCGGAACTTGCAAAGCCATTGAGGGCAGCATTCCAAGAGCGATGGGAAATGGTGGAGACCGATATTCAATATGCAGGAGCTCTTCTAAATCCTTACTTGCTTCATGACAAAGAACTAGTAGACGATGGTGAGGCGATTGACGCATGCAAACGTGTCCTCATGCGAATTTGTAAGCGTGGAGAGTACGCTGACGTCGTGAAAGAATTCATGGCTTTCCGACATAAAGAACCACCTTTTCACAATATGCTGGACCCAAGCGAGTCCAAATTATCGGCACATGCTTGGTGGGATTTTGAAGGTGTTTGTGGAAAGCTCATTGCTCCGATTGCAAGGAGAATTTTAGGGCAATCGGTCTCTTCCTCTTCATGCGAGCGAAATTGGAGTAGCTATTCCTTTGTTCATAATAAGGCTCGAAACAAGTTGAAAACAAAGAGAGCCATGGATTTGGTGTATGTGTATACTAATTCCAGAGTCCTCGCTGCTTCAAAGGAGAACGATGAGAAGTTGTGGTACCGCGAGAATGCGGAGTCAGAGGAATCCGAGGGGCTTATGGAGGATGACGAAAGTAGTGATCATGATGTCGAGGAAGAACATCTTCCATGGCGTGGAAATGAGGAGGTCAATGACGACAGGGGGGAATCGGAATTGGAACTAGAAACAAGTGATGACAACCTCAAATCCGATAAAGAAGAGGATCTGAACGACGACACGTACGCTTTTCGTGGTAGACTGTCACAAAGACGAAATGAGTATGATGATGACATGATTGACTTGGATACAAATAACCAAGATGAATTTGAATTTTTAGAAGACGAAGATCTACCTTCTATAGCGAGATTTGTAGATGGGAGCCGACTTCTAAACAGCCATACCGTTTTGGCAAACAAGGAAGACACCATTGTGGAAAAGGCGGTTCAGAACGGGATATCAGTTACAAGAGGCCAAACTTTACAAGCAAATGAAGTGATTGAACGTGAAAGGTCTCCATCCATACCATTAGGCCAACCTGGAGAAAATGACAAACTACATTCTTGGGAGAAAATGGATGCGGACAAAACAAGCTTCGAATTTGGAGAAAAATTGGTTGATAAGAGCATCGAGAGACCGAGCTTCCTAAGCCTCAAACCGTTAGAGGTATTGGACAAGGGGGATTCAGGTTCAAATGAGTGCAGAAGTCCGAACATGGTCCACAATGACCAAGGCAAGAATGACAACATGCAGAGGTCGCAACGTCCAACGAATAATGATCCTCCACCCGCTCCACGCTCATTGTTGAACGGTGGAAGTGGTAGTACTACTCTGGGGGGTTCACTGAGTTTTCTACCTACATTGCAAGCTTCCAACATTCAAGAAGAAACTGTGAAGCGAAAATTCACTAGTTTAGAGTGTACTAGTGATAGGGAAGATGAGACATTGGAATCAATGTTCAAGAGCATAGCAAGCCGCCCACCACAATGTTCTCAAAGACTAGAGGACATGAAACTGCGATCTGTGAATGAAATAACAGCGGTTGCTTGCCAACGGAGGCAATAAGCAAAAGAAGCAATGGTAGAAGAATCCGCTAAACCTAAGAAGAAACGAGTGATGGAGCCATTTGCTATCTCCCCAAGGAAGAAAGTACATGGAGGAAGAACCCCCTTAGATACACGAGTATCCCTTCCAACTCTTCCCGCAAAGAAAGGACGATTGGCCGGCGGTCTTCGAGAACGCATCCTCGGTAAGAATTTCTTAAGGAGGAAGGATGATCCAAACATAGGCAAGGGGAAGAAAGCTTCTACATCTACGGAAATCAAAGGAAAAGAGAAAGAAAAAGTATTGTCTTCATCAGATGATGAAGACAATACTTTCGACGATGAAGACGACGGATGGCTATCAAGAGACTATAGTAGTGGGGCAGAGGTAAAAGGAGATAGTGATTATCATCCTTAGGAATTGAATCTTACATTCTTAGAATGGGTTAGATTAGAATACGTTACATAGATAGTTCTTCAAATCTTTATGATTTGAATTTGGAAGACTTTATGAACGTAGTAGAAATGACTCAAATGAGGTTTGACATTTGACACGCATTGCTCTATAATAGGAATTTGCGTGTTTATTTTGAAAAATGTAATAAACCTTTTTTATTCATTATCTTTGGTTGAATGGTTGAATAGGAAATTGAAGAAGTCTTCACTGCGTGTATTTTGGTTATTCATGCTCCATGTACAAAACAAATAAATCAGATAATTTCTTGGGAAGCGTTAGAAATAATGAACCTCAGAAAGAAAGCTTGCACAGAAACTGAAATCTGTAAATACCAAATTACAAAATTGAAGATCGTGGTTGGCGGAATGGCGGGGAGGCACAACGGCAGCAATGCAGTAGACTCTCCGACCGCGTGGAAGGTCGTGGATGGGCCGACCGCAGGTCCGTAGCGGACCGTCCACGAGAGAAAGAGAAGAGAAGCAGGGGCCGCGGACTGGCCGACCGGGCCTACCGCAGGTTTAACGACGGTCCGACCAGCGACCGCAGCGGACGGGGCCGACCGATGGTTCGCAATGGACTGTCCAGTCTGTCCTACCGCGCGAATGGGACGACCGCGCCGGATGAGGCTGACCGATGGTCCGCAGCGGACTGTCGGACCGTGCGGATGGGCCGACTGCGACGGACGGGGCCGACCGATGGTCCGCAGCGGACTGTTGGACCACGCGGATGGGACGACCGCGCCGGACGGGGCCGACCGATGGTCCGCAGCGGACTGTCGGACCGCGCGGATGGGCCGACCGATGGTAGGCAACAGACTGTCGGACCGCGCGGATCGGCCGACCGCAGCGGCCACATAAAGGTGACCCAAATGATTAAGAGGTCATCTGCCATTCGGGAAACTGGGACTTACTGTGTTTCTTGTCTTCAGGTCTGAGGTCTGAGGTTCGATCACTTGAGTTCATGCGGTGGTATGAGGCTTGGTTTCAACTTCCAACAACCAATTCCCATTTCTCAAAAGTGGGTGATCTATTCATTCTTTGTGGAAAAGGGGGGGAATGAACAATAATAAAGCTAAAGTCCTTGCGAAGTGCCAACGAATCTTGAATGAAACCTACCACTAGAAAATGCAAAGAGTAAATTACTTAAATATTTTTCGATTTCAGGGCTACAGTTTTTCACGGCCAGTCGGCTATGTCACCATGTACCATTCTTTATAGAATTACAATGCATATATTTATATGGTCAAACTATAAATGGAATCGGTTTTAAATGAAAACAAGGTTCCATGTAGCAGAGAAAGCTTTGTGAGTCTGTGTGAAATCCCTACAATCCTACATAAGTACATTTGTATTCTTTGTAATTTGAAACCTCCAACCAAATTGTTCCGCAAAATATTTAATCCAAGCTGGAAAGCTCAAATGAATGAAGAAACACCTATACTAGTATACTATTTACTATCTCACCTTGCATGTTGATTTGTTTGTTGGCTAGGAATTCTGCATTTTAGATCTACATGACTCAAGATTTATTAATAAGGTATTTATAAATTTTGAAAGTATTCTACAACAAAATCGTGAGTGTTGGACGAAGCACAACAAAATTATCAAATGTTTCTTGCAGTCACCTAGATCCATTAGAAATTAGAAAAAATTTAGAATTTTCATTGTATTTTAGGTACATTTCAATGTCAAAAGGCTCCCAATTCTATATTTGGAATGATGAACTAAGTGACTAGGAAGATGTTTCATCTAAATGAAGATGTTTTATCCAAAATGATTCTGGACTCTGGAGAGTGCAAACCTTCAATGACCAATTTGATGAAATGGAGGTAACCAATAAACCAATATGTACACAAAGAATAGAAGCAAAAATATACAAGATTTAGAATATTATTCTTTTGTTAAATTACTAACAACAACTTCAAGGGGCTCTAACTCTAATCCCTCAAGTTGACTTCACATAAATACCTAAATATGACCTATAAACAGAAACCGAATTATTTAATGCATTATTGCATTGAGATTTGTAACTTTAAAGGACAGTTTGTTTAATTGTTTACATGCAATTTTATGAAATGGAATTGGAGTTGGAGATGAAATAAGGTCATTCTATATTTAACTATAGTGAAAAGTGATTGAATGAGTATTTTACCATAGTTTGTAACTTTGTATAATCATACTTTCTTAGTTTTTGTTGGATTTTATTCACAATTGAAGGGTGATTTTAAAAAATACTCATATTATTTTAGAGTCATGTATTGAGTGTTTGCAAGTTGCAATGTCTTTTTTTATAACTTTTCATACTTGTTTTTTTTTGAGTTTACTAAAGTTTTGACTACTGAAAGCAATACTTTTACTCTTTTAGAAACAAGCTTTTACGAGTTCTGAAGTTTACAGTTCAGATTTTAAGTATTTCAGTATTTTACAAATCACAAAGAATCATTATTTTATGATTATATGCATTAGAAAATGACTACAAACTTCACTTTTCTTCAATTACATATTTTTAAAATTCACCATGAAAAAATGAAAATTTAGTCTCTCTCCCTCTATGTACATTTATAGTTTGTACTCAAAGTACTTATAAGATGTAAGAATGAGTCAATTGCAAACATATTTCATGAAGAGAAATATTGAAATTCTAAAAGTGAGTAGTCATCAGAATTACGGGTAGGATTCATGGTTTTTAGGGTATAGGGTATAGGGTTTAGGGTTTTAGGGTTTAGGGCATGGAGTTATTTTTCAAGTTTCACATTGAAGAGGCAAAATTCCCGCCTTCAGTTTTCAAAGTTTTCATGTCTTTACCTGAAGTTCATGACAAACTAATGGTCTAACAGGCTGCCAACTCACTCCTTTGGATTCTCCACTCACAAATAACTAATTTTGGAGAATCCACAAGTCGTGGGCTGCCTGGCCGTCCGCTCGGCGGACAGTGCGCCAACCAAGCGGTCGGCGAAAACAACGACCCGTCTGCTGAGCGGACGGGCCGACGGCCTATTGGTCGGGCCGACAGCCGATCGGTCGAGGCAGACGAAGTCCGTCCGTCGTCCCGACGGCAAATCGGTCGGGCCGACGGCCGATCGGTCGGGGCAGACGAAGTCCGTCCGTCCGCTTGACGGCCGATCGGTCGGGACGACGGCCAAGCGGTCGATGCGTCCGTCCGACTCGGCCGTCCGTACAACTCGGCTGTCCGTACGTCTCTGTCGACCGTGGGATGGGAGATGCGGATTCACGCTGTCCGTCCGATCTTGCCATTCGACCCTGAAGCCGACAGCAACGTCCGCCTCGTCGGTCGGTATAAAAAGCGGAGCGGACGGCTCATTCCACACAATTGTTTCCCTTGCGGAGTGGGTGATCCAGCGGCTATTGGTCTCTGTGCGCCCCTTCCGCCTTGGTGTGTGAACAATTGTGAATGAATGAATGGTATCCACTATTCACTAATTATTATAATGTGAAATCAATACACAATACTCATTAATCATTCTAACGTTGAGGTAATTTATAAAGAAGGGTACTATGCCTCGCAAAGGAATTCCGTTTCTTTCCGGTTCTTCGAAGAAAAGTTCGAAGGGGAAACCACAAGAACTAGATTGGGATGTTTACTTCGATGAATTTAATGTGGCAAAGGAGGGGTGGGAGTACGAGTCCAACAAAGTGTGGACTTGTACAATGTGCAAGAAATATGTGACCATGTCACACATAGCCAAACTGTGGCCAGCAAATGACAGTTTGGAGAAGCAAGTGAGACGGTGGGAAGGCCCTATGAAGACGTGTACGAGTAGACACTTTGTAGAGAGATACGAAGAAATTTGGGCAGCTTCAAATCTAGGTCCCTCGAAGCCTACCATCATGAACTATTCTACCATGGCAATGGTTTGGGTGGAGATTGTACTCCAGAAAGACGTTGACTGGCGTACAGTTATAGGGATGAATAAAGAGACGAAGATGACGTGTCACTCAGTTGTGGTGTTCACTAACTGGCGTGGCGAATGTGATTGCATGCCGGCTTGGTCGAACCGAGGTCAATTTGGGTGCCCAAGTTGGCCTATGCGGGATGCAGAGGACAGTGATGCTGACGATGATGAAGAACCAGCTGAACAGTTGCCACCTCCACCTCCACCTCCGGAGAGGCATGAACGCCGAGAAGAACGCGAAGACATAGAATACGAGAATCAAATGCGGGAAGCATTGAGGAGGAGTGTTGAGGATCAAGGCCGACCTTGTGGATATCACACTTCACCTCGTTGTGAACGTGATGTACATGGCTCGCGACATGGAGGAAGTAGTTCACACTATAGGAACAACCCTCGAGATGGTGGTCCAAACGTAGAAGGAGGCTATAGAACTACAACCTATACGGACTACGGTGGTCTTTCACATGGCGGCCCTCAATACTGCCCAGGAACAAGGGGACCTCATGGAAACACCAGTTATACAGACTATGGTGGTTCGGAACAAGGCGGCTCGCGAAATTATCCGAGAATAGGAGGACATGATTTGTATAGGCCTCATGGAAGTTCTTACTACACTGGTTCAAGCCATGGAGGGACTGGAGGCTCACATGAATATGCTTCAGTTCCACCTCCAACTTTTGGAGGTCCTTATTACGAAAATTATGGACAAGGGCGACAATCAAGCGGATATGGGCCATATGGTGGCTCCGGTTCTACACCTCAAAGTCAAAATCATGATAGTAGTTCTGATTCTGAATGAAGTATAGTGTTATTTTGTAGAAAAATATAAGGTGCCATTATGTAGTTATGGGCTTTGTTTTTTAGTGTGGTTTTCAAGTGTAATGCATTGTCAATTTGTCATTTGCCATTTGGAAATAATGCAATAGTTGTAGGAATGCAAGTATATTCGAACACGTGAGATGTATGAAAAACTTGTTTTAGCCCCCAAAACGAAAGTGGTACAGGCTATAAGACTATTTTATAATATAGTAAAATTATTTGCTTTTTACCTTGTAGAGTAAGTAGAGTTCCATACTATCACTCCAATATGAATGGTTAATTGTTGCAAGTGTTGAGTATGTGAATGATGTGGTGTAATGTATTTGAACATCGGAAGTTACGTATTTTGGTCATTTGTAATGAATGCGTACTGAAAACCATGAAAGTTACGTGCTTGTATATAGAATTGTAAATGTACGGTTGTTTTTTGAGTCAAAATGGTGTGACCAAATCATTTTTATAAAACCTTTGTCGAAAAACTGAACACCTTTTGGTAATTGGTAATTTGGTATGCACCAAAAGAAATTTCATTATGTAATTAGCTTTGATGTTGTACTTCCCAAATGCTATTTTAAGTATTGGACCTTCACGACAACAATTCAAGACTTATTCTTCTTCAGGTATTTTAACACTAGAAGAGTAAAAACAACAAGATATCATGTTGTTGAAATTCATTGATGAAATGAATTCGAGCTCTCTGGATATTGGATAGGCAAGAATATAATGTACAAGTAAAAAATTAAAAATTAAAACAAGTTACAATTATTTTCCTACCTACTATAACCTACTAGGCTACTACCTAGTGCAGTAGTGCCTACACTCCCCCCCGTCCCTTCACTCCCTTGTTTTGAGCAATTTAGGTCATAACTTCTATTCCCGGTCACTGATTGTGGAGAAAATGAGGTCTCCATTATCCCATATAGCTTAATAAGCTTATCAATTTTTCCATCTTCAGAAAAAGTTTCAACAAATCACGACAAAATTTCAAGTTGTAAGTACCTACCTAATAACCCCTAAACCCTCGAAGGGACCCTAAGTCCTTTAGAAGTGAACCTTGAACTCACAATTAGGCACTCACATACAATCATACATTCATACACGATGTTTCCCTCGGTCCTTTAGTTGCCCTCCATCGTCATATGAATTAAGAGACATAGAGGTAAGTAAACGCTTACCATTTTTTATATTGTCATTGACATTATTATAATGAACATCTTCAATCACATTTACTATACCACAGAAATGAAGACAAGGACTTGTCAAGCTAACAATCAATGAATCATAGAATCAACAATCATCAATTAAAAATTCAACGAATAAAGAATTGCAAATTATTTCATATAATGATTTCTAGATTTCCAATTTTCCATCCAAACATACGATGACAAATGGCGTAAAGACTTCCAAGTTCTCCAAAATCATTGTGAATTAAAACATGCTCATTGATTACAAATGCTAAGATGCACCTTGCTGTAAAACAACATTCACAATCAATCCACTCATTGGTGATGAAACTGAGGTATATCATCCGTATATACTATACTACTATATAATTGACATGTAACTTAGTATATGTCTTTGCCTCTATGAATAGTGCATACTATAAACACCTATAGGCTATAGTTAATTACTTATATATGATATATTAATATCATTAAAGACTTAAACTACAGCTCTAAAGTGGCAGAAGTGTTCATCCGGTATAGGCCAATGAAACGAAGAAGTAAATCGCGAAATCACTTGCGCCAAACTACTATGGCCATCGGGACCATCTTCGCAAAGTCTCCCCAAATACACTTGAAAGACTTGTGCTAAGTCGTGATGCGAGTACAATACATGTTTTTTGCTTCCACGACCTTGCAAACCGTAGTATGTCTCTGACATACATGTACTATTGATTCTCTTCGCTATTTGACCAACAGCAAATTCTTCGGACTTAATGGTAAGTACGGGTATGTTCTCCACATCTGCATCTCTTCGATGTACGTATGTAATCTTTGGATCGATCCACCACCTCCTCCTCAAAACTTCGTCCCGATCACTTGTTGATGTGAATGTATACAATGACTTCATGGGCTCTGTACTAGTCGTGGTCATCCCCCAATCGCAAATTCCAATGAAAACCTGCGACTCGTCTTCCGGGAAATGGAACATGATGTTGTCTGGAGAAATGTCGTTGTGAAGGTGTCCGGCACCATGTACCGCATTCATAATATGCAGCAGTGCCCAAGCAAGCTCCGTACGCTTTGCTCTCCATCGCTTTAGACGATGAGCACGAATGACCTCCTCGTCGCTAATTTTGAGGTCATACATAATGCGTATGGCAATATTGTCTGGATAATCGTTATCCATTCTCAACATTTCACGCAAAGTACCACCATTCCACCACAATGAATAGCCTTCGTTCCGATTTGTGTGGACTGCAACGAAGCGTATGACTCCATCGTGCGGAATCCGCACCGCCATCGATTCAGTTTGGTGTTCCATCTTTGCAAGCTCAGGTCGTCGACCCTCTTGGAGAGAGATTTTTGCTGCAAATTCCCAATGTGGTTGAAGTTCAGGGCACCCTTCGATTCGCACCCTACGAATTGTGGCATAGCCTTCGCGTAGGACAATATTATCTTGTGGAATCACCCTTGCGGTTCCCGGGAGCGCTATTAAATGGCGAAATACAACTCGCATGTTGACTCGCCCTTCGTGAGTTGTCCACCAACTCATAAATCCACCTCTATTTCGTCTTGAAGCAAATGGTCTCATCCGACTCACGAACATGTCCACTTTTGTAATCACGTGCGTGAAGGCTTCATCATCAATGCGATGAACCTTACCAAATTTTTCGACGGTCCCTTTCGCATTCCATAGTGCATCATGCGCCCGTTTGTCCAACCAACTAGTGAAATCCTTCTTTTCCATTTCTTCATACCACCCTTCCACCCGCAACGCTTCATGCATCATGTCCTTTATATCGCCTTTGAACTTCTCAATGCCCTCTTCTTGATAACGAACATACTTAGAATCAAGAGACATGGTAGTTTCTCTCTCATAGAATTCAACAATGCATTTTCTCAAAAATGCGGTACAAGTGTGCGAGGGGTTGTCCATGATGTTGGCCTTAGTAGATTCCTCCCCAAACTTCGTTTTCTTCTTCGCCCTTGGCATCTTGATGAATGTCGCACGATTCGAGAAAAAAAATGACAAGGGTCCCCCCAAGATTTCACCTTTACCCTCCCGAGGAGAGGAGGCAATAGGACCCAAAGGCACTAAGCTTCTCCGCTCTCTCTTGCAAGCAAGGGGGAAGGTAAAAGTGAGAGGCGGACGGCCCGACCGCCTCTTTTGTATGAGGTCCGCCGGGTCAATCCTGTCCGCCCAATCTCAGCCGTCCGCCCTCGCGGACGGCCGATGGGGCGCCCCGTCGGGTCCGTCCGATTGGCCGTCCGATCGGTCGGACGGGCCCGATCAGCCGACAGATCGGTCGGCCCCGTCCGCTCGATCGGCCCCGTCCGACCCGTCCGACCCGTCCGTCCGCGCAGTCGGCCCCGACCGCCCTGTGGTCCGCGTCCGTCCGGTCGGTCTGCCCCGTCTGCCCCGTCGTCGCCGTCCGATCGTTCGGTCAGCTCACTGAACCGGCCGACCGCCCGTCCACTGGACGGACGCGAGTCCGAAATTTCTATGTCCCCGGACGCCCGAAAACCCGTGGGCGCGGACGTTGGACGTCCGTCCGGACGTCCGGGCGTCCCAACGTCCGTGCAACCCTGTCATTCAAGGATAGGCACACCATCCTGTTAAACATCATGAATTCGAATAAGAGTCGGCAGTTCATGCGCACCGCATTCCAAACATCCACACAATAACAAACGACTATCAGATTCTCCACCTTGGATTAATACTCTGGATTTGAGGAGTTTACCTGTGAAGATCCACCCGCCTGGGTGGCATCGTCTTCCTCCTCAGCGGGCTTAGAAGAAGGACCTTTCTCTTGAAGATCTTCTTCGCCCTCGCCGTAGTCCACCTTCTCCTCCTCTTCATCAAAGGAGGGAGAATGGCGTTCCACAACAGCCTTCGCCGACTCAGGGACGGAGGTCATTTCAATCGAAGACGCCGGGACCTCTGCAACACGATCAGCATCATCGACACAAGGATGATGTCCTACATCGTGCACAACAATTTGTGGCTCCGGAACAACTTCAAATGCTGAAGGGATTGGCGAAGATATCCTTGGCACTTGCGAAGTTGGTGTGCATACAACGACATCTTCCAGTGTCACTGCGAGACCACCGTCATTATCATTGACACGAGGATGAGGGAGCCCGACAACCAGTTCCTGCACGATTGGTGATGTAGAGACAGGTAGTGGAGGATGTGAAGGCCTAGCCTGGGATACAACCAAGGGATTTCCAGGTTGTTGACTAGACTGGGATGACAGGAGCTGCTTGAGTTGCTCAAACTGGGATGATAGATCCGAGATTTGGGCTTGCAACTTTATCTGCAACTCCATTATTTTTGCATTTGCATCGGCCAACTCTTTGTCCCTTGCCGCCCTTGCTGCTATTTGTTCAATTCTTTTGGTCCTCTTCTCCTCTTCTAGCACTAGAAGAAACCCACGTTTTAGGTGACGTTTTGTAATAGTCCTTCTCCACCTTGATGATGGAACCCGTGGGCAAGAGCAGTGGCTTCATTTCCTTCTGTTTGGGAGCGCCATCATCGTTTTCTTCATCATCATCAGATTCTCGAGGATGATCCGCGACATCATCATCACTGCCCAAGTCAATGAAGGTTGACAAGTTGGAAACATGGGCATCAACTATGAGTTCATCATCCGCCCCAACATTCTCTTCCGCCCTTGCTCAGCCGACATCCCCAACATTTTCAGTCCTCTTTGCGTCGTCCTCCATCATCTTGTCAAATTCCGTGTCTGATTCAATATCCTCGACGATATGACGCGCAACAAGATCCACACCCGCGAGTGCTTGTGATTCATTACAAGGAGGTTGGGCAGGTTCATTCTTGTCAGACACACCAAACACGTCTACCAATCCAAGAGAGGAAGGTTGGATGTTCAAATTCTCAGAGGTGACGAAGTCAGTAGTCAGATCCAGAGTTGGCATCGACACCGAGGATAACCACGCATGCATTTGGAACATATTTGTTCCGAACTTGTTTATTCCATCCAATCCCGGATCGGAGCTAACGAGGTCTTCAATCTGCATCGATTTTCCGTCATGGAGGTCCCAACAGGTGATTCCAGTGTCATGGGAGGCAACGGAGGCGAGTCAGACAACACCATGACGGGTCCACGACGAGGGGGTTGGACATACGTGAGCGAGTACGGCGAGTTTGAATGCATGAAGTCATTCTTGTCGAGTTTATCTGCAAAGTATGATATACTTCTATATCCCTTTGCATCGTGCTTGTCGACGTAACCATAGAAAAATGCCCCAAACATCTGAATCAGGAGAAGAGGATATCAGTGAGTCGTAGGGGAGCAACGAGAGGTTATCGTCGTGTCAAGGATAACAAGAGCATCCTACATCCTTTGTTTTGTATGAAGAGCAAAGAGAAGAACATGATAGGAAAACAGACTATACAAAATAGCTAATTATCGTTGAGTCAAGGGTAACTGTGACAATTGCTCAATAGATTTCATGAACTACACTAGCCTAACAAATCCACTCCGCAAATTGACCATTATCCTCGAGTCAGTGATAGTAAATGACAATGTTAACGTGACATACCTTTGCAGCAAGCATGAGCTTGACTCCGGTATAAATTCCAAGCACGTTCTCGCCAGGGACTGCAAATGCTTGAAGGATCTCGAAATAGAACTCCATTCGGAGTTCAGTGGGATGAATTCTCCACTTGCATTCTGTGTTCTTGTGCGCATCCTTGTAATAAGGACAAGTTCCCGAAGGCGCTCGATACTCTGGCTTCATGAAATCCCGTACAGATGAAGCGAATTCGTTCTCTTTCTTGAAGAGGAAGAGAAGAGGCACATCTGGGGCGGCGCCTCGGTTCGTCACGTTGTTGAGCATTTCCGCTTTGCATGGGATGTACTTGGACTTCAGTATGTCGTACTCTGCCATGTTCAAGTCAGCGAAGCTAACAACCGCGCTCAGATCCTCACTATCACGTAATATGAAAAGCCAAACGTTGACTGCATTCATACTTGGCTCCAGCTTGTCGTCCAAGAAGTCCAGAAATGGGTCTATGGCTGCCTCGACTGTTGTGGGTTTTGATCGAGGGACTTCTCTAGTGTCAACAACTGCAAGATTCACCTCTCGACGGCAATAAGTGAATCAGTTAGTGGTGACAAGCGCCTTCGCCGAGACATCCATTCCGCGCATCTCCACTCCACCGCTCAATTCAGGAAGACTATATTTCAGCTTCATGAAGCAATTGTACATGTGCAGAACGTCTGGGAATTTTTTTCCTAAGTCCGACACCCGCTTTAGCCATGCATCATTCTGTAAGCGCCTCTTGAAGTAGTCGGCCTTGATGTGTGAAAGGAGAAAATCCCATGTAGCAGATGAGAATCGATGGCGAGACTTCCAAGACCTCCACTGGTCATCAATTATGTCCTTCCGGCTATCTAGAAGCTTTAAGTCAAGTTTGATGCTCATCAAGTCCTGAATCACGATCTTTTTCCTTTTCCTTCGCTCAGTCCAGTCCGTACTTGTCATATTGTCCACTGCTAACACCCTCATTTTTGAAACTGAAAGCTTGGGATATGGTGCAGCCCGAATAGGAGTTATCCCAAGCAGATGTTGTACCTGTTTTCCAAAATCCTGATCAGTGAAATGGTCAGCATGTTTAAAGAATTCCCTTCGTAATCCAGTAGGCTTCAACTTGTACCCCTTATTTTCCTTATACATTTTAAGGGTAGCTGGGTCAATGAGCTCGCCTTCACCATGCTTTGTCAGAAAGAGTTTCCAGTGATCCCACAACTCGTCCAAGAGGGTTATTATCTGGATTTTGTTCTTGAGGTCCGACAGCCCCCTTATTGTTGCACCGTCTCCTTTAGGCTTAATATTCTGGAAACGATCTACAACTGCATCGGTAAAGCTCTGCAAAAGAGGTGACGGAGAAATAAGGGAAGAGAAAAAGAATGTTTAAATAAAAAAATTGAATCCATGATAAAATTGAGTTCTAATTATAATTCCAAATGCTGACCAATGAATACAAGACTGAAAGAATTCAATGTAGTCATGTAGCAGGTATTGTCGAGTCGACGATGATGGTATATTCTCGCTCACCTTGTAGTTCAGTGGACTGTACATAGCCTTGTTCTGTCGCACCACATGATCGGTCACTTCAAGAGTGGGACGCTTGCAGGCAATCCAGATGTTCCTACAGCTGATTATCTGATTCCCCCACGTTGGCTGCGCATGATCTAGGTGGTTTGTTGCATTGTAGAAGCGCGAAATGTGTCGAAGTTTGTTTGGGTCCAACGTCCAAACAATGTATACGTCCCACCTCTGTAGTTCCACACGCCTGCTTTCACCACATCCTTGCTTCTAAAGCTCCTTGGATGCTATTATACTGTGTTGGCCATTGATAATCATGAACTGGCCATTTTCAATGCCTTCCCACTTCTGGGGTTTCATTTTCAGGAGTTGTTTATTTTGGTCCACTGGTGTCAAGCATACTTTCTGGCGCTGCTTGATGTCGATGAGTTGGATGAGCTGCTCTTTCACAGACTTAACCATGTCGTCTTGCAGTGCACGGATTATGTATTGTTCTTTCGCAATTATGCATTGCTTTATGTCCACACTAACAATGTTTTGATCAAAGAGAAAACACTGATTATGTTCTGCCCAGAACTCCCTTTGAATGATAGCGTGCCTCTGGAACTCTTCCATCGGTTCTTCTGATTGAGTTCCAACTGATGTCAATGCAGACCCCGAGCTACCTGCACCCGTGGCACCTCCCACTAAACTTTTCCTTCTTCTCTTACTTGGTAGTGTAGGGCTAGGATTAATGCAATCCTGAGTTTGAGTCTCGGGCAGGGGTTGACTAGGTTGTGTCCCCCTACTTCTTCCTCCTCCGCTTCCAGATGACATGGTCCGCTTTCCAATCGATTCGCGTTGTTGAATATTACGTATTTGACCTCCTACAGTCGGAGGAGCTTGAACGTTTGACAAAGCGTACCTATCCAATGTCTGGAAGATCAGGCTCAGCTTGGTTGCAGTAGCTTTGGCGGTCCTGGTTTTCCATGGAAGGTATCTACTATCTATAAACTATTGATTGAGGGATTCCATTTCAGAGCCCTCCAATAAAGTCATGAGGTTTTCAAGGTCAAACTCTGCTTGATTTGAGTTGACATTCAGCACAATTGAGTGACAATGTTTTCCAGCTTTTCCACCGTCATCTACCTCACGTAGAACGATCACGACATAGTTGTTGTGGTGAGCATCTATGAATATCACCTTTTCATTCAAATTCCACACAAGGTAACCTGGCTGCCCGGAGACTTTGTACCGGAGAAAGACGTAGTCTTTCCATCGGTTCATACCAAAACTCCAGCTTGCAATATGCGATTTAAGCTGGAATAGTTTGCCGTAGCTATCCTCCATTTCCAAAATGAAGGGTCCATCTTCGACAGGATTGACGAAGGGTTTTAGGTGGTACTTTGTCACTGAATAGTCGTATGCGTCCTCCGAATCCATTCTCAGGTCCTGCCAGCAGATGTGCATGATTGGCATTTAGTTTCAGGTATCTACACTCAATTTCCAAAGGACGTCCGATTTATGTGTTGTAGTAAAAATCACATAATTGGACATAGCATCGTCGACTCGACGATAACTGGTGTATGGGGAATCTTAGCACTAGCTGTGAATTTCAATGGTCATTTCATGTGAATGGTACATTGAGGACGTACGGGGCTACTAGAAAATGTTGTTTTTATGTTCTGTGTGTTGTATCAATGGTTTGATGATACAATCATTTTTTTATGTTTTTTTCTTTTTTGATGAATAATGGTTCCTTTTGGAAAATAATGTTCTTTACCTCAATTTCAGTTCAGTTTTTTTCTGGCGACGATTTGATGATCGTCTTCTATAAATGATTGTATTCTTCCTAGTAGATAACATCGATTACTTCCGAGTTATTCTTGACTCGAGGATAATCAGGAATACTTCACAGGTATCTATGATGTCGGGATAGCGTTGAAGTATCCCAGGTTATCCTCCATTGCTTTTCAGTTTTGTTTTTTAGAGACGATCTGATGATCGTCTTCTATGAAGGATTCATTGCTTCCCTCTAGAAGCATCAATTACTTCCAAGTTATCCTCGAGTTGAGGATAACCAGGGATACTTCACAGGTACCTATGATGTCGTGGTAGCGTTCACGTATCTCAGGTTACCTTCCATTCGAGTTCAGTTTTTTTTTTTAAAGATAAGCTGATGATCATCTTCTATGAACGATTGTTTGCTTCCCTCTAGAGAACATCAATTACTTCCAAGTTATCCTCAAGTCGAGGATAACCAGGGACACTTCACAGGTACCTATGAAGTCTGGATAGCGGTGAAGTATCCCAGGTTATCCTCGACTCGAGGATAACCTTGACTTTTCCTGTGAACTTGAGTGGGCCATTGTGTGGAAACCCTAATTGCCGCATCTAAACCCTAAATGCTTGCATGATGGAATGAATTAGCTTTTTGTTTTTGTACTTCAGTGGACAAACCTGGGAATTGGAAGGCTTCTCCTGTCAACTTTAAACTTCAGATGTTCAACGTACCCTTCAAATTCTGAAAATGCCATGTACAATGCAATTTCATTAGAGAAATGTAAGGTGCACGACATGGAGACGATGTGAATATGCAGAATTCAAGTGGCAAACCGTGCAAGACACTACGAACTACAACCTGGAATCCAAAACGGGTACTAAAGGTCTTACACTGCTTACAGAGGTATCCTCACATCTCTATAAATTTGAATTCAAATTAAAACAAGTGAAACTACAAAATTGAACACCCTCAAGTCCTCAACTACAATAGGAAGGGTTCACAAACTGAATTTACCTATACTAGAAGGAGAGATTGGGAGCAGCTATCACAAACTCCTGGCTTGACATTGCTTCAAGAACAGGTGATGGTGCTTGTCAATTTCAACAATCTTGTGCCCCTCCCTTCCAAATGGTGGCACCAAAACTCTGAACATGATCAGTCCGCAACAATCAATAAAGCAAACAATCGGCCTGAACAACAAGCGTTCACAAACGCAGAAGCAGAAGCCCACAAAATCATCAGCGCTCATAAATACAGCACGTTGGAAAACAATCGCTTCCAAATACAGACCTTAACCACTCTACTAGGACTAGTGTGGCACACAGAAGCTGAAGCCCACAACAGCATGAATGCTCAAGAAAACAAACAGAAGCGTTGGAAAAACAATCGCTGCGAAACAAAAGCAGAAGCCCGTAAAAACAAGCACGCACAAAAATATAAGCGCTCCCTAAGCGGTCACAAGCAGTAGCCTTCAAAAACAAGCGTGCACAGATTGATAAACATTATCCTTGAACTTGTGGAAGCACTCAGTCACTCACAGTACACCCTAAATCAACTTATAGGATGGAGTTCACAAGTCACGACATCAACCTCATACCTTGCAAAGCACCAGAAAACCAGATTGAAATCACAAAACGGATTGTTGCTGCTCCCAATTGACCTCGCAACGGATTGTTGTTGCTCCCAATTGACCTCGCAACGGATTGTTGTTGCTCCCAATTCAACTCGCAACGGATTGTTGCTGCTCCCAATTCAATTCGCAACGGATTGTTGCTGCTCCCAATTGAGCTCGCGGTTCGTAGCAGCTCCCGATAGAACTCGCGGAATGAAGCCAAGCCTAAACCCTGAAACTCGCGGAATGGAGCTCAGCTTCCTCACCCTAAACCCTCAATGCACTTGCGAAATGGAGCTCACACAACTCACACATCCCTTGCAAACCTCCATGCACCGATTGAAAATGCAATCGCTCACAATTTCAGCAATCCTAAAACGAGGACGTTGCACACAACTCACGCAAACCGAAGTCGAGAGACGCACCGCATAAGTCGCAGCATTTGGAAACCTGTGCCGCTCGAGGAGGTCGACGACGACTCCACGAACCTCACGCTCGGCATACCCGAACGTAGTCATGTATTCCCGAACCTCGTGCTCGGCATACCCGAACGTAGTCCTGCATCCCCGAACCTCCTACGGTAGTACCCAAACCTCCCCTTACAACACCCGAACTTGTCCATGATTTATCTAAGGTAGAAGGTCCTGAAAGCGTTGACCTAAAGGAAATTAGGCCATTTGGAGATCTTGGAGGACTTTAATATATTTTGCCCTTTTTTGTAGTGGAAGAGAATTTAAAGATTTATTTATTTCATGTAAGGTAGAACAGCCCATTACGGGCCAAATGGGGCGTTTGTCCTTAGTTCATTACTAAAATTTTTTACTTTTTTTCTCACATAAAGACAAGTGATAGAAATGGCGAGAGCAATTGAAAATATATTTTTTCAACAAACTAAGTCTGAATTTCTTATGAATTTTTGAAGTGCTCAGCCCATCATGGCCTAAAAGACCCTAAACCCTCCATAACCAACAAAAACTATATCCATAATACTCATCTTACTCACGTAATGCAGTCAAAATATTTTCTAACATGGAAGGTCTGGAAAAGTCACTTTTCACAGTGAATTAACCCTAAAATGCTGGAAGTTCCTACTGCAGTCCCTAATCACCCCATTCCAGTTAGCTAAGACATTGATTGTAGTCAGAATCTAAAAATCTGGAAAAGAATTGTAATGGGCTCGTTCCTAGGGGTCCATAATGGGTAAAAGGTCCATAATGGGTTGTTCTACCTTATATGCTTGCCCAAAAAAATAGCAGATGCAACCAATGAACGAATGAAACGACAAGCCACTCTAGACAAGGCGGATTTTTCCTAAATTAAACATTTATTAAAAATTTATCACTCGTACTCATTTGGTCTACATGGGTGGAATGCTAAAAATGTGCTCTCTGTACCGAGAGGTACTTAGTGTGAAAAATACTCATGCATTTCAAAACCTTAAATTCTTTTTTATAGCTAAATTTTTTTCATTTCCAATTTTTTTTTCATTTTCTTTAATATTTCATTTGCTATTCATCATCTTATTTCAATCATTTGGACATTTTTAAGCCATTTTGTAGACCTTACCAAATTTTGGTTCTTAATGTGAGTAAAGTCGATCATGATAGTGAACCATCTCACTTGTTCAATAGCCTAAAATCATCCACATGGGATGTTAGTTCCTCATCACAAAAAGTTAATTCCATTTCAACACCCATGCGCAGTGCTTTAGAGCCTTTTGTAGGGGTGGTTCTTAATGCCTGAACCATTTTAGAGACTCCCCCTATAAGCCTGGCCTAGAAGTTAAGTAGCCACTACAATGGATTATTGCATCCAAGATGGCCATCATAAAACCTTAAACGCTGATTTCAAGAACTAAAACACTAATAAAATTACTATTAATACACAATTTAGGAAGTTCTAAATGAATTTAACCACTTAGAAGAGACCATTCTATTTTGCGTAGTACACTATTTCGACTACCATTCTATCTTTGTAAATGACTACACCACTTTGGAATTGAAATGTTTCATTCTAAAAACAAAATCAATTTTAGTAGTATATTTTGGACTTATTATTTAAGATGCTAGTACGCTTAAGTCTTTAGTTCTTGTTAATTAGCCCCTAACCATGTTATGAATTAGGTGGGTATTAATAGAACTATGGATCTACTACTACTTTAGATTGCATCTCATAACTCACAAGTCTTCAAATTTTGCAATTAATTCTGGTTTTTGTTGCTGTGGTCTACTTTTGAATCATACCCAAATAAATGATTATGACACGTCAAGTCACGTTAAGCACTAAACCAAAAATATTATCAATGAGGAGGAGCTCATTTTTACGCTATGCTTACATGATTCATAATGACCTATTTGTTTTTGGTGTTTTTGGTTATTATTCTGGTTATTATATATTTAAGAAAAGGAGAAATTTAGAAGTGAAATATCTTATTTACACCACATTTTTTGGGTTTAAATGCCCACAATGTAGAACATACCCCTAATTATATTATATTATCCAAAGCATGAACCCTTATCTTTAACCCAAGACTCCAGCTCTTCCCTAAAAAAATGGCAAATGAATTGAGCAATACTATCTCCCCATTTCTTTTCATCGCTATGGTATTCCAACACACTTACATAAAGAAAATAATGGGAGAGTAATTGAGCAACATTATCTCCCCATTTTTCTTCATTCCTTTGGTATTTCATCACTCGTATATCACAAAATGGCAGATACATTGAGGAACACTATTTCCCCATTTTTTCATTGCTACATTATTCCACCACACTTGCATGAAGAAATGGGAGAGTAATTGAGCAATACTATCTCCCCATCTTTTTCCATTCCTCAAGTATTCCACCACATATGTGAATAAATGGCAAATAAATTGAGCAACAATATTTCCTCTTTGTTTCTCATTGCTTTGTTATTCCACCACCCTTGCATGAAAAAATGGGAGAATAATTGACAAACGTGCATTTCAAGTATTACACCAAACGTGCATGTATAAATAGCAAATAAATTCAACAATACTATTTTTTTTTCTTCATTGCTACGTTATTCCACCAAACCTATATGAAGAAATAAAAGAGTCTCTCCATTTTTGATCATCATTGCAACATTCTCCCATATTTGCATGAAGAAATGACAGAAGCATACCCCTTGAACCCTAAAACCTTCAAAATATTGAAAACCCATTTGTAATACCCTAAACCCTAAACCCTAAACCCTAAACCCTAATCCTCTAAAAATTCATAGCCTCAAAACCCTGAATCCTAGAACCCAAAAATGGACTTGACAGAAAATAAGCCAACAAAAAAGGCCTAAAAATATTGAGCAATCGATGGGCACACGACCTGAGAAGTCAACCTAGTGGAACTACAGCAAAGAATTTTGTGTAGGGACAAGCTTTTTTGGAAAATGCATTGGTGGAGCCACATCTTTCTTGTAGAAAGCTAGCAAAAAATACTAAGCAATTGATGGGCACAGGACCCCAGAAGTCAACCTACCGGAACTATAGCAGACAATTACGTATATGGACAAGTTTTTTTTGGAAAATGCATTGGTGGAGGCACATCTTTCTTGTAGAAAGCTGGCAAAAGCGCCTTCAAGCGAATGACTGAACACCCAAGAATCAAGGAGTTTGTAGGAAATTTGAAATTTGGAATTGCCCGCTAAAATGTTCCCGCTTTTTCCAACTTTTTGCCCATCTCTTGCCACGTGCATGTTCACTTGACAGAACTTGCCTTCCTCCACAAACACGCTGAGGTGACTCTTTTGTTGTTGCTATTCTCTTGCGCTTCAAGTGTATCTACATAGCACATTCACAAGTTTAGGTTTGCAATGATTTTTCTTCTTGTTTGTGAGTTCTTAGAAAGAAGGTGTACATTTGTATTTAAATTAGTTGCCATTGACCTCGTTTGCTAGTGAGTTTGTTTTGCACATATTGATGTCAGGAAGTACGTGGTGCTAGTCGTTGAAGGTCCATGTTTGTGACATCTCAATGTATGAAGACGTTATTTTTCTCGAGTAAGCCTGGAGACTGTAGGAAATTGGTTACTCGTGCTATTAGTGAAGAGAGTTGTAACACAACGTTGTTTATAATGCCCATTTTTTGCGGCGTGAATTTCGGAGCATTTCATGGATAATTCCATTACCTCAAAACCGTCATTGAGGGTACTTATCGTTGAGTCGACGATAACAATGACCTCTTTGACTTCTGGTTATTGTCGAGTCGATGATAACGTAGTCAGATTTTTTCAATCGGCATTCCTAGCAAATGTGTAGCTACTTCAATTTCTTCTGATTTCAAAGGAGAATGTGCATCGGGTTGAATTATTTGTTCTTCACATCCAACGAATCATGAAAGGAATTTCATTGAGGGTAGTTATCGTTGAGTCAACGATAACTCTGCGTTCTTTGGCTTCTGATTATCGTCGAGTCGATGATAAAGTAGTCGAATTTTTGCAGTCGGCGTTCTTAGCAAATGTGTAGCTACTTTAATTTCTTATGATCTCAAAGGATAATGTGCATTCACTATAAGAAACCAAAATTTATTGATGTCAAAAGGAACGGATTTTAGGTGATATTGAAAAAAACAAACCCATGTTTTTATGTCAACAATGATGTCCAATATAACATCAATGGACATCGTTGTTGACATAAAAACATGGATTTTTTTTATGTCACCTAAAATCCGTTCCTTTTGATGTCAATCCGTCACGTAAAACAAGGTTTTCTTATAGTGATTGGCTTGAATTATTTCTTCACATCCAACGAATCATGAAAGGAGTTTCCTTGTTGGTACATATCGTTGAGTCAACGATAACTCTAAGTTTTTTGACCTCCGGATATCGTCGAGTCAATAAACCGTAGACGAATATTTGCAAATAATTAGCATTCTCAGCAAATGTGTAGCTACCTCAATTTCTTATGATTGCAAAGAAGAATTTACATTGGCTTGAATTATTTCTTTGTCACATCTAACGAATCAAGAAAAAAGTTTCACTGAGGGTGGTTATCGTTGAGTCAACGATAACTCTGAGTTACTTGATTTCCTGTTATCGTCGAGTCGATGATAACGTAGTTGAATTTTTGAATTTTTGCAATTAGCATTCTCAGCAAATGTGTAGCTACTTCAATTTCTTCTGATTTCAAAGGAGAATGTGCATCGGGTTGAATTATTTCTTCGTCACATCCAACAAATCATGAAACGAGTTTCATTGAGGGTACTTATCGTTGGGTCGTTGATAACTCTGAGTTTTTTGACCTGTGAATATCGTCGAACCAATGATAATGTTAACTATAAAAACAGTATTTGCAACTTTGCATTGAAAAGTACTTACTTAGATGAAGATGAATGATTGAATCATAGCACAAATCATTGTATCATCGATTCAACAATGTTGTATTTGTAGAAAATTATGGACACTTGATGCTATTGGTAAATATAGAGTATGTTTAGTTTCTAGTATACTATAAGTTGCTGTAGTAGAATATCTTTATCTTTGACTCAACAATGAATCTAAGGAGTAATCTTCGTGCTTGCAAAATGGATTTCCTTAGGTTTGATGAGTTTGCAAATCCAGTTCCCCTATTTCCACCTGATGTTCAGGTGTGCGAAGGAATTCCTCGTGCAAAATGGGTCTTACGGTTCGTCACTCTTCGAAACGAAGATGGGGTGGACCTTGCAAGGGGGGTTTGCCAGAACGTTGACCCAGAGTTAATCATTGACCAAGATGGAAAGCCTCTCGGCGATGACCGGGTTGCCATTCAAATTGCTGAGTCTCTGAACGAGGAACTCTTCTCATCTGGGAATGTTTGGTCGCTTTGTTCTTGGGACATCAAGAGAGTTTTTTTAGATGACGATGTGAGCTTATATGACCATGACCAGACCCATATATATAACGCAGCCATGAACCCCTCAAGCAAAAGAATTTGTAAGGGGGTTCGATCGTATGAAACAACTCGTGAAAGGATTGATCCTCAGATTCCTCCCAAGAAAGAACTTCTCCTCTCTATGGAATCGATCACATCAGTGTCCACAAAATCATGTTGTGAGAAAAATTGTGTTCAACCTTTTCCGCGTGGGCAAATCCAAGCGATAAGGACTGAACTATATTCGGGTGAGGACTTCAAGGCGCGTAGCAAGATACTTTTGGAGGTGCACAAGCAAATCCATAAAGACAGTGGTGGCAAAGAGTGGATTACCTTGAAAGGCAGAGAAGTGTGCCCCACTACGTGGTGGATCATTCATGGGATTGCAAGAGCTACGTTCTATAGGTACAAAGAGAAGGCTAGAATTGGGAAGCAAGCTCAAGTGCATGGAAATGTGGGATCCAAAACCCCCCGCATTCATACTCTTCAAGCTACTGCCACGCTTCGAACTCTTATTGAGTCTGATGTTGATCGAATGCCACACAAAACAAGGACAATAGAGTCTGGAGAGAAAGTTGCAGCAATGGTTCTACCCTCCGCTTTTCGTTGGAGTGACCAATTGCCTAAAATCAATGAGTCCAATGCAGAGTTCAATTTGCAGCCGATTTCTTCCAGTGGCTTGAGCAACATTCGCCGTCAGAATTTCCCTGAATTTGCTGCCAAGGCTTGTGGGGATAGTTTTGCTAGGTGTGGCTTGTGCGATGAGTATAAGCAATTGAGGAGCACCTGTTGGAAATCAGAGTCGTTTGATAAGTATACCAACATTTTGAATACCCATGTTGCAGGTCAGAGGGCTCATAGAGAGTACTACTATGGAAATCGGGAATTTTCCGTGAGATGCCCGGACAAAATGTTGTGCATCATTCATGATAAAATGGATCACTCAAAAACGGCTTCTCCACACTTTTCTCACAAGAACAAATTGACGGAATCCTTCATGAAAAGCCTGTTGCTGTTATAGGTATGATTGCTCATGGTCATGGCGATGTACAATATGCACACTATGGTGTGGGCATTTTCCCAACAGATTCGAATCATACCATTGGATCCATTGCAAGGTTGTTGCGGGATTTGGAAGGGCCGCCTAAGAATTCATCAAGGGCATTATTTTCTATTGAAGGGGGGCAATCCACATTGACAAAGGCGCTTTTAAATGGAGCAGAAAATTGCTTTGACTCCCTCCTTCCACCTCCAGAACAGCTACTTCCAGCTCAACCTCTCCCACCAATATTAATTGCAATTGGACAATGTGTCTTTTTGGTCGATGGAGCTCAAGATTGAAGACGAATGACTACCCAACACTTCCAAAGCTCATGAAGTCCTTTATGGATTGTGAAACGCACCCTGTGATTCCTCATATCATTGAGGAGCTCCCTGATTTCAAGAAATTTGTGGAGGGTTATTTGGGCACTGGTGGCGATGAATTAGGGGGGCATTCAAAAAGTCAACAATTCAAGTTTTTTATGGATTCTTCAGGATGGCCTTTGATGGAGTATAAGAATTTGTGTACTGACCCGAAATGGTTGCCAGAGCACGGCAATGGGATTAGAATGTGGTCAGAGACTGAGGATGGTCTTCCTAAAGTACCAAGTGGTAGTCCTAAACCTTTGGCTCTAGTTCCAATGAAAGCTCTTAAAGACATAAAGAAAGGTTTGAATGGCTATGTTAGGCATTGGAACAAAATGGCAAACAATGATCATAGTGGAGAATACAGGCGGAAGAATGGTCCACTAGAAGAGTATTGGAAAGGCATCAGAGATGCTCTAGATGCACCTCTTCAGGTGCAGGAGGCATTACTTGATGGATTTTGGCCAGCTTCAAGGATTGCCAATGATGAAACAAATCAAATGCAAAGAAATGGCACATTGCGTGAAGAAAATGCGGAGGATGCCAACTTTGTTGGACGTAAGCGTGATCGTCCACGTTCTTTGTTTCGTGTTGCTCGTGATACACACATAGGTTCTTTTGTTGCAGTGCGTCCTGCTGATGGTGATCCAAAACCATTTTGGCTTGCTAGGGCTATTACGGCTCCGAGCCCCGATCCAGGGCATATGCATATGATCAAAATCCAATATTGGAGGCCTACTTCGGATCGGCACATTAATATGGAGACATATGAAGGTTGGGACACCAAACAAGGGAATGTGTGGTGTGAAGATAGCGATATACCTTCAACATGGTCAAGCATAGATTGTATCATGACAGCTTGGAAGCCACGGTTTCGTGACGGAACTAAAAATCCAAAGGTGACGGTTCCAAGCCTGCAAATTCAAATCATCAAGGCATCAGTGGCAGCCTTCACGACTGATGCAAATATCTATGGTTCTATGGTTGAAGAATGACTTATAGTTCATAATTATATTAGTCAAATGTTGTTTTGGTAGTTCAATTAGAGCGCTCAATGTAATTATTAACAAGTTTTGAGATGTTTACATTCATATATGTATTGGTTACTTTTATTATGGTAGTGTGCCTATGTATGAGAAATAGCTCTCTATTAATAGTAAATTTATTTATTACTATTATGTCTCCAAGTATTGCATTCTAAATGTTTTTGGTGAATTTTTGGTAATTTATATGTTTAATTTCATGTTAAACTTTGCTATCCTCCATGTATAGATTACTTCTTTGACATTTGGAAGTTTTGATTTGTGAGAAAAATCATATTTGACGTTTCTAGGTCTCAATTTAATGAAGAGTCTCAAATTAACACTAGTAGAAAACAGGCTATCAATGACTGCTGTTTATAACTGCGTAACCAGTCATTTAGGACACTAATGTGAATAGAATGACTAAAACTGGATTTTGGGCTCAGAGTCATTTAGGACAAGTAATTACGGACAAGGCAGTCATTTGGGACAAGACCATTCTTTTTCATCCTATGCTGATGTGGAACTTCATTAGGGTGTGATTATATGGAGCGCCTCCAATGGCAGTTTGCCATGTGGCTATAGATCTAACATATTGAGTTGGCAGTTTTTTATTCGTTGGTATTGGAGTGATTCTATTTGATGTCAAATAAGTTGTTGGAGTCATATTATAGGCTGCTGGAGTTATTTTGCAGGTTGTTGCAATCAGTTTGCAAGCTGCTACAGTCATTTTGTAAGCTGTTGGAGTCATTTCGCAGGTTGCTGCAATTAGTTTGCAAGCTGCTGTAGTCATTTTGTAAGCTGTTGGAGTCATTTCGCAAGCTGTTGGAGTCATTTCGCAAGCTATTGGAGTCATTTCGCAAGCAGTTGCAGTCATTTCGCAAACTGTTGCAGTCACTTCGTAGGCTGTTGCAGTCATTTAGTAGGCTGTTGTAGTCATTTTGTAGGTTGCTGGAGTCATTATATAGGCTGTTGGAATCATTTTGTAGTTATTATGTAAGCTATGGTAGTCATTTTCAAGTGATATTCATTCCAAAAAATGATTAGTTTGGTCACAATATTGTAAGCATAAATGACTACATTTATACTATTACTACACTATGTTTACACTATGACTACACTATGACTATACTATAATTGCACTATGTCAAAATCTGAATTGCTTAAGTTGCCTAAATTGCATGAACTACCTAAACTCCTTATATCGCCTAAGTTGCTAGAAATCAGGAATTGCCTAAGTTGCTTAAATTGCTTAAATTTTCTAAACCACCTACATTACCTGAACTATCAGAATTGCCTGAACTACCTGAATTGCCTGAACTGCCTGAATTGCCTCAACTACTTGAATTGCCTGAACTACCTGAATTGCCTGAACTACCTAAATTGCCTGAACTACCTGAATTGCCTGAATTGAACAACAACAAATAACAACAAATAAGAAGTAAATAGTAGAAAGCACTAAAGAAAAAGTAAATTGCTACATTCAAGAGATAAGGTTGGAAGTAGACTTGAACCTTCATTTACAAGCAAGAGGAACAAATGAGAGGAAGTTGATGAACAAGAAGCAAGAAGGAAACAAAAACAAGAAGAAGAAAGAAGCAAAGAGGAGGCAAAAGCAAGAAGAAATATGAAAGAAGATGAAGCTTGAAGAAGAAGGCAAAAATAGGAGGAAAATATAAGAAGAGATGAATCTTGAAGAAGAAGGCAGCAGCAGTTGCAATGTGTGTTTGACAGCTGCAATTACAATATGCCACATGTCAACCTACATAGAAATAGAAAGGCGGCTGACCTAAAATGTGGCGGCTGACCTAAAATCTAAGACCTCCATTTACTATCAAGATACAATCTTATCCATCCATTTAAAGTCTAAACTATTCATTTTCAAATTGCCCATCTGATTCCACCATTTCAACCGTCCATTTGATCCATCCATCATTCCATCTAAGCCATCCATTTGATCCATCCATCATTCCATCTAAGCCATCCATTTGATCTATCCATCATTCCATTTAAGCTGTCCATCTGATCCATTCATCTAAGCTGTCCATTTGAAAAGTAGTTTGTGACTTAAAAATGACTACAATGCAATTAGCATTTTATAAAGAAGCAAATAATAAATTTAATAAGTTCAATTTCCATGGTATCCTATTGTCAGTCATTTTTCAGTTTTACTGTAGTCATATATTGTGCTCATTTTATGACAGCACAACTCAAATATGACTCAACGAAAACTGCATCAGCAATAAGGCCACAGAATACAGACTGAATTGTGGATGACACTAGTTCTGGTCGTTTGTTTCATCTGGTCGCCATCCACTGCTCTGGGAAATCACTACTAAATGACTACTGATTGTGACAGGTCAGCTTTGGCACCATTTCCATGACTGTCAGTCATTTTTCAGTAGCCTTTTAGTAACTAGTCATTTTTTGACTGGTTACATTTGACCCTGTTTTCTACTAGTGTAATGAACCCTTTTTCCACCTTACATGTATGAAAAATTAAAATGAGACTACAACTTGTCTCATTTTAACGAATAAGGCCTTTAATGAAGAAACCTGTGGAAATAGACCGACAGGGGGAACCATTCGGACCTATGAGGGTTCCTTTCTCCAACGACATCAAGAAATATGCGAGAGACCTTGACCCCAGGTTTGGATGGGAGGGTCAGCCCAAGAAAGACAGATGGCGCTTATTTAGGCGCCTATATACAGGTTTGTATTCAGTCCTTCTCTATGAAATGAAGAGGACTATAGACCTTGTAGTTCACTGTTGCATGTAGTTCAGAAGATTGTAAATGTTGTGGAAGGTAGCTCATTGGCCATGAGGCCGGGCAGTGGATGTCACCTGTAATGTCCACAGCGACGTCAAATACAATGTCACGACTGACGTCAGTGCAAGATCCTCTACAGTGAGGGGTGGTCCCTATGGTCGTCCGCACCACAGGGACGTGCAGTGTGTATCCCCTAGTGTTTTCTAGAGACATAGGAGTGTCCATGTAAATTCTCTTGTTATTCTTTGGCACATCAATGTCGTACATAATGCAAAGGTAGCTATACTAAGTCCTCTGGCTTGCAGATTGGCGTATAGAGGGAGAGTCCGAGCGAGTGTCGGAGAAGTGGATGCAACCATTCATCATAAAAGCGCTCATTCATGTTCGTTGGAAGCTCAATCGATTGATTGATGGCGGAAAACCCAAGCCGATCGGAATGGATGATGTGTGGGAGGCATTGAAGGAGGCTCGTGCTACCGATGCTTCCCAAGAGAAGTCAGCCCATATGTCTGCCATTTCTAAGGGGAAGGCATCTAGCACAACCCAGCATAAGGCCGTAGAGAGAGAAGTCATCTCGAGGCTGGTAAGTATGTAGTAATTGACGTCCACCTACTTGCCCATGTCGACACCACTTTCATCACACATGTTGCATTTGTTTTTCCAAAAAATGTCAGAAATGATGGTAGATGTGGAGGACTGGGCCTTCTTCTTCGCACGTGGAAGGACCTTTGTGGGGTGGCATTGAAGCATGTAATCATTGCATCTGAACTCTAAGTGCATATTCTTCTTCCCCTTGTTGGGCGGCATTCAAGCATGTAATCGTTGCATGTGGACTCTAAGTGCATATTCTTCTTCCCCTTGTACGGTGCCATTGAAGCATGTAACCTTTGCATGTGAACTCTAAGTGCATATTCTTCTTCCCCTTGTAGACTTTGTTGCGGAACAGAGCACCATTTGAAGAAGAGGTGGACGCAGAAGTGGCCAAGGAGTTGCAGCGTCTGGAAGAAGAGAAGCGCAGAGGTCGAAGTCCCCATGGCAAAGAGCTGCAAGAGATGCGCAGTCGGATGGATGAGCTTGAGCTCAGTGTAAGTCGCCTTATTGAGACCGTGAGCACGTCCCACAAAAGTATGGAGGAAATGCTATATAAGATCCTCGCAAGTCAGTGTAAAGCAAGTGCTGGGGGGATCCTGGATGTCACGGAGCCATCCTCGCCTATCAAGGCAGGGAATCCACCACTTCTCACGTCACCTAGGGCAGAGGCGTCGAAAATGGCACAGAAGGACTGTCTTGTGCCTGTGTTGCAGCCCACAGCTCCTGTACATGTCGTTGAGCCAGTCCCCATAGTTGGCCAAAGCAATGTCAAAGACGATGTTCTTGTTGACGTTAACTCCAACAAGCGGGCTGTTGAAGACGATGTTGTTCACGACGTTGTAGCTAACGCTGAGGAGGAGCAGGTAGAAGGCATCGGTGAAGTTGTGATCCCTGAAACTGCTGAAGGTCAACAAGGATTGGAAGATGTGTACGCCATAGTCAAAGACTCCGGGGCACAGGCAACATCTGAGAGGAGAGAAAGCACGATGGAGACCTCCACGGAGCAACAGGTGATGCGACGTCTCTCTTCCCATTTTAAGTGCCAAGTGACCGACGTGAAGCACTCCCTTTGTTAGGCTAGTGACGTTATTTCCATGAATTGCCTTGTATGAGGATGGTGTCGTAGCATAGTAGCGTTTGTTTGCAATGCTTCAATTTTTTTTAGAAGTGCGTGTCAAATTGGACATCGAAGTGAACGTCACTAGTGGCAGACGCTGATGCACTCTAGGGCTCAGCCTGTTCTTTTCAAAGCAAGTACATCAGAATAGTATGTAAACAGAAGTCGAAGTTTCCTTTCAGTCCCCCATTCCATTGAATGCGCAGGTATGTTTTACAATAACTATGTGCATCTTACAGGAAAGCAAGTGCCTCAATGGTGTTCAAGTAAGGCTAGGAAGTGTAGGTGATTAGAGGATGTCAAAAGTGAATAATAATTGTGTGATGGTGTTGCAGGAAGACATTGAAGTCCTTGGTGAGTCCTCAAGCCGGCCTCGGCGTGCTGTGAGGACCACGCAAGTTGCGAAGGGCACGAAGGCTACACCGAAGGCAACAATTCCCAAAGCGGTGGGTCTTCCTAAACCTACCCAACCCACTAAAAAGATTAGGAAGGCTGCATTCCATTCACCCATATTTTCAGTTGTTTCTGTATGCAACTTAAAAGAATAATGCAAGTGTAGCATTCCTTGACATTTGTTGTGGCTGTATAAGAGTCCCAGAAATAAATATGCACGAGTAGGTACTGCTGGTTTTGACTTGGTGTGGTACGATGCAGGCTGCTGTTGTCAAGAAATCGGATGCACCTCGGAAGAAGTGAGTCCTTGTTTACCACAGCGTGTCCAACTGAACGTCGCATATGATGGTCAAGCATGTTATTCAGAACATTGACTAGAACACACCATGTTTTCACCAAAGGTGCTATAGTTAATGTTGTTGTGGATTTCTTCGTAGTACTAGACTATGGGCATGTGCATAGCTATTTTGTGCAGAAGTTGGCAAGTGGCCTTATAATCCCAATGCCATTGAAAACACAAGCTTCTATGCTTGGACATCTCTTACAAAGACACATAATTCATCTTCTAATGGCATATCTCAATCTTCCATTCACTCATGTGTATGGGCTGTAGAGTACATCGTCTTTGATGTTGAGGTTTATGATTCACGTTGTTCATTTCGTTCGAGAAAACATCCTTCTTCTCGCATTGTATGTCTTCTGTAATGCTCAAGAAAACACTGCAGTTGTCACTGTGCGTGTCGAATGGAACACTGAGCGCAAAGCAATGCATACCCCAGTACACGGGTTGCTCTACTTAATGTCACAATAGACGTGTATGTGGATAATGTCTGCGATTTCAGCAAGGAAGAAATTCCACATTATTGTCCACCCAGCTCGTTTCCTAAAGCACATTCTCGTTGACTCTGATGTCATTTAAAACATCCTCTTGTCAAATGTGACGTCCCAGAGAACATCACACAAAACACCGACATGTACCGCAGAAGAGTGCCACATCAGCTGCCACGTAGGCTGCGTGCACCGGAAATTATTTTCCACGTTGGATATTTAGGGGTCCACGTCAGATATTTAGGGGTCCACGTCATTGGACATGTCACAACGTTGTTGGATGAAAAAGTTGTCCAACGTGTCCCTGCCCATCGTTAAAAATCCTACGTGGATGCCAAAACCCCTCCACATGGCACTCTTAGAAACTCTTGGGTGACCTTGTTGTTTTCGATGTCACAAAAAATTTAAGCACGTTTTAGCACATAACATGGCCCGTTTTTGGCCCGTTTTTTTAAACGGATTCTTTTAGACGTCACTACAGGTACCGTCCTTGTTAAATAAAACATCACGGCACGTTTTTTCCGATGTTAAAAAAAACACTGAATTCTTTTAATGGTAACTCCGGGGCCCTGTAGTCATTTCGGACAAGTCATTTATAAGAATGATTGTAGATTTATTATCACCCAACGAAGTGGGGACAGATGGAACTTTGGATGAGAAGAGGCTCAGTTGAGGGAGATAAAGAAAATGAGACTAAGGAAAGATGGCTTGGGTTGAGTTGGACAAGCACGGGACCCCTCTAAAATCTGACGTGGACATTTTTGCAGCAGTCACGTGTAAGTCATTTTGGAGTCGTGTCTGACCCCATCTAAATCTGACGTGGACAATTTGAACGTAGTCGCGTTGAAGTCATGTTAGAGTCGTGTATGACCCCTTTTAAATCTGATGTGGACAAATTGGACGTAGTCACAAGGAAGTCATTCTGAAGTTGCGTCCGACTCCTTTTAAATCTGACGTGGACGTTCTGAACCGGTTGTCTTGCAGTCATGCTAGAGTCGCGCGTGACCCCTCCTAAATCTGACGTGGACGTCAGTCGCAGTCATTGTGCAGTCATGTTGAAGTTGCATCTGACCCCTTTAAAATCTGACATGGACGTCACTCGCAGTCATGGTGAAGTCACGTTGCAGTGGTGTCTGACCCCTCCTAAATCTGATGTGGATATTCCAAACAGAGTCATATTGCGGTCACGCTGCAGTCGCAAATGAACATGATGTGGGCAACAATTTAGGGGCAGCATGGAGTCATTCACAAGTCGTGCTGCAGTGTAGATGGAGTTGCGTCACAGTAGCACGTGCACTATTCCGCTAGTAGTGCTGAAGTCACGGCAACTTCGAAGGGGTCATTCACCAGTCGGTTCTAGGGTTGCACGGACGCTGGGACGCCCGGACGTCCAACGTCCGCGTCCACGGGTTTTTGAGCGTCCGGGGACATAGAAATTTCGGACTTATGCCCGTCCAGTGGACGGGCGGTCGACCGGTTTAGTGAGCCGACCGAGCGATCGGATGGCGAGGACGGGGCCGACCGAGCAGACGGATGCGGAGCACGGGGCGGACGGAGCCAACCGCACGGATAGGGCAAACGGGGCCGACCGACCAGACGGACGCGGACCACGGGGCGGTCGGGGCCGACCGCGCGGATGGACGGGGAGGACGGGCCCAAACCTAAAACTTGTCTTCCCGAATCTACCCCGGACGACGCGAACCTACCCCAAACCTGCGGACGGCATTCGATCGGACGATCCGTCCGCTCCCAAACCTGCGAACTGGCGATCCGCCCGACCGCTCCGTCAGACGTCCCCGACTCCCCTCGACCGCTCCGTCGGTCGCCCTCCCGACCGCTCCGTCGGCCACCCGACCGACCGTTGCGACGTCACGCCCGACCGCTCCCACGACCGTCTGACCAACCGTTGGACGCTGACCGACCACAGTCCGGCCGCGTCCATGACGCCTGGACGACAGACGTCTGGACGTCCGGATTTGGACGCGATTTCGTGATGGACGTACGTCCGAGACAACCCTGGTCGGTTCATCTACACTACATTCAAGTAATATGTACTACCTAATTACGTGCAAACAAGCACGAACAACATTGCAAACGCAGAGCCATGGCTGAGGAAACGGTAAGCCAACAAAAATTGACACAACAATGACAAATTCATAGGCACGGAGTTAGAAATTGAGTCCTCTATTGCAAAATGAATGGAGTGGGATAGAATAGCAGCCCAAATATACATGGCGTCCACAAGTTCGTGCGGGTGCAGTAAGTCTCCAACAAAATTTATAAGCTAAGTCAAGTACCATTAAAAAGCTTCATTGACTTCTCCGACCATATTGTGCAAGATCCCTTCACGTCCTCTATAAACTCCTAGTCCGCTACGTAATTGGGAACCATGAGGCTCACCCTTGTTTGTAGAACCTCACGGACGTCCACCCTCACCCACAATACTGGTATGTCCTTACCATGATACTTGTGAGACCTTGGAAGTCCGTTGATCGTTCTAAGGGTCACCTTTTGCCGTACAGCACATGGGTTCATGAGAAAAACTTCATCGCCAATGATGAAACCCTGTGGCATGCAAGACATACCACAATTTAGTTAACGGTTACATAATCAAAAAAGCGCAAGATGCGATTCACTTGAGACATCACGCATTCTAGAATGGCCTACAAGGTTCACAGGAGCATTATTTAGTGCAGTGTTGCGAAGCTTGTGAATATACCACTTCATCGTGGGACTGACTTACGATGGACACTTGAATGACCAACGACAATGCTGATAGGCGGGATGAACTCATATCCCACAACAACAATGCAAGAAAAAACTACAAACAACAATTTGTAATCGATCTTGGCAGTGGCATCCATTTCTATTTTCAGAGTAACACCCTGCATTGCATACGCCATTGAGTCATTGTGAAGTCATGAAGTAGTCATGGATAGAATTCATGACTTTCCTGACACTACAATACGACTTGATGACCAGCCATGACTGGAACGTCACTTCTGGGCAACTTATACACGACAAGAACGCAACTGAAGGGTGGACTGCTTGAACAAAAAGTGAAATGAGTGCTATGTAGTGCCTACCTTATCACGGCGCGACCCTGTGGCAGAGGCTGACTTCGATCGCGTATTCTGCTTCCCCATCCTTGTCTGCAAAAACAAGGAGCATAAGTTAAAAATCAAAAAAATATGAAGGTGAGGGTCGTAGGGTGTTCGAACCAGCCAGACTGCAAGTCCCTCATTTCCCACCATGTTCACAAAATTGTATCCAGTTCCACTTCTGCGCTTCAGGAGCCATTGAGATTTGGACTTGTTCACAACTTGCGGGTACTTTGCACGGAAGGTAGTCACATCGGGGCATCTCCAGAAGGCTTCCAGCAAAGGCCACAGGTATAACTTCAAATATTCCTTGTTGTTAGCCAAGGTGCGCAGCTACTTCACATAGAAAGGATTTGTGATGAGCATGTTGGATTGTGTATTCTCCGTGACCCTACAAAGCTTACTATCTACAATGATTGTGTTCTCTGGATTGAACTCAGGGTACTGCCCGTATACTACAGATAGGTTTTTTTGACCCGAGGTTCCATTATCTTGCTCCCCTCCACTTTCAGAATCAGCTGCGCAAGACCAATAAAAGAGTGGATCCCTATCATAGGCACGACTGTAAAACCCTGCCAACATTTGAGGGACCACATCCTCCATGTACGGAGCACTTCTACTACCCCAAAATGTAACTTTGAAGTGCCTGAAGCATCGGTCCAAAAAGTGCTTCAGCCATGGTCAGAAAACTACTCTATGGAACTACGTATGGTTGCTAGCACGGATACTACAGTTCGGGTTTGGAGCAGCAAGCAAACTGCAGTCCAACAGGGTTCCTTGTACATTGAAAATGATAAGCTTCCGAAGATGTAAACTACTGCCGCCCATCTGATTAGTCACGAGGTCCTGCAATGTAAGGAAAGGCACTTCGGGAACGGACGCACATGGACTTGTGTGCTTGGAGATACAAACCTTAGGAGACTTGGGAGCTTTCTTAGCCTTCCTTGACGGCGTTGCTGCGACATTGGCTGCAGTCACTAGAAGAAATTAGGGGGTTTTGCGACTGCAGTTAGCAACTGGTTTTTGAGTTGCGAAGGACATTTGCGACTAGGTGATAATTTGGAGCTTGTAGTCGCAGTGGATAAGTTGCAGGAGTTGCAGGAGAGTTGTAAGTGCACGTCATATCGGACGATTTTCTGTGAAACTTCATCCTGCATATCTTCTGACAAGATACGCACTATCGCGTGAAACTTCTGACAAGATACGCACTACCGCGTGAAACTAATGAATTCAATGTTCATTGCTCAACTACTTCTTTACAATTAATGTACTTAGTTTAAATTTGAATTTTGTGATTCTGTTCAATTGTAATGTGTGATGATATGCAACCTATGTGCGAGTAGTATGCCACTGATTTGCAACCTATATATAACTCATTTACAACGTATATGCAACTAGTGTGTGACTCATTTTGTAACTACTATGCAACTAATTCTACAATCTATATTCAACTAGTATACAACTCATTTTACAACCTGAATGCAACTAATATCCAACTGTTTTTACAACTAATATCCAACTCATTGGGCAACCTATGCATCTAGTATACAACTAGTTTCACAACTTAATACAACTAGTATGTAACTCATTCTGCAACTAAAATGCAATTAATATGCAACTCATCTTGCAACACAAGTGCAACTTATATGCAACTATTGTACAACTAACTCTCAATTTCTTATATATTCTACATGCAACTAGTATGCAACTACTTTTACCATTGATTTAGTACATAACTATTATGCAACTACTATATAACCTATATGCAACTAATTTCCACTATTTGCAATCTATATGCAATTAAAGGAGCGACTAGTTAATTACATGGTTTGTAACTTAACTACTGCAAGCCACAGAGATAGACAATCATTTTTCACACAAAGCAATATAAAATACAATAAAGATAGAAACAATCATTGTTCACACAAAACAATAGAAAATCCATATATTAGATAAATATATACATTGCCGAGAAAAAAACAAGGTTACTAATTCACTTGTCAATATGTGCAAGAACGACTATGAATCGCTCATCCCATATGGTATTAGCTCCTACAACGTCCTTCAACTTTAATTGGTTTCCTGTTGGATTAGGACACATTAAGTCCACAAAACCACCTGGCGCATGTGCAATATCGAGCTTATACCACCCTTGTGGTATAGGCTTTGTATGATGAAAAGCTTCTCCTCCAATACCAGTGACATATCCAGCTGCCACAACTTGCCCAGGTGTTGTTGGATTTAGAAGGGAAATGTGTTGGCCAATTGAAAACTGTAGTTATTCACAATACAAAACAAAACATTAATGAGCAAAAATAAATATATATATAAATAAATATGTATACATCAACAATTTAGCTAACTTTAACATCTAATATATAAATGGTGAAATGTAGGGACTACCTTTGGAAATGCCACTTTTGGCCTTCGTTTAGGTTGAGGTTTGAGTTTAGGTTGAACCTCGGTTTGAACCTTCCTCCTCCTCACGATCTCCTTCTTGACAAAAGGTTTCTGCAACATTTAACCACAATCATTATAAGTAATGGCTAAGCATATCAAAATTTATCAAAAACACTTTAGCTTTAAATTGGAGACTTAGGTAGTTGTACTCACCTCTTGCTCCTTTCCTCTTAACTACATTCTTGTATTATGATTTTTGGAATTCTTCGGTGGTTTAGGAGTAGAGCCATCCAATATTTGTACATCATCATTGGCTCTATTTTTGTCCTCACCTTCATCTTCACCTGATGTTTTATCCTCAAGATCCTTCTCCACACTCCCATCGCCAAGGTAAGATTGCTGACCTCCTAACACCATGGTAGAATTTGTAGGATTTACAACAATTTTAGGTGGCTCAATATGGTCAATAGGTTCTACATTAGAGCCCACAATGTTGCTATCTAATATAGGATCTGATGGTATAGGATCTGATGGTAAAGAATCCAATGGATCAATGACCCCCTTCTCAGCAGACACTAGCTCATTCTCAATGGCCCTTGGCTCATGAATTTGGCTACTACTGTTCCCTTGAAAAAACTTCATCAACATCTCTTGCATTGCTTCAACAGCTTTCGTGTTCCGCTCTGTAGTTGTAAGTATTTCAACTTTGAACTTGTCTAATTCATCTTGTTTACTTTCCAATGCAATGACTTTGGCTTGAAATTCTGAGGACACAACCTTTTGATCACAAACAAACAATAGTTGTAATGGTTAATGTAATATGCATAAAATCATCACTACTACTAATCCTACAACTATTTTGCAACAATTAAAAAACTATTAATGGTTTTTGCAACTACTATGCAACAAGTATACAACTACTTTTAATCCTTACAACTAGTTTGCAATTAATATGCAACTACGAGTAATCCTTTCAACTATTATGCAACTAATATTCAACTACAAGGCAACAATAACCTTACAGATTTTTTACAACTACTACTAGCCCTTTCAACTACTATGCAACTAATGTACAACTACTAATCCTTTCAACTACTATGCAACTAATATTCAACTACTGTTATCCTTTGCAACTACTAAGCAACATTCTTGCAACTTCAAATGTAATATATTAACATTTCATTGCAACTTATATGCCACTATAAAGTTCATAACCAACTACAAAAATGAAGACTTACTGATGATCCTCCCACATTGGATGCTGTAAGCTCTGGACTTTTCTCCCCCACTTTTGTCTAGTACAACAAACAAACTTTATTAGAATAAATAACAAATTTTTGAAGTAAGTCAAAACTAATTGAAAGTCTACACAACAAACAAACTTTATTAGAATAAATAACAAATTTTTGAAGTAAGTCAAAATTAATTGAAAGTCTACACAACAAACAAACTTTATTAGAATAAATAACAAATTTTTGAAGTAAGTCAAAACTAATTGAAAGTCTACAATATTGAGAAGGCTCACCACGTCAATTTCTTCGCTTGCTTTCCCTCTACGGCCACGCTTTGATACGTTTTGAACTTGCTTTCGGACATTAGACATTACTTCAGATTTTTTAACTTGGTCACTTCTACTCCAATAAGCCTTTAGTCGTTTCCACTGGTCCAAGTCAATCTGCACAGGATAATCTTCTTCACTTCCTGGAACACTTAGTTTTTTCAATCTACAACGTTCACCCTTCAAGAAACGCTTCACTGCATTCCGAAAACCCTTATTGCTAAGGGGATTCCCTAAATATGCAAATTCTGCATCCATAGAGTCTCTTAACTTCTTCAAAGACTCTGGCTTATGCTTGTCCCACTCAATGACACTCATATCAAGGCATAAGGGGGCATATGCCCTCATTGATTGATCCCATGCATTCTTCCCGCTTGAAGATGTATCAATCTCTCCATTCGATTGCACGTGCACTTCACTTGGTTTTAGACCACTATTTGTCCTCACTGTTGAGTTCTTTTCTAACTCCTTCTGTTGCTTTCGTCTGTTAGATCGTCCAATGCTTTCATTTTTTATAGAACCTTGCCATGGAAGTCCTGTCGGTAAATATGAGGATTCAATCGCTCCAGAATATGAAGGCCCTGGAGGAGGCCCTGTCGGTCCAACCATTGCCCACGGTGTAGATGTGGGTGGCGGCGGTGTCCATTGCCATTGCCATTGCCCTTGTTGTATTGGAGTTGATTGTTGTACTGGAGGAGAAGATGCAAGCTTCATACGCTTGTAGCCACTTTCTTCTTCTGTTTCTTCTTCTGATCCAATGTCTTCATCCTGGTTCTCGTCCCCTAAAAAGAATACAACAAGTAAATGACATTAATAAATGACATTAATAGTACACAAATGCAACAAGTAAATGGAATTAATAGTACTACAAAAAGTGAACAAACAAAGAAATGTACTTAATGAATTTGAAATTTTGTAATAAATCAATTTTTTAAAATTTGAACCACTAACCTTTGCTGCTACTTGAATCATTGGTCTCTGAACTTGAGGCAGAAAGGGGATCTGACATTGCTTTGTTACCTCCAGTTTTTGGAGAAGGCATTGGATCCATTGTCTTCTTTTTCTTCTTAGAAGAAAATGCTCTGCAGCAATTAAAATATCAATTAGTCTTTGCTAGATATATTTTCAACTAATTTTCAACTACATTGCAACTACTACCTTGGATGCAACTACAATGCAACTATGACACAACTATGATGTAACTATAATGCAACTACAAGGTCCATCAAAGATAATTTTCACTTTTGGCCGCCTGTTGCATCTGCATGTCGACGCAATTCCATTTTGGGTGTTCACCACCTGCCAATCAATTTCATGCATTATATTATAAATTTATATCTTCCGTTGCCACTGATACAAACTAAGCATTGTCTTCCAAAAATGGATACAAACAAGGCTACCTTTCGGTGATACAAACTAGGCTCTTCCGGTGATACAAACTAGGCTCTTCCGGTGATACAAACTACGCTCTTTCGGTGATACAAACTAGGCTCTTCCGGTGATACAAACTAGGCACTATCTTCCGTTGCAACACTGATACAAACTAGGCACTGTCTTCCGTTGCTAGCACTGATACAAACTAAACACTGTCCATCAACTCCTCTCCAACTAAAACAAAGTTGACTTTCTACCACGTAAATGAGAAGATACAAACTAGATCACTCAACCTGCTCTCTTGTACCAAAATCAACGAATAAATAAAGAACACCCTCCTACACTAAAGACAACGAACTCTCTTGTACCAAAATCAACGAATAAATAAAGAACACCCTCCTATACCAAAGTCAACGAACAAATAGAGAACACACTCCTAGGGTTTTAGGAAGAAACACCTCAAGAACAAGCAAAGCGGTGGTAGCAAGAACACGCAAAACGACGGCAACAAAAACAAGCAAAGCGGTGGTGAAGAGACGAAGAAGATAAGTAAACCTAATCCACATGTTTCACCTCACTGTTTACACTTTTCATCTCATCGTAGGATGGATGAAAGTAGGACTTATTTCATTAACACATGGCACTACTAGGGTCCACATATTGACACATGGCACTACGAAGTCCACAGGTGGGTGGGATGTCACGGGACAGGAGTAGCCTCAGTAACTAGTTTAGAAGTCGGTTCAAGGACAGGAGCAGGAGGAAGTTGAATTCATCAAAATTCTCTCTTCAACTCCATCTTACATTTCGTGTTCAATTCATCTCTTACATTTCAAATTTTTTAGAGCACTTTACAAAGGAAAATTTTGAGGGATTGAAGGTAAGCTCTACTGTCTTGATTAACACATAAATCAAACGAAATACCTCGCCCGCAGCACTGCATTTCAGTCATGTTTTGCCAATTCAACCATCTTGGGAAGAACTCGGGTAACTTGATGATTTGCAACATCTAATGCACTAGCAGATAAGCAATGAAGAATTCATAACTAAATTCACTTTCTTCACATTGCAGACTCTGAGGCTATTTGTTGGTTGAAGGAAACTGGTGTCGTTGTACACCGCTCGCTCTAGCAGAAGCTTCGAATGGTTGGTCATGAAAATAGGACTGGTCGGCATATCCTCCAGCAGGTTCTGGTCGAGCAGTGTGCCTCTGGCGTCTGGGTTGTAGCGAGACCGCAAGGAGCCTTTCAAATCATACATGCGACTGATGTTCTTCCCATAGACCAGATTCTCCATCACCATCATGTCCATCTCTTTCTCTCCTTTCCCTCCTTTCCTCAGTGACGGTGTAGAACCCCAGAATTTTGGCCAGGCAGGTGGGACTCCCTGAGCTCATGGTCTCCCATAGATGCTTGAAGTATTGAGGGGCAAACTCCAAAAAAGAGTATTTCTCCGTGCTGGAAACTTATTTCACAATGAAGCGATCATCGAGGGTCTTGGCAAAGTAGGCCTTGCTCTTCCCGCCCTGGGCGCCCCATGTCTTGCATCGACTCAAAGACCGAATATACTCCATCTCGCCCCCACAGCACTGGTGGCGAAGTGCAATGAACTGCCTGGTGTAGTAACAAAGCACTTGGTATTCCGTCTTGGCAATGTCGCTGTAGTAGTCTGTGAACCGTACCTTCACAGTGAGGGGAGTTGGGGAGGTCAGCGCTTTGCCCACCTGGCACTTTGCCCTTGGAGTGGGTGGCCGCTCTAATGGAGGAGTTGTACTCCTAAATCCCTCATCCAGCATGTCAACCGCGGTAGTCCCATCCTCCACGGCCGAACCCGCACCCTCATCGCCAGTGTTTTCTTGGACACCTGGATCTTGAAGTTGATTCTGGTACTCAACTGACGTGAGAACATACGCGATCACACTCGTGGGCTCATCCTCATAAACTGCAATAATAGCACCATTAACACCTGCCGGTAGGCGAACTCTAGCAACTCCTTGGAGGAAAAATTGCTGGACCTTGGGAACGGTGGAATTACTACGACTGTAGGTAGACGTGTGGACGCTCGACGCACTTTGAAATACTCTGGAAGGACTTCTGGAGCCCTTGTTGAAGGTGCTCAATGACGCTGAGACCCCTGCCGCCTCTTCAGACTCTTCTTTGTCCTTGAAGGGAGATGGAGGTCGACTCACCACCAGAGAAGTATCTTCCAAGGGAGATGCAAGTCTACTGACCTCCAAATCGACGCCCTCCTTGTCTTTCAAGGGAGATGAAGGCCTACTACTCACTGCCAAACCAACCTCTTGCAAGGGAGACGTACCTCCGAAAGATGACTCTTTGATTTTCGATGGAGTTGTACCACCACCTTTATCTTCAAAAAGAGATCTCACATATAAATCAGGGTCTCCAGTTGTTGCCCCAACTTCATCTTCCTGTTGTTGGCTTGTTGACTTAGTTATCGCTGTAAGGTCACTCACCTCCGCTTCCTCGCCGCTCGGAGCAGCAACAGGAGCCTCAACAATTGAAGCATCAATAGACCCACCTTCGCCTCTCTAAGCCGCCTCGATCGTTAATGGGAGATCCACCATGATGGGAAAATCCCCTTCTGAAAGTGGTCGACTTCGACTTGGGGCACTCATTTCGCTTGAGACTGAACCTATAGTGCTACTGAGTGGAAGAGGATTTGAAATCTGTTTGTCTAAAGCCAGAGATTTGCTCAAGAAATCATCTGATCTATCACCCTCACTTTCTCCAAGGTTTTCGTCGCTCACTGCACCCTCTGCTGCTATGGAGTGACTCGAAGTGCCTGAAACTTCAACACCCTGCTCAGCAGGAGAGTGGTGTCCTTCGATTATTGCCATTAGAGCGTCTGAAGTCGTGTCGACAAGAGCGACAGGGGGGTCCTCGATAGATAATTGGTCTAAAGCGCATTCAACACTCTTTGGCGATCCCGCACCACTCTCAGATTCCAGAGGCACTGCATGCGCTAAAGGTCCTCTTGCACTTGGCTCTCCTGAACTTGGTTCTTCAGGACTTGAGACAGCTCCAGTTACGGCCTCAGAAAATGAACTCGGGATGAACATAGAGGCTGTATTCTGTATTTGCGACATGTTCAGATACAGTTTCTTCGCACGGTCGTCCCAATCATTGTAAACCAAAGCCAAGTGTCGACGCAGCTTATTGAGAGCTAAGATGTCGGCAATAGGCTCAGACATTCCCTCCTTCAAAGGAGCCGCCATCTGCAGCTGTTCCTCAAAACCTTCCTTCTCCTTCTGCAGCAAAATTTCCAGTTCTGCGAGTTGGCCACGTAATTCCAACGCTTTGCTGCTGTACAGAGGACCCAAACTAGCAATTTTGTCGCTAAGTCCACGTAACTGCTCAGTGGCTATTGTAAAAAGGTTCACCCCTACAAAAACAACATTTTGCGCTTCGGCTTTCAACCACGCCTAGGAGCTAGGGATGTTGAACTCAATCTGGGGAGGAGGAACCAAGACAGAAAGCAACTTGATTGGATTGTACATTAGACATGCTACTGTGTTCCCTATTCCAAAAAACCTCAAGCAATCCCTGTAAACCTGGTGGCCACAAGCTGTGATGGTCACCGCGGCCTGATCCGAGAAGTAGCGCTGCAGGAGCTTCCCAAACGAGATATTCTGAGCACCTTCGGAAAGAGGAACTCGTCTCGTGGATGGTGGAATCGAGTCTGGGTGTGGACAACGAAGACACCGATGCCACATCCAAATCTTCCCTTCCTTCTCGCCAGGTAAAGTGGAACCCTTTAAGACCTTAGAATAAAGAGTAAGGCAGCCACGTGAGTGTGCGTATCGATGTTCATGATCTTCCATAGGCTCGTCACAACGAGGGCACCGACTGACCGTGTTGCCAAGAAAGTCCTTTAAGAAAATACCAATAGGCTTATCAGATGGCCCATAGTACTTGATTCGCTTCAACTGAGGCTTCTCACAGACATTCCCCTTGGACATGGTCCGGCTGGAGACTGAGATCACGATACTCTCATGATCAGGTGTTGAGGGGGGGAACTCGTCCTCGGTGAACTGCTGGGTGTCTAAGCTGTTGTTGGAGCCCTGCGGCAACATCCCATCTTCTGCTTGAATGTTGTTTCTGCCATGACTGGGCGCCCGTGAAGAATCAGTTAAAAATTATAAATGTTCATGTTGACCGCAATCTGAAACGAGATATGACAGCTATTCTTTACTACTCCCTCGATTTCTGAATAATACCAGTGTTTCCTTAGTAAAAACAGAAAGAAAACACTGGTATCACTCAGAAACAGAGGGAGTAACACAAAGAAATATTCACAGATATCAAAGCAAACGGACAAAGGAGCACACAAAAGCAAGAAAGATGGAATGTGTAACTAACCACCCACTCTCATGCCCTCCACAATGCAGTCCAAGATGTTTATAACAATTTCATATTGTGAACTTCCAACGTCACATGCCATATCCAGCATGTGGAAACGAAACAGAGCATACTACTTGATCCCTATGCAATTGCAAATTCCTCCAATAATTCCAGCAACAATAATTCATCGTTTCCTCTGCTAATGCGAATGATTCAAAAACTTCAAAATTTCAATCCTAAGAATTTCTGAATTTCTGGATTTAACGCGAATATTGAGTTCCACTCTTCCCGCACTGATAAATCCTCAAGAATTGAGAAAACAATGAAGACTAGTGCTCAGAAAACTAGGACTGCTATGGAAATCTATTACGTGATTCAATTCTGGAACAGAGGTACAAGAATATAGTACATACCAAGTCCTCAGCTGACAAAGTAGGCACTAAAGCCTGCAACTCTCCTCCAAAATTGAATTACCATGCAGAATTCAAAGATGTCACGAGTCTTATGATTGTGCCTCCAAGAGTCCCTATCTTTTGTACATATTTATAAATCCCATACTCCCTGAAATCCAGGACTAGAGAGTGCCAAAGTAGTGGAATTTTACCCATTTAACGAAACTGACATTGAAGCTACCAAATAACTGGAACAGAATTGAAATGTTTCGAAATCTTTCCAGAAAAATTTATAAGAAAAACATTTCAAGGTGTTCATTTTCCCCCAAAATTCGATCAGCTCGTAAATGGTCGCTTTAATTAGACCCTTGACCTTAGTAGAGGTGGTAGAAAAGCAATTCCAGACCTACTTTTGGAGAGAACCAACCAAGAAAGGAACCAAACCACGATTTCTTCTCAGCTCCTGTTCGAAGCTCTCTCCAATCGTACTCACCAATCTCTTCGTCCTTGAAAATCTCAATTGCGGAAAACTCTTGAATATCGTTATCGCCAATTTTCATTATATTGGCGCAAATCTAGACGTCAAAATGGTGAAAGTCATCTGCATAAAGCTCAAGAAACCAAGAAGAGGAAGAAGACGAAGCACGGACCTGGCGAATTAAACCTTATGTAATAGCAAATTCTTCCATTCAACAACAATAACTCGTCGTTTCTTTAGCTGGTGCAAGTGATTCAAAAAATTCAAAAACTCAAACCTAAGAATTTCTGAATTTCTAGATTAAACACTCCATCACACATCCCGAGTTCCCAAAGCATTTCGTCCCGCACTGATGACAATGAAAAAGGCGAAGAAGAAGACAAAGCACATACTTGGCCGAGGAGTTTGCCGTAATAAGGGGGCGGCACGTACAAGGGATGGGGCTGCGCAAAACAGAAGCTCCCAACGCAGACCTCTTTCTCCAGTGCATCATCGTCATTGTTCCTCTTCCAAGTGCCATTGCCGTTGCCGCCCGTCATTGTAACCATTTCCGGCGACTCGAAGATGAGGAGACTCGCTCGGAATGCTGAGAGGAGCCGCAGCCAAGTTATGGCGATGATATTGCAATTGGTAGTGACTCGCTCGGAATGCTGAGAAGAGCCGCAGCCAAGTTGTGGCGACTGAATTGCAATTGGCGGTGCAAGCGAATATAGTAAGAGAGACGGATTGAGCAAAATGGAGGGAGGACTGAGGGAGTGCCATGAGTCGTCATGGGATTCGTTGGACTGGGAGAGCCAGCTCAGCTTATTTTCCCGTCCACGATCACCAGGCATTTAGTAGGCCGGGGAAAACTGACCCCCTCATTGCCCCGGCTAGCGTTAATTGTGAAAAAAAGCCCCCTATTTTTTGCCATAGACAGTTGTTGCCATAGACAATCAATTTGCTAATTGAAGTCCAGGCAACACACATTTGAAGAGCTGACTTGCCGTTGCTAACCAACAGAGTTTAGTCAATAGATTAGATTTTCATCGAAAACACTACTTATAAATATGAACATCTACAGATGAAGAACCTCTATGTACCCTATCCATGAGGACAACAACTACTTTCCCCTCCATCACAAAGTAAATTCATGGTTTGTTTTCAAAACAATCCTTTTAGTTGCGTTCCGCTCCATGTCCCGAACGACATCTTCGGCCAACCCTTAGCGATGTCCCAACTTCAATGTATGAAAACAGTAGAATAGGACTTGTTGCTCCTAAAGTATGCTTTTGCTTTTAACCAAGGTATTCAACGTGCTTGGGTTGGATAAATTTTTTTTGTATTTTAGGCGGTTTAGGGTTTATAAACTAAAGACTAGTTTAGTTGCTTGTCTTCTACTGTTATTTCAATACAACTACATTCTGAAGGCAACCAAAGTCCGTTGGTCAGATTCAAAGTTGTTCAAGGTGGGATGGATAGAGAAAATGACGAGGTTCGAGCTGCAGAGGAGCGACGGAAGCAACAACGTGATGATAGACTTTGGGTGAGAGAGTATCGCCGAGCTCGATTTTTGAATTTGAAAAGAATGATCTGTCCGTGTTGTGAATGTAAAGGTGGCAGGAAGTGGCTTGCTTCTACAGTGAGGGATCATCTAACTCAAAATGGAAGGGATTCAAAATTTCGAGTGTGGCGAGGACCTGGAAATAGGGAGGCATCAGATGACGAATGGAAGGCTGATTTTTGGAGGTCAGAAGGAGGTCAAGAAGTGCAAATAGATAATGAAGTGGACACTAGAAACATGCTTGACAATTTGTTCCAAGACTTCGAAGACCCAGAGGCCATTGAAGAACGACTACATGACACAATAGTTGAAGCCTTTACAATAGCAGATGATGTCAACGACAACTGCAGCTCTAGACCAAGTGCGGATGCTGAAGTAGAGGTCAATAATACTATGCCACAAGAAGAACCAGTTGGTGATACAAATGAGCAATCGGAGCATGAAGATTTAAGTAATTTCGACTCTCAAATTTTGGAGGATGCTCTGTATGAATTGTATGAAGGTGCTCAGTGTACCAAGTTGGCTACCACCATTCTTCTCATGAATGTGTGCACTGTCCATGGGGTGAGTAACAATTTTGTTGATGAATTATTTACTCTTTTGCAAGGACACATTCTACCGCAAGGCAATACATTGCCTAAAAACTTTTATGCAGCTCGAAGCCTAACCAAGAAATTAGGGTTGTCTTACAATAGCATCCATGCATGTGAAAAAGGGTGTGTATTGTTCAGAGGAGAACTCGAAACTGCTACAAATTGTCCGAAGTGTAATCTTCCGAGGTATAGAGATGAAATCAGGAAGAAGTTTCCTGTAAAAGTATTGAGGCATTTTCCTATCATTCCAAGATTGCAACGCATGTTTCGCAGTCCAGCATTGTCAACATTATTGCTGTGGCACTCAAAGAATGGAAGTAATCGTCTAGGAGGAGACAATCTAGTGCGACATCCATGCGATTCAAAAGCATGGCACCACTTCCATGAAAATGTAGATCCAAGCTTTCAAGAAGATTCTAGAAATGTTCATTTTGCTCTTGCTGCAGATGGAGTGAATCCTTTTAAGCAGACCCGCTCGAGTTGGTCTACTTGGCCAGTAACATTGTTGAATTATAATTTACCTCCATGGTTATGCACCAAATTTTTTTTTATGATGTTGGCTTTATTGATTCCTGGAAAGCAATCTGTAACTGCTGAAGTATTTGATGTGTATCTAGAGCCCTTGGTGGATGAATTGCTAGAACTGTGGAAGGGAGTGCTAGCCTATGATATAGTACAAGAAGTTGGTGCTCGTTCTTTCAACCTAAGAGCAGTTCTTATGTGGACAATACATGACTATCCAGGATACGGTACTGTTGGAGGGTTTGCCCACCAAGGCTATGCAGGCTGTGCATGGTGTGGTAATGACTTAGGAGCAGAGCACTCTATAGAGCTATCTAAAGAAATTTATTGTGGGACTCGTAGATGGTTGCCTATTAGTCATCCGTACCGATCAGAGCATATGAAAGATCACTTTGATGGGCGACTAGAGACTCGAGGAAGGCCCAAAGTTGTATCTGTAGAAGATCAATTGAAATATGCACACCAGTACAAGATTTGGAAAGCAGCAGGGAATAGAGATGGTGCTCGAGGTGATCCATCCAAATTGCATGGAGTAAAGCGGACTAGTATTCTTTTCAAGTTGCCTTATTGGAAGGTGAGTTCCAATGCTTTGTCTAACTGAATGACTAACTTGCAACTATCGGAAGTAATTGAATAAAATGACATTATAGTAGTTCCATATTAGTTGTGTTGTAGTTACATATATAAGTGTATGGTAACATTGTGTTTGTGATGAGCAACTACAGTGAATATCAAAGCATCTATAGTATACAAGAAATGAATTAGATTTTTTGGCAAGTTCCACTAGCATGTTTTTTGATAGAGATGAAGTGACAGTGAAAGCAATAAGGAGATAGATGTACAAATGAATGTGTAGTTGGTTGTCTATTATGTTTGTAATTGTCCTCAATCAATTTCATATTTACTTAAAAAGATTGTTTGTATGAACAGAGGCTTCTTATTCGCTATACATTGGATGTCATGCATTGTGAGATGAATCTTGCCAAGAATTTTCTGAAAACAATAAGTGGAAAAAAAGATACAGTGAAGGTGCGACGTGATTTACAAAGAAGAGGTATACGATAGCATTTGTGGCTGATTCCAAACCCTCGTAGAGTTGGTAAGATGTTGAAACCAGCAGCAGGATATGTGCTTTCAGAAGAAGAGTACTTGCAGTTCTCAAATATAATTGCCTCTGTGAAGCTACCCTCAGGGTATTCTTCGTCATTTGGCAAGCATATTAAGGCTAAAAAATTTGGAAGCCTCAAATCGCATGATTATCACGTCTTAATGCAACAATTGATGCCATTAGCATTGCGAGATCTATTGAAGCCTGGAGCACGGATGGCTGTCATGCGGATGTGTAAGGTATTTAGGAGGATATGTACAAAAGTTTATAATCCAGCGAAGTTTGAATCTCTTCAATTGGATGTGGCTGAAAGTATGGCACTATTGGAAATGGAATTTCCACCATCTTTTTTTGACATGATGACACACCTTCCATATCATCTAGTGCAAGAACTGGACTTGTGTGGGCCTGTTAGCACGAGGTGGATGTATCCAGTTGAAAGGTATATGAAAACATTAAAGAATTATGTTCGAAGCATGGCTAGGCCAGAGGCTTGCATGGCAGAAGGGTACTTGAAGGAAGAATGTCTTGGTTTTGTAACTGAGTATTTACAGAGATTTGATATTGTCAAAAGGCGTGTTTGGGACGCTGAGGAGGAATATGGTGATGCTGAAGAAGTTCTTGAAGGTGCGGGTCGTCAATTTCTTATGTCTACTACAATGCGGAATGCAGCGCATAATTATGTGCTAAACAATGTTGCAATTATGGAGCCATTCGTGAAGTAAGTTGCACATGCCTCTTCATCTTGAACAATCCAATTATTAAAAAAATATGCAAGTCATATGCATGCAACTATTGTGATAAAAAAATACCTAGGACAATTGTACATCAGGAACTTCACTAATTATTGTTTAGCACCTTGACATAGTTGTGGTTTTAACTTCTGTGATGCACTTGTAGGAAGTGGAAGGAAGAGAGTCAAATAGATCGAAATACAGCAGCTCTTGAAGTTTGGATCCAAACAGCTATTCGCAACAATCATATTGATGCACATACTATAGAAGACAATGATATGATGTTGTTATGCAAGAAACCATCGCAAAAAGCACTTCGATATTCTCGAATGAAAGCTTTTGGAAACCATTTTAGAGTTGATGACAATGCCTCAAATCAATTGCAGACATATGACTGCGGTGTTGCATCTGTGTTCCAGATTCCAACTTCTGATGTTTGGGATGTATCAGTGCAGTATGTCGGAGTACTGAAAGATATATTAAAACTAGATTATGGGTCTCTTAGCACCCCTGTGATACTAATGCACTGTGAATGGATGAAGAAAACAGACAATCGAGGAAATCCAACATACATTAGAGATGAAGCTGGTTTTCTTATAGTGAACTTTCGCCACAAAATGCGTAGGATGTGTGATCCTTTCATATTTTCAAGCCAAGCAACTCAAGTATTCTTTGCTGATGATGTAAGGAAAGAAGGTTGGAAAGTAGTTTTGCATAAAGAAGCCCGTGCTCGACGAGAATTTGTGGACACATCAGATGTTTTCGTGAGCACTACTATACAAGCTTCTGGTTTAGCTACCCCAGAGGATGTACCTCCGCTACCTACTATTCCATCTTTAGTTGGAGCCATAGAATTATCTGCAGAAGAGAGTGTCTTAGCAGCTGCAAGATATTGAGAGCATTTATGAATTGTAGATGTTTTGCAAATGAACTATAATCATTTGGTTTTCAAATTTTAGTTCGTTTTTTGAACAATGAAGTCATCTTCCAGTTGCATCTTCATTGTTGTTAACTTATATGAAGTGTAATTGTTTTTTAGTTGCATCATAGTTGTTTTTTAGTTGCACTGTAGTAGATTTGTAGTTGCATTGTAGTTGTTTCTTAGTTGCATTGTAGATAGTTTGTAGTTGCATTGTAGTTGTTTTTTAGTTGCATTGTAGTTGGTTTGTAGTTGCATTGTAGTTGTTTTTTAGTTGCATTGTAGTTGTTTTGTAGTTGCATTGTAGTTGTTTTGTAGTTGCATTGTAGTTGGTTTGTAGTTGCATTGTAGTTGGTTTGTAGTTGCATTGTAGTTGTTTTTTAGTTGCATTGTAGTTGGTTTGTAGTTGCATTGCAATTGATTTGTTGTAGTTTTGTAGTCGCATTGCAGTTGCACTATAGTTGCTGTGTAGTTGCATTGTAGTTGTATTGTAATTAAACTTTGGTCATTTTCCAAACTATATCTGACTATAGTTTTATACGTTGAACTTCAAGATCATACATCAACAACACTGATGAACTTCGGATGTACAGTGTTTCACATCTGCACTTCTGTTATCTCTCATAAAGCTTTTTAGTTGAACTGCAATCATTTTTCAAACTACACCTGACTGCAGTTAAATACATTGAAGTCTAGGACCGTACATCAACGATATTGATGTACTGCGGATGTAAAATGCTTCACATCTACTCTTCTGTTACTCTCTCGTAAAGTTATACATCGTTCTACGACTACTTTGCAACTAGAACAAAGTACACGACCAATTTGGTGCAAATATAGAGGGCAGTAGTTGTACGGTAGTTGTATAGGACACGTAGTCACATTTTAGTGGGTTGCAGCGGACACGTTTTTCTTCTAGTGAGTTAAGCGGTCAGTGGAGGCATCCTCGAAACCTCCCTCACCTCCTTCATCGGGGCTGACCTCCACGTTGCCGCTTGGAAGGGCTGGCTCCTCGGAGGACTAGGCTGCATCAACATCTGTTGCAACGACTGCTAGAGCCGCTCCCGTATCTGCTGCAACGGCGGGTGAACCTATAGCGGTACTTTCAGGGCGTCTTCTTGCTTGTCCCTGGACCGCGGAACACGATAATGAGCGCCACAAAGAACAAGAATGCAAGCGCCGCGAATAGACGCTATCTTTTCTATTGTCTATATCCTCTTGTTTAGGTCGGGTCGACCTCATTTGTTGTCCAGGATTTTTTAAGCTGTACATTATTTATTGGTGTTTATTTGTGAATGCAACTACATTTTTTTCCATTTAAGTTGTTCTAATCTCTTTTTTTTCTTAGAATTTGGGATCTTCATCCTCTCTTGTTTGGCAGTCGAGTCTTCAATGCGCTGTGTCGACTGACTCTTTCTCTAACTACGAGCAAAATCTTATCCTGAGTACCAAAAATTTCATGTGTTCGGCTACCACTACGAATTCAACAATGGACTTCTTCCTAAAGCTCATCGATGATGGGGTTGTGGATAGTCCCCCAGGTTCAATTCCATATCTTCCAAAATCATGTTCTCCTTCGCGTATGAAGTCTACCGATGATTTTGCTACTCTGATGTTTCCTTCATTCTATGATAGAACAACACAATGGGATTTCCAGTGATATTGGTGAAACTTTGACTTGGTGGGGTCTCATCCACGTCCCCAAATTTGAATTCCGAGTCTCGATACCGAGATCTCGAAAGTGGACCTTTATACTATAGTTCGACGTTCTCTCCATTGAGCGTTCCGACTTCCCACAAGACGGATTGAGGTTTTAATATTTTCATGGGACTACAAATAGAGGCAAATCATTTCTTAGGTGTCTATTATGGGTTTTTTGATTGTCATGGTGTTTTTTTTTGCCTTACCTTGGATTTGTCATACATAGTGGTCCTTGAATCATTGCTATTATTGTTATGAAGGGCCTCTTCAAAATTATGCTTTAATACTTGATTGATGTATAGCATTTGTTGGTTTATAATTGATATATATATATATGGTTTTTTTTAAACTAACACAAATTTTAAAACCTATTTATAAAATGTTCTTTTAAGGTATCACTAGAAGAAACCAAAATTTTCGATGTCTAAGGGAACGGATTTTAGGTGACGTTGAAGAAAACAACCTATGTTTTTCTGTCAACAACTATCTCCATTAATGTTCCATTAGACATCATTATTGACATGAAAAATACAGGTTGTTTTTTTCAACGTCACCTAAAATTCGTTCCCTTTGACATCGGCTGTTTTCTTGAATGTCACCTAAAACAAGGTTTTCTTATAGTGTATTAAATTCATTTGTAGAAAGTAGAAGTGCACTTAGTGGGGCTATGAAATAATATATATTTTGTATTGGTGACTAATAAATGTCAATGAAGATAGTTGCATTTGTTCTTGCATTCTCCTTCTTCAATATGATTATCTTTTATATATCTTTAAAATCATATATTATGTATTCATTTTTAACTGCATAAAGTCTTTTATTCAATTGTTAAATCATTTTGACGTTTGATTGTTATATATTATGTCCACGTAAAATGCATTAAAAAATATGATTGTAGTTAATAGTTAAAGCTATTTTGGACCTTAATCACTCCAATCACAAACCACACAAATTTAAAAATGTGGTTCTCAATCATCCAAAATATCACTTACTTGAGTTATATTTCATAATATGTATTGACAAAAAATATGACTGACAAGAGTCATATTCTACATCATTCAAAAATATGACTCATGAGAGTTGTATTCCACATCATCCAAAAATATGACTCATGAAAGTCATTTTCCACATCAACAAGAATATGACTCATGAGAGTCATTTTTCACATCAACAAAAAATATGACTGTACAAAGTCATATGCTACAGTAGCCAAAATATGACTGTAGTGAGTCATACTTTTTAATGACATGAAATATGACTCTCTATAGTCATATTCCACATCATCAAAAAATGTGACTCAATGCAGTCATACTCTACATCACTACAAAATATGACTCACCTTAGTCATATTTCATGTCATTAAAAAGTATGACTCACTACAGTCATATTTCACATCATTGTAGAATACGACTCATCTCAGTCATATTCTACATCATCAAAAAATATGACTCAACACAGTAATATTCCACGTAGGATTTTTTTTGTTTGCCCGAGCAATCCAAGAAAAAATCAAGACCCCCTTAGGATAGTCAAAGTATACGCCATGTTGGCATACTATTGCTAAATATGGGTTTTTATACCCCTCAACTTATATGACTGCCAATATGAGTGATGATTGAAGCGACTTAGTTTAGATGACTACAGTCAGTCATACAGGGTTGCTATTCTGTGAGCCTGTGAGCGGGAATGTGTGAGCCTGTGAGCGTGTGAGCATACAACTTTTTTGTCTAGGGTTTGATGAGGTACCTATGACTGTGGAAATTGGAAAGAGGACTACACCTAACGATGTATGATGGAAAAAAATAAAATGTGATATATATGTTTTGATTGTAGGGTAACGCAATCCAATTTCAATGAAATTCATTGCAAATTTTATTGATACTATGTTAGGGTTTTTAGGATTGAAAAGATATTTGGTCCATAGTTCACGATTGTAGTAAAATACGATTATTTATTTTTGGGGTTTGTGATGTGAATTTCATCCCTTCAAATATAATGTTCATGATGTTTGGCTACATATTGAAATATAGGGTTTAGGATATGAAAATGTAGTTTAGGGTTCAACAAAAGATTTGAATTAGCGTTTAGGGTATGAAGGTACTTTCCACGATTATGAAGTTCTACCTCTAAGCATTCATTCTTGATCTGGATTTTGTAGGTAATCCTAATTGAAATACACAAAACAACGTACAATAAACAATAGAATAAAAATCAACATGTGAAAAGTAACTAGAAATAGAGTCACATAGATGATAAAGACATAGAGTGAGAGTGGTCACTACTCTTAGTGGATGAGGTCTCCTGCTTTGATTCTACAGCTGTCTCATCCACAAATTGCAGAATTCTAGGGTCTACAAATTTAGACTTTCTCTGTCTACAAAAATCCTCTTGACAGGCCAATATCCCAGTTAGAGCCTCTGCATACGATGGCAACACAAAGGGCTTCTTTGGGCTTGATAAAAAAGAGGATAGAGTGAAAAATGGCCGGGGAGCAAGTGGATTGCAAGTTACGCTGCAAATGAGAAAATGATTATTAGGAATGATAAAAAGATCATGTTCATGAAGAAAGAAACTTGTAGGATAATGTCAAATTAAAGTGATCGAATAGTATACAACTATTTGTAGAAAATGTAGAAAAAACAAGCAGGGGTAGACTTACTTACTGAAACGAGACTTCTTCACGATGTGGGGAACTTCAAGTTCCTGAGCTCCATCATCGTCAGAATCTTGTACGACAGGTGCAAGTGACGGTGGAACATCTCTCTCCACGCGAATCATTGGGGCCAAAATAGCCTCAAAAATGCCCTTGTCTTCTTCAAGTGCAATGATGTGTCTGCTCAAAATCCTGCAAGCATGGATGGAAGCCCCTAATCCCCAAACAGAACAAAACAAATTACAACAACACTCAATAAGAATAGAAGAACAAATAATAATCAATCTAAACAATAAAAGACAGTAAATGGCATTGAGCAAATACCTGTCGCTGCAGTGCAATCAATAACAACGTCGTTGGCAAATGTTGATGCTTCTATCAACATCTGCATGAAACGGGGATCCTTTTCTCTTGCACCCCTCCAAGGTTTGAAATTGCTATCCATGGTCAACGTCTCTTTCTTCGTGAAATTTTGAATAACATCATCAACTGCCACGTCTATTCCTAGCTCCTTCAGCTTGGGGCATGGCTGGAATTGAAACTTGGAAGGACCAATACCATCCAAGTTCCGGACCAGCAACATGACACGGAAGAACTGTGTCTGCAGAAGTGAAGTGGTGCCAAGTGAATAAGTCCAAATTGAATGAACAAATCTAAACTATTAGTTGCCATAACAAACCCATTGAAGCACAGATGTAATCAATTAAGACAATCCAAAGAAAAGTTACCCAAAAAATCACTACTTGAAATAGAAGATGGAAAATTGAAGAATGAAAGTATGCACGTCAACAAAGGATGAGTACATGAATAAAACAAGGAACAATGAAGGATGTACATACCGTACTTCCAGTAGAGATCGGTGAAGCTAGGTGAAGCCAATTGGTTCCCCACCAATCCTTCATCTTCTGAAACGAATATGTTGCAGCGTACTTCAAAATCGTAGCTTTTGCGAGAGGACTCCGAGAATGAACAATAAGTAATGCACCATCATCGTGCAAATGACCATCAGCAAACTCAAAGACCGCCTCCAGCCAAGAAGGGTCGGCTGTATTCCATTTCGGAACACTATTTGTAGGTACTGATAGACCTGGGACAGGCAACCCCTCAGGCATGTCCGCAATCACAAGGTCTACTCGGGGTTTATTGCTTGGAGCACCATGGAAGAAGCGCACCTTCTCTCCTTTGTGCTGCAAAATCATTCAATTGATTAGGAACCAAACCAAGCATGTTTGAAAACCCCAACATACTCAACAAATGGATAAAAATGAAAATACCAACCTTGTCAACAAAATTGACAATGTCGTGGTATACTTTGGGAAGAGGATCGGCCAGGACATCCATAAGAGAGTAATTCAGAAGCAACTCGTGAATAGAAATCTCTGAATCCGGCAAGTACTCCACAGCGGATGGACCATGTTGCATCTCATCATTGCTGAGTGAAGCATACTCAGCATCACGCTTAGTGCCACGTGAATTTGTGCGTTGGTGCTGGGAAGCCGCGTCATTGCAAGATGAAGGTAAGACATCCTTTTGGGGCCTCTTCTCCTTCTCCTTCTCCGCCGTTGGTACCCGATCGGACTCAACAACCTTCTTTGTCTTCTTCGTGGCTCTCTCCTTTGCCTTGTCCACCGCCTCGAAGTTCTTGAGTGCAATCTTCTTGTCTACGTCGTCTCTCTTTTTGATTGCCTTTGCCTTTGCATCCTCGTCAAGGCCAGCGAACTCATCAAACTCCTCGACCACGTTTTGGGTATTGATTGACCGCTTTAGATGCTCCTCAGGCAACGGCGTGAATTCCGGCGGGCAGTCCAAGTACCACGCATCGGATTTCAAATGTAAGCTCGTCCACCATCTCAATTGTGACGCCGAGTACATGCAATGCTCTGAACTGACATCCAACCATGTTCCTAAAAATGGAGGAAGGTCGCGCTTTGCAATTGCCCCCTTGGGTAACAACTCATACTTGAAATACCTGTAAGGAACAAATACTTCAAAATACAGAAACTGATTCAACGGCCGCAATCAGAAAACATACTCAAGCATATCAGGATGGCATTCAGATATCAGATGATTACTGATAGATCACCCGTTTGACAACTAGGTCAGAGCCTTTGTGTTTCTTGAAGTCATCTGACTTCCTGAAGACATCATGTCCCATGAACTGGGGCAAGAAAGCATGGTCCCAAACTCGAATTCTCCAATCTTCAACATAATCTGGAAAACTGTCGGGCTCCATGGGAGAGTCCAAAGCCAACTTGAGTTGGTCTTTCTTCACAATGTTATCAAACATTTCAGCTCCCGTGTCTTGTATCTGCAAGGCCATTAAAAGTGAAGTGGTATTCTACAAAATACTTTGCACTCCAAATTACAAGAATGGCCAAATGTCACAATGGAACAGATGACAACCAAGAAATGAGATGAATGAAACATGATAGAAATGAAAGAAAAACACTTACTCCAGCATACCAACATGCCTTCACTAGGAAAGACTTCAGTTCTATCTCTCCAGCTGGCTTTAATGGAAACCTTCTTGCCTCCCTTGTCTAAACTGATGAGTTCCACCATCTGAGCCACTTTACCTTATGCTCCTTGCTAACATTGCAAGTTGCCACGGACTGCAACTTTTCTAGAGTCATCTCTGGAGTGATGTTTGAGCTCCAGTGACGCTCGATCTGACACCACAAATCACATCTAGTTAAGTTAACAAAATGAGATCAGAAGAATAAAAAAAGGTAAAGTCTAATGGGATGTTATCATACCTCTTGAAGCCACTCAATTCCCAGGTTGGGATTGGCAACGACAGTCAATTTCCCCAATTTTTGAACTAACTTAGCTGTCTTCTCTTTCATACCTAACTTCATGGCATCCAAGACACCCTCCTTTGATTGTAGGTCCATAGGTGTCTCTTCCCTATACAACCTAACTGCTAGGTCAGCGGCCGCTGCTATCTCATACTGCAAAACCACATGGAAGTGAGAAAACCATTGAAAGCATTGATGTTTCTAAACACCTCTACTATAGAAACAATATGCACATGATTTGAGAGAATCGTTACCCGATAGATGAATGAAGTGAACACTTCAACCGACATTGAGTACCAACTCTTACGCAGATTTTGTTGGCATTGAGTCATCTCAGTCTCATTTAAATGCTCAGGGAACTTCTCAAGTGGCAGCATGCCATATTTTTGAACACGGTATAGCGTATAGACAAGACTGGTCTTGATGAACGAGCTTTCTGTATGCCTGAAACGGAGGCAAAAATACATCAATTTCTTCCTACACGATCACATAGAAAAGACAAAATGATCAACTACTTGCAAAGGAGCACTCACTTATTAATGTCGTGCATAGCATGCATGACATCACCAATCCTCCCCTTAGTGTCAAGAATGATGGAATCCACCGAAATATGCCAATCCCGGTCACGGTTGTGGTGTTTGCTGATATAAGAGGTCCATGCCAGAAGTCTGTGGTTGCCGTCACAAACGAAGAACGTAGACCCTTGAAAGTTTTGGAGGCCTGGGGTGGAAAACAACATTGCATTGAATTTGTCGTTCTCTTCATTCCACATCGGCCCCCAAGCCTCTCTTTCCGCATCAAACACCATCTCAGTCTCCCCCTGCTCATTAGTGAGGGACACATAAAAAACATTCGATCCATCTCTGTACCCATGAACGAACTCCTGCTCCAATTTGGTAAGATCGCTTTGAAGTGCGGGTCTAACCATGGGCATTTGGACAAGGCGACACAATGGAATCCGAATCCGAGATATAGAGGTAGGTTTTAGGCGTAATTCGGCAATGGAGGCTACAGAGTTCACCTTCTGAGACCTTCTATAGGCGTCCTCGGTTTGGAATTTTTCTTCATCTATCCCTTCGTCTTCGTGAATATTCTCAACCCCAATGTCAACATCAGCAGTGGTAACAAGCTCCATTGTATTCTCCAAAACTTGAATTGGTGAACCTACTTCCACCTGAATTGAAGTCATACAAGCCATCCAATAATGTCATTAGTAAGAAACAAGTCGAAGAAGTGAGTCACTCATGAAGTACATGAACAATGAATGAACTATATATCCCGGGGTCCCCCACCTCACGGGGTGACCTAGCAGATCAAAACAGTAGCGCTCCCCCCTTCCCCTCGGCGCCGAAGGCAAGGCCGGGGCAGGGGAGTCTTGATGCAAATACAGCCAGACCGGAATGAAATGGAGCGACCTAGAATCCTAAACCTTCTTAATTTTTCTGAGAGAAACAAGGATTGACAGGAATGCAAAGTTTGAATACCTCTGAGCTCTGAGTTGTTGGTCCTTCCGTCGACTTCATGGAATGGGTCACTTCTTCCTGATCGTTGTTGTTCTCATCGTGTTCTTCGCTTCTCTGCGCCTCTGCGGCTGTGCTCTTAGTTTTCCGTTTCTTTGCCATGTCCGCTTTCTAGGTTAGAAGAAGCAGAATGGAAATGTGTAGAGAGTAAGGAATGAGCCTTGTCACAAAGACATACAAAATAATGTGGACCTCTACTTGTAACGGGGACTTTCTCGAGTTTGTATGGTCATCAGTTGATTCATTCTTGGATATCCAAATGGTACTTCCAAGATACAATATTGCAAAGGGAAAAGGAACTGCGAATACCAAGTATATTTACTTACCGAATGATGCAATCTCTCTTGGCCAATGCTACACCTTGGTGGCTCTTCCTCAGGAACACTTACAATATGCTCACTCTTTGAAATGAGATCTATATTGAAGTCGTCTACATGCATTACAGCACTTTGAGTTTGTTCACGTGGCTGGGACTCAGTCAATGATACAACCTTCTTACTTCTATTTCTTGACCTCTGCAACTCTTTCCTAGAAGAAAAAAATGTTCTTCCTTTCTTCCTCCGTTTCCTAGAACCATGCCGAATTCCATCGCTCGTGATATCTGGTGTAAGCATATGACTAACCCTACATACATACGACCATTGTATGTAGTGATAATTATCAATGAGAAATAGGGTAGTGTAGTTGGATCGAACCATCCTTGCGTTCAGGATTTAGGGTAACCAATCCTATTATTGGGACTACTTTCGTTCTCAAAGCGTCAGACCTATTCAAATTCAAATTCCTCTAATCAATTCATGATTTCACCGTACTTAACATTTGAACCCCAATAATTGTTTTTGGAAGTACTTCACGATTTTCTAATTTGATTTATGAATTCCCACATCACAGAAGTACCCTCTTTTACAGGCTTGTGTCCATAATTCAGTTATTAGAATATTGGTGACTGTTGGTGGTCCAATTTTTATAATGTTCGAAACTCGCGTACAAAGCAGATCTACATATTTTCATGTTGTTATTGTGCCACAATCTAACTATTAAGCTTAATAAAGTTCAATTCATTTGGCGTTTGTGTTACTTTCATTCAATGGACAGTTGAGCGCATTTCCTTAATTCCAAGCGCAACCGTCTGTATCAGTAACTCTTTAAAGTATATTATATACGGGTCGCTATTATATTAATGAATATTAATTGTAGATGCTAACGTTGCAAATCCTGGATTGTAAAATCCATTTTAATCTCATTCATATGGCCATGCAGTACGATTAGGAAGGGTGCTCAGTTCAAACGTACTTGATTGTTGAAATAGTTTAGGTCATATTGTTCTTGTCAATAGTGTGATTCGATTTTGGGAACATGGCCTCCCTTCGAGCGGATGGCCATGAGGTTCCTCTCTTTCTCCCTCTTGGAGATCAGGATTTTATTGTGGTTTCTGCTCACCTTCTTCATGTACGTTTTGGATTTGTCATGTCTAGTATCTATGTTGAAGAGGAGGTATTCTCTGAGTCCGGAACTTTAAGAGAGTCAATCCATATGCAGAGAATGGTAGTTGATGACAGTCATTTCTGGCATCTTCGGGAAGGGTGCTATCGAGCTTATGGTTTACCATTTGTTATGAGGGTAGACTCCACTGAGATGTTACATCGGCATTCCGAACATTCTACAGTGGACATGCCTCCTTCCCATTGTGACAACCGAAACACTTCTGAAAGTGAGCATGTCACAAATATTGTCACTCCTTTTCCTTTATTCACTGTAAAGCAAGAACCCAATGACCTTGTTATAGATCTGTCGAGTGAGTTCGAAGGAGAGTCTCCAAACCAGCCAATACTTCCTAGTATAGTCTCTGACGATGCCCTCAACACATTGTCTACAACAAAGCTAATGCTTTCTAGTAGTCCTGCTTTATCCACGTACTCGCGTCCACCAACATATCCCGGTTGTGCATCCGCAATTAGTATTGTGGGTTGCCTATGTAAGCTAGCGTCTATATATGGTTCTCGAAATGAAGTAGCATCATTAGACTATGATGCACTTATCCATCACAAGGTTCAGTACCTTCCTGCTAATTTTGACGGAGATGTAGTTTTTGAGTTGCCTTCTCTTTCGATGCCGACTTCATCATCTGCTGTTGGGAAGTTATAGGGCATAGATAAACGTTATGATGGACACGCTTGGTGTAGGACAATGACATCTAACATCAACAATCACGATGGCTTGAAGTTTAGAAAATCTTGCTGTGCAAGCCATCTTATTTGTAAGAATTCAGAATGCAACTACTTGAAGTGTTCTTCTCAGCCAAACGAGACTGAGTGGTGTGATTTCACTCCTGGACCATTTCGTATTGGTGCCATTCCTCCAAAGGATTCTACCCTCCTTTGTAAGATATGCAAATGTCCGCCTCATTGCATCAATGTCTGTGATGCTCGAATCTATTACGTTGTTGGTGATTTTGCAAGCATGACAAGAGCTTGCATTCATTTGGGGAATCATGTGCATCCGGTCGCTTCCGGAACATGTAGAGAGTCTTTAGGTGTTGTGTCCGAACTCATTGCTGGCGAGGTTTCCAAAACCCCTAGTGCCACTAACTCTGCCATTGCCCTAGCAGCTAGCAAGCAATTTCTTGATAGCCACTTGATACACAACGGTGAAGGTCCAAAACAGATGTTGCAAGGGAATTCGTTAGATGATGTAATGGACAAATTCCAGATACTAAGTTCTCCTAATATCCGAAATGTTATTTCGTCTTTCTGTTCAAGTGGCAAAAGTGGGATAATAGATAGTATCATGAATATGAAAAGGAATTTGAGGTTTGAGTACATCCATGATAGTGTGTTTCCTGGTCAAGGCAAAGAGAAGGCTTACTTGTTTAAGATGCTTGTAGAAGGGCCAGGGAGTGGTGTGGACCTTGTCAAACGGATGCAACCGGGTGGAGATCTGGAGAACGCATGGCTCATGTTTGACCATGTCAAGCGGGTTAAAGACTGGACAACCATGGCTTGCCATGTTTACGATACAGGATGCCGGAAAGTGATGACAATAGCAGTGTGTGATATGCAATCTGAGGACACTGAGGTTCAATGCATCATGTGGAGATCTTTGAACGGAGTCATGAGACGCAATGGCATTGAGAATCCAAATTTTAAAGGCTTTATGGCTGATAGCGCATAAGCGAATTGGAATGCCGTTCGAATTGTCTATGGATCAGGAGATCCCAAAACAAAGATGGTGTACCGAGAGCGGACATGTCTTTTACATTGGAGTACCTCTTTGCATCGCCATACACAAAAGCTCATCAAGCCAGACTTGCAACACCAACATACTCAACTTTGTAAGCAATACAAAGACTCCAAAAGTATGGACGAAGCTGAGACGCGTTACCTAGCGATACGATCTTGGTGGCTTTCATCTGGAGCAGCCTCAGAAGATGCTATAAGGGAACTCGAGTTGTGGCTTGCATTTTGGCACTTTCGATATCGTCAGTGGGGCGGGTTTATGCAAATGGTAATTTTCCTACCTTATCTTTCTTATTTTGCAATCTTTTAGATCCACTTTTATTTTACTGAAACAAAGCTTGGAGCAAATATTGCTACCTTCTTTGAAAATATTGATCACTCTAGAGTATCGGGGATTCTCCCCTCGGCGCCGAGAGGAGCCTTGCCCGTATAGTAGAGAGATCAAAGTTTAAGTATTTCATTGTAACTCAGAACTCTGATGATACATAATTTTGGATTTGATTTGTCATTGATATTGTTGTTTCAGGAATTAAATGTTGAGGAGATGGCAGACATGCCATCATGCAACTTATCCGAAACAGTCCATAATAGGTGGTTGCAGCAATCGGGTAATCGGGGTAATGATTTGTTTGCCGCAACTTCTAATGACTGCATTCGAGCTTTCATGCAAATGACCAATTATCGAGCTTTTCTGAAAGGCAACATATCAAGGTCAGGGCCATCTAAAGAGGAGTTAAAGTTACAAGGCGCTAGACGTAGCGGGGATCCTAAGAAGATTGCGGAGGCGCTGAACGACCTTCCTGGAGGGGTTGGTGTTGCATCACGTATTCCCCATTTGGAAGGCGAAGAAGTATTTGGTAGCAGTAAGCGAAAGCTTGACCTCCCAATTGGGTCAAATGGTGACTCTCATCGTCCAGACAAGGTCAACTTCTCTCAGCCTCGAGTACAAACACGATCAACATGTTCACCCACGATTGCTTCTAATGAAGCAGACACATTGGTTGATTCTACGCATGTACCACATGTGACATTTGCAATGGAAACTGACTGTGATACTTTACAGTGGCATATCGCAAGAATCTCACACAAGTCCAGTTGCAAATGTCACGCGCAACAACGGAATTCAAACATCCGCTGTGTTGCCAAAATTGCAAAGGGATCTAGAGGTACTCCAGCTCCGACCTACCGTGGTAGAAAAAAACAGTACGGCGGAAACAAAGAGATCATGACTGACTTCTGGTTTTGCCTAGATGATATTGAACGATGTGTCCGAGGCTCCAAACGAGTTTGGGTAATTGATTGGCCCCAAGTTCCGGATGTGTGGCCTGTACTAACAGGCACAAATTTGACCCGCCAAGAAACATTGTTGTTGCAAGAGGCTGGTTTCCAGCTACAACAACGACCATCTATGTCTCTTCGACGTTTATTCACCATGTCCAATGTATTCCAGGCCATCTACTATGATCATCCTAGTCCTTTGCATGCTGACACATATCCAACTACTCGAAGGAGCAAAGCTATTCGCCGTATTGCAAATGCTCCTACAACAGAGCACCGTAATAAATGGGAGAGTGCTGGTAATGTCAAGGGAACAATTCTAGGAGTAACCTTGCTCCCCTTCCCTGGACTTGGAGCCATAATCTCCCTTCAATCCGGACTTGAACCTCGGCAAAAGCTTTATCGCATTACACTTGGCATGTATCCAGAGTGCACTTGTCCTGATTTTGTCGACATGGCCATTTCAGCAATTGGTGGACGCCAGCAGTACGTGCATTGCAAACATCTTTATTACTTACTTCGCTACTTCAGCAAAATGAATCCGGCAGAGGATAAGTTTATACATTCTCCAAGCTTCAGCTTCAATGAAGTGAAGCTCCTTCTCACAAAGGCCAACATCATCAAAGTTTCAAGGGACAGTCTTTAACATGTTTAGAAGTCCAAGAAACCCTAGGTGATTGGTATTAATGATTGAAGGACTATACACTAAAGTGAAATGTATAGCTTTAGAAGTACCAATTTGTATGTTTGAATACTGTAATTTCTTGAAGTATTCAATACAACCTATTTTCAATCTCGACTTACTTTTTCTTGTAGGTCATTTATTTGCCTTTCGCAACATGCACTTCTATTACTCTAACTAGTAATAGCAACTCAAAATTGTATACAAATTGTATATAACCACGGTAATAGGTCCACGGCAAAAGGTCCACGGTAATAGGGTACGAATATCCTGAAAATAGAATTTATTTGAATCCCTTTCTTGAAAATTCTATTTTTATAAATATTATTGAATTTTTTACAATTCCAGAACTCCATGCTCACATACTTCATGCTCAACGCTCGTAGGCTCACGCTCACATGCTCACAATCTAGCATCGTTGGTCAGTCATACTCCAAGTCATATACAGTAATTTCAGCATGAGTCATATTTCTTGATTTTACAACTCACTGCAGTCATATTTTACAGTCATAAAACATTGCTTTTGTAGTTTTGTTTTGTTGTAGTGTTGAATGATGCAATTGTGTCCACAGAACATCATGAACCACCCACAGGGTTGGAGAATTCTCATGAGGTCAAATTTTGAAGTCTCATTTCAATGATGGGAAACACACTATCGTACTAAAAAAATGGCCCAAACAATAATTTCGGAGGGATGCTTCTGGAGGGTATATGGGTCCCCCTTAGGATATTGGTATATGATCCCTTACAGTGGTGTAACTTGCAAGAGTTTTATGGTGATGTGGAACAATCTTGGTGGGAAGGCGACACCCAATATTTTGGAGTACAAGTGGATAGGTCAATCGGATAGCAACGTGTCCGTGTTCTTGATTGGTGTTGTTTGGACTGGTGAACTTGGAGTGTTGTGCCAAGTGACCTCTTTGGACACTTTGTGCAACCAATAGCGTTGCTTGAGGTCATCAATGGACCAGAGATCGCTGTGGACCAAGCCACTCCTGCTACATTGCCAAGAACATCAAATTTTCAAACACCTCCACAACTAGGCCGAACAATGGAACGAGCCTTGTTGGTGGATGATTACCACGCCTTACCACATTGTAATGGGTGGACATCGGATTCTAAAGATGTTTTTTGGATGGACAAATTTCGAGACTTTACAGGTAATCTCTCCTATGACACAAACTCTGATTGGAAAATGGATGAACCAAATGAATTGTTGACAGAAGATGCCTTTTTGATTTGTGTGAGTGTGCAATTGATATTTGGTAAGTTCTTGAAGACCTTGGTAGTGTGCATGTTCTTGGGAGGCAAGAATGATGGAGAAGATACATGTATAAGTTCAAGTGTAGGGTTTGCTTTCTTTGATTGATAATAGCAAACGGTGTTGTGATCCGTTTTTTGGTGCCACATGAAGGCAATGATTGATGATTGAACTTAGTACATGTTGTTTCCCTTTTATCTTTTTCTTGTGGGTGAATTGGAAGCTGCAACAATCCCTAGCATGTGCACGTGGGATTGTTGCGGTGAATTTCACCAGTCCTAGTCCATTCAAAACAATGTGTGGAATGTAATGTCATCTTTCTTTGTGGATGAATTGGAAGCTGTAGTAATCCCTGGCATCTGCAAGTGGGATTATTGCGGTGAATTTCACCATTCTTTGTTCACTCTATACTTATATTTTTCTACGATTGCTTTTTGGGGTTGTTTAATTCATTAATAATACTTTTGTTGTTACAGTGTTTCAAGATGACAAGGAACAAGAAAAAGAAGCCTCCCAAGGCATTTTTTCATCAAGATTGTTTGGCATGCCGTAGATGAATTCACTGCCTGAAACAATGGGAAGAACATATTGGTACAAGCCACCATGCTAGAGAGCAAGGGCGTTACATCAAAAAGCTATTACTTCTTCAAACTGTTGTAGAGAAAGATTTGGGAGAAGATGGTGTACACATGATGGATATTGAGTTCAACAAGGAGGTTCTTGAAGTACTCTCTGAGGATGAGAAGGTTATTAAATCTTTCATTGCCTATGGTTTGTCCATTCCATCGTGTGTAAGGAAAGTGCACAGGGTCCAGAAAAGAAAAGGATATATTCCCACATTAGAAATAACAAAAATCACTGAGAATTCCATCCTTGTGGATGGAGAAGAGTTAGTGGGTCTCATTATTTTTGATTTTTTTAGTCCAAAAGAAAACCAAGTTTTAGCCTTGTCTTTGTATAAGTTATACAAGACGATTGGTTTTGTGAAAGGTTCTAAAAAATTGAAAATGAATTATCAATTCATGTATGGTGCACGAATCTGTAATGTAAAATTTGATAGGTACAAACAATCTAAAAAACCTCCAGGTGGAGGTTGTCTTCCTGGAAAACAACCTCCAAGTTCTATAGAATGAATATATAGATTTTTTTTCTAGTGATATTAATTTCGTCTTTAAAAAACTTCAAAGGTAGTTACCTTCATGGACAAAGGAGTGGGAGAAGATGGTGCCCAATCTGGGCACCTCGTATGCTAGATTAGATTGTTCTCCCTTCACAACAATGGCTAGTACATTGGACTTTCATATTAGTCCTCATTATAATGACACTGATAGTGATTATGGTGTCATAGCATGGTTTGAACGTTTTTTCAATCCTAACACATGTAAGCGGAGTTTATTTCGTTATGTTAACTATGGTATATTTATTAAGCCTAAACAAGGAACCATAACTATATTTAAACCTTCAGAAGTAAAACATTAAATAGTTCAAAATCAAGGATATCCTTGTCGCAGTATAGGGTAAGTGAAATTCCCTATTATGCTCACAAAAACCTCTTTAAAGCATAATAAAGTGACTCTAAAGATTGAACCCAAGAGACTCTGTGAAGTGTTTCGTGTTACTAGATGATTTGAGGAAAGTTTCCCAATTCCATTATTCTTCTTTATACCTCTCTCACCCTTTTTACCAAATATCGGATAATTTCCTACTCTTCCTATAAATAGATCCGGTCCAGACTAACACTGACCCGAATCAAACTCGATCGACAACCTACAAGAACCAAACCGGAACTCAGACTTCCAATCGGATCTCGTACTACTTTCACCAAGGACTTACTTTCCTCAGCTTCTGTTCCGGTTTTGTTTAGCCTCTGTTGGCACTTCAGACGGATCTGCCGCTTATTTTTAGAGAGGTAGGTACTCCTTTTTTTCCGGTCTTTATAGTGATGGAAAGTTCACTAAGCTAATCTATCCTCCTATTCTAACAGGATCCGGTTTGATCTTTCACAGCAAACTAGAAGTAATCCCAGCCTGTAGGTCATACAAAGATCCCCCGTACAATCCTCACTTACTACAACGACCTTACTACCTTTTGTAATCCGTGCGAAACTAAGGTGGCTACAAGTGTGTCTACCCGTAGATTGTGCTGGTATGGGTAGACGCACTTGTGGCGAGTAAAACTTTCGTCCGTTGCAGTGAACTTCACAAGACCGGAAGATTCCGGAGCACCAGAAGTCACTGTGAAAATAGAGGGATGCTCAATTCTGCATGTGCCTATCGATGGAGGATCCGGGGTCAACTTAATGTTAGAGGAGACGGCATTTGACTTAGGGTTCACCACTCTTGAAGCCACGGATCAAGTCCTTAGAATGGCGGATCAGTCTCGAGTGAATCCGGTCGGAAGGTTATCGGATGTACCAACCCGGATTGGGGGGATAGAGTATCTGTTGAACTACGTGATTATCCGAGTTAACAAAGGAAGGCCATTTCCAATGTTGCTCGGAAGACCTTGGCTATATTCGGCCCGGGTACTCGTAGATTGGGGAGCCAGGGAGTTGGTGGTAGGGAAACCTCCCATCCGTATTCCTTGGGCTACGGAGAAACATTTGAGGGAGACCAGCGACTCGGAAGGATACACCACGGATTGGTCGGATCCGGAAGACTCAGCTCCTAGCTACTATGTGGACTCATTTGGAAATCAATCTGAGGCTAGCTATGGCTTCCCCAATGCCGTACTAGAGCATGTTCCGAACGAAACCGGGGATCCGGTTGGGGAAGACCGATCGCTGGGAGAATCAAGCGTTCCGCTTACAGCTGAGTGGATCGCCGGACAAATCCAAACCGGAAATCTTCCGGCCAATATCCTCGGAAAGGAAACGACAGAGTGAACAGGTTTAGATTCCGATCCGGAAGGAGTTCATCCGAAAAAGATCAAACCAGTCGTTTCGCCCACGGATTACGAGAAAGTGGAAATCGACCTTGGTAAGAGCTTTTACATCAATAGGCTGCTGCAAGGAAAGAAGAGATCCAGATACAGCCAGCTGCTGAAGGAGTATCTCAACATTTTCGCTTGGAGGCCGTCCGATTTGAAGGGGATTCCCCCTCATTTAGGAGAACACCACATCGACTTGACGGAAGGATCCATTCCGTTCCGTCAACGACAATACCGGCTCAACCCCAGGTACTCATTAATGGTGAAGGAGGAAATTAATCGGTTATTGGAAGCCGGATTCATATATCCGGTCAACAATTCCGAGTGGGTTTCCCCTATCGTAGTGGTCTCGAAAAAGGTGGGAACAGATGGCAAAGTCAAGATCCGGGTCTGTCAAGATTTCCGGAAGTTGAACGCAGCCACGAAGAAAGATTATTTTCCTCTTCCGTTCACCGATATCATTTTGGACCAAGTGGCCGGACACGAGTGCTACAGTTTCCTGGACGGATTTTCCAGTTACAATCAAGTCTTCATCCGGTGGTGCGATCAGTTGAAGACCACATTCACAACAGAATGGGGGACTTTTGCTTTTACACGGATGCCATTCGGATTGTGCAATGCACCTGGAACTTTCCAGCGTCTCATGATGGACATTTTCAGAGATTTTCTTCGACATTTTATTGAGGTATTTATTGATGACTTTGCGGTTTACAGTGACCGGAAAAGTCATTTGGAATGTTTACGGAAAACATTTGAAAGATGTCGAGAGACCAACCTAAAGTTGCATCCGGGCAAGTGTTTTTTCGGGATGAGTTCCGGAATACTACTCGGACATGTAGTGAGCAAATCCGGATTGCAGGCGGATATGGATAAAGTCAGGGCAGTGTTAACCCTACTGCCTCCGACTAACGTTAGAGAGATCCGTGGATTTCTTGGGTGTGTCGGATACTACCGCCGGTTTATTGACGGATATGCTAAAAGAGTGATTCCTCTTACAGAACTCCTTAAGAAGGATACGGAATTCGAGTGGACCGGAATCCAGCAGCAAGCCTTTGAAAACCTCAAAATCCAACTTGCTAAAGCTCTGATCCTCTGTGTTCCGGATTGGACGAAGGAGTTCCACGTCACCATCGATGCATCCGGTTGGTGTCTCGGATCTATTCTCTAGCAATTTGATGGAGCGAAGCGCGAGAATCCGATTTACTACGCAAGTAGACAAATGAGTATGGCGGAGCAGAATTACACCACCACAGAACAGGAGGCGTTGGCTGTGGTGTACTCTTGTAAAAAGTTCCGACACTACCTTTTGGGTTACAAGGTAATTTTTCACACAGACCATGATTCTTTAAAATACCTTGTAAACAAACCGGATTTGTCAGGCCGGATTGCTAGATGGATTTTGCTATTATAGGAATTTAACTACGAAGTGGTAATTAAACCCGGAAAGGAAAATTCAAACGCGGATTACCTTTCCAGGCAAAAGGGACCGGAATCCGTAGCAGATATATCTGCTGGGTTTCCGGATGAGTTTCCGGAAACTTTCTCGTCAGATGTCTTTTACCTCAATAGTGAGTCTGTATCAGAATATCAGGATATCATAGATTACTTAGTGGAATCTAGATATCCGGATCAGATGAGCCGAGAGGAAAAAGAGATCTTTCAGAGAAAAGTGGCTCCTTACACCTTGATTAGAGGAGTTCTCTTTAAGCTAGGACCGGATGACGTGCTCCGGAGATGCCTAGAACTTCCGGAACGGAAGAAGGTAATCCAAGCGCTTCATTCCAGAAGTTCAAGAGGACATTTCGCGTTTGTCAATACTATCAACCGGATCCGTACAGCCGGATATTGGTAGCCAGGCTTGCACCGCGATGTGAGAAGTTATGTGCGGAGTTGTGATTAATGTCAACGGACCGGAGCACCATCCTTCTGGAACCATTGGCCACTCACCCCAATCATTCCTTTAGCACCTTTTGAGAAATGGGGGATAGACTTTATCGGACCTATCTTTCCAGTCAGTGCACGGAAGAAGAGATACATTATCCTGGCCACGGATTACGCGACCAAATGGGTGGAAGCCAAGGCAACTAGGAAGAACGATGCGGAAACTTCAGCGAACTTTTTGTTTGAAGAAGTCCTCATGCGGTTTGGGCACCCGTTGGAGTTAGTTAGTGACTGGGGCACTCATTTTCTCAATGATGTCATCCTCGACCTAACAAGCAAGTATCTTATCAAACACTGGAAGACCACTCCTTACAACCCGAAGGCGAACGGATTGACAGAGCGAGCGAACGGTATCGTTGGTAAGATCCTGAACAAAATGGTTTCCGCTCACAAGACGAATTGGGACCGGAAACTGCCTTCGGCGGTCCATGCATACAACAGTACGGAGAAGACCATGACTGGAAAGACACCATACTTCTTGGTCTTTGGACAAGAAGCAATGCATGGAGTGGAATTAGAAGTGGAAACATTCCGAGTAATGGCAGCTCGGAATGCCGAGTCAAGAATGGAAACACTTCCACGACTCATTGCCATTGAAGAACAGGAGGAAATCCGAGATGCAGCACTGGAGAAGACCTTGGGTGTTCAAGAGAAGCGGAAGGAAATCTACGACCGGAAACTTCCGGCTGACCACGGAATTCGAGAGGGAGGATTGGTCCTTCTATACGACAACCGCCACAAGGATTTTCCAAGTAAATTGCATACAAGATGGATGGGACCATTCCGAGTTAATTAAGTTTTTCAGAATGGCTCCTTGCAACTGGAAACATTGCAGGGCCAGTGGCTTGATACTCGGGTGAACGGATCAAGAGTAAAGAAGTACAATGATGCTACTTCTTCCGATGACGAGGAATGATGTTCGCGGGGACGCTCACAGATGAGGAAGGGGTAATGTGACAACTCATATTTTTTATTTTCTTCGTTTACCGTTTTAAGTGGAATGGAAATTAGAAAATAGGTATCCGGATCCATCTAAAAGGAGAGAGATAAATCAAAAATAGTCACAAGAGGACCTTACGGAACTAATCTAGTTTTAGGTAGAAGTGGATCGAATTAGATTTTCAACCGGAATGGATTTTTAACCGGATTCTCCTTGACCGGATTGGAGAGAACCGGATGTCAAGAACCGGACCGGATATCCGACCGGTCATAATGACTAGTCCAGGGCATCAGGACTATATAAAGCCTGACCCTGTCCATTTTCAGGTCTCTAGCTTTCACGTGTTGTCGTTTCCTGTCTTAACACCTGAAGCTTTTCCGTTTACGGCGACGAGGAGGGAGAGTACAAGAGGGCCCGGTAGTGAGTGAGAGGTGTGAGACGGAGAGATCGCCTCCGAGCGCGAGTGGGTGAGACTTGAGCGCGAGCGAATACGGAACAGTGAGAGACTGAGAGTGTGAGCGCGCAAGGAGGTTGGTTTGCAGGTGGAGCGGAAGACCAAAGTGTGAGCGCTCCCTTGTTAGGTCAGTAGAGAGTGAAACTGAGTAGAGCCGCCTTCATGCCGCGGCTGAACCGGAAGAGACCAGGCTCTAACACCCCGCCCCTGAGTGAAGTAAAGCTGAGGAAAGTGGTTCCGGTCATGCCGACCAAGGAACCGGAACAGGGAGAACTCAGGGAGGACTTAGCGTCCATAGGTTGTCAGGGATTAGCCTTGAAACCTTGGGGTTTCAAAGATGAGAGAATGATTAGGGAGATCCTGAGTGGCGTATCGAACCAATTCAATAACACCCTGAGAGGGAATCCGGTCCAGTGGACCGAGGATTTGTGGCGAGACGTATACGAATTTCGGAGGGAGGACTCGGGCTTGCCAACCGGAAGGATGATTTCATCCAAGGCAAGTTCAGAAGTGTCGTGAATCCGAAGGATGGCTACGTGGTAGAGGACTGTATCGATGACCGGGAGCGTCGCCTGCTGCAGTTCCTTGTTCCAGTTTTGCATCCGGAAAAGCCTACCAGGGTGACCATCACCCTGGGTAACACAATCTTCGAAACGCTGAGCGGAAACCGGAGAGTAGACTAGGGCCGGATCTTTTTTGATCTGGTGTCCCAGCTTACTACAAGAGTGGGGAGAAGTAGAGCTACCCCACTGTGTCTTTACGTGTACCACCTCTACCAACAACAGGAGCTGTTGACGGAAGTGGAGCTGAAGGTTTGGAAGGCCCAGGAGCGGACCATGAAGTATGGTGAATCCGAGTCCGACTAAGAAGCGAATTCCGGAAACGAAACCGAGGAGGAGGAGGAAGAAGAAGAAGAGGAAGAGGAAGAGGAAGAGCCGCCGTTCACCTCCAAAAGGCAGAAGACCACGCCGACTCGGAATCGAAGAACGCCTCCAATCCAACCCCGGCCACTCAAAGAGGAGGCTCCAACCGGACCGGACATGCCATCCGGATCGGGAACCGGAGATTCGTTTGACGAGTTGGTTGGGATACTCTGCGGAATCCGGGCGGATTGGGAAATCAAGAAGCGGACGATCGGGGAGATTGCGGAATTGATTGGAGCGGATCCGGACAATCAACTACCACTCCGGGTAGCTGAGAGTGTCATCAATCCGGATGAGCTCCGGAAGATGAAGGCGGAAAGCAAGCGGCAGCATGATGAGGTTGACACCCTCAAAGCCGAGCTTTTCGCCTTGCTCGAGAATGCCACCGCGACAAGGGAGATGGCGGAGGAAATGAAGAAGCTGGCCGCGGAGGTGAAGGATGTGCTCGGAGGACCCGGAGCCATGATCACCAAGGCGTGCCTGTTCGAAGAAGAGGTGCACAAGGAAAAGAAGATATCCGGAACAAGAATGGTGCACATCCTCACCGATTTTGAGGAGCAGATGGAGAAGCTCCTATCCAAGGCACGGGAGTCAGCGGACCGGATCGTGGAGAGCAGCCAGAAGCTGACAGAGATTCCGGTCCGGCTCTCTGAACTTTGACTTCCGGACTTGTTTCCAGAAGAGGCAGCTCAGGAACTGGGGAAGGACAAGACGCCCCAATCCAACAGGGCACATAAGAAGACGCCCTCGACCGGACCGCAGCCGATCGACTTAGACTCCCCGGAAACTGATGAAGATCGCCCGGCTCCACCTCCGGATGGGGAACGGAACCGGAATCTAACTGAAGTGTTCGAGCAGTTGGAGAGACCTAACGAAAGTCCTACCATCGGATCTCGAGTATACGAGGCAGAATAGGAAGTGTTGTAGAAATAGGAGTTATAAAGTAGGAACCGGATTTATAGAGTATGAACCGGAATAGAATCCGGTTAGGATAAGGTAGGACCGGATTGTCAGCGCCTTCAAAGGCGGAAATCATGTATTCACTTTTTGCTTTTTGTATATAAAACAGTCTCTGAGCTGGAGACTGGGGGAGTTCTTTTGGCATTTCTTTGTGTACTTTCCATTGATTCGGCTTTGTGTGTTTTTCCCAAGTATTGGCAGGAGTACACGGAGTGGGAGTAAGGGGGTATGTACGGAGGTGTTGGCAGAGTTCTCCCTTTGATGTGTGTTTCCAGTTCCAAGTACATGTGAGTAGGTTATAAAGAATTAGGAGTGGATTCCAGATCCTCAGCATCTACAGAAGTTTTACATTCCAGGTGAGAAAGCCGTTGATTAGGCTAGGCGGATAGGGAGGGATTCCTTAGTTGCGCTAGAACTCCTGGGTGGAAAATCCGGTTGAGTATCCTGACTCTTGTGAGGTCTTGCCACTATCGTTGGTAAACGGAAGAGCTTGGTAGAGGTTGGAACGGACGGATGCACTTGTAGCCACCTAACTTCGTACAGAATGGATTCAGCATCAAAGTCATTGTAGTATGAGAGAGTCATACGGGAGGTCTTTGTGTGACCTGTGATCCGGATTGCTGTGAAGGACCAAACCGGATTCGAGTTAGTTAGGGGATTAGCGGATAGGAGAGTAGGTCTTCAGCCACTATAAGTCACGGAAGGAGTGGTGGGCCTACCACTTTCAAAAGCAAGCGGCGAACCCTCTGATGGTAAAACAAAGGCAAAACTAAACCGGGTTTAGGAAGGGTGGACCGGAACAGATCCGCTCAGGAGGACACTTAGGACCGGAAATTGCAAGATCCGGAATCGGAAAGTTAGTCAATAAACCGGAAAACTAGTGAAACCGGAATTAGTATAAAAGCTGGTCGTAGTCTTCCGGTGGGTTTTTTTTTGGATGTTCCGGTTTCAGAGGTAGAACCGGAAGTTATAATTTAAGGGTTAATTGGGTTTAGCTCCTTGTTAGGGTTAGCTACTTCACAAGATCTCTTGGGTTTGATTTGTAGGGTCATTTTGTTATGCTCTAGAGTGATTTTTGTGAGTATAATAGGGAAATTGCTTACTCTGTGCTGCGACATGTGGGAGCACGGAAATCCAGTCTTTAGGTTTAGAAGGGAAATAAGGGGAATAAAGCTTTTTACTTCCTGTTTTTTTTGTTTTTCTTTAGAAAAGTAGACCGTAAGTAGTTAAGGAACCGGATACCAAAATAGGGTTACTTTAGAATAGATAATAGTGTTAACAGAAGTAACCGGAAACCGGAAAACGAAAGTCCGGAAACGACATAGATAGGTCAGGAGTAGGTCAAACTGATTTTCATTAGAAACCGGAAACTGGAAGAAAATAGAAGACCGGAGACCGGAAACGGAAGAAGGCAATCCGGGTGTAACGAATGCCTACCTAGTTCTAGACCATACTTGAGAGCGGGTCTATTTTAAGGAAAACGGTCACCTGTAACGGCCCGGATGAGTGCAGCCCTAGAAATAGGAGGGGCAGATGGCTCAGACCTCCTTTTGCGGGGAAGCTACCTTGAGAAGAGATTGGTGAGGAGCATTCGGGGTGTACTTATATGTCAGCCAAAAAGAAGAAGTTACGAGCTCAATTTACGGACTGGATTAAGGACAGACGGGTCTTGAGAGGAGAATTCACTTAGAAGTTCACGTATGAGTGTGGAGTTAGGAGTGTACTGGTGAGGTGACTTTTGAGAAGGGACCGGAAACGGAAACGGAACTCGCACCAGTACCCCTTCCGGTCACCGAAGAAGAAGTAAAGGCGAAGGACAAGATGGAGGATGTGCCGAGCTCTTCCATCCGGTCAGAGCCTAAAGGAGAAATGACTTCCCTACTGGGGGAAGTAACAGACGTTGCTCTTAATGCAGCGCGAGCAGTAGAAGCTGCTGAGGAAGAGAAGACCGAAGAAGTGGAGACAACAAGCAAGGCGAGAGAACCATTGGAGGAGGTGAAGGCTGCAGCTGAAGAGAAGACGAGATCTGGACCGGAACCGTCCGAGAAGAAGAACGTGCCCAAACTAGGGCTGAGCACCAAGTTTATCAACCTAAGTGAGTTATCTCCAGTCTCTCCAACTCCTCCTACAAAGACACAAAAGGTGTTTCCTTCCACCCTACTCAACTTAGCTTTAGGAAGCGAAACTGGGTCAATGGAGGAAAGGAAGACCGGATCATAAGGGCAAGGATCTGGGAAGGGCAGAACGATTGAGGAATCCACTCCTCAGAGTACTAGGGCCAATGTTCCGCCCACACCAACCACGCAGAAGAAGAAGCCTCCAATTATGAAGAAGAGGACGATTCTAGAGGACGATGACGAGGAGGAAGAAGAAGAAGAAGAAGAAGAAGAAGAAGAAGAGGACGAGGATGAAGAATCCGGTATTGAGGAAGACTCGGAGCCGTATTCTGACTTGGATCAAGCATTGGTAGAGACTCGGGCAACCAAGGCTGCAGCATCCAAGAAGAAGAAGCTTGCCGCTCGGGATAAGGTACGCCAGGGACAGAAGACCGGAACCGGAAAGAAGCCGTCCACGAAGAAGTTAAGAACTTAGGAAGTTACTTAGGGTAAATTTCTAAGGATAGGGTGGTGAAAATCTAAAGTTTTGGGATAGTTTTACATAATTAGGAAGTTTACTTTTTGAGTGACACGGCCACTAGCAGTTGGAAAGTGACCGGGTCCGTAATTATAGGATCTGAGATCCACTTTTGGCGGAACTAGTGGGAGTTTGAGTGAAAGTCAACAGGGTTAGAAAATAGTAAGGGAATAAAACGTGTTGGGCCCTGATTGGCTGGAGCGTTACTTTTAGGTTAGGATTTTGAGGGAGTAGTTTAGTATCTAAATCCGGGACTTCTTTGGTCCCGGTGTGCATCTTTATCTTATTTTCTTATATTCATGAATACCTGGGAGTTCGCTCTTGGCGTGATTGAAACAAATCATAGTTGTGTGTACTTGACACTTGTCCGTGTTTTGGAAGTCCAGGCTGGAAAGTGAATGTAAGTGGATACAAGGTGTATCCGGATGCTGAGTTTATCCGGTCCAGTATTGGGTTAGTGTGTGGGGGCAGAGGCAGAAGGGATCTCTTGTGTGGACTAGGAATGGACTCGGAAGGAGTACGGATTGAGGACCACTCTCCGGAAAGAGTAAGGATTAGCATGCCTCCGCAGCGCTCGTTTCTCCTTATTGTCCCCGCTAGTTTAGACCGGATTTAGAACTAACTCAGTAGGCTGTTGTTGTAGCATTAGTTAGGAGGAATTAGACCGGCTTGCGTGACCTGCTGGACACGACTGCGTTTCCTTTCCAGTTGTGAGGATGGTCTGTTTTCTCATTTGTAGGATTTGAAAGTTTATTTTTGAAAGTTTGATCACATAGTGAAACTTCTGACACTTTAAAATCGGAGGGTAGGAGTTAAGCTTCCTTCCTAAATCCCAATTAAGCACATCCCTCATCAAGAGGTTAAAATCCACATGGTTACAAGTAGAGATCTAGACCGGATGTGAATACTAGAGGTTAAGGTTAGATCTGTGGAAACGCGGGTTCCGGTTACAGTCTGTAAAACGTAAATACATGTAACTACCAAAGGTATGTGAATAGAAGTGTTGGGAGAGTTATAGGGTAGTGTAAAGCTGTGGGGTAGTAAACTAACCAATTAGAGAGTCTGTGTGATAAACAAGTGGGTGTTAGACCAGAATCAATCCGGTCAGTGTTGTTAGATCGGGAAGATCCGGTCTATAGTTTATTAGTAATTGTTGGACCAGAGGGATCCGGTTGTATTTGTCCAAGGAAAGAAGGAGGCCAAGTGGAAGTTCCGGTCTATTGTTTTGCTTGGGGTTTTGTGTTTGTGTGTGTTTCGTGACCATTTTTCTACCATTTTCCGGTAATTGTGAATCTAGGAAATTCGATCTTTGTGGGAACGATACTTGAGTCACTTTAGGGCTTCTTTTAAGAAATATTGAGCCTTAGAGAAGGATTTTTGCTTTCCTGTGCTACGACACTAAGACATTCACCATCGTTTGAATGAATGCCGCCCAATCCATCCGCTTCTCTCCGCTCAGGGTTCCAAAGATTGCGTTTCCGAGCGTGGAAGTCACCCGGGTGGGTTTTTCCGGATGTAGAATCGGGACTAGGAATTCCAACAGTCGTCTGTGCCGCGCATTGACGCAGTCCTCGATTGTGTATCCGTCCTTGGGGTTAGCTGCTCCTCGGAACTTCCCACGCACGTAGTCTCCCTTCCGGCTGGCCTGTTCCGCGCCGCCTTCCTCCAAATCATAAACTTTCCTCCAAATCTCCCTGGTCCACATGGGCGGAGCTGGTCGGATAATGTTGTCGAATTGGTTAGGGGCTCCTTCGATGAGCTCCCTCACTATTGCCTCGTTCCAAAACCCCTAGGGTTTCCCCAGGAACCCTGCGCAACCCATGGCGGAGAGGTCCTCCATCAATTCGACTCTCTCTCGCTCACTACTGGGCTCTAAAGGAGCCACCTTCCTCACTCTAATTTCTATCCTCTGAGCGCTCGCCGGTACTTGATTTCGTCCGCGCTTTAACTGCGGCATTCGTCTCTCTTTTAGATCGCTACCTCTCTTCTCTCCTAGCCGCACGTCCCGTTTCCTCACACACACTCCTCTCTCAACTGAGTCGCTCAATGCACAAGTCTCGCGGTGCTCTCTTTCTCTCTCTCAATTTCAACTCCGCTCGCGCACTCAATTCTTCTCTAATCCCTACGCCCGTGTAAAGAAAACAAACGCGCTCACTCACAACTCTCAGACTTTGCACAATTCACATACAAACACACTCAATTTGCAGACACAAACTCAAAACACTGAGAGCGCGCCAAGTACGCTGGTGCTCTCAAGTGCAAATGATAGCCAAACCCTAATACAGTCTCTTTTATACCCCGAAAATCTAATCATTACTTTTTTTCGATTTTCCGGACGCGGATCCTCGATTCGTTCCTCCGGTTATGGGACTAGACCGGATTTGTTTTCGATATCCGTTCCGCTCCATAATCCGGTTCATTCAGGGCTTATATTTCTAGTCTTTCTAACTCTTGGCTTTTCTTTTCCCTTCCGTGCTAATCCGGGTCTACTTAATCCAGATTCCGTGTTACAAAACACGATAGAGAGAAAAATCAAAAAGTTAGGTTACGACAATCCTCAACTTGGATTAGCATTGGCAAGTGGAAAAAAAAATTTAGAGGTCGGAAGAAAACATATGGAGAAAGTGGGTTTGGGTCTAGATGTAGATGAAATGGAATATTAAAATCTTAAAAAATTAAAAAATTAATTTTGAAATGGGTATTGCACTGTGAGGGCCATCTCCTATCCTTGTTGTATAGAAGACCGCAAGCAGTGGAGAGCCTTCAAGCTCCAAATGGTGTAGGTAAAGTTCTAACCGTATTTCACATATCTATGTATGTGGAATGTTAAGTGACATCCATAAATTAAGCCTTTGGGTATATTTCAGTTAGTTTAGGAAGATATTCACATTTTTGCATTCAACTATGTGAACATGTACTTCCAATTATTTGGTATTCCCTCATGCATCTTTGTAGCTTGTCTATCATTATATAAATTTTTTGGTTTCCAATAAGAATTTGCATTGATACCCTTTGTAGTGTGTGTAAAATGTATGAGGACTAATTTGCCCGCAGAATTCTCTATGAATAATGTGAAAACATTTTGGATTTGCAACATGAACATCAATACGGCTATTTGGTGTTTATCAGTATTTGAATGCATTTGTTATTGTGTTGCAGGGTATATTTGTAGCTTTTATCAAGAACATTGGATTCCTTTTGATACACGACTTTGAAAACTTGCATCATACTCTGGAGGTATTTTTTGTAGTTGACCTTGCAATTTGTTTAGTATTTTGAAAATTTCACCTGTATATCTTATCTACAATTTTGATATATTTTGACATTTTTTGGAATTTCTTTTGTTAGATGTTGATAATTTTAAGTATACAAGTTGTGAGGTAGAGAAAGAAACACCCACTATTTATTTTAATATAGCATACAGGCTTGGGATTGTCCAATGGAATCCTACCAATTAAAAGGAGGTATTTGATTTTCTGTCTTTTATAAAGGAAGATTGTAGTCAAGGTATATCATTACAAGGGTCAGGTGGTGCTTGGCTTTCACAACTTGTAGCAAAAGGTTTCTTCAATGGATAAGAAGGTCCAGATGACCACAACAGAAATGGTAGTTTTGAGTGTTTTTTGACAAAAAAATGGCCTTGGGACTTTAGGGGTTGAAAAAAGAGGATGAAATTTGATTCTCCTCATCTATAATACTTCAAAAGCAATGATGTTTTTAAACCTAAAAAGGCCTTGAGCCTTGAGGAATTAAGGACTCTTGCAATCTATGTCACAAAATGGCTCCAAATTTGATTCTACACATCTATAATACTTCAAAAGCAATGATGTTTTTAAACCTAAAAAGACCTTGAGCCTTGAGGAATTAAGGACTATGGTTGATTTTGAGGGCAGGCAAGATATTTTCTAATTTTAAGCTAAATATGGAAAAATATCAAACCATCATGCATTCTAAAGATTTGACCATACCAATGGAATTGGCATAAATGCTTGGGTCTCCACAATAAATTTTGTGGTAATTTCCTTAAATCCTAATTTCAAATTTTTATATTTTTAGTCTAAATTTAGTTAGTTTTTTCAACCCCTAAACTACATGCTAACACATATTGTTGTAATTCTTGTCCCAATGCATTCAAATTCCAATTCCCCACATCCATTCATTTTTGTCTATATCCAAATTCATACTAAAACTTTGGCTATCAATGAAAAAGTGTCAAAATCAACCAAAAAGTGGTTGACCAATCCTTAAAAGGTTAAGGTAGGAGATTCGTAATTCGCTCATCTAAGGGCCACTTCACAATATGGCCAAAGGTCAAGAGGCCATCGATTTTCACCAATCAAATTGTAGGAAACCATACTTTTGGCCTCTTGAGCCTTCACACTAGGAGGCACAACCAAGAATCCATAACTCTTTAAATTATCTATATGGCAATCTATCACCTATAAGACCATGTACTTGATGGACTCTCGTCCATAGTTTGGATCGAGCAAAAATGGACCCATAAGCTCACTAACGAAATTTGAACCATTAGATTGGACTGTTTTGTAATAGTATTTAGGATGCTCCACCTTTGTTATTTATTCTTTGTTATTTGTCACCATTGGAGTTTGAACCCTAGTCTCCATCTTCATGAAAGAGAGTCTTTGCATTCAATGAACCTACTTCCCTCCTACTTCTCTTTTTGTTCTATTTAAACCTATTTTATTCCATTTAACATCATATTCAATATTTTGAGTGTTTTTTTAGTGAAATGGGTCATTTTCTAATGACTTGGGAATCTCTAGGAACACATTAGTGGAAATTAAAGAAGAATTTAAGGGTTCCAAACACATAAAACACAATGCAAAGACATCCAAAGCAAGTTTGCAAATGTAGGAGTTGAGAATGATTTTTGGAAATTGTGATTTGTCATATTATTAATAGAAAATGTTTTACCAAATACCAATGTACATGTATCAAATGAATACATTGCAAAATGAAATGCAATGGAAGCCTAGACCACCATTACACTCAAGTAGAAAAATGTCACGTCTTCACTACCTAAGTTAGACATTGCAAATAGATTGTTTGAGTGGACAATCACATGGTGATTGAAGAATGAAGTGCATGTTCAATTGTAACATGGTTCTATACATAAACATTATAGAAACAAGTCATCTAGACACCACCCTAGAACTCTCAGAAATTGCACTCCAAACATTGCAACTTCTAATATATCTTACAATATTTTTATAATATTAAGATTATATTGGTATTAACGACACATATTAAATAGGAGTTGCAAATTGGCTTGTAAGCCTCCACTGCGAGATCCTTAAGCAATGACTCGAAGTCCCTTCAAAGATTCCTATGTCCCCCTTCTTGCAGCGGTGGATCCTATTGATTTTGAACTCAAACAGACGAACTTGCAAAGCCAAACAAATCAACAACCCAAAATAACTCACACAACAAACCAAATTGGGCACTCAACTTGACAACCATACAGTTACAAGCAAAAATTCCATTTGGATAAAAACCCATTCAACTCACTAACTTGGATACCAACACCAACCAACAACCATGTGAACTCTCCAAATTGGACTGATTGGATTCATTCTCCAAAAATTAACTTAATTTTCATTCTTAAAACAATTGTTTAGTAGAAATAGGTACAAGATAGAAGAAAAATCTAAATTATTAATATCTCTAACTAAAAATGGAATTAAAATTCACAAATTCCAATGGTAAAAGCAAGATGATCCTCACTTAAACTACTATAGTAGAAAACTATCCTATTAGTTCAACATTCAGGTGAGTTCACCTTAACCCCTAAATGCCCAAGGCCTTTATTGAGCTTTTAGGAATTTGTTCTAATTAAACAAAAAGACAACATTTTGATGAGCTTTATCAATTTTTTTGGAAATATAATTGTACAAATTCAAATTAGACATGTTAGAGATCACTTGGGAAAAAAAACAATATTACCTATGGATTGAAAGATTATAATGCTTGATCATGAAGGTGTTAAAACTACAAAAGTGACTTGAAGTCTTTTGATTCTCTTTTCACATATCAAATTAAAAAAGTTGGTTACCAAAAAAATATGAGTTTAAAGGACCTAATATGCATAATCCCAATCAATTTATGGCTTCACAAAATCTACTGTACAACTTTTTAAATGAATTTTTAATGTCATGTGATTTTTTATTCAAATCTAGTGTATTTGATGCTCATTTCCAAGACTTAATAGATAATTAGAATAATTCATTTTCCATCTTACCACCACTTGGTAAGTTGAGGGAGATAATTATATATTGGACCGAATGTAGAGAAAATAGCACTAGAACACATCTACAAAACTAGCAAGGAAATGTTTTTTGATTCTAAACTACCGGATGATGGTGGGCATGGTACCAAGTTCAAAACATGGTGGTGACAGGTGGTTTACCTCGCGTGAAAGAAGCCCCTCTTCTTGACAAATCCTTGTAGTGTGTTCTTCAACACACTTGTTTCAAAATAAAAAAATAAAAAATAAAATTCAGTTCATCAACTCCAAGAGCTTTGTTTGCATTCATGTAACTGAGCGGTTCATTGAGGATATTTAAAATATATTGACTTCTTGCACCAATGTATGGGGAGTATCGTCATTTAGTTACAAGTTAGCCGGTTGAAATTAGGAATTGCTGAATTGGTTTGAAAATCTTTGGGAAAAATCCAACAATTTAAGAAGAAATTCATTAGAGAGAAAAATAGACAATAATTATTTATAAAAGGTGTAAACATCATTTCAAAGTATTAACTATAGTACTACATTGATTTGTCTTATTAGTAAGTGGGAAAAAATAAGGATCAAGTAGAAAATTAGTGTCACCTAAAAAATGTCACTACAAAATTTCATTTTAGTGAAGATTGGTACAATATGCCTTTATTGATTCATCCTACACTAATTCAAAATTATAGTGCAACTTTGGTAAATTAGTGTCACACTATAAGGACAAATCAATGTAGCTGTTGCCAAATGAACTGAAGATGACTTGCACTACAAAATTAATCTACAATGAAGAAAATGAAGCAAGGATTGCAGTTGGCTTCAACAAAAATTTGATGGTTGTACACCAAGCATGGGACCATGTCACTATAACAAAACATGGTAAAAAAGGCCGCGCACAGATGGTCATCATCGGTCTTTTAGCCACGTTTTTGCGCATGCGCGCGTAGTGGATTATTTCAGTTTTTTTCAATTTCCCACTGCTATTTTAAGAATTATGAAACGTGTTATATATCAACAGGGATTCTTGTACATTAAGGTGGAAGTTCCGCCCCATGTTATTAAGTAACATGCCCATTATCACAAAGAGAGTGTGTATTAGTAGTCCTGATGATTAAGACTTGGCAGAATGAGTTGGAAATGCGGACTAACACTGTGTGTGCTTGGCATGTACAGTGTTAGACAGTTTGTGATCAAATGATGCTGTAAGCTGGTTGTGGTAAACCTAGTGAGTTGTAAGAAGTTGTAAAGTGTCATTTGAATTGTAATAAGGAGAGTCAAGTTCCTATGCAGAGTTGCTTAAAGTTATTGAAGAATATAAAGAAAACCAGTGACTTATGAATTTGGAGATAGATTTTTATAAAACTAAAGAGATTGCATGGCAAGACCAAATCAAGAAGCTAGAAGTTGCAAGAATTAAATTTTAAGATATACATAGAGCAATTGAGTTTGTCCTAGGAGCAAAAAAAAGAGCTAAGTTCTAAACTTGCAGTGTGAAGAACTACAAAATGAAAAAAATAAAATAGAAGAAAATTACTGGCTTATAGAGACACAAATGAAAGAAATGCAAGATGAGATTCAGACCCTTAAAAATCAATTGGAGGAAGCCAAGAGTCAACCTAAAGTCCAAGAGCTAGAAAACATGAATATTAATCAAAAAATAAATAAGTTGTAGCAAACCATACGACTATTGGTGAATACCAATGATGAACTACATCAAGAATTAGATACTATAGTAGACTTGCTTGTTGAAGTCCAATCCCGAGTTTAGCAATGTATGTGGTAACACTAGAAAGATTTAACACTGACTTTTTTCTTATATCGAACATATAAATTGTAGTGCAATATATGCCTTAGTATACTCATTTTTGAAAAGAATTAAAAGTTATCAGAAGAACAATTTGATGATGCATGGGAAATGACAGCCAATTTTGATAATATGCAGAATCTCCTTTATGAGATGGTAGTATGAAGAGATCTCATTCTAACCAATTGGTCAGCCCTTTTCTACCTATTAGTGATCTAGGAGCAAGAGCATTGATATACTATGTAAACTTAAAGAAAGAACTGAGTCAACATCAAAGTAAAAATTTATTGGATATATCCAAGAGAAAAATTCGGATTGCAAATCAACATATTCAAATGAATTTAGATTTTTTAGTTCAAAGAGAAATCTAAGACTAGTGAAAATCAAAGTTAATCCATTTACAAGAGCATATGAAGAACTAGGGTGATATCATCTCTTTATTAACAGAGGCAACTAATCATGAAGCTTTTGTACAAAAGGGTGAGATGACTACTACTCATTATCTATACAACTTCTAGAGTTGTTATATCAGATTGTCCAAGATCTTGAATGCTCTTGAAAAAGGAAGTTTGCTAATTAATAATGTTAAATAAACATCTATGTTTGGAATATCAATTGCATCTTATTAACCAACACCTTGGATTACATTAAAGACCCTAGTTTAAGGTTCACTTTTTAACTATTAATTTTTGGAACAGTTTTATTACATGTATGATAATATAGGAAAAAAGAAAGATCAATTCCTTCTTAAAAAGCCCTAGAATGGCTTGCTAAAGACTATAAGTTATCAGTTACTAAACATGAACTATATGACAAAATATACCAGCATATATCTTTAGGATGGCAAAAAAACCCTCCAACAATAGTGGTAATTGATAATCACTTTTGTCCATGTAAAAGAAGATACAAACGGAATCCCAAAGCCACAATTGATTCTAGAGTATTGGGTAGCGCAGCATTGTGTACAAGAGCCTATGGATCTTTTTATGAGGTGCATATTACACACATAGATCCAATATGTTTTCGAGCAACAATCTTCTGTGATTTTTTGAGGATGATATGTGAGACTCATGGTATAATCGTCAATGTCAACCACTTTGATAAATTAAGCCCAGAATTCCATATTTTGATCAAAATCCAATATGAAAGCGCTCAATGGTTTTGAGTACTAGAGGTTATGGCCATTACTCATTTCTTTTGGGGAGCCCATTCGTCTATTATCAATCAAACAAATTGACACAAGCCCTTCACATGCTAGTTAGCAAGCTAGCGCACCAACAACCACTAGTAGAAAACGCAAAAATTTCTGTTGTTTCGGTGACGTTGTTTTGGTCACCGAACAACAGATTTCAGCTGAAATTTACAGAAATCTGTAAATTTCAGCTGAAATCTGTTGTTCGGTGACCAAAACAACGTCACCGAAACAACAGAAATTTTTGCGTTTTCTACTAGTGAACCCGAAGTTGCTAAAGGAAGATCCAAATATTGAGAAGGCAACAACTAGAGCACATGCGAAGCGGATTCGAGAACAAGACCAAGGTGGAAACAAAAAGACCTAAGTACTATTGATGGGGACATCAATAGGCTAAAGTAGGGGGCTATGTAGAGAAAACTTTTCAAAAAAATAGTAGATTTAAGGAAAAAGAGCCTATTAGGGACCCTTTATTAGAAAAAATAGGAATAAAGTTAATAATTAAAAATAAAAATAAAAATGGGATGAATGAGGTGTGACTTTAGGTCACACCTTTTCAAATAAGGCGTGACTGATCACCAACACTATTATAAATTTTGTTTTCTTAAAAATTGTTTTTAGTTGTATGTAGCATCTATAACTCAATTGTAAGTTTTTTTAATTTAAACATATATTATTTTATAATTGTGTTTGGATCCTTTGTAAATATTTTGGATTGTTGATTGTAGATTCAGGGCATTCTGTGTAAAATTTGAGAGAATTGTGTAAAGTCTGTTTGGAGCTACCTAGGTATACAAACCTAGATTTAAATTCCTTCTATGAGATTGGCGATTCTAAGTCTAAGGTATACAAAAGTGGTGAATGCTAGCCAAAAGTGATTAAAGGCGGAGATTGCGGGAATGATCTGTGAGAAGTTATTTCTAGAAGTTTGAGTGTACTTTGTTAATTTGAGAGACTATAAGCAATTAAAATTGAGAGGTTTAGGGATAATTTGTGTTGCCAAAAATTGGGAAGTGGTTGATTTGTAGTTGCGCTTTGTGTGGTAATTGGGCTTGGAAATTAAAGCTAGAGTGATTGGAAGAGGCAACCAACTTCCGATCAGTGAGGATTATGGAGAGAGGGCCGCGAGGAGTGAATGTAGTGACCTGCTTACAAATGGATCACAATCAAAATCTCGAAAGGAACTGCACCAAAATTCTTGACAATTTGTCTGGATTCAGTCAAATGTGGGTTTGAATTGCTACTATGAGTGATAAATTTTGATAAATCTCCGTAAGAATTGAAGAATCACTCCAAAATTTTCAATTTAGAAGTTTGGAGGAAGGAATAGCAACACCTCTATTAAATGTCAAAATTTCAAAGATTACTAAAATTCAATTGCCAGAGGGGTGATGAAGGATAAATCAATTAATTGAACAAGGATCATAATTGGTCAAATTTACAAAATTAGAAAAAAATTGAGATTAGGCATAGCGGATTCGACAGGAAGGTCGCAGCAATCGTGGCTTCAGAGTCACAGGAGCCTAGGGATGGAGAAATTAGGGATTTGAATCCAATAGGGGGGCTTGATTCCATAGTCTTGGGTTTTGGTGCGTGGTTATAAGCCATTCGCACAGTTATAGGGTACAATCCACGATTTGTCACTACAAAACATGGCTATAGGCCTAACCGCACAATCTTAGGCTTGATGGCATGGTTATAGGACTAGTTCTATGTGGCTTTAGGTCTTTTGCCCTTTGCTTTATAAAATTTGGGTGTACGGTTTTGGGATCATCGAGTTTGGATATAATTGTAATTTCGTTCCTATGTAGTGTTTGAATTAGCAGTGTTTATGGAATTGGACAATTTGACCTCAAAATATGGGAGAAAGCAAAAGAAGAAAGACAAAATTTGGGTATATAACCTACATTCACCATACTTTGCATTAACTAAGATAATTTTATCTACAATTGATGGACTTAAACATTTTGTATTAGGGTTGCTTATGGTGAGCACTTATCGGACAATTTGACCAATACACATAAAAAGGAATAGGTTGTTTCTGGTGAGCACTTATCGGACAATTTGACCAACACACATAAAAAGGAATAGGTTGCTTATGATGAGCACTTATCGGACAATTTGACCAACACACATAAAAAGGAATAGGTTGCTTATGGTGAGCACTTATTGGACAATTTGACCAACATACATAAAAAAGAATAATTAATGAATTATTTGTATTATTTTCAAAGTATTATCTTGGAATTGATTAAGTCCTAGATCATTCATTGCATAAGAAAATTTGACCAAACCTGAAGTTTTGACCAGACTATTTGACCACCTTGTAGAATCCTAAGTAGGACTAGAACTTCACACATCGTGTTTACATTAGTAAAGGATTGAGAACAAAATTCAAATCCTTGGAAATAAGAGTGTTTTTGGATTACAAGACTAAAACCAAGTATTTTCAAGATTTAAGTATTATTCTATTTGGAAAGTGACTTTAGTTACGTCAAGATGGTTATAAAAAAATCTTTTGAATTACCAATGTATATTATTTTATAATTTTTATTTTCTTTGAAATATATATCCCATGTGATTTTGAAACTACATCAATGTGTTAGTACTAAATCAACAAAAATAGGTTCCTTTACTACGCTAATCTTTAAAGGCCCAGGTAACCAAAGATTGGTGATGAATGAGTTTGAAAGAAAGTGTAGAAATAAAAGATGCACCTATTTGTCTTTAAGTTTGAATATTTTTGGTTGAGTACATTAGTTATAGGTCTCATCTTTCAAGGATTAACCTTCAAATGATGAGCTTATAACTACAAAATTGAAAATATTTTCTCATTTTGTGACTATTTTCTTTTGAGTTTCTTTATATATTTTTTAAAGATAAAATCACTTGTCTTCTATAAGTCATACAAGTTTCATTCTTTTTGTAAAATTTGAATATACCATGATTTTCTTGAGAAAGAGTGAAGAAAATTCATATCAAATATATAATTAGTACAAAAAATCTAAATAGATAATTACTTTTTTCCATCTCCAAGTTTGCCATCTAAAGCCCAAAGGCCATTATTTTGACTTCTAAACATTTAAAGGTTAAATACATGCTCTTCCAAGAATTAAACTATGATTAAAAGAGTTTAGTTCAATTTTTGCCTCCCTAACTATATCCTAATCATCCTTCATCAACTTGGATAATTTCACCTACCTTAATTGGACATTATAGAAGTCAAACCTTCTTTCAATGATATATATATATATATAGAGAGAGAGAGAGATAGATAGATAGATAGAAGTTGCATAAAATAGATGAAACTTGAGACATTTTATGCAACTTCAAGAGTGTTCATTCAAGGCAAATCTACTATAATTTAGTATAGATTATTTTATGTTTTCTACTTTGAGAATTTATAAAATCTTACCAAAACCTCAAAAAATTACAAAACCATTTAGGCTACGTTTCTTTTGAATTTATTAATAACCTCATCAAATTCTTGGGTCAATTTTTGAGATAGTTGAATTAATAAAAGCAATGCTTTTGGATGTTGTTACCTTACACTTTCTATCAACTCTTAGAAATAGGTCAACCCTTTAGGTCCTATGCAACCAAGAATTATTTTCTCAAAGTGAAAAACAAAATTAACTCATCCTATGCAACCAAAAATTGATTTCTTAAGGTGAAAAACAAAAATAACCCTTAATTTGAGAGGAATTGGAATTAGAAGCAAGGTAGAAAATAGAGATTATTAATAGTCATTTGATAGACATTAGGAAAAAATTGAATCCCAAAAGAGGCCGCTTCATAATGCAAAAGTTTGGGTGGGAAGAGCCTTCTCAACTCACTAATTGGGCCAAGAATTGCATGATTAGTTCAAAAATTCATCATCATTATCAAATCCATCTCCACCATCTTATAAATTTAGGTGGGAAGAGACTTCTCAACTCACTAATTGGGCAATAAATTTGATGAATTGCACAATAAATTTAAAAATTTATCATCATTACCCAATCCATCTCCATGATTTTATAAATCTCATGATGGTTCCATCATGAAGAATGGAGCACATGCCAAGTGGTGGTCCTAATGAGGATGTGGTCACCTTCATATTCATTCAATTAGTATAAAAATTAGGTTAATAACTCAAGGCCTCTTTGTAGGTTCAATTTTTTCCTAATGAAATCAAGGAATTAGAAGTGAATTAGAAAATAAATAAAGGTTACTAATTTATTTGATAGAAAATGATCTAGAAAATACAATTGTATGCAACAATCATGTGTGTTTATAAACAAGTATGTTTTATTAGTTTGTATTTAATATATGAAAAGAAGTGCAAAAGTTGTGTCTCTTTTGGAGAAGTGGCATTGTATATAACATTGAAGCAAACGGAGAGATGCACTACAAGAAAATGAATGTTTTATGACTGCAAAATATAATTGCAGTGAATCACAAAATCATAAAATATGACTCAAGTAGAAATCATTGTAGATGGTTGGGATATGACTAGGATGAGTCATGGCTGAGTCATTCACTTTCAGTCATATGACTGGTGAGTCATATTTGCAGTCATATGGATTTGGAAGTATACTAAACCATTTTTAAACGTATTTTGCCAACATGGCATATATATTGACCACCCTTGGAGGCTTAACTTTCTCATGAGCTGCCCGGGCAAAAAAAAAACAACTACATGGCATGTGACTGTGCCCAGTCATATTTTGGCTGACGTGGAATATGATTGTGGTAAGTCATATTTTGAGTGATATGCAATATGACTATAGAAAGTTATATTCTAAAGAATATGGAATATAACCATGGTGAGTCATATTTTAAGTGATATGGAGTATGATTGCGGTGAGTTATATTTCGAGTCATATTTTAAGTGATATGAAGTATATTTTAAAGAATATGGAATATAACTGTGGTGAGTTATATTTTGAATTATATTTTAAGTGATATGGAGTATAATTGCGGTGAGTCATATTTGGAGTCATATTTTAAGTGATATGGAGTATAACTGTTGTAAGTCATATCTTAAGTGATATGAAGTATAACTGTTATGAGTCATGTTTTGATTGATGCAGCATATGACTATCGTGAGTCATATTTTGGTTGATGAAGCATATGACTATCGTGAGTCATTTTTTTGTTCAAGTTAGTATTAAAAGATAGTAAGAAGTAAAAGCTAAGATATAACAAGAGGCAACAAAAACTAAAACTAAAAATCAATAAGAAGTAAAAATAAGACAAGTGAAGATGCAATAAAAAATTAGCAACAACTATAAAGCAACAACAAATTAACAACTATGAAACAACAACAAACTAACAACAAATAAGATGTAAAAAGCAACAATAGATTAGTAACAACTAAGAAACAACAACTAAAACTTCAATAATTAAACAACAACAACTAAAACACAACAATATAACAATTAGAACTTCAAAAAATAAAAGGAGGAAGAAACAAGAGTTAGAAAGAAACAACACAACAACCAAAGTACAACAACACAACAATTAGTACTTCAAAAAACAAAAGGAGGAAGAAACAAGAGTTAGAAAGAAACAACACAACAACCAAAGCACAACAACACAACAATTAGTACTTCAAAAAACAAAAAAGGAAGAAGAAACAAGAGTTAGAAAGAAACAACACAACAACCAAAGCACAACAACACAACAATTAGTACTTCAAAAAACAAAAAAGGAAGAAGAAACAAGAGTTAGAAAACAACAATACAACAACCAAAGCACAACAATACAACAATTAGTACTTCAAAAAACAAAAAAGGAAGAAGAAACAAGAATTAGAAAACAACAATACAACAACCAAAGCACAACAACACAACAATTAGAACTTCAAAAAATAAGAGAAGGAAGAAGAAACAAGAGTTAGAAAACAACAACTAAACAACAACAATACAACAATTAGAATTTCAAAAAACAAGAGGAGGAAGAAGAAATAAGAGTTAGAAAACAACAACTAAACAACAACAAAAATACAACACAACAATTAGAACTTCAAAAAACAAAAGGAAGAAGAAGAAATAAGAGTTGAAAAGCAAGAGGATGAAGCATATGAAGTGGTTGCTAGGGTTTTAAAACCCTAAAAACTGGCGGCTAGGGTTTAAAAACCCTAAAAAATGATGTCTAGGATTTCAAGATTCTCAAAAAATGACTACAATTTTATAATTTTGAGCAATAATTTATTTACATTTTTTGAAGTTGCCCAAATTTTTAGGGGGCTGCCCGGAAAAAAAACTTCAAAAACAATGTGAACTTATAAAAATGTGACTATAGAATATGACTGCATGTTGTTATATATGCAAAAATATGATTGACAAATATGATTGGTGTTCCCATAACACGTTCCTTACAGTTCCCTAAAAAATATTTTGCCGTTCTCCATGCATGTATACTATACACCCATGAAGTACAAAGGCAAAATATGACTGGCAGTCACATTTGCAATCATGTTTTTTTCCAACATTGTGGGATTCAAAAATATGACTGCAAGCAGTTGCCAGTCATCCTCAGTCATATTTTTGCGGTCATAAAACACTTAAATCCTAGTAGTGATGGTACAAATAGAAGGCACCTTCTTAAAAAAGGTCCCCACAAAAGAATATGGCATAATGACGCGAATTTCTTTCCGTTGTCGGGGTGAGAGGGGTTTGCTTCGGAAATACACGGAGTATCTGACTGCAACTAAGAATGACAAGATTAGAAAAAGGAGAAAGAAGTAAAGTGTCCTAAATCCAGTCTTGTTCTCAAAATACAAAACGATCTAAACTAACAACCCTATTTACACTCAAGACCCGAGGCATCTAGTAGTATCCAACGTCGATTAGGCTTACAAACCTCGTTGATATCTACACCCAGTCCAAAGTTTGAAATACAAACACTTCCAAGTAGTTTTGATGTTTACTTGGGTACCTGCAACTATCTACAGGGTAAGAACAACCTGCATCTGTATCACTACCAAACCTTATGATTTGCTAGTCATCACTCCAGCCTCACCACAAGGGGAAACTAGCACTGCCCACTTAGTGCATATTCAATAGTCTCGCCGGCCATTAACCCGACCTCACCACCACGGTACAACTAAAATTTGAAAGCGCCTATCCATGAATACAAAATGGAACAAAATCTGCCATGGGGGAAGGTACCAAGACAAAAACCAAAATATCCACACTGGATCCTCTTCCCCAAACAACACTTAAGCGAAAAAATAAAAGCAAATAAGATGCATCAAATGCATTCACCTGCAAATCTCACCCAAACTCTCCAAATAGAAAAGTATTAAACCTCTCTTTACTCAAAATCTCATATCTTTCTCAAAAATGCTTCAAATACTTCGAGAAATGAATCTTTAAAAAGCTAAAGAAGACTACTCTAATGCTTTCAAATTTCAAAGAGAAAGGTGAAAACTACAAGTTACGGTGGTCGCTTGAATCTTTGCCCTTCTTCAATTGGGTGGCAGCAGACCTCCTTCCACTCTCTCGCTTATAATTTTTCACTCACAACTCTAAATCAAACAAGAATAGTCTTTTTAGAAGCACAAGAACTTCAGAAGAAAAATTCTCAAAATTTCATTGCAAAACTTGAAGTACATCAAAAGTTATGACTCCTCGAAGTCATGGGTATCTTATTCTCCTTTCCTACACTGACACAAATATGACTAGGCAAAGGAAAGATGGGACCTACCTACCAAATAAACTTTAGAGTAGGGGGGGCAACCCATGTACAATCACCATGGGTCTCAAAACCTTCATTAGTCATAGGAAAGACTTTCTAGAAGGTTCATCTCACCTCCAAAGGTCCAAACTACCACCAAAGTTAAATTTTAGTAGGTAAATCTTATTCAAACTTCTATCCTTCGATTTTAGACATATGGATGAATTGTAAAATATGAAATGATCACTATATTAAAATAAAAGCCAAACAAAGGTAAAAATTGAAGTAAAAAAAGAACACTACTCCATTTGCAAGAACTTTAGAATGCGTCGGATAGTAGTAGCTACATAGTCTGCACGTTCGGCCTTTATTAAAGGATTCATTGGCCCTTTCAACCAATGTTGATGGTCAGAACTTCCTCTAATCGGCCTAACCATACAATAGTATTGTTCTTCATTAAGTCCTTCAAAATTGCTCTCGAAAGTCACATCTTGAGTGCCTGGTTCAATACAACCAACTTGAAGCAGAATCACCAAAGCACGAGCATCTCTTTGAAGATTGCCGTGCCAACGCTGCTCCACACGAGGTTGTTTCAACGGCCGAGAAGGTCCACCTTCCTCTCGTGGACGAATTTGCCGCGGTATTGGTTGGGTTGGTTGATCCGGCAGTTGAGATAAAGAAAGTTCCAATTCCGCTTTTGGTTGAGACTCGGGATCTTGCGACTCCATAAAAACCTTCCAGTTCGACATTTGAAAATCAAACTCTACAATGAATTACAAACTCTATAGGTTCAAGAAGACTAACTCGAATTGATGAAACTAATTCAAAGTTGAACTCTTTATATCATTCACTGTCAGTTACAAGCGTCATCTTGAAGTTACTGGAAGCATCATCAATACGTTTCTTCTCCCCGAATCATAAAATCTAATTATAATAATATATCGGTGTAAATTTATAATATGTACAAATTCACAACACGATACTGTATCCATATGTAAGTGTTGATCAATCACAAAAGAAGATATGAAAGAAGTACAACTCCTCTATAGTGTTGATCAATCACAAAAGATCAATTATGAATTCAAAAAGCACAACTTGTGTGTCAATTTTGTATCATTTTTCAATGCATGATTTTGTATATCAAATATTCCTTATTTATCTTTTATTTCTCTTTTAAAGCATGTATTTAGTACCTATAATTTAAACATGTATTCATGCCTATATCAAGTACTTCCTTAAAGCATGTATTCACACATAGAAGGTATATTTTTCTATGTTGATGGCTTTGTTGCTAATATTGCAAGCCTATATTTGCACAAGTCATATAGTTTGTATGAAATCCCAAATTCTCACAATTTAAATTTTCGAAGATAATGTTGGATGACATTTTTCAATTTGATAAGATTACTTTCTCAATAATCCCACATTGCTAAAGATTCTATATATTCTTGTTTTCACCAAAAGATCAAGTTTGGAAACCTAAAGGAATAAATGCCCTACCAAATTCATTTGAGTGTTTCAAAACTTAACCCAAGGCATTTTTTGAGCTTTAAGGAAATTTCTCTAAGTTGAACAAAAACTAACATTTTAATAAGTTGTATCAATTTTTTTTAATTGTAGCTGTACAAATTCAAACTAGCCATTATAGGAAAAGAAAACACGCATTAGTAGCACTTATAGTAGCACTTATGGTAGTAGCACTTATGGATTAATAGATTATCATGTTGATCATGAGGATATTAAAATAAAGGGCCTAATATGTATAACTCCAACCAATTTATGGTTTCTCAAAATCTACTCTACAATTTATAAAAAAAAAATTTAATGAATTTCTACTATGACTTTTTCTCCAAGATTGTATTTGAGACTCATTTCCAAGAGCCCTCTTTTTTTCTCCAAAATTTAGTGTCTTTGAGACTCATCTTCAAGAACCCTCATTTTTCCTCCAAAATTTAATATATTTGAGACTCATCTCCAGAGCTCTCAAACACTAGATTTTTTTCCTCCAAAATTTAGTATATTTGAGACTCATCTCCAGAGCTCTCAAACACTATCTAGTGTGTTTTCCAATGTACGGGGAAACAACACTATCTAGTGTGTATTCTAATGTACCTATCTAGTGTGTATTCCAATGTACGAGGAAACACTATCTAGTGTGTATTCCAATGTACGGAGAAACACTAGATAGCGTGTATTCCAATGGGGAAACACTAGATAGCAAACACTAGATAGCAAACACTAGATAGCAAACACTAGATAGCGTGTATTCCAATGTACAGGGAAACACTAGATAACGTGTATTCCAATGTGCTTGGAAACACGGGGAAACACTAGATAGCATGTATTCCAATGTACGGGGAAACACTAGATAGCGTGTATTCCAATGTACGGGGAAACACTAGATAGCGTGTATTCCAATGTACACACTAGATAGATAGCAAACACTAGATAGCGTGTATTCCAATGTACACACTAGATAGATAGCAAACACTAGATAGCGTGTATTCCAATGTACACACTAGATAGATAGCATTCCAATGTACACACTAGATGTTGTGTATTCCAATGTACGAGGAATACCAACATTTAAATGTACAAATACCAACATTTAGTTACAAAAGTTAGATCAACATTTAGTTAGCCACCACAAAAGTTTCAGCATTTAGTTAGCTAGTTGAAATCAAGAATTGCCGAATTGATTTCAAAATCTTCTTCGGAAAAACCCAATCATTTAAGAGGAAAATTATAGAATATTCTTTATTTTTTAAGGTTGCTGAATTGATTTCAAAATCTTCAAAAAAATAAAATCTTCAAAAAAACCCCTATCATTTAAGAAGAAACTCAAAGAATATTCTCTATTTTTTAAAGGCCTAACAAAATGTAGGAAAAGAAAATGTAGGATTTAGCTAGTTAAGCTAAAAATCCCTAGACTATGGTAGTGTATGTGAGACTCATTTCAAACACTACAAATTAAGTCAAGATTACAAGATTGCAATGGACACCCTTGCACAAAATCTTGAATAGAAAAATTATGATCAAACATTTTCAAAATTGGATTTTTATGCCAAAATTTTTATTCAAAAAGAATTTTTCAAAAATATAAACTACTAAAAATAGCAACTTGGTTAGGTTTTATTTAAATTTCAAAGTATTGTTGACACCAATTTAGGGTTAAGGTAGGTACATGACCTTAAACCACCATCTACATTGTATGTAGATCTCCAAAATCAGTTCTACCTTGTATGTAGATCTCCAAAATAAGTTCTACCGCCATCTACATTGTATGTAGATCTCCAAAATCAGTTCTGTACCTATGTGGAAAAAATACTTTCAGAACCAAACTTTGTTCCTTAATAACTTTTGCATATAGTATCCAAATGCCACGTTCTCTGGTGCGTTCTCTGGTGCGTTGGAACCTCCTTTCTCTTGCCAACAAGAGCATATGAAAATTTGACGAGTGTAATAATAGAAAATAGGCTCAGTAGCAAAAAGTGGCGGTTTTGGGTGTACCTACCTTAATGCGTTACCTCTTCGATTCACAATTCCAGATTGCTAAGCTGTGCTCTACGAAGTCCAGTACCAAGTTGCTGGTCCGAGATCATCCCTTAAATCATAGGGCTGATACTGAAAGACCAAACCCCGAAACAAACTAACAGGACTTCCAAGTACTCATGTAAGCTTCAGAGTAGACGCTTGAAAAAGGACTGATCAAAAGTCCAAGAACTTAACCCCGCATTTAGGAGCATAATATCAGGCAGTAGTGTCTACGAAAGCAACAAGACGACCGTCCAGATTCACAGACAATGTTTCGTGAAATTTGTTTCAATTAAAAAGAAAGATTATACCTCAAAAAAGCATACTAAAATTCTTCATACAACAACTGCTGTCAAAACAATGTCTACAAATTGACATCAGCTCCTTCTTCGGCATAACCCCAGAAGTCGTCATCGTCGTCTGCTGCATTAGAGGTTTCCTTCTTCTCACCAAACTTGTCCCCGAACCCACCTTCAGGTCGTGGTCCATTAAACCTGCGGTTGCTGCAGAAAAACTCATCCCACAATTCCTCAGTCTCAGACGCAAACGATATCAAGGACGCAAACGATATCAAGGAGCTCAAACCTATCCCGTGCACACCATGAGGGTGTCTTCACCAGAAAGTGCCCAAATGTCACTTCAATATCTTCAGGAGTCCTTGGATTTCCTATTTTTAGCTTGAGCACTTGGGGGTTCATTCAAACGATAATAGCTTTCCAATGTCCACAGTTCAAGCTACGATATCCATTCTCGCAATAAGAAAGCCAAGAGGATTAACCACTCTGTCTACGCTGTCTGCGGAACTTTAAGACCAATTCTAATTTACTACCAACGACATTATTCCAGGCAAAGAAATGTCGATTCCAGCGTCGCCTCCAAATACTCAGATGACATCATGCATGAGGAAATACAAAGGTAGTCGGCAAAAGAACATGCGCCTGCAAATTACAGACCCCTAAGGCATTTAAAATTGATCACACGAGATGACAACTACTCGAGCCACAATCAGTAAAGATAAGAGGAGCAACATTCCAGGGTTTAATGAACAATAACAATATTCAGAAGTAATGGAGACCTAGCCCCTAAGTCGAAATTGAGGTGGTTCCTTGCATACGAACCATATCTGAGTTGCAGAGACTAACAGATGAATGATCAGAGGTCTACATAAACGGATAGCAAAAGCAGAGAAAGGAAACGCAATTGTGTAATGAGATAGAGGATACTAAAACCGTTATCATCCTGATCCCATCTCCAATACTACCTCTGATACAACATAAACTCAACTATTCATACAATAGGTTAAACTTGTTAGCCAGTAGACTAAGCGTGACTTTGCTAAATATCTATAGTCACTCATCTTTGAATGGAAATGGGTTTGTCCACAGTGAATTGTAGCGATCTACAACCTTAACTTTGAAATTGCATAAGAAATTCCCACATAGAGAAAAAAATTGAATCTCAATAGATTTCGCTCTTGCACCCAAATATCTCTCCACGCTCTAAAAGTCTCCCCCAAACTACACATTTACATATGTTAAAATGATTAATGTGACGCAAATCGTATCCTCGAACTTAGGTTCAGACGGCAAAACCTATAATTCACTGTAGAATTACGAGGGGATTTAGTGAGATACCACATTCAGAATGAGACTAAGCCCAAAGACAGGGTGGTGACGACCAGCCCAAGACATGGGAGAGAATCAAGACAGAGACGAGAGCAAGACCTGATTTTCCTACGGCGAGCGTTTTGCTGTTTACGCTTCACGATATCCTGAGGCGTCTCGTGGAACCTTCTACGCCTGCACTCGGGAATCACTCCTGCTTGCATGACAGCTTTCCTGAACCTCCTCACCACGGAATCAGCTGGTTCATCCTCTCCAACGAAAACCTGAAACCCCATAGCATCAACACCAATACCAAATTTATAAAAATTGCCGCGAAATAGAAATGCTCAAATGCTCAGATTCTCAAACGTTCAAAACGTCTAATCCTCAAATGAAAAAACTGCACAATTACCTCGCTGCATCCCGAAATTTGCAATAATCCCAAGAAGAGTCCCCCCTACCTGTGCATTGTAACTGCCCTTGAAGAACATGACGTTGACGAACTCCATCCCCGGGTGCAGCACTGACATGGCAGAAGAAGACGGAGACTCCCCGGCGCTCAAAGACAAAGGTTGCGTTCCCTGCTGCTGCGGCAGCTTCACGAAATTGGCGCTCGAAGCGACCCCATTGCTACTTGATTCCGAAGCAGGAGTAGCAGAGCACCGTAAAGAAGAGGAAATTGGGAACGGCGTGAACACTGCAGAAGACATGGCCAGTGCTGGCTTCTCTCTTGGATTGCTAAAGAAATTATGTAAGCAGAACCTTGCAATTCGGGTTGTGATTGTGCGATGGTCAGGTCGCAGGGGGAAGCTTTGGAACTCGAGGAAGCAAGATAAGAGAGACGACGGAGAATGGATGAGAAAGGTATGGATGAATAACGAGTGAGGGTTCCATGGATGAATAATGTTTCTTGTGATTACTTAGGGTTGCATATTTCGCCTTGACTGGGGAGATTTTCCTAATTTTGAGCGATTAAGGTTTAACTCCTTAAGGAAGGACAATGAGGCCAAAAAGTAGTCTATGGATGAAGAATGACAATCTTCAAAATTTCGGAATTTCTTTTGGTTGTATCTCCCCAAGGCTCCCTTTTTCCTTCTTAGTTTTTCTCATGCAATCAAGGGACTTCTGACGGGTGAAAAAAAATAGGAGGAAACAAGGCAATCACAAGGAGAAAATCCACAAAAAAATATTCTGAAATTTTGGATGATTTACAAAATCTCTCTACACCCACCCAACAACACCACATTTTGAAAAAACCTAGAACTTACACTATTCACAGTGATTGGATGACCTCAAATGCAAGCAAACTTTTTAAAAACCCATGAGTTCAATCTTTACTCTGAAACAACAAGTGATTAAAAACAGCAAGTGGTCTGTTATTCATCAAAATGTACCTACTCACTTGCTCAGATTGAAGAAGCGATTTGAGAACATCTACTGAAAGAACTTTGACCCCTCTTAACTTTTATCAAAATGGTGCATTCTTTGAAGCTTAACAATGAAATGATCTCCTTTCATTACCCAACCAGACAATACGATAACTTGAATAGGCTCTAACAATAGAAACGGTGCAGACTGGAAAAAGTGGTGGTGGAAGGTGATTGTGCTCGATCAAATTGAATCTGAACGAGAACCAGAGAGTCTCCTGCAAAACGAGATGGTGAAGCTCGCGGCAGCTGGGGGCGTTTTGCAATTGCAACTGTCATGCTCTCGCAGACTCCTATTGAAACTTCATCTGTCCAGCTTGCAGTTAGTTGGTGAGCTTTGCGTGATATACTCGTCACCGAATTGAATCCCGAATCCCGAACTGAATGAGGCATTTGACGTTTCGGAAGTTAGATCCATGAGGCCAAAAAGTAGCCGATGGATGAAGAATGCGAAGCTTCAAAATTTCAGAATTTCTTTTCGTGGTATCTCCCCGAGGCTCCCTTGTTCCTTCTTAGTTTTTCTCATGCAATAAAGGGACTTTGACGCGTGAAAAAAACTAGGAAGAAACAAGGCAATCACAGGGCAAGACATCCACAAAAAGGGATTCTCAAAATTTGGATGATTTTCAAAATCTCACCGCCCCTACCACCACATTTTGAAAAAAACTAGAACTCACATTATCTATGGTGATGCGAGTGGATAACCTCAAATGCAGGCAAACTTTCAACACCAGGAAGTTCAATCTGTGCACTCGTTTTAAGTGGTGATTCCAGGAGCACACAATACCTAAACATGTATAAATGAGCAATAATGGAGCATTATTTTGAGATTCCCCTCTTATGCATTTTTTGAACACCATAAGAATAAACTATAAATTTTCAAACTGCTATGAATAGATGTACCCAAAACGACTCTCCACTCTCATGTATAGATAAAGTAGGTACACCCAAAACCGCCACTTTTTGCTATTGAGCCTATTTTCTATTATTAAACTGGTCAAATTTTCATATGTTCTTGTTGGCAAGTGAAAGGAGGTTCCAAAGCACCAGAGAACAATGCATTTGGATACTAGATGCATAAGTTATTAAGGAACAAAGTTTGGTTCTAAAAACGTTTCTTTCACATATTAGGTACAGAACTGATTTTGGAGATGTACATATAGTATAGATGGCGGTCTAAGGCTAGTGGCACATTTGGGTGTACTTCCCTTAGAGGGGACTAGAGGCAATACATTTTAGGCAAGGATCTGTTAACTGGTCGGGGGAGCCTGCAGTGCTGGACCCCTGTCCATGCCTTGGCACACGGCTCTGGGGAATGGAAACGGGTCTTTATATTGGTTGCTCGTCTGTCCCACTTCCCAGGGGCAGAATTCGAAGACAAAGCATTATGGGAATGCAAAAGGAACTCGACGTCATGCTAAGCTTAGTACAAGAATGCAGAGAGTCGAAAATGTCTAGGATCAAAATCTCAGTTCCATTCACAGATTTTCAACCAAAATCTTACAGCAAGCGAATCGCCAGACCGCTTTCCAAGCTCTCAAGAGAATCTGCACTTATAAAGAAGAGGAAAAAAAATACTCTTCTACCAGATACACAAATTACAAAGAAACCGAATTCCTACCCTCTCCCCTTCCACTCATCGTTTGCTATTCCCGAATCCCAATACTGTACAGAAGCCTCAGCACCCTGGGTTGGATCAATCGCACTACTTTCAGATCCCTTAGTTAGACACTTCTACAGCTTTGGATCAACCACATTCTCTTTTACGTCGTCAACTTCCTCCTCGACTGCCGACGACAGCTCCCCTGCCTCCGATTGTGCGGCCTCAGCAGTGTCCTCAAGCTTGGATTCCGATTCGGAGGCTTTCTCTTGTGCAGTGTCCTCGAGCTCGGCAGTCTTGGTCTGCACATTATCCCTCGCTTCATTGAATTTGCGCTGAGCTTCGTCAACAGCCTTCTCTAGGTTGGATCTTGATTCGGTTGCTATATCCTGAGCACCGTCCCTGAGGACATCAGATTTGGCTTGCAAGTTGCTCTTTGCTTCAGCGAACTGTTTTTGAGCTTGGTCAGTGGCTTCTTCTGCTTTCAATTTCGCTTCAGCGAACTGTTTTTGAGCTTGATCTGCGGTTACCTCAGCCCTCTGTCTAGCCTCCTCGGCTTTCTCCTGGGCCGTGACTTGAAACTCACCGAAGTTTTTCTGAAACTTAGCAACAAACTTTTCTGTCGTCTTCGATAATGCATCCCATCCCTTGGCGGCGAGTTCCGCAACCATGGACCCAGTTTCGCGTGCGTCCTCAACTGCCAAGCTGACTGCGCTCTGTCGCTTGTCAAGAGCTCCCTTGGCATCCTCCAAAACGGTCTGCGCATCCTCACCTATATCAGCCGCGCCCACTCCTGCATCGTCCAAATACTCTCGCCCCGCTTTCATACTCTTAGATGCGTTCCTGGAGAGCTCCTCGAGACCAGGCCGATTCGAATCTATCCCTTCCTTCAGATTCTTGGAAAAGGTCCGCTTCAATCCTTCAAATTGGTCACCAATTTTTCGAAAACTATCCGACCTATCCTCCTTGACCACCTGAAAATTTTCCATCTCTTTGTGAGATTCAAAAACATCATTATAGAGAAATAGTAACTTGGACAAACCGGAATCGCAGGACGATGGATATATAGATTCTTCTCCAATCAAGGAAATCAATTTTGTAGAGGTAAACTCCACTAACGTTACCAACCCAATCACAAGTGTTCTTTTAAAGTCGTCGACTAAACCCGCTCAAGCAAACTGTAATAAGAAACACCCAGGGTTTCTTCCATACCTGATCTTTGAAGAATGACCCCGAACTGCCATGCGACTCGCCAGACTCTTTCGTAAGTTCCCTGTCGCCGACCTCTGCAGCTTTGGATTCCAATGCTTCGGCAGTATCCTCTATACTTCGGCCATAAGTGTCCGCAAGGGGTGCGGCGTCTTTCTTCGCCAGAGCATCGACATCGTCAGTGGCATCCACTGCCATATCAGATGCAACGTCCACTACTCCCTCCCGAACATCGACCTCGTACGATGCAGCATCCAAAGCGTCCTCCGTCTTCGCATCGAACACGACAGGGTTCTGCCCAGTAGCAAGCTTCGTCGTGTCTTGAGCAACCTGCTCGCCAGACTCCACGGCCTTCTCCGACGCAAGCTCGCGGACGTCATCGCCCTCATTGCTCAAAGAAGCACGGACCAATGGACCAATGCCATCGTTCAGTCCCCGTCTGCCAGCGAGCTTCAGTGACAGCTTCTTGTTTGACAATCGTCCTCGCAGGTGGAGTCTGGAAATTGAAGATGTGGATGGCTCCCCTGCATTTCGTGTTCCGGCTACAGGTGCATTGTATAACACACGTGTTGTGTTGCAGCCCAATGTCGTCGCCATGTTAATCTCTCACACTTCTCAAACTACCCCCTCACCACGCGCACCACAAACAAAGTGTGAACTCACTTTTCGAAGTTTGAACACGCTAAAATAGTCTGTTCCGTTCCTCTGCAAAAGAAATTCACAGCATTAGCGACCACAACAACCACAAACTTCTAAAACCTCAGCTCAAATTCACACCACCGCTCCAATGCCTCAACTCACCAAGCATATTTGCTTTTTCACGAACCCAAACGTTCATGTCAAGCTACAAATGCAAGTCATTCGTGTAGCAATAAGAAAGAGTCACCATGATCAAACCGCTCTGTCAAGACTGTAAATGGATCTTGATGATCAATTCACTATTTCAACAATGACACAACAATGCAAAAAGGTCGTAGATGGCATTCAGCCTCAAAATACTCAGACTCGGAGGTTGGAGACCGCGATGCCAAGGCTAAAGATAAGCCGCAAATGTCGTCAGACACGAGACACAAAGGTAGTTTGCACAAAAACTTGCGACAGAGATTCACTAGTCCCCAGACATCTGAGATTGACATTGCAACCGCACAAGCTACCAACTACCTGAAGCACAACAGGGATAAATAATCCAGCGTATTCTAAAAAAAAATCAAATTTCAGACACCTAAGCCCTAAATCGTACTTGAGGTGGGCAGCTGCACAAGAACCATATCTGAATTCCAAACAACATTTAACTATCTGCATCATCGAGTCTCTCATGTAAACCATTAACGAATAGACAGAAAAGAAACGCTACAATTCTCTTACAATACCTTACCAGCCATTGCCACAAAGAGTAACATGGTTCTGAAGGCAATAACACCCTCGCACTCCAGAGTACCGAAAGAAACGGCAGAATCCTTCCTACTGTGACTAGAATCTAAGGCGGAGAACACAAAAGCAAGTAGTATACTTCACCTTAACACACTCCACGGTCCTAAACATGTAAAGACTCTTTGACATTCCCAGAGCAGAAAAAAAAACATACCGCGAACTTGCAAACCTAATAGAGAACGCAGGCAGCTTGAAACGAGAGAACAAAGGCTGGAAGCAGAGAACTAACTTACCCCCAATTGTGGAACTACTGCAAGAATTCCGAAGTGTCGGATACGGTAGTGAAGAGCCGCGGCGAGGACTGCTGCGCTAGGGGTTCGGAGAGGGGAGTTGGATGCTTCATGGCTTTGCCACGCGCCGCCATGCGAGCTTCTGCTAATCTCCACGCGGCAGGAGCGGAAGAAGATAGCTGCCACTTGGCGAATGAGCTGCGGACGGACGGAGTTTGGTCCCTGCGTTTCGACCGACGGTCGCCTGCGTTCTTCGTGCCGACCGGCGGACGGTTTCTGGAATGCTCTTAACATTTGATCACAGTTAATTTACGTTGTGGATGTTTGACCTCATGATTTCAGCTTTGGGTTTTAGAGGTTTGTTAGCAAGTTAGGTGCAATGTTATTCTTATATTTGGTGTATAAGAATAAGTGGGTGACAAACAAATGGAAAGGTGCAATAGATGTCCGATGGGTGACTGATGGCACCAGGTTGTTCTAATTGCACACCTAATTGTGACACTCTCCTAATTGTAACACCTATCTACAACTGTCCAAGATTTCCAATTGTTCATGAAATCTTAAATAGTTGTAGATAGGTGTTACAAAAAGGAGAGTTTTTGTCACTTTTAGGTGCACATATCTTGTTGTAGTGTGTTTATAGAGTTTTAGAAAATGATTTTGATGTTGCCTATAGACTTGCTCTAACATCAACTTGTAGTACACGAGTTAACATTATGTTATGCTATTTATACTAGCGGCAATGATGGGTTGAGTGTTGGATTATACACTATTGGAAACCATGATAATGACATCTGTAATCTAGGGTTTTGCTCAACTTCCCAAAACACAAGAAAGCACAAGTATAGAGGTTCTTACAAGGAAAGGTTTAGATAGTCTAACATTTATGTGACTAATGTCACTTTTCAAATAGAATTATACTTTAAATTTGAAATATACATGGTTTTAGACTTATAATACCCTAACACTTTTATTATCAGGGATTGAAATTTTGTTCTCAGTCCTTTACCAATGTATAAGACACAATGTATGAAGTCCTAGTCCTACCTTGTATGAAGTCCTAGTCCTACCTAAGATTCTACAAGGTGGGCAAATAGTTTGGGCAATAAGTCAGGTTGGGCAAATTGTCTTATGCAATGAATGTTCTAAGACCTAATCAATTTCAAGATAATACTTTGAAAATAGTACATATAATTCATTAATTTTTTTTATGAATATAGGTCAAATAGTCCAATAAAGGTTCACCATGAGCAAATCTAATGCAAAATGCCTAAGTTTGTCGATTCTAAGTCAAATAGTCTCAGTTAATGCAAAGTATGGTGAGTTTAGGTTTTATACTCAAATTTTGTCTTTCTCCTTAAGCTTTTCTTCAATGTTTTTAGGGCAAATAGTCACAACAAATAGTCCAAACTAATACTAGTTAATTCCCTAAATTTCACATACACAACATTGGAACTATTTATAATTTGTCCAAACTTAAAGAATCTAATACCAAACACTAAGATTTTATAAAATAATAGAAAAAGACCTATAGCCATGTAGAATCAGCCCTATCACCACACTAATTGGCCTATAATCGTGCACCGTGCCCTCTGATCGTGTGAGATGACCCTATGGCCACTGCCACATTCTATTGCCATAGGGTCAAAAACCTAATCTCTCTTTGCAGCAACGTCTAACTCAATTCCTGAATTGGATTTTGACTCTCAAATTCGATGATTGCAAAAGGAAAAAAAAGTAAGTGATCAATTCATTATACACAATGAAATCAATCAAATATATATATATATATATATATATATATATATATATATATATATATATATATATATATATTCATAGAATTAGATTGATCTATACGCAAGCAAAAAAAATTTGAAATTATTTTCTTTCTTCTCATTGCTCCCAACTTGAGCCCCAAATTTAATGATTCAATTACAATTTCTGAAATTTGAACAATTCCTCTTATGTTCTCTGATTTGCGCAATGAACCACCTTCACGCTAATATCTCAATACTCCGCAACTAAATTCAGTAATTTATTAAAATTTCAATTGTTGGAGAAGAAGGCCAAGGTTGTCACTCTTTCGCCAAACTCTAATTCTCAGTTGTGATGAATCTTTGTGTTTTACTTCACATTACAAAAGATTTAGTTGCCCCTTCCTAAGGACAACTCAATGGCTTTTGTCTGGATTCCAGTTTTGAAATCAGAGCCTCTTCCATTCTCTAACCCCTAAAGTCCCATTGTCCCTACAGAGGACAAAATGGATTTTGGGCAAGCTTCTATGATCTCAATTTTTACTAAATTTTTTTTGAAACTTTCTCATAAGATAGAAAAACTTAAGAGCTTTCTGAGAATATAATTTTTATTTCAATCGGTGTCAAGGAGCAAAAGTTATGCCACAATAACTTCAAAATGGAGGAGACCGGGCAGCAAAAAAAATCCATAAAAAATTGAAATAAAGTTTTTAATATTCTTTTTTCTTGTAGATTATATTTTTTGTAAATGGGAAGCTTTGATTCATTCCATTTGGATTAGAGATGTGAAAGTTATGGAGCTTCTTGTTTTGCGGGCAATCATAGCGACTTCTTGAAAGAAATTTTTTTTCTTTCACTTTGAATGCTAATATCTTTCAATCTATACGGTCAAAAATTATCACATGATTTAAGACAATTGTAGAACAAGATCCTACAGTTAGATTCTAAAAAATATTTTTTAAAATTTATTTTGTAGGTGATTATAGTAGAAGTGGTAGTTTTGAGTGGTTTTAACAGAAAAATGGCCATGGGACTTTAGGGGCTAAACTCGACTAGCCTTGGGATTTGCGAGGGGATTTGTTCACGGTTCTTTTGAAATTTGCAGTCGCAATGGCCAGTCACAGCGGTTCTCCATCCAAGATTGCAAATCTCAACACAAGCTCACCTGATTTGGCCAAAAAAATTTCTCTCCAATCTGTCTCGACCAATATTCATCTTCGGATTTCCACTTTCACACACCTTACACTTGGAATCACCAATCTCACAAAAGGAATTTAAATTTGGGTTTGACCAAATCTTATACAATTCTCTCAAATTTTACATAGAACGCCTCGAATCCACAAACATCAACCCAAAATACTCATATAGGATCCAGGCACAATTATAAAATAATATATATTAAATTTTTAAAAATTACAATTGAATTGTTGGTGCTATATACAATTGAAAAATAAATTTTAAAAAAATTCAAAATTTATAGGGAAGAAGGTGGGCAGTTAGACCCCTTTTAAAAAGGTGTGACATGGACACACCTCATTCATCCAAACTATTTATTTATTTATTTTTCATTCATTCTACTAGAATAATTCTATTTACACTAATAGGTATGTTTTTGACTTTAAAGCTAATTTTATTTCAACTTTTTCCTAATGAGGGGTCCCTAATAGGCTCCTTTTTTCTACCTAAACATACTCATTTTTCCTAAATTTTTTGTCTACAACATCCTATTGTGCTAATTTGAATTTAAGAATTTACATGCAATATAAAATACTATTGACACTTTTTGACTTGCATAATTAACAATCAAGTCTTATACAACTATTTCAATCAAGTGTATCAATTTTCACTTACAAAAAACCAAACTCCATTTTCAATTAGTTTTTTCATTTAATATTCACACTTTTATTTGATAATTGATTGAAAAGTATTGGTAATGAATTTTTAAAAATTGATTGTATGAAGATTTAGGAAGCATCCATACATACATATTTCATGTTAAAATAAAATTCATTAAAGATCAAAAGTATGATCTATGAAGAGTTCAATGTGAGGTGTCATATCACAAAATTTTGTAAAATAGATATCTTGTATTTTAATTTGATTTTGGCAAAGTAATTGTACCATCATGCTTGAAGGTACAAAATCAGTGATAATGAAAGGGTCAAATAGAAAAATCAAATTATAATTGTATTCTATATTGTGCAAGATGATTGGAATGACACAATAGAATGTTTGCATTTTAGGTGTCGGATACTTAACACAACGTACAACAACTTATAGTGGGCACATGTTACTATTGAATAGTGAAGGAATTCAATAAAACAGTAAAACATTCACCTAATATAATCCATTGCACATTGCACACAATTCAATATATAAATCATAGCCTTAATCTTCATTTTGATAACACTAATTTATCTTTTCAATGACTAGGTAGGTATAATAAAGGAGTCCTACACTCTTATTTAAAAATAACATTAGTTGTGAAATTAGAAATGTAAAGAAGTAATATTAGCAAATGACTTGTGAAGAAAAAGGCTCAAGAGCTTTTCGGAATTATGTTAGAATTAGAATTAGAATTTTTTCATTTAATATTCAAATTCTGAAGGGATCAAATTATAGGCTATAATACCTACCACTTCACTCCATGTCTTAATATATAACATATCTAATTAAAGTAAAAAATGATCACAAATATAGCAAGCATAATATAAATATATACAAACCTTAATTAAGAAAAAAAATAACTTCTAATTATCTATACTAGTGTAGCCCAGTGCCGTTGGTCCAATTATTATTATAATTTTATTATGCTTTTGTTTTTCATTTTTTGGTATTAATTTGTCTATAGTTTATTAAAAAAAACAATGAATATGTATGCTTAAGTGTTCAATACATGTGGCCCATGGTGAATTAGTAGTAGTAAAGGGGTGATTTCCACTTTGTGAAATTTATATTAAAACTTCTAAATATACAATATTCATTGTTTCTACTATAGGTCCAGAAGGAAGCACTTTCAATGGATGGATGTTATTCAAAAAAGTGCTACATACAATTGACCAAAAAAACATTGACCAAATATTATTTAGTACAAAATAAATTAATTATCTTAATAATATGTAAATAACAATGTATTACAATTCATATACTGAACCACAATTGAAGAATTATAAGGCTAAATATGAAATGTATATATTGAGGGACCCCAAGGGCCTTTCAAGGATTAATGGTGAAAAAGAGCTTAGTACAACAATATTCCTCTTTTAAAAAATTTGTAGTTCTTCTTGAAGATTAGAAAATTTACCCAGCAATTCTTGAATTTACTAAAAATAGTCTTTTTGCCTTTTACTTTGAATTTCTACCATCTATAGTCATGCAAATAATCATACTACTAAAATCATAACTCCCTCTATAATATCACAAATGCTACCATTAATACTAGGGGCTCATGCTTGCTATGCTATGCATTCATTGTATCACATATTAGTAAAATTTTGATATATTTGAATAGAATGCATGATAATGATTTCAATAAGTATTTAAAATAATTAATTCAAATATTTTGTGTAAATATTTTTAATCATGCATACATAGAAATCGTATTTTCACACAATGTGATATTATAGAAATAGAGTAGTAATTTGCAATCACTTTTGTAATATCACTTTTTACAAAGGGTGATATTATAGAAATAATATAGCGGTTGCAATTAAGGTGATATTAAAGAGGATCCATAGGATGATATTATACAGGTAGCAAATCCATTGCTTCTCTTGGCTTTACACTTCTTTGCACTTCTATGATTTTGTGTTTTTGTGAGCTTTGAATTAAATTGTTCATGAAGCTTTTGAAATTTACAAGTTTTTCCTTTAAATTCTTCTATTTAGATTGCCATTGTTTGTAACAATTGAGTCAAATTTCTAATGCATTCTAATGTATGTGTATCTTTTACCATATTCATCATTGCATATATTTCATTCATCATTTATTAAATTTCTATTGTTTATTTCAGTATATGCTTATTTATTAAAAAAATTATATGAAGATTTTAGTAATTTTTATTTGAGGATTTATTGAAATTCTTGCTCTACATTCTATCTAATACATAAAAATTCTAATGAAATTCTAATGGTGAATGTGTAGCATAGCAAGCACCAACCGCTAGTAATAATAATAAATTAGCAACAACTTTGGTATACATTATAGGTATTTTATGAACCCAAATCCAAGACAAAGAGCCCCAAAATTCTTTTGAAGGAAAAACAACAACTTTTGCCTTTATAAATTGTTTCACTAAGATTTTTGAAATTGCCTACAAAATTCTTACTCAGAAATGAGTAAGAGCATTCATTTGTCACTTGAGCTTTGCTTTGAGCTACCATGTGAATCAATAGCTGCAATACACAAATTAATTAGTGAATATGAAAATCAACACCTCTATGTAGAAAGACACAACATTTGCAATTTTTTTATGAAATTAAATATTATGTTGCAAAAGAAAAATTCACTCAACTTATCATTCATGATTCTAATGTTTTCATGAAATATTCTTAAGATTTAAGGAAGCAAGGGTTCAAATCAACCTTCTAACCATTAGAATTTGACCATGCATAACAATGTACTGAAAAGAGTGAACTCTTGTTCCTCCATTCCCTCCCTAAAATAATTGAGAGCTATTGATTTTTTTTTTTAAATCCTTCCCCCGCCCCCCAAAAAATTGAGAGTCATTGATTTTTTTTTAAATCCTTCCTCCGTTGATCTTGAAAAACAACTCTAGGTATGGATATGGTATATATATGGATATGATACAGATACAGTTTGTATTGATATAGATATAATGTAAGTATGGGATGGGACATGGATACAGTACAAATGCAAATATGGTACATAGGGGTATGAGATATGGATACATTACAAATATGATACAAATACGGTACATAGGGATATGGAATATAGATACAAGTAAGGGATATATCCCATATCAAATGCCACCTTGACCCCCACCTAAAAATTGCAAAGGGATGGGATTGGGGGTACCAAATTTTTTAAATTTAATTTAAATTAAACAATTCAATTTTTTTTTTCTATTCAAGAAGATGAAAAAAATTTAATTTAATTTTTTTCTTGAGCTCATTGTGACAATTTGTTAGAATGAGCTCAAAAGAGTCAATTACTGACTACATTTAGTTATTGTTTCACAATTCTAAACCTTCAAAAAAAATCAAGTAAAAAAAGATTATTTCAAGTTATTCTTCAAAATTTAAAATTCACCAATATAAATCAATCCTGTCTAGAAATTTGGAAGCTACTTACAAATATGAACTTCATTTGGATTGATGTTTCTCAAAATATTTTCAAGAACTTTTTGCAAATAAGAACAAAAGCATGATCAAAATATTATTTGAGAGCGTTGTGCAAATTAGAACAATGGCATGATCAAAATACTAAAACATACACTTGTTATGTAACATTCTATCATGTAGTACTTAAATGATTATTTATAACTTAAATGTCGCATTCAATATTAGAGTCAATATTTCATGCCAAATAATTAATTACAGCTCTTTGTTTGTGGCCACTTTATTCATATTAATCCTACATATTTTTATAAGTCCACTTAGTGTTTGGATCAAAGAAAAAAGACAAGCGCTTTGTAGGCGTGGGGAGATAGGTGTACAACAATCCATATGTGGGATATACAAATTAAAACTTGAAAGAGCTCAACCATGTCAAAATAATGCATTATTGATTTCACAAATAAACTTTCATAACTCTAATTTTCTACTAGATACTCTAAATCACAAAGTGATATAAAAACTATTATAGACTCAAAATCACAAACCTTTCGCATGATAGCATGTTCAAGTGCATCTTTTAAGTGAGGTACAATGGACACAATTGGTATGGATGCTCCGTTTAGATCCATTGATGACAAAGTTTTCTGCAAATATATTTGTTATTGTGACCCCAATAACAAAAGTTATTAGAAAATTCTTAATTAATTATCTCAATGTTCTAACCAACTTCCTTTTCAATTTTTATATACCAATTTATATTTGACAGTTGTTCCAAATTTGCTACATGTACAAATATAATAGTTTCAAATACAAATTGGCATATAAAAATTGATTTTTAATGCACAAAGGTCTATATTTTTAAGATAGCCACTAGTATAAAACCACACCACGATCTAAAATGTTCTTGTGTTAAATCAATGTTAGTTTTAAAGCTATAATTTTTTTTTTGATGCAATGTGCACTAACTTTAATAAATATTCAACAAAAATTAACTTCAAAAAATGGGACAAATTTTATCCAATGAGCATAAAAGATATAACTATACCAATGGAATCACTATTTATAGTAAATAGTTAGGGATTAAACCTTTCAATATATAATTTTATAAATATTTCAAGAGCAAAGTGCTTGCATATTGTAGAATAAATTTGAATTGTAAGTTTTTTCTTAAAGTTTACTTAATATAAAAATGATTATTGTGACCCTTCTTAAAAAATGAGACATTGCTATAGCTACAACAATACACATAGTGAAGAGTCAACAAACCTGTGAGTTTATAATATTGCTAAAGGCAACATGCAATGGATTTGGAATAGTACATGATAGATTAGCTTCATAGTTTGTGATTGTTATAATGAGAAGAAATTCATCAAAAATAAATCCTAAAGTTGCAATTCATAAAATATCATTAACTACCATAATATATGTAGGCTACACTTACAATATGACTTTAGAGAATTACCAATACATCTAAAGATTTAATAACCATTTATTTAGTAGATTTCATAGTCAAAACTCTCATTGTATTGTAATCATCTTGTTCATTTACAATGACAAAAATCAAATATAAGACCATTGAATATTTCATTTATTTCTTATCTACTCCATATATTCATCTATTCAATCAGAACAAATTCCAAATTGAAAAATATTATTCATTGTTATATTAAATTCAATAAATTGTGATTGAAACACAATAGTAAATAATCAATGCAAACTTACTTGATTCTTTGTTTCAACTTTTAAATCTTGTGTAGTAGTAGTTGGTAGTTGTATAGCATTAGGACATCTAAAATCCACATGTTCTTGGGTATGGATGTATAAAGCAGACTTTGCAAATTCATCACCTTTGTTTATTGTCTCATGCAAAGTATCATCATCTTCTTTTATTGTATTAAACAAAGTATTATCATCTTCTTTTATTGTCTCATGTAAAGTACCATCATCTTCTTTTGTTGTCTCATGCAAAGTATCATGTGGAATTTGGCAACAACAAAATAGAACTAAAAAGATAAATATAAGCACTTATAAACTTAAGTTGAGTATTAAAGGTATCATTTAAATATTAATAGTTTTGGCACTTTTTAATTAATATCTATGAACAAGATGCAAGTAAATCATAAAATTTAATCGTATGTTTTTAATAATATGATAGCAAGGAAATGAAATAAAAATACAATAGTGGTGTTATTTGGGTTGCTTGTGCCTTTAGATCATCAACATTGAAAATCCAATTGCTTACTCTTCTTTTGTATCCGATCTGTAAAAAAAAAATACAAAAAATATAATACAACAACTAGAAAAAGAGATACATCTAATAGATGGCAATACATTGGAATAAGATAGAAATCATTAGCAAAAAACTAGAGTTTGCTATTTCACAAACCTAGGACCTCTTATTTTTCTCATCAAAACTAATATTTTGTCATGCAAGTCGCACCATGTCCATATTCTACAAAAAGAAATCTAATAAATTTCAATTTCAAAACTATTGCATTTATAATTTTCAATTTTTATTAATACTTAAACCATTTATTGTCAAGTGTAAGCTTGATGAAACATGTAACTAATTCAAAAAGAATTAAGATCTATAGGTTTTTCAAATGAATATGAGGATAATTGTTTTATATGGTTCACTTTTAGTTTCTTATATTGCTCTCCTAGAGATGGAAGGCCATCAAAAATGTGTTGACGAATGTGTAGATATACAATTAGGCAGTAAAGTTTTAAATTTTTGAAATGCTTTGAGTGAATTTTTTGAGTCATTTTTGCTGATTTTGTGTGTATTCCTTGTATGTTGTGTGTATGTTTTCTAATTGGGAGTGTGTTATTTTGTGTCTATGATTGGATGAATTTTGGAATGTGGTGGAAAGTGAAAGAATAATTTACCAAGTCAGGTTATTGAGATGGCTGTCTAATTTTCCAAGTTGGATCTATGCATGAGTTAAAGATATTTACCAATTAGGTTGTGAGTCTAGTCGAGTGTGATGGCAAGGCAGGGCCAAGTCGGAGTTACAGGAACCAAGTTGGAAGTAGTTATTTTCGTCCTATTTGGAAGAGAGTGTGTGAGGTGTGAGTGTACAACCTGGCATGGGCAGTTATTTCCAAATAGGTGAAGTAGAAGTCTAGTTGGGATTGAATTAAAATCCAAGTTGGAATTGCGGTTTCCAAACAAGGGTGCAGTAGTTAGGAGAAGCGGTTGTTGCATTACCGATTTGGTTTGCTAACCGTTTTGGAATTTCCTATTTGGGTTTGTTTTTGTGTCATTTCTATTCACCCACTTGGAGAGAGCCAGTGCGAGTCCCAGCTTGGTGAAGCTGTGTATTTGTTTGTTTATGTGTGTGTGTCAAGCAGGTGCTTGAGTTTATGTTGCATGTGAATTTGTGATTGAGTCTTTGAAGTTTTAATGTGATGGAGAGAAATGGTGAATGCCTAACTGTGGAATTTGGAGTATTCCAAGTTGGAGAGATGTATGAGCAAATGGTGGACTGGCATAAATTTGGTTTATGAATTAAGTCCTAATCGGGTGGAGAATGATGAGATTAGAAGAGGATGCTGAAACCCAAATTGGATATTGATTGAATGAGAAGCTAGCTGGAAAAATTAGCTAGCAATTACATAAATTAAAAAATTAATTAAATATATATATATATATAAATTAAAAATAGCTTGTGAAGTCTGAGTGGTGGATAATAAGTGAGTTAAGTGCAAAACTTATTTGTAATGGTGATATGTCACCAATTAGAAAATTAATAAAAAAAAAATAAGAAGAGAAATTACACACCAATTTGTATAAATGTGTGTACCTGATGTGATGAAATTAAATTATGAAATGCAAGAGTGCAGAATTTGTAAGCCTCATTGGATTTGGTGTGTCGTTGTAATAATGTTTTTGGTGATAGAGTTCCAAATTGGATTAACTTATTAGCATAGAAAAATCCTACTTGATGCTCTCCCTTGGAATGAACTTATTATACTAATAGGGTAATTCCCCAATAGGTCATTATCCTTCTTCAACAGGATGTATTCAATTTTGCAAGCTTGCTTGAAAAATGAATGTTTAAGTAGCTTCTTTGTAGTTGGACGTTTGGTAGGGTCTTTAACTAAACACAATGCAATCATTTCTTTGAAAGACTGTGCAAAGTAAAAATACAATTGTTAGTTTTTGAACAACTTACAATCCTTAAAAGAAAAAACAAATCTCCACCCCAAAGACTTGACTATTGACAATCCTTCATAGACATGCAATGTACAACAATTGTAAATAATTATTGGTTCGTTTTTTACTTTAAAGAATTGAATTTTATCTCCATCCTCATTAAGTCTTGGAGGCGCATTTCTCATTGTCATAAGCATAATCTAAATCAATAATTCATGTTATAAGTTGCAAAAATAATAAATTTGAAAGAATAGTAATTATACTTGTAATTCTAGTTTCATCTATTTCTTTTCAACTTTGATCAAGAATATAAATGGTTTTGTAGATGTTACTTTTGTACGAGGGAAACTTGAAAATGGTAGATGACCATGGACAAGCTCTATGGCAGTAATTCCGAAGGACCATATATCAGTGCTACAAAAAGACAAAACCAAAAATAATTGTAATCAATCCATAACTATCAAGTTAGATTTTAGTCCACTCTTATATGAATGAAGGGCCCAATTTTTAATAAAGCTCTATTGCCAACATCACCTTTGCCATCCATACCTTAAATTTGTTTGTTTTGTTTTGTTTGTTTTGTTTTGTTTGTTTTGTTTATTACATTGAGATCTCCCGGACTGTGCATCCTCCGTTCGCATTCTTGGTATTATCGGGAAGCTTTTGGCAAGGAAGGGTGCATGAGCTTTGTTTTGTGGTGTTTGAACCTATGGTCTGAAAGTTATTGAATTTTGAAGTTTTTATGAACTAAAAAATTAGAAAATTACTTTTACTTTTGTTTTGACTATGGCAATGGCATAGGGCACACTTGTTTTTATTGAAGGATGAATATTTTGTAGATTTACAAATAACTGGAAATAAAAAGATTAAAAAATTGGTTGTTTGCTAGCTTCAATTTTAAAATTGATTTAAAATAGAAAGCTAAGATAGCTACAATGTAATACAATAATGACAAACTTACAAGCATGTTTGGCTAATCATATTCACTTATTAATTCTTAATACCAATAAACTTTAATAATATATTAAAAAAGTGTCCTAGTTGTGAAGATTATATGATTCACATATTTCACCTTTCTATATAAATATAATGTCTTTACTAATTATGAAAGGATGGATACTTTGGAAAATCACCATGGCTATAAATCTTCAAGCAAAGAAATGTTCACCTATAATTATAACCATGCATTTGCTCCATTACCTCTAGTGCCATCATAAACAAATATAAAATCCAAATTCAAAAGAATATCTAAATCATAATTTTCATTAAACTTGAAACAAATATGTACATCAAGCATGACAAAAATGATGCATGTAGCAACCTCTCATAATCTATACACCAAAAGTTGAAGGAATTTTTTAAAAATAAATCAAAATTCAAATAGTTGAATAAATCATAATATTGAGGCATATTTGAATAATAAAGCATAAATCATTCCTTATAATTATTACACAACAATGGAAAGTAAAATAATCAAACCAACAAGCAACAAGGAGTTTAACAAATATATTTTTTGATCATTGTTAATCTCTTGTTTCAAACATGCAAGCACTAACACCAAAGTTTGTTGGTTTAATAATCCCATTTCCTTCCACCAAGATATTTCCAACTTGCCATCAAATAAATGTCGTGTTATATACATAAATAACTAATGGATCATCTTAATTTGAATTCAAGAAGATGTAGCTCTTACTACGTTAAAGTAGCAATGTCCCTAAAAATGAATTATTTGAACAACCTCTTGACTAAGGACTACAATAGCCATCTATAAGCCTTTTCAATGATTAGTAGTAGTAGCAAGAAATTCAAAAAATATCTATATACAAGTAATTACTAACATATGTGATTCAAAATGCATGACAAAACATAAATCCTTATATGGAGCAATCATATTCTAAACAACAAGTTTTGAAATTTTATCAAATGTACCTTAACATCTCTATGAATGTAGCCATTTCCATGAAGGTATTCTAAGGCCTTCAATGCTTCTTTTAGGAATGTAGCAATAACTTGCTCATTAAATCCATTTGGAAAAGCTAACTTCATGATGTGAAGGCAAGAGCCCTTTGCCATGTAAGGCATTACAACCCAAAGTTTTTAAGTCACTAGCATAGGAGTCTTAATAATTAAAAATTATTGATTTCACAATTAATTCATTCTTGTAGTTTGTTCCTCACAGTCTTACAAATAATTGTAGGTAAGCAACACTTTAAGACAATAATGAATGTCAATCAAATATACAGACAAACAAAATGTCACCTCTCAATTATTTATTATCAATGACAATCTGCAAATGACTTGCCAAATTATTATAATATAATAAGTCAATTAAAAAAGATAATGATAATAACACATAATGAAAAAAATTCTTTTCATGATGTTAACAATTTAATAATTTCTTTAGAATTATTAAAAATTCTAATGAAGAGTATAAAAATCTTGGATTCTAACAAACAAAGGATTTTACCATGTATCTTAAATATGATTTTCAAACACACTAACTAAGGATTTAGCTGAAATTATAGCTACTAATGTTTATAGAAAATTTTAGACAACTTAGAACATTATGATTATAAGAACCTAAAATCTACATCACTTAGATGAGCTTAGCTTTAACATTTCAAGAGTAGAAATTGCTAAGAGTTTTGAACCAAGAACACAAAAAATTGTATCATGAAACATCCACTTGACCTTAGGGAGGTTTGAAATACTAGAAACATACATTTCCAAGGCAACAAATTAGAAGCATATCACAACTACAATACAACAAAACAATTACAAATGTGTTATTAGTAAAATGGCATATTGTTCTTTACTTCTCAATAGCCAATGCATAAGATTAAATTCAAAACTATAATTGATGATTATGCATACAAACATAACCTCTTGTAAAGTGTCACCTCATATTATATTTTTAAAATCAATTGTAGTCTTTACAAGATACATATAGAACTTAAAACTTGAAAGTGCACCTTGAATTCCAACCACAAAAGGAAGAAGTATAATTTTAAAAAAGACTAAAAAATAGAAGAATAAGAAAGACTACAACAATAATGATTAGAAACTCACCAAGTCATCCTTGCACTTTTCTATGGTAAACACATTGCAGAGTACACAGTGGCACTAATCCCATGCCCAATTTCTTCCAAAAGATAGTACTCCATTGCTGTAATAGGATAAATTTTTTGTTCTATCTGTTTTCCCTCCATCATGTCAAGTCCTTTGCTCTCTATTTAACCAAAGAAGTCTACTAAATTAAAAACTTCTAAAAAATGTTATATCAATGTTGCATAATAGATACAATTATATGCAATTAGTTCCACCATCACTCACAACCTTCTTAGTATATAGCAAAAGAAGTATTAGACATGCAAAAGTAGATGAATAAAACTAGAAGTAGTAGATGAATAAGATTAATGGTAGCACTCTTTAGCACTAATGGTAACCCTACTACCAAGGTTTGTACCAATTCTAAAAATGTATCCTATTGTTTCAAATTTTAATGTGATTTATTTCATTAATATTTTTCTCTTTCATTTTGAAAATTTTGGATGATGCAAATTCTTTGATATTCAATATCATGCATTCAATAAGTCAAAATTGTGTGAAACCTATGATGTGCACACTTTAAATGAAGGAGGTTATAATGAGAAATTGTTCTTAGTACATTGGTCATGACTATACATAAAATACATTAATTATATAAGTTATTCAGTCATTCAAATGTATATACATTCATCCAAATGTGGCAATATCAAATTTTCCTACTTAAAAAAATAATTGGGTGAATTGTGAGAATTTCATCTATTCAAGAATATACAATATTCTAGTATTTTTTTTCTAAGGTTGCTATTTAGTGAAAAATCACTACTAATAAAATCCTTGAGTTATACATTCATAAGCATTCATGTTTTGTTGTATTTATTGCTATATTTTTTGAATAAGTAGATTTGTTCTTTTCTTGGTTCTTTTTTGCTATAAGATAGTCAAATCTCTATGCTACATCAATTTATCTTTTTAGTGTGTGTGACTCTAATCTATTGGAGTCACACTATTTGTAATATCCATACTTTTAAATTTGACTGTTTGTTTGTTTTTTATGTTGAAATCTCCCAGACCGTGCATGTTTGCTCGTATTCTTGGTATCATCGGAAAGCTCTTAGCAAGGAGGGGTGCATAGGTTTTCTTTTGTGGTGTTTGAACCTACGGTGAGAAAGTTATTGAATTTTGAAGTTTTTATGAACTAAAATTTAGAAAATTACTTTTACTTTTGTTTTGACTATGGCAACAGCAGAGGACACACTAGTAATTAAACTATAACAAGATGCTATATTATTGTGGAACTAAATTTTAACCAAAAATTCATACAATAATATTTCACCTTGTAAAAGTCCAAATGGTATACATTTTAGACAAGTATCTAGATAGGATAATTCTTGTCATTTACAGTCAAAATTACACGTCTTAAGTTTATAAGTGTAATGAACTCTAATGAGACTTTGTAATAGGGGACTTGCAACTAATTGTGAATTATGTGCAAAACTATTTGATCTAGTATCTTCCTAAAATGAGAGCCCTTTCTATATGAGAGCCTACAATAGATATATCTACTAATACGTTAAAAATTCATAGTTTATCCATTTGTTGTCCCAAATTGACGCATGCAAAGAAAACCTCAAATCTCCTCAATTCCCAACAAGATCAACAAGAGGTAGGTTGGTAATTCTCGAATGCTCATTCAACCAATTTTAGATGCAATTACTTTAGTAAACCCCTAAAGACCAAACGGCGTTTTTTGGCAACATAGCGATTTTGGGTAACTTACTACGAATGGAAATTTCTTTTTTTTTCATTGAAATTTTCATACAACATGTGCCCAAGGAGTAGCTTTAAGGCCTAACAATTTTCATAACTTTTGACTACATGGTTAAAAAGTTATTGTATGATATGTAGTATTTTTTTTGGTTTAATGGGCAGTTCGGACAGTAAAAAAACTTATTTAAAAATCACTTTTTAAAAAAATAAAAATTTGAAATTGATTTCCTAGATTTATTTAAACATGAATATCTTTGAATCATTCCATTTTGATTAATGAGATGAAAGTTATGAGGAGTTTTAGTTGTGGGTAGTTTGAAGATAGCATTGGAATCTCTACTCTAAAATAAACTTTGAAGTCCATTATTTAACTCAAATTTCAATATTTTTGAAAAATAAAATAAAATATAGATTGTTTATTAAAACATTACAACTATTGGGATTGGCATTTTTCAATTTCATAAATAAATTGTTAACAATTTTGTATTTTGAATCATTTTCTACTTCTTTCTACTTTCTATTTTTTTTGTACAATTCCAAATGATTTGAAAATTTTCAAACATGTAGCCAACTTGCCTTGAAGAATGAATTTAAAGAGTAACCACCATTTTGGACATTTTTTCATAATGATTTGACCTCAAGAAGTGCAGCTGCCCAGTTTTTTGCAGGGACAAAAAAAGGATTTTTGTTACTTCAAACACTAATATCTTGCAATCTACACAGTGAAAATTTCTGAAAATTTTTCTACATATTCTCAAACCAAAGCAATGCACTTGTGAGACTCATGCACATGTGAGACTCTGAACAAAGCCAGTGTTTTCATTATGATTACTTTTGTTGCATCCACGCGTACATCTGAGCAGCAGCAGCAGCAGCAGCGCAGCACTTCATTCACAAGCTAGATTACCCTCAGTTTGAAAGAATTATCATACCTCAACTGGTGCAACAAATATCTATTCAGCCTGTTTGTATGCTCTTGTTTTAATTTAACGAACACCAATTCAAATCAGTCCCCACCTACCTGCGTTAGCATTTACTTTGAAAATACTTGTCAGCCTTATTATCCATTCACGCCAGCTTCCAAATGTAGATGTTGTCGTTCACAAGTCCAAACAAGGTGCCGTCTCTGGCGCAGTCCAGGGTCTGGAATTGGTGGAACTTAAGTCCTGTGCTGAGCTTGGCGATGCACATGTTCCCGTACCAGACCTGGATGGAGAAAGTCTCCTCCGTGGTCACCATGATCATCACCTCCGAGCGAGGCAAAATGGTGCGCACCCGCACGTGTTGCTGATGACGAACCCCTCCAAACGACGTAAAGTGGATTCTGATGCGTCATAAGATGCGAACAACTCTAGGTCATCCGAACAGTATTCTTCCAATAATTGCAAACCTCCTTGATTCCTAATATCAAAACAGACCTTTTCCAAGTGGTGGAAATATTTGAGAGCTTCAAGTCAAGGAACAGGTGCTCGGGAACATCTCAGGTCCAATAAAACGAATTTAGGACCATGGTGTCTTAATTTTCATAAACACGCCAGAGAGCAGAATGCGGAGTTCCGAAATAGTGCTTTATTAGGTGAGCTCAGTCTCGTCAAGTCCTCTAGTCTCGTCATTTTGGTTCATATCTGGAGAGGGAGAAGCTGCTGCTGCTGGAAGTCGATGAAAACATGCTAGAAACTCGATATTCCCTTCAGCACCAGTTATCGGAGACTGAATCCAGCCTTGACATTTGAAGCCAAACTTTTCCACTCCCCCAATCACACGTTGCAAGACCTGTTCATAGAGGAGAGATATCAGTATCAGTGTAAGCCGAAGATTCCCCCCAAATGACGATGTCGCGTCCGAAAGGGGAAATTTCTCACTCAATGTTCGTCACATTGGCAAGCACACTAGTAGAAAGGAAGGGGTGGGTGGGTGGGTGGATGTCTTCTATTTTTAAACTAAGAAAAATTCTGAAAGGTGCTTCATAGACAGTTGAACAGTTCGTTGCTTCAATGATCAGAGTCGAGTGGGCGGGGCTAGTTCAACAAACCTCTTTGTGCACAGCTGGGTCCCTCACAATGCCACCTCCTCCGACCTATACATTCAAATATGTGCACCATAATGAATGAAGTCAGAATGACGAAGCTGGGCACGAGAAGATAAATCAGATTCAACAAGACATGCTAGTCGCTCAATACACCTAAGTACACAAACCTGTAGCGAATTTGTAATACCAGAGCATGAATAATGAATTAAACTGATGCCAAGGTCAGCATAAGAACAGTTCAGAACCTGAGAACGCCGTGCCTCGAATTGCGGCTTAATGAGGGTTATAATTGATGATTCGGGCTTCATTACGGAGCACACTGTTGGCATTACCTGCTCGACATGAAAAAACAACGAGGCTAATGAGTAAGCAATTCAAACACCGTTCCAACACAAAGGACCAAATAATTATGTCATTACACGAAAATAGATGAAGCGGAAATCGTTAGGTGCACCGCAAGGGCAGTTTAGATGAGTAGGAGTTGTACCAGTAAGATTGAGATAAAGGATAGGTCTAGAGTGACCAAGTCCACTTGTTCAGGAAGCCCTGGTAGGTACCGCAAATTGGTCCTCTCGATGACAGTAACACGTGGGTCAACACGAATCTTCTCCGCAACCTGATTACACATCGACCAATGTAGTGGCATGAGTGCTTCAACTCTAAGACAAAATAGCGAATCAACTAATCCCTTCAGATAAAGTTTAGGGCTAGGAAAAGTGACTGTCCGGGGAAAAATGATTTTATATGAACTTGCCATAAATATTTACCTGGCCGTAGCCAACATCTACCCCATATATTCGAATAGCTCCATTTTGTAATAAGCAATCTGAGAAGCCACCCGTTGACAGGCCCGCGTCTAAAACTATCTTGCCCCTCACGTCATGAGCAAATTGCTCCAAAGCTCCTTCCAACTTATATCCTGCTCTGAAGACAGAAACTAGGTTACTACCTTAAGCATTAAGCCTCTCAAGCAATGATAGATACATAAGCAATCAGTGGCACCAAAATGTGCGTATATCCCTGATTTCAAACAAAAGCCGACAGAATTGTGATCATGCAAATCATACGCTCAGAAGTCATCACCCTTACGTTGAGCCTTAAACCCTAAACGCTTTTCATATTTTTATATATATAGTGAACTATAGTCTTGTTGTTTTTGTTTTGCAAAGTCCAAACGCACTAAAGCTTCTGGAAAAATAAAATAAAATAAAATCTGTTACCTGCACACATATTTTGGAACTTCTGCAATGATGTCGATTAGAGATGTGGCCTTGACAGAACTCCCCGCCTTTGCAGCAGGTCGACCATCCACAATTACCTTACCTGTTGGCCCCAAACGCATCAAGTCAACCTTCTGTCCCAATTATAAACTACTTACAACATGAAGTCAGTAACCACCAGCACTGGTATCCTTCAAAGACTGCATTCTGGCTCACATATCAAAGCAAAATCTTTGTGACTTCGAATTGACCACACTGCAGCTCACATGTTCAAGGATGTGAAACCCCCGTCAATGCCATTGGAACCCAAGTACCTTGTAAAATCCAGGACTGAATCAACGTTCGGCTGTACTGAGGAAACTTTTCCATGCACAATTCATCTAATCTCATCTTTCTCTTCGCCAACCTGCAGCACACAACACTCGCATTGTGACTAGGAAACTCAACAGCCCTAAGTTCTGAAACTTGAATTCTTTCAATTTGCCAGCGAACATAACCATAGGCGACCATACAGCCGCCAAGAACTTCGCACGAAAAAACTCTTCATACCTCTGTTTCGTTTGGCTACTCGCAGTTTCATGAACGCTACTGCTAAGTTCCTGACATCGCATCCATGTAATCCTTTCATTCGGTCTCAAAATTTCTGCACATCAAAATCATTTCGAAATTGGGCAACCTTGCACACGAATGTTGCCAATTTCTACACCCCAAACCCTAAAACCCTAAACCCTCTTCAGCTGGTTTGTGAATTGCCCGCAAAACTCGAAAACTAGGATCCAGTAGTACAAAATGCTTGTGCACGAACTCGGAAACAAAGTGAACACGAACCAGAATGCGGTGTCAGGCTTGTGAAGCGAGAAGGGAATTGAGCACAAGACTTGCTCCACGAGATTCCGCACGAGGGTAGCATTGTCAGAAGACTGAGCTGCTTCATTCCCCTGATCCCCAACATGCTTACTGCTCGGAGGCTCCCAACATGGCAATGAAAGGGCACCGTCACGGGAGTTTATGAAATTGGGAGCAACCCTAAACCCTAAACGCTCTCCTTGCACTCCAAACTCTGGGACTGCACTGATCTGCGATACACAGCTGGAAATTCTTGTAGATCAAGCAGAAGTTGATTGTTTCCCTGGTCTGAGAAAAGCAACGACGCTCTCATCAAATTTCCCCGGCGCTAACAGATTTGAGCATCTCTGGAATTCTGGGAATCTGGTTGTTGTTGTTGTTGTTCTGAAAACAATTTCACCGCAAGGGAAGAATAAGAACAGACCTTGGCATAAGAATAAGAATTCGGGGACGTGCTTGGTTCTCCTTAAGACCTTAGCCCTTATTTGAAGGACGAATGGGTGACCTTGGAAAATTATACCTTTTAATTTCCAATGTGAATCATTGACTTAAGAAATAGCAAAAGCACTTATTGGAAGTCAAACTATTGTAGAAGATCTCCCCTTATCACAACAAAATTCCAAAGATGAATAGTTGCAATCCTACTTTTGTCCTGCAATCTTACTAGAAGGATTCCCTATCATCCATTGGACACCAAATGTCCTTGTCAATGTTTAATCCTTAAGGCCATTTTTTTGTCAGAAAACACTCAAAACAACCATTTCTATTGCATTTGCCCAAGAAAACAGAAAAAATATTTTTTTAAAACCTAATTGTATGATCTTGTACTTAACTTGTCTAAGATTATGTGGTAAAATTTTTATGAAGTTTGGCTATACAAATTGGAAGATATTAGCATTCAATTTGGATAAATAATTTTTTTTGAATTCTGGCTTGCAATTTTAGATGACTTTGACCACCACTGGTGGAATTTTTTGGCACTACACACTTTGAATTTAAAACTTATTATGTTGAATAATTGAGTTCAAAGTCTATAAAAAAATTCAAAGAAAACATACTTGATTTTCATTCTTTAAAAAATTATTAAGTAGAAATAAGTCTAAGATTGAAAGAATGACTAAATTGTTTATAGCACTAAGATGGAATTGAAACACAATAATCTCAATAGTGAGATTGTTTTAGCAAGCATATTTAACCTTATCAAAAAAATTTAATGTGAAAATTGCATTCAAAAATGAAATATATAGATATATATAGATATATAGATATATAGATATAGATATAGATATAGATATACATTTCAAAGAAAAAGCTTAGATGGTCCGAAAAACAAGATTATCCATAACTTTCTCATCACTAGTTCAAATAGAATGAATCAAAGCTTCACATATAGAAAAAAATATAATATTTTAGGAAAAGAATTTTAATTTAATTTTGACTTTTTGTGATCTTTATAATGTTGCTCGCCAACCTCCATTTTTAGCTAATTGTGCTCTAACTTTTGTTTCTGGGCACCAATTGAAATAAGAATTATACTTCCATAAAGCTTATGTACTTTTCTAATTTCACAAAAAGTTTCAAAAAATTACAATGAATATTGAGACTATAAGAGCCTACCTAAGGTTGCATTTTGGCCCACGTAGGGCCAATGGGACTTTAGGGGGTAAATGACAAGCTAGTCATTGTGGAAATCATCTATTTTCATACCTTTTGAATTGTTGGCTAAAAAAATTGCCAAAGCACTCATTCGAAGTCAAACTATTGTAGTAGACCTTCTTTTTTCACACAAAATTTGGAAGATGAATAGTTACACTTCTATCCTATATGGGAAGATTCTTTGTCATCCATCAGCCAAAAAACATCCTCAATATCGTTTATAGGTTTACTTGGGTTTCCAATCTCCTTTAAAAATCTACTTGACTATGCACAACTCCTAATTACATCTTGCTTTCTAGTATGTGCACTTATAATTGTCATTAATTAGAATTGAGCATAGTTACTATTATCAAAGAAAAATTACTCTTACTAAATCCTAGTGGAAAGTGAAATAGGATTTGAGCATGCATTATATAAACATCATATGAATAATAAGTTATGAATTTTTAAAGTATTGTTTCTTGGTGTACCAACACTAGGCTATCATATACATTCACGTGTACATCTTGTACAATTAATATCTACAAAAATGATTCTTTTGGATTCAAACATTGATGTTATATTTTAGGCAATGTTTATTATGAGTATACATCTCTTAGGTTGGAAGACTTGTAGTCATCTTACCTTTGGATTCATAATTAGGGATTAGGGTGGGGGCAATTTTGGAATTGCATACTTTAGTCCATTTGACTTAAACATGATCTATATATGAATTTTATAAGGATTTCTTATTAATTGAAATTTCAAAAGGTTGCACCTTCCAAAATATTACAATATTAGCATTTTTAAAACTTTTAATTTTTAATTGTTTTAAACCAAAAAATTCTATTATATTAACATGAAAATTTTATGAAATTAGCAACAAGTTAGTAGTATTGAGTTTCATTTATAAATAGTCACAAAATAGAAATATATAGAATTAATAGAGGATTTAAAAACCCAATTACAAGGATAGAGGCGGCAAGTTTTGTAAGATGAAGGGGATATGAACATCATACATTAATGGCAATTGGGGCTTCTTGCCCAATGAATATTGTAATAAATCAATACAATACAAAAAAATGACTCTATCTTGAAAGCATTCTAGTAAGTATTTGAACATAGTTCCTATAATTCAACTAATTTAATTTTTTTTTGTTGCATCTCTTTGTCAATTAACAAATCATTTCACCACATTTTAACATGTAATTTTTGAATATTTCAATAAATTAATTTTTTGTTAAATACCAACTCAAATAAATTACTATATTATCAATTGACAAGGGAAACTATCCCCTACCTCATCAATTAAAATACTAAAACTTTTTTAAGGTGTCTTTTGTATCTAAAGTGCATTTTGAAAGTGTCATCTTTGATTTTTGTTGCAGACATGTTATCTTTGGTTTGAAAGTAGTAATTTAAGTTGAAGAGTTTGAATTCTTTTTAACTACTTAAATTTCTATTTCAAAATCAAAATCACACTCTAAATTCTATGTGATTGACCAATTTATAAATTTAATACAACCAATGCACACCTCCAAAGTAATGTCCATAAAATCACTTATAAGATTATCACCCTTTGGATTTTTGGCCATTGAGAATTTTGGTGACATTATAGGAAATATCCTTGAAATAGATGTATTTTGAAAATATACGATATTCTAAAAAAATTATCTTGTATGATTCTTTTATGGAGACTCTATTTTATTTACAAGGTTTAAAAAAATTTAGTTTCCAATAGTAAATTGTGTATTAGGATTAATGTAGTTTTCAAATTTAATTTCTCCTGTTATTTAATATTCCTTCTTTATATTGATTATTATAATCTAATTATGTATAGAATGGGATTTAATAAACTAAAATTCATGTAGGATATTAGAACTAGTGATTTTTTGGTCTTCAAGACTCTAGAATTCAGCACTTGGAATTAAATGTTCCATGATTTAGTTTATAGCACTACAATATAGGCTCTATAACTTTTCAATATGGTTGACATTTTTCTCCAAAGAATCTCTAATTTTTTGTTTTTGTAATAAAAAGAACTCTAACTCTATCATAGACAACTAATAGGTTCAATAGAAAATAATTCTCAGAAGTAATTTTGATTTCTTTTGGAAATTAATGAATACTTCTCTTGAAATCAAGTGAAATTCAAGTCACATAATGTCAAAAATTTAATAGTTTAGATTTAATTAAAGTTTCACATATACCATCAAATATAACTTGTAAAAAGAATCCGCACATCCTTGAAGAGAATGTGCATTGGTCAAAACCTTGATTGTAACTTTAAGAAAATCATTTTTGATATTTGATTTAAATAAATAAAATGAAGTTTTACAAGTTTTAATTCTGTCACATTTGAAAATTTGAAAAAGAAATTCAAAAATTGAAAGAATTATTGCAATTGCAAGCTTTATGTGTTATAATCCAAATTATACAATGTTGTGTATATTCCATTCATATTTTTTAACTTAAAAAAATTAAATAAAAATTTATGGTTCTCATTCTATCCTTCATTTATGATAAAAATTTCAAATTATTCAAATATATATTATAATTGGTAAAATTTTATTTTCATTTATTGATTTAAAAAATTGTAATATTTTTAATTTTTAAATATTAATTAAATATAAAGGATGTTTTGGATGTCAAATATAAAATATTTAATTGATAAATATTTGCACAAATCTCCATTGCTACTTGTATCTATTGAAAAAAATTCAAATCAAATGAATTGCTTTTATTATATTTATTTGTTTATTTTTATTTTTTGATACAAAACTGTAGCAACGACAATTTTTCATAAAATGATTTGACTTTTCTCAAAGTGATAGATAACCTATAATCATGTACTAAAAAAAATATAAAAGTGATATTTGGACACAATTTAAAAATTCAAATTTAGCTTAGACATGATGTTTGACTATTTTGCAATGATTTTGGTACCTTTGGAGATAACATTTTTATGGTCATATGAAGTTCTAATTTTATAGAGGTGTTGTGATGAAAGAGTGGTGAAGTTCATTGTTATTCCCAACTCCTGAAAGGTTATGCAAAATTTGAAGCAAGATGGGAGCTTGACCACTCAAAGAAAATACAATCTTATCAAAAATGTGGTAAAGTAAATTAGCTTGCTTTTTAAAAAATCTATTTGTGATTTGGAGTCTCTAAAAGAAAGTTATGGACAAATGCATATACAACTTATGACAATTTTCTTCCCTACTCTCTTTTGAACTTTGTCCTTAACTTTTGATTGGAGGCTCTAAATCACAACCAAATTTTTTTAAGATAAACGTTAACTTGATTTTCTTCATTCTATTGATTGATCAAGTTTATAAGAAAGTTATTTTACAATATTTCAATGAAATCTGAAGTACAATTGTGCAAACAATTAGTACATTAGACTTGACTAAAAGAATTTGAGTTCTTTTGTGTTCTAATTTACATATCTCAAATGGATTATTGAACCATGATTGCTAGCATGTGAGTCTAGGATCTTGAGCCTATGAGCTTAGGAGCCTAAATTCTTATATTTTAGGTACCTATATTATAGATACCTTCTATAATTATAGGATATTTATATTATAGGTGCCTATATTTTAGATGTTTATATTGTAAATATGTATGTTATAAGCACCTTCTATGGTTATAGGATGTTTACATTACAAGTGCCTAATTACATTATAGGTGTCTATCTTATAGACACTTTCTATAGTTATAGGATATTTATATTATAGGTGTCTTTGTTGTAGGTACTTATGTTATAAACACCCTTTGTACTTATAGGGAACTTATATTATAATCATGTATGCTATAGACAATAGTTGTAGAATACCTACTTATACTTAGGCTCAAGGCTCATAAACTCGCATTTCTAGGCTCACATGCTAAAGTTGTTGATTGTTGAACCTCCTACCTCTCCAATTCTATAATACTTGCCATCACCCTCTAACCAAATATCCAATAGCTAACAAAGACATGTAAGGTTCATTAAAACACAACATGTTGAACTTTATTTTTAACCCTAAAATCTTGTTGAGGATGCACAACGTCCTTAAACAAACTTTACCTAAGATTGTAGGGTGGAAAAAATGTTTTTTTTATCCAAATTTATTTTTCAAGTTTGCTTGAGTATATTTTCAACAAATACTATTGCAAATTTCCTCATTATTTATGGTATTATTGACTTCTAAAGAACAAGATGCTCAATCCACAAATCACCATATAATATGTTTTGGTAATTTCTTGCTATTTATTTTTGATGTGATTTTCAATTATAAAATGATGTTTTTTGAATTTGAATTCAACTAATGAAATGAAGCTTATCATTTGTAGTTTTATTTCAATTGAATATTTTGAAAAATACATAAATATCAATATTTTATAGTAGTATGAATCTTAATCATGGTTTTCTGATCTTTAAAATTTTAGAGTGACATGATAACTTTGGTTTATAGTATAATGTTATAAACTGTAATGTTCATCTATGGTAAAAATTTCAAATTTTTCAAGTATATTTTGTATTTGATATGAATTTTCTTCATTTTTTTCTTACAACTTCCTTTGTCCCAAAATAATCTTACTATTGGCCCTAATTTTTTGTCCCAAAATGATCTTCTTGTCACACTTTGTGATTCTCTAAATTGGTTAGATTTGGTTTCGATTGCTATTTGGGACCAACAAAACAACTTCAAGTTGTAATTCTTCCTCAATCCATACAATCATACTACTAAAATCACAACTCCCTCTGTAATATCACAAATGCTACCATTAATACTAGGGGCTTGTACTTGCTATGCTACGCATTCATTGTATCACATATTAGTAAAATTTCGATATATTTGAATAGAATGCATGATAATGATTTCAATAAGTCTTTAACATATTTATTTTAAATATTTTGTAAAAATATTTTCAATCATGCATACATAAAAATTGTATTTTCACACAATGTGATATTACAGAAATAGAGTACCAGTTTGCAACCACTTCTATAATATCACTTTTTACAAAGAACGATATTATAAAAATAATATAGTTGTTGCAATTAAGGTGATATTGAAGAGGATCCATACGATGATATTATAGAGGTAGCAATTCCATTGCTTCTCTTGACTTTACACTTCTTTGCACTTCTATGATTTTGTGCTTTTGTGAACTTTGAGCTTTTGTGATTTCAATTTTCTATTGCTACTACCAAATGATTTTGAGAAAGTTATTCAATTGAAGCAATTTTGGATTCCACAACAATTAAATTGTTCACAAAGTTTTTGAGATTTATAAGTGTTTCTTTTCAATTCTTCAATTTGGGTTGCCATTTTTTGTAACAATGGAGCCAAATTTCTAATGCATTCTAATGTATGTGTATCTTTTATAGTATTTACCATTGCATATGTTTCATTCATCATTCAATAAATTTCTATTGTACATTCACTACAAGAGAAAGGGGTGTTTTAAGTAGTGTCCTAGACATCACGTCTTTTAAGTAACGTCTTTTAAGTAAGCTTTTAAGTAAACTTTTACTAAAAAGACTGTCTTTTTAGTAAAAGTTTACTTAAAAACTTACTTAAAAGACGTTACTTAAAAGACATGATGTCTAGGACACTACTTAAAACACCCCTTTCTCTTGTAGTGATTTCAATATATGCTTACTTATAAAAAAAATTATACAAAGATTTTAGTCATTTTTATTTAGATTCATTGAAATTTTTGTTTTGCATTCTATCTAATACATAAAAATTCTTATAAAATTCTAATGATGAATGCGTAGCATAGCAAGCGCCAACCACTAGTCACCAATAAAAAAAATGAAATGACTAAAGGAGTCAATCAACATTGTTCATTTTTATTTTTTGCATCTTTTTGAATATTGTCCAATTGATAGGAATGAAACTTTTGGAGGTGGAACAAAGGGCCACACGTGGAGTTGGGCATATATTAAATGCCTACAAAATGATGACTTCACATTGAACAATTAATTGACCAATGGTGCTTCTCAAAATGCCCCCCAAAATCTACTATTCCAAAACTACACTTTGAAAGGGACTCTAAAACTTAAAGTTTTTAGAATGCTAGGAGTGCACCAAACTCTACTCACAACCCAAAATTGGTTTTTAAAATGTTATTTTTAGCCTTAACTTGGAACATTTTGTCCAATGGAAAGATCATTTGGGGATGGAAGTAGTAATAAATTCACAATAATTTCAATTTTTTTCCCAAAAAAATTGAAAATTTCATAACTTGAAGCCAATGGTTATGGGCATGTCCTTCTAAGGTTAATTGAATTAATTCTAGAAGGATGGAGCCTATGACTATTTTATTTATCTCAAAATTTTGGCTTTGATTCCTCTATTTTGCAACTAAATTTGAGTGAGAATTATTTTATTTTAATTTCTAGAGATGAAATCACATGTCTTCTATATGTTATTAAATCACATCTCCTAAGGAAAATAATCAATGTGTGGAAGATATTGCAAGCTAAGAATATTTTCTTATGGAGAGCCAATCTAAAGCAAATAGGAAATTGCTACCTCCTAATTCTCCAAAGAATGGGATTACTGAAGAAGGTGTGACTATTCCTATTCTCCTTTGGAATAGGATGGGCATGAAGAAGATTTCTTCATAAAAGTTTTCATTTGGCTTATTGATCTTTGTGTACATTTTCATTCTAGTCACGTAGAGAAAATTGGTTGTTGCATTGGAATTGCATCTGCATTGAAGTGACAGTTGCATTAGAGCATTGACGCTTCATTGAGTGCTTCATTGGAGCATTGAAATTGGATGTTTCGTTAGAGCATCAGTGCCTAATTGGACACTCTAAGAAGCGTAGCTACCTTTTACAGACCCCTCAGATTTTCATTGTCTAGCGAACTCCTCAAATTCTCACTGTCTTATTTCATCCTTGCCTTTGGCAATTTGACTTGTCCTTGAATCATTTCAATCCCCCTACCTTTGGCATTTACCAATGCTTAGTTTCATTTTCATCCTTGCTTTTGGTGTTTAGACTTTTGTCTCTATTTCATCCTTGCCTTGGATGATTTAGCTTCTATCTCCTTTTCATCCATGCCTTTGGGCCTCATTCACTTTCTTTTTTTCCAATCTTCGGGCGTGTACTTGCCTTTGGGTGTTTTATTTCTAAAGGGTCCACCCTAAAATGGGTTTTCGCTCTCCACTGAGGAGCTTTGAAAAGTTGGCCTCTGCATTTGGTGCCTCGTCTACATCAATTCTCACCTATTGAAAAATTACTACAATAATCTCCTCCACATGTGAAAAGTTCTCCCAAATTTTCATTCTCACTCTCGGAACGATTATAAAGAGGTGTTACACCTTCTTATTGCAGAAGGGCTCCCCATTGACTCCCCTTTTCCCTCATCAACTTCTCATTCTCCATAGAAGTTTGTTCCTTGGAGAAGGTGTGACAACCCCTCTTCCCAATGCATGACTTTCCAATGAAGAACTGAGCAATACCGTACGTTGGGGTAAGTTCGTAAGACCCCATACGAAATGTTTTTTTTTTGGCCAAATATCCACTTTGTTACCTACTTTTAGAATTTATAAATTTTTGTTTGACTTTATTTTGAATTATTCATGGACTATAGTGCAAGGCACTATAGCTTAATTATACTACACTGCCACTAGTTCAACTTTTCCTAAATTTTGTGGGACCACAAGTAGGGCTTTTACACTTTGAGGTGGCTTTATTCAACTTTAACAATAGTATTTTCTACAATTTGTTTTTTCAAATTTCATATTATTTTCATTAATATTTTCTACAACGTTCATATACACCATGTTATCATTTCTGAAAATTTCATTTTATACCCTATTTATTTATATTTTGATTTATTTATTTAGCGAATCTAACCCTAGCGTAGGGTAACTTCCAGAACCTCAGATATTGACTGCCTGGTTTCTCTTCGAACTTAGACGCTGGCTCCTCGCCCTGTTTGGGGAGTTTCTGTTCATCAGGATGCCATTGATGGAAATCAACTTTTTCTACACTTTTGAGGAATTACAGGAAGGAATCAATCGTGTGCAGGTGGGGATGCTCTCAGTTGACCGTTCAACAGTGCCGTGAGGCTCACACTTTCAGAGTTTCATGGACAACTAACTGGTGGTGGATAACTTCTGCCAGACGGAACTGGTCGTACCGCGGTACCGTCCTACCCTGCCAAAGAATCTCGAGTTTAGAAGATTTCAGAGACTGCAACTAGCCAGACGACGACCAAATCGTCTGCAGAAAAAAAGGTGTCATGGGGAGGCTCTGTTCTCGGTAAACAACAATAGTAATTTACTGTCCTAGGTAAACGACAATAGTACTTTACTGATAGTGAATATTGTAGAAGCACCAGTTGTCAACTATGCCCAATATCCAACCTTTAGAGTGCGCTAGTTTCAACAATAGGCTGGAACTCAAGCTTGGAATGTGTTTTTGGGTCTTTTCCAAAGTTGAGACTAATAAGGTTATGATACATGTCCCAAAATAATGAGCAAGAAAGTAGTAAGTAGTAAGCAGCAAAGTAGTTCTTGAATAATTGAAATTGGAAGACTTTAGACATTGGCTATTGGACAAGTGCACTTTGTGGAATAATTTCACAAAAAGTGCACATGTGCAATTGGGAATAAAATTCTGAAAATTTTGCTATCCTCATATTTCCTATCTTCCTACATGAGAAATATTTCCTCCACATTGTACTCATTACCATCTGCTCCAAAATCTCGTGAATGATCGACTACTGGTGCTTCTACCTTAGATAGGATTTGGAAACTTGGATTCCGCAGTCGACAGTCGATGATCCAAAGTCTGTGTAAGGACAGGGCTAATCAAAATCCACACACGGCCTGGAATAATCAAAATCTCGAAATTGGGTAGATAGTACCAATGTTGGAGATGGATCCCTGCCGGTGATCTAATGAGATCCGAGATATGCGGGTGCAAAGAAATGTACGTTGAGGGTTGATTTTGCATTTGAAATTGGAGGATTTGAGAGTGAGCTCGTTCGTTCGGTTTTCTTGCGAAGCACGACTCCATAGCCAGGATCTTTTCCTGTAGCCGTACTTCCCGGCCTCGTCGCCGTCGTTGGCGAAGAATTGCCCGCATCTTGTCGAGGCTGGATGTTTTGCGAAGTCGCGTGAACACGACGAGCTAAGAATTGTCTTCATCGGCTAGGTGTGGCGGAAGTTTGGCCCCTCTTTGTGTTTTGGAATTCTGTGCTTTAGTTTGTTTTGCTTTACTTTGCTTGACGACGTTATAGGGAGTGAGAAATTGAGTCAGTTGCTTTTAGAAAGTAACTCTTTTTGAATTATTGGCGTTTTTATGGTGATGTTTGTGCTAATTCTATGTAATATTTGAACAATTTTCGTCGTTGAGCTGCCTTCGGACTGTAAGATAGGGAGGTGGAAGGAATCTGAAAATGCGCAATATTAAGATTTAATTTCTCTTGAGTACGTGATTATTACAGAGTTCGGTGACTTTGCAAGTTTCAGCTTGGACTGTTGGCAAATGAAGTGATCGATAAGAAGCATGTCATGTCTTCTTGTCACCATTTGCTCTGAATTTGATTTCAATTTTTTCGAACAAGTGATTATTTTTGAGTTCGGGGTCTGGATTGATGTTGCAGAACGCACCTTCTGGGAGATCTCAAAGTATTGGAATACACGGCGTTTACGTTGTGATATGTTGGTGATCTTGCTTTCGTCTTGTTCTTGACGATTGAGAAGTTTGGCGTTGCCATCCTGCTGCTGGCGCTCCTCGATTCAAGGTCTTTCTAGTTGAAGTACCGCGCCTTCGTCTTCTTCTTTCTGTCTGGCTCCACCCGCTCTCTTCAGCGTCAGCTTCCGATCTGAAATTCAAAGTAAGTCTTTATACTGTGTTTTCGGATTTTCCTGATCTAGTCGAGTTCGTTTTGGAGGAAAGCCACAAGCTGCGTTTTGGAGTTGTTTCGCTGTTGAGATCTTGGTGCTGTATAGGTGTTCGAGGTTTTGATGTTGTAGACAAAGTACCTGGAGTAAACGCCCCATTCCTAACCTTTGTATACAAGATGTTTTAGGATGAAAGATAAAGTTCTTACGGGAGTTTTACAGTCATCAGCAGGGAGACTGAGATCCCGTTGAAGTAAGCACAGAATGAACGAGTCGAAAAACCGAGTCAGGGAGTTGAAAAGCTGGGGCTTGTTAAGTCATCTCGGACTGTTGGCAATGAAGTGATCGATAAGAAGCATGTCATGGCTTGTGTGCATCTGGATATCATAAATTCGACTTAGTACCATTTTTTTTTAAATTTAAAATTTAATTTAAAATTAAAATTAAAATTAAAATTAAAATTAAATTAAATTTAAATTTAAATTTAAAATTTAAATTTAAATTTAATTTTAAATTTAATTTTAAATTTAATTTAAAATTTAATTTAAAATTTAATTTAAAATTAAAATTAAATTTAAATTTAAAATTTAAATTAAAATTAAAATTAAAATTAAAATTAAATTAAATTTAAAATTTAAAATTAAATTTAAAATTAAATTTAAAATTAAATTTAAAATTAAATTTAAAATTAAATTTAAAATTAAATTTAAAATTAAATTTAAAATTAAATTTAAAATTAAATTTAAAATTAAATTTTAAATTTAATTTTAAATTTAATTTTAAATTTAATTTTAAATTTAATTTTAAATTTAATTTTAAATTTAATTTAAAAATTTAAAATTCTATCTGAATTAATTTCGAATAGGCTGATAGTTAGACATTGAGTAGCGGAATGTTTAACTGTTTTGCAGATGGTTGATTCGGTGGGCAGTGTGGTGCTCTTTCTTTATGATTCGTCTAAGAGCTTCAGAAATTAATTGGAGACGAGGTGGATCAAGAAATTCGACGCCCTAAGAAGAAAAGCTTCTGGATTGTGACGAGGAAATGTACACCGTCAGGCTAATTTTCTTCTGGTGGCATGCGACGGTACTTGGTAACCTTGGCAGCTGCTGATTTCACGGCCTTGATAGAGTGCATTTCAAGACTGTCGGAATCCAGATTCTGGGATTTCTATCCAGGACAGGCAAGATGGGGGACCTGGTATACAATATTCTGCCAGTGGACTATCCGCAGGAGTTCCCTCATGCAGGGATGCTGTTTCCAGAGGTATGGTACAGTTCTTGGAATCCGCACATCCTAGAGTTTTCTACTTGCTCCCTCTGTTTAATAGATCCCCTTTCATGTACCTTACTTAGGACTCCATGTTGTCATTTTCAGATGATATCAATTCTTGATGTCATAGTTACTTGCAATTCACTCGGGATTTACATTTCGATGTACTCCAATACAGAGAAAGGCTGAGCGATTTTGAGTTCGGACTTGTGGTTTGATGTATTTGCTTATTTGAAGTATAGAGAACAGTTGGATTATCATTTTTCATATGACCGATTTCGTAGTATTGCCTTGCGTGGCCAAAGGGATATTTAACAACTGTTAGATACATTGTGTAACAATTTTAAAAAATTTAATTAAATTTTTTTTAATTCAGCACCCCCTTCCCCCTCCCAAAAAATTTTAAATTAAATTTTAAAATTTCTTGGGAGGGGGGAAGGGGGTACTGAATTAAAAAAAATTTAATTAAAATTTTTAAATTCAGACCCCCCCTCCTTCCCATCTTGTAATTTTCGGAGGGGGGGGGAGGACTCCAAACAATATGGGACAAACATTCAAGCCGTATTTGTATTCAGCCGTATTCATATTTTTCAGTTGTATTTGTATTTGTACTCGTATTTGATCCAACGTATGTAAAAATTTCTTTGACGGGGGGTGCAATTTTTTTCCCCCAATCCAACGGCTCACAATTTTTTGGCCCAGGGGAGAGATTTGCCAGGGGAAGGTATGACAGCCACTTTTCAGTACATTGTTATACGTGATGCTTGGAGGCTTTAGGCTCACTTGCCTAGCTCACCAAAATGGAGAAATTTTTTTATATGGTTTTGTAGGTGAAGGCAGCGATGGCTGCTTTGCAGAATGTACCCGTTCTTCCACGTCAAGGGATATGGAACAACAATTCGGATATGCTGGACTGGCTTGGGAGTTTCTTTGGTTTTCAGGTTAGTTTCTTATGTTTCACATAGTTGTGCCTTTCACATAGATCGGTGCTTGATTGATTGGTGTCGTAGCGAAGGTGTCAACAGGGCTGAACTATATCTGGCGTATATAATTCTAGCTGCTTTAACCCCTAGAGGATCAAACAACATTTTTTAGCAACATAGCAATTTTGGGCAGTTCACTATGAATGGAATTTTCACACAACATGTGTTCGAGGAGTAGCTTTAAGGCCCAATAATTTTCATAACTTTTGACTACATGGTTAAAAAGTTATTGTATGATATGTAGTTTTTTTTATTTTGCGGGCAGTTCGGGCAGCAAAAAAACTTTTTTTTAAATCACTTTAAAAATAAATAAAACTTGAAATTAGTTTTCTAGATTTATTTATACATGGATATCTTTGAATCATTTCATTTTGATTAATGAGATGAAAGTTATGAGGAGTTTTAATTGTGGGTAGTTTGAAGTGGTTATGGAATCTCTACTCTAAAATAAACTTCGAAATTCTTTATTTAACTCAATTTTTAATGTTTTTGAAAAAAATTATAATAATTGGGTGTACATTGTTTATTAAAACATTACAACCATTGGGATTAGCATTTTTCAATTTCATAAATACATTATTAATAATTTTTGTATTTTGAATCATTTCAAAGAGTAATCACCATTTTGGACATTTTTTCATAATGATTTGGCCTCAAGAAGTGCAGCTGCCTGGTTTTTTGCAAGGACAAAAATCCTTTTTTTGTCACTTCAAATACTAATATCTTGTAATTTACATGGTGAAAATTTCTGAAAATTTTTCTACATATTCTCAAACCAACGTAATATAAGATCCTATGGTTAGATGTATCAAAAATGTTTTTTTTTCAAAAATTTGGTACTTGTACTATAGATGGTAGTTTTGGAACAGTTTTGGTGAAAACATAGTCAAAATCCTTTAGGGGTTAAATAATATTTTTGTTCTTTACGAATCTGGTACTGAATGTCTCGTCCTGAACTATCGAACAGGTAAAGATACCTGCTGCAGTTTGGGTTTCCTCTTGGATTCAAATAATCAATCCAATTGACTAGTTTGACTACAATTTGTATGTTACATATATCACAAGACAATTCTCAAGTATTCAAATAATTAAAAAACTGTTTTCTTTCTTGGAATACTCTTGTAGATGCCTACATAATCCGATAATAGCTTCATTGACCATATCTTACTTTCTCTAGTGCTTATTGCTATCTGAACAGGCTGACAATGTGAGGAATCAGCGGGAGCATCTTGTGCTTCTTCTTGCCAATGGATTGATGCACTTGTTTCCAGAACCGAGTCCAGGACCACCGGATTTCACCCTCACGGTATAAAAATACTGGAATCATCCTTTTCTTTTGTGCCAATCGCGTTATGGGTCTGCCAACATCCCGGTGTCATAAGAACCATCATGAATTTGAATCATTTGATCTTCAAAATGATATTTCATGCATTTGGCAGTTCGTAGTGTCATATTGGGCTTGATTTCTGTGTATCTAGTTTTAGCATACCACAATAGCTTCAAGATAGCTTCTTAGTTGGTCCCAACATCACATGATCACTACAAGGTGACAATTGAGTGTGGGTCAATAGGGTGAATCCTTTTGGATATCTTGTGCTTCTTCCTGTGCTTCATGTCTTGTATGGTCAAACACCTCAAAAATCCTTGGAACTACTTTAGAATGAATTTGAAGTATTTGGATATTTTCTAACCAATATGTGATCTTAAAATCTTTATTTACTCTTTTTTTATAATAGCTACACAAATTTTGAATTTCTAGTTGAATTTTGCAGTTGGAAGCCAATGTTGTTAAGAGGATCCGAAAGAAGGTGACAGGAAATTATACCAGATGGTGCAGGTTCATCGGGTGCAAGGACAATATGCAGTAACTTCCCAATCACTTCTTGTCATTTCATACCTTGTGTAGTGCATTCTGAATTGTGGTTGTCAAATCTCAAACTCTAATCACGATTATTTGGGACTTTTATCTCCATTGTCTATCCCATTTGGGTCTCTAAATGTTGTAAGCGAGTATATAGATAATCATGAAGAATACTCTTAGAGAGTTATGAGATTTGACAATCACCAACGAGGCAACTATTCTTCTACTTTTCACGTTTCCTATATTTTAGTTCTTATTCAATTGTGCTAAATATAAATATGGAATAGATCTTTGAGTATATGACATTTATACTTCTCTCTGATATCAGAGATCCTTCTATTTGGTTCTCTTACTTGATAGTGGTGTAATTTGGAAACTCATCATAGATCAGTTTTTTTGTTTGCGTGGGAGGAGATATCTCTACTCCTTATACAATATTTTTTTTGGTTTAACTTGTTTATGTATTGAAGGCTCCTCTCAAAAGATAACTTTGAAGAGTTCCAATTCCTCTTAACATTTTTTATTTTTTTATAAAGCTAACATTTTTCCAGATCTAATATTAGAAAATTGTCCTTGCCACTCTCTAAAAGGAAATGGAGATATTCTACATGACATTTTTGTTTTTTCAGTCTCTTGAAAAGAAGACGGTTACGGCGGGGACGACGAGAACGACCGGAGCAAGAGGATTATGAAGAGGAGCAAATGGGGCGTGAGTTGATGTATACGTGTCTATTCCTCTTGATTTGGGGAGAGGCCGCCAATTTGAGATTTATGCCCGAGTGTCTATGTTTTATTTATCACCATGTAAAACTTCTCCACCTATCCTACATCAATACTGTTAGATGTTGATGGTTGCTAAGCATAATTAATTTCATTAAGAATCTTCCTCTCAAGTAGTAGTTGGCAGAAGTTTTCTCAACTCTCATTTGACATTTAAATGCAAGGACTCAACATATAGACTTTTGACATTTTGGTAGTGGTGGATATTGTTCATAGGTAATAAGGTTAACTTGAGTTGATGATATTAATGGTCTTGCAAATGGATCCATTGACTTTGAGTATGTGTATAAATAATGTTGTCATTCCTTGATGGAGAGTGTTGGTGACTAGTATCGAGGCTTTAAATATATTCTAAGTTGAATTAGAATCCAGAACTCAATCGGTGTTACCTTATCTGAAAGGATATTTTGAATAAGAAGATTATCTTCAACATACTTCTTCTTTGATGTGGTCTTCTAATCTTTCAATTGCTCGTACCTAAGTTGAATTAAAAGACCATCTCGTTTCTTTGGCAGATGCTTGATAATTTGAACATAGTGCTCAACCACACGTTTGAGGATGATATTGAGGTGGAAAGAGGAATTCCTGGTTACAGAGAAGAAAATTGTTTTCTTAATGACGTTATTCTTCCCATTTATAAAGTCATCAGAAAGGTAAGATTTCTATGTTTTTTTTTCTATAAATGTCATTTTCATAATTGTATTTTGAAAGGATACATTTGTTATTTTCGTACATCTTTGTTCTAGGTAACTTATATTGATCGAATCATTTCTTGCTGAGGATTTCTATTTCACGTTAATTATGTTGTGTGAAAAAATATCCTTACAATCCTATAAGTTACATTTGCTTCTCTACCTTTCACAGCATTTTTAGAAAGCTTGGCAAGAGCTTTATTGAGTTCTTGATTCTAGAAGTTAGTCTTTGAGAAGATGTTTAGTTATTGAAAGTCTACAAAACTTAAGAAACTGCTCAGAGCTTAGGTTTTGTGACATCCGTGCTTTAGATTGCTCATGTAATCTTTGATGACAGTTTATTTTGCTTTTTATCCCTACAGTGTTGCCGAATCATGACTTGAATTTTCTATATGAACAGGAAGCAGATTCAAATAAGGGTGGATCAGCTCCTCACTCATCATGGCGGAATTATGATGATATGAATGAATATTTTTGGTAATTGCTACCGTTGACAAGCTGGAATTTATTGAATCAATTTTGAAGTATATAGTATAATTATGTGAGTGTGTAGATAACAAGGATGTTAATGGTGAGACTCACACAGATCAAGGAGATGATTATGCAACTATGTATATATTTGGAGGCACTCCCATAGATTCTCATACTCACATAATGGTGTGCAGGAGCTCTCGTTGTTTTGATCAATTGCGATGGCCATTTGAATCAAATTGCAGCTACCTTCGTGAGCCTATTCAAGAGAGAGGATATCTAGTAAGTCTCCAGAATGCTTCTGGATGTTGAAATTTGACGGTTTAATTTTTTAGTTTGAGGAGAGCATAATTTGTGAACCTCTGAAGTCAGTATATCAATGTTATGTAATGTTCTGCATGTCACGGAAATTATAATTTTTTGCCAATTTGCATACTTGTAATAATAAAATGTGGCCCTGGTAGAATCGTGGAAGGAAGGTACAACATCACAAGGTGGGAAAGACTGGATTTGTTGAGCAACGATCATTTTGGTACATTTTTCGTAGCTTCGATCGCATATGGGTACCACATATTCTATTTCTTCAGGTAGGTCATTAATCAAAACTTGGTATTTTATACCATGATTGCAGCTACTAGATTATATTTATTAAACTAGCAAAGAATTCCTACAATAAACATATTCAGGTGTTCGCTAGAAAGCAATTATTAGGTGCTTTGAATCTATGCTTCTAGTCAAAAGTCTAGAACTTATGATGTACGAAACATCTTCTTACATTTGAATCTAAGGATGTGAATGTTAAGGATGTGAGGTTTGGGGGTAAATTGAATGAATCTTGTCATCTTGTATCTTAGAATGGATTACTAGTCAAGAAGTAGAATAAGGTGATGTTGACCTTGTTCAATGGTAGGCGTCCGTTTTAATACTGTGGCACAATGGCGGCCCACCTTGGATCGAGTTACAAAAGCCAGACCCTCTAGCACGGTTTCTGAGCATCTTTATTACTTGGTCACTGTTACGAGTGTTACAAGGTACAAACTACATCTTTGACTGCCCATTTTATCAAGTAGATTGAAATGTCGTATTTCCATTCTTGTTGTTCCAGAGCCCATTGTATCTAGTTGTTACTTTTTTGCATTTATACTGCAAACATATTGTACAATCTCATATGGTATATTGTAAACTACGATTTAATGACTCTTTAACTACAGCTTTACTAGACATTGGGAGCCAATACAGTCTTGTCTCGAGAGAAACGTTACTCACTGGAGTACGTATGCTTCTGAAACTATTGATAGCCGCTACATGGACCATCCTCTTCATCATCTACTACAGGTTTGAAGCACCTTATATACTTTTCAATTTAGTGTACCATGGGTAGATATGTTATTTTTCACAATTCCACTGCGAAGTTTGACATTGATAATGACAAACATTTAAGACACTTATATACATCTGACTTGCCCCGGTTCATGCTCCGCAATAGTTATGTATATTATATGAGATCCTATTGGGTAAGGTTACGTTCAAAATATTTTGTATTCTTTTGTATTTTGACAAAATTGTGTATTACCTGCATTTATGTGTGAATTGCACTTTGAATATTGTATCTTGAGCAGGAGGATGTGGTGGCAAAGAAATGTTGATCAATATTGGACAGTTTATGCAAACAATAGACTGCATGAGTACTTGTACATAGCTGCAGCCTTCATTGTACCAGAGGTTCTCGCACTCGTACTTTTCATTTTACCCTTGATTCGAAATTTTGTCGAGAATTCAAACTGGAGAGTGTTTCATATTCTGACATGGTGGTTTCAGGTATGCAAAAATCCATAATTCTTCTAGTAAACCTAGTTTTGTTGTCTCTAGTTGTGACTTCACTTTATTATATGTGTAAAAATGTCCAAGTCGAATAGGTCGTAACTTGTCAAAGATTAAACTGTAAGGACACTGTCTAGGCTGAATCCCAATTTCTGAAATAAATGAGACATTCCAAATGTGTTGTTTTGTCATACCATAATCAATGTGTAGTACGTCTTCATGAAATTTGAAGGTGCACTCGAGAAGATAGAAAAGAGTTTGTTAAACTAAGTCTTCTGTTGTTAAATTAGACTGTAGCTCGCTAAACTAAGTCTTCTAAATCTTTTGTTACCACGTGTGCAGAGTCGTTTGTTTGTTGCCCGAGGTCTACGTGAAGGTCTACTTGATAACTTGAAGTGAGTATTTGCATGAAATTTAGTTTCATCTTCAATTATTTTCTACCTTTTTCTCCTTGATTATTTTTTAAATGCTTTAGTTTTATCCTATTGTTGGAGTAAAGTTCTCTGTGATTCCTATTATTTTGTGATCTATATGATGTCTACGCTCTTTTGTAAGAATCAGGGTCGTAAATCTCCTTTCCGTCAATAGTAGGGAGTAGAAAATGAATCTGCAATTTTTCCTAGTACTCACAACACAATTTTTGTAATTGATGCCAGATACACTTTGTTTTGGCTTTCTGTCTTTGCATCTAAATGCTCTTTCAGCTACTGGCTTCAGGTATTCCTTCTATTGCTAAAATCAACACCTGTTTTTTCTGCTTGAACTTGAAGTCTATACTCTACTTAAAGAAGATTATTGTTGTCATTAGGGTACGTCCATTTCCTGACAAGCCAACTATTACTAAGATCCTTTGGGTGTCACATTCATGATCTCAGTTACACTACCTATTGCAATGGACAGATTAGACCTTTAATTGCACCAACCAAGCAAATACTTCGAGCCAGAAATGTCACCTACCGATGGCACGAGTTTTTCCCCGATGGTAAGTATTGTCTCTAGTAGGATGTTTTTTGCATCCGTTCATTCACCTTGACCAGCACGTATCCTCTTTTGTTCAAGATTAGATGACTTTAACACCTTGCCTTGTATTGAGTTTGTATGAGTTACCTTGTTTGGAATTATGGACGATGTATCATATTCATCATGCATCAGTTGAACTTCCTTCTGCTAGATGTGTTTTACATTGTAGCTGATTTTCCATAAATGATCACTATTCTACAGGTTCACGAGCAGCGATTGTTGCATTGTGGGCCCCTGTACTTTTGGTAAGTTGATAACTTATATATGAGTTTGTAGTAGAATGTTGCCACTATTGAATTAAATGGCTATTAATCACACTCAACAATGTTGTAGAATATGGATGGAGAAGATAAAATGAAAAAAATATCTTTTCCTTCAGGTAAAACATTCTCTTTTAATGTTCATACCTCAATCATTACAATGGCATCTTTAACATATAAGGAACTAGCATATCATGATAGGATTAGATGTCATACTTAATGTAGGGTGACCTCTTATATTGAGTGGAAATTTTTATTTTATTAATTTGATACAAGATATCGTATGTTTTTAATGAGTATTGAATTTTCAAATGATTTTGTGCAAGACTGTAGTTTGATAATTTTTAATTGCAATTTTTTCAAAAATGAGAATTTCTTGATTTAGAATGAGTATTGAATTCATTTATACCCACACATGTATAGTTTGAAAAAATATTTGACTTAACCAAATTCAAGTACTTCAACATTATTAAAGTAATATTCTATATTATCAAACTTTTATATTAGATTGTGAGAGAAATGCAAAACCTTTTTTTAAAACCTAAAGCACCATTGGCAATAATCTTGAAGGCAAATGATTGTTTTTGACATGTCAAGCTTGCAATATTATAAAGAGAGCTAGGGACAAAAAGATCCATTCCTCACTAAAATGCTTTCCTACATAGTCAATATTTTGCAAAATTTTACAACTAACTACATATTTTGATAGTTATGAAAGTGAGACAAAAATTATTAAATTTTGAGTTGTATCAAACAAAAAGAAGTAATAGTACAAACATTTAAAAATAATAAATTAAAATCACATTTACAAGTTTCTAAAAGTTGTTATAAATCTACCACCAATTTATTACTAGTTCATTTTAAATAGACAATAGGCTCACTTGATTTGAGGTGCTTTCATGTTCTAAAAAGTGGTTTAGAGTCAAAACAATGTTGTTGGATGTTGATGAGCATGTCACATTCCTTGGGAATTATAAGTACAAAATTGTGCTTGGTAAGGGTTAGAGGATAGTAGAGCAATTGCTTATACTTCAAATTTTAACAATTTTTTTTCCTTTTTTAGCTTGTAGAATATTTAATTAGTTTTAAATTTGGTGAAGAATTGACTACATGGTAATGGTACAAATGAGGAATGGACTTTTTTGTCCACATCTTTATTTCAAAATGTTCAAAACTTGAATTCAAACTTTGAACCTTACAGCTTTTGTAGTTTGGTACTCGTTACGGTTGAAATTCAGACTTTTAAAGAATCTCTTGTCTTTTACAACTTGAAGGAACTTGTCGACCATGTCTAAATTTGTAAGTTGGATTAATTGGAGTAGATCTACTTCATGGATATACAAATCTGGTATTCCATCTGGTCGTCTGGAGTAGGAGCTTTCGTGGGTCTACTTCAACATCTTGGAGAGGTTTGTCTTTCAGTTTCATTTTGATCCCAAGGACTAGGTGAATTGCATTGGAAAGTTCACAGATTGAGCCAATCATCGTGCTGTGTATAAATCATGACTTACTCACATTCAAAAACTTTTTGAAAATGCAATATCTTTGAGAGTGTACAAGTCTTCTTTTGGAGCTTTGAGATGCGATTCGGTCACAAGAATACTATTATTTCTAATAACCAACACCGAAGACTTTAGAACCATGTATCTAAGATTAAACTTGGTGCTTTGGTTGATCAGATTCGAAATGTTCATCAACTGAAGTTGCGATTCAAGATTTTTCCAACTGCATTTGATTTCAGTCTTATGCCTAAAGACACAGGACATCTGAAGTAATGCTCTTGTTCATTGCAATGTATTGTGAACTCCTATAAAAAAAACTTAAATTTATGATGTAGTGTGTTTACAACATGTCTTATGCCAAATTAGCCTATATTTTCATAATAACGAAACAGAGATCGCAATAGTCTTTTTTTGTTGACTTGAACTTTGTGCCCTTTTGTACATTGCTACAAATTTGCAAGCTGTGTGTTGAACTTGTCTTGTTGGTTTTTCATCTAATGTTTTTTTTAAATTTTTAGAATCATTCTTTTTTCATACTATGCAACCATGAGAAATAGAAGTTTACCCAACTAGGCTAAACTTTATTAGGAAACTCATAGGATGATTATTCTAAAATATGTAGAGTCTTAGTATGTTAACAAAATGGACTATATTGTATTAATGTACCTTGTATTGTTGTGATTATTAAGGACTTCACAAAATTTGATAATGTTAACAACTTTGTTGGGGCAGTTTGTGGGAACATGCGAAGGACCTTATCGGACGATTTAGGCTCAGATATGGCTGGTCTGCGATACATGAAAAGGTAGCATGTGTAGATTCCATCTTCTATCTGTTGTGAACATAAGTATGCCATTGATTGATGACCAATGTTGATACATTAATTAGTGTTTTTCCAGCGATAATCTATCTGACACGCCACAATTATTCACTATTATTTTACTCAAAGGATTTTAGTGGTAGCTTTGAAATACAAACAAATAAACATGAGTCATTAATTATAGTCTCAATTTTTTGTAGCGTAACATTAGATTTTTATAAGGCGTGACTTGCTTCCATATACAACATTGCAGCTATTCTTGCAAACGACTATTACCCTTGATATTGTTGATGCGTTTCATATTGGTAGGTCGATTGGGGTAATATCGAAGGAGGACGATTTGCTCATGTGTGGAACAAAATTGTACATACTTTTCGAGAAGAGGACCTCATAAGTGACAGGTTTTGTCCCTTGTGCAGTATTTTTCAAAGTTCTTAATTGAACGAGCTGTATTATTTTGCTTCATAAATAGATGAACCATAGATATCTATGTGTATGGATCTAGTCATTAGCATACAAGTATCTAAGCATATCATTTGTTTCTCTTGGGCTTTTCTCAATTGGACAAAATTCGTAATGATACTTTCAAATGCTTCCTAACTCCCTAGTGAGTGGATGTAGGGAATTAGAGCTTTTGGAAGTTCCTGTCGGAGCCTGGAGGTTAAGTGTCTTCCAGTGGCCTTCTGCATTGTTAGCAAATCAGGTTTGTGTAACAATACTCTGCTTGCTTGCTGATTTTATTTCTTGATTTATGATTTTCGAGGAGAATTCACATACATCTTTATACCTGATATATTATAGAAATGATCATCATGGCCATATCTTGTGACAAAATTTATACTACGCCAAATTTATGGATTGGTTTTACATGTACCAAGAATATTTTTATTACTCAAACGGAGGAAGAAGCTAGGTAGAGCTAAGATTTTATATAGCAATTATAAATTGTTATTCTTTCTCAAATTGCCCCTTTGAGACTCTTCTGAATTTCAAGGATGCTTTTTGTCTATGAAAATGGAAAACAAAGCTTTTACAATCGAGTGTGGCATGAACTTCCTTGCAGATCTTACAACTTTTGATTAATGACGTTCACTATTTCAAGGGAGACGACAAAATGTTGTGGAGTATAGTTAGTAAGGATGAGTATCGAAGATGTGCAGTGATAGAGTGCTACGAAAGTATCAAGTATGTATTACTCTTTCGAATTCTAAAAACCAACTCCGTGGAGCATAAGATAATGCTAATCGTTTTCGAGGAGATAGATAAATCGATAAAAAATCAAAGGTTTACATCTACTTTTCTTCTCCGGGAGCTCCTAAGCATCCATGGTCGCGTAGTACACTTGGTTGATGTTCTATTGACCATTCCAATCCGAAGGCAAAAGGTTAGGCATTCATATCTCTTTTTTGGAAGTCAACGAGTGTTGTAAATGTTTATTTGCTATTCATTGTGTCATATAAATGTGCTCGAGTTCAAGTCAAATTTAAGGTGAGAAAATTGAGGCGATATAGACTTACGGTAGTTTCGGTGTTACTACAGGTATCTGTTTGTTTGTGGGGTAAATATTTGTTTTTTCATGGGGCAAGTGATTGAAGCAGAAACTGGGGCATGATAATTAATTTCTTTGAACTTATACAAAGCATATGTTTTAAAAGAAATGTTTCTAAACCAGATTTTTGTGACTGAACTCGTCCTTTCATGACTCCTAGGTGGTGGATGCCTTACAAAGTTTGTACGAGAGTGCAGTAGAAGACTTTCCAAGGGACTCGTCTTTAAAGGATGTCATTAGAGAGCAGCTTCGTGGAAGAAACCAAGAGACGGAGTTATTTATGGATGCCGTGAGTCTTCCAAATACTGAAGGCAATGAAGCATTTTTTAAGCATCTCAAGAGACTTCACACAACTCTAAGCACGCGGGATCCTCTTTTGAACGTGCCCAAGGGATTAGAGGCCCGGCGGCGAATATCCTTTTTTAGTAATTCTCTCTTCATGACCATGCCTCGAGCACCACAGGTTCTTTTCAATCCCATTGGTTCCTCACGTTCCAAGTTGCAATATCTTGTTCACTCTATGACAACTATTCTTATTGGCATAGAGTGCAATAGAATCAATGACCATGTAATGAGATCACCTCTCCTTAATATCTACCAATTATTTGTTCATAAAGAATAAAAGAACTTTACAAAGACATACATCTTGATAATGTGCAAAATGTGCAATGAGTCGCTAAATGCGCTTGGACAATCTTAGGGCTTTTTGTATCTCTTAATGTTGGTCCGGCCTTTTTTCGATTTATGAATAGATCTTTCACGAATTGTAGAAGCACAACTTTAGGAGCTTAAGGTCTTTGTTTGAGCCACACATTTCTAAGTTCAAGATAGTCGATTTAATCTAGAATGGGTAACAAATTTGGAATCTAATCATCAACTAAACGAGCGCTTGAATACATAGACCTTACAGTCGTGCAAGCTATGATCACTAGCGAATTTTCTTACTACGTGCCTTGGACTCCTTTTGTATATTATATTTTAATGTGTAGGTGGACCGAATGTTGGCGTTCAGCGTCTTGACACCATACTACTCTGAAGAAGTAATCTTTAGTACGAAGGCATTGAAAGAAGAGAACGAGGATGGTATATCAATTATATTTTATCTACAGAAGGTTTTTCCAGGTACCCAGATGCTTCAACTTGTCATCCATTGGTTTTTAATGAATATTTTGATTTGAAAAGACTTGAACTTGGTTTTATTTAGACGTGGGAGTGGAAAGTTGAGTTTCATAGTAAAGTTCTGAATTATATTGAATGGGAATTAAGGCATGGTCCAAAAATTAGTAATTAATTATTGACATTGATAAGGTGACTCACGGATACATTTCTCCTTCTAATTATCATCAAATAGGTACAGTTTGTGATTCTAGAAGTACTAAATTACTTATGTTGTTGAATACTTTGTTCCTTGCGAAGTTCCTCATGGTAGAATGTCTACTTGGAGATTTGAGGTTGATTTTTTTGGATGATTTATAGAGGATTGGACGAACTTCTTGCAACGCATGGAGAAACAAGGCCTACTTGAAGATCACTTGTGGGAAAAAGATGACGCAATTGAACTACGGCTTTGGGCTTCTTACAGAGGACAAACGCTTGCACGTACTGTTCGCGGGATGATGTACTACGAAAGGTGCGATCTTGTCATCATTCTAGATTGAATCTCATGTCTTTCTTCATACTATTGAAGCAGAATCCTAGGAAGCTCATGTTCCCTTTATTCAAGAGATGGCCAAGTTCTTTGATATTGGATGATTGCAAGAAACACTTGTTTTGTTTGGGTGTCCCCTTGCTCATGGACAAGTGTTTTTTGCTCATAACTTTTGCATTGTCGGTCCGTTTTCTATGAAATTTGAAATAAAAGTAGATGTAGTAGTTTTAGACATTGTATAAATTTCTGGATTTTAAAAAATTATTTTACTATTTTTAAATAGCCCCTGATTGGGTGTCTACCTTCGCCATTTGGGGGGGTTTGAGTCCTATTTTCGACCCAAAAATACAAATGTGAAGCTCAAAATTGGTATATGAGTACATCTACTAAGGTTACACAATCATGATAGATTATTGTAAAATAATAATTTGTCCACCTTCCACATGTGCACAAAGTGCACTACCTTTGCACAGTGAAAGAAAACACGATTTTTTTCCCTAGAGATAAAATTACTTGAGAAGAAGCATCTTTAGGTTAAGAAAAATATTTATTTTATTTTATAGAATTTAATTTATTTAATATTTTTTAAAAATATAACTTCAAAGTCTATATTTTCTTGGTGTTTTCCATTGTGTATTTTTGGTGCATAACTTTTAGAGATAAATTTTTTTAGGTTTGAAATTTTAGAGGCATTCTATTTTCAATGCTTTACAAATTGTCCATATTTTATTATATTTAAAAAAAATTATTCCAAAAGTCACAATACTCACCTAAATGGGCCTTTTTGAGCCAAAACCGGCAAGTGTTTCTTGCAATCATTCTATTCTAGCATGCTACAAACCCTCTGACACTTGAGGCTTCAACATGCATTTGCTTTATCTCACATCACTTCCAACTCTTCGTGCATGTCTATGTGTTTTATAGATATGATTGTAGTTTTGATAGAGGTATTCTCCTTTTTCTGCAGGGCACTTGAAGTACAAGCATTTCTAGACTCAGCTAAAGAAGAAGATTTTATTGGAATCAAAGAACTTCTAGAACGTGCCAGCAGTACTAACAACAGAGGCTCTATGGGTTCCGAGCATGAATGGATGGAGGCAAATAAAAAGAACAAAATGCAACAAAATCTTGCAGCGGCTAGCATGAAGTTCACATACGTTGTGACTTGTCAGATTTATGGGCAACAAAAGAGACAAAGCGACTATCAGGCAGCAGATATATTGCGTTTAATGAAAAATTATCAGGGACTACGGATTGCTTATGTGGATGAGAGAAACGATGAAGAAGGCAAAAAATACTATTCTGTTCTTGTCAAGTATGACCATACTTTGAAAAAAGAGGTGGAAATCTACAGAATACAATTGCCTGGTCCATTGAAACTGGGAGAAGGAAAACCAGAAAACCAGAACCATGCCTTGATTTTCACAAGAGGCGATGCAGTTCAAACGATAGACATGAATCAGGTATGCTACTTTTCTACATGAGAAATTGCTGGTTATTGGTACATTCGCTTATATATATACACCAATTATTGGTCTTCATTTGTGTGATAATATCTTGATGGTAGTTGAATCTCGTTACATTTGAACAACCATGGTGAGAGGATGCTTGGATAATGAGATTTTCCTTTTTTGCATGTCATTTGGTGGTGAAAGGTGAGAATATGCTTGGGTTTCATTTTGGAGCCTTGTCATTTATCTTGAATTGGGGAACAAGTGTCGATCTATCATAACTACTGAAAGTGCTCCACAGATAGTACATAACCAAGTTTATCAACACCATCATAGAAAAATGCATTCAATGAAAGAAGTTGATTCGATTGTTTTCTGAAAACCCTCATGCTTAATAGAAATGGGCTAGTCGAGATATGGTATATCAATTTCACCCTATGTTAGACAATCCCCTTCTTTCACAATCGTTTGTTGACGATGAAATATGATTTCTTGAAGATGAAATTTGTATAAACAATAACTTTTCAAGGTGTTTGCAGGACATGTACTTCGAGGAGGCATTTAAAATGAGAAACCTACTTGAAGAGTTTAATCGCAATCATGGGATCCGAAAGCCCGCAATTTTAGGAGTGAGGGAGCATGTCTTCACGGGATCAGTTTCATCCTTAGCTTGGTTTATGTCTGCTCAAGAAACAGTATTTGTCACTCTCAACCAACGTGTCTATGCCAACCCTCTTAAAATTCGGATGCACTATGGGCATCCTGATGTATTTGATCGATTATGGTTCTTGGGGCGAGGTGGCATCAGCAAAGCATCCCGAACAATCAATATTAGCGAAGACATCTTTGCTGGTTTCAATTGTACTCTTCGTGGTGGAACCGTCACTCATCATGAGTATATTCAGGTAACATTGACAAAACACTCTTTTATCTCAATTACAATTTGGGCAGTGGCAACTGAATCCATGTCCAAGCAGATTAAAGAAATTATGCAACCCCCTTTAGGGACGTCTAGGCAGATGGCTTGATTAAGACTTTTTAAATTGCCATGTTCTCGTTTTCAAATGGATGCATTTTAGCCTCTTATTAGACTATAAATCCATCTTATTGATGTTTGTGTAGGCTGGTAAGGGACGGGACGTTGGATTAAACCAAATTGCCATGTTTGAAGCCAAGGTAGCGAGTGGCAATGGGGAGCAGATGCTGAGCCGTGATGTTTATCGTCTTGGTCACCACTTGGATTTCTTTCGAATGTTTTCTTTCTACTATACCACAGTTGGATTTTTCGTGAGCAACATGTTGATTGTGCTCACAGTCTTTGCCTTCCTTTGGGGTCGTGTGTACTTGGCCCTGAGTGGCATAGAACGTTCGTTAACAACTGGATCGGGTGCTCTTACAAACGCAGCATTGACGGCCACTTTAAACCAACAACTTGTAGTTCAATTGGGTTTGCTAACTGCTCTTCCTATGCTTGTGGAAGATGCATTAGAGCATGGTTTTACTACAGCATTGTGGAATATGATTACAATGCAACTCCAACTAGCCTCTCTTTTTTTCACCTTTGAAATGGGTACACGGAGTCACTATTTTGGTCGCACTCTTCTACATGGTGGTGCTAAGGTATGCCTTACTACGTGCCATGATCGCTCTAATTTTATTCAAGTGTTAGTGCACTTCTCACTACTCTGTAGTAAAACCATTTTGTCGTGCATCTTCTAACAATTGAATTTCTAATTTGGGAAGAGAAAAAGGAGATGTAGTAGTATGTTGATGTTTATACCTTGAAATTTTTCTTATCACCACCATTTGTCTTGTTTGTATTTGCAGTATAGAGCAACTGGGCGAACATTTGTGGTTAAACATGAGAAATTCGCAGAAATTTATAGGCTGTATTCAAGGAGCCACTTTACAAAAGGCATTGAGCTCTTGATGCTTCTATTTACTTATCTAGCGTATGGAGTCATTACCTCGTCTGCTACTTACGTGGTAGTTATGATATCGAGTTGGTTTCTGGCTTTCACGTGGATAATGGCGCCTTTCATTTTCAATCCCTCAGGGTTCGATTGGCTGAAGACAGTGGAAGATTTTGATGATTTTATCCAGTGGTTATGGTTCAAGGGGGATGTGTTTTTGAAAGGTGAGCAAAGTTGGGAAGTGTGGTGGGAGGATGAACAATCACATTTGAAAACTACTGGTTTGTGGGGGAAATTACTGGAGATTATACTTGACTTGCGGTTCTTCATCTTCCAATACGGCATTGTATATCATTTGCAAATCACTGGCAACAACACAAGTATTTTTGTCTACCTCTTGTCTTGGACCTACATGCTCGCTGCTATTTTGCTCCACCTTGTCATCTCGAACGCAAGTGATCGTTATGCCGCTGACAATCACCTTCTTTACCGATTAATTCAAACTCTTACAATCGCTGTTATTGTCGCTATTGCGGTTGTACTTTGGACGCAAACCGACTTCACTTTCTTGGATATTCTTGCAAGTTTTCTTGCTTTCTTACCTACAGGCTGGGGTATCATCCAAATTTGCCTTGTACTGCGGCGTCCCTTTTTGGAGAATTCAAAGGTTTGGGGAACTATAACTGCTGTCGCCCGTCTATATGATCTTGGCATGGGCTTGATTATTCTGGCTCCTGTGGCCATCCTTTCATGGTTGCCTGGATTCCAAGCGATGCAAAATCGGATATTGTACAATGAGGCTTTCAGTCGAGGCTTGCAGATTTCTCGTTTACTAACTGGGAACAGGAACAAAGACGCCAATTGATGTGTGAGCTTCATATTCCTCAATCAGCTTTAACCTAGTGTTGGTATTGTGTGGATCTAATAGAAGTGATCCCATAGGGTTGTAGTCTATACTACATCAATAGCCAAGGCTTGCAAGCATTTCAATGCATCCTAGGTGTATACGTTGTAGTAGAAATAGGATGTAGGTTAGTGAATTGTAGCTCTTTCCTTGAATCACTATACAGTAAAGACTTGAAGTACTATCAGGAATCAATATATTGTGGAAAACTAGGTCAAGATGATATTGTTAATGTCTTGATTGTGATTCTCCTTGTACTCCTCTTTCAAATTTCTATAGGTAAAATCTGGATTATAGTACCTTTATTTTTGTACATATTGTCAAGTGAAATAATAAAAAAACATGGCATTTATAACATCATTTGCAGGCACATGCCTCACTAGCCAAGGACCCCAAGCAGCAACTCAATAAATATTGGCATACCTCATCCCAAGAACATTGTATGCTGAAAATCAAGAGTCTGTTCAAACACATTCCTTTAATTAGCTTCCATGCGCCAGGTTTCACTCAACTCATCCTACGTGTTGCCTTAAGTGGCATGGTTTTAGCACCAAACCTTTTGATCCCAAAGGAACAATCGAGACAAGGTTTTGGTTGGCCCAAACTCCCATCTAGGGCTAGATTGGGGCCAAATTGGGCTTCTCCGTTGGATTGTACAAATCTCCACCATCTACCAATGTATGCAAAGTCTTTTATTTTGTAGGTACATACTTATTATTAATTATAAACTCAAGAAAATTCCTAGCTCCCATCTACTTGTACATATTTTGGGAGCATTAGGGTTGTTCTTGAATGTTTTGTACATAATGACTTTACAAATTTACATTAATATTTTTGTTTAATTACAACTTAGGAACTTCTTTTATTAATAAAAATTAGTTTACAATTTTACAATTTCCTTTAACCATCAATTTGAATGTAATTAACTTATATATAATATTAATATAATATTGTATATATTAAGAATATTATATATATAATATATATATATATATTAAAAAAATTAAGTGTTGCCAATATTTGATATACTTCAGTTAAAATAAGAATTTCTTCATTTTAGAATATCTTAAAAAATTTTGTTATAAATTTTTTATTATAATAAACTAGCGGTTGGCGCTTGCTTTGCTACGCATTAACTATATTATTTTCATCAATTTCTTATGTGATAAAATGCAGATTAATAAAGTATGCATAATATTTAAATAAAAATATTGACATCTTAATATAATAATCTTTGAAAATACATATATTGTGCAATAAAAAGTAATTAAAAAAAATCTTTATATCATAATTTCCACAAAAAAAATCTTTACAAAAATAAAAAAAAGTGCAATAAGAAAAATTAATCAAGTGAAAAATGTAATAGAATCTTCACATTTGAATATGTAGAGCAATAGTTTTAATTTCAAGAAAATCTTCAATTAAGAAATTATTAACCTTCATATAATAATTTATAAATATACATATAATAAAATGTAGAGTAATTCTAGTATTTTTCAAATTAAAATCTTTACAATTAAAGATCATGCAAAATTTTCACCTATTAAAATGTAGAATAACAATAATGATTCTAATTTCAATAAAAGATTCAAATAACAAATTATATAAATCATCATAATCATTTGAATATATTGCAATCTAAAATAAAATAAAAATATATATATCCAAGTTAAATTTTATACATTAGAATTTTTGAATATTTGCATATTTTCAAAGAAAAATGATAAATTTTATAAATAAATTGCATCCAAAGATACAATGTAATATCCTTCCATAGGCTATAAAAGTATGTAGCAAAATGGCTACAAATATCATCCTACCATATTTATTGATATGATAGGTTGTCTCAATTGAGACAATGGAATAATAATAAACACCAAAATAATGCAGTTGGATGGAAAGAGACGTTACCGAAGCGTACATGAACCCTAAACATGCAGAGTTTGAAACAAACTCTTAACTTTTCCATCCGCCTAATTCAGGTGTAATTATATGTAGGAATCTCCATGACAATGTCATACAAAAACTTCACGGTAAACCACATTTTTTACTGTTCCCACAACATTTAAATTATTAATAGCAACTTTAATGTTTGCAAGATGTCTACCACGAGACATAGCCACATATAACTGACCATGGCTAAATACTTCATTTCGAAGATAAATACCAACTCGGTCACCCGGGGAGGACACTCTTTGTATTTTCTGGGTACCACGTGCGGCGCTGGGGTATTTTTAGGGGGGATATTTATTTATTTTTTTGAATTTTCAGGCCCCTATAATTACTTATAAACCCCCCTAGAGCCCATATTATCATGCCTATCTTTACTTATAATACGTACATAGGCTGAATTTATTGGAGGCTATTTTCTTTATAAAGAACAAAACTAATTTAACAAGTAATGAGAATTAAAGTGACAAGATATGCCCTGTACACCCACAAGATTCAACTTTAAGGCAAAAAATGGATGTGTTTACATTAGAATGCATACTTGAAGACAAATACATGCACAAATGCTAAATAAAAGCAAGACATTACAAATGACAAAGTAATGAAAGAGTTTAATGTACAAAATGTGTTAAAAAACACAAACATTACAAATGAAAAAGTAATGAAAGAGTTTAATGTACTAAAGGTGTTAAAAAATACAAACATTACAAATCATTTACAAGAACTACGGCAACAAGCTGCAGTTCTAAGCCATCCAACACATGTGAAAAAAAATTTAGAGTCTATGACACAAATGTCTACTTGTACATGAGACTCATAGTCACCCCAAACCAATTGGAGAAGTGATCAGCTCCTTCACTCCTACAACCATGTTCTGCAAATCCACCAATCATCACATTCCAAGTGATTACACTGCACCCCATAAATCACAAGTCACAAGTCTGATTGACAAAACCAGCAGCCTCTCAAAAAACAGTCATGCATCAAAAAAGATGCCACACTTCCAATACATGTGAACAAGTGCATCCCTCACACACAAATGTGACTGAAGTCCTCCTTTCAGCTCTACTTTCAGCTCTACAAGGCCCCAAGATGTGCACATGCATTCAAAAAAATTGCATAAGGAATAGCATTTGGTTTAGGGCCAACCGGTTGCACTTGAAGAAGCACTTCAACTGGTTTGTGCCCACAGCCATGTTCAGCGACTCCACCAATCCTCACGGTCCATGCAATTCATGCGATCCTCCACAACTCCTCCTTCACTTGTGCATCATCCACACTGCCACATTTACCACACATGTGAACAAGCGCATTGTGCATCATCCACACTGCCACATTTTCCACACATGTGAACAAGCGCATTGTGCATCATCCACACTGCCACATTTACCAAACATGTGAACAAGCGCATTGTGCATCATCCACACTGCCACATTTACAATGCATGTGAACAAGCGCATTGCCCCCTGTACATCCCATTGTAGCCCACAATATCACCACCACATGAACTTTTTTGCCCCACTGCGAAGGTTTAGGACTCATCTGAAGTATGGGAGGCCGAAGGTGATCCACCGAAAGTCAGCGGGCACTGTGGTCTGCCAGAAACTGCCGCAAGTGCTCGGCATCATTCTGATCCAGACTGTACACCTCATTCTGAGGGTTGTACGCCAAGGTCACGTTACATATAACGCAGTCAATGTCAATCCACTTGCTATCAGTATGGTCATACTTGAATTTGTCCCGTCCAACGTATTTGCGATAATACTGCAGCATAACCTCTATGTGTAGATTCTGATTTGTTCGCCGACCTCTGTCCTCCAACCTCGCCAGTAAGGGTTTAGGGTTTAGGGTTTAGGGTTTAGGGTAAGAGCAAACACCTTCGTCACGCTGCCGTGCCGTGAACACGAGTCCAGAACAAATCGCAGGCATACAGAACCCCCGCCTGAAGATTCCCCAACATCGTCGTGAACACACTAGCAGAAAACACACCCGCACAAACGAACACACGAACAACACCCGCACTCCGTGACGCCGCTGACCTGAACACACCACCACAATTGATCGCGCACAAACAAGCAAGCTAAAACAATCCCGAACACCATCCTCCACGCTGGTGAACCTTGCACACCCCAGCAGAACTGATCGCGCACCCCGCAAAAGCAAACCCCGCACCAGACAGAACTGATCGCGCACACCGCAAGAGCAAACCCCGCACCAGGCAGAACTGATCGCGCACCCCGCAAAAGCAAAACCCCGCACCAGGCAGAACTGATCGCGCACCCCGCAAAAGCAAAACCCCGCACCAGGAATCGGTGATCGCGCACCCCTCAAAAGCAAATCCCGCACCAAACAGAACTGATCGCGCACACCGCAAGAGCAAACCCCGCACCAGGCAGAACTGATCGCGCACCCCGCAAAAGCAAAACCCCGCACCAGGCAGAACTGATCGCGCACCCCGCAAAAGCAAACCCCGCGCCAGGAATCGGTGATCGCGCACCCCTCAAAAGCAAACCCCGCACCAGGAATCGGGAACACCTTTGTCACGCCGCTGACCCCAAAACAGAATTTCACAACTGATTGCGCACAAACAACTGATCGGGCACAAACAACTGATCGGGCACAAACAACTGATCGCGCACACACAAGCAAGCGCCCCCGCACAAGGAATCGCCGACCCCTTCGTTCACCTCCTCACCCTAAGCCCACCACCAATCTGATCGCGCACCCACAACCAAGCGCATGCCATCCCCAAGAGCAGCCTCCACGGTTCAGCCGAAGAACTGATCGCGCGAATCGGAAACACCATCTCCACGCTGCCGTCCCTCAACAAGCAGCAGAACTCATCGCGCAATTAACCCTAAACCGCACCCAGATTGCAAACAAATTTGTGAACACACGCTGCCGTCCCTTAACAAGCTGCCCCCCTGATCGCGCGATTAACCCTCAACCGCACCCAGATTGCAAACAAATTCGTGAACACACGCTGCCGTCACTCAAGAAGCTGGAGAACTCATCGCGTGATTAACCCTCAACCGCACCCAGATTTGCAAACAAATTCGTGAACACACGCTGCCGCGCCTCCCTCCCAACCTCGAAATTATCGTTCGCGCCTAAACCCTAGCAGTAGTCGTTAAACTTAACAGACAGAACAGATGGAAACTACCCCATTCATCGACTGACTACAAGATATGTTGTAGTTATACTTCAGATTTGTATAGTACCTGTATCTTACTAGTACTGTAGCATAACCATAACTGAACCTAGTAAATAGAATTCCTTGGATCCTATTCTTTGGCCCCTATTTTACATTTAAAAAATAATTAATGGACCATAATTTTCGGGTATCTATTTTACTTATAAAAGACATGTCACTTTTTAAGTCCCCTTCTTTAAATGTAAAATCTTTATAAATTTTACCTATGATGAATTAAATCCACCCTATTTTTCGCCGCAGGTCACTTTGTAAAGCGCGGGGAGTGTCCTCCCCTAGCTCGGTCATATGATTGGCCCTACGATCTATTGATTGTCATAGCAAAAGCCCCAGTAATAGGAAATTGTCTTCGAGAAAGTGTAAATGGTAAGTGGCTATCGTTTCAATAATGTGTGATTCTTGGAATCAATACTTCTTGACCACGATGGCGCCCTTGCACAATTTCACACAATAATGCAGTGGGAGACACTTGCAAAACACGCAAGCGACTACCATTGCATAAACCCTTTGTCGGATTCAAGTTCCTTAGTAACATAACACATTGATCACATTTTAAATTTAATTGGTGAGGAGGCAAACCGCTGAGTTGTAATGAATTTAAAAACTTTACCGGATAATGATGGGCATGTTCATCATTTTCATGTACAAAATCAGTACTAAAACATTGATGCACATCATCGGGCATGCGATCGGTGATTTTTCGATTGATTTCTTGAGTATCATCATTTTGTACAGCCAAAATGACACGCTTAGAGAAATCAACCGGATGATAAAAAATGGCATCAATGAGACCATCTAAAGAATTTCCAACTACAACCATTCCTAACGGTAAATCCACTTCTAAACCGGTTTTACCCTCCCCAATATCTAACAAAAATTGTTGAAAATCTGGTTGACTTTGCAATCATATATTTGTGGTCAAATGAAAATATTGCATTAATGGAAACAAATATGAGCGTCGCAAGCAAGCCTCAACGGTTTGTTGGTGACCTCCACGTACAACTACGGACAAAGTTTGGCGAAAATCACCACCATATAAAACTATAAGCTCACCATTTGGACAATTTAAACCTCGAATATCTTGCAAAGATCTATCTATAGCTTCTATCATAAATTGATGCTCAGCACAAGCTTCATCAAGTACAATCAATTGCACTTCATGCAAAGTTCGAGCCAACAACGATTGGGCACTAATATTACAAGTTGAGGTTTCATGCAATTGGAATGGAATGGCAAGAGAGGAATGTGCCATTCGTCCTTTATGCAAAAGGCAAGCGGCTATTCCACTTGTTGTCATTGCTATACATTTGACAACATGACCACGAAGATAACCTAATATGGTATTGTACACAAAAGTCTTGTTGGTCCCACCAGGCCCATCCATAAAAAAAAAGCTTATTTGGAAGATGGGGCTCTAAAACGACAGAAGTCACTGCGTTGAAAACAATGCGTTGTTCTTCGTTGAGTCTATCCACATCTTCCTCTACAAAATGAATGTTTTAATTATTTAAATCATTGTTGTCATTGGCATCAACATCAACATCAACAATATTTGAATAATCAAACTCATTCAAATCTTGAATGTCAAAAAAATCTACAATGCGTTTATCTGAAGATGACAAATATTCATTAATAGATAAAATGACTTTAGAATAACGGTTTGGATCATCATGTCAATCATCAGACATAGCATCAAAATACTTTTTACGTAAGCTAAGAGGATTCAACGGTTGTTCAAACATAAGAAGTGTTGCAAACAACTACCGAATCTGTTTAGGCAAAGCAATGAAGGATGTTTCTTGAAGACAATTGTCCCATTCAGCATCATCTTGCAAAAGCCCTCTTGCAATACAAGCGACTTTATACGTTGGATGAACTATATCTTGAAAAGAAAAATAGGTCATCAAACGAAGTTAATGCCTCAACATGAGTTAACAACAAACGCAAGTAAAATAATTCAGTACCTACAAGAACCATATTTACTCTACCAAAAACTTTTACTTTACGTTATTTTCTTTCCCACATGTTTTTTTTCACATCCTATTTATAGTGAAGTAGAAGATCCATGTATCGAAGAAGCATATGATTGCCTTGATTGCCAAAAACAATTAAGGCACAAATACGGCGATTGAGCTCAAAAAACTTAGTAAGTTTGACCTCAGTATTTTGATCAATCAAAAATATAATTTCGTGAAAGGTGACATATTGCTAGTCGGGAAGATGAGCTGGTAAACGACAAATACTATGACTCTTATTATTGGTTTCAAAACGAAAGAATCTCCAACATGCTTCTTGAGCAGCCGCATAGTGACCCTCCAAGAAGTCCTTAATATCATCTACTACTTCATCAATTTCTACCACGCCACGATCTGGACCTTTAAAAATATACTTGTGAAGGTATTTGACAGTTTTTACTAAACTACAAACCTCCACATTAATATGGCAGTTAAAACGACCTATCAAATATGGGTTGTATGGCACAACCCATCGATTGTCCAAGCGAACAATTTGACCTTGTGTGTGTTTTTCAATATACCTACTTTGATTTCGACGATGGTACAAAATATGACCGTCACCATCAACCTTAGTGGTATCTTGAATTTGCATAAGATAGTTCTTTAAACATCTACCATTTTTCATACAAGGACAATTTGGATTGTCCAAACCACATGAACCATGCATTATGTGTTTTGTAACTGCCGCATAAAGCAATGGTTGTCTATTTACATTTGAAATCTCAGTACATATAAGTCTATCTATAACGTCATAATCATTGACTTTGTCTTTCAACCAAAGAAGAATGTGAGCATGAGGAAGACCACGCTTTTGAAACTCGATAGTATAACAAAAAACAATTGTCTCTCCCAATACATTCATTTTTGTGATTTCTTCCATCATGGTTTTCAATTTGAGTTCAAAAACACGTACAACTACATCTAGACGATCCAGAGGAGTTTGACTTGGACCAAGCTCATCTATAATCTCAGACCAAGTCGGATTGCACGTCATCATAATAAACAAATCTGATTTACCTAAGACTTTAACTAAAACCATACTATCTTGAAAAAGGTTTTGCATATATCTAGAGGAGCCAATAAATGTTGCAGGTAAAACAATGCGACGTCCAATACGTGCTTCATTGTCTTATTACAAAGCATCTACAATTCCTTGATAACACTTGGCACAAAGTTCTGTTTGGCGTTGTCTAATAAAAAAATAAATTTTCATGTTCTACACGTAAATATTGATCTACTACATATTGTTGAAATAATCTTCCAGCTCTATGTAGTACATTAGACTTGGGTCGCTTTTGAAGCATATATTGGACAAATGATTTTAAAATCACTCCAGTATTTGCTTTAAAAGTAGGTGACCACCCATATTGCCCTTCAGGAAACAACAATGAATAAGGCAATGCATCATAAGAAGGATGAATTTCCTTAATTTTTTGTAATCCTCCACCACGTTGGTGAAGAATAATATCACGTCCAGATTCTATATGTTGTTTGTCGAGAACAACAACAACAATCTCAGGAACGACGGATCGATTGTATCTTCGAAGATGTTCTCCAACGGGAGCCTCACCAGATATATGAAGTCCCACATTGTGTCCTCTTAAAAGGACATCACATGAAGATTTGAAACCATGAACTAATGCATTAACCGATTCTAAAACTTCTTGGATGGTATTTACGGTGTTACGATCAAGATCATCAAAGATTTCTATCCGACGGTTTGTTTGCAAATCATCATCCAAAAAATAAATTTGTGCAAATTTTGCACCTTGATTTACTTCAGACTCTAAATTTCCAATATGATGGTACAACTCTCCATTCATACGAAATGTATATACCCCTCATCCTTTAGCTTGTCCAGATTGAAACTTACTACGTATACTTGTAAAGGCAAAAGCTTGATTATATTTTCTAATGGATTTAAGAAATCCTCGAGACTCAAAAGTATTACCCATAAAAAACTCATGGAGCATTGGATGGACAATGGGATGACTAATATGTTTGTTGAAAATTTTTACCATTATAACAACAAATAGTAGCCTTTTCCTTTTTAAAACGAAATACCAAACATTTTGACATTGGATGTACATGGATCCAATGCCATCAACATTAACATCCATGAAGTCATCAATTGTAGCTAAATCTTGAGCTATAGTCTATGATTAATAATAATCATAAGTTTCAATTAAGATAGAAAATATTCTAAATCCTTTAATTATAAAAATAAGGGTTTAAAATATTTTTAATGTACAAAAAGTTGAAGACTTACTTATAGAACTTGCGCTTCAAAAATTTGCACCTTTTGAATATTCTTCACTATACTCCAAGCGCTCCTACTCCAAACTTTTACTACATATAAAAAAATACAAACACATTAGGTCAAATTCATATGATTACATTAAGAGGAAATTAGGTCAAAGTATTGACATTAAAAGAAAATTAAGTGAATTTGTTGACATTAAGATGAAATTAAATCAAAATTGTTTCAAAAATGCTTCAATTACTCCTATTAGATTCTAAATAGATCAAACTCTGTAAATTCAATTAGATTAGAGTTCAAATTATTCATATTAAGTCACATTGCGAACATTAAGGTGAAATTAGGTCAAAATTGTTTCAATTGCTCCTATTAAGCTATATTTAATTTAAACTCTTAAAATTCATTTGAATTGAAGATCAAATTACACTCAAATTATTCAAATGATGCTCAAATTGATCACATTAGGTTAAATTGTTGGCATTAAAGTGAAATTAGGTCAAATGGCTTTAAAAATGCTCCAATTGCTTCAATTTGTCTCTAATTATGTTAGTTTCTTAAAATTAAGTTAATTGAAGCTCAAATTACACTTAATTTATTCAAATGAAGCTCAAATTACTCACATTAGGTCAAATTAGGTCAAATTGCTCAAATTAAGGTCAAATTAGGTCAAATTGTTCTAGAATGCTCTAATTGTTCCAATTTGGCTTTAATTACATCAATTTCTTGAAATTAAGTTAATTAAAGCTCAAATTACACTTAATTTATTCAAATGAAGCTCAAATTGCTCACATTAAATCAAATTAGGTCAAATTGCTTTAAAAATGCTTTAATTGCTCCATTTTGGCTTTAATTACATCAATATCTTGAAATCAAGTTAATTGAAGCTCAAATTGCACTTAATTTATTCAAATGAAGCTCAAATTGCTCACATTAGGTCAAATTAGGTCAAATTGCTCACATTAAGCTCAAATTAGGTCAAATTGATTAAAGAATGCTCCAATTGCTTCAATTTGGCTTTAATTACGTCAATCTTTTGAAATTAAGTTAAATTGAAGCTCAAATTACACTCAAATTGTTCAAATGAAGCAAAAATTACTCACATTAGGTCAAATTGCTTTAAAAATGCTCCAATTGCTTTAAGAATGCTCCAATTGCTCCAAGAATGCTCCAATTGCTCCAAGAATGCTCCAAGTGCTCCAATTTGGCTTTAATTACATCAATCTCTTGAAATTAGATTAGATTGAAGTTTAAATTACACTCAAATTGTTCAAATGAAACTCAATGTTCAAATCACTATTCTATACATGAATTCAAATTTGTTTAAACAAAATATAAAGAAAATACCTTGGAAGTATTGTTGAGCTCAAGAACACCACCACTTGATAAATTTCTTCACTCACAAACAATAGTGATCAAAATTGAAGAAGTAAAATGCAAATTTGTCAAATTGCAAAGACTTTGTAGTTGTAGAATCCAAAATTGCTTCAATCTAACAAAGCTTCAAATCATTTAGTAGTAAGAAAAGAACATTAGAATTGAGAATATTCAAAGCTTCAACATTCAAATTCAAATCATAAAATTGTAGAAATCAAATGAAGTGTGAAGCCAAGAAATATGAAACCTCTGTACCTCTATAATATCACCATACCTCTGTAATATCACATTTTAACACTGCATGATATTACAGAGGTGAAATGGCCGTTGAAACTCTATAATATCATATTGTATACAAATGTGATATTACAGAGGTATCAGACCTCTGTAATATCACACAGTGTTAAAATGTGATATTACGGAAGACCTTGTGATTTTAGTAGTATGATGACTAGCGGTTGGCGCTTGCTTTGTAACGCATTAATCCAACCATTTTTATAAATTTTTTATAAATTTTTTATAGATTATAAATTGTAATGGAGAATGATAAATTTTAGGAATTAATTGCACCTAAAGATGCATGAAATAAAAAATATCCATCCATCAAATAGCAATAATGTCTCATGTACAATTCTTCGACAGTAGATTGTTTCAATTGAAACAATATAGTTGTACACCTAAAGAATGCAAGTTGGATGGAAGGGGACATCGCAAAAGCGTGCATGAATCCTAAACATGCAGAGTTTGAAACAAACTCTTAACTTTTCCATCCACCTGATTCAGGTGTAAAAATTTAGAGGATATTACATGACAAAATCATGAAAAAACCTCATGGTAAACCACATTTTTTACCATTCCCACGGCTTCATCGTTGTCATTGACAATTTTAATGTTTGCAGGATGTCTACCACGAGACAAAGCTACATATAATTGACCATGGCTAAATACTTCATTTCGAAGATAAATGCCGACTCGATCATATGATTGGCCCTGCGATTTGTTAATTGTCATGGCAAAAGCACCAGTGACAAAAAATTGTTTCCGGCAAAGTGTGAATGGCAAACGACTATCATTATAATGATGTGTAATCCTAGAAATCAATACTTCTTGGCTACGATAACGCCCTTTCACAATTTCACATAATAACACATTTGATGACACTTGCAAAATACGCAAACGACTTCCATTGCATAAACCTTTTGTCGAATTCAAATTCCTTAGCAACATCAAATATTGACCACATTTAAGATTTAATTAGTGTGGAGGCAAACCGCTTAATTGTAAAGAATTTAAAAACTCTACCGGATAATAATGGACATGCTCATCACTTTCATGTACAAAATCTACACTAAAACATTGATGTACATCACTAGGTATGCGATCAATAATTTTACGATTGATTTCTTGAGCATTATCATTTCGGATAGCCAAAATGACCCGCTCAGAGAAATCAACCGGATCATCAAAAATGGCATCGATAAGACCATTTAAAGAATTTCTAGGTGCAACTAATCCTAACGGTAAATTTACTTCTGGACCACTTTTACCTTCACCAACATCTAATAAAAATCTTTGAAAATCTGGTTGACTTTGTAAACGCATATTAGTAATTAAATGAAAATGTTGCATTAACGGAAATAAATATGAACGTCGCAAGTAAGCTTCTACAGTTTGCCTGCGACCTCCACGCACTACAACTGGTAAAGTTTGACGAAAATCACCACCATACAAAACTACAAGATCACCATTAGGGCTATTGATTCCACGAATATCTCGTAATGATCTATCTATAGCCTCAAACATAAATCTATGCCCAACACAAACTTCATCAAGTACAATTAATTGTACTTCACGTAAGCTTTGACCTAATGCAGATTGAATACTAATATTACAAGTTGATATATCATGTAATTGTAAAAGAATGGTTAAAGAAAAATGTGCCGTTCGCCCTTCATCTAAAAGACATGCGGCAATTCCACTTATAGTCATTGCCATACACTTAACGCCTCGAGTACGAAGATAACCTAATATAGTATTATATAAAAAAGTTTTACCTGGACCACCTGGACCACCTGGACCATCTAGAAAAAAAAGTCTATGTGAAGAATTAGATTATAAAATCGCTGTAGTAACTGCATTGAAAACAATATTTTGTTCTTCATTGAGCCTATCGACATCTTGATCTACAAAAATAATGTTGGCATTATCTAAATCATTATTATCATTGACATCAATGCTCAAATCAACATTGTTTGTATAATCGAATTCATGCAAATCATCAATGTTAAAAAAATCTACAATGTGTTTATCGAATGATGACAAATATTCTTCGATGCACAAAATTACTTTACAATAGCGATTTTGATTATTGCGCCAATCATCAGATATTGCATCAAGATGTCTTCTAAGCAAATCAATAGGATCTTGCAGTTGTCTAAACACAAGAAGTGTTGCAAACAACTGCCGAATTTGTTTAGGCAATGCAATAATAGTTGCCTCTTGGAGACAATTCTCCCATTCAACATCATCCTGTAAAAGTCCCCTTGCAACACAAACGGCTTTATACGTCGAATATATCGTATCGTGAAAATAAAGTAAATTTTCAAATGAAGTTGATGCTTCAACATGAGTTAACAACAAACGTAAATAAAATACTTCGGTACCTACATGAACCATATTTATTCTACCAAAAACATTTACATTGCGTTGTTTTCTAATCCACATGTTGTTTCGTACCAGGGTTGTCTCGGACGTACGTCCATCACGAAATCACGTCCAAAATCCGGACGTCCGGACGTCCGCCGTCCAGGCGTCTTGGACGCGGCCGGTAGAGCGGTCGGGAGGGTGGCCGACGGAGCAGTCGGGAGGACGACCGACGGAGCGGTCGGGGGGACGTCCGACGGAGCGGTCGGGGGGACGTCCGACGGAGCGGTCGGGCGGACCGCCAGTTCGCAGGTTCGGCAGCGGACAGACCGTCTGATTGAACGCCGTCCGTAGGTTCGGGGTAGGTTCGCGTCGTCCGGGGTAGATTCGAGAAGACAAGTTCTATGTTTGGGCGCAGACGGCTATATGAAGGGACAGCCAAGGCATTTTCCCTCACTTCAACTCTCCTCCTTGGGAAACAACACCACATCGGATGTGCTACTGTTGCTTCACCGCGCCAGTTGCTCTTATGTGGTAGAGAGTTGGGGTCATACATCTTTGATTACACCGGAGGGGTTTTGAATCGGTCATTTACACACGGTTGAAGAGAAGAATCAAGGCATCAAGTAGCTATGGAAGAAAAGCGCGGCATTAAAGGTGAAAGCAGCAAGAGATCGAAACAAAAAGGAGCTCGTCACGAGCTTCGTCTTGACATTTTAAAGGATGAGAACATTTTAGCTGAGCTTGAGTGGGAGAAGGTGGTCGATGAATACTGGACTTCCAAGTTGTGCAAGAAATATGTGAAGATGTATCACATTGGGAAGTTGTGGCCTCAAGAATTATATGCTGGTCACACTCGGGAGTTTTCTTTTAAACCCGCAAGTTGTCTCAGCCCTCATTTTGTCCATCGTTCCGTAGAGGTGTGGCGGGCTCTCTTTGGGGACAAATCGATGAGCAAGGGTAGAATTAACTACACCATAGCAAGCATGGTGTATACAGAATTGAAGTTGGCTCGCAAGGTGGATTGGAGTACGTACCCCGAGACAGTAGAAACACCGCTTGTTCTTCCTGATGGCCAGAAAGATATTCCCGATACGTTTGTTTCAAAGGGACAAGTCCTTCAAATGGTTGAAGGCAATGCTACTCTACAGCACAACACGGAAGAAAAACGTGTTTCTATCCAAAACAAAGTGCAGGACATGAAAGACAAAGGGGAAAACAAGGAGGAGCGCCCCTTTGAAAGTAGCAAAATGAATGCCACATCAGCGGATCGGACGAATCAAGCTGATATTTCACTTCAACCCGAAGTGGATAATACAGAAGGTAATGGAGGAGGAAGTATGACGCTAGAACCGGATACCGTATGTAATACTACGAAAGCTTTAGCGTCTTCTTCGAAGGGTGCGGAACGAGTCGTGCTTGACACTGTACCGATGTTTCTGAGCCCTTCACCAATTGCATCAAGCGCGAAGGGAGAACCTGGTATTTTCAAGGTGCCATCTCATCCATCAAAACAAGGATCGACGTTGAAGACATTGGAGTACAAAGAAGAGGTTCCCTTAGAAGAGATGGACAGGGCAACTGCTAGAATCACTCGTCTTCTAGACAGTGATGCCCTTATGGACATCAGTGCCAGGACTACAGATGAAGAAATTAACAGAAGTCCAAGTCCAGTTCGGAGTCCAATGCATGAAGTGCCACCTTCCCAAAACATGAATGATGAGAACTTACAGAAGGCAGAAATGGACTCTCGGGAACCGGGTGTTCTTAACAATGGCGAAGAGACCCCAAAGACGGAGGAGAATCCAATGCTAGCGTTCTTGGGTCCAGAGGATCTAAAGACTTTATCGATGATGCCTCCGCTACAAGAAATAGAGCACTTACTACAATGTTCTCTTAAATGGAAGACTTTTGAAGTTCAAGAAGAAGTTCATCCTTCTGCAAATGAAGAAGGTACAACAAATGAAGGAGGCACGATAGATGAAGGGCAAACCTCAACCCCATGCAACCGAGTATGGAAGTTCGGCGAACTATTCAAGACTGCCTACTCTCTATCATGTACAACTAAACTTGTAGCTGTTATGACACCTGCCCTCACACAAATAGCTGAAGAATTTATGAGCATGACACCAGAGATACTGGAGGGTGCCGTGGCCTTCAGAAAATTCATTGAATTTGCAGATAAGCTCCAAGAAGAGAAGGTGGAAAATCTCAAGGCTGTGGTTGAGCTTCAAACACAAAACGAAGAGCTCATGAAGGTCAATTATGACAAAGAAGATCATGATCGCCTGAAGGTCAAGTTCGACAAATTGGATAAGCATTGCTCTATGGTGTTTTGGGATAAAGACCATGAAGCCTTGAGAGATATGTGTTTTAGTCTTCAAAAAGAAGTTGAGACTTTAAAGCTCTCGAATGGGACGTTGGAGTCCCAAAACCAGAAGTTGGTTTTGCAATTGAAGACATCTGAGGACAATTTACAATGGCATCGGGAGATGTTGAAGACATTACAAAACGACAAGTCATCTGAACATTGCAGGGACGGAGCAAGCCTCTTGGAGGCAAGTCAACCAACTCAAGAAAGCGATCAACTTTCGCTTCCTCTTGACAAGGGCAAAGTTGTGGACGAGACTGTAGAAGTCGTTATGGCCATTGAAAGCCCTAAAGTTGTGCCTCCACTCTCATTAGAAGTTGCTTGCACGCAAACGGTGAATCATGAAGTCCAGGAATTAAGGCAACAATTGGACTTGGCAATTCAAGCAAAGAATGACGCGGAGTCTTCACTACAGAGAATGGAACACGTACAAATACTACACGACATCCTTCCAATGAAGACCGGGGATCTACGGTGGGTGCTGTGGGCAAGACACCTACAACAACAATCTGGTTTATGCTCTCAACTCATGAGGGGGCTCTTGAAGTATGCAATGCAGTCGGATGAATCGTTGAGAAACGTGCAGTCTTCTCACCTGCGTTTGAAAGAGAAGTTCGACGCAGAATTAAAGGATCCCGAAGTATGCATTACAGTTTGGGGAAATATGGATAGAATGTTCGAGCGGTTGAATCACGGGAGAACCTATGAATCAGACAACATCAATTGGGCATTGGAAGCGGAAGAAGGATGGGTTCCTCACAACACATTGTCTGCTCATATTGTTCAACATGAGAAGCAGCTTATACCTGGAAGTGATCCCAATGTTCCTTTGATGAAGGAAAAGTGCTCTCTTTGCCAATATCGTTTTGGGCCTGAAGGAGGTCTAACTTTGGGTCAATGTGGCCACTCTTTTCATATTCTTTGCATCCAAAGAGCAGCACAATATTCCGCCCGTTGCCCCAACTGTCGTACTCCTTTGAATGCAAGGTTTTATGAAATGCTAGGAATATTGCATTCTATGGCATCAGGTCATGAATTCAATCGGTGGAACCTTCCACTAGACCAAGCGCCACACAAATTCCAAAATCATTTGCACTGGAGAAAACCAATGGTATGGCTACCAAACGAAGGGATGCATTCATTATACATGGATCCTCAAGACAAGGATGAGTACTTCTGGATGACGCGGGACTTGGAAGTGGAATTGCGTGCCTTCGGGATCCCGGATAACGATGCAAGAGAAATGTTCTGTCGTAGCATGGGGGGGCACTGGAGCACGCAGCACCAAAAATTCTTCCGATTTCCTGATAAGGAATGGAAGAAAGAAGGGCCAAATGACCCTTTCGTGGAAGTGGAGTCTGATCCTAGAATCACAAAGCAGTACGAGGGGTACAATTCCGATTTGGTCGGGCGGGCCCGCATCTTAGCGAAGTTGGAAGAAGCAGCTAAGGTTCGTTACATGTTGGACTTGAATACGAAAGCAATGACAAGCCATAAGATGGAAGAGATTGCTCGGGCTTTCGATAAACGGATGGATGATGTTATCACCAAGTGGAGGAAGTATCTAGGGGGCGAACCTCCAATAGCTGATAAAGGTGTACCAGCTTGGTATTACGTGCAGAGCGAAGATAAAGTCATCGAGTACCTCGAAGACTTAGTACATGCTGCTCTGAGGACTTTAAACGCCCATGAAGTGGAGTTGTCTCCGAAGCGGAAGAATAAACGGAGAGTTGAAGAAGAGGATGACCACTCTCCAGAAACTAAAAGACTATTTGAGAGGGTTGACATGGAAGTACAAACTGGAGAAGGACCCAGTGGTGGCCAGGCGATACCTCGTCGCAAAAGCAGAAGACTCATGGCAAAGGAGGGGACATCTCGTGCTGCAGAAGAAGATAGTAGTACTGAAAACTAATAGGGAAATGTCTCGTTTCGTACTCTACATCTATTATATTAGTACTAGTAGAAAATAAATAGCTTGTGGGGATTTTAATTAGTAGTTTTCTCTACCAAAAATTATTGTACTTAGGCTATCACGTTCATCATAGCTTCTTCATAATGTACATCGAATCATAGGTGTATGCCACAAAAGTATGTTTTGATTTCCTTCACTTTACATGTATATCTATATATACATATTTTGTATTCGATCTCTTTCTTTATATATATAGTTTTTTTTTGGCATATAAATTGAAGAATATGTCTATTTTTTCATTTATTTATTTATTTCATTGTTTGAATTCAATTCAATATGTTCTATTTCAGACTCAATATTATACCTCATTTGCTTGCTCGGCCCTCTGGGGTCGATTGGCCCTTTGGGGTCGGTTGGCCCTTTGGGGTCGGTCGGCCCTTTGGGGTCGGTTGACCCTCTGGGGTCGGTCGGCCCTTTGAAGTCGGCCGGCCTGTGGGGTCGGTCGTCCCAGTCTGGTCGGTCGGCCCCCTTCGGTCGGTCGGCCCCGTCCGCTCGGTCGGACCTTATCGTCGGTCGGCCCCGTCCACCCACACTGCGCGGTCGGCGCCGTCCGCTGATTTTTCACGACCGTTGTACTCGGCCTACGGACTGTGCAACGGTCAATTCTTATTTCTAAAGCAAAGTGCGGACTGGGCAGAGTATAAGAGCAAGGTTCAGGTCATTTGCAAGCACTCCTGAGAAGCTGAACGCTAAGATTCCCAAGGGCTACGAGCTGCAAATTGAAAAATTTGTATCCGTTGCTTGGTAATGTATAGTTCAGTGGACAGGGGGGCTTTGGTTTACAAGGCTTCATACACAAATTTTTTTTCGTACATGTGATTGGGTGCAGGAATGAACGTACTATGCGTTTGAAATCGAAGGCCGATATTTGAAGTTTCAAATTGGATCCGCAAGCTATTCATTTTTTAAAATGAGTACAAATTCTCATCTTTGGTATACCATTCCATCCCCCGGCAAAGTGAAGTGTAAGGCATGTGGGCTGGAGTTCGTAAATCGGAAATGTCGCATGTTGAGCCACTTGGGATACGAAGGCAAAAATGGCAGGCGCGACTTAGGAATAAGCCTATGTCCACGATTGACATCGGATGTCAAGTCTCTTTTCCTTCGTTGTGATGGGATGTTTCCATCCAAATCAATCATTGAAAATGTAGATGGTCGGAACGCACTGATGGTTCTAGGCAATACCTCAAATGGAAGGGAGTCGCCATGTTCAACACAAGAAGACTCGTGCACAGCACCGGAACAAGCAGCTCTTTCAGCTTCAAGGGTGATTCCTAGTACCCAAACATCAAGTGACCAATGACGTACACCTTCTTCTGTAACTAGGCCTCAAAAACAAAGCCGATTAGCAGATGGATTTGAAGAAGCTGAAAGACGGAAGTTGAATATGTTGTGGGCTAATGTCTTCTATTCAGCAAACATACCATTCACGGTAGCTCGGACTGCAGCATTCAAAGAAGCCGTCATGAGAACGGCTAACTTCAAAAAGCCATATAGTCCTCCATCGTATCAAGCTCTACGAACTAAATTGCTAGACGAAGCAAAGGCAGATCTTGAGGTGAAGTTGCATAAGAGGACCGAGGATAGTATCTGAAAGTTTGGTGCAACATTGTCTATTGATGGGTGGTCCTCGGTTACGAATCGGCCATTGGTAAATGTCATGCTTGTATCTTCCGCAGGGGAGCAATTTCTGGGATCAGTAGATACAAGTGGACATGAAAAGAATGCAGAGTACTTGGCTTCTATTTTGGATGAATTCATACAGAAGGTGGGGCCTCAAAATGTGGTGCAAATAACAACAGACAATGCTCCTGTGAATCCCAGAGCGTGTGAGATTATAACCGACAAATATCCTCACATTTTTTTCCAAGGTTGTGTAGTTCACGCCTTAAATTTGTTGCTCAAAGATTGGAGAAAGGAAGCATGGGTGGACACGGTAGTAACAGACGCCCGAGTGGTTTTTAAGTTCTTTAGAAAGCGACACATGCCACTTGCAATATTCCGGAGTTACGAGAAAGAGTACAGCTTGTTGATGCCGGGGGAAACAAGATTCGCCTCCAATTACATGGCGCTTCACCGATTGTTGAAGGTAAAGGGTGCTTTAAAACAGTGTGTAACAGACCCTCGTTGGTGAAAATATGCGAGGACATTGAGGAAGAAGAAGAATGGTGGCGAGGAGTCTACAAATGCGACAAAGATAATTAACGATGACCACTTTTGGAGGCGTTGCACCAATTTCGTTCAGTTGCTGGGCCCCGTGGTACATGGCCTCCGTAATTTAGATGCAAAGACGCCATGCACAGGCAAGGTTTTGCATATCATGAGGAAAATACGGAAGCACGTAGCGGATTTGGAGAATTCGCCTTTTAAACTAAGTTCGGAACTTGCAAAGCCATTGAGGGCAGCATTCCAAGAGCGATGGGAAATGGTGGAGACCGATATTCAATATGCAGGAGTTCTTCTAAATCCTTACTTGCTTCATGACAAAGAACTAGCAGACGATGGTGAGGCGATTGACGCATGCAAACGTGTCCTCATGCGAATTTGTAAGCGTGGAGAGTACGCTGACGTCGTGAAAGAATTCATGGCTTTCCGACATAAAGAACCACCTTTTCACAATATGCTGGACCCAAGCGAGTCCAAATTATCGGCACATGCTTGGTGGGATTTTGAAGGTGTTTGTGGAAAGCTCATTGCTCCGATTGCAAGGAGAATTTTAGGGCAATCGGTCTCTTCCTCTTCATGCGAGCGAAATTGGAGTAGCTATTCCTTTGTTCATAATAAGGCTCGAAACAAGTTGAAAACAAAGAGAGCCATGGATTTGGTGTATGTGTATACTAATTCCAGAGTCCTCGCTGCTTCAAAGGAGAACGATGAGAAGTTGTGGTACCGCGAGAATGCGGAGTCAGAGGAATCCGAGGGGCTTATGGAGGATGACGAAAGTAGTGATCATGATGTCGAGGAAGAACATCTTCCATGGCGTGGAAATGAGGAGGTCAATGACGACAGGGGGGAATCGGAATTGGAACTAGAAACAAGTGATGACAACCTCAAATCCGATAAAGAAGAGGATCTGAACGACGACACGTACGCTTTTCGTGGTAGACTGTCACAAAGACGAAATGAGTATGATGATGACATGATTGACTTGGATACAAATAACCGAGATGAATTTGAATTTTTAGAAGACGAAGATCTACCTTCTATAGCGAGATTTGTAGATGGGAGCCGACTTCTAAACAGCCATACCGTTTTGGCAAACAAGGAAGACACCATTGTGGAAAAGGCGGTTCAGAACGGGATATCAGTTACAAGAGGCCAAACTTTACAAGCAAATGAAGTGATTGAACGTGAAAGGTCTCCATCCATACCATTAGGCCAACCTGGAGAAAATGACAAACTACATTCTTGGGAGAAAATGGATGCGGACAAAACAAGCTTCAAATTTGGAGAAAAATTGGTTGATAAGAGCATCGAGAGACCGAGCTTCCTAAGCCTCAAACCGCTAGAGGTATTGGACAAGGGGAATTCAGGTTCAAATGAGTGCAGAAGTCCGAACATGGTCCACAATGACCAAGGCAGAAATGACAACATGCAGAGGTCGCAACGTCCAACGAATAATGATCCTCCACCCGCTCCACGCTCATTGTTGAACGGTGGAAGTGGTAGTACTACTCTGGGGGGTTCACTGAGTTTTCTACCTACATTGCAAGCTTCCAACATTCAAGAAGAAACTGTGAAGCGAAAATTCACTAGTTTAGAGTGTACTAGTGATAGGGAAGATGAGACATTGGAATCAATGTTCAAGAGCATAGCAAGCCGCCCACCACAATGTTCTCAAAGACTAGAGGACATGAAACTGCGATCTGTGAATGAAATAACAGCGGTTGCTTGCCAACGGAGGCAATAAGCAAAAGAAGCAATGGTAGAAGAATCCGCTAAACCTAAGAAGAAACGAGTGATGGAGCCATTTGCTATCTCCCCAAGGAAGAAAGTACATGGAGGAAGAACCCCCTTAGATACACGAGTATCCCTTCCAACTCTTCCCGCAAAGAAAGGACGATTGGCCGGCGGTCTTCGAGAACGCATCCTCGGTAAGAATTTCTTAAGGAGGAAGGATGATCCAAACATAGGCAAGGGGAAGAAAGCTTCTACATCTACGGAAATCAAAGGAAAAGAGAAAGAAAAAGTATTGTCTTCATCAGATGATGAAGACAATACTTTCGACGATGAAGACGACGGATGGCTATCAAGAGACTATAGTAGTGGGGCAGAGGTAAAAGGAGATAGTGATTATCATCCTTAGGAATTGAATCTTACATTCTTAGAATGGGTTAGATTAGAATACGTTACATAGATAGTTCTTCAAATCTTTATGATTTGAATTTGGAAGACTTTATGAACGTAGTAGAAATGACTCAAATGAGGTTTGACATTTGACACGCATTGCTCTATAATAGGAATTTGTGTGTTTATTTTGAAAAATGTAATAAACCTTTTTTATTCATTATCTTTGGTTGAATGGTTGAATAGGAAATTGAAGAAGTCTTCACTGCGTGTATTTTGGTTATTCATGCTCCATGTACAAAACAAATAAATCAGATAATTTCTTGGGAAGCGTTAGAAATAATGAACCTCAGAAAGAAAGCTTGCACAGAAACTGAAATCTGTAAATACCAAATTACAAAATTGAAGATCGTGGTTGGCGGAATGGCGGGGAGGCACAACGGCAGCAATGCAGTAGACTCTCCGACCACGTGGAAGGTCGTGGATGGGCTGACCGCAGGTCCGTAGCGGACCGTCCACGAGAGAAAGAGAAGAGAAGCAGGGGCCGCGGACTGGCCGACCGGGCCTACCGCAGGTTTAACGACGGTCCGACCAGCGACCGCAGCGGACGGGGCCGACCGATGGTTCGCAATGGACTGTCCAGTCTGTCCTACCGCGCGAATGGGACGACCGCGCCGGATGAGGCTGACCGATGGTCCGCAGCGGACTGTCGGACCGTGCGGATGGGCCGACTGCGACGGACGGGGCCGACCGATGGTCCGCAGCGGACTGTTGGACCACGCGGATGGGACGACCGCGCCGGACGGGGCCGACCGATGGTCCGCAGCGGACTGTCGGACCGCGCGGATGGGCCGACCGATGGTAGGCAACAGACTGTCGGACCGCGCGGATCGGCCGACCGCAGCGGCCACATAAAGGTGACCCAAATGATTAAGAGGTCATCTGCCATTCGGGAAACTGGGACTTACTGTGTTTCTTGTCTTCAGGTCTGAGGTCTGAGGTTCGATCACTTGAGTTCATGCGGTGGTATGAGGCTTGGTTTCAACTTCCAACAACCAATTCCCATTTCTCAAAAGTGGGTGATCTATTCATTCTTTGTGGAAAAGGGGGGGAATGAACAATAATAAAGCTAAAGTCCTTGCGAAGTGCCAACGAATCTTGAATGAAACCTACCACTAGAAAATGCAAAGAGTAAATTACTTAAATATTTTTCGATTTCAGGGCTACAGTTTTTCACGGCCAGTCGGCTATGTCACCATGTACCATTCTTTATAGAATTACAATGCATATATTTATATGGTCAAACTATAAATGGAATCGGTTTTAAATGAAAACAAGGTTCCATGTAGCAGAGAAAGCTTTGTGAGTCTGTGTGAAATCCCTACAATCCTACATAAGTACATTTGTATTCTTTGTAATTTGAAACCTCCAACCAAATTGTTCCGCAAAATATTTAATCCAAGCTGGAAAGCTCAAATGAATGAAGAAACACCTATACTAGTATACTATTTACTATCTCACCTTGCATGTTGATTTGTTTGTTGGCTAGGAATTCTGCATTTTAGATCTACATGACTCAAGATTTATTAATAAGGTATTTATAAATTTTGAAAGTATTCTACAACAAAATCGTGAGTGTTGGACGAAGCACAACAAAATTATCAAATGTTTCTTGCAGTCACCTAGATCCATTAGAAATTAGAAAAAATTTAGAATTTTCATTGTATTTTAGGTACATTTCAATGTCAAAAGGCTCCCAATTCTATATTTGGAATGATGAACTAAGTGACTAGGAAGATGTTTCATCTAAATGAAGATGTTTTATCCAAAATGATTCTGGACTCTGGAGAGTGCAAACCTTCAATGACCAATTTGATGAAATGGAGGTAACCAATAAACCAATATATACACAAAGAATAGAAGCAAAAATATACAAGATTTAGAATATTATTCTTTTGTTAAATTACTAACAACAACTTCAAGGGGCTCTAACTCTAATCCCTCAAGTTGACTTCACATAAATACCTAAATATGACCTATAAACAGAAACCGAATTATTTAATGCATTATTGCATTGAGATTTGTAACTTTAAAGGACAATTTGTTTAATTGTTTACATGCAATTTTATGAAATGGAATTGGAGTTGGAGATGAAATAAGGTCATTCTATATTTAACTATAGTGAAAAGTGATTGAATGAGTATTTTACCATAGTTTGTAACTTTGTATAATCATACTTTCTTAGTTTTTGTTGGATTTTATTCACAATTGAAGGGTGATTTTAAAAAATACTCATATTATTTTAGAGTCATGTATTGAGTGTTTGCAAGTTGCAATGTCTTTTTTTATAACTTTTCATACTTGTTTTTTTTTGAGTTTACTAAAGTTTTGACTACTGAAAGCAATACTTTTACTCTTTTAGAAACAAGCTTTTACGAGTTCTGAAGTTTACAGTTCAGATTTTAAGTATTTCAGTATTTTACAAATCACAAAGAATCATTATTTTATGATTATATGCATTAGAAAATGACTACAAACTTCACTTTTCTTCAATTACATATTTTTAAAATTCACCATGAAAAAATGAAAATTTAGTCTCTCTCCCTCTATGTACATTTATAGTTTGTACTCAAAGTACTTATAAGATGTAAGAATGAGTCAATTGCAAACATATTTCATGAAGAGAAATATTGAAATTCTAAAAGTGAGTAGTCATCAGAATTACGGGTAGGATTCATGGTTTTTAGGGTATAGGGTATAGGGTTTAGGGTTTTAGGGTTTAGGGCATGGAGTTATTTTTCAAGTTTCACATTGAAGAGGCAAAATTCCCGCCTTCAGTTTTCAAAGTTTTGATGTCTTTACCTGAAGTTCATGACGAACTAATGGTCTAACAGGCTGCCAGCTCACTCCTTTGGATTCTCCACTCACAAATAACTAATTTTGGAGAATCCACAGGTCGTGGGCTGCCTGGCCGTCCGCTCGGCGAACAGTGCGCCAACCAAGCGGTCGGCGAAAGCAACGACCCGTCTGCTGAGCGGACGGGCCGACGGCCTATTGGTCGGGCCGACAGCCGATCGGTCGGGGCAGACGAAGTCCGTTTGTCGGGCCGACGGCCGATCGGTCGGGGCAGACGAAGTCCGTCCGTCCGCCCGACGACCGATCGGTCGGGACGACGACCAAGCGGTCGGTGCGTCCGTCCGACTCGGCCGTCCGTACAACTCGGCCGTCCATACGTCTCTGTCGACCGTGGGATGGGAGATGCGGATTCACGCTGTCCGTCCGATCTTGCCATTCGACCCTGAAGCTGACAGTGACGTCCGCCTCGTCGGTCGGTATAAAAAGCGAAGCGGACGGCTCATTCCACACAATTGTTTCCCTTGCAGAGTGGGTGATCCAGCGGCTATTGGTCTCTGTGCGCCCCTTCCGCCTTGGTGTGTGAACAATTGTGAATGAATGAATGGTATCCACTATTCACTAATTATTATAATGTGAAATCAATACACAATACTCATTAATCATTCTAACGTTGAGGTAATTTATAAAGAAGGGTACTATGCCTCGCAAAGGAATTCCGTTTCTTTCCGGTTCTTCGAAGAAAAGTTCGAAGTGGAAACCACAAGAACTAGATTGGGATGTTTACTTCGATGAATTTAATGTGGCAAAGGAGGGGTGGGAGTACGAGTCCAACAAAGTGTGGACTTGTACAATGTGCAAGAAATATGTGACCATGTCACACATAGCCAAACTGTGGCCAGCAAATGACAGTTTGGAGAAGCAAGTGAGACGGTGGGAAGGCCCTATGAAGACGTGTACGAGTAGACACTTTGTAGCGAGATACGAAGAAATTTGGGCAGCTTCAAATCTAGGTCCCTCGAAGCCTACCATCATGAACTATTCTACCATGGCAATGGTTTGGGTGGAGATTGTACTCCAGAAAGACGTTGACTGGCGTATAGTTATAGGGATGAATAAAGAGACGAAGATGACGTGTCAGTCAGCTGTGGTGTTCACTAACTGGCGTGGCGAAAGTGATTGCATGCCGGCTTGGTCAAACCGAGGTCAATTTGGGTGCCCAAGTTGGCCTATGCGGGATGCAGAGGACAGTGATGCTGACGATGATGAAGAACCAGCTGAACAGTTGCCACCTCCACCTCCGGAGAGGCACGAACGCCGAGAAGAACGCGAAGACATAGAATACGAGAATCAAATGCGGGAAGCATTGAGGAGGAGTGTTGAGGATCAAGGCCGACCTCGTGGATATCACACTTCACCTCGTCGTGAACGTGATGTACATGGCTCGCGACATGGAGGAAGTAGTTCACACTATAGGAACAACCCTCGAGATGGTGGTCCAAACGTAGAAGGAGGCTATAGAACTACAACCTATACGGACTACGGTGGTCTTTCACATGGCGGCCCTCAATACTGCCCAGGAACAAGGGGACCTCATGGAAACATCAGTTATACAGACTATGGTGGTTTGGAACAAGGCGGCTCGCGAAATTATCTGAGAACAGGAGGACATGATTTGTATGGGCCTCATGGAAGTTCTTACTACACTGGTTCAAGCCATGGAGGGACTGGAGGCTCACATGAATATGCTTCAGTTCCACCTCCAACTTTTGGAGGTCCTTATTACGAAAATTATGGACAAGGGTGACAATCAAGCGGATATGGACCATATGGTGGCTCCGGTTCTACACCTCAAAGTCAAAATCATGATAGTAGTTCTGATTCTGAATGAAGTATAGTGTTATTTTGTAGAAAAATATAAGGTGCCATTATGTAGTTATGGGCTTTGTTTTTTAGTGTGGTTTTCAAGTGTAATGCATTGTCAATTTGTCATTTGCCATTTGGAAATAATGCAATAGTTGTAGGAATGCAAGTATATTCGAACACGTGAGATGTATGAAAAACTTGTTTTAGCCCCCAAAACGAAAGTGGTACAGGCTATAAGACTATTTTATAATATAGTAAAATTATTTGCTTTTTACCTTGTAGAGTAAGTAGAGTTCCATACTATCACTCCAATATGAATGGTTAATTGTTGCAAGTGTTGAGTATGTGAATGATGTGGTGTAATGTATTTGAACATCGGAAGTTACGTATTTTGGTCATTTGTAATGAATGCGTACTGAAAACCATGAAAGTTACGTGCTTGTATATAGAATTGTAAATGTACGGTTGTTTTTTGAGTCAAAATGGTGTGACCAAATCATTTTTATAAAACCTTTGTCGAAAAACTGAACACCTTTTGGTAATTGGTAATTTAGTATGCACCAAAAGAAATTTCATTATGTAATTAGCTTTGATGTTGTACTTCCCAAATGCTATTTTAAGTATTGGACCTTCACGACAACAATTCAAGACTTATTCTTCTTCAGGTATTTTAACACTAGAAGAGTAAAAACAACAAGATATCATGTTGTTGAAATTCATTGATGAAATGAATTCGAGCTCTCTGGATATTGGATAGGCAAGAATATAATGTACAAGTAAAAAATTAAAAATTAAAACAAGTTACAATTATTTTCCTACCTACTATAACCTACTAGGCTACTACCTAGTGCAGTAGTGCCTACACTCCCCCCCGTCCCTTCACTCCCTTGTTTTGAGCAATTTAGGTCATAACTTCTATTCCCGGTCACTGATTGTGGAGAAAATGAGGTCTCCATTATCCCATATAGCTTAATAAGCTTATCAATTTTTCCATCTTCAGAAAAAGTTTCAACAAATCACGACAAAATTTCAAGTTGTAAGTACCTACCTAATAACCCCTAAACCCTCGAAGGGACCCTAAGTCCTTTAGAAGTGAACCTTGAACTCACAATTAGGCACTCACATACAATCATACATTCATACACGATGTTTCCCTCGGTCCTTTAGTTGCCCTCCATCGTCATATGAATTAAGAGACATAGAGGTAAGTAAACGCTTACCATTTTTTATATTGTCATTGACATTATTATAATGAACATCTTCAATCACATTTACTATACCACAGAAATGAAGACAAGGACTTGTCAAGCTAACAATCAATGAATCATAGAATCAACAATCATCAATTAAAAATTCAACAAATAAAGAATTGCAAATTATTTCATATAATGATTTCTAGATTTCCAATTTTCCATCCAAACATACGATGACAAATGGCGTAAAGACTTCCAAGTTCTCCAAAATCATTGTGAATTAAAACATGCTCATTGATTACAAATGCTAAGATGCACCTTGCTGTAAAACAACATTCACAATCAATCCACTCATTGGTGATGAAACTGAGGTATATCATCCATATATACTATACTACTATATAATTGACATGTAACTTAGTATATGTCTTTGCCTCTATGAATAGTGCATACTATAAACACCTATAGGCTATAGTTAATTACTTATATATGATATATTAATATCATTAAAGACTTAAACTACAGTTCCAAAGTGGCGGAAGTGTTCATCCGGTATAGGCCAATGAAACGAAGAAGTAAATCGCGAAATCACTTGCGCCAAACTACTATGGCCATCGGGACCATCTTCACAAAGTCTCCCCAAATACACTTGAAAGACTTGTGCTAAGTCGTGATGCGAGTACAACACATGTTTTTTGCTTCCACGACTTTGCAAACCGTAGTATGTCTCTGACATACATGTACTATTGATTCTCTTCGCTATTTGACCAACAGCAAATTCTTCGGACTTAATGGTAAGTATGGGTATGTTCTCCACATCTGCATCTCTTCGATGTACGTATGTAATCTTTGGATCGATCCACCACCTCCTCCTCAAAACTTCGTCCCGATCACTTGTTGATGTGAATGTATACAATGACTTTATGGGCTCTGTACTAGTCGTGGTCATCCCCCAATCGCAAATTCCAATGAAAACCTGCGACTCGTCTTCCGGGAAATGGAACATGATGTTGTCTGGAGAAATGTCGTTGTGAAGGTGTCCGGCACCATGTACCACATTTATAATATGCAGCAGTGCCCAAGCAAGCTCCGTACGCTTTGCTCTCCATCGCTTTAGACGATGAGCACGAATGACCTCCTCGTCGCTAATTTTGAGGTCACACATAATGCGTATGGCAATATTGTCTGGATAATCGTTATCCATTCTCAACATTTCACGCAAAGTACCACCATTCCACCACAATGAATAGCCTTCGTTCCGATTTGTGTGGACTGCAACGAAGCGTATGACTCCATCGTGCGGAATCCGCACCGCCATCGATTCAGTTTGGTGTTCCATCTTTGCAAGCTCAGGTCGTCGACCCTCTTGGAGAGAGATTTTTGCTGCAAATTCCCAATGTGGTTGAAGTTCAGGGCACCCTTCGATTCGCACCCTACGAATTGTGGCATAGCCTTCGCGTAGGACAATATTATCTTGTGGAATCACCCTTGCGGTTCCCGGGAGCGCTATTAAATGGCGAAATACAACTCGCATGTTGACTCGTCCTTCGTGAGTTGTCCACCAACTCATAAATCCACCTCTATTTCGTCTTGAAGCAAATGGTCTCATCCGACTCACGAACATGTCCACTTTTGTAATCACGTGCGTGAAGGCTTCATCATCAATGCGATGAACCTTACCAAATTTTTCGATGGTCCCTTTCGCATTCCATAGTGCATCATGCGCCCGTTTGTCCAACCAACTAGTGAAATCCTTCTTTTCCATTTCTTCATACCACCCTCCCACCCGCAACGCTTCATGCATCATGTCCTTTATATCGCCTTTGAACTTCTCAATGCCCTCCTCTTGATAACGAACATACTTAGAATCAAGAGACATGGTAGTTTCTCTCTCATAGAATTCAACAATGCATTTTCTCAAAAATGCGGTACAAGTGTGTGAGGGGTTGTCCATGATGTCGGCCTTAGTAGATTCCTCCCCAAACTTCGTTTTCTTCTTCGCCCTTGGCATCTTGATGAATGTCGCACGATTCGAGAAAAAAAATGACAAGGGTCCCCCCAAGATTTCACCTTTACCCTCCCGAGGAGAGGAGGCAATAGGACCCAAAGGCACTAAGCTTCTCCGCTCTCTCTTGCAAGCAAGGGGGAAGGTAAAAGTGAGAGGCGGACGGCCCGACCGCCTCTTTTGTATGAGGCAGACGGCCATCCCGTCCGTCCAATCTTAGCCATCCGCCCTGGCGGACGGCCGATGGGCCGCCCCGTCGGGTCCGTCCGATTGGCCGTCCGATCGAACCGCCGATCGGTCGGACGGGCCCGATCAGCCGACAGATCGGTCGGCCCCGACCGCCCCGTGGTCCGCGTCCGTCCGGTCGATCGGCCCCGTCTGCCTAGTCGTCGCCGTCCGACCGCTCGGTCGGCTCACTGAACCGGCTGACCGCCCGTCCACTGGACGGACGCGACTCCAAAATTTCTATGTCCCCGGACGCCCGAAAACCCGTGGACGCGGATGTTGGACGTCCGTCCGAACGTCCAGGCGTCCCAGCGTCCGTGCAACCCTGTTTCGTACATCTCATTTATAATGAAGCGGAAGATCCATGTATCGAAGAAGTTTATGATTGCCTTAATTACCAGAAGCAATTAAGGCACGAATGTAATTATTAAGCTCAAATTTTTTTGTAAATTTAGTGTGAGCATTTTGATCAACTACTGATTGCAAAGATGTTCCCTCATAAAAAGAAATATATTGTTGACTTGGAAGATGAACAGGTAACTGACAAATACTATGACTCTTATTATTGGTTTCAAAACCAAAAAGCCTCCAACATGCTTCTTGAGCGGCTACATAACGACCTTCTAAAAATTCTTTGATTTCATCTACAACATCATCTCTTTCTACAACACCACGATCTACACTTTTAAAAATATATTTGTGAAGATATTTGCTAGTTTTTACCAAATTACAAATTTCGACATTGATATGACAATTAAACCAGCCTACTAAATAAGGATTGTAGGGTACAACTGATCGATTGTCTAAATGAATAATTTGTCCCTATACATGCTTTTCAACATAGCGGCCTTGATTTCGATGACGATATAAAATAAATCCATCGTCACCCACTATTGTGCTATTTTGAACTTGCATCGGGTAATTCTTTGAACATCTACCGTCTTTCATGCATGAACAATTAGGATTATCCAAACCACATGGGCCATGCATCATGTGTTTAGCAACCGCAGCATATAATTGCGGTTGCCTATCCCTATCCGAATCAGGAATTTCCGCACATACTACACGATCCATAAGATCACAATCATTGACTTTATTTTTCAACCAAAGAAAAATGTGTGCATGAGGGAGCCCACGCTTTTGAAATTCAATAGTGTAACAGAAAGCAATAGTTTCCCCCAAGACATTCTTCTTCGTAATCTCATCCATCATAGCTCTTAATTTGAGCTCAAAAATACGTACAACAATATATGGACGATCAGGGGGACTTTGACCTAGCTCAAGTTCATTAAGAATTTCAAGCCATGTTAGATTACAAGTCATTGTAATAAATCAGGTTTTCCTAAAACTCTAACCAAGACCATACTGTCTTGAAGAAGTTTTTGCATATATCAAGGAGATCCGACAAAAGTTGTTGGTAAGATAGTGCGACATCCAACACGTACTCCATTATCTTCTTGTAAAGCATCTACTACCCTCTGATAACATTCTGCCCGAAATTTAACTTGATGTTGTATAATAAAAAGTAAGTTTTCATGTTCTATACGTAAATAATGATCTACTACATATTGTTGGAATAATCTTCCCGCCCTATGTAATACATTTGACTCAGGCTGCTTTTGAAGTAAATATTGAACAAATGACTTTAGAGTCACTTTAGTATTTGCTTTAAAAGTTGGTGACCACCCACATCATCCATCTAGAAATAATAAAGGATAGGATAAAGCATCATAAGCTGAATGGGTTTTCTTTATCCGTAATAAATTTCCACCACGCTGATGAAGAACAATATCTCTACCAGAATCTAAATGTTGTTCGTCAAGAACAACAATAACAACTTCTGAAACTATTGGTCGATTATATCGACGGGGATGTTGACTAGAAAGAACTTCACCAGAGATGCGAAGTCCCATATTATGTCCTTCTAAAAGAACATCACGTGAAGATTTGAAACCCTGAACTAAAGCATTTATCGATCCTAATACTTCTTGGATGATATTAATTGTTTCACGCTGAAGATCATCAAAAATCTCCATACGACGATTTGTTTGCAAACCATCATCCAAGAAGTAAATTTGTGCAAATTTTGCAGCCTCCTGTGATTTTGATTCTAAACTTTCAATATGATGGCATAATTCTCCGTTTACACGAAAAGTATACACTCCTCTACCTTCAGCTTGGTTAGATTGGAACTTACTACGCATACTTGTAAATGCAAAAGCTTGATTATACTTTCGAATAGATTTAATGAACTCACGAGAATTAGATGTCATGCCTATAAAAAGCTCATCAAGCATTGGATGGACAATTGGATGACTAACGTGTTCATTACTAACTTTACCATTATAATAACAAATGGTAGATTTCTCTTTTCTAAAATGAAATGCTAAATATTGTGGGCATTGGATGCACATGGATTCAACATCATGAACGTTGACATCTACAAAGATATCAATTGTAGTCAAAGCAAAAGCCATGGTCTAAAAAAATAATAAATTCTAATTTCAGTGCAATATAGGATAACAATCTTACTAAAAGTTTTAAATTCGAAAAAGATATAAATTTTTTTATTAATTTAAAAATCTTATAATCTTATAATCCTATAGAAAATTGTAAAGTCTAAAAAAATAAAACAATCAAATAAAAAAACACCAATCAAATATTTTAATCTTTTTAAAATAAATCAATAATTTTAAATTAATTTACAAAAAAAACCGTGCCATACCTGAATGTCTGCACTCAGTAAGAAGAGAATGCCTAACCTAAACCTTGTGCAAGTTCTAGGAAGGTGGAATCACCCTTCTTTTCTTACTTTCCACTACAAAGCTTTTAAAACAAAGGGTTTACAATTCCTTTTAGTTAATTTTTGTGAACTTCAAGGTTGAACCACAAAATACGCGATGGACAGGGAAAAAGGACAACCTGTAGGGCAACCTGCAACAATTCAACTATGCTTTGTGGAGATCATCACTTTCCACAAACACAGGCTCAACAACACAAGAGAATCTTGCCGATGATCAATCCGACTTCATTCTCAACAAAAACGTCTAAAATTCAAAAGCGTCTATACAAACACACCAAGCCCCCTTCTAGAAACAATGGAGTAAGAATACTTGAGTATGCAAATGGAAAATGCCCGTTTACACTACACAACCCACGAGAGGATGAAAGTTCTTTACCAAAACAAATGCTTCAATACTCCAATCTTCTCAAACTGTATAAAAAAATATCAAATATTAATCTATTATTATTTTAAAATTCTAATTAGAACCAATTACAAAATTTAAATCTAATTAGGTCAAAATAGACAATTTTGAATTCAAATAAATCAAATTATGTCAATTTTCATTCAAAGCAGGTCAAATTAGGTTAAAATAAACAACTTTGAATCAAAGAAGGTCAAATTAGACAATTTTGAATTGAAATAGATCAAATTATGTCAATTTTCATTCAAAATAGGTCAAATTAGGTTAAAATAAACAACTTTGAATCAAAGCAGGTCAAATTAGACAATTTTGAATTGAAATAGATCAAATTATGTCAATTTTCATTAAATTCAAGTCAAATTAGGTTAAAAAAACAATTTTGAATCAAAGCAGGTTAAATTGGGTTAAATTAGACAATTTTGAATCAAAATTTGTCAAATTAGGTCAATTTTCACTAATGATAGGTCAAATCAGGTCAAATTAGACAATTCTACATCAAAATACATCAAATTAGGTCAAATTCCACTAAAGTTAGGTCAAATTAGGTCAAATTAGACAATTTTGAATCAAAATATGTTAAATTAGGTCAATTTTCACTAATGATAGGTCAAATTGAACAATTCTACATCAAAATACATCAAATTAGATCAAATTCCACTAAAGTTAGGTCAAATTAGGTCAAATTAGATAATTTTGAATCAAAATACATCAAATTAGGTCAATTTTTACTAATGATAGGTCAAATTAGGTCAAACAAATTAGAGAATTTTGAATCAAAATAGCTCAAATTAAGTCAATTTTTACAAAAATTAGGTCAAATTAGAAAATTTTGAATCAAAATAGCTCAAATTAGGTCAATTTTTGCAAACATTAGGTCAAATTAGTCAAATTAGGTGAAATTAAATAATTTTAAATCAAATTTTGGAATCAATTGCTAAAGTTAGGCCAAATTACACTTAATTCTTTCAAATTAGACAAAAATTTAGACAAAATAGGTCAAATTTTTGTTAGACTATTTCAAATTGGTCACATTAGATTACATTAAATTTAATTATTGAAATATAGTCAAATTTGATAAACAACTCGGCTTTAATTACATCAATCTCTTGAAATTAGATTAGATTGAAGCTCAAATTACACTCAAATTGTTCAAATGAAACTCAATGTTCAAATCACCATTCTATATGTGAATTCAAATTTGCTTAAAACAAATATAAAGAAAATACCTTGGAAATATTGTTGAGCTCAAGAACACCACCACTTGATAAATTTCTTCACTCATAAACAATGATGATCAAAATTGAAGAATTGAAATACAAATTTGTCAAATTGCAAAGACTTTGTAAATACTTTGTTGTAGAATCCAAAAGTGCAAAAGCTTCAAATCATTTAGAACATTAAAATTGAGAACATTCAAAGCTTGAACATTCAAATCATAAAATTGTAGAAGTCAAGAAATATGAAACCTCTACCTCTATAATATCACTGTACCTCTGTAATATCACATTTTAACACTGTGTGATATTACAGAGGTGAAATGGCCATTGGAACTCTGTAATATCACATCTTAACATTGGGTGATATTATAGAGGGATCGGACTTCTGTAATATCACACAATGTTAAAATGTGATATTACGGAAGACCTTGTGATTTTAGTAGTATGATAGTGGCTGGCGCTTGCTATGCTACGCATTCATCATTAGAGTTTTATAAGAATTTTTATGCATTAGATAGAATGCAGAACAAAAATTTCAATAAATCTTCAATAAAAATGACTAAAATCTTCATATATTTTTTTATAATAAATAAGCATATATTAAAATGTACAATAGAAATTTATTGAATGATGAATGAAACATATGCAATGGTAAATACTATAAAAGATACACATACATTAGAATGCATTAGAAATTTGACTCTATTGTTACAAAAACTGACAATCCATATTGAAGAACAACTTAATTGTTGTGGAATCCAAAATTGCTTCAATTGAATAAATTTCTCAAAATCATTTGGTAGTAGCAATAGAAAATTGAAATCAGAAGCTCAAAGCTCACAAAAGCACAAAATCATAGAAAGTGCAAAGAAGTGTAAAGTCAAGAGAAGCAATGGAATTGCTACCTCTATAATATCATCCTATGGATCCTCTTTAATATCACCTTAATTGCAACAACTATATTATTTCTATAATATCACCCTTTGTAAAAAGTGATATTATAGAGGTGATTGCAAATTGATACTCTATTTCTGTAATATCACATTGTGTGAAAATACAATTTCTATGTATGCATGATTAAAAATATTTTTACAAAATATTTTAAATAATTATTTTTAAAACTTATTGAAATCATTATCATGCATTCTATTCAAATATATCAAAATTTTACTAATATGTGATACAATGAATGCGTAGCATAGCAAGTATGAGCTCCTAGTATTAATGATAGTATTTGTGATATTACAGAGGGAGTTATGATTTTAGTAGTATGATAGTTTTAATAGTATAATATATTAGAATAGAAAATTATATTATAAGCTATTGTTTTGTATAGTTGTTCTTACATTAACATAAGATGTTTATTTGGTACATGCTTAAATAATAATAATTTTTATGATACATTTCTTGTTTTGCTTGTTTGAATATGAGATGTTAATTTCATTCCATTTATTGATTTGTTCCATTTATATGAGATGTTTATTTGGTTAAGAACAATGCTTTTTTGGTGAAATTTTTGGTTACATTTATTGTTAGCCACAAGTCTGTAAATAGAAGTCATTATTGAAGTTATGCTACAAAATCTAACATCTATGAGATGATGTGTGAATTTTCCAATTCTGATAATAGATACTTAAAAAAGAATCTGATAAAGAAAGATTACGGTACTAGAAACACTAGAAGAAAAACCTGTCCTCCACAACTGACTGAAATGCAACTATGTGCCCTATTCAACTACTTTGCAACTATAGCCCTCTGTATTTGTACCAAATTTGACGTGTATATTATTATAGTCGCAAATTAGTTGTAGAATGAATAGTAAGGTTACAAAAGTGTAACAAAGGAATTAACATGAAGTATTCTACATCCAGTATTCATTATAGTTGTTGATGTGGACAACTAAGGAATTAACGTGAGGTATTCTACATCCGGTATTCATCATAGTTGTTGATGTGGACAACTATATATTAAGGTTTGATTGAAAACCGATTGGAATGCAACTAAAGAAGGACTAGAATGCAACTAGAAATGAAGTGAAATGCAACTAAAGAATGACTTGCATGCAATTAGAAAATGACTCGCATGCAATTAGAAAATGACTCACATGCAACTAAAGAATGACCCGTATGCAACTAGAGAATGATTGGTATGCAATTAGAAAACAATTGGCATACATCTAGAGAACAACTCACATGCAACTAGAGAATGATTGGTATGCAATTAGAAAACAATTGGCATACATCTAGAGAACAACTCACATGCAACTAGAGAATGATTGTCATGCAACTAGAGAACAATTGGAATGCAACTAGAAAACAATTAGAGTTTGTTTAGAGAATGACTATATTATCGATTAGAATTTGACTAGAATTCAACTACAAAACAACTACAATTTGACTTCAAGACATATAGTTGGATTCTTTGTTAAAATGCTATAAAATTTGTTGTGTATTTATGGATTATAGTTACAACCTCACTTTGCTAAACAATTGTGATTGTAAGATCACTATGAGTTCATTATAGGATGTAATTTCACATTTTTGTACACCAAACTGGTCCAAAGTTAATGAAGCCACACTTCAAAAGACCAAATAAGTATGCCTTATGATATTATTCATCCATAGTTTATAAAGGATTACTTCATTTCTAATTGCCTCTTTTTTTTATAGAAGGCTAACAACTATATACAATTGTGTACAACATTTGTTTGGACTAAAGAACACTGTGAAGGTAGTATAAAAGTTGGAAACAAAAAATTAATATTTCCTATAAATGCTCTCAATATCTTGTAGATGCTAGGAGATTGTCTTCTATAGATACTCTATGGCTCCAATTAGAGACAAGACAGTAGGTAGAGGAGGCACATCTTCTGGAGCAGCTAGACCAGAAACTTGTATACTGGTGTTCACGAATACATCTAATGTGTCCACAAATTCTCGTCAAGCATGAAGTTCCTTATATAATACTACTTTCCAATCTTCTTTCCTAAGCACATCATTAGCAAAGAACACTTGGGTTGCTTGGCTTGAAAATATGAAAGGATCAAACATCCTTTGCATTTTGTGGCAAAAGTTCACTACAAAGAAACCAACATCATCCCTAATGTATGTTGGATTTCCTCAATTGTTTTTTTTTTCACCCATTCACACCACATTAGTATTATAGGATTGCTAAGAGATCTATAATCTAGTTTCAATATATCTTTCAATATTCCAATGTAGTGCACTAACACATCTATAAGATTAGAAGCTGGAATTTGGAACACAAATGCAACACCACTATCATATGTCAGCAATTGTGAGCAATTGGTTGGAAAAGCTATCATCAACCCTAAAATGGTTTCCAAAAGCTTTCATACAAGAATATTGTTGTGCCTTTTGCAATGGTTTGTTGGATAATAACATTCTATCTCTATCCTTCTAAGTATGAACATCAACATTACTACTGCAAACAGCTATTTTTATCCACACATCAAGCGGTGTTGTGCTTGAATCTATTTCACACTCTTTCTTCCACTTCTTGCACATAAGTGATAGAAGTTCAAAACCACAAATGTCAAGATTTCCTAAGTAGAAAATACTGCAGTAGTTCTATTCCACCCAACTATATTAATTTTGTAGTGACAATACTTGCATATTAGTTGCATGTTAGTTGCAGATTAATTGCATATGAGTTGGATGTTAGTTGAATGTTAGTTGCATCTTCATTGCATATATGGGGAATTTCATTAAAATGGCAAATATTTTGTGACTTTGACATCCCGCAGTTCAACCCGGGTGATCTGAAATCTAATACACTAATAGATTTCAGACCGCCCGGTCTGAAATGTGGGAATGGCACACTGAGAAAATGGCACATGGAATATCGCCATTTTAATGAAATTCCCCATATATTAGTTGCATATTAGTTGTATGTTAATTGTATGTTAGTTATATTTTACACTATAAGAAAATTGTGTTTTTTCTAATGTCAGGCCAAAAATATTGTACGTCCAAGATAACACGATACGTCTCAGAAAACATTGGGATGTCACGTTGGCGGACGTTGGAAAAGTGGAGATTTTGGTTTGATGTCGTAGAAAACATTGCTAAATTTCAGTCATAACATATTGGTGCTATGAAAAACAATGATGCAAATGATCTAAGACATTGTTGTGGACATCAAATGTTTTCAAAAATGTCCAGAAAAACATGTGTAGCCATGTCAGCATCTTTGGTCAAACTTAGCTCAGAAGTTGAGATAGAAATTTTTTGCGGTCAGTAGTAAAGTAACTACTTGGGGTGAAAAAGAGGATAACGGACAGGTAGTGAGGCCAAAAAGTTGACGTGGCATCTGACATGGCATGATGACGTGGAAATTGTGTGATGTAGACATGGAATGCTGACATAGCATGCCACATCATCAAATTTAGTCAGTCCATGTTCCAACCTTGGATATTTCTGTGAACGTCATACAAAACATCCTGACATTTTCAGGAACATCACTTTTGGTATTAACATTTTTTACTTCCTGCAAATATAACTTCAAACCACATACTATCCACTGTGCTTTTCATGACATTTGATTGGACGTGCAGACGTTGTGAAAGCAATTGTAGGCGTCTTCTTTAATGTCTTCTTTATAAATCAATTTTATGAAAATTTATTTTCAAAATGTTATAAGCTATATAGGTTTAATTTATATAACAAATTTATATAAATTAGATGAATGGATTTGTTATGAAAAAAGGTTTACAAAATCATATCAATATTATCATACTACTAAAATCATAAGTCCCTCTATAATATCACAAATGCTACCATTAATACTAGGGGCTCATGCTTGCTATGCTATGCATTCATTGTATCACATATTAGTAAATATTTGATATATTTGAATAGAATGCATGATAATGATTTCAATAAGTCTTTAAAATAATTATTTTAATTATTTTATAAAAATATTTTCAATCATGCATACATAGAAATCATATTTTCACACAATGTGATATTACTAAAATAGAGTAGCAATTCAAAATCACCTCTATAATATCACTTTTTATAAAGGGTGATATTATAAAAATAATATAGTTGTCGCAATTGAAGTGATATTAAAGAAGATCAGTATGGTGATGGTATAGGGGTAGCAATTCCATTGCTTTTCTTGACTTTATACTTCTTTTGCATTTCTATGATTTTGTGCTTTTGTAAGCTTTGAGCTTTTGATTTCAATTTCCTATTGCTACTACCAAATGATTTGAGAAATTCATTAAATTGAACCAATTTTGGATTTCATAACAATTAAATTGTTCATGAAACTTTTGAGATTTACAAGTTTTTCCTTTAAAATTTTCTATTTGGGTTGCCATTGTTTGTAACGATTGAGTCAAATTTCTAATGCATTCTAATGTATGTGCACTACTAGAAAATTTAGTTTTTCTATTGTTTTGGTCGCGTTGATCCGGTCAAAATCTGATAGAAATCTGTTAATGTTTATTTCAGTATATGTTTATTTATTAAAAAAATTATATGAAGATTTTAGTAATTTTTATTTGAAGATTTATTGAAATTCTTGCTCTTATATGAAAATATTTATTTTTAATTTAAGATTTAAATTCTAAATTTTACTAGTTTAAAATCATAATTTTGTCTCTTTTACACCTAACAATTAGAGAAAATTGTAGAAAAAATTTCAAAATTTTTGACTACATAGATTTAAAGTGGAAAAAACAAGTTTTTAGTACATTGAGGGACTAGATTTTTTGACTTTGAACATTTTTAAATTAAAAATTTTGCACTACAAAGTTTTGAGATTTAAATATTTATAGTAGAAAATTGAGTTGAGAGTCTAGAAAAAAAAATAAAAGAACTTAAATTTGATTCTTAAGAAAATTGTTAAGTAGAAGTAGGTATAAGATAGAAGGAAAATCTAAAATATTAATATATTTTAGATGGAATTAAAATGCACTAATCCCAATGGTGAGATTGTTCTAGCAAGTAAAATAAACCATGTGGAATTTTTATTTTGAAAAAATTGTAAAAATTGCATTCAAAAATGCATCCAACAAGTTATTTTTTTCAAAAAATGCTCTAATTGCCCAAAAAACAAAAATGTCCATAATTTTCTCATAACAAATCCAAATGAAATGAATCAAAGCTTTCCAGATAGACAAAAATATAATCTACAAGAAAGAAATTTCAAAAAAAAATTCTGAATTTTTCAATTTCTTTTTGCTGCCCAGACTACCCCTGTCCCATGTTTTGAGCTTATGTGGTCATAACTTTAGTTCCCAAGCACCGATCATGAAAAAATTATATTCCCATGAATCTAGTCAATTTTTCTATCTTCAAAAAAAATTTCAAAATATTACAACAAAATTTCAACCCATAGGTACATGCCTGAAAATACATTTGTTCCTTGAAGGAACAATGGTTAAAAGTACTAAACTTAGAATGCATCATCTATGTGGTGTGAAATTAAATTAGTAAAATTGAGAATTTAAATGTTAAATTAAACTAATTGGAATTCCATGCTGGATGTATTGTTGTGTCATACTATATTGAAGTTGATGTTGCAAACAACCTTGATTTCATAAATGTGACTTTATCAATTAAATGTTCAAGGAGGTATCTCCATATATGTTGAAAATGACGTGCAAATGTTCATCATGACATCATAGACAACAAATATGATTTGTAAAAAATTTAGAAATTGTTGAAGCAAATGTTTAAAACATCATTGATGTGAATGTCTAATTTCATACTACATATGTTCTTTTGAATGTTGACAATGACGTCGAAAAAAACATAACTAAGACATGTAGATGTTTTTTAAAACGTCATTTCAGACATCATTGTATTTATGTTGCTACTCATATTTTAGTTTTGTATATACCATATGGTTTGTCATGCCTCCTGTACCCCACTAGTATAAAAGGCTTGTCTTCTCATCAATTAATAAGTGGATTTTCAAGCCATTCAATATACTTGATAAATACAATGTATTGTGTATAAGTGTATGGCATATTGTATATACTATAATTTGTATGGCATGTTGTATATATATTGTATTTTGTATGATATGTTTTGTATGGCATATTGTATATATTATATTTTGTATGGCATATTTTGTATGTTGTATTGCATATGATATACCATATATTGCATATTTTATATTGTGTACAACATATTGCTATATTGACAACATGTCTTTTACAACATACCACATGATATAAAAAAACATATCTCATGTCGTTATTGATGTTAAAAAAAACATGTGAGTGTCGCATATGTTTTAAAAAGCACACCTGTGCAAATGTTACATGTCCAGATGGGACATGATGAGAAACATTCAATTGTTTCATCTGATATTATTCAAGACACTTAGACGTCTACATTGATGTCTCAAAAAACATCATTAAATTTTAGAAAGACTATTCAGGTAGCTTCAAAAAAATACCACGTTAGTGTCTATGGATGCCATATCAACCAACTTCGTCATCACTGATGTGGCATGCCACGTCAGTGACACATCAGATGCCACATCATAGACAAGCAATGGATGAAAAAACTGACACTTTGGCTTTCCCGCGCTTAGGTAGCAGCCACATGTCAACTTCTAAAAACCTTGTTGATTGATGTTTTTTGTGATGTCCAATGCTAGACGTGCAACGTTTTGCACATCTGCCATAATGCAAATTTTTGAATGTCTAGCCAGACATGATAAGACATCATGCGCAACGTTCGGATGCAAAAACTGCTTGTCTAGAAAAACACTGTTTTCTTATAGTGTTAGTTGCATTTTAGTTGCATGTTAGTCAATAGTTTGCTATTCAAACTGATTCCATATCAATTGCAACGTATCCCTATTTTACTAAATGGATTCTATCAGATGAAGAGGCTAATATGACTTACTTGACAAGTGGCTCTAAAAAAGCAACATTGTTCAGCACATAATCATGCATTGCATCCCTCAATGCATTAGACATTACAAATGGTAGACCCCCTCCTTCAAGAACCTCTTCAACATCACCAAATTCTTCCTCTGCATCCCATATGCGCCTCTTGAGAAGTTCAAATCTTTGCAAATACTTTGTTACAAAGCCAAGGCATTCTTCCTTCATGTACCCTTCTGCCATACATGCTTCTAGTTTAGCCATGTTTCGGACATAATTCTTCAATGTTTTCATATATCTTTCAATTGAATACATTCACCTTGTGCTCACTAGTCTTCATAAGTCAAGTTCTTGCACTAGATGATATGGAAGGTGTATCATCATGTCAAAAAATGATAGTGAAAATTCTATCTCTAGTAGAGCCATGTTTTAGCCACATCTAATTGAAGAGACTCAACCTCTGCTGGATTATAAACTTTTGTGTATATTCTCCTAAATATCTTGCACGTCCGCATGATGGCCATATGAGGTCCAGGCTTCAATAGACCCCTCAATGCTAATAGCATCAACTATTGCATGAACACATGATAATCTTGTGATTTGAGGCTTCTAAATTTTTTAGTCTTTATATGCTTTCCAAATGGATGAGTACCTTGAAGGAAGCTTTACAAAAACAATAATGTTTGCAAATTTCTCATACTCTTTCTTAGAGAGAACATATTCTATAGCTGGTTTCAACATCTTACCAACTCTACAAGGGCTCAGTGTCAACTACAAGTGCTTTCATATATTTCTTCTTTGTATATCCCGACGCACTTTCATTGTATCCTTATTTCACTTATTGTTTTCAAATTTTTTTTGGCAAGATTCATCTCACAATGTATGACATCCAACATATAGCGGATAAGAAATTTCTGGTCACATAAACAATCTTCTCAAATTAGTAAAAGATTCACGAAGGACAAAAAATGATACTATATATATGTCAACACTTTTACTTGTACATCTCCCTCCTTGATGCTTTTATTATCATTTCATCTTTCTCAAAATCATGTAGATGATTTTGGCAGAAAATCTTGTTTAGTAGTACTAGTACAATGTAGGTGCTTCAAAGTCCATTGCAGACACTCATTACAAATACAATGCTACCACATCTGAAAACAAATACGACACAATTTATATGCAACCACAACAAAATTGATATGCGAGTGTGACACAACTAATATGTGACTATGGCACAACTAATATGCGATCAGGCAAAACTAATATGCAACTAGGGCACAATTGATATGCAACTACAACAAAACTGATAGGCAACTATTCAACTATCATTCTTTTTGACAACTTTGTCGTATAGCTATTCCACAACTAAATCATAGTTGATGCTTACTTGGTTCACTAGATGGATTGTTACAACTCACCTTCCAATAAGTCAATTTGAAAAAAATGATCCAAGACCAAGACCCAATATTGAAGCCTCTTTGTTGTTCTGAAGAACCCTCCCTTTAATGGAAAAGATGCCAACAACTCTATGACTTCATTCCGTGGAAAGGAAGGAAGACCCGAGGTCTTGAACTCATCATGTGGTGCTCACCCCTTGTAGTATACTATACTTCAGTTGGCACATGGTCAAATTTGTTCGACGAAGCTCTCTTTCCTTCTTCTTTCTACAAGGCGGACATGAATGTTTGGATTGACTGTACTCTCTCGCATTGCTCCACACTCTCCCATTGTCGCTTCTTTCTCCAAGTGGCCAACAACCAAACTCTTTGTTTCCACTTCATTTCACTTGTTTTGCATCCCTATCGGTGGATAACAAGCTCTCTCTATTTTACTAGGTTTTTGTGAATTCAAGGGCAAAAAACAATGTTGTTGTGTCTTTAATCTTGGTGAAGCCTTGAAGTTTCAGTTTGACATCGTTTTCACATGTTGGAAGCGTTGGTGGATTGAAATTGCAAGTGTGTGCCAGATTTTAAGCAACGCCAACAATCAAGAGAGTAGGAGGTTTGAGAGGTTGGAATTTAGGGTTTAAAATCTTAAAACCCTAAATCCAAACCTCTTCTTTGCTTTTCTCTGTTCTCGCTTGGTCGCTCACTTATAGATGCAGTGAGCTTCTGTTTGGAGGCGCGTGCTTGGCTAGTCAGTGGCCGGCCTAGTTGCAACATTTATTCCCTGGTGATTGTTTACGTGGTCAGCCGTTTTTTTTCTACCTGCTTGCAGAGGTTGTGAACTAGTGTGGGCAGGCGCATCATTGTCGGGGTGCGGTTCACATCTCCTGGGGACGATGTTGGTGTGGACAAGTTTATCAGAGACGATGGGAGGTTCGCATGACATTGTAGTCCATCATAATCGAGATCATGATGAGTGGTAAGCAAGGATGCATATTGATTGACTGCTAGGATAGGGTTAGGGTTGAATGCGAAAAAAGAGGTTGACCTTCGATTGGCTTCTAGTGTAGATGAAATCGCTCATTTCAATTTTCAACATGTTTGGCTTTAATGTGATGTGCTAGAGGACTCGGGGAGAGTTCTTTTATCTGTCTTCCAGTCATTGTCCGCACTTTAGAAGAGAGGATGGAATTTTGAACAAATCTTGCAATGTAAATAGAGTGTAGAAATTTTTAGATCAATCAGTAGTGAGTATAGATATTTGCTAATCAAGAGTTAATGGTTGTATTCTATAGTTGCACGTAGTATGGCGGGCTTGAGACCATTTGGAGTGAAGTATTGTGTAGAGCATTTCATCACGTTGGTGCCTCCGATCACAAGTAGGTCAAACGTGACATCATTGGTAGTCAAAATTCAGAATTAGGGTATGAAAATGATCATTTGTCGTTGGTAGTGCATCAAATTCTACCTTCCCTAGATTTGACAATCAGAGCTTCCAAGTTGTCAAATATAAGTGCTATACATTGTGATGTATGGATTGAATTAGAAGAAAGTAGGAATGATCACTTCGAAGCTCCTCTTATATTTGTATGGCATCCAATGAACTAGACTAGTGTATCCTATTCGTCACTAATTGTGTATTTGCTACTTGACCTCATTCTCAAGTGAGTATTTCTAAATTCAGACTTTATATGCTAGCATTGTGCAGGTGGCAACAAGTAACGTGGCAATTGGGACCCAAGTCTAGGTGTTTGATAAAGCTTTAGCTTGGATGGAAGCCAAGGTTGTCGAGATTAATGCCAAGACTATCAAAGTCCACACCACTAAGGGGAATGAGATAAATACATGTAGCTTGTGGTTCTATACGAAGTTGGTAATCATCCAACTGATTAGGCATGGAATACTCAATTGCTTAGATGAAATTGTATGTTTTCTAGTTTTGGGTCCTAGATTTTGTCATTAGTTGAACTCATGATCTAGTTACTAGCTGGTCTTTGTTGTTGATCTTGTTTTAGGTGCTTCAGATTTCTTCTGAAGTCACTTGACACATATTGATTAATTATCCATCAACTTTTGGTCTCTTGATTCTTTGTTGCTGCTTCATCCATGGACTTAGTTGCTTTATTATGGTTTCACAGTGGTTTGACTAACTCTAACAACTAAAGAACTATTCAAGCCAATTTGCCAACAACATGGAACAATAGTTTTCTTTATGCATTCTTGTGTATTAGCGATAGAAATAGTTTTTGAAGAATTACATGAAATTGTAATTGTTCATTTAACCATTTTCTTGACTTCTTAGATAGGTGAATGAGAATTGCTTGGCATGGATTGTGGTGACTACAAGAAAATAGAGATGGAATTGAGTTGACATGTTAGAATGGCAGAGCGAGCAATACAATCTATAGAAGCAACAATAGAAGCAACGCCAAAGGAACTATACGGGCCTCTCCAAAATTTGGAGATTGTCTTTAGTCTTCCAATGATGTTTAAAATTAGGTGGTCGCAATATTTTTGTTTCCTAGTATTCCAATAGTTGTTATAAGAAGTTGCTCTATTTCTACACAAGTAATTGAAGTAATTTTGAAGTAGTCTTTGTAAGAAGTTGTTGTAGTTCTACAAAGGTAATTGAAGTGACAAACTAGTTGGCATGTAGTTGCTATTTGTCATGTAGTTGCAAACTAGGCGCAATGTACTATAGTAGTTGAAGTGATGTTAGAAATCTCTATGTAATATGCGGCTACAAAACTAGATGATTGCTTTTATATCATTTCTGTCTAAAGCTATAATGTTGGTTTGTTTGTAAGGGAGCTTCAATTTCAAAGTACAAAAGTATGCAGGAACAGTATACTCGAGTTCCAGCATTGTCCACATAGAAGAATGTCAGAGCTAGTAGTAAAGACCCAGAAGCTATCAATGAAGATGTGAGTGCTGAAGATCATATGTCGCCTTCACAAGACTCTCATAGTACTAAAGAAGGTGAGTTGATAAAATAAACTTCTTTAAAAGAAAATAAAAGGTTCAATTATAAGATTATTTTCTCTTTTGTATATTACTTCTAATACTACTATCACTAGAAGAGAAAGTGTCCAAATTGACAGAAACTGGCCTGAATCAACTAGTCCTAATTGACAAGTTTTTGTCACTCTGGACAAAAAGGTGTCCGAATTGACAGAAAATTGTCCAAATTGACAAAAACTTGTCAATTTTTTGTCAATTAGGACTAGTTGATTCAGGTCAGTTTCTGTCAATTTGGACACTTTCTCTTGTAGTGTATTGTTGTTGTATTCTTTCAAACAATGAGGACAACCAATCTAAAGGAGACAATGGTCGCATATATGAAGAAGCCTCTCGTAGCAGAAAGAGACGTATGAGATGTAGAGTATCCTTGCCTCCTCTTCATGGTGGATTTGAAAGACAAACAATGCATCAAAGCCCAACTGGACAGTGGCAGTGGCAATGGGTATTGCCACAGTCCATGCTACCACCATCTATTGAACCTTTACAATTAACAATAGTTGAACCTTATCTTCCCCAAAATTCAACTTTGTGGCAAAGGCATGTACAATTAGAGGGAGTGGTATGTAAGTTGGATAGTGGTGGACATTCTAGTAGGCGGAAGAGGCAAAATGAGTTTGAAAAGGAACGCAGAAGTGAGAAACAATAGTGGCAAAAAAAACAAATGAATTACATGTGCAGTCAAATGGTGAAATTGATGCATCTTTTTTTTGGGAAGACTACTTGGGATTGAAGTATGAGGTCCTCTGTCCCTTTCATACTTGGCATGAGCGTAATTGACTAGGATAAATACAGGCCACAAACTGTTATACATGAAGTGGCTCTAAGTTGCAAATTAGTTGCATGTGAGTTGGCTTTGGGTTGCACACTAGTTGCATGTAAGTTGTCTTTGAGTTGCAAACTAGTTGCATCTGAATTGGCTTTGAGTTGCAAACTTGTTACATTTGAATTGGCTTTGAGTTGCAAACTTGTTGCATCTGAATTGGCTTTGAGTTGCAAATTAGTTGCATCTAAGTTGGCTTTGAGTTGCAAACTAGTTGCATCTAAGTTGGCTTTGAGTTGCAAACTAGTAGCATGTAAATTGGCTTTGAATTGCAAACTATTTGCTTCTAAGTCGACTTTCTTTTGTAAATGAATTGCATGGAAGTTGACTTTAAGTTGCAAAATAGTTGTGTGTGAATTGGTTTAAAGTTGCATGTGAGTTGGCTTTGAATTGCAGATGAGTTGTATGTGATTTGGTTCTAAGTTGCAAATGAATTCTATATGAGTCAAGTTTGAATTGCAATTTAATTGTATATGAGTTGGCTATGAATTGCATAGAAGCTTTAAACAAGTTGTTTAGAAGTAGCAAAGAAGTTGTACATGAGTTGGAAACCCATCGCATAAAAGTCGCTAAGCTAATAAATTGCAAACTCATCAAAAATTAGTTACAAATCCATATATAGTTGCATAATTGTGGCAAAGAAGTCATACATCAATCACAATCAAGTCACAAAGAAGTTGTGAATAAGTTGCATATAAGTTGCAATGATGTTTCATGAGTCACATACAAGTGTCATGTTAGTTGCAAAGAAGTTGACTACAAATGCCCAAATATAGAAATAGGTAGCTGACCTTATGTGGCACTAAATACCATGTCAGAATAATTCATTGATGAAGTTCTTCGCATGCTATCAAATGAACCCAAAAAATTGCAACTACATTGCAACTAATGCAACTTGTCCAATGCAATTGTGGACTCTAAATTATCACCTAGTTGCAAACGCCCTATGCAACTACAAAACCAATTGTACAGTGTAGTTGCAAAACCCCTAATTTTCTTCTAATGAAACAACATGTATAATAAAACCTAAATTCCATTTACCATTGAATTCATTCAAGTTCTCATAATAAAAAAAATCTATATTTAAATAAATAATTAAGATTGAAAATATAGATTTTTTTTAAAAGTATTTTTTTCTTGAATTGTGTGTTTAGTTATGTGATTATTTTCAAACCCCTATAGTAACAAGATCAAAATTATTTATTTTTTGAAATTCTTAAAATTCTCATGAAAATGAATGACAACTACTCAGGGCTTCAACTCTAGTTTCAATGTCAAGCAAAAGTAAAAGGTTTGGAAGAAATCAAAGAACTCCTTTATTTTCCAAGTAGAAAAACTAGGGAGAGAAAGGAAAAGGTTCAAAAGAAAACACTCTCTCTTTTATTTTTGAAATAGAATAAATAGGAAAAAAATTAAAAAATTAAAAAATAAACTCTTTTTTTAATTAGAAGAAAAGGAAGAAAAAGATAAACAAACATGTTTTATTTCTTTTAATTGTTTTTAATTGAGCATTGAAAAAATCAAAGAGTACATAAATTGGAAATATGGCCCTAGAATCCATCCCAAGGGGTTTACATTAACTAGGGCCGGATTGAAGGTTGGATTGAAGGCAAATCTGGCTGGCCTTCCATCCGGCCTTAGGCATAGTATAAACCCATCCTAAGTTGAAAGGTTTTCCGGAGGAATCACGTCAAATCTTGTTGCAAATCTCAAGTCACTCACCTATGGTGACAGGTGACATAATTAAGGTACAATTAACCCTCAAATGACAAGTCGGTCATTGTGGAAATCATCTATTTGCGTACCTTGTGAATTGTCAATTTAAAAAATTTTAAAGCACTCATTGGAAGTCAAACTACTATACAAGGTCTCCCCTTTTCATGCAAAACTTTGAGGATGAATAGGTGCACTTCTATCCTACACTCAATGTCCTACACGCAAAGATTCTTTGTCTTTCATCAACCTTCCATGTCATTAAGGGCTAAGGTGGAAGTAGGGCATTCAAAGCTAAAGTAGAAAGCGTGGAATGGAACTCTTGTTCTAGTTCTTCGTGACTTCAACAGAGGATAGTACTGTCCCCGGCAGCAAATTAGGCGGTGAGCTCTGATGCTGTAGCGGTGGTTCATTTCTGGTGCAAAACGTCTAAGGTAGTTTGGCCTTAAAACGACCTTTTAAGGGCTGATTCGCCTTTTTCACAAGTTTCCATGGACAAGATAATTTTTAGCTCATTTTCCAAAGAAAAAAAAATAGATGCAAAACACAACACAAATAGTTTTGTATTTTTCCAAGCATTTTTGAACTATTTATGAATTTTCAAAGATTCGGGTTATAGGCACCTATTTGTGACCATAGGTGTCCCAAAATCCATCCCCTTGTGACTTTTAAAGAAATGTGTAGAAACCAAAGACAATGATTGGCTCTTGCAATTAAAAAAAAACAATTTTTCTTGAATTCATTAACGGACCAAAGAGGTCCATTTAAGGATCACCTTGCATCCACTCTACAGCTACCAATAGGATGACCTAAAGAAGAGGGGTGTTTTAAGGCCATACTACCTTACAAGTCTGCCAAGCATAAAAAGTAGATAAGGTAGGAGGTTCTAAAGTGCATGGGCTCTAAAATTCAGTTTCTTCATGTTACTTTTTCATATGCAAACTTCAAATTTTCATAACTAATTCCACGAAGCTCCAAAAAATAGGAAAGAACTTGGGTTAGATGCCAATCCCATTTGTCTTTCAAGGAAAATTTACTGAAAAATATTTAAGAAGTTTCACCTACCCAAAATTCAATGCTCAAATATTGCTTCAGCTGATGGAAGTGTTTGTGAGTCCAGGACATGATAGCAATGGAAAAACTTGCGTCCTGGAATGTGTAAAGGACCAACTTCCTATGTATTAATGATTCAATAATCAAGCTGGATTATTGAAATGACACAATCTGTTTTTCAAAGTTGAACATGATAAGGTGATACCCTACGGTAGAGTCAGGTTCGTTAAAAAACAATTCAAAATATAATTAAATTTGGCATCTAATGAAATTATCAGAAATTATAATGCGGCATAATTGAATTATAGTGTAGAAAATATTAATGAAAATAATCTTAATCTTCAAGAAAATCACAAGGTTGAAGCCATGAATACCATTAAAATCGCAAGTATTGGTAAAATTGTGAGTAATACTAAAGATTATGAAATATTCTAGATTGTGCTAAAGGTCATTAAATATTCAAAACGAACTTCCAAAAATTCTAAATCAAGTTAATGGATATAAATTCAACCAAAAAAGAAATGATTTTATATGGGGCTTAACGAATTGACTTCAATGAATGGTAGATGACAACAATGACATCATTCATCTATAATTATTTTTAAGAAAAAAATAGTTTTCATGTGACAGTTAAAGAATAATTGCGGATTAATCAAGCTTATGGAACAATAGTGTGCATATAAAATGAGGGCATAGTCCTAGAAGGTCCCCTATCATTCAAATCATAGGCCCTTCATAGAAAGATGGGGAGTAAGTTATTAAGATGCAATTATTAAAACTACCAACGAGGAAAGATTGTAGCCAAAAATATAGATGCTACATTCCATTTCTTTATTCCCGAGAACATCTAATGTCCATCTCTTCTTGTTCTTCTATTGAACTTCCTCTTTCCAAGCTTGCTCTCATCAATCTCTACTATCTTGCCCACTCCACCTATCTTTCTCATTTCTTGTTGTTGTAGAGCTTTGTTGTAAATATCCCTATAGAAATTGTACCAATCTACCAAGGTATTCTTGTTTATACAAGAATCTAATGCTATATTGATGCTTGAGAGGGAACTCTTGCTCTTACTATACATGATAGTGATGATTTTTTTAAAAGAGAGGTGAAAAGAAAAGAAGGTGTCTTTTCTAAAAGAAAGAATAGTTCTACATCCTTTATTTGAACATGTCCACCTATATCCATCACTCTTTCTTGCCTCAATGTCTCTCTCTTCATCCTCTTCTTATATCTCCCATAATTTTTCTCAATAGGGATAAGGCCTCTCACTCTTCAAGAAATTGCAAGGTACTCTCTAAAGTGGTAGTAATTGTTGAAAAATCAACCTACGCAAGCTTCACTTGAACCTCCATTGAACCTACAGTTTGCATCAAAAGAAAGCTCAAATAGAGAATTGGTCACATTTTGTAGGCCGCAATGTTCCAAGAAAACTTTTTGAAATTTGTTGCAGTGTTCCAAGAAAAATTCAAAAGACTGCTAAAGTCTCTAGACTTTATGAATGAAAGGTACAATTAGAAGATCTTGGATTTGGATGAGGAAGGCCCATGCTAGATCCATGCCAAGATGAGAACTTTGAAATGTAGGATTAAAATAAATTTTTGATTGTTCGATTGTAGGAATCTTTAAAAATATTCTTTGGTTGTTCTTCATTTTCTTTTATCAAATTGGGCTAATAAGAATCTTGATCTTTTTGTTTATGACCCCCAAGAAAAAATCTCCTCTTGAGTCTCGACTAGTGTATATTCCAATTGATCCTTGAGAATTGAGTTCTTCTTCAACATTGATGTCTTGGTATTGTGAATCAACTTGTGATAGGTCTTTTCCAACAAATCTAGTAGACAGGGGTACAAGGGGTGCATAGATGGAAAATACAAATATTTGGAAATTAAAACCTATCAGTAATTTAGTAATAAACAAATTGCTCAACAATTGAGTTTAGAATCATTAGAAAAAATCCAGGACTAAATTAGGTTGCCAAGTTTACCCCCACGCTGCAATTACAAAAAAAATATTTTTTTATTTTTTATTTTTTCAAATTTGACGTGCCATGTCGGTGCTACATTAGATTTATAACTTTTAAAATAATTTTGTAATTTATAAAAATTTTTGAATTTTTTTGAATTAAAAAATATTTAAAAAAATTTCATGTACTTGCATTGCTGGGGCCAAAAATAAAAAACTTGCGGCCTTTTCAAGCCACAAACTTTTCTTAATGTCAGTTAACCCCTAGAGGATCAAACTACTTTTTTTTGGCAACAAAGAGATTTTGGACAACTCACTACAAGTGCAATTTTAATTTTTTTTTCTTTGAAATTTTCACACAACATATACTCGAGGAGTAGCTTTAAGGCCCAAAAATGTTTATAACTTTTGACTACATATGAAATGTAGTTTTCATCAAGGTTTTCATTGCTTGGTGGGCAACCTAGGTAGCTAAAAAAACTTCTTTAAGAATTATTTAAAAAATAAATAAAAATACGAAATTGGTTCTTTAGATTTATATAGTCAGAAAAAGCTTTGAATCATTCCATTTTGATTAATAAAATGAAAGTTATGAGGAGTTTTAGTTGTGCCTAGCTAGTTTGCAAGTAGTTGTGGAATCTCTATTCTAAAATGAACTTTGAAGTCCTTTATTTAACTCAAATTTTCAATATTTTTCAAAAAATTGAAACATTAGGTTTATATTGTTTATTACAACATTACAACCATTGGGAATGACATTTTTCAATTCCATAAATAAATTCTTAAAAATTTAGTATTTTGAACTGTTCTCTACTTCTATCTAATTACTATTTTTTTCCTATATGTTGTACAATTCCAAATGATCTAAATCTTTTCAAGCATGTAGCCAATTTGCCTTAAAAAATAAATCCCAAGAATTACAACAACTTTTTTTTCACAAATCAATACTAATTTCCAAGAAGTAACCAAGGGAAGATGAAGAGTTCTTTGCAATAACCAATGAGAGTTGAAGCATTTTGTATTACAAGGGTGCTCAATTAAGGGAAATTTAGACAATGTCAATAGTAGGTGTTTTTTGACCTCTAATTTGAAAATTTGTAATTTATGCACAAGTCTTTGAAAATTCTCAAACCAATTGCATTCACTTCTACTTCCACTTGCTACTATGGTATCTTGGTGATTGTGATCTTTCCCATTTTAGAGATGCTGAATCTAAAAAAATGTTTATTTTAGGTGGAGATACCTTAAGATATTTGCAAGTTTGAAATCTTGGACAACTACATATGAGGTAAAACAATCCATTGTAGTTTGAATGAGGAATTTGACATCATCTTGTTGCTCAAATTTTTCAGTTTTTTCCCACATTAGTACAAGTGTGAGAAACAACAAATACAATTGAAATTATATTTTTTTGACAAAGTATGAATTTGCTAGGAATTTTTGAAGTGTTCAACCCAAAAGAGTCTGTAGACTACCTTACAACCAACAAAATCTGAATGCATAATGCTCATCTTACTACCCAATGCAGTCAAAATATTTTCTATCATGGAAAGCCTTAAAAATCAATTTTTACAATGAATTTCACACTGAAAAGTCAGAAATTCATAATGAGGTCATTGTTCTCTCCATTACTGACATGTAAGACATGCATTGTGGCCCACATCTCACAAACTGAAAATCCCCCACAATGAATCATTTCCTAGGCGACCGCAACGTGTCATTTGATCACAATGGTCTGTTTTACCTTAGGTGGCAAATTAGGAGAGTGCCGCTTTTAGGTGCACAACCCGACCTTATTGCCGATGCTTTTACTTCACCACAAATTTCAAATACTAAAAGTTTATCTCCTCAGTCACAGTACCTGGACTGGGATCACAGTCGGCAGTCTGACAAATCGCCGTCGCCGTCAGGCCCGGTTCGTGCCGTCGCAGTCCGATAGGGAACGAGACGCGAACGCACAGTGAGAACGGGGTCCTGTCGTTTGAATTCGAAACGCGCGACTGGGCAATTCGTTTTGGAATTGTGTGGGACTGGCAATGGGAACATGGGAACCTCATGGGAACACAAGGACGTACAGGCCGTCTGCTCCTGCCTAGGCCTTCTGGAGGGACCAGCTGCTCGTTTGCTGTCGCAGAATTTTTGAGCTCCGACATCGCCATCGCTATGTTCGTGGTCTTCGTCTCTGCTGCTTATTTTTTCTAGGTCATTTAGGTACTTGATTTCACCTCCTTGCCATTCTTTGTCTCTTCCTCTTCTTCCTGCCTCATCTCCCGTGCATTTTGGTCGACTATCGAGTCCGTCATACTATACATGTTTTTTCTTCTTCTTCTCTTGTCTTGTTTCGCAGAATCCTATGCGAGAAGGAGAGTATCGAGGTGTATGCGTATCTCTCGATCTTCGATTGGTCTGAGTATCTTGTTATTCACTTATTTTGAGGGTTACTTCAGTGCTGATGACAATTTTTGTTTACGGCTTCTGATGTGAGCTACGGAGTAATCGTTGCGGTTGTGTTCTTGTCGACTTTCGCTGTCTAGATTTTCCGTGGATTAGTTCTTCTTTCTATTGCGTTGATCAGGTGTCGGGTTTTGTGTTTCTTGACTGCTTGAAATTGATTTGAATAAGTTCGTTGTCCAATGCAGCACAGTCGAGCACTTGTATAGTCGGCCTCGATTTCTGTTTATATCATTTTTCTCTTCTATAATTTAGTTATCGTAAAAGAATCTATGGCCTGAGCTAGGGCATGCTCTCTGGAATTATTGGAAGCGAGCATCCGATGGTTCTTGTCTAATTCGACTTGCATGAGCTACCGAAATTGGTGCGTTTGTGGTGAAGAGTTAGGTTATTATTGAAGAGAGAAAAGTATTTGTCAATTGGAGCTACCTTGAAGTTTGTACCCCTGTGATAGCATCAGGAAGGTTAAAGTCCCCTTTTCAACTTTTTGAGGATGGAGGATAGCTTTGGACTTACGCATTTTCTCTTCTCGCAAGTTCCAAGCACTTGGAGGTATTCAGCTTGCATTTCTGAGAAACAAATGACTCGGGTATTCGATTGAAGAGGAATCCGCTTGTACCGACAAGAATCAAGATGCTGCTTGACAGAATCCTGTGACTCAGTAAGTTTCATTACATTTGACCCTGGAATTTCGTTGAAAATGTTCAAGAAAGTGTCTGTATAGGTCGAGGTCGCTGTATGTACTTGGAGGATTTTGACCTACTCTTTGTTGATTTCTCGTGTTCAAGCTTGTGGATGGATAGTTTAAATGTCAAGCAACATATGTGATACATTTTCACCCGCGCAGAAATTCGCTGGATTCAGGCGTATGCAAGGGTTTGACTTAAAGTAACCAGCGGTTGCAATGGCTACGCCACCGCGGCAACCGCAGCGAATCTCCAAACGAGTGCTTTACAAATGGGAGCAGTTAGTTTACCGTGCAAAGATGGACGCGGAGCGGAAAGCTGCGGAGGATCCGCAAGGCCTTGGGGCAGGCGCGGCTTCTAACACCACTGTGCCCCAAACCCTGGTCCAGCAAGCGGAAATTGAATCCATTTTGCAAACTGCTGACGAGCTTGCAAAGAGGAGTCCAGACGTTGCACGAATTTGTATGTGCAAGTTCATCTTATTTTCACGTTTACAAAGCAGCGTGTGGATCATAAAATTAAATCGAAGTCTTTAACTTGGAAAGCTAGTGGTTAATCTGGTTCATTGAATTTCGATTGAACGCCAACTGGTATTTTAACAATCCAAACTGAGAGCTGAGTCACCAAAATTCAGTACAAAGGAAAGTACTTATCTTCCAGCAGAGCAGCGCACGGTTTGCCACTGAAAATGATGATCATGAATGTTCTGTCTTGCAACCAAACGGATCGTCTCTTCTATTGACCTACTGCCTTCAGTCACTAGCTAACCTTGCAGTGTTGGATTTTGAATTCGTGCAGTGTGTGAGTATGCGTATACCTTAGTGCAAGGTTTAGATCCGAATAGTGAAGGTAGGGGTGTTCTGCAGTTCAAGACTGGCTTGCTCTCCGTCATCAAGGTACTCCTTAACCCAAATTATGAATCTTAGACTACAATTTGGTTCATAGTAGGAGCTATTAACAAAGTCTATCCACTTTTAGTCCACTTACACTGCATTGCTATTGTTTAGCACACTCGGTGTACTCATATAGAACTATGTTTTATGCAGCAAAAGCGCTCTAAAAAGGAAGGAGAGAAGATTGATCGAAGCCATGATGTCCAAACATTACAAGAATTCTACCAACGTTACAGGGAGCAGAATCACCTTGAGCAACTTGAGTATGAGGACAATAGACGTCGGCATAGTGATTCCTATGATGAGGACTCAACAACGTGCGTGTTTTTTCATCCACCGCGCACTTAATTTGTACTGATGCATCGTGCATGGAGATTTCAGAAGTTGTTGAACTTTATGAAATAATCATGAATCATATTGGGTTATGCAGAACTGAACAGCGGGCTGAGGTACAAAGAAAGATGTATCTCATAGCAAGAATTCTCAATGAAGTCGTTGATGCCCTCACGAAGGACGGTCAAACCGAAGAGTTTAACTCCGAAGTAAGTGTCTTCTCAGAGCCCTTCGTTTTGCATATTTTTATGCTCAAGCGTATCTTTCTGCTTTCATTTGTTATGAGCTCAAGTTGATCTTCTATTAAATACGTGCAACTATAAATGGCGATATGGGACTCAAAACCTAACTATGCACTTTATTGAGTTTTCTTCAAGGTAATAGGTCTGGCAATAATTCTGATTCACAAACAGGGTTACAAAAAAATTGTAACACCTTGACTTTCTTTGGCGGAACTCGCTAAATCATGTCTACGGTTGTTTTGATCTTGTGTGGTTGTCTCACTGTATAGTGTAATCTTGAACAATGGGCAACTGACATGCTTCAAGAAGATTTTATTACCCATGCTTCCGATGCTGAACTTCATGAATGATATTGTCATGATATAATGTTGTTTGTGTCTGCGAGTATCTGACTTTTGGACGTCCAACAGTTAAAAAGGACAATGGAAGAAGATGCAAAGAAGGTTAAGGGTTTCAAGGCCTACAACATCTTACCACTCGAGACCCCTGGCGTGGCGAATGTTTTCCAAAGTTTTCCTGAGGTAAAGTCTTTATGACAGGAATACATTTCACGAGGCTGTCCTCTTCTTATTCACTTGCACTTGCTGAGCTGTGTCTGGGTTCTGCTTACATGGGCTTAGCACTAAATGATTCCTTAAATTAATAGCTCAGCTTACCTTTTCTAATATCTCAGAGGTTTGACCTAGGCCAGGAGACTTGAATAGGTGGTAGCTGTTCGGTTTTTGACAGTGTTTTATTGACCATAGGTGGGTGGAGCCGCCAAAGTACTTTGGTACAACGAATCAGAGCTTCCTAAATTTCCTGAAGATTCTGGGACTGGCGATTTGGATAGGCATCTTGATATCTTTGATTTTTTAGAGTATGCGTTTGGTTTTCAGGTCCGTGCGTTTGGAAGCTGAGATCTTTAATTATTTCTACTGCTATGGCTGCTTTGGAATGAAGTACATAGGCATTTTGGAAAATATTGCTCTATGATTACGTAACTATTACAGTCATTGGTGGTTTTTAGATCTGTCCGAGACCGTTCTCACCTGTACATTTGCTCAGACCGGTAGAATTATTTCTAAAGTCTCCCAGTGCTAAGAAGATACGGGTTGATGGTGGTTTGCAGGCAGACAATGTGGCTAATCAGCGAGAGCACTTGATATTACTATTGTCCAACTCACAATCGCGCCTGAGAGTAATGCTTGATACGGAAGATAAGGTGCTCTAAGTTCCTAGTCAATCATCATGTTCTAGTATTTGGCTGTAACGGAGTTAATGGAATTCGAATTTATAGATATGTGACACTGACACCTGACAGCACTGTAAACAACCTTGAAGTAGAATTGAATACCAGAAGTTAAGGTGCTGAATTAGAGTTCTGCGCTGCTTTGTGGTCGGAAGAGCAGCCAATTACAACTGTGCAACTTTGCATGCGAGCGCAATTGGTCCTGATACGGGAAAATCCTGTCCAGACGTTTTTGATAATTTCATAACCTTGTTGAATGATTGGTTTGAAATTCTATCAGATACGTAAGATTTTATGAGGACATAGACATAGACTTTGTGCACCTGGTAGTAATACGAGATTTAGCATTCAAGTCAATTTTGGAGACTCTTTCTTCATCTTTTACTCTAAACTATACGACTTTGCCTGTTATAACGGAGAATTAGTAAGGTGTCTGTTTTTACATGATGAATACAGGAATATCTTAATTGGAAAGTTGGCACTTGCGGCCTACCGTTGAACTCGGGTGGAAGGCTCGCGTGTGGTTTTGATGCAGTGTTGTGTCTACCTGGCAGTTGGATGATGGTGCCATACTTACCGTACATCTCAAAATGATGAGCAACTATGACCGTTGGTGCAAGTTTTTAAAAAGAGATTCCATGGCAAATCGGTACATGCATCTCTGTACTCCTTCCAAGTGTATTTGTCCTTGAATATTGCGGTCAGGATAATCCACTGACATTCAATATAATACCGGTATGGCATAATTTGATTTCGTAAATGGTTTTATAGACAGACGCGTTAGCTTGTATTGCTAATTCGATATAATTCGCTTTCAGTAGTGCACTGAGTAGAGTTTGTGGTCGTCGAGCCACCGTCTTCTGCCTTGTTCAGTCACAGAAGTTCATTTACGGCGTGATGAAGTATGTTACTGTTGACTGTTTGTGTTTCATGCAGTGCCTACTCAATGCAGTTAAGGCTGTTCCTGACTGCACTTTATCTGCTAATATGGGGAGAGGCAGCGAACTTACGATTCTTACCGGAGTGCCTGTGTTACATCTTCCATCATGTAAGTGACAGGTAGCTTAGTGTCTAGGATTTTTGTGCGCAAATTCTACCGCATTTCTAGCCGATTTGGCAACACAGTCATTGAGAAAGACGTTTGCGTTGCATTTGGTAGTCCCTTCGTATCCTCGATCTTTCTTTGTTCCCTCCGAAGTTGAGTAATTGTTTTTCGGAAAACTGGAAGAAAGGACTTGGCTTTTGTTGATGCTATTATAATATTTTAGGTGTGTAGTGCACATGTTAAAAGCAATTCCATATCTGCCGTACCTTTTCGAACTTCACGAGTGTTGGAACGACCTTTACGCGGATATGGAATAACTCAACTCGTAGATCAGTCATCCATTGGTTTCTAGAACAAGAACAGTATGGAACTATGGATTATGAATCAGTGTAATTGGAGATGCACCGGTGTGAATGACAAGTTGAGTTAGGACTGAAGTTTGAGATCTGTGTGCAGATGGCTGATGAACTATACGATTTGCTCGATAGGGATCCAGTTGAGAGGTCGCGGACATTTCTTCCTGATTCACCTCACTCTTTCTTGGACAAGATCGTTAAGCCGATTTATGAAATTTTAGCCGCAGTAAGGCTTGAAGAACAATGTTGTTTCTGTTGTGCATTTCTCTCAATCTTCTGTCAAACTTACTCAAGGCCTGCTTCTTCCATGGTTCTAATATTGCAGTTGGAACTCAGTGTTGCTGTTTAAAATACACGATTGCATTATGAATCACTCGCGTATATGTATAATGCTATATCAGTAAGCTAAGAAATCAATTCAGTAAGTTCGGTATTAAGCTATCTCCAACCCATGCACGTCATCAGCATGCAGTTTCGTTTTTAATCGTCAGGACCTATACTGGTCATCTGCTGTATGATTTGAGGTTTAAGATGTATTGCAGCAACGTTATTGAGCCACATTATTACTCTGGATTTCAAGTATTCCTATGTGGAGCTCAGAGTTATTGATGCTGAGGTTGTGGACTTTTGCGGGCTTTAGGAGGCTAAAGTATGTGCTGGTGGAAAAGCCCCGCATTCAGCCTGGCGAAATTATGACGACTTCAATGAGTTTTTCTGGTGCGCTTCTTGTCCTTCGTGATCATCTTATTGCTTCGCTGTCAACCACGCGTGCACTACACTGGGGTTAGCCCCTTCAGAACAGGGAGCATAGGTTCTGTTGCCCCCAGTGCAAATAGATGTGTCCTAAAAATGTGTCGAAATTAGAATGTTTCTCCACTCATTTTCAACAAAAGAACTTATTTTCGTTTGTTAACCTAAGTGGTTGGTATGTGACCACTGTAAACGACGTCTTCAATTGCATGCAATTTCATATAACTGCAGATTTCTGCGAATTACAAAATCTTGTCTTTTTATTCTTTGTGAACAGGGCGCCATCTTGTTTTGAGCTGTCATGGCCTTGGAGGCTTGATGCAGGATTTTTTAGAAAGCCCAAGCAAATAATTTACACAGAAGCTGACAGATTTGTGAGTTTATGCATAACGGGTTCTTGTAGCAGTTCTCATTTTAGTGAATTTACTGCAATGAATTGTTACTACTACAATCATCTTCTTGTTTAAAATTTTTATTTTTCTGAATGTGTTTCAATTCTTGCGAGTATGACTTGATGAAGCTTACAAGTTTTTGTCACTTGCAGGAGGACCCAGCGGCATCAGAAGAGTCTCCGGCAATGGTGGGTGAAACGAGGGAGAAGAAAGTGGGAAAGACACATTTCGTTGAACACCGGACTGGATTCCATATTTATCATAGCTTTCACCGACTTTTTATTTTTCTTGTGTGCATGCTTCAGGTAATCTACCTAGAGGTTCCTGAACTACTTTTGTCGTTTACAGTCATCACATTCTAATGCCAATTTCAGTACTTCGAGCTTGAGGTTTGATTTATTTGTGCTTTTTAATCTATAATTTGAAGTGATAGCCTTTAAACTATATCATGTTTGTCGACTCGCCCACAGGAGATATTGCTGACTTGAGGATTACTTTGAATTGATTTTTATCCCACCATAGCTGGAAGCTGATTTCACTTATATTCTGTGTTCTTGTGCTTTTAGGGGCTGGGTATCTTTGCTTTTTGTGACCGCAGATTGACTGTTCACAATATCAAGTTGATATTGAGTGTTGGGCCCACTTTTGTTCTCATGAAGCTCATTCAATGTGAGCTGAGATCTCGACTCTTCTTATTTTCAATGTCTCTCAAGAGCTCTAGTGTTTTTTGCCACTTAAATGTGAATGAACTACAACGCCGTAAATATTCGTTGCGTCGTTGGCTGGTTACCATAGTCTATATGCTGTTGTGCAAGGTTGTTGGTCATTTTCTGGAGTACAGATGGTGCACAATTTAGACCAGTTCATTAAAGCTGAGGAGATTAACATTCTCTTCTTTGTTTATGGCCTTTCAGTCCATCTCAATTCTATGCTGCAAATCAGCGTAAGCAGTTTGGAAGAGCTAATGTCGGGATGAAATTTGTGGACTTTGGTAGTGAGTGAACTATGTCACTTAGTTGCTTACAGCACTTCTTTCTAACCTTCTACTATAAAGTTACTCATTCTAGTTTTGGTGCAGCTGTGATGGATGTTACCTTGATGATTGGAGCGTATAGAAGTACTCGAGCGCGCAATATCTTAAGAATGTTGATTCGCTTTCTATGGTTCATCTTACTCTCTGCGGTCATAGTTCTCCTATATGTGTGAGTCTCCTCAGTATGCTGCAAGATCGATCTATTTGACCGACTTTTGAATAAGCCCAACCGAAGCATTTATTGCTTTACTGTGAAGCCTACATAGTCTATAGTATGGTATGGTGTAGTACTTTTCTTCCCCTTACATATGGCCGCTCCAGCGCATTTGGTTGTAAAGTTGTCCTTGTGGGTCGCAGGAAGACAATCGAAGAAGAGAACAGCGCATCGGGATCTGATACCTGGTTTAAGACCTTCTATTTGGTGTTGGGTATTTATGGTGGACTACAACTCTTCTTTGCTTTGTTACTACGTGTTCCCTGGTTCCGACAGCAGGCAGAAAAGTGTTCAAACTTTTATGTTGTAATGTTTATTAAATGGGTACATCAGGTACTGCTTCAACCCAGATTGTGCTAGTGTTAACTTGTTACCTCTTTCGTGTAAATACTCTTTGCATTCGGTAGCTTTGCTGCTACTTATATATTTGCAGGTGGAGGCTAGATGATTTGAACGGTAGGAATCTCTGACATTCCTGTTTGCGCATGCTATGTCAGGAGCGATATTATGTGGGGCGTAACATGTTCGAGAGAACTCGTGATTACTTCATGTAAGTTATGATGTCATGGCTTCACTATGTGTATTTTGTTGGTTTTGAATTGTAATCAACCTTTCCCCCCTTATATTCCATAGGATTTTTTTCTTTTAAAAGCAATTTTCAATTCTACCATCTGTGTGCTTCTGTTTATATGAAATCTTTAGAAGGACCCGAACGATGTATTTAAAAGCTGTCCGCATCTTCACATACTTGTATCAACTTCTCTGTAGGTACACTTTTTTCTGGTTCGTCGTAGGAACTTGCAAGTTTGCCTTCAGCTATTTTTTACAGGTAAGATCATCTGAAATTGCTTTCTATTCTTCGGCCAAAAAGGATAGTGTGTTGGGGCATACATGTGTAGTTTATACTTCCACGCAATCCTAAGGTTCCAAGCACCTTTCTAAATGTGCCCCTATGATGTCTCGGTTTCTCATATACAGATTCAACCTATGGTGGGACCGACAAGAACGATCATTGGTATCCGAAATGTCAACTATCGGTGGAAAGACCTTATCTCAGAAAGTATCTATCCTTCAAACTTGCTCTAATGGCTTTGAAGATATTGCATAATCGGTGATTATATTTAGGAATGACCTTCATCATCGTGATTCTATACTTTCAGCTCTATTCTTAGTATGCCAGTGCTATACGGAAAATGATGGCATTCGTATTTCTCTATTCTCTGTAATGAATCGAGAGGAATTCCTGCTTTCAAGCCGTGCATGTGCTGATGAACTGTGCATCGTTTGCCTTGATAGGTAATCATAACGCCCTCACTCTCGTTGCCTTGTGGGCTCCTGTTATTATGGTACTGATTCTCCTGCTGTCTCTTTTGTTATAATGTGTCTGTCTTTTTTCGTTTTCAAGAATTGACAGAGGAGGGTTTAATTGGTGATTGGTTAATGCCAAGTCAGATCAGAACTTCCCTATCTAATGCAGTTATTATTTTCGATCTTTCAGGGATTGACATTTAGTATTCATTTGAGAAGTTGCTTTTTCAAAGCAGCATGGATAACTTTCAAATTTTTGAGATCAAGCTACTTGTTGATCTAAAATATCTGTGTGCAGATCTACTTCCTAGATACACAAGTGTGGTATACTGTAATCTCTTCTCTTGTTGGGGGCTTTGATGGTGCCAGGATGCATCTCGGGGAGGTATTCTTGATCTAACAACCTGAGCTCTTGATAGATAAAAAAATATTCTTAATTTATTGAAGATCACACTGTAGGCTTCAATTTGTGAGAAGCTGATCAGGAGCATCCCTCAACTGTTTGCTAATACTGGCCCTTCCTTCGGTCGAGGTGCAGATACGTACAATTTGGTTTGATTCATTTTTTGAAATTATTTTATGCAAATGGCAGATTCGATCTCTTGACATGTTACGGTCGCGATTCTCTTCTTTACCGGGAGCATTTGTCAAGAATCTCGTTCCCTCCAGAGGCGGCGTCTCTCAAGCGTAATTTTCATTTAACTGTTCTGTACTTTTAGTGAAATGACAGCTTGTTTCAAAATTGTTAGTGCATCTGTTTCTCATGTTGTTCATCTTACATCCGCTTCTCTTTTTCCAACTCCTTCCTCTACAAATTTGTTTCTGAAACTGTCTTACGATTTTATTCTCTGAGTATTCTTTTTCAATATTTTTCAGGGACGTGAATGTGCCTCTCAGTGCTGTCAAGGTGCAGTACACAGCTTGCCCACCATCAAGCATGACATCTTTCTCTCTCTCCCTCTCTCTCTCTCTCTCTCTCTCTCTCTCTCTCTCTCTCTCTCCCTCTAGTCCTCATATCTGTTCGTGTTATTAGCTTTGTTATTGTTAACTGGTTAGTCTCTTTCCCTTTGCTGGTAAGTATTAGTTTTACCTTCTCAGCGTGTGGTTTTTTGAAAGCCTTACATGTATATGAGCCTTGCAGCCTGGGAATCCAAAAGTTGATGCTATTCGTTTTTCTCCACTTTGGAACGAAGTTATCGAATCTTTGCGTGAAGAAGATCTTATCAACAACAGGTATTTGAGCTCCTAGCCAGCTTGTTTGTCTGTTTCACTGCACATTTCTCAATTTCCTTTAGAGCGTACGTTATGCAATATCACTATGATTTTATTGTGGCGCTCATTTATTTCAATTCCTTCTTGACAGAGAGAGAGAGTGGTTACTCATGCCTGACAACACCACCAGTTCTGGTACGTTAGGACAATATTCATCGGTTCAGTGGCCCTTGTTCTTGCTTGCCAACAAGGTTAGTTTTCCCTTACTGTCTCGGCTTTGGTTTAAATATTACCTGGATTGAATGCAATTTAATTCACTGACTTCGAATGTTTATGTTCGAACCTAATCTTTGTCACTGCATGGACAGGTATATGTTGCAACAGACATCGTCCATGACAACAGGCAGTATTTCCAAAATGAGATATGGGATAGAATGAAGCGCGATCCATATTTGGAGTTCGCTGTGATGGAAGCTTTCGTTTCTTTACAAAGTGTCTTAATGGACCTATTAAATGAGCATGGACGTACCTGGTTGGTCATCGTTTGTCCTTTTCTTCATCATCATCCTTGTAGGTTCTTCAAATGAAGCACGTAGGGTTCATTTGGTGTGTCACTGTCTTTGCGTATCAAATGATCTGAAGCCTTTCAATTCATTTTTCCGTTTCTTGAACAGCAAGTATCTGACTTGTAAATAGACATAATATTAGTCGTGCTGTATAGCGATCATCCATTGACCATTTTTAAAGCTTGGCTCTTTCCTAAATTTTAAGTCTGGTCTTCATTAAGTCTTTGTTGCTTAGATAATGAAGCGTGATGCTAAACATTTGTCGAATCCCTCTATTTTCTTTTTCACCTCAGCAAATGCTACGATCATTAGATTGACAACTCTATAGCTCTTTAAAATGTGGAACCTATCTCCTTATCTCTAGTTTTGGAAGCCTATTTCTAGGATACAATACAAACTGAGCAACGCTATTTATCTCTTGGACAGGGTTTTAGGAATCTACGCGGACATCGAGCAAGCCATTGAAGTTGGGCAATTGCTGCACAAATTCAATTTTACAGAAATCGGCAGTGTATTGGACAGGATAGCAAAGCTGGCTGAAGTACTGGTATATTTTCCAACTTCAGGGAATTTTTTATGGTGTAGGGTAGTGACCATTTTCTACTCTTAACTGGCTTAACTGGCTTCCTATTTTTCAAACATTTTTCTCTTTATTGCATGCCTGGCCACTGTCTACTTACATAAATTGAGATGCTGGTGGGTTCTAATTATTTATTTACGTATGCTAGGAACACGACTGTGCTGACTCCTTTAAACCAAGTAAAAAAATGTATGGAAACACTGTTTGATTCTGTGTTTAAGCGTGTATAATTTCTAATTAATGGTGATTCAGGTGGCGGAACCTAAAAAAGTCGGCGATGATAGTGAGCGGCAAGAAGAAGAGCTGAAGATGCATGAAAGTGCAGCCCGAGCATTGGTGGACTTGTATGAGGCAGTGATGCGGGACTTCCTTGCGGATTCTGAGCTCAGGTATGATATTTGGATTGTCTATTCCTCAAATAAGCGTAGCCTATCGCACATGTTTTTAAGCCCTAAATTTTCAAGGATCAAGATTGAAACTCTGCTTGTCTTTGAGATGGCTTGTTTCACCTTGTAGATACTCCCTTTGCAATAAGTGGGATCTGAAACTTTGACCGTATTACCTTTGCTGTTCTTGCTGGATCTTTGATAATCTAGACCAGAATCTCGCTTTTGAGTATGTGACGTAAACTATCTGGGTGAGATGTAATGGATACTAATCGTTCTATATGGCTGCAATCAAATTAATGGATTTTTGATAGTGAGGTAAGGATCTTATTATCAATTGACATTGAGGAAGTTATCATCAGCTGTTCGGGAAGTCACGTACTTGAGATAGCTCTTATACTGGTCAAACTCTCTCGCTTATTCGCAGAATGTGTAGTAGCTTTCGAGACTTTCCTTGGGAGTCCTTTGGATGCAACCTGTACTTCATATTACCATCCCTTAAATGGACTGAATTTCAGAACGACCAAATTCTAATTCCTCTCTATCAGTTAAGGAAGGCCGTGAGCTAATATCCCCTCTTTTTTGGTTTATACCAGGGAGAAGTATGAAACGGATACATTGTTACAAAATTCAAAACAAGATGGCCGTCTGTTCAGCGACCTGACATGGCCTTCAGGCCCTGCCGTAAGTTGATTCATGTGAACTTCAGCTCTTCGATGCATTCTAGGAGTGACCTTATCATTGACAAACTTTATCTTCTTTTGTAAACTTCAGAATTTATTTCATTTGATACGTTGTTTGACAATATCACTAGTACAGGTATTGCTTTACTTCACGTGTTCTTGTTCTTGTCTGCTCGTTATAGATAAGTAAGATAAAGGTTCATTTGTTTAATTTGCATGTACAGAAAAAACAAGTTAGACGGCTCCATTACATACTGGCAATCAAGGATTCGGCTTTGAATGTTCCAGTTAATTTAGAAGCTCGCCGACGTTTGCAGTACTTCAGCAATTCGCTGTTTATGTCCATGCCTCAGCCACGTCCTGTTCGTAATATGTTTTCATTCAGGTCTATCAACCTCATCCTCTCTTCTCCACTTTGAATTCATGCAGATGGGATGTTCGTAGATATTTATCAGCATGGTTCAATATTTCTATATTTAATTCCTTGGTGCCATATTGGGCTAGTGAAACTTCGCATAGATTTTGTTCTTTTCGCCAGGATGTTTTCGCTTTTTGGTTAAAACTCAAATCGATGGAACTTTCTCTGGTTGGATGATATTGTCGTGCAGCGTGTTTACTCCGTACTACAGCGAAGATGTGATGTATAGCAAGGCTCAGCTGGAGGATACAAATGTTGATGGAATTACCATCTTATACTACCTGCAAACAATAGTCCCAGGTTTTTCTAGTCATCTCAAATCTCTCTTTGTGAAGTCGACCAATTATACTAACATGAATGTACCCATTACATTTTATTTTCGCGTTGTTCATCTCCGAAACTGTAGCATTTCTTCTCTTAACTGGACTGGTTGTTTGAATGCAGACGAGTGGAAAAATTTCCTTGAGAGGATGATTCCAGGCGTGGAATACAATCAGCTGGGAAATTATGGAGAAGCAGATGTTACTGATACTCTACAATTGCGCCTGTGGGCTTCATACCGAGGCCAGACTCTTGCACGCACAGGTGGGTGGTATTGCTGACACTTCTCTGCTTTGCTTCGTTGCTATGCATAAATAGCTTTCAGACGAGTTTCACTTCGTCCTTGGCCAGCCCTCATACTTTATCTAATATATGCTATATTTCATGGTGATTATAGATGTTATATATAATGTAACCACATTTTAGTTTATGGGTCAGGAATACTGAGCTGTCTGGTTTAACGCATCTGCTTAGTGCTTGGAATTAATGTGAGCATCAAGCATCCAGCTGTCTTGCACTCCATTGTTAACCGTTCTCTCGGCTCTATAAAGTGTCCTATGTATTTATAACAGCAATATTATCATATTCTTTGGTGATAGTTGTATTGCACTGTTCAGATTTATTACCTTGCTCCAAGTTAGCTATAGATTTTATCTTCGATATCAATACATTTGGATATTCCTAGTGCTTCTCTGTAACCATGGCAGCAGATTCAGTTTTCATATATTTTTGTTTGGCAGTCCGTGGCATGATGTATTACAAGAAGGCTCTTGTACTACAAGCACAGCAGGAAGGAGCCTCCGTGGCAGGTACTGGTTTCTTACCGAATTGCTGACGGAACAGCAGCCCATTACGATTACGGATCAGAGACCTACCTCAGACTGCATAGAGTGCAGAGTGTGAACCACAACAGTACATCAGAGACGTGAATGTATTTAATTCATACATGTGATCATCACTGTAACTTTTCAGAATTCCTCACCAATTTGTTAAGGCTCATATGTATAAGAAATGTTATGAACCAATACCGGCGGAAGGTGAACAGCGCTTTCTATGCTGAGCTTCTTAATCTCTACTGAGCCGCTATATAATACGTCGGGATCATCTTAATCAAGTTTTGCAATATTTGGACGCAGAGGATGAAGAGGAGGGACATGATATTGAAGGCAATGAGCTGGCAATCGTCAATGTGAGCACACCTCGCACTCCAAGCGGTTCACTTGTGCGAAATGCACGAGCCCAGGCAGAGCTCAAGTTTTGTTATGTTGTTTCTGCACAAATCTACGGGAAGCAGAAGAACAGTTTGCTACAAGCAGATAAGGATAGGGCTGCAGATATTTTGTATCTCATGCAAATGTACGTTTTCTTCCCTTTCTTCAGACGTCACTCCAGTGGTTTCTCAAAATTTTATGGATAATTGACTTCTGAACTAACTTCTGTGATGAGTATGAGATTGTGCCTTACGTTTCACAAATGAGACACCCAAGTGATGGCTATTTTTACTGTATGGAATTTTCAGCTTACTGTTTTCCATAATCTGAATGCATTTTGAGCAGTCATTCCCCTACTCTTCTGGTTAAGCAATCCGACTACCCGTTTTAGGGGGGTTTCTTTCTCATTTTAGTCCTCGTGTACAGTATGTGAGCCGCAGTGCGCTTCTGAGACTTTGAAAGTCTGTTTTGTTCTTCAAGGAACTTATTAGCTCTACTTGTATTGACAGGAACGATTCTTTGAGGGTAGCTTACATCCATGAAGCAAAGCAGATGGTTGACGGTAAATCGTTAACTGAGTACTACTCTAAGCTTATTAAAGCAGATCCGAGTGGAAAAGACCAGGTAAAGACTATCGCTTAACGGTGTGGGTCTTCAGTGACATTTATGTGGTCAAATTCTCAGAGTTTCCTCTCCGCAGCACTTTCATCTTTTCAGCGCACCTGAAATGGTTCCTTTTCGATAAGAAATACTGTGCGCCATTATATTGTCTTGCGCTTGGTCATAGATCTGTGTATTTTGCAGGAAGTATATTCTATCAAACTGCCGGGAGAAGTCACATTGGGAGAAGGAAAACCTGAGAATCAGAATCATGCGATTGTTTTCACACGTGGAGAAGCCCTTCAGACCATCGACATGAACCAGGTTGGTATTAATTGCTATTCCACTGAACATAGTGTAACGACTTAAGTAGTTATATCAAGGTGCCATTTCCTCAACGTTCGTGTGTCCTTTTGAATTTCAATCTAAGTTGCATTTATGCTATTTTTACTTCTAAATTGTTTTTTACGAAATTAGGAACATTACTTGGAGGAAACTCTGAAGATGCGAAACCTTCTCGAAGAGTTCGATTCAAAGAATCTAGGACTTCGTCCCCCAACCATTCTTGGAGTTCGTGAGCATGTCTTCACAGGCAGGTATGTCATTGGTTCGCCCAGGTTAAATGAAAACACGCCGTCCATGCTCATTTGCTTATTTTAAGTGAATCTTAGGAAACCTGAAATTTAGTTCTGTGGAATCATCTTTCTGAAGTGGTTTCCTGTTTGCAGTGTCTCGTCGTTAGCATGGTTCATGTCCCTGCAGGAGAGGAGCTTTGTCACGCTTGGGCAACGGGTCCTTGCAAAACCTCTGAAGTGAGTGTCCTTGCTGGTTGAATCTTTTTACTGCAGTCAGTGCGTTGAGTCTTTGTCTCCTTGTGCACTTAGCATAGTCGCCCTGGTGAATGTATAATTACCTTATGTGCTTTAAGAAGTGAAGGCGGCAATCTGACACTCTCCACCTGAGCCTGAGCTTGCAATTATTAAATTTTCGATGAATCACTGGGATTCGTATACGCGATTTGCAGGGTGAGGATGCATTATGGGCATCCAGATGTATTTGACCGTATTTTTCACATAACAAGGGGAGGTATTAGCAAGCCGTCAAAACAGATCAACCTTAGCGAGGACATTTTTGCAGGTTAAAATTCCTGGTGCCCATCGCTTTCCGTTGCAACCCTTTTATATATATGCATTCAAGTAATGCAACAAGTATACAGCTGCTTATTTTCTGTGTGCCTGTTATGAAGTTCTCTTCAACCTGTAGATCATCCCGGTATTTTTTTTTGAGTCAGGTAGTAACCAACCTGTTCTTCAAATTCTCCAGTGAAGCAATGGCGTTCCATTTCTCTCCCGTTTAAGAGTACGATCAAGGCAATTTCCTTGAAACACTTATTATTATTATTAATTTCTCTTCTTTTTTTTACTGCAGGTTTCAACTCAACATTGCGTCAAGGAAATATTACCCACCATGAATACATTCAGGTCCGTGGTGCCAATGGTCTTGTATGCAGGACTGCTCATCTAATTTATCAACCGTCACTATATTTATCATTTTTTCCGAGTGCTTAATTACAAGGGTTGGGGTTCGGGTTGGGTTTGGCAGTGCGGTAAGGGACGAGATGTGGGTTTGAATCAAATCGCGGCCTTTGAAGGCAGGGAGGCTTCAGGAAACGGGGAGCAAACACTCAGTCGTGACATATATCGCTTAGGCCAGCTGTTTGACTTCTTCAGAATGTGCTCCTTCTTCTTTACTTCTGTTGGTTATTATTTCACAACTATGGTAGGTAATCTTGATTCCTTCCTGGGTTGTTCTCGTATTTCGTATAGAAATCTTGTGCATTGTGTATGCATGCCATCTTATCCAAGTTCAAACTCATGGTGTTGGTTTTTGCACGCCAAGCATCTTATGTTCGTATTTCTGTCTGGCAGCTGACTGTATTGACCGTTTACGTGTTCCTTTACGGCAAAGCATATCTGGTATGTGATTATCATATACATTAAAACACAGGAGCTTGTGCATTTACTTATATTGTCTTTGAACTGTTCGTATCAAAAAATACTGATTGTTATCTGGAACAACTGAAGCCTACATCTTGTGTGGGATCAATAATTTGATGTTGGATCACAACCACGAGGTCGACGAACCAACGGATTTGAGATGGATTGAGAGTTGACGATTCGGTAATAATATGTCGGCGGACCCTTGCATCTATGTTCAGACTTCTGTAGAGAAGGAACCTCAACAAAGTGTAATTTTGGTGATTTTCAGGCTCTCTCGGGTGTTGATGAGGCCCTGAAAGCGAGCGACTTATTAGATAATACAGCGTTGCAATCTGCCCTAGACACACAGTTTCTTCTTCAAATTGGTGTTTTCACCGCTGTGCCAATCATTGTGAACTTTATTCTGGAGCAAGGAGTTCTGCGGGTATGGATCATCATCGAACTCCTATTAAACCCGCGTTTTCCTGCTTGTACCCCAGAACTTGTAACTGTCGCACCAGGTTGTACCTTGTGCGTTGTGCCATGTGGTGGTGTCTCATACTGTGGGTAGTCTTCTCTCTGTATTATTATGTACTTTACCTTCATTACTTGAGTATCGAAGTTATGTAAATCACCTATACGTTCCATTATTGAGCCGACATCAAGATCGTGAAGATTTCTATTTACAAAGGTTCTTTCTTAACATGTATCTCTTCTAACATGTATGCGGCAGGCGGTTATCAGCTTCTTTACCATGCAGCTACAATTGAGTTCAGTGTTCTTCACGTTCTCACTTGGAACTCGAACCCATTACTTTGGCCGAACTATTCTCCATGGAGGTGCAAAGGTATTGATTCCCGAGTGCTGTGGTAATAGTTTTCGAGTATATATATGTTAATTTATTTTGCCTGGAGTCTGCTATTTGGTTGAGGAACTTGATTGCAGGGCCTATTATTGTCCCATTCGCCATTATTTGTTGGTTTGGCAATCGCATCGAAACTCAAGGGTTGCAATATGCTAGTCCTCTAGTTCTTATGCCCACTGATCTTGCTCAATAGTGGCAATGGTGCTCAATAGTGGATAGTCTTGCCAGAGACTAGAGCCTCTTCTTCCCTAATTTGTTTAAGAATCCCGATTTGGATCTTCGAGTAATCTTTGCAACCACCATGACGTAATCCATGACATCTTTTTCTGTGGAATTTATGTGTATTGTGCAGTATAAAGCAACTGGGAGAGGTTTTGTTGTGGAACATATCCCTTTTGCTGAGAACTATCGTGCATACGCACGTAGCCATTTTGTCAAGGGGTACGAATACTCATGTCATTCACCACATCATTTAGAGGGTATATTATGTGATGATACTGCGTTTTTATTATTTTATTCTTGAGTCCTTGTTCTATATGTTTCAGTCCCCTGGTTATTTCATTCGTAAGATAGTGGGTCTTTTTTTCTATTTACATGATACATGATCCTGGTTTGTGAGTGTCATTTTGCAACACTTTTGTCCTTTGGAATCATCGTTTAATGCTTGCCGTCACATGGCCAAGTTGTTTGGACCCAGTATTTTCCCCTCATCTGGCTGTATACCAATGCCTTATCAGCTGAACCTTGAAACTGCCTTCGTTTAGAATTTGGGGATTCCATGACTCGGTGTCTAATGTTCATGCTGTCCTTTTTTGGCAGAATGGAAATTATAATGCTGCTGATTGTTTACCTTGTTTACGGAGCTCATGACCGGACCGCTGCCAGCTACATTCTTCTCACGTTCAGCAGTTGGTTTCTTGCTCTGTCGTGGTTATATGCTCCTTACATCTTCAACCCTTCAGGGTTTGAATGGCAGAAGTAAGAGAAATCACACCATTCTCGACTTATATATGATATAGTTGTCATTTTTGTCCGACCGGAATAGTTTCTTCATGGACCCATCAAAATTCTTACAAAGTTCGAATTATTGCCCTCAATGAATTCAGGACTGTCATAGACTTCGATGACTGGACAAATTGGTTATTTCACAAAGGGGGAATCGGAGATGAAGGCAAAAAGAGCTGGGAAGTCTGGTGGGATGAGGAGCAAGCACACATTCAGACTCTGAGAGGGAGAATTTGGGAAATCTTGTTAAGTACACGGTTTTTTATATTTCAGTATGGTGTTGTGTATGCCCTCAATGCTGCTGGCAATGATAAAAGTTTTTGGGTAAGTTATCAATGTTCTATCTGTGTATGAGTACCACGAATATCCCTTCGTAAAGTATTCCTAGTCAGGTGTTAATTAGCGAGCTCAAATGCTTATACCCTGCAAGAAGTGCAATAACAGTAGCCTAAAACCGGAAACTAGTACATTTTCCAATGAAGCAATTGCATGTTACCGAACCACTCTGTTGTCAGGTCATGCCGAGAAGAACTATGTCTTCGCGGTTCTGATCAGCACTGTGCTGTGCTAAGTGGAATTGTGTGGAATTGTGCAGGTCTATGGGTATTCCTGGGTGGTGATAGTTGGTGTTTTTCTATTATTCAAGGTATGTGTTTCCTTTCTATTAGAGCTTTAATGAACTATGATGTCGCATAGAATATTAGTCGGTGTGGTTATCAAATGCCAACTTTCTATGAATATTTATGTACATTTAGTTTAATTTTATTTGGGATTACAATGTGAACAACCGCTTTCAAGTGGCAACATCAGATTCTTGATTCCGTTTTATTGACGTACAGTTCTGATTTGTTTTTGAAACTTGATATACAGATCTTCACGTTCAGCCAGAAGGCCTCCGCAAATTTCCAGCTAATTGTACGACTTCTTCAAGGTGTTGTGTTCTTAGCTGTTGTCGCTGGTGTGAGCGTGGCAGTTGTCCTCACACGACTCACGATTGGTGATGTGTTTGCGAGCGCCTTGGCTATCATTCCTACTGGCTGGGGCCTTCTCTCTGTAAGTAACGATTTGCTCTATGTTTGTTCACTCGCGACACTGAACAGAGAGATTCAATTTACGAAATTGAGCCTACTTTTTAAATTCAACATGAGCATCAAAATACAGTTGCGCAGGCACTAACAAGTGGGTTTTCTGATTTGAATCCTGTGCAGATCGCTATTGCAATACGTCCAGTCGTTCAATGGTTTGGGATTTGGAAATCGGTACGGGGGATTGCTCGACTTTATGATGCTGCCATGGGAATGATACTGTTCATCCCTATCGCTCTGCTTTCGTGGTTTCCTTTCGTTTCCACCTTCCAAACGCGTCTTGTCTTCAATCAAGCTTTCAGTCGTGGTCTTGAGATTTCGGTTCTGCTGGCTGGAAATAATCCTAATGCCGCGATGTAGTAGAATTGTAGCTCCGCGGGCCAACTTACCACCCTACTAACTAAACAGCAGGCATTTTTCTTTAGTATCACTGTGAATCAGTAGTAGAACTTCTAAAGTTGAAATACGATCATTCTATACTGGTAATGACGTCCAGGAGACGCAAATTTTTTCGCGCATCGATGGAGGCATTTAGCAGTACCGCGGATGCTTTGCATGGTATCCTTTCACGACGAGCAATTTCATGTTATATGGAAATAGTTACAATTTCTCTCATTATATGCAGTTACTTTGGGATCCACGTAGTAGCTTCTGCTTTGATTCACTTTTAGAATGCCATTAGTAAGTAATTTGGGGGTAGCGGATATAGAATTGCATGTCGATGTTATAGATGTAGAACTCACCAAGTTATTCTTTTCGTCTTTAGGTGATATGTTCATAGTTAACTCCGGTCTTTAGAAACCCGTCAAATTCTGAACTTCATCCTGTTCTTTTACACTTAAACCCTAAATGCCCGGAGGCCTTTTTTGAGCTTCTAGGAATTTGCTCTAAATTGAACAAAAAGTCAACATTATGATGAGTTGCATCAATTTTCTTTTGAATTGTAACTGTACAAATTCAAATGAGAGATGTTAAGAATCACTTGAGGAAAAGAAAACACAATAATATCACTTATGGATTGAAAGAGTGTAATGTTTGAACATGAGGGTGTCAAAACTATGGAAGTGATTTGAAGTCTTTCAATTTTCTTCAGATGTCAAACTTTTAAAGTTGGTCACCAAAAAATATGAGGATAAATTGTTTAACATGCCAAAACTCAAATCAATTGATGGTTTTTCAGAATCTATTCTACAATTTTTTTAAATGAATTTTTAATGTGTTTTTTTTCCAAGATCTAGTGTATTTGAGGTTCATTTCCAAGAGCCCTCAACAGTACAAAAGGTCAAAATTGCAATGGATACCATTGCATAAAAACTTGAAGAGAAAAGTCATAATCAATTATTTTGAAAATCGGATTTTTGATGCTAAAATTAAACTTCAAAAATGATTTTTCAAAAATGTAAATTATTAAAAATAGAAACTTAGTTTTAATAAACTTTCAAACTAACTAAATTATTTTATTCAAAATTTGGTGCCTTAGGTATTTAGGGTTAACTTTTTTTTCTTGAAACAAAAAATGGAAGATGAGAAGGCAATGTATATTTGAACTTCTTTAACTCCAATTATAGGCTTAGAAGGTGTCAACCAATTTGTTGAAAGCATAATGTGGAGGAATTTAAGAGTATCACATCTCTATACATATGGTAAATGAAGAATTTTACTCTAAATCATTTTGACTTAAAATGTGAAGGTTTTAGGGTCAAGGAGGAAGGATTTAGGTTTTCTATTAGACATGACCTATCTCCTTGTTTTTAGGGTGGTGATTCCATTGATGTAGTTAGTTTTTTTTGTGAATATTTAAGATTGTAGATATGAAGGGTTTGACTTTGGGCATTATATTTAGAGTTAAAGATTTTGGATTTTGGATTTAGTTTGAGATGAACTTCAACTTGATTGGAAATTTTGATTTTGACTTTGTGAATTAATTTTGAATTTAATTGACTTTGTGATTTTGCAACATTTAGGTTTAGGGTCATAAGGCTATCTTTAAAATTTTTATGAAATCTATGAATGAATGAGTGTAAAAAGATGAACAAGCATGAATGATAGATGAATACCAACCATTAAGCTATTGGGGTGGATATCAAAAGATGAATATTATTGAGTAGATGGATGAAGTGGGGTGAATGAGAGATGAATGTCAATAACATTCATACCCGCCCCTATTAAAGAAGGCAACATCTAATGGTCTAGAACGGAGGAGTTTTTATTAGTGTCCTTAATATTCCAGTTGTATTCTTTTGTGTATGCAATCCATTTTTATGACCTTTGTTGGATAGAAATTGTAGGGACACCCTTTGGGTTTAAGTGACAATCCTTTACATATCACATACGCAAGCACAACATTTTTTTTCACATAAATTGCTTTTGACGGGTGTCAATCTAATTCATCAATTACTTTCTATACCATATATATTTATAATACCCATGTTGAATTGGAAGTGGTAAAGGTTTATATAGCAAAGATTTTGTTTGTAAAAGGTAGATGGCACATTTTGTGTGAGATTGTCATGGATGGTGCCTAGGGCTCTTTGGTGTTATGATGAATTATGGTGACATTGAGGGATGTGGAGTTTGAGATCGTTGTATTGTAGTTTAGGAATTGTGTAGAGATGAGGTAGGTGGTTGACTTTAAGAGGAAATATTGGAATTGAAGTTCATAATGCGAGGGCATACAATTCTCTAATTGTTTTTTTGGTATATTAGAAATTCTTAAGATTGTCATCAAAAGTCATGGAGGTACCTATTCATGTGATGATGTCAAATTTATTTTGTTTTGAGGTGAAAGAATTGATGATTGGATGTCATTGAATTTTCAATTTTGGAAAAGGGTTCATTGTATGAATTTGCATGTAGATTTAATTAATTATCTTAGCTAATTGGTTACATAATTAGATGTGTGCAATTTTCGGAAACTCTTAGCTATTTGGAGGGGACTTTGGAAAAAGAGCATTTTCAAGTCATGGCTTGAAGTAATTTATAGTAGCATTTCAAAGGAATTTGGAGACATTGATTATATAATTGGCATCATGATCTTATTCTTGAACATTGTATTTGTTGCTTAGAATTGTAAATCTAGTAATAAAACTATAGTTTTGAAAATAAAAATAAAAAAGGTGAATTTATTTTAGGAAACCAAAATTTCACTCTAAATATGGTTGATTTATAGTTGATTGTCATACATGGTTTATTTTACTTTTCATTGTGACAATGCTATGTATGTTTAGAATTGATTTTGAAAACTAGTGTATTTACTAAAGCCCATAATGTGCACACACATTTGTACTAATCTTTGATGATCTTTTTGCACAATAGAGGTAAAGCATAACATGCATTTATCATGTTTTTATTTATTTATAATTTATTCAAGTATTCCATTGTCAAAGCAACAATGCTAGTGTGTGAGGATAAAAAGGCAAGCATGCAAGCTTTTAGCATATGTATAAACAGATATCCTACAACTATTAAAGATGCTTATAATATTAACACCTATAATATAGATATTTATAACATAGTTACACTATGATCATAGAAGGTTTTTATAATATAAACATCTATAATATAGGTGTATAGCCTTCTAAACTCATAGGCTTATACTCCTAGGTTCACATGATTAATAGTAACCCTCATTGTCAAAGTACTTCATTCAAAATTATTGTCGTATAATCACTTTTATATGCAATGCATTGTTCATTGTCAACACTAAAGTTCCTCAATTTGTCCATGTGTATTGAATGCCATATTCCAAGACTTTGTCTCTTAGTTAACCTATAAACAACGTTGAGGATGTTTTTTAGCCAATGAATGACAAGGAATCTCTCCATGTAGGACAAAAGTGCAACTATTCATCTTCCAAATTGTGTGAAAAGGGAAGGTTTTCTACAATAGTTTGTCTTCCAATGAATGCTTTAGTATTTTTTTAAGCCAACAATTCACATGGTATCGAAACAAATGATTTCCACAATGACCAACTTGTCCTTTAAGGATTAAACAACCCAATATAGACTCCTTTAGAAGCACCCAATGAAGCATTTGAAATTATATTGTCTATTGTAGCTACAATCATCAAAGCTATGCATATAGATGATTCACATATTAATGGCTTTAATTTCATGTACGTTTGGCAAATGTTGTACATATGTTGCTACTTTCAATATCAATTGAACTATCAATAACTTGTTTGAAGTTTGTCACATTAGAAGATGTTTTGGGCCAAGGCGTTTCATACTGTCGCAACCTAACTTTTTGATTTTTCTCTCTATCGTGTTTTGAAACACGGAATCCGGATTAAGTAGACCTGGATTAACACAGAAAGGAAAGGAAAAGCTGAGAATTAGGAAGACTAGAAACTTAAGCCCTGAATGAACCGGATTATGGAGCGAAACGGATATCGGAAATGAATCCGGTCTAGTCCCATAATCGGAGGAACGGATCCGGGATTCACGTCTGGAAAATCGGAAAAAATAATGATTAGGTTTTCAGGGTATAAAAGAGACTGTTTTAGGGTTTGACTGTCATTTGCACCTGGGAGCACCAGCATACTTGGCGTGCTCTCAGTGCTTTGAGTTTGTGTCTGCAAATTGAGTATGTTTGTGTGAGAATTGTGCAAGGTCTGAGAGTTGTGAGTGAGTGTGTTTGTTTCCTTTACATGAGCGCAGGGATTAGAGAGGAATTGGGTGCGCGAACGTGATTGAAATAGAGAGAGAGAGAGCACCGCGAGACTTGTGCATTGAGCGACTCGGTTGAGTGTGAGCAAAGCGGGACGTGTAGCTAGGAGAGAAGTGAGGTAGCGATCTAAAAGAGAGACGAATGCCGTAGTTAAAGCGCGGAAGAAATCAGGTACAGGCGAGCACTTAGAGGATAGAAATCAGAGTGAGGAAGGTGTCTCCTTTAGATCCCACATCTCAAACTTAAGAATAGACGGATTATTAACAAATATCATACTGATTCAGTGCCTTCATCACTACATACTATAATCGCATCGATTATGTGCATTTTTACGCACTAAATCAGTGCGAAAACAATGAATATCAATAGCGTACAGTTTATGTACTTTAACTATACGATTGCTATGTAGTTTTGACACAACAATTGTATAGTTAAAGTACATAAAGTGTACGCTATTGACATTCATTGTTTTTGCACTGATTTTGTACGTAAAAATGCACATAATCGATGCAATTATAGTACGTAGTGATGAAGGCACTGAATTAGTACGATATTTGTTAATAATTCGTCTGTCCTTAAGTTTGAGATGCAGTAATGAGTGGGAGAGAGTAGAATTAATGGAGGACCTCTCCGCCATGGGATGCGTAGGGTTCCTAGAGAAACCCTGGGGTTTTCGGAGCGAGGCAATAGTTAGGGAGCTCATCGAAGGAGCCCCTAACCAGTTCGACAACTCTCTCAGACCGGTTCCACCTATGTGGACAAGGGAGATTTGGAGGAAAGTCTATGACTTGGAGGAGGGCGACGCAGACCAGGCCAACCGGAAGGGAGACTTCGTGCGTGGAAAGTTCAGGGGAGTAGCTAACCCCAAGGACGGGTACGCCATCGAGGACTGTGTCAATGCGCGGCACAAGCGACTGCTTGAATTTCTGGTCCCGATCCTACATCCGGAAAAACCCACTCGGGTGACTTCCACGATCGGAAACGCAATCTTTGGAGCCCTGAGCGGAGAGAAGCGGATGGATTGGGCGGCCTTCATTCAGATGTTGGTGAATGTCTTGGTCTCAAATGTGGGAAAGAGTAGGGCTACTTCGGTATGCCCCTACCTTTTCCACCTATACAAGAATCAGAGTCTCTTGACATCAGAGGAGAACAAGGAGTGGAGGGCTGAGGTGGCTCTCCGGACGTGCGGTGGATCGGATGAAAAATCCGAGACGGAACCGGATAGCCCGGAATCGAAGGAGAAGGGTGAAAACCCTAAGAAGAGGAATTGGACAAAAGAAGAAGAGGAGGAAGAAGACATTCCTCTCAACCGAAGGAGGATTAAGAGGACGCCCAGTCTAAGGGGGTCTCCTTCAGGGCTTCGGAAGGACAAGGGACCGGAACCAATGGAGCCGGTCGTCCCAAAGAAGCAAGAGCCGGTGGAAGTGGTCAAGCCGAGACCCATTCCATCGTCTCAGTTGATGGACTTGGCGGGTCCATACAACGATCTAATCCGGATTCTCAGTGCAGTGAGAGCGGATTGGGAGGTGAAGACCACGACGCTTCGCGAGGTGGCGGATTTGGTGGGAAGCGCTCCGACTAGTTCTCTGCTGGAAGCCGTGGCGAACTACATCAGCAATTTGGACGAAGTCAAGGAGTTGGAGGATAGATTGCTGAAGCAGAACATGAATCAGCGAGAGACAGATGAGCAGGTGGTCCGGTTGCGAGGAGAGATCCAAAGTTACTGGAAGGACTTGGATGCTAGTCGCGATCAAGTGAAGGCTGCAATGTCTCTGCAGGAGGAGACTAGGGCTGCGATCAACCGGATGACGGCAGTAGTAGGGGCATTCGGTGAGGTAATGGCAAAGGCCAAATTGTTTAATGAGGAGATACATAAGGATTCGAAACCTTCAGGTACCTGCATCGCTCACATCTTGGCTGACTTTGCTGGAGAATTAGAAGAGGCCATGAAGGAATTCCGGAAGGACACAAAGGGGTTGGAGGATATCGTCCGGAAGTTCTAGAGTGGGTTAGTCTCTTTACCCGGGATTTCGATCCCGAATGAGTTCGATGAGGTAGAGATATTAGAGGGGAAGTTTGAAACCCCAAATCAAAGGAGAAGGAGGCCGGAAGGACTTCCACTTTAGAAGCCCCACGGACGATGACAGGGATGACTTCCCTTGTAGAACCGGAAGGGGGAGATAAGAGTAAGAATTTGAGTGAACTCTCCCCCATAGCTACTCCAGATAGTGGTGGACCCCCTCAGGAGGGATAGGTAGTTAGAAATTAGAGAGTAGGAAATTTTGTTAGACCGGACCTTATTCCGGAAAGTTAGGAAAAGTTTAGATCCGAAAATCTCGGCTAGATCAAGGCCAGATTTCCGGGGAGACCATTTTATAAATTCTGTATATAATTCAAGTCTCAAGACTAAGATTGGGGAGTTTTTTCCTTTTTGCATATGTTGTATCTTGTGTATTTTCTATTGTTTTTCTTATCTTCCCAAAGATTGTCCGGATAAGGGAGGGAGAGATTGAGTATAGATGAGCAGAGTGTGGGAGGATCTTCTCCCCTTATTGTCTTTTTGTGATTGCAGGTGCATGTGAACAGGTTGTAAGTGTTGTAAGTGAGTCAAGACACCTCAATAGGTTTAGAGTTCATAATTCCGAGTGAGATAGCTAGTGCTAGGCTAGATAGTAAGAGAAAGGACTCTCCAATTGTGCTAGAGCTACCAGATGGAATGTCTGGATTAGCCTCCGAACACTTGAGAGGTCTCACCATCTGAATAAGTAAACGGAAGAGCATTAGACTGTGCTGGCACAAGCAGACGCACTTGTAGCCACCTTAGTTTCGCATGGAATTCAGAAGATAGTAAGGTCGTTGTAGTGAGTGAGGATCGTACGAGGGATTTTTGTGTGACCTACAGACTGGGATTACTTCTAGTTTGCTGTAAAAGATCAAACCGGATCCTATTAGAATAGGAGGATAGATTAGCTGAGTGAATTTTCCATCACTATAAAAATTGGAAGAAGAGGAGTGCCTACCTCTCTGAGAATAAGTGGCAGATCCCTCTGAATTGCCAACAAAGGTTAAGCAAAACCGGAATAGAAACTGAAGAAAGGAAGTCCTTGGTTAAAGTAGTAAGAGAACCGATCGGAAGTGTGAGTTCCGGTTTGGTTTTTGTGGGTTATCAATCGATTTTGATTCAGGTCAGTGTTAGTCTGGACTGGATCCGTCTATAGAAAGAGGAGGAATTTATCTAGTATTTGGGAAAAAGGGTAAAGAGGAATAAAGAAGAGGGATAAAGAAGAGTAATGGAATTGAGAAACTTTCCTCAAATCATCTAGTAACACGAAACACTTCACAGAGTCTCTTGGGTTCGATCTTTAGAGTCACTTTGTTATGCTTTAAAAAGGTTTTTGTGAGCATAATAGGGAATTTCACTTACCCTGTGCTGCGACATAGAGTCCGCGCCCTACAGCCCACGCCCTGCTATGATGTCCACGCCCTGGAGTCTGCGCCTTGACCTGACATCCACGCCCTGCAGTCTGTGCCCTGACCTGACGTCCACGCCCTGCCATGATGTCCACGCCCTGCAGTCTGCGCCCTAACCTGACGTCCACGCCCTGAGTAGCGGTAGCGCAGTCAAGTTCAAGCCTCCAAGTCCTTGGTTTCTTGGGTTTCAGGGTTTTGAGTGTGTAGGGCTTAGGATTTAGGGTTTGAGTTTGGGTTTTATGGCTTTCTTTTAGATGGGTTTAGTGTTGAATTAAAGAAGAAATTGACATAGCAATTATCTTTAGAAAAGATCCCTTGTCATGCATTAAAATAAATGTAACTTATAAGTTCATGTGAAAAGGAATTTGTTGTAGCAATTATTTCTAATTGTGGATCCCATTCACAATCATTCTACTTTAATTTAACTTGTACTTTCAATTAAGAAAGAGTCCCTTGTACCAAAAATGAATCCCTTCACATTTAGAATAAAATATAACTTGTAATTGCTCATCTCTCCAATAAATCCCTTGTAGTTATTAAGCACAAAAATAAATCCTTCCTTATGAATAATTGATTCAAAAAAGTAAAACGTCTAGGTTCATAAAAAAAATTTATTCTATCAATTATTTCAAAAAATGAATCCCTTCACGAGTTCACGTGAAATTGTGAATCCAAGAGAATGTAAATTGTAAGTTCTCATTCCAAAAGCATCCCTTGTAGTTGGAATCCTCATGAATGAATCCCTTTACAGAAATAATGAATTCAAGATGATAAAACTCATTGGTTCATAAAAAAAATTCCTTGTAACAAGCATCCACGAAAATGAATCCTTTCTCGTGAATCCAAAAGAATGATCCCTTCTAGTTAGAATCCACAGAAATGAATGGCTTTATAGGAATAATGAATTCGAAGAAATAAAACTCATAGGTTAGGCTAAAAAAACCCCTTGTACCAAGCATTTTCAAATATAAGTCCCTCCATGTGAATCCAAAAGAATGGAAGTTGTAGTATTTCATTTCAAAGAATGATCCCTTGTAGCTATTTTTGTAGAAATGATTCCCTTCTACGTCATTAAAAGAAAACTAAATAGTACTTCATTAAAAAAATCGCTTATACAAAATATATATCTCCAAAAATGCATTCGTTCACGTGAATCCAAAATAATGTAAGTTTTAGTTTTTTATAAGCAGAATTGATCCCCTATAGCAATTGTTTAAAAAATTGAATATCATGAACATGAGTCCAAAAGAATTTAACTTGCAGGTTCATTTCATAAAGAATCCAACTTGAAGGTTCATTTCATAAAGAATCCAATTTGAAGGTTCATTTCATAAAGAATCCCTTGAAGCCAAAGAAGAATATTTTAAACATTCATCAAAATTGAGCATAATTTATGAAACGTAGCCTTTATGCTAAATTTTTTTTGCTCAAGCTAATGAATGTTTAAAATGAACGGAGAAGTATTTTGAGTTCTTCGTTTTCATCAATAAATATATTTTGCTTCAAAGTAATTTTCAAGTGTTACACAAAGTAAACAACGGCATCTTCCAAAACAAATAAGGGGACATGGTCTTCCATGAAGTTTATTCGCAATCTTATTCCGTTGAGCTCTTTATTTTGGCATCTTCCTTTTCTTAAAGAAATAAACATGGAAAAAACATTGCATTTATTAAACAACGAGGCCAAAGGTTTCGTATAAATGCAATGGTTTAAGTATTTCCTATACGTTTTTTAAATATTTCCTAAACAATTCCTAAATCAAAGAATTTGGAGTTCTTTTTTTTGAAAATAAAATATTTCTTGGTTCAAAGTAGTTAGAATGGTTAGAAGAAGTAAAGAACATCATTTTCCACCACAAAAAAGGAGACATGCACTTCCATGAAGTTCCTTCAAAATCTTAGTCCGTTGAGCTCTTTATTTTGGCATCTTACTTTCATGGTCTTGTCTGAATTTAAAACAAGTTGTAATTGGGTGCATTAATGGTTCTCCTGCTCCAAGAAAAGGATGGATTCAAGGATCTCATGCCTAAGTGCACTGCAAAGCCCCTCCTCATGTCCGCGCCCCGGAGTCCGTGCCCTCATTTCAAGTCCGCGCCCTGCTTTCCGTCCACGCCTTCAAGTCCACACCCTCAAGTCCAAAAATGAATCCCTTCACGAGCCCATACATTACGTCCACGTCGCCAAGTCCGTGCCCCAGCATTACGTCCGCATTGTGGAGTCCACGCACAACGGTGAAGTCCACGCCCCTACATTCCCGAAGTATATAAGGAAATAGGAAGACCCAACATTCCCCACATTTGTCACCTTGGCCTCTATCTCTTGGACTTCAATTCATTTTGAGCTCCTTGTGAGTCTACTTGGGTGGCAGATGGCCCTGGTTTGCTGCTGAGGTGATGTCAATATTAGTTCAAGTAGTGGATTAGCGCTAACTGATGTTACTGATACTTTGTCCGGTAGATCATCTATTTTTTAAAATTGAACACAAAGAAGGAGGAAGGCATTTCAAATTATTTGTGAATGCAATGGCAAGTCAAAGGAAGCAGACCAAGGAATGGGAACCGTAGCTGAACTTTACGGAGAATGGGACTAAAGTGACTTGTGTTTTCTGTACTGGGACCTTCAATTACAAACGTAAGCGTGCTTTTGCACACTTTGGATATTGCTCGAAATCAGAGAGGTCAATTTGTCGAAGAATGCCTCGTCTAGTGCGACATAGATTTGCCAATTGTGTAGGTTTTGTCCCGCTACGAATGGATGTCGCGGACATGTATAAAGGAGAACCAATTCCAAGTGGTCCATCTAGAGCAACTCCACTTGCAAGTTCAAGCGAAGCCACTGAAAATGAGGTGACGGGTGGGGTCACTGGTGGGAGAGCGGAAGAAGGGACAAATGTTTCTAAAGGAAATGATATTCTACACACGTCAAATAGTCTTGCTGCATTGAATTCTACGAGATCCGGATCATTACGTCAACAACACATGGCGGACGCATTCAACATTGCCAAGAGGAAGGAGTTGGATGAGAAGTGGGCAAGTTTTTTCTATGAAGCAAATGTGCCATTTAATATGGCAAGGCATCCAACCTTCATTGAGGCTGTGAAGGCCACCTCAATGCCGAGGTTTGAATATAGTGTACCTTCTTACCATCAGTTCAGGACTAATTTAATTGAACCGAGGAGGTTGCAAATCGAAAAGCAGATTGAAGAGAAGATTGGTTTTGTTGTCAAGCACTATGGGGTGACGATATGCACCGATGGCTGGGATGATGTCAATCGGAGGCCCCTCATAAATGTGATGATGTCATGCCCCGCAGGTGATGTATTTTTGGGGTCAATTGACACTACCTCGCAAAAGAAAACCATGCGCTACAAAGTGGACCAAATGAAAGTTTACATTGAGAAGGTGGATTCCAAATATGTGACACAAGCTTGCATAGATAATGTAGCAAACATGCTTGGGGCATTGAAAGACATTACTCGAACATACCCGCACATTTTTGCGCAAGGCTGCATGGCACATGCACTGGATCTCATGTTGGAAGATTGGGCCAAAATCCAGGAATTTTCCGATTTAATTGACAGGGAAAAAAGATTGTGCCAATACATTCAAAACCATCATGCGACCATGTCGGTTTTTCGTGAGTTGAGTCCAAACCTACAACTTGTAGTGTCTAGCGAAACCCGCTTTGTTTGTAATTTCCTCATGCTGCAGCGACTGGTGAGACTCAGAGGAGTCTTGGAGCGGTTGAATAACCACCCGCGTGTTCTAAATTACTATAATACTCTACGAAACGAACAAAATGGACCGCAGGCAGTTACCGCTTCACATAATGTCAAAAGAACCATTGAAGATGTGGCCGTCTGGCAACGATGTGTGAATTATGTGTACATGACTAAGGACATATTGAAGGCTTTGCGTGTGTTTGATGGTGTGGGAATCCGGAATCCAGAGACAGATCAAGGTTAAGCGAGCTAGGTGCGAAAAATAGAGGAAAAATCGAAAAAAATATAGTTAGAACGTGATTTTTGTGTAAGAAAATCCAAACTAGAAAATAGACGTTCCGACAAAATTCGTAACCGGAACTTATCCGGATCCGGAATCCAGAATTACCCGGAACACAAGAACCTACCGTATAGACTCCGGAGCTACAGGAATAGGATACTGTTAGTACAACGGACCTGTAGAAGTTATCCTGATTACCGTAGGGAGACGGTTTAGTATTTAAGCTGTTTGCCGAGGGTTTTCATATCCACCTGTTTTGTTTACTGAGACTGTCCATATGAGTAGTTGAGAGAAAGAGTGGTGAGTTAGCGACTGAATTAGGTTTACTTTCTCTCCTCTTGTTTCTATTTAGGCCTTATGGCATCAAGAGCGGTTCGGAAGGTAGTTGTATCTGCCCGGATTATTTCTCCGGCTATTCCAGACAATCCGGAACTACACAAGCAGTTAGAGGAGGATTTGGTCAAGTTAGGGTGTGTCGGTTTATTACACCGACCATAGAACCTTAAGAGTGAGGATATGATCCAGGAACTACTCCACGGAGTTCCGAATCAATATGAGCTCACTCTGAAAGGACGGCCAGTCACCTGGACGAAAGACATCTGGGTGGATGTATATCAGTTTCGAAAGAGCGGAAACGGGTTAGTATCAAGGACGGATCGTTTTGTAGCCGGGAAGTTCACAGGGTCTGCAAACCCTAAGGACGGATTCGTTATTAGTGAATGCAAGGACGAAAGATATAGGAGAGTTCTAGAGTTCCTCATCCCCATCTTGTACCCAAAAAAACCTACACGGGTCATTGTTACAGTGGCCAATACAATTTTCAAGACTATGGAGAATCGGGCCGTGCACTGGGGTAGAGTCATAGCCGGGTTAGTTTCTAAACTAGCAAAGCATGTAACCCGCGCAAAGGCAAGTCTAGTTAGCACCTACCTATTCCATTTATACCACCAGTAGGAACTTTTGAGCATTGCGAAAATAGTCCAGTACGACACCGAAAAGGCTATTTTGTCATACGGACTTTCTAAGGAAGAAGCGAAAGATCCGGTCGAGTCGGAATTGAAAGAGCGCCCCGAGGAACCTCTGAACAATCCGAGGACCAATAAGCGGAAGTCAACAGATCCGGGGTCACGAGTTAAACCACCGGTGATGGAGAGAGGAGAGTCAAGTAAGGATCCGGAAGTAGAATCCGAATCAGCATTTTTCAATGCTGGGTTCAAATGGATACGTGAAGCCAAGGTGCTCCATGACAGCCTGACAGATCTGGTGATAGACACGGCGGAAGTTTTGAAGGTAGAGCCGGATCAGATTGTAGAAGCAGTCAAACGACTGCCCAAACCGGAAGACCTAAAGTAGAAAGAGGACCGAATTCAGGAGTTGGAAGTGGAGCGGAATCAACTCCAGGCCCGACTGAATTGGGCGGAAGAGGAGATGGTAGCTTCAAAGGAGAAAGAGAAGGAGGCCCTCTCTCTTGTCAAGAACCTATCCGAAGCGATCGACATCAAAGCAGACGTCATCACCAAAGCAGCTCTGTTTGATTCGAAGATGATACAAGAGGGTCACATAACCGGGACCAAGATGGTGACCATCCTCGTAGACTTCACTGCAAGAATAGAACGGGTTTTAGGAGAATTACGACAACTTCTGGCGACCATCGATCCGAATCAGGTAATGGATTTCTCAACATTTCCGGAACTGCCTTTTGTCTCGGGTACTCCAAGGAGACCATTAGCGGATCGAGCAGCTCAAATGGAGGGACTGAGAGGGATACTCACGCCAGCCGAGCCTACTTCCAGCAAGATACGGATGACGGAGTTAAATTTGAGGCCAGCTTCGGAACCGGAACATGAATCCAATGTGAAATCGGTTCAGGTACCATCCAAAGTCTCAACTCCGGAAATCCCCAGGGCGCAAACGATACCCAACCTTTTGAGGGGATCGTTTAAAGTCCCAGGGCAGCGGGTTAGAGGAGATCTCATCAACCAGATTGGTGGAATGACCAATCCGGCCCGGATGAATCCGGAAGGGATCGCACACATGCAAAAGACTACACCGGAGAAAAGAAGCGAACCCGCAATATTGGAGGAGCCGCCGCCGGAAAAAGAGATGGAAGTTCAAGTCATTGAAGATTCCGAAGAAGAGAGTACGCATTCCACCTCCAAAATGGAGGGGGATAGCGATCCGTCTCCCGTAACGCGCCACATCTAGACTCAAGCAACAACGAAAACGACTCCGGCTAGAAGCGTGAAGGGAACGCCAACCGGTCAAGCGGGCAGCCGCTTGAAGAAGGTTCGAAGGCCAAGGCATTAGAATGCTTAGAAAGTGTAGTTTCGGATCCGGAATAGGTTTCCGAGCGTGGGCCCAGGTTCCAGAATTTTAGGCAAGTAGTTAGGAATTTCCGGTTTTCTTGGGACAACAATAACTGGCCTTTCCGGATATCTCGGAGAGATTCAATGATTGGTTGTTTAGATTTACGGGTTTCTTTTTCAGGCTTTTAGGAGTTGACTTTGGATTTTCAGTTAGTATTTAAATGGCAGGCAAGTTAGTAGTCTGCCATTCCACTTGATTGCAATTCCATCCTTGTGCGTATGATATTTTAATTTCTTTCTTAAATCTAAATCAGTTGGAGTACTACTGACTACACTTTGTTTATAGAGTTTTTGGCTGGTGTATGCGTTTGTGTTGTATCTGTGTACTCGGATAAGAGAGGGATGGGAGAGGAGGAATCCGGATTTCGAGCTACAGATTTCTTGGATGTTGAAGTGGTCGGGAGGGGATGTAATCTGAGTAAGGGAGTGTGAGCGTTACATGCCTTCAAATTGCCGGAATGGCGATCCGGGTAGAGAGGCAGAGGTCCCTGCGAGTCCGGAACCAGGAGGGTTCTGTGCGGAGATAAGCGACTGCCAAAGGAAGGACCTCCCACTACTCCAGAAGGTCTACCAACCTCCGTCTCAGTATGTTCACTTGTCTTTTCCTTGAAAATCTACCCCCTTGAGTCTAAAAGTTCAGATCCGTCGTTGTAGTAAGAGAGGTGTGAGAGTTTCTTTGTATGACTTGTTGTGGGAATGTGATCCCACATACTAGACCAAGAACAATAGCATTTGACAGGAAATTTTGAAAATTGTTCCCTTAAAAAAGAAAGTTTTTGAGTTCTCATAGGAATTTAGGAAAATTCAGGAATACCGGATCTCCAGATCCGGAAAAATTCCATTAGGTGTAAAAAAACCTAATTTTGGAGCCTTAGAAAGTTCCGGAAATCGGATGACGGCGCCGGCCCTAAAAGCCGGAAACCGGATCCATACTAGGGTTAGGTTTTTGCCGCCAAAACCTATCCTGTACTCTCATCCGACCGTCCATCCGTCTGGCCAGTATAAGAAGAGAACTGTAGCTGGCGGAAGGCACGATTGCCTTCTTATCTTCTTACATCTGCGTTTTTCGTCTTTCCAACTCTTAGAAATTTCCGGTAGACTGAGGGACTGTGTGAGTTGCGATCATGCAGAGGATACCAAAGTGATTCTTTGTAAGCAAGAGGGTTAGGGAGAGATTGTGTGAGGTTTTTTCTGAGCGTGATGTCTTCCAGGGCGAGCCGGCGTAAGCTGAAGGGAAGAGCCAGAAGACTCAGACGAGACGATGCAGCCACCGCCGCCCCGACTGCCGAAGGCAATCCCGGTAATGCGAGTAGTACCGGAAATTCCAACCGATGAGGCCCGACTAGAGCGCTTGCGATAGAACCTCACCAACATGGAGTGTGAGGGTTTGATGGATGTTCCCTAGGGCATCCGAGAGGAGAGTTTAGTGTCGGATTTACTTCGTCCGGAAAGCGGTATCTTGGATACCACCCTCTGGGCGAAGCCGGAATTGTGGACAGTCAACGAGTGGAGGGCTGTCTATGGGTTCCGGATGGCGCCGGACAAAGTCATGGAGAAGAATCAGAAGTACATGGAGGGCAAGTTCCGGGCGTCGGCCAACCCGAAGGATGGTCATCAAGTTTCCGACCTAGTGAATCCGGAATATCGGGATGTAGTAGCGTTTCTCAACCCTATCCTTCACTCGACCAAGCCAAGGCGAGTAGTGGCCAAGGTGGCTTCCACTATCGTGGGGAGTTTTCAAGGAAAACTAATGATGGATTGGGCCTTCGTCATCTACAAATTGATAGGAGACCTTATGCGTTCTTTCCGGCAGGGGAAGAAGGGTGGAAGCCCTCTTCCGGCTTATGTCTGTCGTAGCATAGAGAAGCACAAACCCACTAATTAGGTGTTAAATTGAGGTAAAACATCCCAAGTGACTCGTGTATCGTTCCCACAGGATTTTTACTTATAGTTTCCGGAAAATGGACCAGTTAGGGAGGCGGAAAACAACCCCAAGGCCAACAAAACCGGAAGGCAAATTTGGAATCCTCTTATCTACACCAGGATTCCTAGACTTCTCTTCCTTATAAACCGACCACTTCTTCTCATCTGCATCAATTCAGGATAATACCCTCACAGTGAACTTTTCCCTGGATTGAACTAGTTTCCTGGTACCCGGATGCGGAACCAGAGGAGGTATCCTCTCTGCACCTCTTCTAGGTCCGGATCTATCTTTCGTAACTAAAGTGACCAAAATGGAGTTTAATCTCTTGGCCGGAGGGTTCTGCTCTTGGATTAAGGCTGGACGCGTAAATCCTACCCTTCTAGGGATTAAAGTGGCTGAAGTTCCACTATAAACAACACACACGTAATCATAGGATGCAGATTCTTCCTCACAACGGGTCTGGAAACTAATCCACGCCCACAGGTCACTCAGGAAAACCCCACAATCCTCCCAATGCTACAACAACGGATCTACCCGGATCGAATCTCAGGAGCTCGGTTTGCTATCTTGATAACTAAAAGATCCTAATAGACTTCCGGTTCCTCTCTCCCGGATACAGTGAAACCTCATCACACGTCGAACATCGCTTATCCTTCTCCTCAAGGAACTCACCCAATCTAAGAATAGCTATCCCACACAAGAGAATCCAAAGAACCTCAGCTATTAGACTTGCCTCTTAGTACACAAGATGTCCTAAGCAAAAACCCTCTACTACTCCCGAAACCGGATCCTGACAGAATCCGGGGGCTACCTAATCTGCTCCCCTACATAGAACTCCAACTTCCTCTACTACCAAAGATACAAATAGTGCTAGCATAACCTTACAGAACTGAGCCTGCTCAGACCAACGCTTGTAAAGTAGGAAAATCAGAATTTAACTTTGAGTATGGAAAAACAAACATAGGAAAACACCCGAGACCTCAAATCACTTTGAGTCCCTCAAATACTAACCACTTGGGCCTCCAACAGGATCCCAAGGGATAGAGCTACGCCTCAGAGGGTGACAAGTGTCATTCTCCCTTCAAACTGTGTGAACTTTTCATCCTGAACCGCGTGAACTATAACACGGCAATTCCCGTAAAAACCGAATCTCAGATCCGTAAGTTCTGGATCTGGACCCCTACAAAACTCCCAATCAAAAAGTACCTAACTAATAGTTTCCTACTTAGCAAAGACTAAGATCTCAAATCCTTAAAAGCCTGTATTACTATAAAATATCTTCCTATCTAAATCTTCGGCCGTTTTGGAGAAGGTTCCTCAAACTCCACGGATCCCTTCCTATGTGGTTGCTTCCTACTTGCCAATGGTGTATGGCTAGCTGGTACCTTCATCTTTGAAGGAGTCGGAGCCGTCTTCTTAAAGCTCTTGGGGGAGATGGGGATGGGATCCAATTCTGCATCCGACCCGGATTCGGTTTCCAGTCCCGTCTTATCTTCCTCCTCTTCTGAGTTATCTGGCGACTCATCCTCCTCTGATTGCGAGATGGGGGACTCCTCTCTTTCCTTCTTGCTTGGAGTCTTCCCCTTTGAAGTACTGGGTGGTGTTGCGGATGGCGACTTGGTACTTCGAGGCATTTCCACTCTTGTCTTCCGGGCCTGGACTTTGGGACGGGATGTGGGCTTCTTCCCGGTATCCGTCTCCATGGCTAAGCTATTCCTTGGGGTCGATTCTTCCTCTTCTACTCTTGCCTTGGGCTTTGCTGGAGTCTTGAACTCCGGAGTTTCCTCCTTCTTTGGGCTGATCTTCACTTGCCCGTGCGAATCTGTGCCCTTGCCAAACATTGTGAGGACATCCCGGATCTCATACATGACCTTCTCCATGGTCTCGGAATATTCCACCAAGATAACCACCACCTTTGCATCTGCGTTTGGGCCTCCTTTGTGAATTTCTTCGTCAAAGAGCTTGGCCTTGTTCACTACGTCTCCAGCATTCTTCACGAACACCCGGATCTGCTGGAACGTTTCCTCCGCCTCCGAGGAAAGTTTCCTCGAATCTTGTTCTTCCTTGGACTTCCTCTCCATCTCATGATGGAGAAACTCATTCTTTTTGGTCAGACCCTGGATTCGGGTTTCCCACTTTTGGGAGTCCTTTTCCTGCATCAAACTCTCAATCTTTTCCTCGAGCTCAGACACTTCAATCCCTCCTAACAATCCGCATACATTTCGGACTATTCCTCTCTCGATGTCCCTTTCCTCTCGGATCCTTCTCAAATCCTCTATGACTCTCCCAAGTAGATCTGCTCCTCCCATTTCTAGTTTCCGGGAATCCCTCTCTTCCTCTTGGGGTCCTTTCATCTTCTCTGAGGCGGAAATTCTCCCCGAGTCTCTCTTCCTTTCCGAGGATACTTTCTTCCTCTCTAACGACTCTCGCCCGGATTCCTCATCCAGGCCCTCTTTCTTTCTCTCAGCTACCTGCTCCTTAGGATTAGTGATGTTGAATTTCAACATCACAAATTGTGCTTTGTAGAGCACCTTTTCCGCACTCCTCATGACTCCTATGAACTCATAAAGATGAAAGAGGAATGGACTGATGGTGGTGGCCTTGGTATTCCTCAAAGTGGAAACCATTTTGCTCACCAAATTTCTCACTATCCCCGCCCAGCATACTTTCCTATCCCCACTAAGTGCTCCGAAGATAGTGTTGGCCTAAGTCACTGTGATCCAGTTTGGCCTTTCCGGATACAAGATGGGCAGCAAGAACTCTAGGACCCTTTTCTCTCTTTCACTCCTACAATCCGCTATTGAGTAGCCATCTTTAGGATTAGGGAGATTCAGAAATTTACCCTCCGCGTACTTGTTTGTCCGGGATGCCATCCCGTCCCCTCCTCGCGGAAAGCGAAATACGTCCCTCCACAGCTCAACAGTCCACTCGCTTGGCTGCGCCCACACCGTCCTCATCCACTCGTTGGATTATTCATGCAGCAGCTCCTTCACGAGGTCATCGTCCTTCAATCCCCAAGGTCGAGCCATGAATTCGGCACATCCCATTTGCCCCAGATCCTCTACCAGCTCTGTTCTCTCTTTCTTGGTTCTAGGAATGACTGGTGTAACCGCCACTTAAGCTTCAGCACACTCATCCCACTCCCTTCTGCCTTCACCATCATGCTATCAGGAAGTTCCTCACTCAGGACTTCAGAACTCGTACTTCTATCCTCTAGTTGTTTTCCGCGAAACCAAACTGAGAAATAGGAAATCTCTTCTAAATCACTCATCCAGGATTTCAGCACTTCAAAGCTCCCCGTGCCACAAACTAACAAGGAACAACAAGTGAGGACTAGGGTATCCCAACCCCGGGTTTCTCTTCCTACTTTCGTCACTACCGAGACTAGCCATTCCCTAAGTAGCCGTTCTCTAAGTAGCCGTTCCTCGGCAATCCCGGAAAATCGGACCGTTGAACGGTTTCCCGTCTCTTCCAATAGATCCGTTTGACCCACATATAAACCAATTGGGTTCCGGTAGGGTGTCCGTTGGCTTCCGGTACATTCCTGATTACTTTTCCTGTTGATCCTGATGATCCCATAATGATTCCCGGCCTCCAATCTGGTTCCGATTTCTCGAAAGAATGGGAAACTTTGAGTTCCTCCTTAAGAGGATTATCATTTAAGCAATCCCCTAATTGTTCTAAACGATAGTTTTGGTAATACTTTGAATTTCCTTTAGGGGAAACCAAAAAAATTTACCCTTATCTAGGTACTTATCTAGATTACTAAGTAACTAGTCTATCCTTTACGTTTTGTTCTCCCACAATGTCTCCCACCTATATTTCCAACACTCCCTACTTAAGACGAACGAGGAGATAGCTTATCAGGAGTTGGTTCAGCTCTAGAAGTACAGAGGAGAAGAACCTTCTCCCTGGGACGGACCAGATGATGAGGAGACGGATGATGAGGAGCCGCCTACTCCTCTGGCGAAGAGGCGCCGGCGGCAGAGAACTCCACCAACAAGGCCAACAGAGGATCCTCCCGCGTTGGAGCCACTGGAGGAGGAAGTTCTGGACCGTAAAGAAGAAGCCGGACCGTCTCCGCAAGAAGCCAAACCCTTTCCACAAGAGGTCGGACCTGTGCAGCTGGAAGTTGGTTCCGCTCAGACCGAGGGCGGACCCTTCCGGACCAGACTTACGGAGGCAGAGGAGGAAGAGAGATCCGAACTCCAATTAGGAGGATTGCCTATGGAAGATATTTCGGAAATGACCCAGTACATAGTATGGCGGGTTGACGATCTCATGAAGGTTCTCCACAACTACGAGAAGACCCTCAAGCGGGTGTGCCAGAAGATGGCACTGACTAACCGGAACGCCATCTTCCGGAGGACGAACGCATTGGTGGCGGCGGAGAAACAAAACGCCTTCTTAATAGAGGAGCAAAAGCGGTTGGTGACGGAGTTGGGCGCTTTGCGGGTAGAGAAACGGACTTTGCTGAAACGAGTTCAAGAGTCGGAGTCCAAGTGCGTCAGATTGGAGAGTGATCTACGGACAGCCCAAAAGACAACCAGAGTCATAGGAGAAGATCACCGCCGGCAAATAGCGGCACTGTGCCAGGGTGTGATCCGGCTCCGGAGTTCCTTGGAAGTGTCGGCGGACTACCTCAACAAAGCCCGGCTCTTCGAGGCCAACTTCAATGTGACCGCAAGCTCGAGCCGGGTGCCCATTTCAAGTGTTTACTAGAGTAGGCGAGATGAATGGACGCCTCTCGGGCCAAAATGCGGGATATGATGGAGTATTTGGCACCCGTAGAGTCAGATCCAGTAACCCTTCTTTCCTCTTTTACACAGACCTTGACAGTTCCGGAAGTTAATGTTCCGGAACCTGTTGTTACAGAAGTATTACCCGTGGTACCGTCTGTTCCGGAACTTTCACCACCGTCGAGGAGACTAGGAGGAGTGGATTGGGGTGCCGTGGTACCCAAAGGCAGTGAGGACCTTCTCCTGGTGACCCCGACCATTGACCTTACGGGTACTTCTCCAGAGACTCGAGGGATCTGGTCGGTACAGTCTTCTCCCCGTCATAAACAGATCCAAAAGGATTCTCGAGGAAGTCCAGAAGTTTCAATAATCGGAACCCGGAGTGTAGACAGGGACACCAATCTTGTGGGAGTCCCAAGATGGGGAGCAAAGGGCCCGGATTTGTTTTCTCCAAGGAGTAGCCAGAAGCAAATAAACCTTGACTCGTTGAAGGACCTTACTCCTCCCACGGATAAGGATGTAGAGGAATAGTGGGCAGTATTGTATTTACTTGTGACAGTACCGGAGTTCGACCGTCAAAGCCGGAAAAATAGGATCTAGTAGATCACCGGAAATCTAGCGGACTAGTAGGAACGTTTTGTGGGATTTTTAGGATGATGTTAGTTTTAGTATAAGTCAGTTTTGGTGGACCTTTGTGGTCATTCACATCCGTCCCATTATTTTCAGCTTGTACCTTTTGAGTTTAATTCAAGTGTTTGGAGGCTTTCCATTCTCTTACTTCTTGTATTCAGTGCATGCTTGTGGGGGGTGGGGGTCCATTCGTGCTTTTTCCGGATGCTGAGAACTTACCTTGAGTAGCAAGAGTCGACTTTGTGAGTGGTTTCCGGACGTCACTGGATTGATGGGGAGATCGACCGGATTGTTTTGACAGTAGTGTTAGTGTACTACCGCCTGGATGCCGGTATATCCTGAAGGTAGGATATAGCCTTAGGTGTAAGGGTATCTGAGAGGCTGCTAGCAACTTCCGTGGACGGGAGTTTGCAAGACGTGCCCAAATTCCGAATGCTGGAATTCTCCATAGACGGAGTCAAAGCCCCAGCGCAACGCCCAAGAAAGTGCGAGGATATCCACCTGGTCGATGGGAGGCTCAGTGCCGGGTTGAGGCTCGAATGTCGTTGTAGTCCTTGACCGTCCCTGCGTGACCTGGTCCGGTAAACATTCCGGATTTGTGAGGAGACAGAACAGTAGGATACACAATTTGTTTTTTCCGACGTCACCTAAAATCCGTCTGAAAAAATTACAAAACGTCATCTAAAACGCGGGTTTCTTCTAGTGCTCATGGGAACAATTCTGGAGTGGTTTACTCTAAGTGGGCCTTTAGTGAAAATTAAGGGCTAACTAGAGGAATACTGGTCCGACTAATCACTACACCTATCTCTGGATTAGCCAATCCGAAAGCTGTGAGAGAATATTTTCCCCTCCTCATACAACTGCGTTGTCTAGGGTGTGTTGTTTATTTAAAGTACAGAGAGGTTAGTTATACAAGTGGTGTTTCCCCACCCCTTTCTACATCACAAAGTTTAGACCTTATAGTTTGGCAACAGTTATCGTGCGGTTATCGTTCTTTCATGGGTTCGCACGTTAATCACATTGTTATCGCATCATTACGATGCATTGCTTCGCATTGTTACGATGCAATTACAAGTAATGCATTGTAATGATGCGATAACGATGCGAAGCAATGCATCGTGATGATGCGATAACAATACGATTGACGTGCGAACCCATGAAAGAACGATAACTGCACGATACTTGTTGCCAAACCGTAGGGTCTAAAGTTTGTGATGTAGACCAAGGGCGGACCCTCTGAGGGTAAAACAGAGGTAATAAAAACCGGGAGTTAGAAAAGACGGAACTAGGTTCCGGAGGTGGTCCAGATCCGAATCGGATTCCGGAACATATCAAGTTCTGGAACTAGGTAGGGAAGTGAAACGAAGGAAATTAAGGGTATAGTCATGATCCGGATACCTCTAATTCAAACGATATCATACTAGAATTCCCTGGAACGATAATCCGTGTCATCTTGCAACAATTCGTCGTTGTAAGGATACTTACGGCTAACTGCGTGTACGACAGATGGACGAGAACCAACTATGGGTTGGGCGTGGCTTGTAATGCACAATTTGCGAGCGCACGTGTACTCTTTAAAAGAACCACCTTTCAGCTTACGAGAGGACATAGCAGTCACTTTGGAAAAGTCTTTCAATGAAAGATGGGACATGGTTTTTGAAGATACCCACTACGCCGCGGCCCTTTTGAATTCATACCTCTTGGATAATATAGCACTCAGGGAAGATGGAACTGCCTTACGTGCATTGTACAAAGTCATCCGCAACATGGCAGATGTAGTGGGTGTAAGTTTTGATGATGTGCTAGCAGAATTAACAGAATTTGAAGAGGGTAGTGGACCGTACAGTGCAGTTGAGACACCCAACATCTGTGTGACACAAATGCTTCTCCACCAATGGTGGCACAAGGTTGGAGATTGAGCTCTTTCAAAAATTGCCGTGCGTATTCTATCCCTCACGTGTTCCGCCAACTCTTATGAAAGGAATTGGAGTATGTAATCCTTTGTTCACAATAAGGTCCGAAATCGATTAGCCTACGTCAAGGCAGAGTCATTGGTATATATTTATACCAATAGCCGTGTACTTCAACAAAGGCCAGAAGCCGATCCAGTTCGTTGGTATGATGCAAATATCTACTCGGAGGATTCCGATCCAGATGCCCTTGGCCTGATCCTGGTGAATGAACGCAATCGGGAATTTGACGCAATGCAAGCAAAGGAAGAAGAAGAGGTTGATGTGGATGCCAATCGAGCACCTCAAGAGTATCCGGCAAACCCAGATCTTTGGAGGCGAGGAGCCGATCACCTCGAGGATGCGAGAAACTACTATGGAGATGCTGACGATGGAGAGGAGGAACTCCTTGATGGTCATTGGGGTCCTTGGGCACCCAATCCTCGTCGTAGTGCTTCACCTCCTCTTCCTCAAAATGAAGGGATCGTTGAAGTCCAAGCTTTGTTGTCTTCTTTAAAGACCAACAATCCAAATGACGATAACGTTGATGATGGTATCTCCCATAACAACAACGACCATGATGACAACCTCCCTCCAAGAAATGGCGGCAGAAATGGAAATGGCTGTGGAAATGAAGATGGCGACGGAAATGGAAATGGCAGCGGGAATGGAAATGCATGCGAAAATTTAGATGGCGACAAAAATGGAAATGGCGGCGGAAACATGGGGAGAAATGCAAATCCAAATTGTGGAAGATCTCACAATCGAGATGGCAATACAGGGCCTACAGCAATGGGGACATCAGTTCGTAGCAATAGAATTGTCAAAGGACATTATGACAAAAACGTTAGAAATGCAAGAATGGCACGTCCTATTACAAGAAATCAACCGGCTAGTAATGTGAGAAGGCATTTTGATCCAGAGCATGTAGACCCCAATGATGTTTTTGCATTTATTGAACCACCAGAAGACCTTGCCCATGTATCTACTCCAGTTACAGTCCGTCTTATTGGTTCTATTAACCGAACTACATTAAACGCCACATTCCCTAGATCCATCTTCACCAGCAACTTCCAGTGCCATCCGAAGACCTTTTCAAAAAGGGTTAGGCTCAGTGGGGAATGTTGATATGACTCCTCAAAGCGTTTCCCGTGGTACTATTGGTGGTAGACCACCTACGGCCCCTCGGCCCCCCGTTCATCATGTAGTGGGTCAATATCAACAAGGCCATGGAAGGGCTAGAGGCCGTAGAGGGATTGGAGGCCATGGAGGGACTAGAGGCCGTGGAGGAACAAAAGGTCAATATATTGGAGAAGCATCATTGTCAAGGCCTACTCACCGTCCACTCATCGGAATTAGGGCAAGAGAACCAAATAGGGTGATAGAACCATTCCTGAATACATACGTACCAGGACCTAGTAGGTCAACCCCGGCATTTGTTGTTCTTCGAGTTCAAGGTGGGCCCACTATAAATTCTGATACAAAAGACCCCAACGCACAACGACATAAGAGGTTCAAGCGCAAATGTAAAGAAGGTCAAACTATTGTAGAGCTTCGAAATGAAAACTCGAAAGTTGAGGGACATTGGACCACAGACAGTGGTGAAGCAGAAGACGAATATGACAGCAACGAAGATGCCAATGACGAGGATGATCCAAACTGTGATGAGGCACCACAAGATAATGATGTTGTCGTTCGAGATGCTAATGCACCGAATCCATGTGCCCAAGAAGTTTGTAGGTCGAGTCGTTTCAATAATTGAGATGCATCGATGGTCTTTAAGAGTTAAAGAGAATTGTAGCAATTGGAAAAAAGATGGACGAGAAGCCAAAGGAATGTCTTTGATAACCTATGAGAAAGTGGGTGTATTTTGGAAGTATAGATTCATTGTATTGTTATTGTATTTTGCAATGCATGAATTTTATAAACATTTTTGGTTATCACAAACATTGAAGCCTACTAATATGTTTGTAGTATTTTTATATATGACAAGCATGTTGGAAAAATTGGTGAGTGCAATAATGTAAAATATATTATAGAATACATAAATAATATCTGCGCCTTGCCTGTCCGCGCCCTGATCCTAACGGTGAAGTCCGCGCCCTAGTTGTACGAGTCCGCGCCCTAACGCTGACGGTGAAGTCCGCGCCCTGACTGTACAAGTCCGCGCCCTGACGTTGAGGGTGAAATCCGCGCCCTCATAGTACGCGTCCGCGCCCTGACGGTGGCACGATGACATCCGCGCCCACACAGTAGAATTTACACCCTACCTAGACGTCCGCATCTTGGATCTCACGTTCCGAGGTGACGTGTCATTCCAAAAAAATTCCACAACTTTGAAAATTAAAGCCGTCCGGATTGTCCGTCCGGTCTGATGACCCTAACTCGCCCGTTATGACAACCTTGGTATGAGGGGAAAAGTGACTTAGCTAGGAGAATAAGGGAGGCTTATATGAAAGACCCAGAGGCTCAAAAGTTCCTAAGTGATTTGAGGATTGGCAAGAAAGTGAAGGGGATTCGATTACACCAAGGCGTAATCAAATTCAAGCAAGGTAGGGTGTATGTCCCCAAGGGCAAGTTGAGGTTGCAAGTCTTGAAGGAGGAGCATGACAAGCCTCTTGCAGGTCATAGAGGTGAGAAAATCACTATAAATTTTGTGGCTAAAAGGTTCTATTGGCCTGGGATGAAAGAAGACATTGTACACTATGTAAAGACTTGTGTCACTTGTCAAGCCAATTGAGCGTCATACCAAAAACAAGTTGAGTTACTTAAGCCTTTGCCTATTCCAAATGGTCCATGGGAATGTATTTCCATGGACTTCATCACTAGCTTACCGGAGTCACAAGGGTTTCATGCCATCTTCGTGGTGGTAGATTAATTTAGCAAATTGGCTAGGATGGCACCAACAACAGAAATGGCAACTACATTTCAAACAACCACACTCTTTTTCAACACTTGGTGGAGGTACAGTGGGTTGCCTAGGGTGATTATCTCTGATAGAGATCCTAAATTCACAAGTGCATTTTGGAGGCACTTGTTTAGGAAAATGAAGACCAAGTTTTCATTTAATTTGGCGTTTCATCCTCAAACAGATGGACAAACAGAGAGGGTGAATGGGGTCTTGAATCAATACCTTAGGAATTATGTGAATGCTGACTAAAGTGATTAGATGGAGTATTTGGCTTAGGCTGAGTTTAGTTACAACAAAGCCAAACATGCAGCTACAGGAGAATCGCCATTCAAAGTGGCTTATGGTGTGGAGCCACTTATGCCTACTAACCTTGCCTAGGAGGGGTTGCAATCAAAGTTTGAAAGAAGCCAAGTTGCAGAAGACTTTGTTGTTAATAGAGAAGCCATGCTTGAGAAGATCAAGTTGCATTTAGACAAGGTACAAAAGAGATCCATCAAACAAGTGAACAAAGGGAGACGCCATGTGGAGTATGATGTGGGACAAAAGGTGTGGTTGAATGTGAAGAACTTCACATTGCCAGAAGGATTAACACCTAAGTTCATGGCCAAATATGCAGGTCCCTTTGTCATCGCCGAGCGGTTGTTTGAGGATGTTTATAAGTTAGAATTGCCACAAGAAATCAAGGTGCACCCAACTTTTCATGTTTCATTGTTGAAGCCATATCATAAGGATACCTTGAGGCCGGAACGCAAGCAAGTGTTGTAGCCTCTCCCTGAGTTAGTTGAAGAACACCTTGAGTATGAAGTGGAAGGGATTCTCAAAAGTAGAAACACTAAGAAGAGGGACAAGGAATACTTAGTGAAATGGTAGGGTTATCATGAAAAGGAAGCAACTTGGGTGAATACCAAAGACATGGTTCATGCAAAGGAAGTGGTGGACCGATTTGAACAAAGTAGACAATCCAACAAAAAGCCGTGTAGGAGTTGATGAGGACATCAACCTTTGATAGTGAGGAGAAACACAACACTTGTGTAAACAATGCATTTATGTGCTTGTCTATTATGTACTTGTTTTGAAATAAAGTTGCAATGTTGGAAATGACTCCTTGTATGTGAGTTAGCTTTTGATTGGCATTAGCACTATGAGATGAGTCCTAGTCTCATTGATGTTTGGTTCAGTAGAAGAGAATAGAATGATACATAAATCAATTTTGAGAATGCTGCAAAATAGGGACCCTGCCTTGAAAGTTACAAGGGACCAAATCCTTTTGACTTTCAAGCTTAGGACTTGCTCGGGTGGGAGCAAGATAGTGGCACAAGCTAACAAAAGTGCCCTTTGGGAGTGGACCATTGTCTACACATGGATTGATCATCCATGCCTCGGGAGAGTACTCAAAGGACAAGTCAGGCAGGACCTGACACTATCTCTAGGCTTACAAAGTTCATCACTTGATAACTTAATTGTTTGGGAGGGGTCTTGGTGTTGCTACCAAGTAGAAATCGATGAGCCTTGAGTTCTTCCTAGTTAAGAAAATAAGACAGGCTAGTTGAGCCTAACTCGGAGCCAAAAGAAGGTAAACCGGAGGAGTCTCAAAGTAGAAAAGTCCCTTTAGTGTAGGTCTAAGTCCTTGGAAGTTTGCCATCCAGGGTGCCAAAACCATGGGCTTATCTAGTACCACCTTTGGAGACTTAACCAATTGAACTAAGTAAATGTGTACTTGGGTCATTGCGGGGTTAGCTACCCAGAACGCAATGAAAGTGTTGAGGGGGATGGCTACCCTTTTTAACTCAATGCTTCCGACAAGAAGTAATGTCGATGAGGGCATCAATCCTGTTTGGTGGAGGTGAGTGTCACGCCCCTATCTACTTAGGGTGCCCAATGAACCTTAATGCGCAAGGGGGGACCTTGGAGATGATTTCCCAAGCCTTGCAATAGACTAGGTAGGGAGAATGGAGAGACTCCCAATCAACCAAAGCACAATGGCACCCTGGTTTTGAAGTGGAAGAGAGAGTGTCATACATTCTTGGAAAGCTCTTGACAATACGCTTCTAATGGCGCAAAAAACACGCAATTTGAAGTTGTGAGCTAAAAATTATGGCCGTTCAAAGTTGATTGGGTCCTAGTGGCGCCGGGACACTGAGGGCTAGGTGTGAGGGGTTCTCAATGAATCCCATAAGAAAGTATGGAATGTGGCATATCATTGGAAAGCTATGAACACAAAAAACCTAGAATAACAAGCATTACGAGGTTTTAAGACATGAGTCAAAAGTTATGGCCAAATGAAGAGCCGTGGTGAAGGCTGACGTCTTCCCTAGTGAATCCGAATCTTTAGAGGGTCATAACTTTGTGAAAACTTGTCCAAATGGGATAAGTGAGCAGTCCATCGGCATATACTCATTGCTTAGATGTCTAAAATGGGCTTGCATGTTGGATTTGGAGCTTTGAGCGCAAAGTTACACCGGTTGGAAGTTCAGGAGTCCAAACGGTGACGTAACTTGGCGATTTGGGTTGAAAGTGGGTGGTCTTCCAAAACCCAAGGTTATCCAAGGACTTCCTTTAATTTAGGACGGGGGGGTCTACCGAATACCACAGAGAGTACTATAGGAGGGGTTGGTCTCCCTCCTCACTCCCTCTTAAAGCTTTGATGAGTCCCGATGACTCATGGTTGGTGGTGCTGACTTCACCACCACTTCAAGGCACCATGCGACACTTGTGTGTGTCCCATGGTATTGGTTGGGTAAAGTCCTGCTCCTTGTTAGGCCTCCTTGGATGTGTTCCAAGTTGTGAGCGTCGGTTACCTCTAGTGAATGAGTAGCAAATGCAAAAAGGCTAGCATGGAGTGGGGTGACACTCAAGGGCGGTTAGGATCATGGTGAGTAGTGCCACCATGGGTCCTTGCACATTAAAGTGGAAGTTCCGCCCCATGTTACTAAGTGACGTGCTCGGTGTCACGATGGGAGTGTGTGCTAGTAGTCCCGGTGACTGGGACTTGGCAAATTTAGTTGGAAATGTGGACTAATACTGTGTGTGTTGGGCATGTGCAGTGTTAGGCAGTTGGTGACCGAGTGATATTGTAAGTAGGTTGTGGTGAACCTAGTGTGTTGTTGGAAGTTGTTAGGCATCATTTGGGTTGCGATATACATGTTGGTCACACTCGGGAGTTTTCTTTTAAACCCTCATTTTGTCCATCGTTCCGTAGAGATGTGGCGGCCCTCTTTGGGGACAAATCGATGAGCGAGGATAGAATTAACTACACCATAGCAAGCATGGTGTATACAGAACTAAAGTTGGCTCGCAAGGTGGATTGGAGTACATACCCTGGGACAGTACAAACACCGCTTGTGCTTTCCAATGGCCAAAAAGATATTCCCGATACATTTATTTCAAAGGGATAATTTCTTGAAACAGTTGAAGGCAATGCTACTTTACAACATATTATGGAAGAAAAACGTGTTTCTATTCAAAACAAAGTGTAGAACACGAAAGACAAAGGAGAAAACAAGGAGGAGCGCCCCCTTGAAAGTAGCAAAATGAATGCCATATCAGAGGATTTTACAAATGAGGCAGACATTTCACTTCAACCTGAAGTAGAAAATACAAAAGGCAATGGAAGAGGAAGTACAACGCTAGAACCGGATACCGTAAGCAATACTATAAAAGCTTTAGCGTCTTCTTCGAGGGGTGCGGAAGAAGTCGTGATTCACACTCCACCAACGTTTCTCAGCCCTTTACCAAATGTGTTAATTGCGGTAGTGGAACCTTATATTTTGAAGGTGCCATCTCATCTATCAAAACAAGGATCGACGTCGAAGACATTGGAGTGCAAAGAAGAGGTGAACTCCGAAAGATGAATAGGGCAACCGCTAGAATTACTCGTCTGCTAGAAAGTGATGCCCTTATGAACATCAATACTAGAACTATAGATGAAGACATTAATAGAAGTGTCGCACCACAGGGTAAGTGAAATTCCCTATTATGCTCACAAAAACCACTTTAAAGCATAACAAAGTGACTCTAAAGATCGAACCCAAGAGACTCTATGAAGTGTTTTGTGTTACTAGGTGATTTGGAGGTAAATATCAATACAAATACTTCTCTTTCTCTCCGGTTCTCCTTTCTCCCAAAATCGGACAACTCATTCGACCTTTGATCACTAATCCGGACTGTACTTCCACTCAAGTCAAACTAAGATCCGGTCAGCCAATAAACTCACATCCTACCGGAATTAACAAATCCATCTGGATTTCACTACCACATCCGAGGATCTCTTCTTCCTCAATTTTTGTTCCCGTTTTGCTTAACCTCTATTGGCACTTCAGAGGGATCCGCCACTTGGTTTTAGAGGGGTAGGCCCACCACTCCTTCCGAAACTTATAGTGACGAAAGTATCACTCGATTAACTCTAATTTCCTATTCTAACAGGATCTGGTTTGATCTTTCACAACAGACCAAGAATGAATCCGATCTGCAAGTCACACAAAAATCCCTTGTACGATCTTCTTCAACTACAACAATTTTAATGCTTCCTTGGACCCGTACAAAACTAAGGTGGTTACAAGTGTATCCGCCCGTACCAGTGCAATCTAGAGTCCTTCCGTTTACTATTTCAGATGGCAAGACCTCTCAAGCGATCGGACTCTAAATCTACTGAGGTGCAATGACTCACTCCCAACGCTTACAACCCGTTCACATGCACATGTAATCACAAGAAGACACTAAGGGGAGGAACTCCTTTCATAATCCGCTCGTCTGTACTCAATCTCTCATCTCCTCACCCGGCCATTTTTTGGGAAGACAAAGAAACAATAGAAAATACAAGAGGAGACAACATATGCAAAAGAAAGGATTCTCTCCGTCTCAGTCTTGAGACTTGAATTATATACAAAAATTTACAAAAAGTGTCCCCGGAAATCCGGCACTAATCCGGCCGAGATTTTCGGATCTGAACTTTTCCTACTTTTCCGGGATAAGGTCCGGTCTAACAAAATTTCCTACTTCTAAATTCCTATTTACCTACTCCTCCTATAGGGGTCCACCATTGTCTCGAGTAGCCATTGGTGAGAGTTCACTCAAGTTCTTACTCCTGTCTCCCCCTTCCGGAATGCGTTCCGGTTCCACAAGGAAGGTTGTCCCCATTGTCGGCTCTGGAGCTCCTAACACGGAAGATACCCCTCCTACCTTCTCTTTGGAGACTGGGGTCTCAAACTTCCCCTCCAAGATCTCTAAGTCGTCTATATCATCCGAGATTTCAATCCCGGATAGGGGGATTTGCTCACTCTGGAACTTCCGGATGCTTTCCTCTAGCCCCCTAGCATCCTTCCGGAACTCCTTCATGGTATCTTCTATCTCCCTAGCAAAGTCGGCGAGGATGTAGGCAATCCGGGTTTCGGATGGCTTCTAGTCCTTGTGCACTCCCTCGTCAAATAATCTAGCCTTTCCCATCACCTCACTGGATGCCTCCATCACTGTGGTCATCCGCTCAATTGCCGCCTTAGTCTCTTCCTGTAGAGACATGGCAATCTTTACCTGCTCACGGTTAGTCTCCAGATCCTTCCGGAAGACTTGTATCTCCCCTCGCAACCAGATTGTCAACTCATCCATCTCCCGCAGGTAGATATTCTATGTCAGTACCCGATCTTCTAACTCTCGGATCACGTCCAGGTTGCTGATGCAGTTTGCCACTGCTTCCAGAAGTGCACTATTTGGGGTACTTCCCACCAAGTCCACCACTTCGCGGAGCGTAGTGGTCTTCACCTCCCAATCCACTCTCACCGCATTGAGAATCTAGATTAGGTCGTTGTACGGACCCGTTAGGTCCGTCAACTGGGTCATCAGAGCGGTCCTCAACTTGCTCGCCTCCACTGGCTCCTCCTTCCTTAGAACGGCCGGTTCCTCTCTACCCACCGGTTCCGGCTCCTTGTTCTTGGGGAGAACGGAAGGAGAACCTCTTAGGTTAAGAGTTCGCTTAAACCTTCTCCTAGTGAGGGGGACTTCCTCTTCCTCCTCTTCCTCCATCTCCAGGACCCTCTTCCTCAGATTTTCACCCTTGTCTTCCGGCTCTGGACTATTTGGTTCGGTCTCGGATCATTCCTCATCTGATCCTCCGAACTTCCAGAGAGCCATCTGCACTCTCCATTCCTTGTTCTCTTGCGCGGTTAGGAGGTTTTGATTCCGGTATAAGTGGAAAAGGTAGGGGCATACCGGAGTAGCCCTACTCTTACCCACATTTGCCACCAGGCCATTTACTAGTCCCTGCACAAATCTGGCCTAGTCCATCTTCTTCTCCCCGCTCAATGCTCCGAAGATGGCGTTCCCGATCGTGGAAGTAACCCGCGTGGGTTTTTCCGGATGCAAGATCGGCACCACGAACCCCAGCAATCAGCAATGTCGCGAGTTGACACAATCCTCGATGGCGAATCCGTCTTTGGGGTTGGCTGCTCCCTTGAACTTCCCACAAAATCTCCCTTCCGGGTTGCCTACGTCGTGTTGTCTTCCGCAAATTTGTACACTCCTCTCTAGATTTCCCGCGTCCACATGGGCGAAACTGGACAGATGGAGTTGTCGAACTCGTTAGGGGCTCCTTCTATGAGCTCCCTAACTATGGCTTCGTTCCGGAAGCCCCAAAGTTTCTTGTAAAACCTTGCACACCCCATGGCGGAGAGATCCTCCATCAACTCCGCTTTCTCCCAGTCGCTACTAGGCTCTAAAGGCGCCACCTTTCTAACCTTTACTTCTATCTTGGATGCGCTTGCTTGTCCCTAAGTTCTAGTGCGCTTTAGTTGCGGCATCCGTCTCCTCACCGAATGACTACCTCACTTCTCTCTTGGCCGCACGTCCCGTTTCCTCACAATTCTCTCCTCGGTCTCAACCGAGTTACCACTTGTGCCAATCCTCACACAGACTCTCGTGGTACTCACTCGATCTCAATCGTCCGCACTCAGAGATGCGCAACCAATTCTTCTCCACAGTCAACGTAAAGGGAACTAAAAACACACACGCAGAAAAAAACAGACTCGCAGAAACTCAAACACACTCTCACAGAAAGGAACAGCTGAGAGCGTGTCAAATACGCGAGAGCTCCCAAGTGCAAATGACAGTTCAAACTCTAAAGGAGTCTTTTTATATACTGGAAAATCTAATCATTACTTTTTTTCCGATTTTCCAGGCGGAGTTCCCAGATCCGATCTTCCGGCTGTAGATATAGACCGGATTCGTTTCCGATACCCGTTTTATTTTATTGTCCGGTTTGATTGTTGCTTGGTTCCCTAGTTATCCTATCTTTTTGTCTTTTCCTTCCTCTTGCACCAATCCAGATATACTTTTTCCAGATTCCATGTCTCCGAACACGATAGAGGAAAAAAAATTAAAAAGTCGAGTTGCGACATTATCCAAGGACTTCTTTCGACCTAGGACGGGGGATCTATTGAATACCACAGAGAGTACTATAGGAGGGGTTTGTCTCCCTCCTCACTCCCTCTTGAAGCCTTGGTGAGTCCCAGTGACTCATGATTGGTGGTGGTGACTTCACCACCACTTCAAGGCACCATGGGACACTTGTGTATATCCCGTGGCATCGATTGGGTGGAGTCCCGCTCCTTGCTAGGCCTCTTTGGATATGTCCCAAATTGTGAGCGTCGGTTACCTCTAGTGGATGAGTAGCAAATGCAAAAAGGGCTAGCATGGAGTGAGATGACACTCAAGGGCGGTTAGGACCATGGTGAGTAGTGCCACCATGGGTCCTTGCACATTAAGGTGGAAGTTCCGCCCCATGTTACTAAGTGACATGCCCAGTGTCACGATGGGAGTGTGTACTAGTAGTCCCGGTAACTGGGACTTGACAAACTGAGTTGGAAATGTGGACTAACACTGTATGTGCTTGATATGTGCAATGTTAGGCAGTTGGTGACCAAGTGATGCTGTAAGTGGGTTGTAGTGAACCTAGTGAACCTAGTGAGTTGCTGGAAGCTGTTAGGTGTCATTTGGGTCGCGACAGTGATGGAATGGCACTTGAAAGACTCAAGCAAATAGGGAGTCTTAGGGGGTATGTGCAGGAGTTTAATGCACACTTGAATGTACTTCCAAGGCTAGATGAACTAGCCAAGAAAATCATTTTCTTCAATGGGTTTCAAAGTTGGGCAGAACGTGCATTGTTTAGAATGCCCCAACTTCTAGATACTTGTGCGGAGTTGTTGAAGCAGGCTGAAAGGATTGGTGATGATGAAGGCCAAAACAAAAAGATTAAAGATGGGCCTTCAACAGGTGAGTCAAGCAAACACCTCAAGCGTAAGTTGAGGCGTCATGTTTGGATGAAGAACAAGCATGGTGGGGATGGAGCCAAATCAAGTAGGCCAAAAGAAGGACAAGTTAAGGGCATTGACAAAAGGGATGACAAAACCAAAAGGGATGTGAGCCAAATGACTTGTTACAATTGTGAAGAGAAGGGCCACTTGTCCCAAGGTTGCACCAAACCTAAGGTGAGTGTTCAAAATGCACACTCTTACATTGGAGAGCATGTTCTTCAAGGTGGCTTTTTGGCTAAGGCAAATCAATCCAAGTTGAGTCCGCTTGTTGTTCTTAAAAGGGTCCATAAGTAAATATGATGTTTTACCCCTGGTGGATACAGGTGCAACTCACTCATTCGCGAGCCCAAGACTTGCTATGGAGTTGGACTTGCAAATCAAGGAGTCTTGCAAGCCCATCAAAGTACAGTTTGCCAAGCAAATGTTATTATATCCTATAATAATGCATTTTCAAATAAGAAAATACATACAAAATACACTCAATATAGTGTAATTTGGATTCAAACATACGGAGCTTCCAATTGTAATTATTCATTGAATTTCTATTGAATTTTTAAGAAAAAAATTGAAATCCAGTAGGGTGAAAGAAAACTTTTTCATTTCCTTAATATAACTCAAATTCCAAAAATGGATCTTCTGAAAGTTGCAATTAAGATTGCCCAAGGAGCATCGACTTTGTGGATGCGGAGACTTCTTTTCTTTGTAGCAATAAATCACTAACTTTGACAGGTTTTGGCCGTGCGTAGGCAAGGTCCCTCAAAACTTGAGCCAGTGCAGTGAGGGCACTTACTGTTCCGAATAAAGCCCACTGGCGGAGACATTCAGGCGTTAATGAGACAATCATGAACAAGGTAACTGAATTTCTTAAGTACGTAGTATCATTTATTGATTGAGGGCAAAGATTGAATCACTCACGTAGCAATTAGGAGTGCTTTTAAAATACCACTGTAAAAATAAAAAATAATCAAATAACATCAGGACCCATCTACGAATAAGAATTGCAAACGAAATGTGAACATGCGATACTCTTCGATTGAGCATGTCCTGCCATGCGAAAGTCACAAAGCAGAAACAAGTCAGATTTCGGGATCTTTTCATTCTAAAAGCAATGACTCAAGAATGAGTGAATAAAGTATGAATCTGCAGACATAAAAATTACAGTATTCGGGGAATTGCACACATCAATAAAGAATTAGAGCAAATACACATAGTTACGACCAGTGATCCCAGAACTGGTTTATGGAATAAAGTGCAATATGCTACCTTCAAGACAAGCAAGCATCAACCGAACTTTGGCTACCTTGAGAGTGAGTAGTATTAAAAAAAATAGAAAAGAAAGGATTTTGTAAGTTGTAAAGGATTATTGGGAGTACTATAACACCAAACTGACTAAATACATGCAAATTCCAGTGTGGAGGTAGTTGCAAATTGGCTATCAAATTCTATTGTTTGCTGCAGTTTTGGCTAAAATCTAATTTTTCTCCAATGTACATTTAGCGACTGACAATTTTAAGTAGCAATGGGGCGAATTTTAGCCACTTCTGTGATGATGTCACAAAGCTACATCTTCAAACCAAAGAGGTAATAATGTACAAGAGTCGTAGGGGTACTATGAACTAATTTTACAGATATCCTCATATTCGGCAGTGATGGTTCTACCATCAAAGGCACCATTCTCTATCCTAACCTTAGCAGCGAATTTAGCGGTGTCAATGGACAATAGCCGAGCATTGGAGCCCCTGTACGCTCCGTTCACAATTCTGACCACCCCTCCTATTTGCGGAATCACCGTTTCTAATTCCTCTTGATCTACTTTGAGCACGTGCTTGCTGTCCAACATCTCAATCTCACCAACGTACTTGCTGATGACCCTTTGCACCACTCCTTTCTGCTTGTAGTAATCTGCCAAATTCCGACTCATCACTTTCACTACCAAGCCCTCGCAAAGCCAATAATCCTTTCTGTTCACTTTCTCCTTCCCTTGTTCCGACTCTCTCATGATTTGCGCAAGGACATTGGCACTTCCCTCCTTTCCATTCGAGACTGTCTTCGCCTTCTTATTTGGATTGCTTGCATCGTCTTCCCTGTCTGCATGCCGGAAACGAGAGGTTAGTTCACAGACAACTTGCGAAACCTGAGGTAAGGTTATGACCTAAAATAGAAGAGCTGTATGGTAGGTTTATGGAAGGACAAAAATAAATTACAGATTGAAGTTGTTTATATTATAAATCCAGCAACCATAAGTACATACCTTCTGTAAAGACGGAGGACTTTGCAGTTTGTCCATTACTTCGGCCATTGTGTAGGGTTGGCAAACCTTCTCCCCGAGGTTGCTTTCCAGATGAACCAAGTGTGAACCCTACTTTCTCTCCTTCCTGCTTCCGCATCTCTGTTTTTTCTGGCTCAGGCTGCTCTAGCTCGGGATTGGAATTCCTTCCTGCTCTCTCAATCTGCTCAGCGAGTGCTCTTTCATGGCGCTCCTCATCCGCAAGCTCTGCCCTATCTCTCTTGTTCTTCAAACCCTCCCTCAAGAGGGTCTCCGGCTCTCTATCAACGAACGTTATAAACCACCCCTTCGGAGTTTCATCGACCTTGCACTTTCCCGTTCGCCCCAAATACTTCACAAATTCTACACAACGAACAAAACACAGTAGTTAAAACGACAACCTATTATGTACAAATTAAATGAGAAACTGGAATGGCGGGTATAAAAGTCCCCAGTAACAAGAGATAACGTAATCAATGATAGCACCCAAATTTTTAAACTGAGATTTTTGTTGCCAATCCTCAACCAAATGTTTCTGAGTAAGATTTTGATGTCAATTCTTAACCAAAAGTATTGAGTGATGTCTAGATGGAAAGCTACCGAAAGAACTTCTAATGAGCTCCTAAGTCAAAGTAATGGAACGTGCACAAGCAAACATGACAGCAAATCACGCATTTTTTTAGGTTTCTTGCTCATTTCTTGGTCAAATCATGCAAGTCATAGCTTGTTGCAAAGCTATGAACAATTCATTTCTACCAAGCCATTATGCCTACGTTCAGTGACCAATTGAAGCTTGCTGGTTAGGGTTTCAGAAGAGTCCGCCAAGGCTTTCATACCTGCCCTTCCCGTTGAACAAACCGCAACCTACCCTTCGCTAAGAAACGACTAGTAGAAAATTCAAAAAATCAAGATGCATAGTTTACCTGTAAGCGTAGCCCACTTGGTGGAGTTCATGTGGATATGATGCCGGTTGGCGATATACTCATTCCAAACCACCGTGGCAGCGACACGGGTGGTTCGGTGCGACCGCTTCAAATGCTCCATAAACATCTCCTCGAACTCTTCCGAGAATCCGTCAATGAACCGCTCCGGATTGTCCCCGAGCACTTGCATCTGGCGCTGGTGGCCTTCCGACATACAGTGACACTTGAAGCCGTTCTCATCCCGGCACTGCTTCTGGCACATCTGGCAGTACCACTTCAGCTTCTGCAAACCCTTGGCCTTGATCCGGTTGGCGATGGCCTTCGGCGTCAGAAACTCGTTCTTCCCCATGCTTGCTGCAGCAACCCTAACTCCTCTACAGACCCACACTCTTCAAACCTAACGATGGTGCTTCACACGGTACTCCCTCGCAAAACTTCAAAGAATTGAGTTGTGCGAGCAGAGTTGGGGAAAGTTGATTAAACACTTCAAATAAAAAAAAACTCGCGGCGACGACGGCCAAACTCGGAGAACAAGCCGCGAGCTTCGTCGTCGTCCTTCTTCAATGACCTGCCATTCTTCTTCGCCACTCCAGCCAAGCGGTTTCGCTGCGTTTGCACGTCGAGGCTAAACCCTAAACCCTAATTCGAAATTCAGAATCAAATAACTCTGTTCCGTATGAACCAACTTATTTCGGAGGGTGACTACACAAAATACTTCACACTATGTCTCAAGTCCCATTGAATTTTCAAAATCTGATTGGTGGAGAGCTGGAAATTGAGACATGGAGTTTCACACTACCAAGTTTGATAAAGTAAGACACCAGTCAGAGCTTATTTTCAACAATGTTTTGTTCAAAAGCAATACAAATTTTTGGAAGGAAATAGTAGGCAATGTAGTCTTTCATTTTTGGTAGATGAAATCAATGAATTGCTATATATTTTTAAGACAATATCCTTCTTTTTTGGATGAATGCACTCTTTTGGATAAATAATTAAGTTTCATCTATATTTTGCACATTTCATCCATTTATATAGATGTACACAATTGTATCATTCTAGTGAAGATTGCTTTTTACACAATCCAAAATAAATGAAAAATGTCCATATGAGGCACAATATTTATGTCATGTGATTCTTTGTGCCACTTTGGGGCACTGCGTATTAGCATCGTATTCTAACATTGCAAGCCCCATGGACATTTTGAAAGTCTAAACATGAATTTTCACATAATTCATGATTTTAAATGTTTTTAATCTTAATTTTAAAATTATAGCTTCAATAATCTACTTTTTATTCTATTTGAATTTTTTTTTCAAAATTGTCAAAATTCTAATTTTTGTGACACTTTGAAAGATAGCATCTCGAAAACTCAAAAATACACCACTTTCAAACTCAAGGAATACATTAATTTACCATGATGTTTCTCACTACTATTTCCATTTTTAAAATTTTCATACTATTTCAAAAAATTTGTAATTACTATGGTTTTTACAAAGAAATTTCTTTAAACAATTATATAAAATTCAATTTGATGTTCATAATTATGAAAAAAATGAGATTAAGTTTTAGACATATATCACTACATACATATGAAAAATATCAAATTTTTTTCTTGTGTATTTTGATGTAGAAATCTAATAAAATTTGATCAAGCACAAAAATGAAATGGCTTTTAAGGGTAAATAATCATGTCATTATTAGAATTACAACAATGCAAGCTATAATGGCAAAGGTGATAAATCAAAACACAAGTTATACATGTCAAGCCTATACAAAAATTTGACATTCATTTTGAACTAAATTCCTTGAGTTCATAATTCCACCTTCTAACTTCGCACTAGTAGCACTAACAAATCCAAGACTTTGATTGTAGTTAATCACGTTTCTTTGTAGGTACTTTATAATTTTTGGAGCCCTATAGTAAAACTAAGGCAAATGTATAATTTCAGCTCTAATAATTTACCAATAGACTATATTTTTTCTCATGTGGTTTTTTAACACTTGTACTATGGTAGTGTCCCTTTAGGAGAAGTATAAAATGATAATCAATAATTATTTAACTATCTCCTTTGTATTTTTTGCAAAGTATAAAAAAGATAATTTTTAGTCTATGATTTTGGTAATCTATAACTAGTTTTGAGTTTTGACTCTAGGTGTTGAAAAATTAAAATTCTTTAACCAACTTCACACATAGGAGAGAATGGTGGTCCTACCAAAAGTTTCAAATTTAAATCTACATAATTGCTTAAAATTGCTCTCAAGGTAATTCAAAAAATGTAAGATGAATGTAATAAAACTAGTATTAATCTTTAAATGAGATTTAAACAAAAGTTGGATGAAAATCACAATATTTGACCTAATATGAAAATATTGAAGTCCACACTACATTAAATTTATCAAAAATGATTAAAACAATCATATTAATATACATTAACACACATTAATACACAATTTTTTTGCAATTTAGCATCATTAGTTTAGAGTGCAATAATTGATTTAACCCCTTGAAGACCAAGGGATAGTCCACATTTCCAAAATTGTAAAGATGTATTATAAAATGTAATTAAGAAAAATAGTTTAATGATGATTCTTAGACAATAGTTGAAAATATGATTCAATAGATCACATTCATATAGTTAAATCAAATAATATACAATCTAATATTTTTTTTAATGAAATTTGAAGCCAAGTTCAAAATGTATTGTTCAAATTATAGTGATTTTGGGAGATTTTCATATAAATTTCTATTCAAGTTGTCTTTTAAGAGTCACTTTCTTAACTAAAAAAAATTGTTTTTTAAAATCAAACCCACTAGTATCCTTAGAATTAGAGACTATTTGCAAAACAAAATGTTTTTTTTAAAATGTATGCTATATGAATGTAAAAAGAATTGATACAAAGATCTTCAAAAATATATATGGTTAAAATATCCTTTGATTTATAGAATATTTATAGAGCAAATTCTTCAAAATCTGTAAAGGTAGAATCTTTTTTATTGCATATTTGCTTTATATATAACTTGAAATAATGGAGTTTGTAGTGGGTATAATTTGAAGGACATTCTCCAAAAAGTAGTATTGGAAGTTGACATTTGTTAAGTGGTGTAGTCTTAATGCGGTTTTTATTTTTGATTGATTGGTTATTTTTCATGGTTATTTGTATATTTAGCCAATTGGTATTGTAACATAGAAGCTTACTAGTAGTAGTTACCAATAGGGAATTCGGAATTTAAAGGATTTAGATGTCAATTAGTAGTTATGTCAGTTGAATAGCCTAGGCTTATAGGTTGTGAGTTTTCAATTGTTTTTTAATTGACCTTGATATGCAGGGATTCCTTCCAATAGCTGGAAGTAAAAACAATTGAGTAATTTTGTATTTGTTTTGTAATAGAGTTTGTTTGCAATTGTGAATTGTGTGATGAGTAATTGTGTGTGTGTAATTGATTGGAAAAGTGTGAATGTTGTGTATGAGAAGAAGAAGAATTATTGTTGAAAAGAAAACCGATTGTAGAAATAATTGTGAAGATCTATTGTATTCTGTATGTGAAAGTGAAAACTGGATGTGAATACCGATAGGAGAGTTGATGTGAGTTACTAAATTGAAGACCGATTGGAGTGAATATATTTTGGAAGAATTGAAGTGGAAACTCTGTGAGAATGTGGTGATCAATTGGAAAAAATTGGATGTTTGTATAATTGGATTGAACAATTAAGTGAGCATTAATTAAAGAGGAATTGGAGTGAAAATAAACTAAAAAAATTAATATGAGAAATTAATGGAATTTGTAAGGGTGTAACCAATTGTAAATTTAACATTATAAGAACCGGATTATTGTAATGAGAGACTGAGAGTGTACAGGAAATTAATTGGAAAATAAAAACTGAATCAATTAAAATTGAGAGTCGGTGAGAATCGGAAGCTCTAAGAGAATAAAGGTTAGTCAATTGGAATTTAATGTGGAATACATCCTTGTAAGATAATTGGGTTTTGATTTGAGAGAAGTCAATCAATGATTAAAAGAATTTGAAGAGCTGGCCAATCATAGAAATTGGTGTGACTTGAGGAGCTGTTAAGAAGAAACAAATTAGGAAAGTTGATATTGACAGTAGCTACTGTGTATAAGACAAAAAATCAATTGGACTTGAAAGCTAGATGTGGCTGATTATGCTGTGGAACGAGAATCAATTGGAGAAAAATAAATTGGAAAAAGTTATAAGAATATAAACCAATAGGATGTAGATATGTGATAAGTGGTTCTGTACCATAGAATATTGATATGTAGTACAAGAATTGGACATTCACAATCTTGCAATTGATCCTTTTAGGTAAGGTTTAGATTCTGATTAGAAGTAAATTACCTCCTAGAGTTCAAATTCTATCTTGGAGTTTATTTTATAAAAGAAATAAAAAAATCCCATCTACAAGTGGCCAATCATTACACCTCTCTTAATACATAGTCTCAACACCATGCACTAAGAGACGTTTTGAGGTAAGAGGTTCTAAAAGTGCACATGCTCTACAACTGCCCACCTCTTCAAATGTACACTCTTTGTACATGTTGCTTTTTCATAGCCTTCGACAATGTATGAACATTGTACATTTTAGGCGGTAGGCAATTTTAGAGCCCTGTGCCATTTCAACTTTAGAATTTCATAACTATTTCCACAAAACTCTAAAAATTTAAAACGACTTGGGTTAAATGCCAGTCTCACTTTTTTTTCAAGGAAAATTTACTCAAAAATATTTCAAGACGCTTGTGAGTGAATTTCATTGTGAAGCAAAATCCATCCACAAGATTGGGCCGTGAGGAGTGTATGAACCCCTAACTACCTAGCCTTCCAAGCAATGGCAATTCATCCTCAATTTAGTAGATTAACTTTAGTATGTGATTTCACTACTAGAGAATTTCGTTTTTCTGTTGTTTTGGTCGCGTTGATCCGGTCAAAACCTGACAGAAATTTGTTGAAATCAACAAATTTCTGTCAGATTTTGACTAGATCAACACGACCAAAACAACAGAAAAATGAAATTTTCTAGTAGTGTTTTGCCCTAAAAATTACCATTAGGACACTCAATGTGACTCTAAGTAAGGTTCAAGTGAAAATTCCAGCACTCAATCTCCCATAGCATCACATACACCCATTCACTCCACATACAATTGGTTCATCACAAGTTTTATAGCAATTTGCAATTAAAATTGCAATTGTTTAACCACAATTGAGAAGGAAAAAACCCATCCAAACCTCCAATTGTTCCCCCTTCTAAAGGTAGTAGACCAGCCTTCACAAAAACAGTCGCCATTTCTTCACACTATCTCTAATTGGCTTGAGTTTTGACTTTTTGGAAAGCTAACTTGATCATCCTTGTCCTCCCCAAAATTCAACTCCATTCCGTTCTTCAATCGTTTGAAGTGGCTCGCCAAAGTCGGTGCTATCCATTCACCGCGGCAGTCGACTTCTTCTCACAAAAACAGTCACCATTTCTTCACACCATCTCCAATTGGCTTGAGTTTTGACTTTTTGGAAAGTTAACTTGATTCTCCTTATCCATTCCAAAATTCAGCTCCATCCCGTTCTTCAATCGTCCAAAGTATCTCGCCAAAGTTGGTGCTGTCCATTCGCCGCGGCAGTAGACCTCTCCTCACAAAAACGGTTGCCATTTTTTCAAATTTGCTTCAAATTTTATGAAAATTGTCTTCATGGAAAGCTAACTTGAATGCGCCCCTCCTCTCTAATTTCCGGCCCCATCAAAGCTACTGTCCGGCCTTCGTAGCTCTTCAAAGATGGCAGTTTGGTGGAAGGTTCCGAAACCCTAACTCTCCTTCATGTTTTCTCTTCCAATTTTCCATTTAACCTTACACCACTCCTCTTTTCACCCATTTTACCTCCCAAGGTGAAAACTTACTCAACTAATTACTCTACCCTCAATCCCCATCCTAATGCTCTTCCATTTCTAACTTTCTTTTTCACAATTTCACACCCACACCCCAAAAAACATGCACCTCCCAAAAAACACACAAGAGAGAGTGGAGAGAGAGAGAGCTCCTAACCCTAATTCGACCTTTTCCCCAAACTAACTAATTAACTGACCCTCCTAATCACTTTCATCCAAGTTAATTTACTGAAATTTCATTAAATCATTACTAATTGCCTAAATTAAAGTTTTTACCACTATGTTAGTTTTCTCATAGTAGTTTTAAGTTTGATAACTTCTGTTGTGCTTTTCATATTTCTTCTTTTTTGTTGGTTTTTGACTTATATTTAGATTCATTTTCAACTTCTAATCCTTGTTTTCAATTCCTTTTTGTATTTTTTTATCTTTTAAAATATTTTTGGGTTGAAATTTTGATTTAGTTTCTTGTCCTATGTACTAAAAGTCTTCTAACTAATGGTTATAGTTTAATTTAGGATACTAACACTTTTGAATCTAAAACTCATATATATATATTTTAATTATTTTCTATTATATTAAAAGTGAACCAATATGGTGGTTCACAACGCTTCACCTCCCTAAAAATTCAGTTTCAATTCTTAGGTTGACGATTTATAGACCTCCTGCCTTCCTTGTATGGTTACAAATGTTAAAAAAAAATACCACAAGAATCTTTAAAAAAATAAATGAAAATAAATGACTGAAAGGATGCATGTTTGGGTGCTTGGAATATGTTTTGAGTTCATCAGTTGTTCAAAATTTGAACGCCTGAATCCTCCAGTTAACTTGTGTAATAAGAGTAATACGGGGACCTAAAACCGCCCCTTAACCACCAAGGCCCATGAGAATTCGAGGGTTCCAGAAGGAAGACTCTAGAGCCTCCGCCAGCCTCTCGGAGCTTCATTCGCGCCCTCAGTCGGTTTTTAGTCCGAGCGGGTTCAGTTGCTTCGGAAGACCCAGAACCTTCCATCGACTTCCAAGAAGCAAGACGAAGGACACCTTGAGATTTAGGGCATCGCCATCTCTCTATTTCATTCTGCTTGTTACTTCTGACCTTTCTGACCTCGCCAGCCTGTGTGCTGCGTGCCGCTCCGTCATTTCTGTCTGCTAAGTTATTTGTGTGGAGCGCCGGCTGTTCTCTTGTTGTTGTTGTTGCAGGCGGAGCGCTGTTTCATTTTTTCCCATCCAATTTGTTCTCTTAGGTTTTGGGCTCGGATTGGGGCGACAGAGAGAGGGGTTGTTTTTAATTGAGGCCTAGTGGGGGATTGTCGTGGAGGGCGCGTGAGGTGCGGAAGGCCGGCACCATGAGTGTGGTAGGGCTGGACGTGGGGAATGAGAACTGCATCGTGGGCGTGGCGAGGCAGCGCGGGATCGACGTGGTGCTGAACGATGAGTCGAAGCGCGAGACGCCGGGCATGGTGTCGTTCGGTGACAAGCAGCGTTTTGTGGGCGTGGCGGGGGCGGCGTCGGCCATGATGAACCCTAGAAACACCATTTCGCAGATCAAGCGTCTGATAGGGCGTCCGTTCTCGGATCCTGAACTCCAGAGGGACTTGCGTTTGTTCCCTTATTCTGTGTCGGAGGGTCCTGACGGATTCCCGCTGATCAACGTGCAGTACCTGAACGAGTCCCGTCAGTTCACGCCCACGCAGGTGCTAGGTATGCTTCTTTCGAATTTGAAGACCATCGCGGAGAAGAACCTGGGTACTTCCGTGGTGGATTGCGTGATTGGCGTGCCTGTGTACTTCACGGAGCTGCAGCGTCGCGCGTACTTGGACGCCGCGCAGGTGGCGGGTCTGCATCCTTTGCGTTTGATGCACGAGACGACGGCGACGGCTCTGGCGTATGGGATCTACAAGACGGATTTGTCTGACGCGGAGCCTCTGAATGTGGCGTTCGTGGACATTGGTCACGCGAGCATGCAGGTGTGCATTGCTGCGTTCAAGAAGGGTCAGCTGAAGATTTTAGGTCATGCGTTCGAGCGTTGCCTGGGTGGTCGCGACTTCGACGAGGTTCTGTTCGATCACTTCGCTTCGAAGTTCAAGGAGGAGCTGAAGATGGACATTCCTTCGAACGCTCGCGCGAGTCTTCGTCTTCGCACGGGTTGCGAGAAGGCGAAGAAGATTCTGAGTGCGAATCCGATCGCTCCTCTGAACATCGAGTGTTTGATGGACGAGAAGGACGTGCGCGGCGTGATCAAGCGCGACGAATTCGAGGAGTTGGCGAAGGGCATCTTGGAGAAGGTGAGGGGTCCTTGCGAGCGCGCGCTGGCGTCTTCGAAGCTGAGCGTGGACCAGATTTTCGCGGTGGAGGTTGTGGGTTCGGGTTCTCGCGTGCCTGCGGTTCTGAAGATTCTGAGCTCCGTGTTCGGGAAGGAGCCGAGTCGCACGATGAACGCGAGCGAGTGCATCGCGCGCGGTTGCACTCTGCAGTGCGCGATGTTGAGCCCTACGTTCCGCGTTCGCGATTTCGAGGTTCAGGATTCTTTCCCTTTCGCAATTGGTCTTTCCTGGAAGGGCGCGGCTCCGGAGACGGAGGGCGAAGAGGAGGTGTCTTCGAACAACGTGGTGTTCGTGAAGGGCAATCCGGTTCCGAGCACGAAGCTGCTTACTTTTTACCGTTCGAGCACGTTTTCGATCGATGCGTTCTACGCCGAGACCGCGGACCTTCCCCCGCACATGAACCCTCGTATCGCGACGTTCACGATCGGTCCGTTCACTCCGACCGTGTCGGAGAAGGCGAAGATCAAGGTGAAGATCCGATTGAATCTTCACGGCGTGGTGTCTTTGGAGGCGGCGACGATGATCGAGGAAGAGGAGGTGGAGGTCCCCGTGACGAAGAAGGAGTCGGCGGCGGCGGCGGCGAAGGACGATTCTTTGGAGAAGTCTTCGGTTCCCGCGTCGGATGTCCCTGCGGAAGAGTTGGGTGCGGAGAACGGTTCGTCTGAGGGAGCTGCGAAGATGGATACGGATGCCCCGAAGGTGGAGGTGGTGAAGAAGAAGAAGACGAAGAGGACGGACGTTCCTGTGCACGAGGTGGTGTACGGCGGTCTTCCTCCGTCGGAATTGACGAAGGCTGTGGAGAAGGAGTACGAGATGGCTCTGCAGGATCGCGTGATGGAGGAGACGAAGGAGAGCAAGAACGCGGTGGAGGCGTACGTGTACAGCATGAGGAATAAGTTGTACGAGAAGCTTCAGGACTACGTGACCGACCCCGAGCGCGATGAGATGTCTTCGCGTCTGCAAGAGACGGAGGACTGGTTGTACGAGGACGGGGAAGACGAGATCAAGAGCGTTTACACTGCGAAGCTTGCGGAGCTGAAGAAGCTTGGAGATCCGATGGAGTCGAGGCAGCGAGAGGAGGAGCTGCGCGGTCCGGCGATGAGGGAATTGAGCTACTGCATTTCGAGCTTCCGTGAGGCGGCTCAGAGCAAGGACCCTAAGTTCGACCACATCGACGTTGCGGACAAGGAGAAGGTGATCAGCGAGTGCAACAAGGCCGAGGAGTGGTTCCGAGACAAGAAGCAGCAGCAGGACGCGCTTCCTAAATCTGCGAACCCGGTTCTCCTGACAGCGGAGCTGAAGAAGAAGACGGAGGTGCTGGACAGATTCTGCAAGCCGATCATGACGAAGCCTCGTCCCCCGCCTCCGAAGCCGTCTCCGAGCGCGGAGTCGAAGGCCGCTCCAGCCGGTCCCGCTCCCGATGCATCTGCTGCCGAGCCCATGGATACCGACGCGCCTGCTCCTTCAGCAGCTCCGGAGCCCGAGTCGATGCAGACTGAGCAGTGATTGGCCCGATATAGGAAATTACGAGAGTAGAAGAGTGCTTCCTGATTAGGACTACGTATTATGATTAGATATTTCCAGTACAGCCTTCGCACCCCCGGAGAGTCCTGCATGTTAGGAGAAGGGACGTGATTGATATGATTTCGGTGCGGTGGCTATCTATTTTTTTTGAGGAGCAAAGCGGCGTCTTCAGGACTATAATTTTTGCTGTTTTCGCTCCCCATCCCCTCAAATTAACGGGCCTCACAGCCTGCAGGCATTCTGATCTTGACAAAGTTGTTGTATGACTTTCTGCTTTCAATCATTTTTGTGTTAGTCTTATGTGTTAAGGAATTGTCTGGGTTGTATATTGTTAGGTGCTTTTTTCTGGTTATAGGAATTTAGGTTTTGAGGGTGTGGCAGGTAGATGGAGGACGAAGTGGTTGCTCGAGGGAGGGCGGATTGGTTAGTCCGTTTGTTAATTTTTATTTTGGTTAGCGCTCTAGTGGGTAGAGTTTCGATTCCTCCGATTTGTATGTGGTTTTTTAGATTTGGTTTCATTTGGTGTTAGTTACGGATTATTTTTGGTCATGTTTGGTTGTATAGGATATGTTAGGTTGTACTGTACAGGATATGCTCGAAATTGCGAGAGAACGCAATGCAGTGGAGTGTGATAATCTGTTTGGGTTATAATTCTTCTGGGAGAGATCTCCAGATATGCTTTTGATGTCTTGTCGCGTTGTTGATATTTTGGGTAATCGGAACAAAAGACGAACCTTTTTTCGCCTTAGCTTACTCTTAAGTTGTGGTACCGTATTTCGTTTCATCAGTGAGGGGTTAGTTTTTGTGACTTTTGAGTACTGCTTGCTCGGCAGTTATTAGTGGGTGTTGGCCAGGGAGGACTGACCCCTCTATTGCCCCAACAGAGGGTAAAAACTACCCCCTATTTTGTGCCGTTAAAATTCTAGATTTAGTCACTCCCCCTAGCTAATTTGGGGTCTCTGATTCCAAATATGATTTCAGAATTTGAAAAAAAAAAATTGTGTGAAAAATATGAAGTTCCAGCGTTTTCTGCGAGGGTAAGAAAAAGGGCAATAGAGGGGTCAGTCCTCCCTAGCCGTGTTTTTTGTTGTTGCGCATGGTTGATCATCTGGGTATGAGCGGTTAGTTTGAATGCTGCTTGCGATGCTGTTTTTAGTGGGTGTGACGCATGGTCGATCCAAGGAGGCTAACCGTTATTGTCTGCGGCTGCTGAAGTGCTCTTGTTCATTTGCCAACCTTCCATGAGGAATGCTAGTTAGCGGTGAATTACTTCGGCGGGAATTAGGGGAAATTCGGTTGGGGAGCTGACAAAAGAGGTCATCTGAAGAAAAGAAGGCAATCAGTTATTATTGATTCGAGATACTGATCTCGTCTAGCAGGGTTAACCCCTAAAGGACCGGTGTGTGTGTGTGTGTCAGGGAGACATTGTCAAAAAAGCTGTGGGGTTTTGGTAGGTTATCTAAAAATGAAAATTTGAAACTTTTTTTTTTTTTTAACTTCAATCTTACAAAACTGAAGTTAATTATTTTATCATAATGTGGAAAAAAATTTCAGCCCATTTGATCATGTAGATTGAAATGAAGTGAAAAAAATAGCTTTTTTTCAGTCTTGCAGAATAGGGGCATTAGACTTTGGGGCCTTTTTGGAGTAAAATTTTGGTCGATACAAACATGAGAATTTAGACCTTTCATAAATATGTGATATTAGGTTTAACCAAGAAAAATTTTAGTAACAAATATGGAGTTTAGCTTATTCTAAATCACCTTGCAAAATCACCCTACAATGCAAGGAGGTTAATTGAATTTGTAATGCACTAGTCATTCTTTGATGATTTCTTGTGCAATAAAGAAATAAATCTTGTGCAATAAAGAAATTTTTTATTTGAATCTAAACTCTAGAAAGTTAGAGACAAACATTTGGAATATGTAGGAAAAATCTGAAGAATTTTGACTACACGGATTGCAAGATAATAGGAATTGAAGTTACAAGAAAATATTTTTTTCTTGAAACCACTCCAACATATCTAACAAAGTTTGATTCCACTTACAAATGTGATTTGAGAACTAAAATTTGTTTTTTTTGGACAATTGTTTGTCATATTTTATAAGTTTTAAATTTCAAAAGTCGATGGTTTTTTGGACAAATGATTCTACAAAGATTTCCAAATTGCCTAAACTGGACAAAAAGTTCAAGGTAGCATAACTTTTGATTTGGACACCTAATAAAAAAAATAGTTTTTTCACAAAAAAGTACATGTTTACACGTATCCAAATTTCATGAACATTTGACCCAAAATGACTTTGTAGGAATCTACTTGAGATTTTTTGCATATATTGACCAAATATTTGGTCCTTTAGGGGTTAATTAACTTGATGAAATAGAGTGTTTGAAGGTAATTCCAAATGTTTTGTCCAAAAAGATCTCTTCTCATTTTCATTCATCCAAAGTAATGCTTGAATTTTTTGAATCCCTAAAGCCCTAAGTTGTGTTTTTTAGCAACGTAGTGATTTTGAATAGCTCACTGTGAATAGAATTTTTATTTATTTTCTTTGAAATTTTCACACAACATGTGCCCAAGGAGTAGCTTTAAGGCCCAACAATTTTCATAACTGTTGACTACATAATTAAAAAGTTATTATATAATATGTAATTTTTAACAATCGGAGGGCAATCTAGGGAGCTAAAAAATCTTTTTTACTATCACTTTTTTAAGAAATAAAAATTTGAAATTGGTTCGCTAGATTTATATATACTTAGAATGTTTTGAATAATTTCATTTTGATTAATGAGATGAAAGTTATAAGGAGCTTTAGTTTGTAGGTAGTTTGCAATCAGTTTGCGGTTTGTCGTGTAAATAAAGATCGTAGTACATACAGATTGAATTCCATAACTAACACCAAATATACAATCAAAAACTAAACAAGAATGCATAACAAACACACCCTCAAATGCCCCCTCTAGCAAACAAAGAGCCCCTCCAATTAGCTAGGATCAAACACACATGCAGTCGAAGATGACCTTTGGTGATGCTGTTGCAACAATTATATATATTAGGTGAATATATTGGTATATAGATAGGCCAATCAAGTCGGTGAGGAAGTGACTAAAGGATGGTAGGTTAGGTGCAATGTGAGCTCCATCCTTAATCGCCTTCGACATTTTTTTTTGAGAGTCAACTTCATCATAACTTAATAATGAAAATCCATAACTTGTACCCATTACCCAAATGGTAGCATCATCACCATATAGAAAAGGCCAACTCCAGAGAAGTCCTCAATTCTTGTCAAAAGATGTGACATGAGTAGAAGTTCGTCTACAACGAGGACAAATCCAATCTCCAGAAGGAAGAGTCGAAAGAGGTGGTATCAAGCAGGCCATATGCCATCCACGCTGGCATTGATCACACAATAACATGATAGTTGCTCACCACATACATAACATGGAAGTCCATTTGGCACAACAACCAACTCTGGATGCACAGAACCCTCAATAGGAAGATGATATGGAGCACAATTTTTAGAGTGCTCTCAACATTCCTGTCCATCCTTGCCTTCAAGTAACAAAATACCACTAGGCAATACATCTTTTACACAAAGAATAGTACGCCTTACCTTTACATCAAGGATTGTAGGCGCCTCACGTTGGAGATACACTTAATCTCCTAGGAAAAATCTTCTCAACTAAGGCCGAAATGCTTCACTACGAATGCGAGCATACCGTAAAGTATCACAATGTTGAGCAATAGATAAATTCTCCATAGCCATGGGCATGGCCCATTTAAAGAACTCCGCTCGCTCATGTAGACATTGAGCCCACATATCAGGGTCATCCAAGTCTACAACCACTACAAGGATATCTATGTCCTTATTGACAACAAATTAACAAAAATTTGTCAATTGCTTTGTTAGTGGGAACGTCTTGATTTGGCCAATTAGTTGACAGAATTTTGTCATTAGTTGTCATCAGAATTTGAGACCTTTTCAACCTGGTTTTCATCCATGATGTTCAAAAACTAATGATTTTTAGGCTCATGGCCAAAGTTTGCCACACTGTTCCTAAACAACCGACTAATTAAATTTTACTACTTAAAACCATTATCTATCAAAATCAGGCTTCACATTCCGAAACATGCCTCCAAATGCCTCTTATTGCAAGTGAGGTGAGTGTAGAAGACAATTCCTTTATACATAAAGGGTGGTGGTAGGCAAGGCAACTCATATGGGATATATCAATTGCAGAAATTGTGTTCAAAGTGAAATTTCAGACCTCACTTAGATATAGTAGAATATATTTTTTCAGAAAATTCTGAACTACGATAAGTTGGGAAATCAATTTAAGTTTTACCTCCAAAAATTCGTTTCAGATTTAGATTCTCCAATCAAAAGTTATGAACAAAATTTAGAGACAATGTAAACTTTGAACACAATTCTTGCAATTTTTAACATTGAGCGGTCAAGCTCTCATTGTTAAATTATCCCATAGTTTTTGAGGATTCTTGATGGACAATACATTTCACTATAAAAACAACCTCTCTACCCTCCAATCTTACAAAATTTAATTCATAGAATTCTCATCATTTGATAGCAATATATATTGTCAATACATGTTTGTTGTCAATTCGGATAGTTTGTGTCAAAGCATTGATAGAAACAAAGAATTGATAGGAATAGGTTCGCAATTGACAGTTACTGTTATTTTCGATAATTTCGTGTTAAATTCTTGTCATTTTGGACCCTTTTATCTTGTAGTGAACTGGAGCTAACTTCTCCCACAATGAGCTAGGTAGAATTGGCTCCCGTCCATACAACAATTGACAAGGGCTATAAGACGTTAGTGACGCTTATCTGTTGAAACGATAGCCCATAGCAATCCATGGCAACATCAAATCCCAATCTCAATGGTTGCCATGAAGTAGTCTATATTTTCGTAAACCACACTTGACTGTTTGAACAACTCCCTCAACCAAGCCACCTGCCTCAGGATGATCTCTAGAAATAGTACAGTGATCTATTAAAGCTTTAGTATACAATTCTTCAAATAAACCAAGGAATTCCCACCCTTGATCCATTAACACCTCAGTAGGTGCCCTAAAATGTGCGAAAACACGATCAAGAACAGCCATAGCCGCCAACTCTGAAGAATTTTGTGGTAGAGCCACAAGTTCAATCTATTTGCTAAAATGCTTCACCATCACCAACACATATTTAGCTCCATGTGAGGTGACAACGAGTAGCCCGGCAAAATCTAGAGACCAATGATAATCCAAATCCATGATGGACAAAGGTTGTAGTTGAGGTGATAAAATATTAAAACTCAATCTAACTCGATCGCACTCCTCACATTAAGAAATAGAAATGGCAACTTGTTGATACAACACCATATTCATTATTTTGGGAGTTTTCCAATGAAATGGGAGACTCTAGAGTGATTGTAACTACAAGATCAAAAGAATTTTTTATTACCAAATACCAAAAAGAACAATGAAATGATAGACAAAACATGTATGTAATTACAAAATTCTAGAATCCATAGAATAATTTTCCAAAATTCAGCATTTTATAGAAAGTAATAACATGTATGGAATTTGTATTTGTATCATTGAATATTCACAAATTACATCTAATTATACAATTATCGGATATCACCTAGGTCAACAACGCAAACGAACTCAAGAAAGAAAAGCACGGAATTCATAGAACCAAACTCTGCTCCCTCTTTGGGATGAATTCTCACCACTACAACAAAAGTAGTGTTTTATGACTGCAAAATATGACTGCAGTGAGTCGTAAAATCAAAAAATATGACTCACGCAGAAATCACTGTAGATGACTCAGGATATGACTGACTCTAGTCGTTTGAAAGCAGTTGCTTCAGACATTAGTCATATTGGCAGTCATATAAATTGAAGGGTATAAATACCCATATTTAGCCATAGTATGCCAACATGGTGTATACTTTGATTCACTTAGAGGAGTCTTGACTTTTTGTTGAGTTGCTCAGGCAAACAAAAAATCCTACATAGAATATGACTGCAGTGAGTCATATTTTTTAATAACATGGAATATGACTGCAGTGAGTCATATTTTTTGATAACATGGAATATGACTACAGTGAGTCATATTTTTTCATGACATGGAATATGATTGCAGTGAGTCATATTTTTTAATGACATGGAATATGACTACAGTGAGTCATATTTTGCAGTGATGTGAAATATGTCTGTAGTAAGTCATATTTTGTAGTGATGTGAAATATGACTATGGTGAGTCATATTTTGCAGTAATACGAAATATGACTTTTTCCAGTTATATTTTTGAATGATGTGTAAAACAATTCTTGTCAGTCATATTTTTTGATGATTTGTAAAACGACTATGTGTAGTCATACATCAACATAATTTAGTAGTTAAGTAAGAGAATTCATTTAATTAAAAATGAATACATACGATTTCTTAAATGGGCAAAAATTAATCACATTAGAAAGTCAAATACAAAGAAAAATGTGATTTTTTTCAATAACATATCACAATGGCTCTTTATATATGTATATTTCCACATACTTGTAGAACCTATATTCCAACAAAAATGTAAAGATGTTTCCCCTTTTGTATTGCAAGTAGCCTTCAATAACTTCATTTCAATCTCCAATGCCTACATGTATAAACAAGAAGGTTAGTTTTCAATAAATAAACAATATAATTCAAACTTTAAAGATTTAAAGCACTACAAAATATGTAAACATGTTTAAGATTTAAAAAATTATAATCATTATATATTCAAAAATTATAAATAACAAAAAAGATAGAGAGACTAAGAAGCAAAAAGTAGCAAAAAAGAAGAAGCAAAAACTAAGTGACATTATGATTGCAAAATATGACTACAAAATACAACTAGGAGGTAAGAAAAAGAAAAATCTAAGATGGAAGAAGAAACAAAAGTTAAAAAGCAAGAAGAAGCAAAATCTAAGATGGAAGAAGAAGTAAAACCTAAGATGGAAGAAGAAGCAAAAGTTAGGAGGCAAGAAGAAGGAAAATCGAAGAAGGAAAAAGGAGCAAAACTTAAGAAGGAAGAAGAAGCAAAATTTAAGAAGGAAGAAAAAGATAAATCTAAGAGGAAGAAGAAGCAAAATTTAAAAGCAAAATTTAAAAAGCAAGAAGAAGAAAAACTTAAGAAGGAAAAAGAAATAAAAGTTGAAAGGCAAGAAGAAGCAAAACCTAAGAAAGAAGAAGAAGCAAAAGCTAAGTAAAAAGAAGAAGCAAACCTAAGAAGCAAGAAGTAAGAAGGAGTAAGATTAAGTAAGAAGAAGCAAGAAGAAAAAAACCCTAAGAAGCAACAAAAAACAAAACTTAAGAAACACCAAAAACAAAGAACAAAGAACAAAAAAGAAAGAAGAAGGGGCAAAAAGAGGAGTGGCTACAAAAAGTGGTGGTTAGGGTTTCAAAACCCTAATTTTATGGCGGCTAGGGTTTCAAAATCCTAAATTAGTGGCAACTACAAAAAAATGATTTAAAAAAAATATGACTACAAAAAAATCCTACGTGGAAAAATATGACTAGGTACTTTCTAAATATATTCTCTACTCAAATTGATTTTGGGCTACCCTAAAAAAAATCTTACTATTATAGAGATGTAATTGCAAAATATGACTAGAAAATATGACTGGGCGTTCCCTCAATATGTTCCCTACCGTTCTCTACGAAGTATTTTGGTGTTCCCAATGGCCATATACTATACGGCCATGATGTATAAGGCTAAAATATGACTCGTAGTCATATTTGCAGTCATTTTTTTTTACCTTCAAAAATATGACTACAAGTAGTCGCCAATCATCCTCAGTCATAATTCTGCAGTTATAAAACACTGCTATTGTTGTAGTGCACACACCACATTGTGTGAAATGCAGTCTATGAGAGTCCTTCCCAAATAATGGAGCAGATTTTGGTTCTACAAACTTCGTGCTATATCCATTAGAATACCTGTACAGAATTCATAAAACAAACTTTGCTCCCTCTTTGGGATGAACTCTCACACACCACATTGTGTGAAATGTAGTCTATGAGAGTCCTTCCTAAAGACTAGAGCACATTTTGGTTCTACAAACTCCACAATATTTTCATAAAACGAAACTCTTGCATCTCCCTTGAGATGAACTCTCACACACCACATTGTGTGAAATGCAATCAATGAGAGTCCTCCTCAAGAAACATGCAAAAGCTTCTTCTACAAACCTTGTGCCATTCTATCCCTGAGTGTGTTTGCGTTGTATACTTTATGATTCTATCACCTATGAATATTATATTCCTCTTCTTTGTAGAGCCTATCAAAATAGGATTCCCTAACAAGATTGGATATATTCACAACCGCTATTTCTATCAACAATTGAAATCAAGGTCATTGCTACAAAATACCAAGAACTCAACGTTCTCAGTCACTACATCTTATTGGATTTCTCCACCTCCACTATAATGGAGGAATAGCGATTTTACCCATGATCTAAATGTGTACTACGAATGTGACTTACTTTTCAACATCTCCATTGCTTTCAATAGCTCATGCCCTCGACTATATCCGTTGCTACTTGCAGATCTTTGGCAAACAATCTCTCGCCTTTGCTTCTTTAAGGACTTCCGTTTCCAAGCATCCCATGGACGACGAACAAAATGAAATGGCAGCAATCCATCATGTGTCTTGCATTGCCGTTTGGCATTGCCCAACCAAGACAAAGAAGGCCGAGGAGGCAACATGTCTTCAGATATTGAACGACGTTCTACATGTTTTATGAGACCCACATCCATAATAGTATTGTTACTAGTGGCAATACACACGGGCACTGTGTCCTTCATCTGCCATGAGAAATTATATAAGACATTCAGCCAAAAATCATAGTAATAGAAACCTCAAAAACAGATAGGATTGAGAAGACAAAGATTGTAAAAAACACACCTCTACAACCACTAGCTCACTCATTTCTTTATTGTAGAGTTTTCTCTGCGCCTCAGAATTCATTCTAAAGCCATTTCGTGGGGACATTGACTGTGAACGGGACTTCAAAGGAGACGGAGAGTGCACTAATTTTGAGTGGCTTCCACCATTGGGAGGACTATCAACAACACTGTCATCTATGTCCATGACTGAAAAATCCATTGTAGATTGAGCCGTGGTTGCCGAATACATGATGTGCCAAGCTCCACCTCCCGACATAGTGAGTTGTCCACAGCCAATGAGGGAATTAATAGACATCACACACTTTTCTCCACATTTGAAGTAACATAGTATTACAACACACAAATGTTCACTAACATATGTTTCACTAACCTGCAATCATATTCTAATTTCAACACTAGACACACACTTCCATTCCAAAACAATCAGAGGGGGAATTAATACCCTATCGGTCCTACTACCTCCTTTCTTTGGAAGGTGGACAAGAACAGAACCAGATTTCTCCTAGTCTAAGGTCTTTGCGTTGCGTTGCAGGAGACTTTTGGAGAGCCATGTAAGGTCGAGTGTTGCATAAACTCCATTCATCAAAAAAATCATTACAGACCCTAAGCGCCCTCTCAAGCTGCTTGTACTTGAACTGGCCGAATTCATGAATGAGTTGAATGTCCTCCATAGGATTGTCTCTACGGAAGGGGTATAATTCTACAGGCCTCTCCATGTGCAACCTCCTAGTCCACGAAAGAAGTTTAATAATGAGGGTTATATCACTCGCACCAAGTCCTTTAAAAGACCACGGATGAAAGAGCACCACACTTGTTGGGTAGTTCATGAAGTGCTTCTTCGGACTGTTGTTCACTATAATAGTGTTATCCATGGTGAAGATTGAATCCTCCAAATTGTACAACTTCTCCAATGGTTTCAAGTACAGGTCCTTGCTAGACCCTAGAAACCTGAAGTTGACTAGCTTCCCATCTCTCCCTTTGCGCTTCATGACGCTACATTGTTCTTGACCTAGGACATACAAGGGAGGATCTAGGCCACGGAAAAGGTAGTCGGAAATGCTCTGGGCAAACGACCTAGACATTGAGCTCCATACCATGATGTTTGCGATGGAGGATAGCTCATGTAGGAACCTCTTCACGTGAGGTCAAATAGTGACCCTGCTCATTTCCATGGTGACGTCTTCTACTCTAAGAACTACCTCACTGGGGGAGCAAAATCTCCTTTCCTTAATGTGATACCTCACAACATTATAAACGCAAAGTAGCCCATTCAGATCCAAGACGACATTCAACCATTTTTCAGCCAACTTGGATGTGAATGGGCTACGAATTTGTCCTTCCGTTGGACTTCTCTCACTGCTACCCTGCTCATGACAAACAGAGACACGGTGCAAATTAAGCTGATGTAGAGGATGATGCAAATATTTTTGACATGCCTATTAGACTATCGACTACATCGACCAAAGGGAAAAGAAACATTTGAGAAACATGGGACAGACGAACACTACGAGATGTATACTAATATACACATTACAAAGAATATACCGGCACATCCGCCAATGGGACCAATGATGACACCTTGAGTTCCTCCCCCTCCTCCTCCTCTAACAAAGTCTCTGTTGCAAGAGGCGCCTTGTCGGGCACCTTCCTGAAATTGAAGAACACTCAAGTTGACCCTCTCCACTTGGGGAGATGGAAGACACGTCTCTGGCTCCGGGTCCACCACATGAGGCTCAATCACGTCGATCACAACAACATCGCACAAAATGTGGACAGGAGGGATTTCCACAGACACGGGTTCTGAGACTGCGAAATTCACACCAGAGAATGATATATAAGAGACCAATTTTATTTCACTGTCTCAATTCAAGAGTAAATGCTACAATGTACACAATGGCCTACGGAAACTAAGCCTATCTACCAATAACTGTACTCTTTTTACTACAAACCAATAGAAGAAGCTTTAACTCGAATCGAGTTAAAAAAGGGGCTAAGAGAGTCACAGGGAACAACCTCCAGGGAGGAACACCAGTCACAGGGCCTTGTGACTACTCGACCCCTCTTCCATCCACTGAGTCCTGCTTTGCATCCTTCTCATCGACGGTCTCGGTTGGAGCATCAACCCCTGCATCACCTGTCGTGGACGGATCCCTGTCCAACATGTCCTCGCTCGGCGCAGACTCAACTTGGTTTGGCGCAGAACTGGGTGACGCTTGTGCCAGAAAATTCTCCAACGTGCCCGCCCCACCAATTATGTTGGCCGACGGAGTGTGTGTTTGTCTAGCACTATCAGTCGACCCCTGCAAGTGGTTGAAAAGCAGCAGCTGCGAGGACCCTACCGAAGGCTCCAACGCCATCATCGGCCTCGCATTCAACAACACATTGAGGGTATTGGCTACTGCATTGGACATAGTGACGGTCATGGATGCCATGAACTCCCTCATCATGTCCTGTGTATCCAAATGGACCTGCTTCATTTCCTCCTTCTGCGCTTTGCGTTCCTCCGCCCACACCCTGGCATGTTCCTCATTGTTTTCTTCAATGAGGTTCAGGATCCATTATTGATCAATTGGAACCGGCAACGTTGGAGGGGTCCGTTTCCTCTTCTGCTCCCCCCGTAGACACAAGATTGACGTCTGATTTTGGACAGACGAACTAGACGACCCTCTCATGTCGCTGTTTTCTAGCGTCGATCCGATACCTGCCCTTGGGAAGAATTCCATGGCAGCTTCCACTGGGTCAATCCAATGCCCCACAGCATCCTCAATGTCATGAGTGAGGTCCATAGCATCCTCTCCTGGATTTGATTTTTTAGAATTTCGAGATCTTCATCCATAAGCTCCTTCCCCTTTGCAGAGATCGATGCTTCTCTTCCACGGGAAATGGGTGGTCCTCTCGCTCTGGTTTCCTCGAATTCTTGCTTGTCCATAAAGTATATGGATTCAAGGAAGTCATCCTTGTCCATATTTTCTGACTCTACGCACAATGTCAGGAATTCTTCTTTCTTAAGGTTGTCTCCCACTACAAAGTGATCTAATGACAGCATCTGTAGGATACGGAGAAGTTTAGTTAGAATAGGACCATTAACTCGACTCGAGTTAAAGGGAAGGGGTTTCCATACATTTCCTGTGAACAACAAGACAATAATCAAATGACACAAGATGTTCAACTCAAGTCGAGTTAAAGGGAGAGATTTCTATAGAGAATTCCTATAGACCTCCATATAAAATCATCTAGAAAATCAACTTACCCATGCAGCACATACAACTTTTCTTCCCACGAAAAATGAGAGCATTCTATCCCTTGGCGACAAAAACAGGTCCAACACGCTCAAATAGAATTCCATTCGGAGTTCAGTGTCATAGATCCTGTACTCCACCTCGAGGGTCTCAGTTAAGGCGTCCTTCGACGCTAAATTCTAGGAATTTTGTGTTCATTGAGAATTTTTTCAATCATGAGATAAATATTCTTCTCTGTGGATTTTCTTTGTGATGATTGATTTATTTGTACGGGAAGATTGCATCAGGCTGCGTACAATACTGACTGTCGGATGCGTAGGAGTGCACTCCCGATAATTGTGCCGTTTTTTCCGGAATGCGTGCAGAAATTGATTTGATCATGAACTCCGTTAAATGCGGAAACTAATTTCCACTCGAATCGAGTTAAAAATCCTGAAAAGCAAAATTGGTGATTGTTAATCACTCACTGATTTTAACTCGACCCGAGTTAAAATATTGAATTCTAATAATAAATTCTATTGTCCCCATTAGAATAATCGTTAGGTGTATATTCCTCTCCTACCTAGAATAACAAATCATGGAATAAGTTTTATAGTATTCACTTTCTGATGTCGCTTCGAATTGAGGCTAGTATAGTTTTTTTACATTAATATCCCATTTGGACTGTCCTTTTAACTCGATTCAAGTTAAATGTCCTTTCATAGATTCCTTCTTTTGTCGCGAGGATGTTTAACTCGACTCGAGTTAAATTTTCTATTCACCATTTCTAATGGAGTAGTACAAATTCTCTACAACGGCCTTGAAATGGAACCGCACGAACTGTTTTACTTATTATTATATGTGAACTGTATAGTTTAACTCAACTCGAGTTAAATGTCCTGTCACAGATTTTCTCCCCTATCGTGAAGTTGTTTAACTCGACTCGAGTTGAATTTTCTATAAGTAATCCTTATTGGAGTAATACAAATTCTCTACAACGGCCTTGAAATGGAACTGTGTGATCTATTTCACTTATTATTGTATATGAATTGTATAGTTTAACTTGACTCGAGTTAAATATTCTAGTTCGTTGATTCAGTGGATGAATACATGTTCGCGGATATGTGACAACATTCGAGACGTATTTGTGTATCCCATATTTAATTTTGTGATCTCCAAGGTTGATGTCGATTTCATTTCACGTTTGTGTAATAAATGTCGGTTGAATAGTGGGCAAATACTTTGATCATGCCTAATTATTGGCCTAGTTAAGTACAGTGTGTTTAACTCGACTCGAGTTAAATCATCTGGTATGTGATCAGAATATATCCATTTGTATGGATGTCTATTCTGTACGGATCATAAATGTTTATTATTATCGTCACTAGTATGTGATGGTTGGAATATTGACCATATGTCTTTACCGTAGTGTGTGGTAGTCGTATCCATTACCAACCAATGCGTTGTTTTAGGATTGTGAACATTGGCTGTGGGCACAACCACATCTTTAGGATTTTATAATTCATAGTGTTTTCAGTTCATAACTTCATACTGTAAAATCTCTGAACATTCTACTACTACACCATTTCTATCTCTGCACTTGTGTATTCTCTTGCTTTGCCAAGTACTACTGCATTTGTGACATACGTTTAACATCATGTATTGTTACACGCAAAAATGATGGCTGTTGCTACAGGACATCTTGTTGAGGAGTACCTATTTGATGAAGGCGAGGTGGAGAATTCGACATTAGAAGACAACAATATTCTAGATTGCAAGGGTATCCCAAGACGTCTCTAGAGCACCAAGATTGTAATTCTACATAACGTGAATGGGCAACCGGTGGCTGAGGGCATATGTCACAGTGTGAGTTCCAAGCACGTGGGAGGCAACACTGGTCCCCTCGGCAAATCTCTTGTCGCCGTTCATATATTGAAATCCTTACAACTTGTGGAGGTTCTTGAGGATTGGAAGTATTCACTTCGTGCATGGCCTATTGATCGAGTGTTTCTAAATGGGGCAAGCCTCAAAGACCACGAGATTCGTGACGAATATAATCGTCAGCAAGCAAGACTACTGCAGCTGTGCTCATCAGGTTTGAGACAATATACAAGCGTTGTGAGGAATTCTCCTCCTCCTCCTCGAACTTGTGTGAAAGTCAAGGATCTACTCACTCAGGAATCTATCAACTCTGTATAAAGTAAGGTGTGCTGCGCGAGCAACTGTGTTCAACCTTTCTCTAGAGAAAAGATTCAAGCATTCCGTGAACGTATGTACTACAAGACAACCTTTGAATTCCGCTATCACATGAAGTTGGACGTGCATCGACAAGTCCATCGTGACGCTTGAGGCAAGAAGGTGGTCACTTTGGAAGGAGTTGATGTGTGCATGGCAGCATGGCGACATATTGCAGGTGTCTTGGAATCCACATTTCATCATTTTCAAGGATATGCTGCAAGAGGTGAACAAGCTCAACCACATGGGAATGTGGGCACCCCAAAGGCACGAAAGCATATGCTACAGGCTATGGCAACATTGAAGTGTGTACTTGAAAAATCAGCTAACCATATGCCTCATTGTACGTACACTCTTTTTTCTAGAGAGAAAATTGTTTCTAAGATTCTACTAGCCACCTTTACATGGAAAGAGACAATTCCTGAGGCCAATGCAGCAAATGCTGTATTTGGATTGAAAGAAGTCTCCCCTTCGAATATCAGCAAGATCAAGAAATTAAATTTTCCTGAATACTCTGTGAAAAAGCCTGGAGATAACTTTGCTTGATGTGTTGACTGTGATAGATATTATGTACAAAGAAGGATTGCCCCCATTGGATTACGACGGAAATGGGATCATCTATTGGAGAAACAAATGCATGTACTTGAGTTCACCGAGACAATCATTACGCAAACTAGTACAAGTCAACTGCCTACCTTCACGAATGCTTAACAATCATGCATGACAAAATGAATCATGCAAAGACAACATCTCCAATTTTCTCCCATAAGAGCAAGCAAGTAGACAGACTCACAAAGTTACCATCCCAGCCTTCATGAAGCCCTTCATGGATATGGATTCTTTGCCTACAATTCCTCATTTGATTGAAGAGGTACCTGATTTCAAAGCCTTCATAGAAGGTTCAATATTAGAAGGAGACAAAGCACTTGTTGGACATACCAAGGCACAACAATTCAAGTTTTACCTCAACTTTGCGGGTGTCCCAATTATGAAATACAAGAGGTACTGTACGGATAGTGATTGGCTTCCTAAAGAAGGGGGGGTCAAATTGTGGTGAGTAGACTCTGAAGGACGAAGTCTATGGCCTCGTGGGGAGCCCGTTCCTATTGCTCCCCTTCCAATGTGAGGTGTAGACAACATCTCTAAAGGGATATCTGGATTCATCAATTATTGGGAGGCATTATGCAATGAGAATGGAGAGTACAGAAGATGTTTTGAGCATTTGGTGTTCTATTGGCAAGCGATAAAAGCATGTTTGTAGGAGCCAATAGTGCCCTTCAAAACATTGATGGAAGGTTTTTGGCCTTCTACCCAAACCGAAATAACTGCGCCAAACAATCCCCACCATTTTCCCCACCCACCATTTTTTTTCCGCACTCTCCATAAATTGGCTCTCCACTTTGTTTTCACCATGTTCCATTAGGTTTTCCCAATCCATGTTGTTGGAAATTTAACGACACATTTTTGGGGCATTCCCCATTTTTCTCCCACTTCCCTCCCCCCCTAAACTCATTTTTACTATGCATTGCCTAGCTTCTAGTCACACGTGCTCATGTCGTTGACATTTCCCATATTTTATCTCTAAACCGCATTTCTTCACCACTCCTCATTTTAGTTTTGCAGTTCTAACTCCCCATTTGTACTTTGCAATTCCAATTTCTTTTGCCACTCCCCAATTTTATTTTATTTTTCCATTTTCTTCTCTATTCCCCCTTCTTTTTTTTTTCCTCTTCCATTTTTTTTTACACTCCATTCTACAACTGCTTCCAACATTTCTTATGGAGGCCCACTTTTTATTTCCCCCCCTACTTGCCATTTTTTATTTGCTATCCCCATTTTGTCCCCCCTCCCCTTCAATTTGTCCACACTCCCCATTTTTTGGAAGCATTTTACATGTTTTTTCCCATAAGCACATTTTCTCCCCCACTCCCTATTTGTTTTTCCACCACTCCCCCACTAAAACACCTTAAGCCATTTTTTTCCTTATTTTTTCAAGCTATTTTAGGTGCCAAAAATTCCATTGCACCAAAATTTATAAAGTTTCAAAAATTCTATGCTGCAACCCTTGATAGAAGGCGCATTTTATAATTTTTTTTGGCCCCATATCAAGAAGCTGTCCTGTGACTATGTTTTTACCTTGGGCAGACTTTTACTCCACGTCACAGTAACTTACCCGAAATTACTGGCAGTGAGTCAGCAGGTTCCTGCTGATGTAGATTTTTTTTTTTTTTTTTGACGTCATCAAAAATTAGGCGATGTTCATTCTAATATCACCACCAACATACGCGCTTTTGTAGACCGGCAGTCATTTTCCTTGTAACGCCGCTTGTTTTTTTTAAACGTCACATGAAATTTGAAATCCTGGGTCTGTTTCGAAAAACATGTAGGCTATTTTTTGTGACATCACGCGTTTTTTTAAAACGCAGTCAAAAACTCGGGTTTCTTATAGTGAAACTTGGGGCCCCCAAGTGTTTCAATTGGGGCCCCAAATGCTACACCTGGGGTCCCCAGTGTTTCAACTTAGGCCCCAATGCAGTCCACACAGTTTGGAACAAAGGCTATTCATTGTGGTGGAATGGTGGTTCTTTGTGTGAAATGTTGAGAATGGATAACAATTATCCAGACAATATCGCCATTCGCATAATGTGTGACCCCAAAATTAGCTCAATAGTCCCCTTTTCTATTTAATACCCCAAAGTTAAAACAATTAATTTGTAGCGGTTTTAGATTATAATAGTGAATGAGTGCAACTCATTCATTCACAATTGTTCACACATCAAGTTGGAACGGGAGTGCAGAAACCAATTGTTGCTAGATCACCCACTCTGCAAGGGAAATAATTGTGCGGACTGAGCCGTCTACTGCATTCTTTATACCGACCGCTGAGGCGGACATCGCTGTCGGCTTGAGGGTCGGACAGCAAGATCGGATGGACACCACGAGTCCGCACCTCCCATCGTACAGTTAAGAACGATGTACACGGACAAACGAGTCGGACGGACACACCGACCGCTTTGCTAGGAGGTTGTTCGCCAAGCGGACAGGTGGATGGGCGGACGGCCAGACTTCGTCCGTACTAATCGATCGACCGTCGGCCTGACTGATAGGCCGTTGGTCCGTCCGCTCAACGGACAAGTCGACGGGTTCACTGACCGCTTGGTCGGTGCACCGTCTGTTGAGCGGACGGGCAAACGAGCCCACGACATTTGGATTCTCCAAACTTAGTTATTTGCAAGTAGAGAATCCAAAGAAGTGAGGTAGCAGACCATCAATTTGTCACTAACTTCACGCGAGGACATCAAAACTTTAAAAACTAAAGGTGGGAATTCTACCCCTTCAATCTGAAACTCAAAAAACAACTCCATACCCTAAACTCTGTACCCTAAAAACCATAAATCCTACCCGTAATTGTGAACTCTACTTCCTTTTAGAATTTTGATATTTCTCTTCATCAAATATGTTTGTGATTGACTCATTGTTACATCTTATGAGTACTTTGTGTACAAACTATAAATATATATAGAGGGAGAGAGAGAATTTTCATGGTGAATTTAAAAAATATATAATTGAAGAAAAGTGAAGTCTTCAATCATTTTCTATAATAGTGATAATATTGAACAAATAAGTCATAACTCATTAACTCATAAGTCAATTACAAATATAAGGCATTATGTGGGAATCCGGAATCCAGAAACGGATCGAGGATACAAGAATTAGGTGAGAAAAATAGGAAAAAATCAAAAAAATTATAGTTAGAACGTGATTTTTGTGTGAGATAACCGAAATTAGGAAATAAGTGTTCTGACAAAAACTGTAACCGAGACTTATCCAGATCCGGAATCCGGATTTACCCGGAATACAGGAACCTACTGTATAGGCCTCGTAGCTACAGGAGTAGGATACCATTAGTACAACGAACCTGTAGCCGTTGTCTTGAATTCCGTAAGAAGACGGTTTAGTATTTAAGCTGTTTGCCTAGGGTTTCCCTCTTCACTTTCCTGTTGTTGTTTTTCTGAGACTGTCCGTGTGAGTAGTTGAGAGAAAGAGTGGTGAGTTAGCGACTGAAGTAGGGTTACTCTTTTCTCGTTCTTACTTAGGTCATATGGCATCCGGACCGGTACGGAAGGTAGTGGTATCTGCCCGGGTTATCTCTTCGGCCATTCCGACCAATTCGGAATTACACAAGCAGTTAGAGGAAGATTTAACTAAGTTAGGATGTGTCGGTCTATTACACCGACCATGGAACTTTAAAAGTGAGGATATGATCCAGGAGCTACTTCATGGTGTTCCGAATCAGTATGAGCTCACTCTGAGAGGACGGGCGGTCACGTGGACCGACATCTGGACGGATGTCTATCAGTTCCGGAAGAGCGGAAACAGGTTGGCATCAAGGACGGACCGTTTTGTAGCTGGGAAGTTCACAGGGTCTGCAAACCCTAAGGACGGATTTGCTATTAGCGAGTGCAAGGACGAGAGACATAGGCGGATACTAGAGTTCCTCATCCCCATCCTGTATCCGGAAAGACCTACACGGGTTACCATTACGGTGGCCAATACTATTTTCGGGGCTATGGAGAACCGAGTGGTGCACTGGGGTAGAGTCATAGTCGGGATAGTTGTTAAGTTAGCGGATCATGTAACCCAAGCAAAGGCGAGTCCAGTTAGCACCTACTTGTTCCATTTATACCATCAGCAGGAAATTTGAGTGCGGCGGAAGTAATCCAGTACGACACCGGAAAGGCGATTTTGTCATACGGACTTTCTAGGGAGGAAGCAGAAGATCCGGTCAAGTCGGATCTGGAAGAACTCCCCGAGGAACACTTGACCAATTCGAGGAACAAGAAGAGGAAGTCAACCGATCCGAGATCGCGATCCAAGCCACCGGCGATGGAGAGGGGGGAGTCAAGCAAAGGACCGGAAGTGGAAACTGAATCAGCATTTTTCAATGCTGGGTTCGAATGGATATGCGAGACCAAGGTACTCCACAACAGCTTGGTGGATCTGGTGATAGACACCGCGGAAGTTTTGAAGGTGGAACCGGATCAGATTGTGGAAGCCGTCAAGCAACTGCCCAAGCCGGAAGATCTAAAGAGAAGGAAGGACCGGATTCAGGAGTTGGAGGCAGAACGGAATCAACTCCAGGCCTGATTGAATTGGGCGGAAGGGGAAATGGCAGCTTCAAAGGAGAAAGAGAAGGAGGCTCTCTCTCTTGTCAAGAATCTATCCGAAGCAATCGACATCAAAGCCGACGTCATCACGAAAGCCGCTTTATTTGACTCGAAGCTGATATCGGAAGGCTACATCACCGAAACCAAGATAGTGACCATCCTCGTGGACTTCACTACTAAGATAGAGCGAGTTTTGGGGGAGCTCCGGCAGCTATTGGCGGCCATCGATCCAAATCAGGTGATGGATTTCTCAACCTTTCCGGAACTTCCTTTTGTCTCGGGTACTCCAGGGAGGCTGGTAGCGGATTGTGCCACTCGAATGGAGGGATTGAGAGGGATACTCATGCCAGTCGAGCCTTCCGCCAACAAGATGCGGATGACAGAGCTGAATTTGAGGCTAGCTTCAGAACCGGAATCTAAATCCAGCGTGAAATCGGTTCCGATATCACCCAAATTCTCGACTCCGGAAATTCCCAAGTCGCAGACAGTGCCGAACCTTATGAGAGGGACATTCAAAGTTCCCAAACAGCAAGTTAGAGGAGACCTCATCAATCAGATTGGTGGGATGACCAATCCGGCTCGGACTAATCCGGAAGGATTTTCACACATGCAAGAGACCACACCGGAAAAGAGAAGTGAACCCACGACATTGGAGGATACACCGCCAGAGAAGGAAAAGGAAGTTCAAGTCATTGAAGATTTCGAGGAAGAGAGTGCACACTCCACTTCTGGAACTGAAGGAGACAGCGATCCGTCTCCCGCAACGCGCCATATCCAAACTCGAGCAACAACGAAAACGACTCCAACTAAAAGTATGAAGGGGACGCCAACCAGTCAAGCGGGAAGCCGCTCGAAGAAGGGACGGAAGCCAAGGCATTAGAATTTGTAGGAAGAGTAGTATCGGATCCGACACGGGTTCCCGAGCATGGGCCATGTTTTCGGAATCTTAAGCGTATAGTTCAGGGAAATCCGGCAATCTCGGACAGCAGTAATTAGCCTTTCCGGATATTTCGGAAGATCAGTGAGTGGTGGCCTAGATTTCCGAGTTTCCTTTTCAGGCTTTTAGGAGTTGACTTTGGATTTTTGTGTTAGTATTTTAAGGGCAGGCCAGTTAGTGGTCTGCCATTCCATTCCATCTCAATTTCATCTTAGTGCTTTCACGTATGTATTTCAATCTTTTTTTCTTAATCTAAGTCAGCTAGGGTGCCTCTAGCTGCACTTTGCTTAAACAGAGTCTTTGGCTAAGTGTATGCGTGTGTGTTGTATCCTTGTACTGGAGAAAGAGAAGGAAGGGAGAGGAGGAATCCGGATCTTGAGCTACGGATCTCTTGGGTATTGAACTAGTCAGGAGGGATGCAAGCTGAGTAAGGGAGTGTGAGCATTACGTGCCTTTAAATTGCCGGAACGGCGATCCGGGTAAGAGAGGTAGAGGTCCTTGCGAGTCCGGAACCAGGGAGGTTCCGTGCGGAGATAAGCAACCGCCAGAGGAAAGGATCTCCCCCTACTTCGGAAGGTCTACCAACCTCCACCTCAGTACGTTGTCTTCTCCTTGAAAATCTACTCCCTTGGGTTTATGAGTTCGGATCCGTCATTGTAGTACGAGAGGTGTGAGAATTTCTTTGTGTGACCTATTTCCAGATCAACCAATCCGGAAACTGTGAGAGAATACTCCTCCCTCCTCCTACAACTGTGTTGTCTTGGGTGTGTTGTTAATTAGGATTTGGGTGTAGAGAGGTTAGTTACACAAGTGGTGAGTCCCCACCCCTTTCTAGACCAAGGGTGGACTCTTTGAGGGTAAAATAGAGGCAACAAAAACCAGTAACAAAAGAGAGACGGAACTAGGTTCCGGAGGTGGTCCGGATCCGGAACGGAATCCGGAAAGTACTAAGCTTCCGGAACGAGGTGAGGAAGTAACAAGAAGGGGATTAAGAGTGTAGTTACGATTCGAATACTTCTAATTTAACTGATATCATACTAGAGTTCCCTGGAACGATAATTCGTGTCATCTTGCAACAATTTGTCATTGTAAGGATACTTATGGCTAACTACGCGTACGACACATTAGAAATTTAATGTTGTTTTCATTAATCTATAATAATGGTTATATTCTCTAGGAAACACAAGCAATTTGTTCAACTTCATGAATTCTTCAATTTATGGACTTGAAAGTAAGAAAGTTAAAATGAGTGAAGGTTGTTTCAAGCTCACTTATACAATGTAAACCCTCCCCAAAAATTTGATTATTATGATGTTGAATTATGAATTCAACAAGTTCAATGCAGAAGTCTCTATTTTCATTTAAATTGATTGAAATCAATGTATATTAAAGTCAATATTCCAATGTGAATTTTAAAGTGGGTGTCATATTGTCATTGCAATTGAATTTGATTTTCATTTTTCCAGATTGAACTTGCCTTTCAAACTGAAATTGAACATGACATACAAATGCAATTTGAAATGGAATGTGCATTCAAATTGAAATGGAATGTAGGAGAGAAATAGTAACAAATTTAAATTTGAATTTGAATGCAACTCAAGTAATTCAAATTACATTTGAATTTTTGATTTTAATAACCTTTTAATGTAGAACTTCAATTGATTTCCCAAATACATTCATTTGGAATTGTAATAAAAACAATGCACTAGCACATTGCAGTTAGAATTTCAATTCCATTTTGTTGGAATTTTAATTTGATCATTTGAGCTTTCCAACCTTTCTTAGAAATTTATTGTAGTAAACTGAAAGCCATATCGAATTCTAATTTTCTCCAATTTTATTAATGTAAAGTATAAATCAGTAATTAAATTTTCAATATAGATTTTTAGATTGAGGTATGATCTCCAATGAAACTATCTTTTACTTCAATTTGCAATATAATAGAATATGTAGTTGCTAATTATGTCAAATGCAAGTTCAATGTTTAATCCAAATTGAAAATGAATCTAAATCTTAATTGACTTCAATTTCACATTCACTTGGAATTCAATTCTTCTGAAATTTCAATCAATTTAGTTCACCTTCAAATTGATGCTTATGAAAATCAATGAAATTTGGATTAAATATTTTGCTTTATAATTTGGTTGGAGGTTTCAAATTACAAAAAATACAAATGTAGGGATGCCACATAGAGCTTATCCCTTCATTACATGAAACCTTGTTTTCATTTAAAACCGTTTTCATTTATAGTTTGACCATATAAACATGTGCACTGTAATTCTCTAAAGATTGCAACATGGTGACATGACCATGCAACACTGTAGCCCTCAAATCAAAAAATATTTAAGTAATTCACTCTTGCAAATCATTTCACCGTTTCATGTCAACACTTCTCTTGGATTTACTTCAACTGTAAGTTGCTAAATCAAAATATTTTAGATTTTTACTGCAAACTAAGTACAAACGAGTACTTATAACCTTTTGAGGCTTTGGATTTTCTAGTGGTAGGTTTCATTCAAGATTTGTTGGCAAGGGCTTCAACTTTGTTATTGTTCATTCCCAAATTTTGCATAATTTGTACAATTTGTAAAACCAAAATTCCCCCCTTTCCAAAATCTTTGAACGGAATTCAACTTCCACCTCTTCCAACCTTATAGGAACATCTACTTAAGCAAGAGGACCAACTCCTTCATCCAATCATCCCCCCCCCCCCTTTTTCACAAAAATGAATTGATCACTTTTTTTTGGGAATCGGTCGTTGAAAGTTGAAACCAAGCCCCATACCACTATATGACCGCAAGTGATTGAACCTCGGACCTCAAGACAAGAACCACAGTTTTCTAAGTATCTTTTTGAGAAATTATCATAGTAAAGAGATTCAGAAGTCCCACTTTCCCAAATGGCAGATAAGCTCTTAGGCATTCGTGTCACCTTCATGCGGTTAGCCCCGTCCGCTGCAATCGGCCCATCCGTGCGGTCGGACACTCCGGTGCAGACCTGTAGTCAGCCCCGTCCGCTGCAGTCGGCCCATCTGCACGGTCAGACAATCTGGTGCGGACCTGTGGTCGGCCCATCCGCGGCCGATTTTCTTCCATAATATGCTGTAAAGTAGCATTGCCTTCAACTGTTTCAAGAAGTTGTCCCTTTGAAACAAACGTATCGGGAATATCTTTTTGGCCATCGGGAAGCAGAAGTAGTGTTTCTACTGTCCCAGGGTATGTACTCCAATCCACCTTGCGAGCCAACTTTAGTTTTGTATACACTATACTTGCTATGGTGTAGTTGATTCTACCCTTGCTCATCAATTTGTCCCCAAAGAGGGCCCGCCACACCTCTACGGAATGATGGACAAAATGAGGGTTGAGGCAACTTGCGGGTTTAAAAGAAAACTCCCGAGTGTGACCAACATGTAATTCTTCAAGCTACAACTTCCCAATGTGATACATCTTTACATATTTCTTGCACAACTTAGAAGTCCAGTACTCATCGACCACCTTCTCCCACTCACGCTCTGCTAAAATGTTCTCATCTTTTAAAATGTCAAAACGGAGCTCATGATGAGCTCCTTTTTGTTTCGATCTCTTCCTGCTTTAATCTTTATTGCCACTTTTTTCTTTCATAGCTACTTGATGCCTTGAATATTGTCTTTGACCATGTATAAATGACTGATTCAAAATCCCTTCGGTGTAATCAAAGATGTGTGACCCCAACTCTCTACCACATAGGAGCAACTAGCACGGTGAGGCAACAATAGCACATTCGATGTGGTGTTGTTTCCCAAAGAGGAGAGTTGAAGTGAGGAAAAATGCCTTGGCCGTCCGCTCCCAGACCTAAAACTTTCCTTCCCGAATCTAATTTGAACGATGCAAATTTACCCCGAACCGGCGGACCACATTTGGTCGGACGGTCCGTCCGCTGCCGAACCTGTGGACTGGCGGTCTACCCGACCGCTCCGACGTCGGTCCGCCCAATTGCTCCGTCGGCCAGCCGCCCAACCGCTCCGACGTTGGTTCGCTCGACCGTTGCTACGCCCATCTAACCAACCGCTAGATGCCGACCGACTATAATCCGGACGCGTCATTACACCTGGACATCCGGATTTTGGACGCGATTTCGAGGTGGACGTGCGTCCAAGACAACCTTGATTCTAACAAGTACCTTGTTAGAGACTATTACATAAGGTAGCCATGTGAAAAGACAACATCAACCAAACCTTGATGGCTTGACTTGACATAATCCATTAAAGATAGTTGACAATGACCTATGAAACTACAATATGTTAATTGTGATTTGTTTGTAGAATCATGTCATTTATATTCTTTTTTAAAATGAGCAACACGAGAGTCTACACACTACAAGAAAACATGTCCGAAATGACAGAAATTGGTCCTAAATGACAGAAATCAGCCCCTCCTAATTGACTGAAAATTGACAGTTTTTTGTCAATTTGGACAATTTTCTGTCAATTCGGACAGTTTTTTGTCCTAATTGACAGAAACTTGTCAAATTTCTGTCATTTAGGAGGGGCTGATTTTTGTCATTTAGGACACGTTTCTCTTGTAGTGACATTACAAAGTTTAAACCCTACGGTTTATTAATAGTTATCATATGGTTATCATTGTTTAATGGGTTCGCACATTAATTACAATTTATTGCATCATTACGATGCATTACTTCGCATCATTACGATGCAATTGTAAGTAATGTATTGTAACAATGCAATAACAATGCGAAGTAATGCATTGTAATGATGCGATAAATTGTAATTAACGTGCAAATTCATGAAACAATGATAACCACATGATAATTGTTGACAAACCATAGGGTTTAAACTTTGTGATGTAAGGTCTATTTTGGTTATTTCTATTTGCAATGCTCCAAATAGTTATAGTTTATTCATATAAATTTCAAAAAATGTATTATAAAGAGAATCTAGAATTTTTCTTTGACCACCAACAAGATTCAATAAAAGCTTTCAAAATTCAATACAATAATATGATACATGCTTGAAGTCTCATTCAAATGATTTTAGGTTTTGATATCTTAATTAGTGAATAGTCTATGAACCTCAAACTTTTTGACTAAGAATTGTTCCCACCACCAACGAAACGGCATGCAATAATAAAAGTAGATATGTAGCCACCACTTTCATGAAATTGTTAGATTTTAGCCACTTGCCATTTCAAATCCAATACTAATACTAGGGTTGCTAAGAGTGGATATGTTCTTGGACAAGGCAGATATTGCTTTAGGGTTGGCCATGGAGGGGCTTGGAGTGCTTGGATAGGGTAGGGGCAAAATCACTTTAGAATTGGTCGTGGCAACCAAGCCTTGCTATGTTGTCCGTATTGGCCTAATGTAATGAAATTTTGAGTTTAGTTTCAAAACCAACATGTCTTTGAAAGAAGATTGAAGCCTTTACAAATTTGAAGTTGAAGGAAAGTGGTCAGTGAGAAATTGATACTAGAGAAAATGAACAAGGTAAGAGTCAGTCTCCATTGGGAGATTGGAGCTCCAATTTTGAACAAGTAGGAAGGCTCCATTGAATTTTGGGCTTTCCCCTCCAATCAGACCTCCAGCCTCCAATCCTTGTATTGAAGAATTGTAGGCTTGGAGGGCCTAGACCTTGGCTTGGAGGGGGGCTAATTTTGAAAAGAGGACAAGAGGAATTGTAGCAAAACTATATCATATCCATGTTGTCACCAATTACATTGTCGCCACTTCATTGAGCTCCAGTTGCTTTGGTTGCTCTAGTTTCAGGAAGTAAGGTAGGGTCACCCAAATGTGCCATTGACCTTACACCGCCATCTATACTATATGTACATCTCCAAAATCAGTTATGTACCTATGTGGAAGAAACGCTTTTAGAACCAAACTTTGTTCCTTAATAACTTTTGCATACAATGTCCAAATGCCATGTTCTTTGGTGGTTGGAACCTCCTTTCACTTGCCAACAAGAACATATGAAAATTTGACCAGTCTAATAATAGAAAATAGACTCAGTAGCAAAAAGTGACTTTTTTGGGTGTACCTACATTAGTGCCAATGGAGACCACTCGCTTGTTCAGACCCCACCAGTTGGAGACTGGCTCTAAGGAGAGGATGCAACCAGTGTCCTTGGATAAAAAAAAAACAGCTCTTTCTGCAAAGAGGAGGCAATTCACCTGAAAACTTCTCCGAACGCTGGACAGGACACCCGGCAATCTATGCGGCTGAAACGTACATGCACTTGCGTCATCGTGCTCACGTCCTTGTAAGTGAAACCTCTACGGATTAGCCTGCTGATCAGAATCCTAATCGAGGAGTTTGCTCTAGTTTCGTCACAGAAATCTGTGTAAACTAACTAGTTTCTGGATTGGAATATGATAAATTCTTGCTTGAATCTTCGCACGACTTCCCAGGAGGTCTCGGCAATTCGATCGTCTGCTTTCTTGCAGTAGTTGAACATAAAACAGTATCTCTGGTACAATGCTAATCATGTTGTCAATATAATTGGAGCTCTGAATTGTAATTCTTGACAACATGATTAGCATTGTACCAGACTCTAAGCTTGGAGTAAAATTGTTTATTGGCCAGGTTGTTGATTGACCTTGGATTTGCGTGGAGGCTCTGCGATTGCGCCTTATATTCGGAAGGAAGACGCTTCTTCCTGTTAATTTATTGTTTGGCTTCTTCTTGTGCCCCAAAGGTTTTCCGAGGGTTGGCGATTGCCAGCAGCAGCTGTCGAAGGGGGAGTTTAAATGGCACGGGGGAGTTGCTCTGTTTCGGCAAGAGAATTTGATTTCGGTGCTATTAGCTTTAATCGGGTGTGCTGCATGAATTCCGTCGATCTTTTGCCGTGGTAAGGAGTTTTGCATTTGGAAGCTTTAAACTTACAACGACCTTGGTCAAAGGCGACTGAAGGTGTGGCTATGTCGACAACTAGAATGTGACACGTCAAAAAGGCCAAAATTCATGTATGGCATACATGAATTTCTTTGATTTTCATCTTATGAAAATAGTTCCTAATTTGTGTCCTCACATGAAAATCGTCGTTTTTCATGTGTGAAATTTGGGTGCACGTAAGCCTTGATCCATTCAAGAATTTTGGCCATTTTCAAGACATGAATACCTAAAAAAATGGTCACTTTTCATATGTAACTTGGGTGCACGTAAGCCTTGATCCATCCAAGAATTTATGGCATTTTGTAGGCATGAATGGTGACCACTATTCATAGGTCAATTTGTACCACATTCTAGATATGAAAATTGGAATATTTATGATCATGATAATAAATAACTTTATATACATCAAATTGTACAATTTTTGTGGGTAAAATTTGAGGACTTCCATTACATGAAAACAATACACATAATTATAAGCTAACCTATGTACATATCTATCTACAAAAATTTACCTATCCATCTATCTACCAAATCTTTGAACATCTATCAAGCTTCTTCATTTCCCACTCCCTTCAATTGCTTCTTCAAATGTGCTGGATAAAGGGTGACCACTATCCCTGCATGTCTTTGGGAAACTCCAGCATATTTGTATGATTCCACATCTCCAACAACAGTAGAGCATTGTAACCGCGCCCAAGTCTCCCTCTGTCTTCCTCATCCATTCCAGTCCTCACACATCACGCACATGAATCATGCAACAATTAGTTCTCAGAATCGATGAATAGCCTAAGTTAATTCCTCACACAAATTAAATGAGCTAAATTAGCTTGCTTAAACTTGTAGTGGCCAGAAGAACAAGCTTCAAGAAAATTCACCATGAGTAGTACCATCTGATCGATACACCACTGCTTGTTTTGCAGCAGGGAGAGAAGCAAACGAATCTCTAGATCAGTTTTCAATTATTCCGGGTTTTCTAAAAAAACAACGAGTCAAGGAACCACAACGGCCAACGTATGAAGAAAGAAAACATTAAATTAAAATTAAAATTAAATCTTCTTCTCCAAAAGCCAGCAAATCCCTCCTCACTATTACAGTTGGACCCTCAATAAATAAGCGGAGAAACTCTAACAATGTGTTACTAATCAAGAATAATTCACCAAAATTCTTACTCAATCATAACTTACAGCATTTCACTCCAAAAATCACTTCTCCGGCCATTTGCGTCTAGAACACAACACGAAACGAAATAAATGCCTACATAGCCATTTTCAAGTTTCACCATTCCAAATAAAAAAATCCTTGGAAATGACACCATCGATACAGAGAAAAAAAAAGAGAGTCTCAGCACTTACACGTTCGAATCATAAACTCCAACACACAAACACTCACAAATCACGCACCATAATTTTCACAATGCACTTCGCATGCTAACAATGTGCACCTCGCCAGTGGATCGGAAACTACCCTAACCCGAGCAAAACCTACAATTCATTCAATGTCCATGTATATAAGAGTTAACAGCTTGCTCCACTCGTACTAAACCAAACCAAAAGAAATCTGCAATTCCAACGCCGCACACGCATGCCATTCACGTAAACCCGACGAAATTGAAGGCAGTGCACCTCGTAAGGCACCAAAGTACCCCACTAATCCACCTCTCATCAAATGTCTCCTTGCAAGAATTCATCTCTATACACACAACTAGTCTAATCACCTCCCAATCGTTGCTACAAACGGAAGATTCGTTCGCGAATCATATTCTTAACCTAAATCTCTCTCTCTCTCTTGCGCGCACGCCATGGCATTCAACTCCAAACCAGATGAACCCTAATGCAGCAAAACTCAAACAACTGCTACCTACTCTTGAAATTCCACACCGACAAGGGGTTCCCCAAACCGCAAACTCTGCTCGAAACTTGCAAAAATTCTTTCTGAAGAATTTACGTTTGGAGGTGTGAATTCGGGATGTACCTGGATAGAGAACATAGAGCGGACGTGGTCAGCTTCATCGCTAAGCAGCTGGTTGATCCTCTGGTCCATGGCCCAAAGTCGACGCCTTTGGTTGCGCGCCGGAAGAGACAAAGAGTTCTCGTTGCTTCGCCCACCTTTGACCTTGCGGTCGGACATCGTTGAGGTCATCGCCATGATGGTGAAGGTGATGGCTCCCCTGCGTTGTCGAACAAAAACACAAAAATTCTTCTACTGGCAGCAGCAATTCTTGCTCGCTGCTAACTTACCATTCTTCTCAAGCTCCACGCTCGGAGTTTTGTCAACTGTCTCTCTCGCACCTTTGGCGGGGTCCGCTCGTCGATGGCCATTTGCTTTAGCCATGGAAATCCGAATTGAACTGGACACGTGTCCCGGACCCTCACTGAGTTCCGACATGGCAGAGGAATTGCGTGCAAAATTGCAAATTATTTCATTTATTTTGGGTAGTGCAAAAAGAGATCTTTAGTTTTTTTCATTTATTTTGAGTAGTGCAAAAAGATATCTTTAGTGAAGTGATGAAGTTATTTATATCCATTTCCATGGATGAAACCTAAAACATTTAGATGAAAAAAAATTCATCCAATATAGAGCAATCCTGTCCTAAGATTTGAAAGCAATTTAGCAATTTCATCATTGAAATGAAAGAATATCTTGCCAAATATTCCCTATAATAAAATTTATATCACTTGTTAGCAAAAATTTGTTAAAAAAATCTCTAAAAGTATCCCTTGCTATTCACAATCAAATTGCCTCATAAATTTAGATTTCAAACTAAGATGGAGGTAGGAACATAGAACCTTTTAATCCCTAGTAATGATCCAAGTGACCATTTTTGGGTCACTAGCAAATCTTTTTGAGCTATCTGTTCTTACATTTTGAATTTTTTTTTCATGAAAATTATTTGTAGAAATAGAGGGCATGTGAAATCAAATAGCAGTAGTGTCATCAAATTTTGAATTTAACCTGGCCTAAATGACCAAGGCCTTATTTCTGCCAAAAAACACTCAAAACTGCCATTTCTGTAGAAAAGAGTAAAAAAATTTGAAAATGATTTTTTCTACACATCCAATAGTAGGATCTTATACCTTACTAGTATGAAAATGTGTGGAAAAAATTTCAGAAATTTTGACCACATAGATTAAAAGATATTTGCGTTTACAGTGAAAAAAAACAATTTTTTCAGCACCTTGTGGGACTGGATTATTTGACTTTGAACTTTTTTAACTTAAATTTTTTGCACTACAGAGTTTTGAGCTTTAAATCTTTATTGTGGGAAATTGAGTTGAGAGTCTAGGGAAAAAGAAAATTTAAAAAAAAAAAAAAAATTCATGCTTAAAAAAATTGTTAAATAGAAGTAGGTATGAGAATGAAGGAAAATCTAAATTATTAATATCTTTAAAATGGAATTAAAATACACTAATCCCAATAGTGAGATTATTCTAGCAAGCAAACAAAATCATGTAAAATTTGTTTTTCAGAAAAATTGTAAAAATTGCATTCAGAAATGAATTCTATAAGTTATTTTTCTAGGAAGATACTCTAACTGCCCGATAAACAAGATTGTCCAAAACTTTCTCATAATAAGTCCAAATGGAATGAATCAAAGCTTCCCATGCAGACAAAAATATAATCTACAAGAAAAAAATCCAAAAAAGAAAAATTCAAAATTTTGTAAAAATTTTTTTGTTGCCTGAATTGCCCCCCGTCCCCTATTTTGAGCTTATTTGGTCATAACTTTTGTTTCCAGGCACAAAATGTGAAAAAAATTATATTCCTACAAAGCTCATCAATTTTTCTATCTTCAAAAAAAGTTTCAAAAAATCATGACAAAATTTCAGCCCATAGGTACCTGCCCAAAATCCAATTTGTCCCCCAAAGGGGCAATGGTCCATTAGGGGTTAATTCCACCTTGTGGAATTTTTTCAAAGTCAAGTGATATAGTGTAGTTCATAGCTCATGTTTTTCAGTTGGTTCAATTTGGGCCTATGGATTTAAACATTAGCCAAACAATGCAGTTGCTACTTGCCTAAAATGAAGGGCATCTCTAAAGAGCTCAAAGAAAAGATAAGTGTGTCATTCCTATTTCTCATTTCAATGACCAAGTGGAAAAATAGTTCTTGAATGATTGGAATTGGAAGACTTTGACTAGACATTGGCTATGGAACAAATGCACTTTTTTTCTTTCCACATACATATAAATCTAAAGAATCAATTTCAAATTTTTACTTATTAAAAAAGTGATTTTAAAAAAAGTTTTTTTTGCTACCCAAACTGCCCGTTGAACATTGAAAACTACATATCATGCAATAACTTTTTAACCATGTAGTCAAAAGTTATGAAAATTATCAGTCCTTAAAGCTACTCCCCTAGGAAAATGTTATGTGAAAATTTCAAAGAAAATAAATAAAAATTCCATTCATTAGGAGCTGCTCAAAACCACTATGTTGCCAAAGAAAACTTTGGTCCTTTTAGGGGTTAACAATTACATTCACCTACAACAACTTCACAAGCTATGAAAGTCTACAAATATTTCTACTAATATTTTCAATAAAACACATGAAGGATAATGAATCAAACCTACAACTATACATAATTTGGAAGTAATCCACTTTTCAATTGTAAAAATAAATATTTACATAGTATAAAATGATGAGATATCAATGAAGGGAATCCTCAATATTGTAGTCAATATATAACTTCTTGCAAGATATATAGTTCAACCAATGAAGTCCCCTATCAACTAAAGTGACAAAATGGACATTGAATGGAGTTTTGTACGGTCTTAATATTCATCATAATTTTTAGGTACTTCACCCCTAAATGCCCAAGGCATCAAAATATGGTGTTGAAGAAACTTTGAAGTTAAATAAAATCTTATCAAATTTTTATTTTTAGTAGTTTACTAGCAGTTGGTGCTTGCTATGCTATGCATTCACCATTAGAATTTCATTAGAATTTTTATGTATTAAATAGAATACAGAGCAAGAATTTCAAAAAATCTTTAGATAAAAATTACTAAAATCTTCATATAATTTTTTTAATAAATAAGCATATACTGAAATAAACAATAGAAATTTAATGAATGATAAATGAAATACATGCAATGATGAATGCGGTAAAAAATACACATACATTAAAATGCATTAGAAATTTGACTCAATTGTTACAAACAATGGCAATTCAAATAGAAGAATTTAAAGAAAAAACTTGTAAATCTTAAAAGCTTTGTGAACAATTTAATTGTTGTGAAATCCAAAATTGGTTCAATCCAATAAATTTCTCAAATCATTTGGTAGTAGCAATAGAAAATTGAAATTAGAAGTTCAAAGCTCACAAAAGTACAAAATCATAGAAATGCAAAAGAAGTATAAAGCCAAGAAAAGCAATGGAATGGCTAGCTTTATAATATCACCATATTGATCCTCTTTAATATCACCTCAATTGCAATGACTATATTATTTCAATAATATCACCCTTTGTAAAAAGTGATATTACAGAGGTGATTGTGAACTACTACTCTGTTTCAGTAATATCACATTGTGTGAAAATATGATTTCTATGTATGCATGATTAGAAACACTTTTATAAAATAATTAAAATAATTATTTTAAAGACTTATTGAAATCATTATCATGCATTCTATTCAAATATATCAAATTTTTACTAATATGTGATACAATGAATGCGTAGCATAGCAAGTATGAGCCCCTAGTATTAATGGCAGCATTTGTGATATTATAGAGGGACTTATGATTTTAGTAGTATGATATATTTTTGGGAAATATTTTTAGAAGTCTAGTTTTAGCATCAACAACCGGATTTTGTAAATGAACAATTACAATTTTCTTGTTTGAGATTTTGTGCAAGGGTACCCATTGCAATCTTGACTTTTTGTAGTGTTCAAGGCTCTTGGAATTGAGACTCAAATACAATAGATCTTGGAGAAGAAATCACACTAAAAATTCAATTACAAAAAATTGTAAAGTAGATTTTGAGAAGCCATAAATTGATTGGGGTTATGCATGTTAGGCCCTTTATTCTCATATTTTTTTTAATGACCAACCTTTTAGATTTGATATGTAAAAAGTGAGATTAAAGATTTTCATAGTCTTAACACCTTCATGATTGAACATGATAATCTTTCAATCTTTAAATGACTTTGTTGCATATTCATTTTCTATGTGATTTTAACATATTTAGTTTGATTTTGTATGGTTATAATTCTAAAAAAATTGATTAAGCATATCAATATTTTTTTCTAAGCGGTCATTAAGAAAAAAATATTAAATAAAAAAGGAATATCCAAATAAGATAGAAAACAACTTCTAATTATTTTTCAAGTTTGTAAACAACTTGGTCATTGAATGCTTCATGTTTTATCTATGGTTTTGAATAACCTCATGTATAGATGAGGAAAAATAATTAAATAAATTACAGATTTTATATCTAAATTCTTATGAAGATAAATTTTACTTTGCTTTAAAATGTTAAGATTAATATAAGAGTAAAACTATAAATATTTAGAAAAATGTATAGCTTCATGCCTTAACCTCCAACTTACCTTTTCACATTCTAATACTAAAGTTCAATGTCCTTTTTTTCATATGAATACCTTTAACTACATCTTTATGTATATGAGCTAGGTAAAACAATATAGTACAAAATTTTCTATTCCCTCCATCCTGAAATGATTATCTATAATTTTGTTGATACTTATTTCAACCAATTTCATTTATCATAGTATGAATGTTATAATGAAGAGAGATTCCAAATTTTATATTACTAGAATCAATGAAATTTGGAAGTTGTAGGATCTAATTTTCAATTCATGAACATTTATTTTTTGAATTCAATTTATATTTTATTCGTAGTAAGCCTTATAGAAAAAATAGCAACAAAGAATTGGTTGTTTGATTGCTTAGTCTTTCAATATCCTTCATTTGAATGAAGTAAAAATTGATGAAAAAATTTATAATATCATAAATTTCTTCAAACCTAATTATTTTCAATAGAAAAATGACTTCAAAGTTTATTTTAGAGTAGAAAATTTATAACTACCCACAACCTATCTACAAACTGAAACTCCTGTAACTTTCATCTCGATAATCAAAATGGAATGATTCAAAGTTTTTCATATATATATAAATCTAGAACTAGGGGGGTGCACTTAGTTCTACTACAACAAACCACGTGTGAACAAGTGGTTTCTAATAAACTATAATTTTAACTTCAAATTTTGAGCATTGTTTATTAATGACTATAGGAATCTACTCCCAAAATTTCAAACTCAAATAAAATATGGAATGATTTCTAGAAGAGGTTAAAAATACACTAAAATGGCATGTTTTTTTAAATCAAATATTTTTAGAGAACACATTTAGATGACCATTGCATCAATATTCAACTCAAAATGAGCTTTCAATAGAGAGTTATTTTTAGTAATTTTTTGTTCATTTTTTAGATAATTTTTTCTTATATAATATAGGGATGTGAAAGTTATTTTTTAATTCTACAGTGTATCTTTTTACTTCAAAAATTTGTAAGTAATTATTATTAACAAATAAAATATCAATAATTCAAAACATAAATTTTCAAAGTAAAAAACTCTATTCATATTTTTTTCATTTAATTTTATTTAAAATTCAAAAAGTATACAGGGGTCCAAAGTTTTGTTCACACGCTAACATAAAAAAAGGGGGGAGTGCACCCCCTGAAATCTAGAAAACCAATTTCAAATTTTTTATTTCTTAAAAAAGTGATTTTTAAAGAATTTTTTTACTACCCAAGTTGCCTATACTTCATAGAAAGTTATATATCATTCAATAACTTTTGAACCATGTAGTCAAAAGTTATAAAAATTGTTGGATCTGAAAGATACTCCTTGGGCACATGATATGTGAGAATTTCAAATAAAAATAAACAAAAAAGCTCCATTTGTAGTGAGCTTCCTAAAATCGCTATATTGTCAGAAAATGTGGTTTAGAGTTTTAGGACTTAACTCAATTTTCAATATTTTTGGAGGAAAATAAAAATAGTAGGTGTAGTTTGTTTATTACAGGATTGCAACTATTAGGATTGGCATTTTTCAATTCCATAACTAAATTCTTGACAATTTAGTATTTTGAATCATTCTCTACTCCTTTCTACTTACTTTTTTATTCCTATATATGTTGTACAATTCTAAATAATTTGAAATTTTTTTAGCATATTGCCAACTTGCCTTGAAGAATAAATCTAAAGAAGAACTACCAAATTAGATGCTTCTTCATACAAATGTGACCTTGTGAAGTGCAACTACCCTATTTTTTGTTGGGCCCAAAAAAAATTTCTATCAATTCATTCGCTAAAATCTTGCATCCACTTCATGGTAATTTCTGAAATTTTTTCTACATCTTTTCAAACCAATGTATTATAAGATCCTACAATTATATGTGTTCAAAATTTTATTTTTTAGAATTATGGTACTTGTACTAAGAATGATACTTTGGAGTGTTTTTGATGAAAACATAGTCAAAGAACTTTAGGGGTTAACAAGTTTTGTTTGAAAGTGATTTGTAAATTTTTTTTTTTTTTAATTTCCTCTTATTAAGACATCTTTATATTTTTTGGCATTACACAGAATTCCTTCAAGGATGAAGCCTTACACCCTAAACCTATTTGTCAAGGCTTCTTCATTTTAAAATGTTGAGGATAACATCTTCTATATTGATCAGTAGCTCAATTTTTTTAAATGATATGTTTGCAAGCCTTTAGAAAATACTTTTGTCAAGATGAATTTTGTATTCCAAAATACAAATTTAATGTGTCTTTTTGTATGAAAAAGTTTTAAAGGATGTAAGTACTACAATAAAGAGTTTTTGAGTTGAATAGAAGAAGGTAGACATTCATCATTGATAGGTCATTTGTACAAGCTGTATAATGTTTTCAATATAAAAAAGATTCTAAAATTAAAGTGTAGACTACCATACAAGGATCTAAAGTGTTGTTTACAAGTTTGATTTCACAAATGTTACATGTTTGCCAAAACAATATTTCCATAATCATGGATTGAAAATGTTTTAAAAATTTATCGAGGCTTTAATTTTATGTTGTATAGATTAGCACATTTTAGTAGAATGAGTGAATATTATAATTTGATTAATTCGTATTACTACTGACAATGATTTGAAGTTGCAAAATCAATGTCACAAAAAAATTGTTTTATTTTGGAAATTGATACATCACATTAAAATTTTAGTGTACCCTAATCACAAAGAGTGTGGCTTGTATGAATTAGAGATGAGAACACAAGCTTTATGCAAATGGGGTGGTAGGAGATAAAACAATCTATGTGGGATACATATGTAAATTAGGATTGGTAGGAGCTCAACCACTCTTAATTTAATTACTTAAAAATTGTATTCAAAGTAGAATTTTAGACCTCATTTAGGTATAGTAGGATAACTTATTTCGAAAAACTTTGAATTAAGTTTGTGTGTAAAATCAAGGTAAATTTCATTTTCAAAAATTTGTTTAAGATATTTAGCTTCCATTCAAAAGTTATGGACAAATTTCAAAGAGGCAATGGAAGGGATTTTTTCTTTGACATTTTCAAACATTTGCTCTAAAGTTTATGCATAATTTTTTTTGGGAGGATGAAAATCACAAACATGTTGATGGAAATGAAAGTTAGGTTCATTCCCCAAATTTCATTAATTTAATATTTTTGAAAAAAGTCATTTTACTATGCCAAAATGAGGATTGAAATTTTGCTTTGAGCACATTTCTTATGTTATGACGATGAGTAGCAGAGCTCTCATCTTCAATTTATCCCATACCCATTGAGGATTCATGACGGATTATGGATTTCATTATAAAACCAACCTCTCCATTCTTCATTCTTAACAAATGTCCATGAAGAAAGTGCTTCACGTTGCCATCAAAATTTTACTTGGTGATTGGGCATTATTTTGGACTTTGTAGCTACCTCTAGACATTTTCTGTTTTTTTCAACTGGGTTATTTAATGTCTTGTTCATTTTTTGTCTAGCTTCTTCAAAGTAATTATTTTCAGCTGACCCTGACCTATAGCTACCGTATTTTATATGAGAGAAAAAAAGCTTAAATCCATTAATTTGGTGGTAAATTCTAAACCCACACTGAATTATAGACACATTCAAAGCAGACAATACAGTTGTAGAAAGCCAGAAAGCCAGTAGATGTCCCTGTAATGAATTTTTTTCTGCTGAATTCCTGCTATGACTGGGCTGCAAGGCAAATCCCACTTATGAATTTCGTTCATCCATGACATTAGCTAAAATATTAGTATGAATGATTGCTCTGTTGCTGGATTTTTTCCAAACTGCCTTTGAACTTCGTTCCAAATTTCAATTCTTATATATCCAAATTGTCATTCCAAAAATTCCATCCCCCAAAGAAACAAATAACTTGGGCAGTATTCTTGTAATGCATTTGTGGCTTTCATACATGAAATTTTCTAGTGCTTCAAATATGGCCTCTCAAAACTCAAAGATCTCCTTGTTTGACCATTATAATCTTCTTAACGGTACGGTAAAAGGACGTGTCCTTTTCCCTATAGCTCCGGCCCTATCTCTACTATCAATCGGTACAGTCAATTTATGTGGATCTCATTTTACATAATAGTTTGATTGGAATGAATCGAGAAGGGTCTGAATTTTGGCTTGCTATGCAAATTCCACACATCAATGTCAAGCATCCATGAATATCAGCTAAAATACTGCCATGAATGATTGCTCTGTTGTTGCATTTTAGTTGTGGTCGTCGTCACTTGCACCAGCGGGAGAGGGCAGCGAATCGTGGAGAGCGCGACCGACGCGTCAAACGGATTTTCTCATAGTTTCAAAATAATTTCTCGTTTCGGACTGCGATTGAGGGAGTTGTCGGCGACGGATTGCGATAGGAATTTGCGACAGAGGATTCTGGAAACTGAGCTTGTTTGGATTGGGAAGGACTACCAGCGGGAGGCATGGCGGAGCTCGAAGGGAAGGTGGCGCTCATAACAGGGGCGTCGTCAGGGTTAGGTCGGGAGTTTGCGTTAGCGCTGTCCAAGAACGGCGCCAACGTGATCCTGGCTGCGCGGCGAAAGCAGATGCTGGAAGCGCTCTGTAACGAGATCAACGCTGTTGTCAATGAAGGGGACGACGCCAAGACATGGTCCGGGAGGGCGGTGGCAATAGAACTGGACGTGAGCGCTAGCGAGGCTGTGATCGACGACGCCGTGGAGAAAGCGTGGGCCGCGTTCGGGTACATCAACGTTCTCGTGAACAATGCAGGAATGCGAGGTAACTCCTATTATTCTCGCTACCACTACCGCGCTCTTTCATGTTGAACTCGTAATCACTCGGATCCAGAATTTGTTAACACACAGGGAACACCGAAATTCCAGTCCGACGGCATCGTCGTGAATAAAAGGCAAGAGAATATTGAAAGCTGATCATCTTATTGCCAACCCTGTGCAAAACCTAATTTGGAAGTGAACAGTCTTGACTCGCAATCTCATCACAGTTGCAAGAGTTCCTGCTGATGGAACAATCCCGTGCAGGTCCCGTACGAACCCCGTTAGACCAAGAGGAGACGGAATGGAACGCCATCATGAACACAAACTTGCGCGGCACGTGGCTCATGTCCAAGGCCGTGGCGAAGCGATTGGCAACTGCGAAGCTTGGAGGCTCCATCATCAACATTTCCTCCATCGGCGGCCTGGAGAGAGGCTTGTTACCTGGTGGAATGGCGTACGACATCTCCAAGGCGGGCATCATCCACTTGTCCAGGGTCCGATTTCTGCCCTCATTCTGCCATTACAGCACCAATTCGTTTACAGAGGTGCCATCTCTGACTCGCGAGAATGTTTCTCTTAACAGGAGCTGGCCTTTGAGCTCGGGAAGTACAACATTCGCGCCAACGCCATAGCTGCAGGATTGTTCAAGTCGGAGACCACGAGCGGGCTGTTCCAGAAGGAGTGGCTGAGCAAAGTGGCCAAGAATCGAGTTCCGGCTGGGAGGTGGGGAAGCGTGGATCCAGACTTGACTTCAGTGGTGTTGTTGCTTGCAAGTGAGGACTCGCAGTATATCACTGGGAATACATTCATTGTGGATGGTGGGGAGAGCATGCCCGGCATGCCCATTTGGTCATCCCTGTAAGATAACTACACTTAATTTCGTTTGGTCATCCCTGTAAGATAACTACACTTAATTTCTTCGACCAAAATTAAGCAATTGTTGAGCATGATTTCTAATTTCAAATTGCTTAATTTTTTTTGTTGGATCTTGTTGGAAGTCAAAAAAGAGGTTCTATCTTCTCTTAAAATGCATTTTTTGGACTTTGTATGATTAAGTTATGAATTTTCAAAATGATGGAAATAGGTGTATCCAAAAGCAACCCTAAACTCTCATGAATAGAGGCGGGATATTTTAGGCAAAAAACTTTAGGGGTCGGTTTTAGAAAGGGTCACAAGTAGGTGCAATAACATTACTCTTTTAGTGTGGAGTTTTTGGATAGTATGGTGAAAAGATTATGAGCTTTGTAAGTACTAATTTGGTTGTGTTTAAAATCATGAATAGATTCTCATATTTGGAAGTTGATTTTTAGGCAAGAATATGTAAGGGATGGTTTTGGAGTGGGGTTGTCATTTGGTGGCTGTAGTGCCTTAACTAGTGGTTATATTAGTTAAATTTTTCATATTTCATTTGGAGCACCAAAATTGTAACATTTAAGTGCACAAAGTTGTAATAACAAGGATTGGCATAGGTTTGAGTTTTTGGATGTGATCTTAAAATGATAGTACAACATATTTGCAATTATTAGAGGTTGAGTATTCAACAAGTGTAGGTGAATTGAATGCAATATGCCAACATCATGCCATGAAAGAACATGTCAGGATTCTTTATAGTGGAGGAATATGAAAACTAGCCTAAATTTGTGTACATATTGACTTTCAAATCTAAACCTTTTTTCATTTTTTATGTACTCCATGTTGATGAATATAACTCAAAGACATTGTTCTATCATTACTAATGATATTGTGGAGCCAATCTTTAAGATTTTGTTTCAATGCTATTCTAATTGATGACATAAATAACCAAGTATGTTTAAATGTCTTTGCTTTTAGAAAGTTGAAATGGGGTTTGAAATGAGCCACACCTTCATTACAATATTCAAAATCAGTGCAATAAGTATATATGAGACACATAAATGTGGAGATTTTCAATATAAACCAATGTTATGAAATGTTGAACATTTGTCTAGTCTTTTTTTTCATTACAACAAATATCAAACCAAAAATGACCACTAGTATAGGGACTCTTATATTGTTTACAAAGTTTGGGAAGAATTTCCAAACATGTTGAAGGAAGTATATAATTTGTAGACTTCTATACAATATTGTAGGAAAGTTTGCACCAATTCTTGCAATAATACATTATTTATGGCACAAAATAGTCTAATAATGTCTTCAAATTTGGCATAATGATTGTTCAACCTCAACCCATGCAACACAAATATGTAATCACCTCATAAGGTGTGAACCATTGGAGGCATTGAATAAAATAAGTAATTGCCACTAATCAAAACAAACTTGTAATAAGTCATAATTAGGGACTCTAATGTTTATCAACTCTCAAAATTATCTAAATTGCAATTTCATTAAATTTGCATATGCAATTTTGACATCAATTCCCATAGGATAGATTACCACCTAAAAAAATTGTTGAACCTCAATAGGATCTCCAAAGGATGGATTGCTGCCCCCTTTATATTATTGACACTTGGCAAGATTCCCAAAGGATGGATTACTACCCTTCAAAAATTATTAGTATGCAAAAAGATTCTCCAAAAATGAATTACTACCCTTCAAAGAGTGAATTATTACACCACCATTATTTGCCCTTAGTAAGAGTCCCAAAGGTTGAATTTCCCACCCTTAGTAGGAACCCCAAAGGATGAATTACCACCCTCCAAAAAATTTCCACCTTCAAGAGGAGGCCTCAAAAGTGAAATATAATGATGAAGTGTTGGTACTTAGCACAATTTTGAATAGGTGGATTGCCACTTCCATGAAATTGTTGGTATTGAAGAAGATTGACAATATTTGATATTGGGCTAAGGTATCAAAGGTCTTTTGTAAAAAGGAGTTACCATCACTTGATGTATGTTGAAGTACATATTTGACAATGGGACTAGGATGACGCACTAGGGCATAGTGTGATGGAACTTGAATTTAAAGCTCAAAGAGAAGTCTTTTTACACTTATTTTGGCTCCTATAAATTAGAATGATGTTAATTTTCTTTACTTTAGTCTTGTACATTGGGCATGGCTTTGTTTTAGTTTCTTTACTCCACCCTTATAAGCATGACTAACAAAAGAGGTGGCTACAAGAGGTGAATATTGAATCAATTGAATGTTGTCTATGGATGCTTCAAATGAATGTATCTCTTTTTTCCATCTTTGACTTGCTCGAGGGCATTGTCATAATTGTTTTTCAAGATTGAACTATTGCAATTCCCTTGCAAATTATTTTCTTCTAAAGTTTAGAATTTAAGACAATCTATAAGCTAAAGAGCCGTAGCATATATAGACAATAGCATCTTTTTTTCAATTGAACACATTTTTACATCTTCTACATTCACATCATAGATTCTATGTATAAAAAAGCATAAGTTGAATATGTGGTGAAATAGATTTTGGAATGAATGAAGAAAGTTTAAATTCAATATATGGTCAATTATCATAATATGAAAATAGAGTGATAATTATGAGCACCTTGATGAACATTTGTCCTAACTTGAATGTTTCTAAATTAAGAGATATTTATCAAATTGGTAGAAAATATAACATTAAGGATTCAACAATGTTAAACAAGTATGATATAATACAATTTGTAGCACCCACATTACTACGATCCTAATTTTTAACATGATGAGGGTTTTAATATTTATGATTGATATGTACTTGAGGTTCTAAATAGATCATAGTAGTCATAAATTGTAGAATTATGCTCAATTTTAATAATATAAATACTTCAATAAAAAGATAAATGTGAAAACATAACATTTTAAATTAAAAGTTTCTTAATAATGCACAAATGGATTAACTTAGAATAAAAATAAAAGTAAGATATTAAGCCTTGAACAATCAATTGAGATTAATATGAGTTCAACTTAAGTAATGTAATAATCTAAAAAGATTCATTGGTTCTATTTTCTACTAAGTCCAAATCATACAAAAATATAGCCTAGTCATTGGACATTTCTTCCAAGAATATACCTCATGCGCCTTTATAGGCATCAAGATTCATAACATCTTAAGATGGCAACAAAAACAAGTAGACTATCATCTATTAGCCTCAAATTCATTACATTGTCTCAATATATAATACTAAAAATTAAGTCATTCAACTCCAAAATACTCACTTTGAATAGTACCAACATCCAAAGTTTATGCCTTAAAAAAATTGATGTTTTTAAACCAACAAATAACAATATGCATAAAAAGAAAACAATTACCATCCTATTGACAATATTACTACCATAAAACTTATAGAAATATCCAATATACCTCCAAAGAAAGACCATACAATGGATTCAATTAAGAACATCAATTTTTACTAATTAAGTGATTTATTTTTACTTTCATATGTTTTTATATTGTACTAACTACTAAGCATAATTTAAGTTTTAAGACTCATGTAGAATCTATTATATACCTAAGATCAATATCTATTTGGACTAATTTTATTTGATAGTAATCATCAAGATTCTAAAGCAATTATTCTTGGAATTGCTTTATCCATGAAAACATTTTTTATTCTTGATTGTTGAAAGGCATTGAAACAACTTTTTAATCCTCCAAAAGAATAGAGAATGATAGATACCTTAGAAACGTCTCATTGCAAAGATAGTGTCATCAACTTCTTATAACTACAAAAGTAAATAAATAGCCAGGACAAGAAAAGGTTCATTGAAAACTTTTCTTAAAACAAAACTTTGAAACACTTTCTAAGCAACTTCACTACTTGAATAAAATCCACGAATTCAATTTCACTTTTTACAACCAAGACAAACTCTCAACAACTTCCATACTACTACGCTCTAGACAAAATAAAAATAAAAATAAAAAAACTATTACTTTTGCAATACCTATTGCAATCACACATAACCATATTTAACATGAAAAGCTTAAGATTAAAATTAGCAAAATATAAATTAGAAATCCTAAGTCTCTAGAGCTTGCCCACTGAATTGCAAAATTCTATTGTGGGTAGCAAAATGCTTTGAATTTGGGTTATGCTTGTTATCTAAAACTTTTTGTTTCGACCTGAGCAATTTAACGTGCGCTTACGTACTGGAGCGTTAGGAGCGTTACCTCCTGTAGAAAGCACTTGCAGATGCTTTACAAGAAAATCAATCGTCACAAGAACAAAAACAAACCTGAATGTAAGACAGAAAATAAGCCAGTAGTCAATATAGACTTTTGAAATAGCATTGACCAATATATAATTTCAAACTTGAATGCTAAAACCAAAAACTATCGTCCGATAGAGGTCAACCACAAATACAGATGCTTAACAACCACATTGTTCAGTCCATTTATTATAAAGTTCCTTCACTCTGTAGATTGATAAGAGAAAGGTTGTGCAAACAGTGTCTAGTGTCTATGGTTAAGGGCATGCGAATTGTATAGAGAACCAGATGAATATATACTCAAGATTTAAGCATTTCTTGACCCAGGGTTGCTATTCTGTGAGCCTGTGAGCGGGAGCGTGTGAGCTTGTGAGCAGGAATGTGTGAGCCTGTGAGCGTGTGAGCATACAACTTTTTGTCTAGGGTTTGATGAGGTACCTATGACCGTGGAAATTAGAAAGAGGACTACACCTAACGATGTATGATGGAAAAAAATAAAATGTGATATATATGTTTTGATTGTAGGGTAACGCAATCCATTTTCAATGAAATTCATTGCAAATTTTATTGATACTATGTTAGGATTTTTAGGATTGAAAAGATATTTGGTCCATAGTTCACGATTGTAGTGAAATAAGGTTATTTATTTTTGGAGTTTGTGATGTGAATTTCATCCCTTCAAATATAATGTTCATGATGTTTGGCTACATATTGAAATATAGGGTTTAGGGTATGAAAATGTAGTTTAGGGTTCAACAAAAGATTTGAATTAGCGTTTAGGGTATGAAGGTACTTTCCACGATTATAAAGTTCTACCTCTAAGCATTCATTCTTGATTTGGATTTTGTAGGTAATCCTAATTGAAATACACAAAACAACGTACAATAAACAATAGAATAAAAATCAACATGTGAAAAGTAACTAGAAACAGAGTCACATAGATGATAAAGACATAGACTGAGAGTGGTCACTACTCTCAGTGGATGAGGTCTCCTGCTTTGATTCTACAACTGTCTCATCTACAAATTGCAGAATTCTAGGGTCTACAAATTTAGACTTTCTCTATCTACAAAAATCCTCTTGACAGGCCAATGTCCTAGCTAGAGCCTCTGCATACGATGGCAACACAAAGGGCTTCTTTGGGCTTGATAAAAAAGAGTATAGAGTGAAAAATGGCCGGGGAGCAAGTGGATTGCAAGTTACGCTGCAAATGAGAAAATGATTATTAGGAATGATAAAAAGATCATGTTCATGAAAAAAGAAATTTGTAGGATAAAGTCAAATTAAAGTGATTGAATAGTATATAGCTATTTGTAGAAAATGTAGAAAAAACAAGTAGGGGTAGACTTACTTACTGAAACGAGACTTCTTCACGATGTGGGGAACTTCAAGTTCTTGAGCTCCATCATTGTCAGAATCTAGTACGACAGGTGCAAGTGACGGTGGAACATCTCTCTCCACACGAATCATTGGGGCCAAAATAGCCTCAAAAATGCCCTTGTCTTCTTCAAGTGCAATGATGTGTCTGCTCAAAATCCTGCAAGCGTAGATGGAAGCCCCTAATCCCCAAACAAAACAAAACAAATTACAACAGCACTCAATAAGAATAGAAGAACAAATAATAATCAATCTAAACAATAAAAGATAGTAAATGCTCAAGCAAATACCTGTCGCTGAAGTGCAATCAATAACAACATCGTTGGCAAATGTTGATGCTTCTATCAACATCTGCATGAAACGGGGATCCTTTTCTCTTGTACCCCTCCAAGGTTTGAAATTGCTATCCATGGTCAACGTCTCTCTCTTCGTGAAATTCTGAATAACATCATCAACTGCCACGTCTATTCCTAGTTCCTTCAGCTTGGGGCATGGCTGGAATTGAAACTTGGAAGGACCAATACCATCCAAGTTCCGGACCAGCAACATGACACGGAAGAACTGTGTCTGCAGAAGTGAAGTGGTGCCAAGTGAATAAGTCCAAATTGAATGAACAAATCTAAACTATTAGTTGCCATAACAAACCCATTGAAGCACAAATGTAATCAATTAAGACAATCCAAAGAAAAGTTACCCAAAAAATCACTACTTGAAATAGAAGATGAAAAATTGAAGAATGAAAGTATGTACGTCAACAAAGGATGAGTACATGAATAAAACAAGGAACAATGAAGGATGTACATACCGTACTTCCAGTAGAGATCGGTGAGGCTAGGTGAAGCCAATTGGTTCCCCACCAATCCTTCATCTTCTGAAATGAATATGTTGCAGCGTACTTCAAAATCGTAGCCTTCGTGAGAGGATTCCGAGAATGAATAATAAGTAATGCACCATCATCGTGCAAATGACCATCAGTAAACTCGAAGACCGCCTCCAGCCAAAAAGGGTCGGCTATGTTCCATTTCGGAACACTATTTGTAGGTACTGATAGACCTGGGACAGACAACCCCTTAGGCATGTCCGCAATCACAAGGTCTACTCGGGGTTTATTGCTTGGAGCACCACGGAAGAAGCGCACCTTCTCTCCTTTGTGCTGCAAAATCATTCAATTGATTAGGAACCAGACCAGAAATGTTTGAAAACCCCAACATAAAAAACAAATGGATGAAAATGAAAATGCCAACCTTGTCAACAAAATTGACAATGTCGTGGTATACTTTGGGAAGAGGATCGGCCAGGACATCCGTAAGAGAGTAATTCAGAAGCAACTCGTGAATAGAAATCTCTGAATCCGGCAAGTACTCCACAACGGATGGACCATGTTGCATCTCATCATTGCTGAGTGAAGCATACTCAGCATCACGCTTAGTGCCATGTGAATTTGTGCATTGGTGCTGGGAAGTCGCGTCATTGCAAGATGAAGGTAAGACATCCTTTTGGGGCCTCTTCCCCTTCTCCTTCTCCGCCGTTGGTACCCGCTCAGACTCAACAACCTTCTTTGTCTTCTTCGTGGCTCTCACCTTTGCTTTGTCCACCGCCTCGAAGTTCTTGAGTGCAATCTTCTTGTCTGCGTCGTCTCTCTTTTTGATTGCCTTTGCCTTTGCATCCTCATCAAGGCCAGCGAACTCATCAAACTCCTCGACCACGTTTTGGGTATTGATTGACCGCTTTAGATGCTCCTCAGGCAACGGCGTGAATTCCGGTGGGCAGTCCAAGTACCACGCACCGGATTTCAAATGTAAGCTCGTCCACTATCTCAATTGTGACGCCGAGAACATGCAATGCTCTGAAGTGACATCCAACTATGTTCCTAAAAATGGAGGAAGGTTGCGCTTCGCAATTTCCCCCTTGGGTAACAACTCATACTTGAAATACCTGTAAGGAACAAATACTTCAAAATACAGAAACTGATTCAACGGCCGCAATCAAAAAACATACTCAAGCATATCACAATGGCATTAAGATATTAGATGTTTATCGATAGATCACCCGTTTGACAACTAGGTCAGAGCCTTTGTGTTTCTTGAAGTCATCTGACTTCCTGAAGACATCATGTCCCCTGAACTGGGGCAAGAAAGCATGGTCCCAAATTCGAATTCTCCAATCTTCAACATAATCTGGAAAACTGTCGGGCTCCATGGGAGAGTCCAAAGCCAACTTGAGTTGGTCTTTCTTCACAATGTTATCAAACATTTTAGCTCCCGTGTCTTGTATCTGCAAGGCCACTAAAAGTGAAGTGGTATTCTACAAAATACTTTGCACTCCAAATTACAAAAACGGTCAAATGTCACAACGGAACAGATGACAACCAAAAAATGAGATGAATGAAACATGATAGAAATGAAAGAAAAACACTTACTCCAGCATACCAACATGCCTTCACTAGGAAAGACTTCAGTTCTATCTCTCCAGCTGGCTTTAATGGAAACCTTCTTGCCTCCCTTGTCTGAACTGATGAGTTCCACCATCTGAGCCACTTTACCTTATGCTCCTTGCTAACATTGCAAGTTGCCACGGACTGCAACTTTTCTAGAGTCATCTCTGGAGTGATGTTTGAGCTCTAGTGACGCTCGATCTAACACCACAAATCACATCTAGTTAAGTGAACAAAATGATATCAGAAGAATAAAAAAAGGTAAAGTCTAAAGGGATGTTATCATACCTCTTGAAGCCACTCATTTCCTAGGTTGGGATTGGCAACGGTAGTCAATTTCCCCAATTTTTGAACTAACTTAGCTGTCTTCTCTTTCGTACCTAACCTCATGGCATCCAAGACACCCTCCTTTGATTGTAGGTCCTTAGGTGTCTCTTCCCTATACAACCTAACTGCTAGATCAGCGGCCGCTGCTATCTCATACTGCAAAACCACATGGAAGTGAGAAAACCATTGAAAGCATTGATGTTTCTAAACACCTCTACTATAGAAAAAATATGCACATGATTTGAGAGAATCGTTACCCGATAGATGAATGAAGTGAACACTTCAATCGACATTGAGTACCAACTCTTACGCAGATTTTGTTGGCATTGAGTCATCTCAGTCTCATTTAAATGCTCAGAGAACTTCTTAAGCGGCAGCATGCCATATTTTTGAACACGGTATAGCGTATGGACAAGACTGGTTTTGATGAACGAGCTTTCTGTATGCCTGAAACAGAGGCAAAAACACATCAATTTCTTCCTACACGATCACATAGAAAAGACAAAATGATGAACTACTTGCAAAGGAGCACTCACTTATTAATGTCGTGCATAGTATGCATGACATCACCAATCCTCCCCTTAGTGTCAAGAATGATGGAATCCACCGAAATATGCCAATCCCGGTCACGGTTGTGGTGTTTGCTGATGTAAGAGGTCCATGCCAGAAGTCTGTAGTTGCCGTCACAAACGAAGAACGTAGACCCTTGAAAGTTTTGGAGGCCTGGGGTGGAAGACAACATTGCATTGAATTTGTCGTTCTCTTCATTCCACATCGGCCCCCAAGCCTCTCTTTCCGCATCAGACACCATCTCAGTCTTCCCCTGCTCATTAGTGAGGGACACATAAAAAACATTCGATCCATCTCTATACCCATGAACGAATTCTTGCTCCAATTTGGTAAGATCGCTTTGAAGTGCGGGTCTAACCATGGGCATTTGGACAAGGCGACACAATGGAATCCGAATCCGAGATATAGAGGTAGGTTTTAGGCGTAATTCGGCAATGGAGGCTACAAAGTTCACCTTCTGAGACCTCCTATAGGTGTCCTCAGTTTGGAATTTTTCTTCATCTTCCCCTTCGTCTTGGTGAATATTTTCAACCTCAATGTCAACATCAGCAATGGTAACAAGCTCCATTGTACCCTCCAAAACTTGAATTTGTGAACCTACTTCTACCTGAATCGAAGACATACAAGCCATCCAATAATGTCATTAGTAAGAAACAAGTCGAAGAAGTGAGTCACTCATGAAGTACATGAACAATGAATGAACTACATATCTCGGGGTCCCCCAGCTCACTGGGTGACCTAGCTGATCAAACGAATGCGCTCCCCCCCTCCCCTCGGCGCCGAAGGCAAGGCCGGGGCGGGGGAGTCCTGATCCAAATACATATAGACAGGAATGAAATGGAGAGACCCCGCGGACGAATCCGGGGGCCCCGGGGCTCACCCTCGACGGAGCAGATCAACACGAATGCGCTCCCCCCCTCCCCTCGGCGCCGAAGGCAAGGCCGGGGCGGGGGAGTCCTGATCCAAATACATACAGACAGGAATGAAATGGGGAGACCCGCGGACGAATCCGGGGGCCTCGGGGCTCACCCTCGACGAAGCAGATCAACACGAATGCACTCCCCCCCTCCCCTCGGCGCCGAAGGCACGGCTGGACCGGGGAGACCTGATCCAAGAACATACAAACAGGAAAGAAATGGAGAGACCCCGCGGACGAATCCGGGGGCCTCGGGGCTCACCCTCGACGGAGCAGATCAACACGAATGCGCTCCTCCCCTCCCCTCGGCGCCGAAGGTAAGGCCGGGGCGGGGGAGTCTTGATCCAAATACATACAAATTGAAATGAAATGGGGAGACCCCGCGGATAAATCCGGGGGCCCCGGAGCTCACCCTCGACGGAGCAGATCAACACGAATGCGCTCCCCCCTCCCCTCGGCGCTGAAGGCACGGCTGGACCGGGGAGACCTGATCCAAGAACATACAGACAGGAAAGAAATGGAGCGACCTAGAATCCTAAACCTTCTTAATTTTTCTGAGAGAAACAAGGATTGATAGAAATGCAAAGTTTGAATACCTCTGAGCTCTGAGTTGTTGGTCCTTCCATCGACTTCATGGGATGGGTCACTTCTTCCTGATCGTTGTTGTTTTGATCGTGTTCTTCGCTTTTTTGCACCTTCGCGGCTGTGCTCCTAGTTTTCCGTTTCTTCGCCATGTCCGCTTTCTAGGTTAGAAGAAGCACAATCGAAATGTGTTGAAAGTAAGGAATGAGCCCTGTCATAAAGAGATACAAAATAACGTGGACCCCTAGTTGTAACGGGGACTTTCTCGAGTTTGTATGGTCATCAGCTCATTCATTTTTGGATATCCTAATGGTACTTCCAAGATACAATATTGTAAAGGGAAAAGGAACTACGAATATCGAGTATATTTACTTACCAAATGATGCAATCTCTCTTGGCCAATGCTACACCTTGGCGGCTCTTCCTCAGGGACACTTACAATATGCTCACTCTTTGAAATGAGATCTATATTGAAGTCGTCTACATGCATTACAACACTTTGAGTTTGTTCACGTGACTGGGACTCAGTCAATGATACAACCTTCTTACTTCTATTTCTTGACCTCTGCAACTCTTTCCTAGAAGAAAATAATGTTCTTCCTCTCTTCCTCCTTTTCCTAGAACCATGCCGAATTCCATCGCTCGTGATATCTGGTGTAAGCATATGACTAACACTACATACATACGACCATTGTATGTAGTGATAATTATCAATGAGAAATAGGGTAGTGTAGTTGGATAGAACCATCTCTGTGTTCAGGGTTTAGGAAAACCAATCATATTATTGGGACTACTTTCGTTCTCAAAGCGTCAGAACTATTCAAATTCAAATTCCTCTAATCAATTCATGATTTCACCGTACTCAGCATTTGAACCCCAATAATTGTTTTTGGAAGTACTTCACGATTTTCTAATTTGATTTATGAAATCCCACATCACACAAGTACCCTCTTTTACAGGCTTGTGTCCATAATTCAGTTATTAGAATATTGGTGACTGTTGGTAATTGAAGCTAAATCTGCATAGTCTACTCTATTCGATTTGATGAACTAATGGTCCAATTTTCATAATGTTCGAAACTCGCGTACAAAGATCTACATATTTTCATGTTGTTATTGTGCCACAATCTAACTATTAAGCTTAATAAAGTTCAATTCATTTGGCGTTTGTGTTACTTTCATTCAATGGACAGTTGAGCGCATTTCCTTAATTCCAAGCGCAACCGTCTGTATCAGTAACTCTTTAAAGTATATTATATACGGGTCGCTATTATATTAATGAATATTAATTGTAGATGCTAACGTTGCAAATCCTGGATTGTCAAATCTATTTTAATCTCATTCATATGGCCATGCAGTACGCTTAGGAAGGGTGCTCAGTTCAAACGTACTTGATTGTTGAAATAGTTTAGGTCATATTGTTCTTGTCAATAGTGGGATTCGATTTTGGGAACATGGCCTCCCTTCGAGTGGATGGCCATGAGGTTCTTCTCTTTCTCCCTCTTGGAGATCAGGATTTTATTGTGGTTTCTGCTCACCTTCTTCATGTACGTTTTGGATTTGTCATGTCTAGTATCTATGTTGAAGAGGAGGTATTCTCTGAGTCCGGAACTTTAAGAGAGTCAATCCATATGCAGAGAATGGTAGTTGATGACAATCATTTCTGGCATTTTCGGGAAGGGCGCTATCGAGCTTACGGTTTACCATTTGTTATGAGGGTAGACTCCACTGAGATCTTACATCGGCATTCCGAACATTCTACAGTGGACATGCCTCCTTCCCATCGTGACAACCGAAACACTTCTGAAAGTGAGCATGTCACAAATATTGTCACTCCTTTTCCTTTATTCACTGTAAAGCAAGAACCCAATGACCTTGTTATAGATCTGTCGAGTGAGTCCGAAGGAGAGTCTCCAAACCAGCCAATACTTCCTAGTACAGTCTCTGACGATGCCCTCAACACATTGCCTACGACAAAGCTAATGCCTTCTAGTAGTCTTGCTTTGTCCACGTACTCGCGTCCACCAACATATCCCGGTTGTGCATCCGCAATTAGTATTGTGGGTTGCCTACGGAAGCTAGCGTCTATACGTGGTTCTCGAAATGAAGTAGCATCATTAGACTATGATGCACTTATCCATCACAAGGTTCAGTACCTTCCTGCTAATTTTGACGGAGATGTAGTTTTTGAGTTGCCTTCTCTTTTGATGTCGACTTCATCATCTGCTGCTGGGAAGTTACAAGGCATGGATAAGCGTTATGATGGACACGCTTGGTGTAGGACAATGACATCTAACATCAACAATCACGATGGCTTGAAGTTTAGGAAATCTTCCTGTGTAGGCCATCTTATTTGTAAGAATTCAGAATGCAACTACTTGAAGCGTTCTTCTCAGCCAAACAAGACTGAGTGGTGTGGTTTCACTCCTGGACCATTTCGTATTGGTGCCATTCCTCTAAAGGATTCTACCCTCCTTTGTAAGATATGCAAATGTACGCCTCATTGCATCAATGTCTGTGATGCTCGAATCTATTACGTTTTTGGTGATTCTGCAAGCATGACAAGAGCTTGCATTCATTTGGGGAATCATGTGCATCCGATCGCTTCCGGAACATGTAGAGAGTCTTTAGGTGTTGTGTCCGAACTCATTGCTGGCGAGGTTTCCAAAACCCTAGTGCCACTAACTCTGCCATTGCCCTAGCAGCTAGCAAGCAATTTCTTGATAGCCACTTGATACACAACGGTGAAGGTCCCAAGCAAATGTTGCAAGGGAATTCGTTAGATGATGTAATGGACAAGTTCCAGATACTAAGTTCTCCTAATATCCGAAATGTTATTTCGTCTTTCCGTTCAAGTGGCAAAAGTGGAATAATAGATAGTATCATGGATATGAAAAGGAATTTGAGGTTTGAGTACATCCATGATAGTGTGTTTTCTGATCAAGGCAAAGAGAAGGTTTACTTGTTTAAGATGCTTGTAGAAGGGCCAGGGAGTGGTGTGGACCTTGTCAAACGGATGCAACCGGGTGGAGATCTGGAGAACGCATGGCTCATGTTTGACCATGTCAAGCGGGTTAAAGACTGGACAACCATGGCTTGCCATGTTTACGATACAGGATGCCGGAAAGTGATGACAATAGCTGTGTGTGATATGCAATCTGAGGACACTGAGGTTCAATGCATCATGTGGAGATCTTTGAATGGAGTCATGAGACGCAATGGCATTGAGAATCCGAATTTTAAAGGCTTTATGGCTGATAGCGCACAAGCGAATTGGAATGCCGTTCGAATTGTCTATGGATCAGGAGATCCCAAAACAAAGATGGTGAACCGAGAGCGGACATGTCTTTTACATTGGAGTACCTCTTTGCATCGCCATACACAGAAGCTCATCAAGCCGGACTTGCAACACCAACATACTCAACTTTGTAAGCAATACAAAGACTCTAAAACTATGGACAAAGCTGAGACGCGTTATCTAGCGATACGATCTTGGTGGCTTTCATCTGGAGCAGCCTCGGAAGATGCTATGAGGGAACTCGAGTTGTGGCTTGCATTTTGGCACTTTTGATATCGTCAGTGGGGCGGGTTCATGCAAATGGTAATTTTCCTACCTTATCTTTCTTATTTTGCAATCTTTTAGATCCACTTTTATTTTACTGAAACAAAGCTTGGAGCAAATATTGCTACCTTCTTTGAAAATATTGATCACTCCAGAGTATTGGAGATTCTCCCCTCGGCGCCGAGAGGAGCCTTGCCCGTATAGTAGAGAGATCAAAGTTTAAGTATTTCATTGTAACTCAGAACTGTGATGATACATAATTTTGATTTGATTTGTCATTGATATTGTTATTTCAAGAATTAAATGTTGAGGAGATGGCAGACATGCCATCATGCAACTTATCCGAAACAGTCCATAATAGGTGGTTGCAGCAATCGGGTAATCGGGGTAATGATTTGTTTGCCGCAACTTCTGATGACTGCATTCGAGCTTTCATGCAAATGACCAATTATCGAGCTTTTCTTAAAGGCAATATATCAAGGTCAGGGCCATCTAAAGAGGAGTTAAAGTTACGAGGCGCTAGACGTAACGGGGATTCTAAGAAGATTGCGGAGGCGCTGAACGACCTTCTTGGAGGGGTTGGTGTTGCATCACGTATTCCCCATTTGGAAGGCGAAGAAGTATTTGGTAGCAGTAAGCGAAAGCTTGACCTCCCCATTGGGTCAGATGGTGACTCCCATCGTCCAGACAAGGTCAACTTCTCTCAGCCTCGAGTACAAACACGATCAACATGTTCACCCACGGTTGCTTCTAATGAAGTAGACACGTTGGTTGATTCTACGCATGTACCACATGTGACATTTGCAATGGAAACTAACTGTGATACTTTACAGTGGCATATCGCAAGAATCTCACACAAGTCCAGTTGCAAATGTCACGCGCAACAACGGAATTCAAACATCTGCTGTGTTGCCAAAATTGCAAAGGGATCTAGAGGTACTCCAGCTCCGACCTACCGTGGTAGAAAAAAACAGTATGGCGAAAACAAAGAGATCATGACTGACTTTTGGTTTTGCCCGGATGATATTGAACGATGTGTACGAGGCTCCAAACGAGTTTGGGTAATTGATTGGCCCCAAGTTCCGGATGTGTGGCCTGTACTAACAGGCACAAATTTGACCCGCCAAGAAACATTGTTGTTGCAAGAGCCTGGTTTCTAGCTACAACAACGACCATCTATGTTTCCTCGACGTTTATTCACCATGTCCAATGTATTCCAGGCCATCTACTATGATCATCCTAGTCCTTTGCATGCTGACACATATCCAACTACTCGAAGGAGCAAAGCTATTCGCCGTATTGCAAATGCTCCTACAACAGAGCACCGCAATAAATGGGAGAGTGCTGGTAATGTCAAGGGAACAATTCTAGGAGTAACCTTACTCCCCTTCCCTGGACTTGGAGCCATAATCTCCCTTCAATCCGAACTTGAACCTCGGCAAAAGCTTTATCGCATTACACTTGGCATGTATCCAGAGTGCACTTGTCCTGATTTTGTCGCCATGGCCGTTTCAGCAATTGGTGGACGCCAGCAGTACGTGCATTGCAAACATCTTTATTACTTACTTCGCTACTTCAGCAAAATGAATCCGGCAGAGGATAAGTTTATACATTCTCTAAGCTTCAGCTTCAATGAAGTGAAGCTCCTTCTCACAAAGGCCAACATCATCAAAGTTTCAAGGGACAGTCTTTAACATGTTTAGAAGTCCAAGAATCCCTAGGTGATTGGTATTAATGATTGAAGGACTATAGACTAAAGTGAGATGTATAGCTTTAGAAGTACCAATTTGTATGTTTGAATACTGTAATTTTTTGAAGTATTCAATACAACCTATTTTCAATCTCGACTTACTTTTTCTTGTAGGTCATTTGTTTGCCTTTCGCAACATGCACTTCTATTACTTTAACCAGTAATTGAAACTCAAAATTGTATACAAATTGTATATAACCACGGTAATGTATCCACGGTAATAGGTCCACGGTAATGTATCCACGATAATAGGTCCACGGTAATGTATCCACGGTAATAGGTCCACGGTAATAGGGTACGAATATCCTGAAAATAGAATTTATTTGAATCCCTTTCTTGAAAATTCTATTTTTATAAATATTATTGAATTTTTTACAATTCCAGAACTCCACGCTCACATACTTTATGCTCAACGCTCGTAGGCTCACGCTCACATGCTCACAATCTAGCACCGTTGTTTCTTGACCTAATCAATGTCTAAAAATAATGCAAGTCAATTGTAAAGCAACTGTCTAACCATCAATAGAGCCACTGAACCTAGATTGTTGATAGAAAACATTTAAAAGAGAATAACTCAAATAAGTTTGAAATTTTCTGAAAAAAGTCCAAAATACACTACGATCAAACTCTTAATAATGGAACTACAATGATTCTTTTACCTTGCATTTCTTTGACAAAAAATTTAGAGACAGGATAGAAGGCTTCTCAATAGGCTAGAGTTAAAAAAATTGGTTAAATTTAGTTTTAATGACAAAATCACTGTTGTTGCTTCATGGTATCTGTTATTCTTAAACTGTGATAATACTGTTCAATTATATGCACGCAATTGAACATGCACTAGCACGAACTGATATTATCATGACCAGTACTACCTAAAAAACGAAATAATGTAAGACACTCATTTAAAATGAACGGTGTAGACCATTAGCGAGTAAAAAGTTATGACAAGGTTGAGGACAGATTACACGCAAGCTTCATCGTTGTCACACCCCTATCTTCTTCAGGTGCCCAATGAACCTTAGTGCGCAAGGGGGGACCTTAGAGGTGACTTCCCAAGCCTTGCAATAGACTAGGTAGGGAGATTTGAGAGACTCCCAATCAAACATGACACAATGACGCCCTAATTTTGGAGTAAACGGTAGATTGGTATACATGCTTGGAAAACTCTTGACAAATACTCTTCTAATGGCGCAAAGACCGCGTGATTTGAAGTTGTGAGCTAAAAGTTATGGCCATCCAAAGTTGACTAGCACTACAACAATGACAGTGTTTTATGACTGCAGAATTATGACTGAGGATGACTGGCGACTGCTTGCAGTCATATTCTTGAAGGCCAATACTTTGGAGAGAAATATGACTGCAAAATATGACTACTAGTCATTTTTACGCCTTGTACTTCACAAGTGTATACTATACGACCATTAAGAATACCAAAGTATTTCATAGGGAACGTAGGGAAGATGTTTGGGAACGTTGAGTCATATTATCAATTATATTTTCATAGTAGTGAATTTTCTTTTTGAACAATTCAAAAAAAATACGGGCAATTCTAAAAAAAATATAAATAAGCCATCATTTAAAATTTTGAAATCTTAGTCACCTACTTTTTCGGATTTTGAATCCTAGTCACCACTTTTTTAGTGTTTTGAAACCCTAGCCTTTAGTTTTTTAGGATTTTAGAACCCTAGCCGCCACTTTTTAGGGTTTTGAAACCCTAGCCGTCACTTCTTGTGGTTCTTCTTTCTTACCTTCTATTGTCTCTTAACTCTCATTTGTTGTTGCTTTTTGTTGCATCTCAACTCTTGTTTCTTGTTGTTCTTTACTTCATGTTTTTTGCTTCTTATTGTTGCATCTAAATTCTTTTTTTCTCTTGCATTTGAACTCTTTCTTCTTTTTAGTTATTGTTTTGTAGTTCTTGCTTCTTATTTCTTCTTGTTGCATTTACACTCTCATTTCTTGTTGTTTCTTGTTATGTCTTAATTGGTGCTTTTTGTTTCTTCTTGTATCTTAGTTGTTGCTTCTTATTTCCTCTTGTGTCTTAATTGTTACTTGATGTTGTGTCTTAGTTGTTGTTTCTTGTTTTGTGTTTCTTCTTGCGTTTTAGTTGTTGTTTCTTGTTTCTTGTTGTGTCTTAGTTGTTATTTCTTGTTTCTTATTGTGTCTTAGTTGTTGCTTAGTTGTTGTTTCTTATTTCTTGTTGCATCTTAACTTTTACTTCTTGTTATTTTTTAATATTTATCTTTTTTTTCTTGTTTCCTCCATCATCAATCTTATTCTTCCTATCCTAAACTTGAGTTACATATTTTGTATTGTTATAAGCCTTTGAAGGTTGAGCTTTGTTGTTCAATCATTAAAAATTAACCTCTCATTTCTTTAATTGTATATGCAGGCACCAAAAGTTGAAACAAAGACATTGGAGGCTACTTACAACCCAATGAAGCCATTTTTATATTATTGTAAGGATTGTAGGCCTTATTGAATTGTATAAATGATTCATTGTGATATATATATTTTGTATTAGTAACTAATAAATGTCAATGAAGATAGTTGTATTTGTTTTTGCATTTTTCTTTTTTAATATGATTATCTCTCATACATCTCTAAAATCATATATTATGTATTCATTTTTAATTGCATGAGGCTTTTTATTCAATTGTCAAATCATCTTGATGTATGATAGTTATATATCATGTCCATTTAAAATGCATTAAAAATGTGATTGTAGTTAGTAATATGACTGACGAGAGACGTATTCTACATCATTCAAAAATATAACTCATGAGAATCATTTTTCACATTAACAAGAATATGACTCACTGCAGTCATATTCCACATTACTGCAAAATATAACTCACCCTAGTTATATTCCATGTAATCAAAAATATGACTCATTGCAGTCATATTCCATATTACTACAAAATATGACTGACCGCAGTCATATTTCATATCACTGCAAAAAATGATTTACCGCAGTCATATTTCACATCACTGCAAAATATGACTCACCGCAGACATATTCCACATTATTGCAAAATATGACTCACCGCAGTCGTATTCCACATCACTGCAAAATATGACTAACCATAGTCATATTCCATGTCATCAAAAAATATGACTCACCATAGTCATATTCCACGTCATTAAAAAATATGACTCATCGCAGTTATATTCCACGTCATTAAAAAATATGACTCATCGCAGTTATATTCCACGTCATCAAAAAATATGACTCATCGCAGTTATATTCCACGTCATCAAAAAATATGACTCGACATAGTCGTATTCCACGTAGGATTTTTTTATTTGCCCGGGCAACCCAAGAAAAAGTCAAAATCCCCCTAGGATAGTCAAAGTATACGCCTAGTTGACATACTATGGCTAAAAATGGGTATTTATACCCCTCAATTCATATGACTGCCAATATGACTAATGTCTGAAGCGACTGCTTCTAAACGACTGGAGTCAGTCATATTCCGAGTCATCTACAGTGATTTCTGCGTGAGTCATATTTTTTGATTTTACGACTCACTGCAGTCATATTTTGCAGTCATAAAACACTGTTTTTGTTGTAGTGTAGATCCCGGTGGCGCCGAGACACTTGAGGGCTAGGTGTGAGGGGTTCTCAATGAATACCATAAGAAAGTATGACCTATGGCATATCATTGAAAAAAATATGAATACAAAGAACTAGGAATGACAAGTATTACAAGGTTTTAAGACATAAGTCAAAAGTTATGGCCAATAGAAGAGCCGTAGTGATGGCGTAACGCCTCCTCCGGTGAACCCGAATCTTTGGAGGGCCATAATTTTGCGAGAATTTGTTTAAATGAAACATGTAAACAATTCATTGGCATTTGCTCATCACGTAAATGTCTGAAATGGACTCGCATGTTGGATTTAAAGCTCTGAGCGCAAAGTTACACCGGTTGAAAGTTTGGGAGTTCAAACAGTGACGTAATTTGGTGATTTGAGTTGGAATTGGGTGGTCTTCCACAATCTAAGGTTATCTAAGGACTTCCTTTGACTTAGAATGGGGGGGTCTGCCAAATACCACAGAGAGTACTATAGGAGGGGTTGATTTCCCTCCTCTCTCCCTCTTGAAGCCTTGGTGAGTCCCGGTGACTCATGGTTGGTGGTGGTGACTTCACCACCATTTCAAGGCACTACCATTTTAAGGCACCATGGGACACTTGTGTGTATCCCGTGGCATCGGTTGGGTGAAGTTCCGTTCTTTGCTAGACCTCTTTGGATGTGTTCCGAGTTGTGAGTGTCGATTATCTATAATTAGCAAATGCAAAAAGAGCTAGCATGGAGTGGGGTGACACTCACGGGCGGTTAGGACCATGGTGAGTAGTGCCACCATGGGTCCTTGCATATTAAGGTGAAAATTCCACCCCATGTTACTAAGTGACATGTCCGGTGTCACAATGGGTGTGTGTGCTAGTAGTCCCGGTGACTAGGACTTGGTAGAATGAGTTGGAAATGCGGACTAAGGTTGTGTTTACTTGACATGTGCAGTGTTAAGCAATTTGTGACCAAGTAATGCTGTAAGTGGGTTGTGGTGAACTTAATGAGCTGTTGAAAGTTGTAAAATGTCATTTGGATCGCGACAATTGTTGTTGGCTTCATACTCCTCGTCACTTATATTGCTAATGAATATATCATATTCTTTTATGGTGCTCCTTGTCGTGTTTGCTGACTGACTTAGCTTGTACTCAATAATTTCAAGTTTCACTCTCCCTAGCTGTGCAATATTCCTAAAACCTTGAAACAAACCAAGTGATAGCATTTTTAGTACAAAAACCCCTAACAAATGTAAATAGAAGATATATGAAACTTAAGAAATTCAAATTAGTCCAACTTTCTTACCTTGGTGATCTCATTATCAAAGCACTTGTTGTAGAACTTGAGTGCAATCTTGCATATAGTTTGTGGAGTAGTTGGGCCAAATGGATGGCCCAAAGCATTTCGATGTACCATATTTCTAGCTGATTCTGCCCATTCTCTTACCAAACCCTTGATTGAGCTGACTTTTAAAGCCTCAAGAGCATTAAAATCGACATTTAGACATACTGACTCCTCTTCCATGGACTTGAACCCTTCATCCATCACTTTCTTAAAAAGCGCTTCTACTTGCTTCTTCAAAGTTGAAGATTTCTCTTTCCCTAACTCGGAATTTGCTTCGAAACCATACAAAATGGTAATGCCCTCTGCAAAGACTCCAAATAGAATTGTCTCTACCCATGTTGCGCCCTTCACAATGGACACTTTATGGTTGTTTGCCACTCTCTGTGCAACTTTTCTATTGATAGTCACAATTGAACCACAACCAACTAGTTTCAAATTCTTATAAGATTTCTAAAAATAAAGTCATAAAATTAAATTTAGAACCCTACAACAAGTTCTAAAGTTAGCATAATAATGGTTTGTAAATTTTGCATAACAAACATTGTAACATAAAGTATAAAAATAAACAAGAATTGTTTAGAATTTTTTTTTGACTCACTTGAAGTCACGAACAAAAGCCTTGTGCTCCTTTAATCCACAATATGCCTTTAAAATCTCATTGAAGTCATGCTTGAGTATTTTATATGCCTCAAAGAAGATCAACATTTGCATGTAGTTATAGTGAATTACCATATAGTCATCTAAAAAAGTTCCTTGAATCTTCAGAGGGCCTTCGGCATTAGAGTTCACCATCGAGCAACTCCTATCACCAACTGTTGGATCAGTGACGTTCTTGATGTTCTCAGAGACACAAAGAACCTCCAATGATTCCTAGTCTTCAATAGCCCTCGGGGTGCACTATTGAGACTACGTAGTCACTATTTATTGCCCTTTTAAAAACAAGTCTATACAATATAAAAGAACAGTCTCCAATATAAAACAATTTAAAAAGCATAATATGAACAAAAATTATGTAGCTTCAAATGAGCAAGCGGACAACCAATCCTCGATCAACCAAAAGTATATAATACAAAAAACTCTCAAATATATTATGAGGATTACATGATCACATATATATATGGAAGGGTCATATCATTACTAGCAGTGGGAGTACTTGTTTTACTTTAACCTAAATCTCACTTAACCTAAGTTAACTAAAATTGTCATCTCAACACTCCTCCTCGATCCCAAGTTACCTCGTTAAGAAACTTAACTATGACAAAAAACTTTATAAGGAAAATTCACAGAAAGAAAAGGAGTGTAACCTATTGTAGAACTAAATCTTGAAGAGATCGCATGCCATTTTCTTGAACCAATCGTCTGTGAATGTAGGCAGGGAGTGCCTTCGTAAGCATGTCGGCAATGTTGTGGGAGGATTGAACTTTCTTCACTTCAATTTGTCCTGACTCGATAAGGTCTTGGGTAAATCCAATGATTTGTGGACCGATGTCCTTCGTTTGATCAGCCTTGATGAATCCACCAGTTACAACCGCCGTGTTGATCACGACCTCTTGAAGAAACAAAGCCTCCTCACCATTACCACAATTCTCCAGCCACGCTACTCATCCTAATCCCTTCCAAGGCTCTCCCGTACCATCGCTATCAATACAAACTCCTCCGCTTCACAGGCTCCGCTTCACTCACAGGCTCTGCTTCACAGGCTTCAATCCAAACTTAGCAAATCCAACAAAACTTGGCAGAGCAAGTGCGGTTGCACTAGAGAGGCAACACGAAAGGAGAAGGAGATCACACCTGAAGGAATCACTGATACCCGGGCATACCTGATACCCGGACGTCCCATCTCCCGTTCTCAGCCTGGCCACTCGTCCTCCTCCTTGGGTTACCTAGTTGGCAATCCCGACCCGTCTTTCATCGTCGATGTGAAGCTTGCCTTGCATCCGTCCGTCGCCAGAGCAGAGAAAAGCTCGATGCTACGCCATAGCCACACCCCCTGTCACGAAAGCACCTTCCACTGCAAACCCTCGCGTCACCGATACATTCCTTGGAGACGACGAGCCTGACTGCTCTGTCTGTGCCGTGCTCCGCTCCGCACTCGGAGCATCGCCCAGTTCGCTTCCATTCAGCCTCCGATTTCATGGATTGAGCTTCTCGTGGGGAGAATCGACGCGGCCGTGCTCGCTTGAGCCCTTCATTCGAACGTCTCGTGAGTGTTCGTGCTGGAATACTCATGTAATTTGGATTTACCCGTGATTTGCCGTTTGGTTGGTCGTGGTCTGCATTTTCTTCAGCTATTTGAGCACCGCGTTGGGAATTTCAGTTCGAGTCCTCTGCGAGATTTGTGTATTTTAGGTTGATCTTGGAGATTTTGTGTCGATGGACTCCTTGTGCATCGAATCGTGCTTTTTCTGGCTTATGGAAATTTGGAAGAATGATTTGCCGTTGTTTTAGTGGTGGTCCGCATTTTAGAGCTGTTAGAGCACCGCGTGGTAATGCGTTGGCCGTGTTAGTTTTATGCCTTTGCGAGATGTGTGTATGTGTAGGGGTTTGAGTTGGTGAAGCATTTTAGGTCATTTTAAATTTTGTTTTGATTAATCGGATGAAATGGAGGTTTTTGAGATTTGCGGGGTTTGCCCTGCGTTGGTTCTATTTAAGCTCAGCAAAATGGTCGATGCAGTTACATTGTAATAAAGACATCGTTTTGAGGGACATTGGCCAGATTTTTCTTTCGTTCTAACTATAATCCCTAGTTATCATGCTGTCAGTGTCTACCTGCCGGTTATCGGTTTTGCGCAAGTTGGGAGAGGGTATTTTGAAAACATTCTATTTTTGGCGTCTGAAGGAAGAAAAATAGGATGCATAGAAGTTTGATCGAACGAATTAATTCTTATTTTTTGGGGTTATCCTGTGATGATCACATATAATTGTAGAAGAGGCATTTTATGTACTCTTAATCACAACAGTCTAATAGTTGTAAAAGCTTCTCGTAGGACTTTTTTGGAGAAAATGACTGCTGAGGTCTGAATAAGCCCCGCACCGTACCGGAAGTCATAGTTCACTTGAATTGCGACTATTGTGATTGTTTGGATGATCATGTGTAATCATGTTCCAGACTGTCTGTTGATAGTGCATTCTTAGAATTCAGGAGTGCAGAAGGATACCATGGCACCAGTAACGTGTTTTCAATCTCAAGCTTTGTCATCGTGCCTTAAACAACAGGTTGGTAACTTCTGGCGTATGACTTTGTTTCTTTTGGTTTGCATTGTAGTTCTGGTGATAAACAAATTCTGGTTGCTTTGTTCTGCTATTGTATGGAGTGGATATCAATTTTCGACATTTTTGGAAGTTGTTTGGATGTATTTTTTGTTGATGAACTTTCTCGGCGGATACAATAAGAGTTCAGCAATGTTTGCTTTGCAGGCGGTCTTATGCAGGGAGTCCCCATCGTGTTCTCTCCGTCCATTTCTAGTTCCGTCCATCAGTTCCTCTCTGTCTTCCTTTTTGGCTGCTCCAAATCAGACCTCATCATCACTATTTCTCAAACGTCTTTCGTATGGAACTTATTTGTGCGCACGGCAGTCAAACACTGCTAGTCATGCCAAGGGTGGATCCTCTTTCCGCAAATTGCTGCAAAGGCTCTCGGTGAGATCAGCTCACTCGGAGAATGGTGTCTGGAAATTAGCAGGCGAAAATGGTCAACAGAAACGGCGTGTAATAGCAAAAGCTAATGACTCAACAGCAGATGAACCTCAGTCTTCAGAGATGTCTCTGGAGAATGCATTGAAGCTGCTTGGAGTCGGAGAAGGTGCATCCTTTGAAGAGATACTGAAAGCTAAGAAGCTGATGATGGATAGGAGTGGTGGTGATCAAGAACAAGTCATGCAGGTCAGCATTTGTGAGCTCTGTTGCGCGACCTTTATTTTAATCGTAGTTTTATTGCTATTTCAACAATTTACATATGCTGTGCCTATGATTTGCTTGCAGGTCGAGGCAGCATATGATATGCTATTGATGCAAAGTCTGTCACAGCGGCGATCTGGAAAAGTTGTTAACAGTGCTGTTCGTTATGCTGACGTTCGAAAGCCTAAGTCTTCTTCCGGTGTTGGACCAGAATGGATGCAGAAGGCCTTGAAGAGTGCACCTGTCTCTCTTCAGACCCCTTCAACTTCGGAACTTGGCACTCAATCAGCACTATTTGCAGCTTTAATTATTTGGACTTTCGCAACTGGAGCCATGTCTTCCTCGAATCAGGGAGCAGCTACTGGTCAGGATACACCAGGGTTTATATTGGCTATCGGATTCGGTCTTGCTATTTTCTTCTTAAGGAAGCAAAATATCAAATTAGGTGCGGCTCTTCGACTGACAATCTGTCTGGAGTGTTCATTATGCTTACCCTGCTTTCACCTTTTTACTCGAGGATTCTTTTGTCCGTACATTATGTTTGGAGTCTTGTTTCTCAGAATAACTGAAACCATGAAACTGTCAATGCTCACTCTGCTATTATTTGATCTGCATACACCAACAAAGAATCTCATTTTGATTTCTTGTCATGTCTTCAGGAAAAGCATCTCTTATCACGATTGGAGGTTTAGTGTCAGGAGCCTTGCTTGGTGGACTAGTGGAGTCTTGGCTCCGTGTAGACATTGTTCCAGTATTGGGAATTGGATCACCTGCGATTGTTGTCAGTGAGTTTGTGCTGTTCTCCCTGTGGTTCAGCTCTTTGTATTTGAGGTGATAAATGCCATCTCTCACTGCATTGTGCTCCGGCAGCAGTCAGCGCATGTTTGAGATTAGACAGTACTAACTCAGTTGAGCATGTCTGATGTAAACAGTGACAGTGACATGCGACCATTGTAAAGCCTTGAGAAACAGAGGAAATCATTAATATTGTGTAGATTCACTGAAGTACAGAAATTTGGCTGTGAAGATCAGTTTTGTTGTAGACTATCCCCGCTTCTGTGTGTATCGGTATTATCTAATATCATGTATTCTATGCTTGAAATCTAACCTTGAGCATTATGGTGCAAACAGATTTCGACATTCTCGTTATTTGTGAGATGTACCTTATGTTTTCTTCATGCAGTATATCATGTCGAGCACTGGAATGGCAACAATGTGTGCTAGTGGACGGAGACATACACAGCAGTTCTTAAAGTTCATTTCGTTGAACAGGATCGAGTTGACAACACAGGGACTTGAAACACTTTATTTCAATTGGAGACTATCATAAACTCGGATAAATTTAACCCGGATTTGTCTCAATTGCAACCTATAAAGTCCCGTGCCACGTGTCCTGAGTATAGTTATTGTTTTATACCCCTGTGAAAGGCTGTAAAGGCAAGGATCTTGTGATAAGCAGTGTACTCGCATACCAACAGTTGTCAGCTGTGTTGGTTAGCACGTCGGCGGCTCAGTCAGGACTCAGGAGAATATCCGAGTGACTGCATGCATGGAACACAAAAGCCATTACAGTAGTTGGGTGGCATATTCTGAAAACATTGAGTACAAGCGAATTACATGTAACATAAAAAGTATCTAAGAACCCCTATCTCTCCAATAGGGGCCTTTTGAAGTGCTACCAATAAGACCTTTTAACTGTCATTGTGGAATGTTTGTAACTTTAAATATGGTGAGACATAGTTGTAAGGATAGTTCTACTTTACGTGTACAGGATCGCCACCTAAGAGCTGAAACTGAACTGAATTTTGGGGATGTGAAGCTTCTTGAAATAATTTTCCGTAAATTTTCCTTGAAAGACAAGTGCAATTGGCATCTAACCCAAGTTGTTTCATATTTTTTGGAGCTTTGTGGAATTAGTTATAAAATTTTGAAGTTGAAATGGCATGGGGCTCTAAAATCGTCCACCTCCTAAAATGTACACCTTTTGTACATTGATGAAGACTATGAAAAAGTAACATTTACACATAGTGTACATTTTGAGGATGTGGACGGTATTATAGCCTATGCAATTTCAGAGCCTATTACCTGGCAAGGGGAACAAAAGTTTGGGTAATACCCCTCCATAATACCACTTAGAAAATTGTATGCAAACACAATCTTAGACATTCATGATCAATGAAACAACAATTCATGATAGATTATTAGCATTTGATCAGCTGGATACATTAAAATCATTAGATCAAACATGTGTCCAATTGGAAAATAATTTGAAAAAGATGTAGAATTTAATTTAATAAACCCAATGATAATAAGGTCATCAATTTCTTCAATGTTCCTTTGTCATATGGTCAAATTTAGATTATGAGCTCAATATAGTCTTTTAAATCATATTGGATTTTCAATGTAATATTTTTGTTTTTTATGACTATAGGTGAGCCACCATTGTGAAAAATCTCTGTAAATTTTGTAATAAATTTCAATTGATATAATTTAACAACTAATAGTTTAAAATAAATTTGTTAATATAAAAAAAAATCACTTAACCCCTAAAGTTCGTTGACTATGTTTTCATCCAAAATACTCTAAAATTGCCATTTCCAGTACAAGTACCAAATTTTTGAGAAAAAAAAACTTTAACACATATAACCATAGGATCTTGAAGTATGTTGATTGGAGAACATGTTTTAAGAAACCCAAAAATTCTTCCTGCAGGGATTGCAAGATACAAGCATTCAAATTCACATAAGTCATTTTTTGGGCATTACGAAAAGCTTCACAAGCTTATTTCACAAGCTTACTTTTCTATGAAAAAATGCCCCAAATGGTGGTGCTTATTTTTCCTAAACAAGTTGGCTACATGCTTGAAAATTTCCACATCATACAACATATAGGAAAAAAGAAAAAAGTAGAAAATGATTCAAAACACAAAATTGTTAAAAACTTAGTTATGGAATTGAAAAAATGCCAATCCCAATGGTTGAAATGTTGTAATAAACAATCTACATCTTATGATTTTATTTTTTTCAAAAAATATTGAAAATTGAATAAGATAAAGGACTTCAAAGTTTATTTTAGAATAGAGAGTCCATAATTGCCCACAAACAAAAATTGCTCATAACTTTCATCTCATTGATCAAAATGGAATGATTCAGAGCTTTCCACATACACATAACTCTAGAAAACCAATTTCAAAAATTTTTGTTTTCAAAAAAATGTGATTTTTACTAATTTTCCTAAACTACATAATTGAGGAAAAAAGTAACATATTTGGCCATAACTTTTGACTCATATTTCCAAATGTCATGAAATTTGGTGCTTATGAAAGATATTCCTTGTCCCCCACTTCTATTAAAATTTCAGCCTAAAATATGAAATTCTCTAGTCACATGTACTTGCCTAAAATTTCTATGTTGCCCCAAAACACATGCTGGTCCTTTAGAGGTTAATTTGAAATTTTATACAAGATAAAAATAGCCTTGAAGAGGTGTTTGAAACAATTTCCAATAATGTTTTTTGTTTTTATATCATTCCCAAGCACTCTTTTCAATACCTTCATTCAAATCACCACTATCAAGTTTCCTTTAAAAAAAATTTGAAAGATAATTCTTGTATTTGAATAAGCATTTTTTAATAAATATTGGTATTTTAATATTTTGGATAAAAATTCAATTATTGTGATATTTTGAAGTGTAATTAATAGATACTTTTTTTATCAATTAGATTATATTGTAATAAAGAAATAGAGATTAGAGTGAAAAGTAATATTTTTAAATTAAATTTGAAAATAAATTTCAAAGAAAAAAATACATATGATATTGTGTTAATTGGATTCTAACTCATGGAGCATTTAATTGGAATAACTCATTGAATTTTTGAATTTTTTCAAAGTTTTGAAATGTATTATAATCAACCCTCTATAAATGTTAGGGACAATATTGTAATGTATATAGAATATCAACATTTAACTTGTATAAAAATTGATCACAATAATACATAACATTTTTATAAATAAAAATTACAAGAATTTAAAAGTAAATATATAGTGACTTTAAGAACTAATAAAATCTATATTGCGTTCAGTTTCAAATTGTATGCCATAAGTTGAAAATGAGTGGACAAAATCCAAATGAGCAGACATGAATGTTGTTGTATCCTTTGTGTACTACAATCCTAAGAAAACTTGAAGCAAAAGCAATTACGGTTTAGAAGCGAATGAAATTCCAAAACTAACTACCCCATAGACTCAATTGTTGAAGTAGGTTTCATAGTCACTCCAAAAATTGCCTATGCTTTTTTTTTAGCCTTGATGACTTGAATATTTTACTACATGTTGTTGTACACCATTTAAGACCTCCCCTATTGCTATTGTAAAAAGTTGACATACATGTGCTTCAAAAAAATTATATATAGACAAAAAAAATGTAGATAATACTATTTTGAATGGAATTTGAAAATTCTCAATGAATGAAAGACTTGAGGTTTTTTTTACAATCATAGATGATCTGTAGGTTGCATTTTTTATTCTATAATATAATAATTATATATTTTTAATGCATTAATAAATTAGTGGATTTCAATTAAAAGTACTTATTCAAGACAAATTGTTAAAATTGTGGTATATTTTTGTTGTTGTGTCTTATTAAATCACCTACAATCCAAACAGATGTGCAATATAGAACCCTTACAAATTAATACGTCGGATTCAAAAAGATTGCAGTAAAATTCAATTGTTTTGGTTGCTAAATGAAAATTAAAATAATCTTGTATTAATTGTGTATTAGAACAAATATCTTTGAATCTATTCAAAGTAGATGCAACAACTATTCAAATTGCAACCTATAAATCATCTATGATTGTAAAGGAAATCTCAAGTCTTTGATTTACTAAGAATCTTCAAATTCCATTCAAATTAATATCATCTACATTTTTTTTATCTATCTATAAATTTTTTGAAGCACACGTATGTCAACTTTTTACAATAGCAATAGGGGGTCTTAAATGGTATATAACAACATGCAATAAAATATTCAAGTCAACAAGGCTAAAAAAAAAAGCATAGGCGATCATTTGGGTAATTATGAAATTTGCCTCAACAATTGAATCTTTGGGGTAGATAGCTTTGGAATTCATTTACTTCTAAACCGTAATTGCTTTTTGCTTCAAGTTTTTTAAGATTGTAGTACACAAAGGACACAACAACATTCATATTTATTCATTTGGATTTTGTCCACTCATTTTCAACTTATGGCACATAGATTAAAATTGAATGCAACATAGAGTTAGTATTTGAAGTCATTGTATTACGTTTACAAAAATAAAGATTGAAAGTACAAAAAATATGAGCCATCATGCTTCCAAGCTAGTTGAAAGAAAGAATTTATAGTAGTTTTGATGGAATTCTTCTAGACATCAAAATTGTACTTGCTTTTGAAGTGTTTTGATACTTTTAAAGATGTATATGACCCATTAGGTCTTTGCTCCAAAAATTTCTTCAAAGTCTCAAGTGCACTCTTTGTATCCTTGAATCCTACAACTTTTTCCAACTCTATTGCAATTTTTTCAACTTTATCATTCATCAAAGTCAAATCAATGTAGTAGGAAGCTAAACATTTTATACCACAATAAACACTTCATAGTGTGTATTTTACAAGAGTGCAAAGCTCTATAACACATAGGAGATTTTAACACTTATGAAAATAACTATAATTACTAAATAAAATAAAATTTTATTTTCTAAGTTTAAATCAAAACTAGAAATAAATACGGTTCTTGAAAATTAGAACCAAATTTGACCAAAGAGCATTGGTCCACTTGGGGGATGTACAAACTCGTAGGAATTGATAGTTTGACCCCATAAACTCTCCCATGCATAAAAATGATAGAATGACTATTAGACTTTTCCAATCTATTACATCAACCATATAGTGATCCAAACTTCCCAAGAAGGTGGGTTTGGGGCTACAAATTTTGCATCATATCTTAAAAAATCCAAAATTCACATCTAGAGTATGTAGGACAATTCTATACCTTGTATGAATTTTTCTATATTTTTCATGTACAAATATCCCCTATCAATTTTTTTTCTTTTCATTATTACTCTTTCCTTAAAAAAAATTTAAGTCAATAATTGCAATTTGAAGTCATTTGATAAGATTTCACATACTAATGAAAAGATTGATGATAAAATAGAAAATTCTTTGTCGTGCCACAATGCTTAAATTAATATTTATATTAGCATGTGAATCAAAGATTTCTTCATATTGAAATGTAATTAGTTGATTGAAAAACCCTTCAAGTTCAAAAAATTGAAAAACATGAATAAAATTTTAGTCTTTTATTATTTTCCAAAAATAATATGGAAAATGAACATGGGAAACATTATTTTTCCATAAATCAACATGGGAAACATGGGAAACATTGTTTTCCATGATGGAAAAAAATTTATGGGAAAATTTATGGGAAACATTAACATGTTCATTTCCTTAAAATTTCCCATAAATTTTTTTCCATCATTTTAGATTTTTTTTGGATGTGAGTATTGAAATAAATTATTTACAATATTTATAAATTTTTATATTAAATCCTGAATTTCCAATTTTATTTATTTATGGGATTTTGTTCAAAATTAATCAAAATGTTAAAGTTTTGATAAGTTTCATCAACTAAAAAAAATTGGAACTATAAAAATTCAAACTAGATATATTATGGCTCACATGATAGGAAAAAAAAATAAAACAATACCACTTATAGATTAAAAGATTATAATATTTGAATATAAGTGAATTAAAACATTGAAAGTGATTTGAAGTTTATCGATCTTCTTTTTACATGCCAAATCTAAATTGAAATTGATTTCTACAATCCCTTAACACTAAAAATATCTAGATTTGCAATGTACATCCTTGTACAAAATTTTGAATAGGATGTTAGAATAGATTTTGAAAGGTATTCTCCTAAAAAAGAAAATACTAAAAGTAGTGATTTGATAAGATTTTATTGAACTTCAAAGTTTTGTCAACACCAAAACGTGGTGCTTTGGTCATTTAGGGATTAAGTGTTCCTTTAAATAATTTTTTTTCCTAAAATTTATAATACTCTTAGAACTCAATCCATTTTAGGTGCAAAATTGATAGGTGTTTCTAAAAATGGTCTTTAATTTATTAGAAATGAAAGATACTCAAGAATCATGTACAAGCGATTGAAGTATGTTGCATTTTAAAAATCATTCATTGTCAATTCTTCTAAGTTTGGGAATGGCAATTTAACCATGTTGGACTTTATTTGAGGATCATCCATGGAATTCAACTATACAAGATAATTCAATTACAAAGCCATGTACTAAAAATGCTAACTTGCACAAATTCCAAAATTATACCAATTTGTAATACACTAATATAGTAATCTTATTTTAGATAGATACAATATTTCATACTATTTCAAATAATGAACTTTTCATCCAAACTTCTACTATTTCATTTAAAATCCTCCAATTCCCATTTGAATTTCATCCAGAGGGTCATACCAAATAGATCACATTCATCCCAAATTATTTGAATTGGTGCACAACAGTTTGTTGCACTAATTGAATTGACTTGTATAATAGGATTGTTTTAAAAACAATTTAAATTAAACATTAACTCTAAATAAATTGAAATAATTTAGTTAAAGGTGAAAATTAGAATTATATATTATTTGGAAAAATATTATTGTATTAATAATTTAATAAGAAAATTTTGATATGCAATTTCAAATGTATGGACCTATATTCCAAAGGCTTTTAAATAGAATAAAGTTCTCAAAAATTCAATGAAATTTTGAAGTTGTAAATAGCTTCAAAATTTGAACATGATAAGTTTCACTTTTAGAAGTTCCAATGGAGAAATTATGAAAGGTTGCAAAGATAGTTTATTTTTAATTGAATAGTAATTTTTTGATTTTTATGAGATGACAAAAACTTGTCTCTTATTGTACATGAATGCTCAATACATATATGTTTTTTATAACCTTAAATATAGAATAGAAAATATTTAAAATGTTATTAAAGAAAATTAAAGGCATTTGTGAAGTGTACTATAAGCGATACCCATAGTTATAAGGTAAGAACAGGTGACAAAGTTTCAAATAAAAATAGAAATATAATATGATGGTAAAAAACATTGTCAAAATTTATTTTTAGAATTTGTTAACACTTATGTTTTGAAAAATAATAATATTGAACTCAGAGGTGCCAACTTTCTCCAACACTTATAGTAGTAGGAGAATACAAGTGACATTAATAGTAGCCAAACCAACATTAATGTGGAAACAAATCCAAGTCGTAATATGTGTTCTTCAAATAGAGATAAATAAATCTATGAGACTATATAATATTTTTAATCTTAGGGCTTGAATTTGGATTTAGAATTTTTAATTACGAACTCATAATTTATATGCTATTATTAGGTGACATGACGAATGGTATTTTAATATAGATGTATGTTGAACACCAACAAATAATAACTTAAGTGTTAAGAAGTTGGTATTAGGTGCTAACGGATAGGAGTTGGTGCTCATCAACACTCTCTTAAAGCTCAACGTCTATCTGTTGGGGGTCAACATCCACTCATTGGTAATCAATGTCTACTTGGCTATCAAGTTGGCACCCAATATCCATCTATTGCCACCTAATTTCCTTCCGTTGACACTCACCTAAAGCATGTACATACCTTTTCATACATGTTCCTTTTTGTATCAATTTCAAACTAAAAAAATCAAAATTTATAATTATAAAAAGATATTATTGAATTATGATTACTAGAAACATGGATATCTATAATAAAAAAATATATCTCTATTTTGATTGATGAAATAAATTTTTTTCTTTTACAAAGTCACTCATGCACTTGATTTTTGACCTAAAAATTTATTACTCCATTTGTTTCAAAATAAGACTGGTGTTTCTTTTGTAAAATGCAAAAAAAAAATACCGGTTTTATTTTGAGATAGAGGGAGTGGTATATTAGCATAAGGAAGTTTTTTCACACAATCTAAAAAATATTGTTTTTTACATGGGTTATATTTTGAACTCCTATAAACTCCACAAGCTTAAAATTTATACCCAACTTTTCCCACAACCACAATATAAATTGATGAACCCTAAAAAAAAACTTATACATGTGTTCCACTACCATTCCTTAATCTAAAATTCATAAGCTCAAGTAAATAAAAGAAGGGTGGTTCTACAAGTTAGCACTTACTTTTTGTAAAACAAAAGACATATATATTCAATTAAATGATCCACATTTTAATTAATCACATGGTAGAAAATGTATATTTCAAATGCAAGAATTTCATTTTTCATCATTAGATTGACTGAAAAACAATGCATGTATTACTTCCCAAAATAATTATGCCATCAAATGAGAATCCCCATATGAAAACAAGAACATGAAACCAAGTATGTCCTTGACGAGTTATTTTCATTTTTAGTAGTTTCTATTTAAAAACATTTGAAGTTTAATTTTATCACCAAAGATCCAATTTGAAAAATTATTGATTTTTCTATTCAAGATTTTGTGCAAGGGTGTCCATTGAAATCTTGACTTTCTATCGTGTCGTAGGCTCTTGGAAATGAGCTCAAATATACTAGATCTTAAAGAAAAAATCACATTAGAAATTCATTAGAAATTGTAGAGTAGATTTTGAAAAGCCGTAAATTGATTGGGTTTATGCATGTTAATCTCTTTATCCTCATAATTTCTTGGTGACCAAATTTTAAAAATAGACTGCATGTGAAAAGAGATTTGAAAGACTTCAATTCACTTTTGCAATTTTACCACCCTCATGATCAACATTATTATCTTTCAATCCACAAGTGATATTGTGTGTTTTCTTCTCCCATGTAATCTCTAACATGTTTACTTACAATTCCAAAAAAATTTATACAACTTATCAAAATCTTCTTTTACAATTTATTAGAGGAAATTCCTAGAACCTCAAAAAAGGTGTTCAAGGGGTTAAAACGCACCATTCCCAGGAAGCGGAAGCGCATTCCGACGGAAGTCCCAGAAGCTTCCATCGACTTCCAGGAACAAAACAGAAGACCCATTCTTCTGAAAACCGGCCTTCTAGGGCATTGCTTCCATTTCCTTCGAGTTTTCATCTCTCTGACCTCGCCAGCCTGTGTGCTGCGTGCCGCACCGTCATTTCTGTCTGCTAAGTTATTTGTGTGGAGCGCCGGCTGTTCTCTTGTTGTTGTTGTTGTTGTTGTTGTTGCAGGCGGAGCGCTGTTTCATTTTTTCCCATCCAATTTGTTCTCTTAGGTTTTGGGCTCGGATTGGGGCGACAGAGAGAGGGGTTGTTTTTAATTGAGGCCTAGTGGGGGATTGTCGTGGAGGGCGCGTGAGGTGCGGAAGGCCGGCACCATGAGTGTGGTAGGGCTGGACGTGGGGAATGAGAACTGCATCGTGGGCGTGGCGAGGCAGCGCGGGATCGACGTGGTGCTGAACGATGAGTCGAAGCGCGAGACGCCGGGCATGGTGTCGTTCGGTGACAAGCAGCGTTTTGTGGGCGTGGCGGGGGCGGCGTCGGCCATGATGAACCCTAGAAACACCATTTCGCAGATCAAGCGTCTGATAGGGCGTCCGTTCTCGGATCCTGAACTCCAGAGGGACTTGCGTTTGTTCCCTTATTCTGTGTCGGAGGGTCCTGACGGATTCCCGCTGATCAACGTGCAGTACCTGAACGAGTCCCGTCAGTTCACGCCCACGCAGGTGCTAGGTATGCTTCTTTCGAATTTGAAGACCATCGCGGAGAAGAACCTGGGTACTTCCGTGGTGGATTGCGTGATTGGCGTGCCTGTGTACTTCACGGAGCTGCAGCGTCGCGCGTACTTGGACGCCGCGCAGGTGGCGGGTCTGCATCCTTTGCGTTTGATGCACGAGACGACGGCGACGGCTCTGGCGTATGGGATCTACAAGACGGATTTGTCTGACGCGGAGCCTCTGAATGTGGCGTTCGTGGACATTGGTCACGCGAGCATGCAGGTGTGCATTGCTGCGTTCAAGAAGGGTCAGCTGAAGATTTTAGGTCATGCGTTCGAGCGTTGCCTGGGTGGTCGCGACTTCGACGAGGTTCTGTTCGATCACTTCGCTTCGAAGTTCAAGGAGGAGCTGAAGATGGACATTCCTTCGAACGCTCGCGCGAGTCTTCGTCTTCGCACGGGTTGCGAGAAGGCGAAGAAGATTCTGAGTGCGAATCCGATCGCTCCTCTGAACATCGAGTGTTTGATGGACGAGAAGGACGTGCGCGGCGTGATCAAGCGCGACGAATTCGAGGAGTTGGCGAAGGGCATCTTGGAGAAGGTGAGGGGTCCTTGCGAGCGCGCGCTGGCGTCTTCGAAGCTGAGCGTGGACCAGATTTTCGCGGTGGAGGTTGTGGGTTCGGGTTCTCGCGTGCCTGCGGTTCTGAAGATTCTGAGCTCCGTGTTCGGGAAGGAGCCGAGTCGCACGATGAACGCGAGCGAGTGCATCGCGCGCGGTTGCACTCTGCAGTGCGCGATGTTGAGCCCTACGTTCCGCGTTCGCGATTTCGAGGTTCAGGATTCTTTCCCTTTCGCAATTGGTCTTTCCTGGAAGGGCGCGGCTCCGGAGACGGAGGGCGAAGAGGAGGTGTCTTCGAACAACGTGGTGTTCGTGAAGGGCAATCCGGTTCCGAGCACGAAGCTGCTTACTTTTTACCGTTCGAGCACGTTTTCGATCGATGCGTTCTACGCCGAGACCGCGGACCTTCCCCCGCACATGAACCCTCGTATCGCGACGTTCACGATCGGTCCGTTCACTCCGACCGTGTCGGAGAAGGCGAAGATCAAGGTGAAGATCCGATTGAATCTTCACGGCGTGGTGTCTTTGGAGGCGGCGACGATGATCGAGGAAGAGGAGGTGGAGGTCCCCGTGACGAAGAAGGAGTCGGCGGCGGCGGCGGCGAAGGACGATTCTTTGGAGAAGTCTTCGGTTCCCGCGTCGGATGTCCCTGCGGAAGAGTTGGGTGCGGAGAACGGTTCGTCTGAGGGAGCTGCGAAGATGGATACGGATGCCCCGAAGGTGGAGGTGGTGAAGAAGAAGAAGACGAAGAGGACGGACGTTCCTGTGCACGAGGTGGTGTACGGCGGTCTTCCTCCGTCGGAATTGACGAAGGCTGTGGAGAAGGAGTACGAGATGGCTCTGCAGGATCGCGTGATGGAGGAGACGAAGGAGAGCAAGAACGCGGTGGAGGCGTACGTGTACAGCATGAGGAATAAGTTGTACGAGAAGCTTCAGGACTACGTGACCGACCCCGAGCGCGATGAGATGTCTTCGCGTCTGCAAGAGACGGAGGACTGGTTGTACGAGGACGGGGAAGACGAGATCAAGAGCGTTTACACTGCGAAGCTTGCGGAGCTGAAGAAGCTTGGAGATCCGATGGAGTCGAGGCAGCGAGAGGAGGAGCTGCGCGGTCCGGCGATGAGGGAATTGAGCTACTGCATTTCGAGCTTCCGTGAGGCGGCTCAGAGCAAGGACCCTAAGTTCGACCACATCGACGTTGCGGACAAGGAGAAGGTGATCAGCGAGTGCAACAAGGCCGAGGAGTGGTTCCGAGACAAGAAGCAGCAGCAGGACGCGCTTCCTAAATCTGCGAACCCGGTTCTCCTGACAGCGGAGCTGAAGAAGAAGACGGAGGTGCTGGACAGATTCTGCAAGCCGATCATGACGAAGCCTCGTCCCCCGCCTCCGAAGCCGTCTCCGAGCGCGGAGTCGAAGGCCGCTCCAGCCGGTCCCGCTCCCGATGCATCTGCTGCCGAGCCCATGGATACCGACGCGCCTGCTCCTTCAGCAGCTCCGGAGCCCGAGTCGATGCAGACTGAGCAGTGATTGGCCCGATATAGGAAATTACGAGAGTAGAAGAGTGCTTCCTGATTAGGACTACGTATTATGATTAGATATTTCCAGTACAGCCTTCGCACCCCCGGAGAGTCCTGCATGTTAGGAGAAGGGACGTGATTGATATGATTTCGGTGCGGTGGCTATCTATTTTTTTTGAGGAGCAAAGCGGCGTCTTCAGGACTATAATTTTTGCTGTTTTCGCTCCCCATCCCCTCAAATTAACGGGCCTCACAGCCTGCAGGCATTCTGATCTTGACAAAGTTGTTGTATGACTTTCTGCTTTCAATCATTTTTGTGTTAGTCTTATGTGTTAAGGAATTGTCTGGGTTGTGTCCTGGTTTTTTTGGCTTGTGTGGATTCACTCTACGTAATTAGTGCTTTCTAGATTTGGAAGCTCATGGTTAGACGAGCTCTGTCATCTTGGGGGCTTGCGTTTGGATGATTTCCTCAGATTGCTTTGTTGATTGGATGGAATACTTTAGTATGTTTGTTATTCTTTTGCTGTGTAAGCGGGGATGTACGTTATAATATGGATATGAAGATTGTGAAGAGTTGAATCAGGGCACTGTGACCTGTATGCGCTTGTGGAGTACCGATTACCACATCGGCACAGATTTTCGTTTTATTTGAGGCCTAATGTTCATTCCCAGATTGAACTATGGAATGATTTGAGTTGTGATCAGGCATTTTTGGTTTGGTTTTCTTGCAACTGAAGGAAACAAATGTCACGGAAATTTGGAGAAAATCATCCATGATCATCCATAAGTGTATGTTCATCCATGAAACATCCATAAGTAGTCGTAAATTTCATCTAAATATAGTTGAATCTTACGTGTGTTGAGACCGATTGGGTGATTACACATGGTTTTTCTAGCCCATTTTTGTCAGTGCCCAAATTCGCTAACTATAAATGGCTGGTTGTGATTGCTTCTTCAGGCGTTGCCTTCGATGTTCTGTTGTGTTGCTGTGGATTTTTCGAGTGTCGTTTAGTGTCTTGTAACCACACGGTTGCCTCGGAATCCAGTTGCGTTCGCTTCCGACTTGATTTCCAGATTTTGGTAATGTTTGTCTTTTCAGTTTGGATTAACACACTCGTTTGAGCCACTCTCCGAGTTCACTGGAACAACAGTTATGATGGCTGTGTTCCTGGTTCTAGTGGTTTTAGAGAGAATAAGTTGGGGGAGGACGCTTCACACGTCATGCTTTGTAATCGACTTCATTAACCCATCAGAGTGTAAGAAATGGGCTCCGTCCTTGTAAGTTCAGTTGGTGCACGGAATTGATGGAAACTGGAAATGTGTGCTGCTCAAGGCCGGCTTCTTTACATGATGCTCTGACAGCAAATGGCAGAACCGAAATTGCTGTTCATGTCTTGTTTATATAATGCCCTGACAGCAAATGAAGAATTGGAATGTGTTCTTCTGTTCATGACTTGTTTGAATCGTTCCTGATGAGCCCATCTGACCCAAATGACAAAGGGAACCTTGGGACTCAGGTAAAAACACTGAATCCTGTCCCTGTACCCAATTCCATCATGATGTACTGATGTACTGACAGAGTACATTCTTACTACAAAAATGTACATTGTGAAGGAATTGGGTACAGGCACAGGATTGGGTGCTTTTATCTTAACGGAGGCAACCCATTTTTGACCACTTAAGTTGATACATGTATCTACAAGGCAAGTTTCAACATGTGTAGTAATAAAGTTCGTAATGTTTCTATATTTTTTCAGATTTTTATTTCTCAAAACATAATTACTATGAATTTTTTAGCTCAAACCTATTTTTGAGAAGTGCAAATTTAAAATGTATTATTAAAAAAATGTCAATGTGTTATTTGTTACACTGACACCTAAACCACATCATATTCCCCTCGTTCATGAAAATAGGTCACCCTATATTGTGCAAATGGAACTATTTTTGGAAATAGGTGATATACTTGAATCAAGTAAGTTCACATGTTTGAATGATGAAAATTGTCTTGTTCTCTCAACTTCCATAGTTATGAAGCAGTAAGTTAGTTTTTCCAATTCAATGCAAGAAATTTGTCTAACTTGATAGATGGGTTTGACAAGGTTTACAAATTAATTTTGGTTTATAATAATTCTTTAATTCTCAATCCATTTTTGAATTCTTGCACATGAATTTTTTTGTAAATAGTTTGGTCAAATATATTATTTACTACAATTTCATCAAATTAATTGTATACAAAAGTTATTTCTTAAAGATTTGAGTGCAAAAAAGAAGTTATTTAGACAAGAGATCACCTAGAACTACTTTGTTCATCATTCAAAATATGGACTTTGGAGCTCCTAGGAATCAACCATGAAATGATGTCCAATGAATGATTTTCAAAGCCCTGAAAATGATTGTGTCATAAGACCTTCATTTTTGGAAGTCTTCTTTTGCTACATGAATTGATTCAGAATCTTGCTCTAAAAACATGAACCCATTATGACCACGTTAACCCTTAAACGATGAGCCAATCACCATGTAAATCATCTGTTTGGGTACCATGTGAATTGTTGGTTTAAAAAAATGGAAAAACACTCATTGGGAGACAAGCTATTGTAGAAGACGTTCCTTTTTCCCACAAAATTTGGAGGATGAATAGTTGCACTTCTCTCCTGGATGGACAAATTCTTTATCATTCATCGGACGCAAAACGTCCGCCTAGCAATCACATTGTTGAAGAATAGACACAAATTGCTTTAATCCCCAAACTCTATTTAGAGCATCCCCACCAATGAGTTAAAGCTTTAGAGAGAGGACCTCATATGCAGATAGAGATACAGAAATTTCACCGCACCAACCTTTATCAAAACCTGTATCTCTAAAATATACAAATTTCTGTAAAACTCTTCTCCAGTTTTGTATCCAGAGGCTCATATGGAGAACTTGCGAGGTCTCATCCCTATTTGATGTCCCAAGCTCAGTAAACCGAGAAACGGAAGAGCTGCTGGGGATGGCAAGCACGCTGGGGCACTGGGGCACTGGACCGCTGCGACATCCCTGCAGCTTCCACGTTTTCGAAGGGGCAGTTCACTGCAGTTTGGTCGTCGGAATTTTGAGAAGAGGAAGGCAAGCTCCTCGATTGGTACATCAGGAATTCTTGCTCAAATTCTTATTCCCAAGAGGTTTCGGCAACTAATGCGCGCGGTTGAGCACCAAATTGGAAAGAATGGAAGTAGATCGATTGCGTAACTGAAGATTCAACAAACCCTGAAGCGCGGGAGGTATATCAGTCTGAACCTGATTGTACCTGCTGATAACGTGATGAGCTTAGTGTAGAGGGTATTTGTTAATTAGGTCGCGCTCTGCTGTTGGGGAGCTCTTTCTGTGTGTTTGATTAGACTTTGGCAATTGCGAGGAGTAGCCATCGGAACCAGGAGTTAGATTGCTCTGTTGTGGCAGAGGAGAGGCTTTCGGCGCAACCCGCTCTGATCGGGCGTGCGGAATTCGGTCACTCTTTTGCCGGGAGAGGGAGAGACGTTTTCATTTGGAAGCGTTGGATTCTCAAAGGGTGTGTTGATTTTAATTTGAGGTTGTGATGATGTTTGTCACGATTTGCACCGTGTGGATTTTCGTCGTTGAGAATTAAGCGTGCGGAAGAGAGCATCGAGGCTTTGTGAGAGTGTTCGGCTCAACGGACGGATTTACTCTGTAGATTTTCGTAGAGGACGGCGACGGCTTGTGAGCGGAATTGTCGACATTGGAAATTGGAAATCGAGCATGTTTTGAGTAGGAAGGACTGACAGAGGGAGACATGGCGGAGCTCGATGGGAAAGTGGCGCTCATAACAGGGGCGTCGTCGGGGTTAGGTCGGGAGTTTGCCTTGTCGCTGTCCAAGAACGGCGCCAACGTGATCCTGGCTGCGCGGCGGAAGCAGATGCTGGATGATCTCTGTGACGAGATCAACGCTGGTGCCAACGAAGGGGACGACCCCAGGACAGCCTCCGGGAGGGCGGTGGCAATAGAGCTGGACGTGAGCGCTAGCGAGGCTGTGATCGACGCTGCCGTGGAGAAAGCGTGGGCCGCGTTCGGGTACATCGACGTTCTCGTGAACAATGCTGGAGTGCGAGGTAACTCTTATGGCGTCACCTTTCTCGCCCTGTGGCTGTGGTGCTCTTTGGCTGTGATTCTCTTTCATTTTGACCCTCGAAATCGCCAGAATTATTTTAATCCGTGACAGGGAACATCGTATTAATTCCAGTCCGACGGCATTGTCGTGAATAGTAACCACGAGAACATTGATCGTTGATCATCTTATTGGCAACCCTATGCAAAATCTAGTTTGCAGGGGAACGGTCTTGAGTCTGATCTCTTCACAGTTGCAAGAATTGCTTCTAACTTAATGGAATAATTCCGTGCAGGTCCCGTGCGAACCCCCTTAGACCAAGAGGAGAAGGGATGGAACGCCATCATGAACACAAACTTGCGCGGCACATGGCTGATGTCTAAGGCTGTAGCGAAGCGATTGGTAGGAGCGAAGCGAGGAGGCTCCATCATCAACATTTCCTCAATTAGCGGTCTGGAGAGAAGCTTGTTACCTGGTGCTATGGCATACGGCATCTCGAAGGCAGGCATAATCCATCTGTCCAAGGTTCGAATTACCGCATTTATCCATCTTGTATCTGTAGCTTTAGGCGATTTGAGACGTTACTGCGGTGCCGGTGGTTGCTCTGACGCAAATGCTTATTTCTTGACTCGTGACAGGTTTTGGCCCTTGAACTTGGAAAATTCAACATTCGGACAAATGCAATAGCTGCAGGATTGTTCAAGTCGGAAATCACAAGCGTTCTGTTCGAGAAGGATTGGATGAGTAAGGTGGCCGCAAAAATCTTGCCGGTTGGAAAATGGGGAAGCGTGGATCCAGATTTGACATCCGTGATGCTCTTGCTTGCAAGCGACGACTCGCAGTACATCACTGGCAACACATTTGTCGTGGATGGTGGGCAGAGCATGCCGAGCGTGCCCATCTGGTCGTCCCTTTAACTCCCTCTGGACCTCAAGTTTCTGCACTGATTCATTTTCTGGTTTACTACGTATCGTGCATTCGTTACGGCGGTTGAATACCGTAGATAATGTGGAATTCGAATTGAGTATGCTACAGCATGCAGCCCTTGCCTGGGAGATTAACATTACAGGTACTTTTCAATCAGTACGTTGCGATAACTGTTGAATTTCAGAGTTGCACCGGTGCGTGATACCCTGGAACTCAGAATTGAGTATACTACAGCATCAAGCCCTGGCCTGGTAGATTAACATTACAGGTACCTTTCAATCAGTACGTTACGATAACTGTTCGATTTCAGAGTTGCACTGGTGCGTGATACCCTGCTCTTCTAAGCCAGTCGGCAAATGAGCTGATTTGTGCAGAAGGCTGTGGACGTCACTTGCAAAGACGGTACAAGGTGTTCCAGATCTAGGAACTTCTGTACCCTTTTGACCTATTTATCAATTTCACTTTGATTGGTTTCCCCAGTTCTGAAAACCTCTCATTAACCTCTCTGTACCACTTTTCAGAGCTTCCTGAAATGCCAAGTTGACAGTTTCGCCTATGCTGTTGAACTTTATAATAAATGGACTGAACAATGTGGTTGTTAAGCATCTGTATTTGTGGTTGACCTCTATCGGACGATAGTTTTTGGTTTTAGCATTCAAGTTTGAAATTGTATATTGGTCAATGCTATTTCAAAAGTCTATATTGACTACTGGCTTGTTTTCTGTCTTACATTCAGGTTTGCTTTTGTTCTTGTGACGATTGATTTTCTTGTAAAGCATCTGCAAGTGCTTTCTACAGGAGGTAACGCTCCTAACGCTCCAGTACGTAAGCGCACGTTAAATTGCTCAGGTCGAAACAAAAAGTTTCAGATAACAAGCATAACCCAAATTCAAAGCATTTTGCTACCCACAATAGAATTTTGCAATTCAGTGGGCAAGCTCTAGAGACTTAGGATTTCTAATTTATATTTTGCTAATTTTAATCTTAAGCTTTTCATGTTAAATATGGTTATGTGTGATTGCAATAGGTATTGCAAAAGTAATAGTTGTTTTTTTTATTTTTTATTTTGTCTAGAGCATAGTAGTATGGAAGTTGTTGAGAGTTTGTCTTGGTTGTAAAAAGTGAAATTGAATTCGTGGTTTTTATTCAAGTAGTGAAGTTGCTTAGAAAGTGTTCCAAAGTTTTGTTTTAAGAAAAGTTTTCAATGAACCTTTTCTTGTCCTCGCTATTTATTTACTTTTGTAGTTATAAGAAGTTGATGACACTATCTTTGCAATGAGACGTTTCTAAGGTATCTATCATTCTCTATTCTTTTGGAGGATTAAAAAGTTGTTTCAATGCCTTTCAACAATCAAGAATAAAAATGTTTTCATGGATAAAGCAATTCCAAGAATAATTGCTTTAGAATCTTGATGATTACTATCAAATAAAATTAGTCTAAATAGATATTGATCTTAGGTATATAATAGATTCTACATAAGTTTTAAAACTTAAATTATGCTTAGTAGTTAGTACAATATAAAAATATATGAAAGGTAAAAATAAATCACTTAATTAGCAAAAATTGATGTTCTTAATTGAATCCATTGTATGGTCTTTCTTTGGAGGTATATTGGATATTTCTATAAGTTTTATGGTAGTAATATTGTCAATAGGATGGTAATTGTTTTCTTTTTATGCATATTGTTATTTGTTGGTTTAAAAACATCAATTTTTTTAAGGCATAAACTTTGGATGTTGGTACTATTCAAAGTGAGTATTTTGGAGTTGAATGACTTAATTTTTAGTATTATATATTGAGACAATGTAATGAATTTGAGGCTAATAGATGATAGTCTACTTGTTTTTGTTGCCATCTTAAGATGTTATGAATCTTGATGCCTATAAAGGCGCATGAGGTATATTCTTGGAAGAAATGTCCAATGACTAGGCTATATTTTTGTATGATTTGGACTCAGTAGAAAATAGAACCAATGAATCTTTTTAGATTATTACATTACTTAAGTTGAACTCATATTAATCTCAATTGATTGTTCAAGGCTTAATATCTTACTTTTATTTTTATTCTAAGTTAATCCATTTGTGCATTATTAAGAAACTTTTAATTTAAAATGTTATGTTTTCACATTTATCTTTTTATTGAAGTATTTATATTATTAAAATTGAGCATAATTCTACAATTTATGACTACTATGATCTATTTAGAACCTCAAGTACATATCAATCATAAATATTAAAACCCTCATCATGTTAAAAATTAGGATCGTAGTAATGTGGGTGCTACAAATTGTATTATATCATACTTGTTTAACATTGTTGAATCCTTAATGTTATATTTTCTACCAATTTGATAAATATCTCTTAATTTAGAAACATTCAAGTTAGGACAAATGTTCATCAAGGTGCTCATAATTATCACTCTATTTTCATATTATGATAATTGACCATATATTGAATTTAAACTTTCTTCATTCATTCCAAAATCTATTTCACCACATATTCAACTTATGCTTTTTTATACATAGAATCTATGATGTGAATGTAGAAGATGTAAAAATGTGTTCAATTGAAAAAAAGATGCTATTGTCTATATATGCTACGGCTCTTTAGCTTATAGATTGTCTTAAATTCTAAACTTTAGAAGAAAATAATTTGCAAGGGAATTGCAATAGTTCAATCTTGAAAAACAATTATGACAATGCCCTCGAGCAAGTCAAAGATGGAAAAAAGAGATACATTCATTTGAAGCATCCATAGACAACATTCAATTGATTCAATATTCACCTCTTGTAGCCACCTCTTTTGTTAGTCATGCTTATAAGGGTGGAGTAAAGAAACTAAAACAAAGCCATGCCCAATGTACAAGACTAAAGTAAAGAAAATTAACATCATTCTAATTTATAGGAGCCAAAATAAGTGTAAAAAGACTTCTCTTTGAGCTTTAAATTCAAGTTGCATCACACTATGCTTTAGTGTGTCATCCTAGTCCCATTGTCAAATATGTACTTCAACATACATCAAGTGATAGTGACTCCTTTCTACAAAAGACCTTTGATATTCTAGCTCAATATCAAATATTGCCAATCTTCCTCAATACCAACAATTTCATGGAAGTGGTAATCTACCTATTCAAAAGCATGTTAAGCACCAACAGTTCGTCATTATATTTCACTTTTGGGGCCTCCTCTTGAAGGTGGAAATTTTTTGGAGGGTGGTAATTCACTCTTTGGGGCTTCTAGTAAGGGTGGAAAATTCAACCTTTGGGACTCTTACTAAGGGCAAATAATGGTGGTGTAATAATTCACTCTTTGAAGGGTAGTAATTCATTTTTGGAGAATCTTTTTGCATACTAATAATTTTTGAAGGATGGTAATCCATCATTTGGGAATCTTGTCAAGTGTCAATAATCTAAAGGGGGTGGCAATCCATCCTTTGGAGATCCTATTGAGGTTCAACAATTTTTTTGGGGTGGTAATCTATCCTATGGGAATTGATGTCAAAATTGCATATGCAAATTTAATGAAATTGCAATTTAGATAATTTTGAGAGTTGATAAACATTAGAGTCCCTAATTATGACTTATTACAAGTTTGTTTTGATTAGTGGCAATTACTTATTTTATTCAATGCCTCCAATGGTTCACACCTTATGAGGTGATTACATATTTGTGTTGCATGGGTTGAGGTTGAACAATCATTATGCCAAATTTAAAGACATTATTAGACTATTTTGTGCCATAATTAATGTATTATTGCAAGAATTGGTGCAAACTTTTCTACAATATTGTATAGAAGTCCACAAATTATATACTTCTTTCAACATGTTTGGAGATTCTTCCCAAACTTTGCAAATAATTTAAGAGACCCTATACTAGTGGTCATTTTTGGTTTGATATTTGTTGTAATGAAAAAAAAGACTAGACAAATGTTCAACATTTCATAACATTGGTTTATATTGAAAATCTCCACATTTGTATGTTTAAGGTACGATGACAAAGCTTGAGATTGAAAACATGTTATTGGCACCATGGTATCCTTCTGCACTCCTGAATTCTAAGAATGCACTATCAACTGACAGTCTGGAACATGAATACACATGATCATTCAAACAATTACAATAGTCGCAATTCAAGTGAACTATAACTTCCGGTATGGTGCGGGGTTTACTCAGACCTCGACAATCATTTTTTCTAAAAAAGTTCTACGAGAAGCTTTTACAACTATTAAACTGTTGTGATTAAGATTATATAAAATGCTTCTTCTACAATTAAATGTAATATCACAGGATAATCCCAAAAAATGAGAATCAGGGCCGGTTTAGACTATAGTCAAAAAGTGCACCGGTCAAGAATTTTAAGAAAATGGAGCAATATGATTGGAGCAAATTTTATTTTTGACCGGAGTAGGTTTACGCTATGGCCAATTCCTGACCGGTAGAGAACTTCAAGCATGAATGAAAAAATAACATGGCATCCTAGTGGCAACACTTTTTGTAAGAGTTTTTGATCAGAGGCCAAGCTTTTTGTCCAGCCTCAATCCCTCGGACAAGAAATTGAGTTTCTGGTCAAAACTACTTTCCATAAAATATTGTTTTTCCCATGCTTGTTAGGATTTTAAGTATTCCAAACAATTCTTCTTTCTCAATCAGCATAGCTCTTCACAAATCTTTAATTCTCCAAAGTGATCTTGGTGAGTTCAGAAATTTGTGTACATTTGTAATTAATTGAGTATTTGGAAGAAATTAAGTGTTTTGAACTATTGTAAACTTTGGTATATTGTATCTTTGTCATTCGAGGTCCAAATGCTATGAGACTTATTTTAAAAGTTGCGGAATTTTGTCTAGTATTTGTGGTTCAAATTTCATAGACATTGAACAAGAATCAAGTGACTGATTGGTGTTTGAATACAAGGAAGTTCAGGAGAGGAGAAATGAAAATAACCTCAAGGTTTTTGAATTTTTGTGTCTTGTATCTTTATCATGCAAGGTCCAAATGCTATGAGACTTGTTTTGAAAGTTGCAGAATTCTATTTAGTTTTTGTGATTCAAATTTCATAAACATTGAACAAGAATTGAATGACTAATTAATATTTGAGTACAAGATAGTTCATGAGAAGGGAAGGTAAAAATAACCTCAAAATCTTTGAACTTCTTCATCTTGTATCTTTATCATACAAAATTCAAATGCTATGAGGCTTGTTTTAAAAGTTGCAAAATTTTGTTTAGTTTGTGTGATTCACTGAACCTCTTTGTACTCAAACACCAATCAATCAATCAATCAATTTTTTTTCAATTTATGAAATTTGAATCACAAAAACTAAATAAAATTTCAAAATTTTTAAAACAACTCGCATAACATTTGAACCTTACATGATAAAGATACAAGATATAGAAATTTAAAGACTCTGAGGTTACCTTCACTTCCCTTTCCCTTGAACCTCCTTGTATTCAAACATCAATCAATCACTCAATTCTCGCTCAATATTTATGAAATTTGAACCACAAAAAATAAATAAAATTTCACAACTTTCAAAACAAGTCTCATACTCTCTCCCAACTTGCGCAAAACCGATAACTGACAGGTAGACACTGACAACATGATAACTAGGGATTATAGTTAGAACGAAAGAAAAATCTGGCCAATGTCCCTCAAAACGATGTCTTTATTACAATGTAACTGCATCGACCATTTTGCTGAGCTTAAATAGAACCAACGCAGGGCAAACCCCGCAAATCTCAAAAACCTCCATTTCATCCGATTAATCAAAACAAAATTTAAAATGACCTAAAATGCTTCACCAACTCAAACCCCTACACATACACACATCTCGCAAAGGCATAAAACTAACACGGCCAACGCATTACCACGCGGTGCTCTAACAGCTCTAAAATGCGGACCACCACTAAAACAACGGCAAATCATTCTTCCAAATTTCCATAAGCCAGAAAAAGCACGATTCGATGCACAAGGAGTCCATCGACACAAAATCTCCAAGATCAACCTAAAATACACAAATCTCGCAGAGGACTCGAACTGAAATTCCCAACGCGGTGCTCAAATAGCTGAAGAAAATGCAGACCACGACCAACCAAACGGCAAATCACGGGTAAATCCAAATTACATGAGTATTCCAGCACGAACACTCACGAGACGTTCGAATGAAGGGCTCAAGCGAGCACGGCCGCGTCGATTCTCCCCACGAGAAGCTCAATCCATGAAATCGGAGGCTGAATGGAAGCGAACTGGGCGATGCTCCGAGTGCGGAGCGGAGCACGGCACAGACAGAGCAGTCAGGCTCGTCGTCTCCAAGGAATGTATCGGTGACGCGAGGGTTTGCAGTGGAAGGTGCTTTCGTGACAGGGGGTGTGGCTATGGCGTAGCATCGAGCTTTTCTCTGCTCTGGCGACGGACGGATGCAAGGCAAGCTTCACATCGACGATGAAAGACGGGTCGGGATTGCCAACTAGGTAACCCAAGGAGGAGGACGAGTGGCCAGGCTGAGAACGGGAGATGGGACGTCCGGGTATCAGGTATGCCCGGGTATCAGTGATGGCCTTCTTCTCCTTCAGGTGTGATCTCCTTCTCCATTCGTGTTGCCTCTCTAGTGCAACCGCACTTGCTCTGCCAAGTTTTGTTGGATTTGCTAAGTTTGGATTGAAGCCTGTGAAGCGGAGCCTTCACAATTTTGTCACTCTTAATGCAGCTTCATAAAATTGCAATACGATGATTCGGCAACTTCGCCACTTCCTGAGCACCGAGTTGTGAAATTCGACACCTTGTTCAAAGTTTAAGAGGCAAATGATTGGTCTGAGAGCACTAAAAACCATGCTTGGAAAACCTATTTCACGGTAAAAAGATTACATACAAATGCCTCGCCCGATTGGACAGAGAGGTCGTAACTCAAAAGGATAGTTAGGGTTACATAATCCAAGAATGAGGAAGCTTATTCCACGTTCAACAAACTAATGAATCCCGCAGCCATGACCGGCAGACAACACCGGCATACAACACTACAAGAAACCGACACACATGTTGATGCGAGACTAGAGTACAGAGTCAAATGCTGTCACTATTATGACTGGCCTTTCGGGGGCTTCATTTGCGTCATCTCCAAAATTAGTCCCGGCCTTGCAACTCTGATCACTGGGATAAGTTTCGATCGTTAATGTGTAAATGAGCCAGATCGTTCTCACCTGAGAGCGTGATCTTCTCATCTTGGCCGAGACCCTGAGCCAAGAATTTCTGCGTGAGCTCACTGGCGGACGACTTCGGGGAAACCAAGTCGCTATTTGTGCTTGCAGTGCTTGAAATCATGCCGTCCAGACGCCCTGTCGGCATTTGGAACATCTACCCACCTGTCTGCATTCCATTCACACACACTGAGGAACCTCGTGTAAGGAAAGTTATGTCAGTTAAACTGCATATTTCAGTGAAATTGGCGCAGTTTTCAGAGCCCTCAGCAGTTTCACTGCTGTAAAAAAACATGCCATTTAAACAAATTGTATGCGAACTTTGAGATTGACACAGTTACAGAACATGATCATTCACATGAAATTGCAATAAAATTGAAGCTCATTGAAGAGATTACCAACACGACAGCGTCGCCAATTGAGTCGGCAGTTCAAGCTGATCTGTACAGATCAGATCTGAAAAATGTGAAGATTTGGATTAGAACCGCTCATCATTCTTTGTTTCAGATTTTGAGGGAAATGTAAACATAAATTGAAAGTCAAAAAATCCTTCATAGCAATGTAATGTCACGAGATAAAATGCCAGAGCTACTATCAGAAATTCACAGGGAACTTGGGCCGGTTCACTGGGTAGTGAATGGCGCAGGGAGAATTGGCCCCCTCATTGCCCCGGTCAACTGTGGTTTGACAAAAAAGCCCCCTATGTTGTGCCAATTTTTTTGGCAATTCTTGCATCTCCCATAAGTAATTTGGAGCCTCTGATTGCAAATATGAATTCAGAATTTCAAAAAGAAATTAAGCCTTGCAAATAAAAAATTCCAGGGCTTGCCCTGGAGGGGCAATGAGGGGGTCAATTCACCCTGGCCGTAGTGAATGGTACTAAACCAGTAGTGAATTCATGGTGAATACTTTCCTAATAAGGAAAGTCAAGGTCAACATCCTTATTTGGTAAGTATTCACCCCAATTTCACCACAGTATTTGTACCATTCACTACTCAGTGAACCGGCCCAAGTTCCCTGTGAAAGCTGCTCAGTATCTCTGTGCCTATGCACGAACTTGGAAAATCAAGGCAAAAGAAACTACAGTAGTAAGAATGCGAACGACTAGATTCCACTCTTCCAGGAAATTGGGCAGCGTAACATACCATAGTTCAAAAGTGTCCGCTTAAATGCTCGTTATTGCTGCTCAAACAATAACAGTGTTAAAGATCTGAGACACAGAAAACATAAACATGATCTGTTTCATGAGAAAACGTTCAGAGCAATGTACTGTCAAACACGATGAAATGCTGGAACTAAATGTCACATGTTTCACAATGTTATTAATTAAAATTATTATGTCATTAATTAATTATTACATGATATTAAGTTTTGATATACTATGATATCATGATTAACTTAACATTATGATTAATTCATATGAATATTAACTTAATCATGAATTAATTAAATATTAAATATGTTAATCAATTCATATTAATATAATAAAATATTCAAATTCATAAAATTGAATTCAATCATAATTGTAACATTATGGAGCATCCCAACAACAAGATCGTAGCTCCATCTTACATTTGACTACTATAATTTCGGAATTTGTGCGGTGGAAACTTCCAAAAAATTTCATCAAGTGCCCTCCCAAACCTTCTTGCAATCTCAACGACCTTGTCTTGTGAATCTTATTTTTTTAATTAGTAGGGCCAACTTGAGTGGCAATTTAGGCTTGATTTTGGGATTCACAGTGGGATTAAGTTGCTCTTGGATTTGTATCATGTTCATTTGTTTGTACCCTCTTTTTAAATTATTTAGTTGAAAGATCTCCTTGCCAATAAGGACCATAAGATACTTTAATAGATTCAAGTGCATCACATCTTGGAAGAATTTGGTGCCAAATCTGCAAATAATCTTGCCAAGTCCTAGAGTTGTAGAGCTTATACATATCACTATAAGAACCCTATGTTTTTCAAGGATTTTTTTTAAAGATATTTACCTATTTTGATGTTTACAATAATGTCAAGCATGATATCTTTGATGTTATATTTAATCAGTTATTTTTAACATAAAAATAGGTGGATGTCCAAAAAATCTAGAAAGAAAAACATGAATTTCTTAAAGTGAACATTTAACTATCTACCCTACATTAATCCTCATTTTTTATCATCACCCAAGGCATGCATCCAATATATTTTATTCATCACTCAATTGTTTATTCAAGTTGTTAGTAGCATATTTTTATTTTCTTAAAATTCTTTTAAAAAAAACTAGATAAATTCAATACTTATAAGTAGACTAACACAATTTATGGGCTAAAAGTAAAACAACCATGTGAAAATTAGAATACATCAAAAGCTAATTAGGGCTTTGAGATTGAAGAAAAAAATCCTAATAAGGTGGACTTTTTTTTTGTTAATTTGCATGCTTTGCCTTCTATACAAAATTTTCTTGCCTAGCCAAGTCTTGTCAAACTATCTCAAAATTTGAGCACTAATTTTTGGTTTTCTACTAGCTTGTTTGACAACCTTCTTCCATCAATTTATCATAGTTAGTCATCATTATCCAAGGGACTCCAAGCTCTTTGATTCCCTTCTATGATAAACCACATCTTGTTAAACTTTTTAGTAGTTTTTTTTGTAATAATAATAATCCAATTGTTGATTACATGTCATTGAAATAAATTGGGAGGGATATTAATACACAATCCCTTTATTGTTAGATTTGATTAGATTTAACCAACAAACAAGGTTGCTTTACAACAAGGGGGTCAATTGCAAATCTTGATTTTCTATTATAGAAGAATGGTTGGAATGAGCCTCATATACATCATCATACTACTAAAATCATAACTCCCTTTGTAATATCACAAATGCTACCATTAATACTAGGGGCTCGTGCTTGCTATACTATGCATTCATTGTATCACATATTAGTAAAATTTTGATATATTTGAATAGAATGCATGATAATGATTTCAATAAGTCTTTAAAATAATTATTTTAAATATTTTGTAAAAATATTTTCAATCATGCATACATAGAAATCATATTTTCACACAATGTGATATTATAGAAATAGAGTAGTAGTTTGCAATCACTTTTGTAATATCACTTTTACAAAGGGTGATATTATAGAAATAATATAGTTGGTGCAATTAAGGTGATATTAAAGAGGATCTATAGGATGATATTATAGAGGTAACAAATCCATTGCTTCTCTTGGCTTTATACTTCTTTGCACTTCTATGATTTTGTGCTTTTGTGAGCTTTGAACTTTCATGATTTCAATTTTCTATTGGTACTACCAAATGATTTTGAGAAATTTATTCAATTGAAGCGATTTTGGATTCCACAACAATTAAGTTGTTCACAAAGTTTTTGAGATTTATAAATTTTTCTTTTCAATTCTTCAATTTGAATTGCCATTTTTTGTAACAATGGAGTCAAATTTTTAATGCATTCTAATAAATGTGTATCTTTTATAGTATTTACCATTGCATATGTTTCATTCATCATTCAATAAATTTCTATCGTACATTTCAATATATGCTTACTTATAAAAATTTTAAAAAAATTATACAAAGATTTTAGTCATTTTTATTTGAAGATTTATTGAAATTTTTGTTCTGCATTCTATCTAATATATAAAAAAATTTATAAAATTTTAATGATGAATGCATAGCATAGCAAGCACCAACCGCTAGTCATACTACTAAAATCATAAGTCCCTCTGTAATATCACAAATGCTACCATTAATACTAGGGGCTCGTGCTTGCTATGCTACGCATTCATTGTATCACATATTAGTAAAAATTTGATATATTTGAATAGAATGTATGATAATGATTTAATAAGTCTTTAAAATAATTATTTTAATTATTTTATAAAAATATTTCCAATCATGCGTACAAAGAAATCATATTTTCACACAATGTGATATTATAGAAATAGAGTAACAGTTCACAATTCCGAAAGGTCTATCACTTTATCATCCAACCCTTCAACTAGCGGCAAATGGTGAATGAAGTTTCAAAATCAATACTTCATCCATCAATAACCCATCCACAAAAGGTCCAATGAAAAAGAGCCACATCATCCCATGATCTCGTTGACAAGAACTATAAACTCATCCAGTCCAAAATAGAAAAAAGGTCCCATGACTAAAGCCTAAACCACCTAAACCATCTCATAGTGTCTAAAAATAAAATGGCTAATTTTAGAAAAACAAGACATTTTTGGAAAGCTCTCCTTGAGTACATTCCAAAATGGTTTGTCTCGTTCCAAAATTCTTCATATTGCATCCGCTATTGCAAAGTCAAACCTCCAAACACCAAAGTCAAAGTTGCTATATCTTGCGAACAGAGAAATTGTAAAGCTTTTTTTCTTTTTATCACGGTTGGATTTGTAGACATCAAAAATGGGGGGGGGGTAGGTCAAATAAAAACGCAATTCTAAAAATCAAAAAGCTATAGGACATCCATGTAACCCTTATACCCTAAACCCTAAAATCCTAAAACCCATATTCCAACATCTCCTAGAAGATTCCCACATCTTCTATAACACTCAAATATCAAAGTCAATTAAAAAGTCAAGCCTAAGGGTGAAAAGTCAAAGTTCTAATTCCAAGGCAAACAAGTTTTTTTTGGAAAGCCTTCATTCAACACATTCCAAGAAGGTAAATGTCATTTAAATTCAAAATATTGAATCAGTAATAACAAAGTCAAACCAAAACACCCCAAAGTCAAAGTTGTTATATCTTGCAAATGGTGAGACTTCTAGAGTAAAAAATTTTACACCATTGGATTCCTAGACTTTAAAAATGGGGGGTAGGTACAATAAAAAACAAACCCTAGAAAAACCCTACCTCTAGGACACCCTTGTAACCCTAAACCCTAAAGCACATAAGGGTTTATCAAATAAACACCCTACCTTAATTCAACAACCAATAACTTATTATCCAACCTTGGTTTAAAAAATTAAAGTCAAAACCTTTATGTAAGCCAATGCAATTTCCTCCAAGCATTCTCCAATAATTATTTTTAAAATATAAAATCTTTTATATTTATTTAAAATTATTAATGTCTTAAAGTTTTTAGTTACATTATTTTAATCTACAATAATAAATAATTTAAACCAAAGTTGTTAAATTAAAATAAAGTCTTCTATATAATAAATAATATTTTTTTAATTTTAAAAAAACCTATGTGTTTAGGTATATTTAATTAAGAAAAATTAAGGATATATATCCTAAACCACTACCAAAGGTTTATATAAAAAATAGAATAAATCATCTAAATTTTTTCTATTTATTCGACTAAGCAAGACAAAACTTCATTTCTAATCAAATACAAACAAGTGTAAATGTACACTATTTTTGGCAAATTCAAAAAAGTATAAATATACACTATTCATTACAAGTTGCAAATAAATAACTAATATAAATTAAAAAAACAATTATTTAAATTTGAACCACTTACCAAATTGAATGGGTGTATGGGGCTAACTTAAATGATGAACAAGTTTCTACCTCCACACATTTCACCTACAACAAAATACAATTTTTTTATTAATATTATAAAAATATTAAATTGAAAATCATACCTTTTTAAAATATTATAAACTAGCATCATCACTACATCATTTATTACTCAAAACAAATTGATTAAATGCAATTTAACTAAAATCAATAATAAATTTAACATTTTTTTATTTATTTTTTAACAGATGGAGAAAACCCACCAAATGGGAGACAGCCAAGCCTAGAAGCTAAACAAATGAAGGAGAAAAAAACAACTACAATAAATACAAGAGTAAACTACCTAAACAAAAGGTCACCAAATGGGCCATTCTTCGGCCACCTAAAATCCTGCACCATCACACCCTGAATCTAGTCATGCACTGAACTGCATATTGAACCAAAACCCTCTCACAACCTGATTCCCTAAACCTTGAGCTTGGAATTCTCTTAGACTTGTGGTTGCCTTTGCCAAAAATTCTCCTCCTTGGTTCCTTTCTAAACTCTAAAACATTCGTAAAGGAATCTTCAACTTCAAGATAGGGGGAGAGGTGAAGGGAACTAGAAATCAAGGCACGCAAAGGATAAGCACATCCAATTTCTTGCTCACATGCCAATTCTCAAGCTCTGTAATATCAAATGATATGAAGAAGAACAAAGTTTTACCACACCAAAAGGAGCAAATACCCAAAATTCAAAAAACACAAACTCACAGAAAATTCGCCAATCCTTATTCCATGCAGATCCTACAGTTTCTCATACTTTTTTCCTCATATTCCACTAATCCCTACCATCTAATCCTATCTACAAAAGTAGTCTTGGGCAACCCTGTGTTTTCAAGCACCATGCAATCTCTTGTCATTCAATGCAAACTTTCGTACAATTTCATTACACAACTTGGAAACAAGGAAACCACAACGTACCTTATGCTCCACTTCGTTCTTCCCTTGTTGAACACTACATTGCCATTTTACTTCATGATTTTTACCTATATCTGTGGCAAAGTTAGATTCCAAAAAAGTACACAATGAATTGAATAGGATTATGATCGGAAGGAGACACCAGATTCACGATTGTCAGCACACTTTGCTAAATAAGCTAACTTACATCACACATTCATGCACCTCCTTCAAGAGCTTCAAAGCTCAAAAGAATGAGAAAAGATTCATACCTACAAATGTTCAAAATTAGACACAATTTCATTCAAACATTTGAGTCTTCCAAGTAAGAAATTCAAAACCTACGACCGCATCACCTTCTCACACAACAAGAATCCTATACAAAATCCTTCAAACCCTATGAGTGCCCATTTAGTCACTTGGGACTCATAAATTTATTTTATTTTATTTTATTAGATTTGACTATAGTTTATATACAAAAAGCCCCCAAAAGAGTGAATAACCAAAATAGAGATGTCACATACCAATATAACATTTGGTCCTAAATAGAGCATTTTTCTTTAATTATAACCAAATCCTGTATATACATAGAGTAGAAACCTAAAAATTGTATAAAATAAGCGTGTTTAGTAAAAATTGTCCAACTTGTCTAAACCTACCTTTCTATGACAAATTCTAACTAAATTGGTTTGAGGGAATTATATGAGAATCCTAGTTCAGATTCCCAAAGAGAGGTTTCAGTATCCCCATTCTATCAATGAAACAGTAGAAATCTCAATTATTAACTTGCAGGTGAAGAAAACTCAAGATGAACTAGAGAAAGGCATTTACAACCTAAGTACAATGATTTGAGGTAGGAATCATGCTAGGAGTCCAACGACACAATCAATTCGCCAAGATTCCCTTCAATTTGAAAAACTTCCTAATTACCGAAAGTTAAAGGAGATAATGGGATTCGATTCTCCTTCTTCAGATGTATAAAGTAAAAATATGAGCTTGCAAATCTTTTGTGTAATTTCATAAAAGGTTCCTTGAAAATTCTCGTTTTTTTATCTCTCAAAGATTTTTTTCTGAGCTATTAACTGCTAAAACCATGATGAAAAATTCCTAAAAATTATCCAAGCTATGGTAAAATCTCACTAAAAATTAGTATAGCTTTTTTATGTTAATAATGATCTCCCACAAATTTCGTGGCATTCCGATAGTCAAAAGACTCAAAACTGACAAGATCCTCTAAGATTGACAAAACTAAAGATTAAATGTGGAGTTGATTGGTGTATCGAAAGCATACAAAATTGGATTGAGGTCAAAATGGGTTTTTTTCTTATTCCCTTACATCTACAAAAGAATCTAAGCTAGTTACTTTCTTTAGAAAAGTCAACCTCCAAAAGTTAAATTTATATCCCTTTTGGATTGTAGTTGGTGCTAACTTTTAGTGGTTTTTTAGCAAATGAAAAAGGGGTGAGGGTTTTTTTTAGACTAAAAATGGCCGCCTATGGCGCAATCTATTTACGACTTGAAGTCTTTCTTCAAAAGTTAAAATTTTGGATCAACGTAGAAAGTTAAAACTTGAAGTTCAGGATGAAAATCTTAGGTGATAAGATTACCATGTAGGAATTGGGGGGGAAGTGAGGCCTTTGGAAAAATATATAAAGACTCATTTATCTTTCAAATCATCCCTTAAATTCATTTTAAACCGCCTTGTTTTCATTTAGGTTCATTTAGTTAACTTTTGGCCATTTAGGTCGTGTTGCGTAATTCTCATGTTTTTAGAGCATTTCAAGCTTTGTTATTGTTCTTTTTCAAGCTTTTTTGGAGGACTTGGGGTCCTTTTAAGCTTGGCTAATTGTTTTGTTGTCTTTGTTGAGTTTTTGAAACTTTAGTTGGAATTTTTGTTGAAGTATTTTGGAAGTTTTGTACTAACTTGTACTAATCCTAAAGCCCCCTCCCCTTGTGATTGGCGATGCTGCTTATGGGAGCCTCTAGTCTCTAACTTGTTGTGTATTCTTGAAGTTCTAACTTGTTTTAAATTTTTTTTATCTTTGTACTAACACTTATAGTTGTTATACTAACAAGTGTTTATTGTTTTTGTTTAAATATTTCCTTGTCCCATTTGGGATGGCAAAGCTTTGACTTCGTAAGAAGTATTTTGTAGTGTTTTTTTGTTTATTTCCAAATCCACGGCGAAGCTTTAACTTTGTGGGTTTTGATTTTTTGTTTTAATGACAAAGCTTTGAACTTTCCCTTTTCCCTTGATCATTTCTATATAATTAGGCTTTTTAGCCTTAATTTGTTCAAGTTTGTTATTTTTGATGTTAATCTTTCTTTAGGGCTGAGACCAAAGGTATAGTCAGACCGCTAAGAAAAGGTGGTAGTACAGATTTGAGTCTATAATCACATAGTAAAGGTCAAAAGCTTTTCAAAAACATAAAATACAAAGAAATCCGAGCTAAAATGAGTAAGATGTGAGTGGATGAAATTTTAATCACTAATTAGTAATTAAAACTTCATCCATGCATAATTTCTAGTAAAAAAGTCTGATTTGCAAGTTCCACATTAATTTAAAAAGCTATTTTTATCCACTGCAAGGAAAACATAATAGAAGTTTAAAAATAATAAATTGTCAAAAGTTAGACCGAGAGTTAAAGCACTTAAGAAGGAAAAATAAAAGATTAGAAGAAAAATAGGAGAAATTAAGGTTAGAGGAGGAGAAATTAGAAGAGAAGTACAATTAGGAGAAGAGAAATGTGAAATTAGAAAAGAAGGAATTTTTAGAGTAGAAATTAGAAGAATTAGAAGAAGCAAGGTTTAGGAACTATCTCACAAATTCCTTCTCTCTTTTAGCCTATCTAGTGAGTTCCCAAATTCAAGTGATGAAATTGTGAAGAATGAGTGAGAGAAGTGAAGAGTCCATTTGATAGTTGAAGAAAAATTAGAGTTAATAAGATTTAGAAGGAAATCCTTAAAATTCAATTAAAACCAGCAAAAACTTAGGTGAAATAATAATGACTTGTAAATATTAAGAGTCAATTATTATTTAGAAGTTGGTACAATTATTTAGTATTTTAAAGTCAACCCTTAGCATTCAAATAATTGAGAGGAATAGTAAAAAAGAAAAGAAGAGATAAAGGAAAAAGATGGAAACTTGAAAGATTTTGAAGTTAAACTTGTATTTTTCAACCCCCTTTAGCCATGGGAAAAAAATATAAATCAATCTTGAAGGATGGCGAATGATAGGGAGTTTGAAGAAATATACAACTACCTTAACAATGACACCAATTCCAAAGTGAGCTACTAGCTACAACCCGTATTTTTCAATTATCAAAATTAAACATTATAAAAGTAAGTCCGAATTACAAAGTTAAGTTAGAATACTTAAAGTAAGTCTTTTACAAAAATCAAGTAAGCAAAGCTTTAGATTGTAGTTAGAGGTTTCCGAAACCATATCACACTTAAAAATCGGAGTTAAATTGAGAAAGATATAGATGAATGAAGTTTAAGTTAAAAATCCGATGACTTGTAGCAAAAATCATTCATTAAAGTTAAGACTTGAAATTTAATAGAACATCGTAACTTAAAGATAGGAGTAAAATTTCAAGGTAAATTGAAATAGGAAAGAAGAGTAAAGCCTTGAATGAAGTTTTTAAAGCCTCTTAAAGACTAAACTTCATTTGTCTATAACTTTTGCAATGGAAGTCGGAATAAATGGAATGATTCAAAGCTTCTTACATATATATAATTCTAGAGAACCAATTTCAAATTTTTATTTTTTTTACAAATGTTATTTCAGAAATTCTTTGAGCTACCGACTGAACGTTGAAAATGACATATCATGCAATAACTTTTGAACCGCATAATCAAAAGTTATGAGAATTGTTGGGCCTTAAAGATAGTCCTTAGGAACATACTGTGTGAAAACGTTAAAAAAAAATGATAACTCTATTCGTAGTCAGCTACCCAAAATTCTTATAATGTCAAAAAAGGTAGTTTGAGCATTTAGGTTATCGAGAGAGAATTCTACAAACTGCACTACCAATTATTTGGAGGAAAAAATTTAGTACATGCCAAAATCACAAAAGGGTCCATAAATTTCACATTGCTTATCCTTATGAAATGAATCAAATTTTTTGGTTTCAAGAAAACTATAATGTATCATTGGAAGTCAAATTCAAAGAAATTTAATTTAATTTAATTTTAAAAAAATTCCTTCTTGCTCTTCAATCTAGTTGAATATGAATTACTAAATTATGATCTTGGATACCAATTACAGAAGAAAAAATCTTATATTTTTGTACAACTAATTATATTTGGAGCATTTTTGGGACAAACATAGTCCAATACATTTAGGGGTTAAATACAACTCTACATGGTATAGTTTCCTTTCTTGAACATCTCACTATTGGAGTTAGTGCATTTTAATTCCAATTTAGAAATATGAAGACTTTAGATTTTCCTCCTACCTTATACACAATCATACAAAATAATTTCTTTAGAAATTGGTCGGAATTTTTAAAATAAATTCCACCCCTTTTCATACTATTAGATAAAATACTTTAAAAATAGGTGTGCACAAAAAAGAAGATTTAGATTTTCTTACTCTTTATAATAGAAATGGCAATTTTGAATCCAAATGGTTTTACATTGTTGTTTGGTCTTTTTAACCCCTCAAGGACCAAGACCTTTTCTCTACCAAACCCTCCCTAAAACTGCCCACTTCTATAGCAAATAGTGAAAAAAATTGAAAATTATTTTTTTGCACATCTAATTTTAGGATCTTACACCTAACTAGTATGAGATTAAGTGGGAAAAATTTCTGAAAACCTAAAACACTTAGATTGCAAGATATTTGCATTCAAAGTGAAACATATAAGTTTTGGGTCACATTGCAAGACTAGAATTTTGCACTACGAAGATTTAAGCTTTCAATCTTTATAGAGGAAAATTAAGTTCAGAATCTAGAAAAAAAAGAAAAACTCCCTAAAACTTATTTGTTTTTGTTTAATAAATTTTTAACTAGAAATAGGTATGAAATAGAAGGAAAATCTAAAATATTAATATCTTTTAGACTAAATCCTAAAATGAACAAATCCCAATGGTGTTATTGTTTAATAAGTTAACAACCATGTGGAACTTTTAATTTTTTTTAATTGTAAAAATTGCATTTAGAAATGAATCCTACAAGTTACTCTTGGTCACTAAAAAATTGAGCAAATGTTCTAGGTTGAATGAGAGCCTTTATGCATTTTAGTCTAAGGTAATCTTTTTGCTTGGAAGATTTTCAAAAAATTCTTCATAGTTTATCCCTCCCCATTTTTTTTGCTTACCCAAATTAAAAGTTAAAATTGTGACCTTTGAAATTCCCCTAAATGCTTGGTCTCCTAATCCAAAATTAATATAGAATGTACATGGTTTCCTACTATCCCTAAATCAATTGAATTGATATTTTTCATTTTTCTAACAACATTTTTAATAATTCAGATGTCCACACAGCTTGTTGGCTTCCATTGAAGGCTTAATAAATTAAGCATTGAGGGCTTCAACATACAACTTTGGTTTAATTAATTAAACATGAAGTTTTGAGTTCAAGCCATTGCTTCTAACTATAGTCATAAATAATTTGTTGAAGTCCTATCAAGAATTCAAAAGCTATGCGGCCTCATTTTACATATTATCAAAAGATCTCCTGATAGACAATACTTTCACAAAGTTCAAAATTCCCCCTAAAGTCCAAAAGTAATTAAATGTGGCATTGATGAGCCAACAAGTTGAATGGTGTGATGAAAAATAACAATATACATGTCCATAACAAATCTTGCAAAATAACTATTCAATTGGACACAAAACAACATGCACACCAATGATAAACATTGCAATACTTCAGGCCTACATACTAGAATACTCATACAAGCTTCAAAAAAAAAAACTTGAAACCAATAAGTTTAATTTCCAAGGTCTTGAATCCTGAAATTTTAAAATAAAATTCCATCTTTGCATACAACAAACTCATCTTCAACTAAGTTTTGAACATAAGAATGAATTGAATTTCTCAAATATGTCATAAATTTTTTTGAAAAGGAGTATTGTCAATTATATGAAGGCTTCCTTCATTGATACTATGTCACAAAAATAGCTAGGATCTTTTCTTTGCACTTATTCCATGTATTAGAATGAACATTTTTTTCTATGCAAAGCTAATATTCAGGGTGAAATTATCCAAAATATGAAATCACATGTCTTGAATAAGTATAAAAAAATTTAGATCTATTTCAAAAATTTGAAATTATCCTAAACTCTCAAAGACAAACTAAGAAATAAAGATCTGAAAATTTCACCATTGGTGTACTTTATAGTGTAGACTATAGAGCATCAAACTATAAAATTCTCCACAAAAGAAGATGCTGGAATCCACAAATGCCTTTCTAGTGTATTTGACAATTTTGGCTTCAATTATCAATAACTGATTAACCCTTGAAAGGCCCTTGGGATCCTTCTATACAACCTATTTTTAGCCTTATAACTATCATTTAATAGATTAATTGCGATACATTGTTATTTATGTACTATCACGATCAATAAAATTTACTTTGTACTAAAAAAATATTTGGTCAATGTTTTTCTGATCAAATACCAGCACCGAATTCATAGTACACTATATGGCTGCAAAGGGCTTCAGGCCTTTCAAAGGTTAAGAATGACCAATACTAACACTTTCCAAGCAACGTAAGGTATTCTTCTAGGCAAAGGCAAGCGACCAATGTATGGCGCTGTCTCAATCCAGCATATCTGAAAACTTATGCTATGCTAAGTTCAACATGCAGCAGAAAGTTCATTATCCTAGCATACTAGATGCATTTCAATGACAAGCCCAGCAGGACTCCGAGTAGATATACATCTGGATAACTGTTGCAACACACAAATGAAATTGAAAAAATATCGATGATACGAGCCGTGCGAAATCACAGCTGAAGATCAAGACAGTTCCTGGGTGCGGATAATTTGTAGTGAACTAAAGAAGCACACTTTGAGGAAATCCAACCGATTTGAGTAGCAGGTCCTCTTCGTGACACCGGATACATATATTTCACAAGAAGTCACGGATAAGCATTGGCCTCTTGACAGCATTAGTGAATCCCTGCAACATAGCACAATCTTCATTAATTACCCGTATCCAATGTTGAACTATCTCCATATTTTACATGCAGCATAAAATCTAGCAAGGTGTTTCAATCCTCCATGGATGATGCCGACCATATTATTTATCTTACCTCGTGAAACTTATACAGCAAAGGGCGAGAGTCACGCTGTAGGGTAGCCAATCTCTCCTTGGCTTTCACATCAGCAGTAACCCCAGTCTGTGCCGACTTCTTGAACCTGAAGAAAAGGAGAGGGAAGCCATTAAATGATAGCTTAGGAAGTTTAGGCGTTGAGTCCAATCATGGAATGCAACCCAGAGAAAACACAGGCTCCATACCAGCTGCCATCATCTTCAAACGTGCACATCGAGGTTCTCTACGACATAATCTCTTTCATCAGCCTTTAGAAGATCTTGTTCAATAAACCAGCAACTAATCACCATGAGGACCAATCGCAAAGTTCGGCATAAACAATGCGGACGACACAGCCTCTACGATTTATTAAGCAATTCCACTTGACGTGCAAATGTTCGTACTGGTAGTACGTTGTTCACCTGTCAAAGAAATTTGTAGGCCGGTGAGGTTGAGTTTTTTCTTGTTGCACAGCTGTGATCTCCTTTGGTAAAGGTGAATCACACTTCTTGTAATCAAGCCCAGTTTCAACTTTTGAATGACGATCCAAAGGTTGGAAGGGAGGATTCGACTGTTCATCTCTTTTCATGAATACATCCTCAACAGCCTGCATCAAGAACATTGAACGTTACTGAGAAAACACGTTTCCATGCTCCAAAGATAACCTCAATCTCTACTTTGACAACAACGAACTGGAAATTGGTGTGTAACCCAGATTTGGAATTGAAATGGTTACAGTGCACGTGGGAAAGCTTGAATTTACGGAAGCGGACAAGAAGAATGCACACATAGACTTGGCGCAGAGTGAAGAAACCGAAACACAACAATTCTGGACGATGTGATGAAGAGACTTTATAGACAGATGAGAAGATGTGATCAGATGATGTACTGTATAAAACAGAAGTGTTGAGAAATGATCATTTCTTCACAAACAAATCCCTCAAATCCTATGTCAGGTCCCAATAGGGAACTAGAAGATTTCTGCATGGTGGATATTTGGGGCCCACCTTTGGTTTGGGATTGGCATCTCCTACTTTGCTTTCACGGATAGCTCCTTCCCGTCGGATGCGTTCAATATCAACCTGCAAAAATAGCGTTCCCATTAGTTCATTGGTTAGGAGAACAGCAGTCCAGAGAAGACAATTAAATAAAAATAAATAAACTCTAAAACTTTAGAACCACTAGTTGGAGGCGAACTAAGGAGTGATGAATGCCTTATGAGTGAATATCTAAAATAGGAAACCTAAAGAGATGCAGGGAGAAATGAACCTCATGAGCCAGCAATTGGCAGAGTGTGCTAGAAAGTTGGCGATAGTCTGATGTGTAATCCTGACCAACAATACAGAATGCCAAAAATAATTACTTTGCCACTTCATTACATCTACTGGAACTCAAAAGACACTTGCTATTATTTGACACTTAGATTCATTGAATTGAAAAGGTAATGTAGGAGGAGACATAAAACGAATAAAACACGATCAACCATGTGATGATTACTGTAGTCACCTTATATTTCACCAGAGTGTCAATAGGAGGGTTCAATGCAAGGACACTCAGCCCTTCTATACCGTACTCAGCTTTGAGCAGGCCTGACTTTGGATGTTTGTACGAAATTCCAAACCCTAGCATAGTATCCACAAGCTCGGTAACTTCGACCTTCTCTTTTGCGGTTAACAATTGAGCAGCAACCTGGCAAGACATTGTTACCCATATCTCTCCATAGGTTAAACTGAGACAAATGGTTTATAAAACATTGAAACTCTCTGAGCAATTAGAATTGGTTGAACACAAACAAAATCTATTTAAGAAGGATATGCCTTACCGGTCGGATAGTTGGGGGTGTAAGGATTGAAAGCAGCGGAGTGATTATGTCAAGCGAAAGACAAGAAGGTGATAATGTGCGTGAAATTGAGGATGTCATAGCTGCAAGCCAGGAACACAACATCTCCTTCTTTACAGCGTTCTCTGTTCTGCACTTCTGGTATGATTTTGGCCAGTTCACTTGCGGCCGCTCTTGTTGAGCCACAAGTCCTCGAATTGCAATCATCGTCATTGGCTGGTACGCTGTTCTTTCCAAGAAATTTCGGAATTAGTGCAACATGACACGGCATGTGAATATAGAGCAGCTGCGGGAACGGTTATGTGAGAAAGGAGTGTTCACACAATGGGACAGCTGAGGCGGACAAAGATAAATATGGTCCGATTGAAGCCTTGGGAGAAACAAGAATAAGTAACGCTTAATTACAAGAATTCTCTTGATTACTTGTATTCCGTCTTGTCGATTAAACAGCAACGCTACTGGCGTCTACAAGAGTACAGAAGCAGACATGCTTACGACAAGAAAAGAAGAATCCATTCCTTCAAATCTGTTCAAACAACTTATTTCCTGTAAGGTTTAAAATCAATAATGCTTGCTTGAGAAATCAATAGACTTAGCAAACAAACATGACATTCGAAACGTAGAGATGGGGAAGAGCAGTTGTTAATTCAAGCCTGCTGTCCTTCATAGGAGTAGGCTAGACTGTCTTTTCGAACAACTTTTCGGGTACAACTATAGGCTAAATGAAACTTTTATATTTCGAGTTCAAATCTTACACTTAACCATAGAGATAGTCCATAAAATTGACAAGATTTGACCTGCTTATCAGACTGAATTGTCATTTTCACTTCCCAATGCAAAACTAGTTTCTGAACATGAGCTGACTACATACTTGTAGGGATGGACGATACCTAAGAGATGGAACTGCTGCTTCGACGTGATGTGGTGGCTAAAAATTTCTGAGTCTCCCATCCATTCGAGTGCCTCTACCTGTGTTCACCCCCGCCATTTGATTTACTCACACACGGTATACCCGAGTTGCTGTATATTCCACAGACGTCTAACTGCTTCAATTTCAATCAAGGATGTAGGGGCAGCAGGATGATTCTCAGACACTTACAGTTTTGTGAAGAGAAGCATCAAGATAACGCATTTGTAGGATATTTTCATGAATTCCATTCATAATGTGATCAAAATCTCCGCTGCAGGAATCAAAGTCACACTATGTTAAGCACTTTTTCACAACGGTCTTTCATATACTTCCTGTGAGATAGCGAAAAATAAGGAAAGACATTAGTATCAAGATCGAGACATAGAGATTTCTTACTGGTTTGAAAACAATCCATATCGACGGACGAAATCTTTGTGGTCTTGATTGCCGCTTTCCGGAATTTCTACCATGCCACGCATAACAGTTCCTTGCCGGGTTTTCCTCTTATGAAAGATCTGTCATGGAATAAGACAGCACAATAAGCGACCTAAGCAATTACCAGTAACCTATTTCATAGACGGAAACACAAACAACAGACCTCACTCACCTCCGCCCAGATATCAAACATGCTGCTCGTCATGTCTTTGCGTCCAATGACCTGAGAGCCCACATCCAACTGAACCCCAGCAGAAGTCCACATTAGGCAAGAAACATTCATTCCCATACTCTAACTGAGCAAATAGATAAATTTCGTTCACTCTTTGATTAATTAATCATAGCACATTTGAGACAAAGTTTACCGTCTTCAAGTTCTGCTTCTTCCGGTTAAGAAACTGCAAGGTATTGAGGCATGACCGAATATCGCACTCTGCATAAGCAACCCAGGTAACAGTAAGAACCTCCGAGTTTTTGAGATGTAAAGTGGCCGGTCATTTATAATGCTTCTTCTAAACCGAGTAATAAAACATGAAGTGCCGGTTCAACAATCTGGAGTGAAAGGCAGTCAGTACAGCTTGAATTATTAAACAGACCAGGTCTATACCGAATTGCGATGCATATCATACTCTGAATTAAATATTCATGAAAAGAACCACAGTATTGTCCTTCCTTCAAAATGTTTACACAAATTAAATTATATCAAGAACATCCTAAAACTGATCAGCAAAGTACCAGACCTAAAAATGTTCAATCACGTGGAGAGAGAGAGAGAGAGAGAGAGATATGGATTTTCACACATGTAGGCGTCGGATCCCTAAAGCCCTCCTCACATTGGATACAACTGCAAGTAGATACCGAAGACAATCTCATGTAAAGTTCTACTCGTATGCAAAGTCATCGTATTGTGACCCTCTTCCGACTAATCAAACGAGTGAAGAGACCTATTTTGGCAATCTAGAGCAAGGCAGTAGATCACCTGTATGAGAAGCGAGGGCAGAGAGAGCACGCGCATTTGTTATGTACTTCTCCTTTCCACATATATATTTGAGTCTGGAAAAAATGAGCAATATCAGTAGTTAGAGGTTTAACATGACATGTAAAGCACTATTATATCGAACTCTCAGTGAACGACCAGATGGACACTTACACGAAAACGGGAGTGTTGAGACACATTAGTAAGGTCAAGCAACGCAACTCATTGAGGGAACAAAGCAAATTGGTGGGTACATATCCAAACCTGGATACCACTCGGCTCACACTTGGTTGCACAAAGACATGCACTCTGCAGTTTCAAAGGCCAGAGAATGAGCAACAGCATCTAAAAGCACTGTAATTTTGCTTTGACCGAAGCAATGAGCTTTACACCCGCTAACTTTAATATAGAGAGTCGAATTGACGTTTACAAGTTGATTCACAAAATCATTGATACATATACACTCAATCAGCTCTATACACTAGCAATATCAAATGTACCAAATCATATTCCTGGGCTACTCATTCATACCTCGCCACTTGTCGAAGATTTCTCAAGGCAGGGGCATAGAGGTCATTGCAGATACATATCACCTGAAGGAAGAGCAACACATATTGTTGGTTCTCGAAGCCTGAATTGCAACACACACTAATTCTGTAGAATCTGACGTCTCACTACAACCATGACCAGTACTTGCTAGCCTAGACAAAAACATCAACAATTGAGTAGAATTGATAAGGGCCGACTTACTGGTCTTGATAACCGACGCACTGCTGGACCTCCTTTCTTTCTAGAGTTCTTTCTGATAAAACCCTCCTCTCCATCATTCTCTCTGCCTTGGGAGAGTTTCTTCTCTGCATTGATCTGACATCATATTTTCGAATGCTGTCAGGAAGGATCTGTGTTTGTGTGCATTGTTCGTTAGCACTATTCCACGCTGTTGATAGTTGCAGTTACTGCATTCCTCCCTACCAATTTAATTCATACTTACGGGACTGCTTCACCCAAGAGCTCAGAAAGGACGCACTTAACGTTATCACTCATGCTATTTAAGGAAACTACTACGGGACGCTATCCAATAATCTGAGTCAATAAGAAGTCAATGTACTTCAAGCAATACTCATAAGTATCTAACGTACTCAACCGCTACAGGGTAGTGAAGACAGAACCAGCAAGCTCCTTGAAGAACAAGGGGCTCTACAGGAGTGCTCAAAGTAGTGTAACTCGAGAAACGTGACAAAAAGAAATTCCGCACCAGAACATGTGATCTGATTGAATGAGCATCTCTATAAACTTCTCCAAACGCTTTTACTAACAGCAAACATAAACCAGAATAGTTTGTCATAAAGCCAAGGCAGTCACACCTAAGTATACTTCTTATTTTCTGTTCCCTCTGCTCAAGGACTAATGAAACCAGTCTCATAAAGCAGCAATGTCAAAGAGTATTTCCTCAAAAGAACCGTGAATTGCACAAAAGGTTCAAAGATAAATCCTTACAATTTCTAGAAGAGCATCAATCGCTCCTTTCCCCTCCGCACCACTTAGTGCTCCATCAATCTCATCAATAACCTGCCCTTGCAAAGTCTCAAGCAAAGGTGAGTGAAGAAAAAAGTATTTCATCTGCGAAAGCTAAGGTCAATGCAAAGTGTAATGGGATAGAAATCACTTTCTAATATTTAAATATGTCTTTCTTCGCAACGTGGCGGAACCCAAAATACCTAGACGTACAGTCATAACATTTCTGACTTGATTTCTGACTTTTGTGTTTGAAGGAAGCGAAAGCAAGCAGAAAGCGGATAATAGATTAAACGGTGAATTGATGTGGATACTCAACACTTTCGAAGAGTCGAGGAAACTGAAACACACGTGCAAATTACCACTAACCCTCACACAACAACCATTTATATTTCCTAAGAAAGTCCCTGTCCCAGGGTCATTTACTCACCAGGCAATTTGGACGGTTATCACCCACGACTGACTGCATCTGTATGGCATCCAGTATCTTTCCTTGAAGTGTCGTTGCAACTCGGTCGTCACTTGCGTTAATCTGAGACAGTAATATGCTCATTGTTGGACAAATTTGAACTCGCTGAGAATACTTTAACATATTCTCGAGACAACATGATACTGAACTCTATCTAGATGGTGGCGATTTGACGTACCACAGCCGAAGATATTTAAAAGCAAGGTCGATAATACTTGGAAGAAGTTAAATTGAACAACAAAATTCAGAAACTCTTCCCTAAGTCTCATGATTGAGCGTCCAGATTATTGTTGGTCAATTATACGGAGTAGTAGAGAAACAAATGTACGTTGCAATAGACGCAAATTATTGAAGAAAAGGCATTGCAAGCTGTTCACTATCCACCTATTACCTCAGACCAGCAGCTGTAAGAGCTATTCATATATATTTACCTCCACAACTCGATATCCACAATGTCTTGCAGCAACATGTGCCAGTGTTGTCTTACCCAGACCTGGTGGGCCACACAGCAGCAAAACCTGCATACTCATATTCCAATTTCACTCAGATTGAATGGACAATACAGAAACCTCCTAGCATGCACAATAAGTTCACAGCACACAAAGGATCTAGAGCAATCCTCAATGAGTTCTAAGAGATACCTTTTCATCAGGTCGATCTAGGGTGGACGGCTCCGTCGTCACTTTTCTAGCAGAGTCATTGTTCCTATTCGTGTATTTATTATATGATTCCCTCGCTCTTCTAGAACCATTTCCATGGGTTTGAGTCACTTGGCGCCGCAAAGATGTCAGAACTTCCTCAGAAGTGGAACGCTTCTTGCCTCCAAAAACACACTGATCCCAATGCTTCAACCACCTGAGAACCTGTTCATCATCGAGTCATAGAAACTTGATTGAGCAATACTTCTCCATTGCACGAGAACAAGTGACAACATTGTAGCATAACTGAACATGTCCCCCTTGCTAAAAGTCCGCATAAATCAATACCTCTCTGTTGGTTTGTTCATCACTGAGAAGTTCTGTGAATGAACGGGGTGCATACTTATCAACCCAAAGTTCCTCATGCTCTGTAACAGTTTCCGTATCCTCCATAACACCTTCTGCTAGAGTCTTTTTGTCACTTTCTGCAATAACCTACGCCCAAATTTCTCTTAGTAACCCATGATACTTTAAGTTGAGACAATATGCTCATACGGTAGGGTTTGGGATGTCACAAAGTTCAGTTCATTGCAATCAGCATTCGAAGGAAGGACAGACAGTAGCACTTTGATTACATGTCAAAGAACCTCATTCTATCTCCAGAGAAGTTAATTCGCTGAAACCTGCTCAAACGTTTCCCGCTCTAGCCTTTCGATCATGTTCGCAATTGGCTCTCCCAGCAGACCTACGCCGCAGAGCATCATAAGATCAATAAGTGTTGAAGTGAATCGGGCATTCAAACGGGGCCTGAAGAAGTTGAATAAACGTATCCGTAAGGTTGGCTCTAGCTATTGCTAAACTACAGCGTTAAAAGCTGAAATATTCGATTTCGAGCAAAAGATGCGAGCACACTGACCATCAAATAGATAACGACTGTTTTCCGAGATAAGTTATATCACTTAAGCTCCAAAATGTGTATACTCGATTTCCCCACCACCATTTACAGAGCACATGAGTAGGAGATAGTGTAAAGAGCAGTGTACCTTTACTACGAACAGGGCCGGTACTTGCATTGCAACTAGTTTGAAGCGGCCCCGCTCTTGCGGTATATACTCGATCGCCATTAACACCGGTTATTGGAATATAATCACCATCTATATCTGCTGCAAGTCGATAGGGAAATTTGCTTATAGCTGTAAAGGGCTCAGCTTCATCCATAGATTCTCCCTCCTGATCTCTAGGAGGGGACATAGCATGGGCTTCCTCCACTATAGGTGGTGGCGGTGGTGGTGACTTCGGTTTGTCCTTTGAGACAGATGAAACTGACTGCCTTTGTCTGTGGAAATATTGACTATCCTCCGAGACAACAGTTGGAGGGGAACCTGGCTTCTCTGACGAAACATCCAAACCCATTCCAGGTATGGACAATACTAATCTCTTTCGCGCATTCACCGGTGGATCCAACTGTTGTCCGCGAAGCTTTTTAGCAGCTCCTGATTCTACACATTCAGATTGCTTGCTTTAACATACTATGGCAATTTACGTGGAACTTTGACGGATCAAACAGTAATTTTCTGCTTAACTTAGACGAGATTTAGACATGATCACACGGTACAAAGCTCCTATGGAACCATATTGTTCAGATGAACTACAACAGTTGAGGGCATCGAGAACAACGTGCATACACGGGAATTTTGAGACCAGGTACAATAAAAGGTAAGGTTTATATATCTCATTAAGCTAATAAGGTTTCACAGGCAGTCATTGTACCTGCATTTCCAGATGACTCCACGACAGCTAAATTCTCATTGCCCCAAAGCCGCTTCCGAGAGTTGTCAGCATCGACTTCTGTAAGATCCAAACGAAAAGCAAACATCTCATATTTAAAAAATAGTTTTAAGAGTAAGCAGGGTTCCTACCGCTATGAATAACCTCTTCTCGAACGCAGAACCAACTGCGCCTAACTGCAAAAGGCGGTCGACTTTGTGCCATACATTCTGAACAGCAAGTCCGACGTAGATGCACAGAAACGGTCATACGAAACGATTTTCCAAAAGTATTTCGTTACGAATCGGCTCTCCTCTCAATTCAATTCCAAGTTTCTAGCATTCCATTCACAATCAGAACTATCGCTTGGCTTGAAATAACCAAACCTAATTGCGACACCTACCTCAATGCGACAAAAAATTTCCTAAAGAGAATATTGATTACGAGGATGTACATCACCTAAACATCAGAACTTCTGTAAGTTTTAGATCATCCATGAATAAACCTTTAACACTGATAACTTTTGCACACTTTATCCAAATGAAGCATTCTCTAGTGCACTGGAATACTCTTTGATTTGCTAACGAGAATGTTTAAAAATTCAACCATTCCTAGAATGCTGAGCGTTTCAAATGTTGCAATTAGGCGAGGTTACATAACATCCAAACATGCAACAGAGACGCCACAAACGCATTCTCATGTCTCCAATCCCAATCACGAATAACACCACCACAGAGACTGAGAACACTTAAAATTGAATTGAATATTTAGGTCATAGAACCAAAAAACAATACCAGCAGGAGGTTCCTCGTCAAGGTAATAATCTTCTTCTTCCTCCGGCGGCAGCTGCTGGCAGGCCATCCATTCCAGCTCGTCCAGATCGGCTTCCTCCATCACTCCCCGTCGCTTCGGTCACAACTCCAGCAATGCAAGCTTGCTCAAAGTCTCGGCCGCAAATCCGTTTGCAAGTTCGAGGGGCTAGCGCGAAGCCAGAAGAACAAACGCAATACTGTAGCTGAGCCAGAGCTCTGCGGAAGATTGGAAGGCCAGAGCGCGGGAACGAGGAATTCTCTCATTGGTGCGGACCCGTGCTGTGCCAAGCGGATTTGCCACCTAGACCTAATGTTGACGTGGTCAGGCCTCGGTATAAGGTAATTTGAGGGCCGCTCCAGAGCATCCTCAGTCCAACCGGTACGTTGGCCCTCGAAATTTATTTCTCTTTTTTGAATGGTATATCTTTTGAATGCTATATAATTAGAATTTGAAATTTCTATATTTGGAAGTGCATCCAAAGTACTTTGAGTAGGTACGCCAAAATTCAAATCTAGAAATTTAATAGTAACATAAACCGCTTCAAAAGTTAGGTAAAAGACAAAAAAAAAACATAAAGGTATTGACAAATCACACTTGCCGAAGCAAAATTTTGTCAATCGTACTTCACATTTGATGTACAGTGTGCTTTTGTAACCTTGACTTGCCAAGACCTTCATAATTTTCATAGTCAAATGTCTAGATTTGAATTTTCTTGTACCTCCTCTAAGTACTTTGGATGAACTTCTAATGATAAAAATTCAAAGTTCTAATTATGTACCAATTAGAAGATAGAAATAAATTTGGAGAACCAATACTATGATTGGATTAAAGATGTTCTAAGGTACATTTTAAACCAAACATGACAATGTCAAAAAATTGAGAAGTCTCCTTTTCCAAGCCACCTTATTTGCCACTGAAAAGTCCTCCTTTGGAAATTATGCACTGTAGATTAGTATAAGTCGCTAAGAGGGCATGAAATGGCAAAAAATGGAATTTTAAAAATATCAAAAAAATAAAAAGCATTTTGGCTTCTTGCACTTTACTACAAGGTGGATTTGACTATAATTCCAAAGGCTCAAAATTTGAAGTCTTTTCTTGCCACATTGAAAAAATGTGTTCTCCACATCATTAGGCCTTCGTAGAGACTACTACCCCCTCATTTCTTGGTGTAGTTTCATGAACTTCTTTTCCAAGGATTTTCAACTTCAGCTGATTAAAACTTTTGAAATAGACACCCCCACCTCTCAATTGGGTGTAAACTAGGCCTACAATAGAATGACCCATTTTCATCCCAATAGTCATTGTGCATATTTAGATAAATTGTATTCACAAATGTTTTGGGTAATGGAATTGTAAAACCGGAAATTTTTCACATGTATTCAAGTCAACTCATATTTGAAGAAAAAAATTTATCATAGTTGATTAAAGCCATAAAATTATATTATTTATATTTTCTCATTTTTTAAGTTGAAACGGTTATTCAACTAAAGTAGTTTTTTTTAATTTCCTACATGTTCACAACGGTGATCCAAAAGCCTACCTTAAGATTAAAGAATAATGAGTGGTTTTTTGCAACATGTAGAAACTCTATGGTAGCTTTTAATGAATTTATAAATCTTAACATTTCAATCCAATTCAAATCCTTCAATTTCAAATCCAATTCCATGCTATGATGTCTTAATGCAAACACTTGTGTGTTTTTACTACATTGGAATGTAATAAGGTAAAATTGGATCTTAAACTAGAAGTTGCAATTGGATTGGAGGCAATTTTAGATCTGCCTATTTTACTACTATAATAGATGGAAGCAACAAAAAGAATGTAGGTGTGTGGTGCATGCAATGGAAGTGAAGGGAGAAGGAGAAACTTTTCTACATTTTATATTATTGAAGTTGACAAAAGATTTTTGAATGACTTTTGCATTTTTCTTGGTTCTAGATTTACTAGGTAACTACACAATCAAACGTGACTAATTGACTTTAAAATTTGATTTGATAATTCCAATGATCAAGAGCCAATTATGAACAAGTCCTTCATCCTTGGAATTATCCCCACTGGTTCTTAGCTACTAGTGTAAGGATTTTCATAGCAATGATTTTTTTTAAACCTAGAGAGTTTGATTCATCAATAATAACTACATAAATTGAACGAATGATGATCAAAGTGGATGTAGAATTGAATGGCAATCATACTATTTGAAAAAGTGTAAGAATAGTGTAAACCAAAAAACATTCATTTCATCTCAACTATTATGAACTTCCATTGTAGTATGCATAATAATATGCAAAATTACTTTTTGGAAATAATTGAAATAACTTGTTTAATTAACCTTTAAAGCCTTGAGGCATGATTTGAGGCCATTTTTCACTTTGGGACAGGCCTTTTCCGGTGTAATATTTGTTGAAATCTTGTAAATTTTTTACCAAAAGTGTGTTTCACTGCAAGCTTGATGCCTAAAAATTTTCAAATCAATCCAAGTTGTAGCTAGAAAGTTATGCATCAAAAAGACGTTTTCTTTAGTTAGGGGCAGTTTTGAGCAACCATGATAGACAAGTCCGATTGGCTAAAAAAATTTATACATACTCTCAACAAGATTTTTAACATAATCCCAAAATTTGAAAGGCATATAAGCACATGATTTTTACTTATAAGCCTTTGAAATTAGACTTTGCAAATGTTGAACATTGCCCAAAGAAGAAAAGCCCATTTTCAAATACTTGTAAGTAAAAATCATGCTTATATACCTTTAAAATTTTGAAATTATATAAACAATTTTATTGAAAGTATGTATAAAAAATTTCAGCCCAATTGGATCTATCTATCATGGCTGCCCAAAACTACTCCTAATTCCAAAAAAACATCCTTTTGAATATAATTTTTTAACCGTGACTTAAAGTGGTCTTGAAAATTTCTATACATCAACCTCATAGTAAAATACACTTTTGATAAAAATTTCACAAGAATTTAGCAAATATTGCACCGAAAAGGGCTCACCTAAGAGTGGAAAATGGTCTAAAGTCATGCCTCAAGACTTCAAGGGTTAAAAAGTTGTATTTTTAGTGCAATTACTAGCAGTTGGCACTTGCTATGCTACACATTCACCATTAGAATTTTTATGTATTAGATAGAATGCAAAGTAAGAATTTCAATAAATTTTCAGATAAAAATTACTAAAATCTTCATATAACTTTTATTGATATAAACAATAGAAAATTTAATGAATGATGAATGAATATGGTAAAAGATACAAATACAATGATGAATATGATAAAAGATACACATATAATGATGAATATGATAAAAAATACACATGCAATGATGAATATGGTAAAAGATACACATACATTAGAATGCATTAGAAATTTGACTCAATTGTTACAAATAATGGCAATCCAAATAGAAGAAAAAACTTGTAAATTTCAAAAGCTTCATGAACAATTTAATCGTTGTGAAATCCAAAATTGGTTCAATCTAATAAATTTTTCAAATCATTTGGTAGTAACAATAGAAAATTGAAATCAGAAGCTTAAAGTTCGCAAAAGCACAAAATTATAGAAATACAAAAGAAGTATAAAACCAAAAAAAGCAATAGATTTGCTACCTTTATAATATCACCATATTGATCCTCTTTAATATCACCTCAATTGCAACGACTATATTATTTTTATAATATCACCCTTTGTAAAAAGTGATATTACAGAGGTGATTGTAAACTGCTACTCTATTTCAATAATATCACATTGTGTGAAAATATGATTTTTATGTATGTGTGATTGAAAATATTTTTATAAAATAATTATTTTAAAAACTTATCAAAATCATTATCATGCATTCTATTTAAATATATCAAATTTGTATTAATATATGATACAATGAATGCATAGCATAACAAGCACGAACCCCTTGTATTAATGGTAACATTTGTGATATTACAGAGGGGTATGATTATTGTGGACCATGTTAACTATACAGATATTACTATTTATAAGTTCAAAGTCTCCATAGTGTGAATACAAAGCCCCCATAGTGTAAATAGATTCTCAATTTCTGGAAACTTTTAGCCAATTTTTTTACTGAACAATTCTAATTCCTCTACAGCAATAATTGGGAGAATTTCCTTGGGCTCTCGTTTCCCCTTTTCCCCTTTGATAAAATTCACTAAAGTTTGAAAATGACCCCACTCACCAAGCTGTCATTTTGCAATTGTGACTTTGTGAGAACCCACTTTTAAAAAAATCAGGTTCTTTTTTTGGCATGATGATGAGAGACTTTGCATGTGGGCAAAAAAATTATGACTTGGCATGGTACCCAACTACACATCATTTAAAATCACACTTGTCAAAGCCATGTGAATCATTATTAAAAAATAAATAAATAAAATCATTCATTGGAAGACAATTTCCATTGTAGGAGGGAGCGGTGGTTTCACCGGGAGGTAAAAAAATCAGTCAATGGAAATGGAAATGGAGTGCCGGTACTAGCACACTTCTCTTACCGGGTGTTTTTCCTGCAACATTCTAAAATTGAACTTAATCCTCAAAGGGCATGAAAGTCCTTTGTGGGTGTATAGTATATTTTGAATAGGGTGGTATTTGACTAGAAAAACATTGACCAAATACTACTTTGTATGTAGTAAATCAATGATTACGGTAGTGGGTACATAACAATTCATGTAGTAAACCACAATCGAAGAGTTATAAGGCTGAATACAGGGTGTATAGAGGGACTCTTCAAGGGCATAATCCTTGAAGGACATTTCATGTTCGGGCTTGGTCAAACTTTATTAAATTTCTACATTAAAACACATATTTTTAAAATTTTGATATTTTTCACATGTAGTAGTAACATATGTCTAAAACTTAATATCATTTTTTCATAATTAAGAACATCAAATTGAATTTTACATGATTCTAAAAAGAAATTTTTGTGGGATTTAAAATATTTAAAATGCTTCCAAAATGCTTAAAATAGTATGAATTGTTTTAGAAAAATGGAAATAATAGTGACAAATATCATGATATAAATTATATACTCCTTAAAATTACACCAAGATAAATTTGATAGAAAAAGTTCAAAAATAGATTATTGGAGCTATATTTTCTTCATTAAAATTCTTAAAGTAATAACAATGTGAAAAATTCAAATTTTGACTTTCAAAATGCTTAAGGGGCTTGCATTGTCCTTTAAGGATTAATATGAGGTCCATATGGTACAATAAACCATTCAACTTGAAAGGAAGCCAATAAGATAGGTTGCTTGAAAAGTGCCCTTGCTAATGAGAATGACCATGAATATACAAAGATATATTTTTTTCTTCAATGTACCAATTGTATAGATTTAAGGAGGTGATCACATTTAATGGGCATTGTGTTTTGACTTTAGAAATTCATAATTAATTCTATGAAGGTCCAAAAAATGTATGAAATGACTTGGGTTGGATGCTAATTTCATTTTTGTTCCTAAAAAAATTACAGGAAATTATTTAAAGGAATTTAGTTTCCTCCCAAATGCTATACCGCTAAAGTTCCTTAACTATGTTTTCATCAAAAAAAGTTTTGAAACTGCCATTTCTAGTACAAATACCAAATTTTAGGGAAAAAAATTGGGGGACACACATGAGTATGTTGATTTGAGAAGATGTGGAAAAAATTTCAGAAATTTCTACCATGTAGATTACAAGACATTAGTATTTGAAGTGACAAAAATCTTTTTTTTGGCCCTACAAAAAACCAAGCAACTTATTTGTTTGAAAAAATGTCCAAAATGGTGGTGCGTCTTCAAATTTATTCTTCTAAGGCAAGTTGGCTACATGCTTGAAAAAATTCAGATCATTTGGAATTATACAACATAATTGAAAAATTATTGTAATAAACAAACTACATCTAATGATTTTATTTTTTTCAAAAAATATTGAAAATTGAGTTAAATGAAGGACTTCAAAGTTTATTTTAGAGTATAGATTCTATAAGTGCCTTGCAAACTAAAACTCCTCATAACTTTCATCTAATTGATCAAAACGGAATGATTTAAAAGCTTTCCATGTATATATAAATCTAGAAAACCAATTTCAAGTAATTATTTATTAAAAAAATTATTTTTTTCTTATTTGCCTTCACTGTCCAAGTTGAAAAAGAAACCACATTTTATTCAATAATTTTTTAACGATATAGTCAAAAGTTATGTAAATTGTTGGGCCTCAAAGCTACTCCTCACTACTTATCTAAAAATTTCAAGGAAAAAAATGAAAATTCCATTTACAGTGAACTACCCCAAATATTTTGTATTGCTAAAAATAATAGCTCGGTCCTTTGGGATTAAAAAGTCACTTTAATAACAAACTATCTTAACATTCACCAGGGCACTAGTAGAAAATGCAGGAATTTCAATAGAATTCTGTTGTTTCGGTTACGTTGATTCGGTCACTGAACAACAAAAATCTGTTGAAATTAACAGATTTCTGTTAATTTCAACAGATTTTTGTTGTTCAGTGACTGAATCAACGCGACCGAAACAACAAAATTTTGTTGAAATTCCTGCATTTTCTACTAGTGGGGGAACATACATGAGTTGTATAGACTATGGATAGGATTCAAGTAGAAATTCCACATGACAAATTAGACCATTTTTTATAGTGGTCATGATTTCTCTAGGCTATAGGTACCTTATTTTCACTAGAGTTTTTTTTATATCTTACTGCACTAATAATGAAATTTAATATTACTACACTAATAATGAAGTTTAATATTACTACACTAATTGATTTGAAAGTGTTATAATTTTTTACCTTTGATGAACATTTTTAGATAACATGCATTGATATCAATACTATTCAAACTACGGGGGATTTATATAAACATAGTTGGTAAAATAATTCTTCATGAAAAAAAATCTTATAGCATTTTTTGAATCAATTAGTATAGTTATTATTGTTGGCAAAATTCATATTCCTACAAAATTTTATTTTGAAGAAATTGCTATAATATAATAATTTAATCTAGACTAATTTAATTATTTTATAGATATTTTAAAATTGATAACTAGTGTCTATTAGACTGGTTTCAACTTTATATATTTGCATTTAGACATACTATATTAGGCCTAGATTTACCTTAGTCTAGGTTATGTCTCAGGTTCCTTTAGAAATGGATTTGTCTTGTAACACTTTGTCCAAACTTGTAGCAACATTTTGACCAAGGATCCCCTTGAGAGCTTTCTTGACATATACAATTCAATAGTTGTAAATTTGGATTCACAAAATGCACTTGTCTTTATTTCACAAAACATCACAAGGAGGCAATACATAATTTTTTATTTTCCTAAACTTCTAACTAAGTGCACAATTGCGATTATATGAACTAAAATTTTAATTGTAAATATTATCTTTTGGGCACAATTTTACTAAAGGAAACCCTAGCACCATACATTTTTTGCTATGATACTTGCTTTACTTTGTCAGCATCTATTGAGAGCATGATTTTACATGAAGTAGACACTTAGGTTATTATAGTATAAAATGCTTTAATTAAACAAATCAATGAATTAAATGTTTCTAAAATGAACACACATATTGTGATTGACTATGCACCCAAAAGCCGATGCATAAATATTGTCCTTGCCTACTACCACCACTTCAATCAAAAAGTCCAAGACCATTAATGTGCCTAAAAATGAATCTCCCTTCCCATGTTGTCAATCTAAATTGCACAAAAACATATTTTTGATTGAATCTCCATTGTTGATCTTCAATACAATACTTACAGGATATGATATATAGATTACATATAGATACAATGAATATATATGATATGATATGATATGATATAATATATATAATATATATTATATATGAATACATACAGATGGGATATATGATATATAGTATATTGATGTATAAATACAAGTATTGATATATGACACGGTGTTGATATTCCGTATTGATTGTAGTGATAGCATCTTCCAAAAAAATATAAGTTAAATATAGGGATACAAAAATGAATTTTACAAGTATATTGTGATTGTGAATTAATTAATTAGCAAATTGTGATGTATTTGTCACTATGCTATGCACCCATCTTGAATATGCTACGTATACATCAACTTTGTCCATTTCTTTCACTATTGTAGGATCATAAGGATAGTTGGGAAGGAAATAAAGCATACGGAAATTTTTAGTATCAATGTTGAACTTGTACTAAGTGACAAAGTAGCTAATTCATGAACACTACTCAAAAATTTAAACTTCATTTTCTGAGGACGGGGAACAGACTTGCCTAAAAATGTTGCCTTAAATTGAGTATTTCAAAATTTAATATATTTCACATACCCAATCAAGTTATACTTTTATTTGTATATTCCAAATAAAATGGAAATAGTCATAAAAATAATGATTAAAGTGAATACAGTGAGAATATCAGATATGAAATTAATGTTAACAAAATTATAATTTGAGGAAAGTAATGAGGTTGTAAGTTAGTTAAATTTTTCCATTTTTTCACTAAACAATGAAAAATATGGTTTTAACAAATCATCAAAAACTCAAATTCTAATAACAAGATATTTTTGGTGAATTTTGAAATCTGAATGCCTTTCAATTGATTTTATAAAGATCCATAAAAATCTATTGAAGTTTGCTTGTATGGATAAATAAAAAATTTCAAGCCTAACATTATCTCTTTTAATGCAAATTTCAAAAAATTTGTGAAAAGCCTTGTTTTGTATTACATCCAAGTATTGTCTTCAACCCCTCAAGTTCTTGACTAAGTTTTTATAAAAAATGCTCCAAAACTGCCATTACAAGTATCAAATTTTGAAAAAAAAAAACATTTTTCGACACATGTAACCATAAGATCTTCTAGTATGCTGACTTGAGAATGTGTGGAAAAAATTTCAGAAATTTCCACTTTGTGGATTATAAGATATCATGACGAGCTTCTGAATTTACAAAAATCATTTTTTTGGCCCTATGAAAAATTGCATTGCTGCACTTCTTGAGATTAGATTTGTATGAGAAAATGTCCATAATGGTGGTGCTTCTCTAGATTCATTTTTCAAGTCAAGTTGGGTACATGCTTGAAAAAATTCAGATTATTTGGAATTATACAACATATAGGAAAAAAATAGTAGTAGAAAGAAGTAGCGAATGATTCAAAATGCAAAATTGTTGAGAATTTAGTTATGGAGTTGAAAAATACCAAATGATCCCAATGGTTGCAATTTTGTAATAAATTATCTACATCCTATATTTTATATATTTATTTAAATATTCAAAATTGAGTTAAATAAAGGATTTTAAAGTTTATTTTAGAGTAGATAATCCATAATTGCCCACAAACTAAAACTCCTCATAATTATTGACTCACTAATTAAAATATAATGATTAAAAGCTTTCCACATATGTAGAAATCTAAAAAACCAATTTCAAATTTTAGTTTTTGAGAAAACTGATTTTTCTAATTTGCTCAAACTTTCCATTTATAAAAAGAAGTAACATATTAGGCCATAACTTTTGACTCATATTTCCAAATGTCTTAAATTTTGTATACATGATAGATATCCCTTGTCTACACCTTCTATTAAAATTTGGGCCAAAAACATGGATATCTCTAGTCACATGTACCTACCCAAAAAAAATTTGTTGCCAAATTCAATAGGATGGTTTTTTAGGGGTTAAACTCAACAATCACTTAGGGGACACAATTGAGGACACAATATTCTCAAAAACTTAGAATTTTTTTTTTTTGTAATTACAATTCTACATTTTTCTAAATTAAAATTTATAAAAGTAATAGCTTTCTTAGAACTCAAAAGAAAAAATGAGGACTAAATTTTAGCAATGCCAAATTAGAATATTTATCAACTCCCTATATTGATTTGTCCTATCACTTGGGGTATTAGAATTGTCTAGAAAATTTAGTGTCACTATAAAATATTATATCATTATTTCAACTTGCATGAATTTAATTATTTTACAAATAATATGACTTTGGTATACTAATTAAGAGTTGTGCACACTAATAGGGTAGTTTAGTTTAGCCAATCAAACCATGAGATGTGGTTACAAATATTTAGATAACAAAGCAATTGGACTTCAAATAAATATATGAGAATGATTCCTATTATTAAATCTTGAAAAGCCAAGTGATTGGTGAACAACCAAGTAGAAATTTGAGAAGGTTCCTTAGAAGTTACTTTTGAATGAATCTTTTTGAAATTTTGGCACTAAGTATGGACATGTATCAATCACATGTCTATAAAAAAAAATTCAATCACATGCCTAGATCAAGAGCTACAATGCTTGAAGTTTATTACCTCTAAAGTATTTATATGTTTAGAGACTCAAAACTACTTAAAAATACTAGTCTCTAAAGCAAGGCTAAAAACTTCATCTATTTTTATTTCTTAACAAATTCGGTTATAGGATCTTTTAATTAACTTGCTAAAGTACATCTTCCTAAAATTTTAGAATAAAAAACATTACCACTTGCAAGATCATGATGCATGGATTTGAAAAAGAAGTATTTTTCAACTTTTCTTAAATTGTTGGATTTCATCTTTCAAACATTTAACCCAAAACATGTAGATCCTACAACTTCCATCACTCCATAATATATTGAAGAAATAAGTTAGAAATACATATAAAAGATTTTAACAAAAAAATTAATATTCATTCTTGAAAAAATAGTAAGTAGAAAGAAGTAGAGATTGATTTAAAATATTAAATTATTAATAATATAAATATGGAATTATAAAATATCAATCCCTATGTTTTTTATATTGTTATTAACAATCTACATTCTATGATTTTATTTTATTTCAAAGAGATTGAAAATTGAATTAAATAAAAGACTTCCAAGTTTATTTTAAAGTGGAGATTCCATAACTGTCCACAAACTAGAACTCCTCACAACCTTTCATCTCATTAATCAAAATGAATGATTCAAATCATACTACTAAAATCATAAGTCCCTCTGTAATATCTCAAATGCTACCATTAATACTAGGGCTCGTGCTTGCTATGCTACACATTCATTGTATCACATATTAGTAAAATTTTAATATATTTGAATAGAATGCATGATAATGATTTCAATAAGTCTTTAAAATAATTATTTTAAATATTTTGTAAAAATATTTTCAATCATGCATACATAAAAATCATATTTTCACACAATGTGATATTATAGAAATAGAGTATCACTTTTGTAATATCACTTTTACAAAGGGTGATATTATAGAAATAATATAGTTAGTGCAATTAAGGTGATATTATAGAGGTAGCAATTCCGTTGCTTCTCTTGGCTTTACACTTCTTTGCATTTCTATGATTTTGTGCTTTTGTGAGCTTTGAGCTTTTATGATTTCAAAATTCTATTGCTACTACCAAATGATTTGAGAAATTTATTCAATTGAAGCGATTTTGGATTCCACAACAATTAAGTTGTTCACAAAGTTTTTGAGATTTATAAGTTTTTCTTTTCAATTCACCAAGATTTTGGGTTGCCATTGTTCATAACAATTGAGTCAAATTTCGAATGCATTATAATAAACGTGTATCTTTTACATTATTCACCATTGCATATATTTCATTCATCATTCAATACATTTCTATTGTACATTTCAATATATGCTTACTTATAAAAAAAATTATACAAATATTTTAGTAATTTTTATTTGAAGATTTATTGAAATTTTTGTTCAACATTCTATCTAATACATAAAAATTCTAATAAAATTCTAATGATGAATGCGTAGCATAGCAAGTGCTAACCACTAGTATAGATCTAAAAAATCAATTAAAAAATTTTGTTTCTTAAAAAATTGATTCTTGTTGAGCTACCTTGATTGCCCCAGCTCCAAAAGAGACTACATATCAAGCTAGTAATGACTTTTTAACCATGTGGGCAAAAGTATGAAATTTTTTGCAACTGAAAGCTAGTCCTTGACCACAAGTTGTGTGAAATTTTCAAAAAAAAAAATGAAAATTCCATTCTTAATAAGTTGCCCAAAATTTTTATGTTGCTAGAAAACATAGCTTGGTCCTTTAAGGTGTATACATATATATTCCAAAAGACCCAAGGACAAATCCTTCATGGGGAATTTTTTTTAATAAAAAAAAAACTAAAAACTAAACAACACTAGCACCAACACAAATACAATCATCACTTTAGCTGAAAGCACCCATCTTACAGCCTCCTTACATGTATCAGTTATTAGAGGAATTGCACATTCAACGAATGCTACAAGGAAAAATAGGGATAGCACTTTGATTCATGTACCCCCGGTGGATGGAAAGGAAAACAATAAAAAAATTTACACATATTAGATTCACTAGTCTCCACCAATGAGGTTGTTCACCGATATCGGTGAAACTTCAACTCCTCCTTTCCCGCTTGTTCACCCCAGTATGACAATCAATGGAGCTGCTTTTGTCTTTTTGTTTGAATTAGTGATAAACTTGTCCACTTTGTTCACATATAGACATTGCACTTTCATGTGAACCTAGTGGATGGGGAAGGAAACAACAAAAAATTCACATGTATTGGATTCACTAGTCTCCACCAAATGAATGAGGTTGTCCACCGGTATCGGTAAAACTTCAACTCCCCCTTTCTTGCTTGGCTAGGGTGAACTGACCTCCTCATTGCCCCATTTTATACTTGGAAAAATGTTGTGGAATTTTTTAATTTTCAATCAGATGAATTTTTTTTCAAATTCTAAATTCAGATTTGCAATCAGTGGCCCCAAATTAGCTAGGGGCAGTGTAGAAATATAAAAAATCATGGAAAAAAATAGGGGGCTTTTTTTTCACAATTAACCTTGGCCGGGGCAATGAGGGGGTCAGTTCTCCCTGGCCTTCCTCTTCCTGCTTGCTCACTCACTCAGCAAGACAATCGGTGGAGTTGTTTTTGTCTTCTTGCTTGAATTAGTGGTAAACTTGCCTACCGGGCCGTCATTGGGATGAGTGGGTTTGCAGTTCATCTTAAGATGGGATCTCGCATCAAAGAAGTCTGATTGGAACCACATGTCCAAGCGTTGGAGAAAGGTACCCTCCTTTGTCAGGGTACAGATCACAAAGCTTTGTCCTTTTGAACCAGGCTGCCAAAAGAATGCTAGTATACACAAACCAATGTCCCACAAGTGGGTTTCTTTAGGTGCCATGTGATGTTTGCTTGGTTTGAAAACTCATGTGTTTTCATCCTAGCCAACAGAGCCACACCACTGATCCCAATAAGTCACTAGAAACAAAATCATGGTCCTTGCATGAAGCTTTTTGGAAAGCAAAGAGATCAGGAGGCAGTAACCCCTCAACGCCCCTGGCTGCAGAAGAAACGCTGTTGCCGTTTTATCTATAAGGTAAGTCTGCCTATGACAGCCCAAATGGGAGCCATCTCATCACAGGCAAAACTGCACTAATGGTGCACATTCCAGTTTTTGAAATGTGCATCACTAGAATTTTTTTTGTCTGTGACGGGTTGGTTGGCATTTGGACTGTCATAGGCTGGTTTACCTTAATGGAGGAAAAGTGAAAACAAAAGTTGTCTGCTTTCAAATTTGGAACACAATGACATCCTTGCTGCACTTTGGATCCCCCAATGGGGCCCAGATCACTGCTGAGCTTATTTTGGGACATGGCAGTGGGCCATGAATTATGGATTTCGACCGGCTGCAGCGGTAAACTATGGTTGGCTATGCTGCAACTAAGAATCCAATGAGGCAGGTGCTCTCGTTGTATGTGCTTTTGATCAGGCAAAAATTGCAGGGAAGTCATTAGCAGTTGAGGGCTCTCTGAGATGAACTTCCACGTGTCAGTTGTTACTTTCCCTCGCAGTCGCAGACCGGTGCTCACCTTGATGTCTCGTAAGGCTTGATTTGGCTTTCGATTGTGTTGAAATTGTGAGATAGTATTTTTATGGACCACATCCATGGCCCCCCAAATTCTTGTGAGATGATGTCCACTATCCTGATGGCAATTGCTCCTGAAAGTGCCAAAATCATGAAAGTTTCACCACCGCCTGAGGCACTCTGTCCATTTCAGATGTTATAGAAATTAAATTGGGACAGTGAAATATGGCAATGAAGGCCTAATTCGATGCACAATTGAAGTGGTTATGTAGATCAATGGTGAAATGGGCTGCAGATTCATATAAGTTCCACAATTTCAGTGACATTAAGCCTAATTCCAACTGCATCTCAAACATGTTGACAAGGTAAGGGCATTGAGGGGTTAAGGTAGAACTGCCCTGTACCATACAGATTTGCTATCTAGGTACTTTGAAAAAACTATTTATGGGCTCTCATATTTTCAGAGATTGAATTGTTTGAGAGAAGTCAATTGCAAAAAAAACAAAGACATTCCGAAAATAATTGAATTTTTTTGTGATTAGACCCTTGTTGAAGCATGACCAGATAATGTGTCCGCTTCCTAAGTGCATTGGGATCGATGAAAGATTAGTAAGATTGGGGTAATAGATGGGCCAATGACGAAAATGGGAAGAACCTATAGGTGACAGAATTGGATAAATGGTGGTACTGCCAAGTCAGACTACTTAGGTCAGTTGTAGCATTCAAGAGGGGCATTTCCTATGAAAGATAAAGCATGGATGGAGCAAAAAAAAACAATTTTTTTTTCATCCCAAAGTGTAGGATTTTTGACAATTACTAAAGTAAAACAATCCATTGTGTTCATATTTTGTCAAAAATAAATATAATGTTAATTGTTTTCATTGTTTCTCACACTTATTATATTCATGTGGAAAAAAAATTGAAAAACTTCAGCAACAACGAGAGGTCAAACTCCTAATTCTGACCACAATGGGTTGTTTTAGCTGAGCTGCCCCAATCCCCATAGGAGTTAAGTAATCTTAAGTTTTGTTGCATATTCTTAGCAATGAAAAAACATTTCGGATTTTCTTTGTTTGCATTTTGTGCACATCTCATGAATAAACTATAATTTCATTGTTAATATATAATAATAGGTATGTTCTAAATTGACCCCAAGGAGGCTCTCGTGTTCCAGATGGCCCTTCTTCTTCTATTACAGGCACAAATGATTTAAATGCCATGATTTTAGTAGTGTCAAAATTCAGTGTGTTGCCTTGTGTTTTTTTACTTCGCACATACAAATTTGCGCGTACTTGGGACAGTGACACATGGCATAATTTGATTCTGGCACCCTGGTATTGGCAAAAATCAAAGTACTGGATAGAGTTTTGCCGCTGGCAATATAATTTATAGCTCACGGCACTCCTCCCCACCAATCCTGTGTACTGTATTAGATTCCTATTTTATTTTATTTTCTTTCAAATTAAGGTAACCTTTACTGCAAGAAAGAAACAACTTACAAGGCCCCCCAGCCGCTTTAGATTCCAATTTAAATATAGTCAGCTTGAGGCAATGGCAGTTACGTTTTCTCCCTTAAACGTTGAGGCAGACGTTTTGGATCCAATGGATGATGGAAGATCTCTGTGTGTACGACAGAAGTGCAACTATTCATCCTTAGAAATTCTGCAAAAAAAGGAGAGGTCTTCTACAGTAGTTTGTCTTGCAATGAGTATTTTTACAATTTTTTAAGCCAATGCTTCACTCTATCATAAAAACTGATGATTTCCAAAGTTATCATTCTTTAAGGATTAAAGGTAAAAGGAAAAGTGCCCATCCCAAGTGTTTGATGGAGTCCTCACAAATGTTTTTTTTTGTTTTCTTGGAACACATGGACAATTCCCATCAAATTGATAGATGTTTTGGGAGCCATTTAAGGTAGGAGGTTCTAAAACTGTACATGCTTATATATCATGCAATAACTTTTTAACCATGTAGTCAAAAGTTATGAAAATTGTTGTGCCTTAAAGCTACTCCTTGGGCACATGTTGTGTGAAATTCTCAAAGAAAAAAAAGAAAAATTTCATTCGTAATGAGTTGCACCTAATCGTTGTGTTGCCAAAATATGGTGTTTGGACCTTTAGGGGTTAACTTCAAAGTATTGTCAACACCAAAATTTGGTGCCTTGAACATTTAGGGGTTAAAAAATGGAGGTGACTAATTCATTTGACAAAGAAAGAATGAATCAGAGCAATCCAATTTGAAAAATATAATTGCATGCAATTGTTATTTGTGTTTATACACAAATATATTCACCAATCTCTATATAATATACGAAAAAAATTGCAAAAGATGTGTCTTGTTTGGATCTAGAACAACATTAGTAGAATTGGGGGCCCGATTGGGGGAAAAAATCAAAGACTGAGATGGCACAAGTAGATAGTTGTTTTTTTGTATGCTTTTTAGAAAGAAAGTCATTGAAAAGAAATATCATGGCATATGATATTTTGAATAGGAATGTCTTTATTACTTGTTGGATATACTAATAAACCATGCGCTTTTTGAGTCTTTTTCCATCTAACTTTTGTTGTAGACACTAGCCTCAATTACCCCTATGTATGTGTCAATTAGCCCCAATTAAATGCAATTGAACTTGGTTCAATTTTGAGTAGAAGATTTGGTATACGTCCATGTTGAGTGTTTATTCCATTAAGTATGCATATTTATACATTGAAGGTCGGTGTTTTGGTTACTCTAAATGAATATATGAAAGGAATGTCTACTTAATCCAAAGGTCTTTGAAGTGAATTTTTTATGAGGTTGCTAGTGTTGCATGTTGGTATTTGTGCATTTTTCATATATTGATGTCAACAACATTATAAACATTATCATGAAACTCTAAACTTGTGTAATAACAATGGTGAATCATCCTAATTTTTTGCAAACCTATTGCCTATCACTCATTCTCCAATTGTTGTAGTTACTTTTTTGACTTTGGCTTTTATGTATATCCTCAATAATCCTACATTTGCTAGAGATTCTATCTATATTTTTGCTTTGACCAATTACAACTATAGGCTTTCAAGGGTTAAGGTAGAAGCAATTTGCATGAAATGGCAACATATGCTATTATTTTTAGCACATTTGCAACTTAAAAACTAATAGTTTTTCCAAAAAAGATTTGTATGAATACTAATACTACATAAAAGCAAATTAGAATTAATCAACTACCATAATGCTTAACATCAATCTTTCATAATATGTTCAAACATTCTAAATTAAAGTTTTTATTTGCGAAATGTAACTTATTAAAGGTAACTTCAAATCACAAAGTTAACAAACTCTATAGAGTCTCCTTTCTAATAAAGGTATATAGATTCAATGTGACTTGTTTGGGACCTTTTATACATTACATGGGGCCAAAGATGTACAAGTGACTAACTTTGAAAGGATGACACCTATCACCAAGATACTTTGCCAAAAATGATTCAATCTATTGACCAATAGGTGCATTCTTCATTTGTACAGTACTCTAGAAAGTCATCCATGATTTGCCAATTTTTTGCATCACCTTTTGTCTAGGATTAATCTTCAAAAGATATGCCCCACTGACCAAGGCAATCATCATTTATCAAAATACTCCAATTATTGAACTAATAGGTTCATTCTTTGTTCTACAAGTAACAATGAAGTTATCCATCACAATTGTTAGGCCTCCAACATCCTTAAAGACTTTACCCTTAATCACAATTGTTAGGCCTCCATTGCAACATCTTTATAGACTTTACCCTTAATCACAACTATTAGGTCCAACATCCTTATAGACTTTACCCTTAAAAGATAGACCAATGACTATGGAAATCATCCCTTTAGTTACCAATTTATCATGTGAACCATTGGCTTAACAAAAATGCAAAAACACTCATTGGAAGTCCAACTATTGTAGAAGATCTTTTCTTTTTGAGGATGAATAGTTGCACTTTTGTGTCTTATATAGAAAGACTCTTTGTCATTCATTAGAAAAAAATGGTCACAACGTTCTTTAACCCTAAAAAACAAACTAGTGATTGTGAAAATCATTCCTTTGATTATTGTGTGAATCATGTGCTTACAAAATTGTAAAAGCACTTATTGGAAGTCAAATCACTATTAATGGAAGACTTTCCCTTTTCATGCAAAATTTTGAGGATGAATAGTTGCAATTTTATCTTACTAGAAGGATTTTTTGTCATCTATTGATCGCCAAACATGCTCGTTGACATTTAAGGATTAAGGTACATCAAGCTAGGTTTAAAATAGGTTGGAAAGTAGGTTGGAGTTCATTTTCTCTCTTTCTTCTTCCGCTACCTAACACACAGTTACCGTCAATGCACGGTCCAGTGGCAGTTACCTTAGTGCATCGTCGATGCACCGTCGCATTCTCTGTTGCATACGGGATGCCTTCCGAACACGTGACGGAGTGGTGGAGTGCACGGCGAAGATTCTATGCTCGGTGACTCGGATGGGGCCGGTGTCGACGTCTCTACGACCCCACGCTACGACCTGTGGAATTGTTGCAGTGCCCTCACTCTAGGCTATGCCGGGCCCCCCTGACCATGTCCGACTGTATGCATGATGCCAATGACACCGGGCCGCCGAATCCACCGCACGGTACACACGGTCATACTTCGTCACACGGTCATGCAAACCAAAACCGCCAGACGAAACCACGCGCGCAGAGCCACCGAAACCTTCAGGTCCCAACAGCGTGGACCGGTAACGTATGGTTGCAAAGCGATACGGTAGCCACTTAACCTCATTGCGGTAACAGCGTAACAGCGTAACAGGGGCCCGTCACGCTTGACCACCTGAACAGGCCGAGCAAGCTTTCAGGATGAATCGAATCGTCAGCTAGCACGCCGTGTAAAGAAAGGTAGACTGACTTGGAATAGAATGCGTTTACCGTACATACTCCGCATTCCGCCATCACTGTATTGACTGTAAAAAATTAAAGAGTCGTAAGTGTATGATTCAATTCACTCGGACTGACTGAGTGCAGGCCATGTGATGCTATATATTGCTGGCACATTCTTTGAGCTCCCAAAGCTCATCACAATAGACACAAGGATACACAAGCGTTCACTCAGTGAGAGCGACCCCATTTGTTTCAGACTAGACATTCCTCTGATCGATCGATCTCGATCCGGCCTTCACAGTTACGACATTCAGGCGCTGGCTGCTGTTCAATTGCTTGCTGTGGGAACTCCATCATCCTAGCTTTGTAAGTAACTTGCACTCTTAGGAGATATCCAATACATCCATCGATGAATTTTTTGAAGAATTTCGTAGTCGATGTGCAGTGATGATAGAATAGGATACCGTAGGATACAGTAGGAATGGAATCTGGACACAATTACAGGACATTTGTTGAAATTCCTATTTGAATTTCTAGTTCCTGTGTCTGTCTGTGGTATGTTCATGTTAGCTCGAGGCCTATAATCAGTATCCCAGATAGTTGTTTCATGAGAGCGGATCGGGCTTGGGAGAGTGTGAGATACAAATTATTTGTGCATTCAATCGATCGGAAGAGGTTAGGAATGGGTTGACTTGCGAGCGTGAGTACAAACCCGTACTCAATGGACTAATTTCTTGTGACCGAGTTGCAAGGGACTAATTTGTATGTCCTGTTACTAAGGCGATAGGGAGAGATCATTTGAACCTGCTGCATGTGTCCAATTCGTCGCTTCATTTCTGACCTCACAACTTGTGTTACGTGATGCACAGATTAATTGTCTCCCAATTGACGAGACCACCCAGCACTATTTGTGAAAGGACTCATTCTTCGTTGAGCTTCGGCCTTAGAGCGAGCGAGTGTGAGTACAAATTAACCCGGCCGTTTCAGCCAAACTTTCAACAATGGCAGGCGTTCCAGCTACCGAGACAGGTGCCAGTACGATTGCTTCCACGGCCTGGAACAAGCCGTGCGCGGAGAAGTGGAGCGGTGGAGTGCACCTCCTCCTCAACTGCGACCTTGACGCCGCCTGGAGCCTGCAATCGGACTTCATGGGGCTGCCCAAATGGGTGCCCACCATCAGCGTCAGCCGTCTTGTGGAGGGGGAAGCGAGTGCTGTGGGCTGTCTGCGCTACTGCAAAGGCAGCGGCACCACTTGGGTGCACGAGCGGCTGCTGGAATTGGACGAGGCTAAGCATTACATGTCGTACAGAATGGAAGAGAATCACTTCGTGTTTCCTCAAGGCTTCCAAGGCTATGTCGCCAAAGTCCAAGTACGTGAGCCCAGGAACCTTACCACCTTAAATAGTCTCAGTGATTTATGTACAATTAATTCAACGTCAATCCGGGCGCCAATTTGATGTATTCCATTACTTTGGCAAGTAGAGGCGGAAACAGAAATCAACAATTATGCCCGTTTTAGGAGCTTCGCGTAGATGTATGTCACAATTTACGATCACTAGGTCACTCCCTGCCAGCACGGTCATACTCGTTAGGATGGGTCTTGTTTCAAATTGCCAAAACTGTGGTATTTCATAGACTTCTACCACCACGACTAGTGCAGATACGAGGTTCAATCTTGTCATTTTCCCCAATATTACGATTAGAGATTGTATGAATTCGTCACTAATTAGGGTACAGCTGTACTTGTACCCGGGTGCAATGTGAACTAATGATCTGTGTTTGTAATACGTTTTTGGGGGGTGCAGTTAGGAAAAGCAGGAGAAGGCCAGACGTGGGTGAACTGGACTTACGAAGTGGATCCCGTAATCTCAGCAACCCGGGAGTATGTGACCCAGTTTATGATTAAATTCTACTCAGACAATCTCAAGTTTCTCGAAGACGGAGCGAATAAACTGGTTGCTAAAAACATTGAAGCTGCCAGGCCTTTGACAACGAGCCTATCTAACGTGTTGCCTGCCCAAACAGCTCCAGTGCAAGCTGCATGATTGAACAACTAGTACTTTATCTATAGATTCGATCTTAATTGAGGACTATATCCGGGCAATGTGTGAGAAACGTGCGTCCGCGATTTTTCAGTATACACAAGCTATCCATAGCCAGCTAGTCATCCAATGATTCATCTTGATTCTCCCATTTATTTCCAACTTCAACTAGAGAAATTCTCAAATTTGATTGATTGCGTACCTTCAGTTTCAAACGCGAATCGAAAATTTGAAAATTTCAACCAACTGCTCTTACACCAGATCATTGCTTCAACGCCAGCAGTGAGCTTAACAAGTTTTAATAAGTGCTAGGTCCTCCGTTGAGAAAAGGAACAAGAAAACTCGCATGGGCAGGATACAGGTCCAGCTAGCACTTCAGCTCATAGATGTGTATTAAATTTAATTGTGCTTTGAGATTTCGATGTCCGTAGCCGCATTGTACTGAATATAAACATCGAAATTTTCTTCAGTGACTTGAGCATCATGTGAATGAAAATTCTGTGAAGTTGAACGACCAAGAGAATGTTGAGTTCTGATTCAAAGTGTGTAAGTTACTGTTCAACTTGCTGCTACAGAGTACTTGTTGTGTGCCTGCTTTTAAAAAGAATGCCTTTTGTCAGTGCTTCCAAAAGCAATTTGTAGCAAATCCCAAACACGAGGTCTGTGTCTGCAAGATGGAGGATTTGCCTTGAATCATGGTATTTTCCTTGACGAATGGTACTCTTCAAGCATCTGCTGAATTGGAGATTGAGCATGTGAGAACTGTTTGCATTGTGGGTACTGGTCCAGTATCTCAAAAAACCAGGAACATTATTTATTAGTTCATTGCCTCCCACAAGAATAAAATTTCATCAATGCTCAGATATCTTGACCCATTCGCACTGACTCTGGATTCAAGTGCACATGCCTATTGTCCCCAAAATGCAGGAGAGAAACAGTAAAATATACATTTTAGGATCCTACTCGCTTTGTGACATAACATTATTGACCTGTGCAGTTGTACCTTACACGTATGTGCACAGATGGACTTAGCAAGCGTTCTTTGCAGTGATGGTACGTGTTTTTTTGGGGGGTAGATGTTCAGACCTTCGGTCTTTCGTAACCGCCAAACCTATGTGGTTGCAGAGCAGAGCTGGCAAGGGGTTATGAGTGGTGTTTACTAGAGAGAAGTCAAGGACTATTCATACGCTTTTTGCCTTTGTTAGAGCTATTATGCCAAGTGTGCACGTACCGCCTTGTAGTCAAGAAGGGATAAGGTAGAAGGCTCATAAATCAACCATCTAAGGCGAAGTCACTCATAACTGATAACTTAACTCTTGAACGTCCTCATTGAGTGGTCGAAATGTTGACTCAGTGGACCCTTGTGCAAAGAATTAGGTCCTGCAGGTTGAAAATTTGCATTTGGCAGACATCATCGTTGAAAAGGTTGAAAAAATGGGCGACTTTGGGCACTTTTCACCGTACGGTTTGAGAGATTATAATAGTCAAAGGACCGTTGAATTCTTGCTGTGTGGCAAAATTCTGGGGGGTCTAGAGCTTTGCACATGCAAAACATTGACAAAAACGGAGCCAATTGTCTTGAAATTTTGGCACAATTGAGGGGAAAGCATGACCTCACTGCTTGCCAAATTTTAGCACTATCTGACACTGGGAGGGCACTTTTGGAGGGCCACGAATTTCAAAGCATGGCAAGTCAAAGCAAAAGAGTGACCGGAACCAGGAGTGGGCTCTGCACCCAATCCGATCTTACACGCTAAAAGTAGTGGGAAATGTCCTGACGAGGAGATGGATACATGTTGTCATGTGTACGAAATTGCTTCTAATGGTATGGAACCAACCCTACCGGGTTGTCCTAGTTGCCTAAACCTGAGTAAGAATCCCAAAAGACCAATTTTCGGCTTCCGCACTTGCTGCCAATTGCTCTACTCGTATGTACAAACGGTTTCACCACTATCCTCCACTCCGGCACATCACTCTTGTACCACCCTACGACCCTTTACTATTTTCTCGCTAGTACATTTCCAAATTTTGACCTTTTTTGGATGAAATTTGATTTTGAGAGGCTGAGTTTGGGGAGGTGGGGCGCTCAGGGGTTAAGGTAGAACACCCAAAACCGTCCTTGTACCTAATCTTTGTTCCATAGAGTGCCTTTAAAGTGTCCTTAGAGTTTCATTAATGTGTCTTATACACTTTTAATTGTAATTCGTTGACGCACTTGAAGGACACATACTGAACTTTAATTTGCTAACAACTGAATTTTGTGCAGTTCAGATTTGGGGGCACCTATGGGTTAGTTCCAATGGTCTAGAGACCTGCCACTTTGAAAAATCATAAAAATTACATATCACATCGAAAAAATTTGATTTTTTTTTTGAATATTCATGATTTTCTCTTGCTACTACCACAAAATATTAGTTTTAAGAAAATAAACCCCCAACTATGTTGAATTCCTTATTTTGATGGTTTTGGGTGCCTTCAACTTAAGCCATGGCAAATATGATCTGCAGCAGTATTTGGCGAAGCAAATATTTACTGAAGTGCATAGATAGAAATTATATTGTAGTAGAAAGTTTGGTGAATTTACAGCTTGAATTGAAATTACTATGAATTATGAAAGCCTAAAGTTGGACTCGACTTATGTCCAATGTCTACAGTTTTACAAAATTGATCACTAGAAGAATATTTGTAGGTAACTCTGGCACACAAAGGGAGGCACAAGTTTTATTAGCAGTGTTGGGACCACATTGGTTAAGAACCTAGTTTCTTTGACTTTGAAATTAATGCAAATGATTCTTACCTTCTCTTGGATTTGAGACACACTATTGATTGCCTATGGGGCATTGGTTGGTAATGGGTGCCTCCACATTAAGGGATAATGGCCCTCTAAAAAAAATCAACAGAGTGTAACATTTTTCACATATTTTTGGTAGAAAGAGTAAAGAAAAACAATTCATTAACAATTTAAACCGTAATTTTTTACTTACAATGAATTAATTATGAATTTTCAAAGCGAAAGGTGCATAGGTAGCTATTGGTGCTTATAGACTGAACTAATCTTCAATCAAAATCAACCTCTAAATGGAGCACTTCAAACTTATAATTTTGGCTCTCAGAGAATGATTCACATCAAGCTTTGATTTATTTTAGCCTTACATGAATGAATATATTTGACTCAAAGTGATTTAAGAACACAATTAAAAAACAAAAAATGCATTGAACAAATTGTGATCCATTTTTGAAACTTTTTGCACTATTTCTGATAGTTCTATAGAATGATTCTAAATGCCTACTCACAATTTGAGCTTCCTACCTTATATTGACCTAAACAACTTACCAACACCTTATGTTGCAATCTTCATCTTCAAAAGACAACTGATATTGTAGAAGAAGGATAATGACCTACTTGAAAATTACCCATTTAGTATAATAAGTTTGTTTCAAGGGAGACGGTCAAGTAGGAAATTTATGCTAATAGGTTTAATTTTTATAACAAATGACACAACTTCTAATTAACACAAGTACATGCATCACATTACAAAGACATCAATTACGCTCAAAATATTGTTACATTAATTCAAATTGGTGAATAAATCACCATCATAGTTCTACAATTGAAAATTTCTCGCTCTAATCACTCTAATCGCGCTAATTGCTCATTCGATTAACTTCTCATTTACTTTAATATTATCCAATTTATTATCGCAATTATTCATTTCCACTAATAGAACAACCTAATACACATCACATCACTCAAAAATAACAAAGATATGCAACCAATTTGAGATGGGACTCACACTAGATACATTCAATAGTGGGTGACTACAACTTCAAATCTGCCATCCAAATAGGAATTGGAACTTGGTAGTTACCACCTAGGAATAGACAACCTAACCATCTAGTACTAACTACCATATTGAACTAATATCCAATTCAATTCCAAATCCCAATTGGGTATATTCAGCTACTTAATTGGCATTCCACTATTTATGCACTCGATCCTAGTTCTGGTTCATACTTCACTCTAAAATTCACTCCAAATTGGTTAAATTAAGTTATCAAAATTACCAAATTGAACACTAGACATAGGAACAACCTATCCAAATTAAAATAAAACACAACCAAATTGCACATCAAAAATCCAAAAATGAGGCCGAATTAGTTATCTACAGATATCTTTGTATGGTAAGGTAACTACAACTAAAATTGTACAAATAAGCAATTTAGTATAGTTGCCATTATTATAACAAAATTCTTTTGGTGGGATTTTGTTGGAATCCAAAAGGAGATTTTAGATTATCTAACAATGGATATTTTGGACACTATATGAATAGACTATAAAATTTCAAAGTAATGAAAATGGGATTTAGGGCAATCAACCAGACTTCCATGAATAGTAGAAGTACATTTTAGGCAAGAACCTAGCCTATGCAATTTTAGAAAGCATGCAATTTAAAGTGTGGTAACCTTACATTTGTGCTTTAAAGAACTTTTTGAAAGTACTCTACTTTTTGAAAAGTACTCCACTTTGTAATTCCAACTCAGATAGATTTGATGAATTGAAGGAAAACACCCAATTTAAAGACTTTCAACAATCTTCGTGTATTTCAGTTGAAAATGGTGTAAACACAATAAACAATGTTTCAAACAAAATCAAACTATTAATCCTAGAAGGATGGGTTGGTTACCATGAAAACCATCCTTTTGGACTAGTACTATGTAAATCATTTGCTTAAAAAAATCCAAGAGCACTCATTGGAGGTCAAACTATTGTGCAAGATTTTACCTTTTTACACAAAATTTCAAAGGTGAACATCTACATTTTTGTTACTTATGTAAGGATTTTGGATCATCCATCGGACACTTAGTGCCTATGGCATCCTAAGGGGCTATATAATCTAATGCATTTATAGCATCCACCATAATTGAAATGCTTGCAAACAATATAAAACATGCATGATTAAAAGTTTGCATCTAAAATTGATAAATCAATCAATAAAAAAAGAGCGATGAAGCACAACTGAAAATACAAAAATGTACACCCTACAAGTTAAATAAGAATGCAAATAGGTGTCTTTGAGATGAAATCTTTCACAGTCAATCTTTGGGAAAGCATTTTGCCTAAATTCTAAATAAGGTAGAAGGCCTATAAAGTGCTCGGGTTCAAAAATTGCCCACCTCCTCAAATGTACATGTTGCTTTTTCATTGTACCAACAATATACAGGTAGTTCATATTTCAAGAAGTGGGTAATTTTAGAGCCCATTGCATTTTAACATCTAAAATTCTTTACTAATTCCACAAAGTTCCACAAAGTTCCACAAAGTATGAAATAACACTACAACAATGGCAGTGTTTTATGACTGCAGAATTATGACTAAGGATGATTGGCGACTGCTTGTAGTCATATTTTTGAAGGTAAAAAAAATATGACTACAAATATGACTACGAGTCATATTTTAGTCTTATACATCATGGCCGTATAGTATATGATCATTGGGAACACCAAAATACTTTATAGAGAACGATAGGGAACATATTTAGGGAACGTCCACTCATATTTTCTAGTCATATTTTGCAATCACATCTCTATAATAGTAAGATTTTTTCTTAGGGCAGCCCAAAAACAATTTGAATAGGGAATATATTTAGAAAGTACCTAGTCATATTTTTCCACATAGGATTTTTTTGTAGTCATATTTTTTTAAAATCATTTTTTGTAGTTGCCACTAATTTAGGATTTTGAAACCCTAGCCGCCACAAAATAGGGTTTTGAAACCCTAGCTACCACAGAATTAGGGTTTTGAAACCCTAGCCACTACTTTTTGTAGCCACTCCTCTTTTTGCCCCTTCTTCTTTCTTTTTTGTTTCTTCTTCTTTGTTTTAGTTGCTTCTTAAGCTTTTTTTTTGTTGCTTCTTAGGTTTTGCTTCTTCTTCTTTCTTTTTTTTTTTTTTTTTTTTTTTTGTTGTTCCTTCTTCTTTCTTTTTGTTGCTTCTTAAGTTTTGTTTTTTGTTGCTTCTTAGATTTTTCTTCTTCTTATTTCTTCTTATTTCTTAGGTTTTGTTTCTTCTTCCTATTTAGGTTTTGTTTCTTTTTTCTTTTTTGTTCCTTCTTCTTTGTTTTTGTTGCTTCTTAAGTTTTGTTTTTTGTTGTTTCTTAGGTTTTTTTCTTCTTGCTTCTTCTTACTTTATCTTGCTCCTTCTTACTTCTTGTTTCTTAGGTTTGCTTCTTCTTCCTACTTAACTTTTGTTTCTTCTTCTTTCTTAGCTTTTGCTTCTTCTTGTCTTTCAACTTTTATTTCTTTTTCCTTCTTTAATTATTTTTTCTTGCTTCTTAAGTTTTGCTTTTTAGGTTTTGCTTCTTCTTCCTCTTAGATTTCTCTTCTTCTTCCTTCTTAAATTTTGCTTCTTCTTCCTTCTCAAGTTTTGCTCCTTTTTCCTTCTTAGATTTTGCTTCTTCTTGCCTCCTAACTTTTGCTTCTTCTTCTATCTTAGGTTTTTCTTTTTCTTGCCTCCTAGTCATATTTTGCAGTTATATTTTGTAGTCATATTTTGCAATCATAATGTCACTTGCTATTTGCTTCTTTTTTGCTTCTTAATCTCTCTATCATCATTGTTATTTTTTTTGGTTATTTATAATTTTTGAATATATAATGATTATAACTTTTTTTAATCTTAAACATGTTTACATATTTTGTAGTGCTTTAAATCTTTAAAGTTTGAATTATATTGTTCATTTATTGAAAACTAACCTTCTTGTTTATACATGTAGGCATTGGAGATTGAAATGAAGTTATTGAAGGCTACTTGCAATACAAAAGAGGTAACATCTTTACATTTTTGTTGGAATATAGGTTTTACAAGTATGTAGAAATATACATATAAAGAGCCATTGTGATATATTTTGTGTTAGTAACTAATAAATGTCATTGAAAAAAATCACATTTTTTTTTGTATTTGACTTTTTAATGTGATTAATTTTTGTCCATTTAAGAAATCATATGTATTCATTTTTAATTAAATGGATTCTCTTACTTAACTATTAAATTATGTTGATGGATGACTACACATAGTCGTTTTACAAATCATCAAAAAATATGACTCGCCGTAGTCATATTTCATGCCATCAAAAAATATAACTCATTGCAGTCATATTCTACGTCATCAAAAAATATGACTCACCGCAGTCATATTCCACATAGGATTTTTTTGTTCGCCCGGGCAACTCAACAAAAAGTCAAGACCCCCCTAGGAGAGTCAAAGTATACGCCATGTTGGCATACTATGGCTAAATATGGGTATTTATACCCTTCAATTTATATGACTATCAATATGACTGATGTCTGAAGCGACTGCTTCCAAACGACTAGAGTCAGTCATATCCCAAGTCATCTACAGTGATTTCTGCGTGAGTCATATTTTTTGATTTTACGACTCACTGTAGTCATATTTTGTAGTCATAAAACACTGCTTTTGTTGTAGTGTAACTTGGGTTAGATGCCAATTCCATTTGTCTTTTAAGAAAAATTTACTGAAAAATATTTCAAAAAAGTTTGAACCCTCAAAGGAGTGCTTTATTGACCTCTTACCTTAGTCTTGCTTGTCTTCATCACCATCTGTAGGGATGTCCAAAATCATGTGCACAAGGTATTTTTGAAACTAGAGTAAAACCTTAAGTTGTGGATTCTTCTTAGGATAAGTAACTTTGTTGCTTCTTATATAGCATATGTTTTTATAGGTGCCAAAGATCATGATGACTACCTTGAATTACTTGAAAATGACTAGTTTTGCTTATAGGTCTGTAATAGATTTAATCTATAAATGCCCAAGGCACCAAATTTTGGTGTTGGCAGTACTTTGAAGTAAAAAAAAACTAAACCGAGTTGCTATTTATAACCATTTATATTTTTGAAAAAATCTTTTTGAAGTCTAGTTTTAGCATCAACAATCCGATTTTGAAAATATGGGGAATTTCATAAAAATAGCAAATATTTTGTGACTTTGACATCCTATAGTTCAGACCAGGTGGTCTGAAATCTAGTACACTAATAGATTTCAGATTGCCCGGTCTGAACTGTGAGAATGACACACTGTGAAAATGACACACTGTGAAAATGGCACATGGAATATTGCCATTTTAATGAAATTCCCCATAAATGACTAATTATAATTTTTCTATTCAAGATTTTGTGCATGGGTGTCCATTGCAATCTTGACTTTATGCAGTGTTGAGAACTCTTGGAAATAAGCTTCAAATATATTAGATCTTAGAGAAAAAATTACATTAAAAATTCATATAAAATAATTGTAGAATAGATTTTAAGAAGCCATCAATTGATTGGGGTTATGCATGTTAGGTCCTTTATCCTCATATTTTTTTTGTGACCAACTTTTTAGATTTGGCATGTCAAAAGAAGATTGCAAGACTTCATATCACATTTGCAGTTTTAACATCCTCATGATCAAACATTATAACCTTTCAATCCATAAGTGATATTTTATTTATTTTTTTCCTATATGATCTCTAACATGTCTAGTTTGAATTTGTACAATTACAATTAAAAAAAATTGATATAACTTATCAAAATTTTGACTTTTTGTCCAATTTAGAGCAAATTCCTAAAAGTTCAAAAAAGACCTTGGGCATTTAGAGGTTAAAATAGATTATATTAAATAATTAACAAAAGTTACAACACATGTTGATTAGTGAAAATAACAAAATTACTTTACAATCATATTAATTTTGAATTAAGAAAAGTATACCTTTATTATATAAATTTGAAGACTTCAGTAATATGATAAATCACTATACTAGAAATTAGGGCACATAACCATTAATGATAAAAACATTCAATTTATAAAAGTTACAATATCGTACTTGATCTAATTTACCAGTTCAATGAAAATTTCTTGCTATATTTTCAAAGACTATATCTTGGTGGATGTCATGAGATGTGACGTCTTGACCACATGTTCGTAAGAAAATTTGAATAATAGCAAACATACAAGGCTTACTAATTTACATTTCATTAGACAAATTGTTTTGATCCAATGTAGAAAGCAATGATTAATTGAAGGTAACTATCTTCTTTGTGGCACATTCCAAATAAATGTTAATCCTTAGAATGAACTCATTATAGAGCAATAAAAGAACTACCTTAGGATATACAATCGCCACATTGATTTGTGCATTTTCTATGACTTTTGTTATGTCAAAGTGAACCACATAAATTATCACCTTTAGGTGTCCATGACACCACCCTTGTTGTTAGACTATGTGAATGGTATTCTTCTCTCTACAACACTTGTAGAAGAAGAGACAAATACCATTGTAAATAAATCTAATTTGAAATTAGTGCCTCTACTTTTGTCAATCATTCTTTCAAATTAATTAATCCTAAGTCCTCTATAGCAATATAGCATCTTGTGTATGTGTAGAAAATATTAAATGTAATTATCTAATAACCTCATGCTTTTTGTCATGATGGCTTTGCAAACACTAGTTACTTATTTGTGGCTAGTATTTTGACCAATCACCAATGAAAGAAAAACACATGGTAACACAACCACATTTGATCTTGCACAACCTTTTAGCCTTTCAAGTTCTAGCAATCTCCAACTTATTCATGCCAAACCGTATCCATCTAGCAATCTTAACCTCTAAAGTCCCATTGTTTTGTTGAGGGACAAAATGGATTTTGGACAAGCTTCTAAGACTTCGCGCGGTATTCATCATGATTTTTTAAAACTTTTTGCAAAGATAGAAAAAAACAACAAAAAACACATTAGCTTCTAGGGAATATAATTTTTACTTCAATCAATGTTTGGGAACAAAAGTTATGGTACAAATCGTCTTTTTTTTGGTGCGATAGGTAGAAACCTCCTTGGTAGAACCCTCTTGACTAAAAAAATTCTAAATTTAAAAAAAAAATTCTCATAGATTGTAATTGTACTTGTATGGGGAGCTTTGTGAAAAAATTGCTTATAAGATTCATTTCTAAATACAATTTTCACAATTTTTCAAAAAATTATTTTTCAAGGTTATGTTTGCTTGACAAAACAATCTCACCATTTGGATTACTTTGTTTCAATCCCATCTTACAGCTATTAACAATTTAGTTTTTCTTTCGATCTTGAACCTTCTTCTACTTAACAATTTTTTAAAGAATAAAAATCAAATGTGTTTTTTGAATTTTTTTTTCCTAAGCTTTCAACTCAATTCTTCAATACAAAAAAGTTTAACTTCAAAGTCTATAGTGCAAAAAAATTCTACAAATCGCAATTGAAGTCATCTGAAATTTTAGACCAGTGTTCAAAAAAACAATTTTTTTCAACTTTGAATGCTAACCTCTTCCAATCTATATAGTCAAACTTTATGAAATTTTTATCACATGATTTAAGACAAGTGAAATACAAGACCCTATGGTTAGATTCTAAAAAAAATACTCTTTGTTTTCTTGGATGAATGTAGCAAAACTGATGGGCAATTTCATTGAAATGGCGGTGATTTTTGGCCATTTGCATACTCCATGTGCCATTCTAATGGAATGTTGTGTCATCTTTGACATATTCAGTGCCATTTTAATGGAATGTAGTGCCATTCTACAGGAATACCGCCATTTTAACAAAATTGCCCATACTGGTAGTTTTGAGTCGTTTTTGAAAAAACTAAGGTCCTTGGGACTACAGGGGTTAACCCATCACATTCAAACAAGTGTGACTTAGAAGTCACAACATAGTTTGTAGCAATTTTAAGCTGTGACAATTCTACTATTATACATTACTTGGAGTTCACAATATACTTCGGTGCACCCCACCATCACCACTTGAACGACGCCAACTACAAACTAGATCACAAAATCATTCAAATCCTAGCAATGTGAGCACATATATCAATCTAGCTAGCCATTCTCATCACTCACAACAAAACTAGTGTTACATGGAGTTCACAACATTGTTCAACTCGAGACTCTGACTGCTGGCTCGATCACACACATTTTCAATCCAAGCTATCGATGTGACTAACTAGCTATCAATCTAGATCGCAATTCTAGCAATTCTATGCTTGCAGACACAACCAAATGGGTGTCACTTGGAGTTCACAACATGGTTGGGTGCGAGCCCCCCGCCGCTATACTTGAATGACGTCGACTGTTGGGAGTGTACGCTTGACCCGGACCCCGGCGACCCCAGCGACCCCATCTCGAACCCCTCCAAGCCCGCGTTCCTGAGCGCAATTCTCCTCTCCCGCCTCGCCATCCTCCTCGCCATGGAACTCGCATCGGAGGGCACCTCCAGTCCCCCACTTGCACCCGGCATCAAGTGCGCCTTCGGCCCGACCAGATTCTCCAACTGCTTCACCACTTCGTGCATGTGCGGTCGCTCCAGGGTTGTATCCTCCACGCACATCAGAGCGATGGTGGTGAACGTCTCCAACTCCTCGGGGAGCGTCTCCTGGAGCCAGGGGTCGAGAATCTCCCGCAACTCATCGAGGCCGCCGCGTTCGAACCGGTTGCGCACTTCCTTCACGATGTGGTTGCCGCGGTAGACGGGCGGCTTGCCAGTGAGAATCTCCAAGAGGACCACACCGAAGCTGTACACATCCATCTTGGGGGATATCATAGAGGTCTGGTAGTAGTCGGGGTCTAGGTAGCCCTAGGGAGGGGTTCATAAACACCAGGGTCAGTTCAGTCAGTTGCATTTTCAGTAGCATTACTCAGGAGAAATCCAAAACGTCCATCTACGGAATTTCTGAAAAATAACAGGAGACACAGAATTGGATGCACTAGGATACACTAGGAAAGGAATTTGGACACAAAAGGATGTACAATTGTCAAATTTCCGTAAACACAGACACAGAAAGACTTTTTTTAAATTTCTGGATTGGATTTCTTCTGGGTTTTGAGAGCTTTTTAGGACAGCATCATAGTAAGAGGATTTTCAGTAAAATTGAATTGTTTCAAGCACAGCTGAACCACGCTGTAAGGGATTATTATATCTGATCACTGTAAGCTTACGATTAATCATTCCAGAGATTCTCTTCACGATGATGGTGTTTAAAGTTGTTGACATAATCTAGTTTGATTGGAAACATGGTTTAAGGGAAGGAATAACGAGCATTATAAGTTGTATTACTTTATGGCCATGTAGTCCTCGGGACTCTTAGTTAGTCCCTGTCATCACAATTGCAGACCCCTGTCCAGAGAACTTTGGTTTTGCATGATGACAGATGTGTTATGTGACAAGAAATACCTTGTTGACGAAGATTTTGAATCTTGATATGAGTATTGAGTTTTGGGCACATAGATGGTTTACTTCGAGCAAATTGAATGAAAAGTTAAGGACCAAATCTGTAAAGTTATTTTTCTAATGTCAATGAAATCAATGTGTTGTGCAGGCATCAGACTAGCAGATCGATCAATTTTCAATAGTCAAAGCAGGGCTTAACAGTGAGATGTTGGAACATACCATAGTTCCCTTGATAGCGGGCTTCACACTGCCAGCGATGTCAACCGAAGAGGAGAGTCCGAAGTCAGCTACTTTGGCATTCATGCGTCTATCCAGCAAAATGTTGCTTGATTTCACATCTCGATGAATTATGGGTGGCTCGGCATTGTCGTGCAAATAAGCCAAGCCTCGAGCTGCTCCCAATGCTATCAGGAGCCTTCTGTCCCAGTCCAACGGTCTATCTGACTGTGAGCCTGCCAAGGATTATGCACAAATTCGAAAAGAATTAACATTGAGAATCCAAACGTTCTGTAGCAGGTTGCTTGCTGCTCAATTTCCAACAGAATTCCACTTCCTAGAAGTATTGAAAGGCTCTCTATTCAGGAGTGTCAGTGTTCAAGACTTTCGCTGCAAGAATCGGGGCAATTTCAAAAACAAGATTTGAAATCTCTAGAAGTGGGCTAGTACTTTCAGACGAGATTCCGGGGCTCAGAGTTGCATGGGGTTGGATTTGGAAACAAGCAACAGAAATGTGCAGTAGAAATCAAAAACTTTGACAATTTCTACTGCTCAACCTCAAGTGGCATCAGAAACTTGAAACATACATCCTTCAAAAACAGAAAGATATAAGTGCAAAAAGAGTGAACCTTCAGGAATTACAGACTTACCACGAAGCCAGTCTGTCAATGTACCATTGGGCATGAACTCATACACAAGCATCTGCTCCGATTTATCGAAGCAGAAACCAACGAGATTCACAAGATTGTTATGGTGAACTCTAGATAACAACTCGATCTCATTTTTGAACTCCTTGGCTCCTTGCTTGGAACCTTCCTGCGCCCTTTTCACTGCAATTGTTATACCTGTGCCTGCTGCGACACCTCTGTATACCTGCTCAAGCTCCCACACCAACAATCACCACGTTGCTAAAATGACTTCATAAATCATGTGAAAATTGCAAAATTCTGGGTGTGATCCAAAACTGAATCTCCTTCAGCAATAGAAAATCACGAAGCACAGAAATTAATTTTTCACAAGGAAAGGAAAAAACACATAACACACTTAACACACTTAAAGAGCTGCCTCAACACTCTTGGCAAAGGAATTCAGATTCTTCTTGAGCTCATTTCAGGTGCTTAGGAAAGCTACAGAAAGAAGAAGTGTGTTGGCCACTCACAAAGTACCACGCATACTCTCTAGAATGAAGATTAGAATTCGAGTTGTCATCTACAATGGAGAAGGAAGAGTTGCCAACTTTCCACAATTGCTAAAAGAATGATATGAACCAGATAAATGATATTACCTTGCCGTAACCTCCTTCTCCAACTGTACTTGCTTCACTGAAATTATTTGTCATTAACTTCATTTCATCGAAGCTGAACCAAGTGGCACCTTTCAGCTTGGGTGCTGCACCATCTTTGCCTTTTTCCCAGGCAGCTGGCATATCAATCCACTCACCCCGTCAAAATCTTTTCTTCAATAGAAATGATCAGAAGCATTTTAGTTCCGTTCACATCAACATTAACTTTAGTTCACCACATGATGACAAGCATTAACAAGCTTTACCAAAAGGGTTGCTCTTCCGTTCCTTCTCAGCTTTGCGTTTCATCCTGACGGCTAGAAAGATCAGGAATACAACTATTAAAAACACAGCTCCAGCTCCCACACCAATGCCAATATACGCCGTTTTGGAGAGACCAGAATGGACCACGGGAGCGAGAGCTGCGCCATCACGACAGAAATTTGGTCAGCATTGACATGAAGTATATCCTTCCAAAATCCAAATCATAGAATTGCGTGAAAAAAGTAATCGAAAATCTTTGATCAAACCTCGTATTTGTTAAAATAGTAGATTTCAGCGAAATTGGCAAAATTTCAATTTAACAGGGCTGAAACCCCAGAGGTCTAAGCTTATACCAGTCCTAGTTTCTAGAGCTTTTGAAACTGTTTCAGAACGCCAAAACTGTATTACAGCTTTTAAAACTTAGTACCCTCACCACTTTTGCTGTTTTGCATATAGTATCCGAATAACACATTCTTTGGCGCGTTAGAATCCTTTTTGATTCGCAGAGAAGAACATGCAAAAATCTAAATATTCTGATCACAAAAAACTATGCTCAGTGCTCACAGTGTCACAATTAAGCCGCGAAATTACCATAGTGCAAGAACGCTGTGAGACCATTCAACTCAAAAGCTGGTGAACAGTTTACCTTAAGAGATTCAATACCTTTCACAAGATCCGTACTCTAAGGACTGGTACACTTCTCCAGACTCTAGAGACGTAAAAGTACAAGTTCTGATAATTATGTGCACTTGGATGTCAAGCGCACAAGTTTACAAGTTCTTACAGTTTTGACCTCTTTAATCTGCCAGATCGGGTCCCAAAACTTGCCACGTCGTAGTTTGAAACTGTGACAAGTGCCCTACAGTTTCAAGAATGGCAGTTCGAGAATGGCAGTTACAGGCGGCGAAGTATCTTGCAAGCGAGGATTCAACACCTTTCACAAGTTCTGGATTCAAAGGACTGGTGCACTTCACCAGACTCTAGTCACATAAAAGAACCAGTTCTTGCAGTTATGTGCACTTGAATGTCAAGTTCACAAGTCCTTACACTGACATATTATGGACGTGTGACAAGCGTGCTGCAGTCATGCAATGACATTCCATGAACGCCAGTACCCCCCAAATGTTGCACGAGAGAGCTTTGAATCATACCTTGCGAGCTATCAATATCTTTCACAAGCTCCGGCTTGAACGGACTCCCATACTTCACTTTCTGGTTCGTAAAGCTCGTCGTAATAAAATCCTCGGTTGCATGATCCATAACCTCCCCAGACAACGTAAAGAAAAACAGCCTCACATTCACTCTCAGCTGACTCCCATTAAACTCCGCATCTCTCACCCACAGCTGGTCACCCTCAAACTTCAACGCAGGCACATGGCTGGCGGACAAGTTCACCAAGGAGTGCACCGTCTGGTCCTTGAGAGAGCCCCAGAGAGAATCATTGGCGATGTTGCTGAACGTGGGCGCTCGAACTTCAAGAGTGACAATGAGCGGGTTGCTGCACGTGCACTGGATAGGGTTAAGGGTGAGTCTAGAGTTTGAGCAGAAGGAGCTGCTGCAGTTGTTGGAGGCTGCAAGGGGGGAGATCCATTGGGTGATAGTGGGATCGTTGGTGGTGTTACACAGCTTGGGGTCCAGCGTGACAAGGGTGCCTGGATTGGTGCACACAGGGTTCCCTTGTAACCTGCAGGCCCCCCCAAAGAGAAGTGAAAGTCAATACGTTTGGATTTGCTACCAGTTTTGCGAAATGTGGACAAAGATATGTGGATTGCTTCTACCTTCAGTTGTTAACTTTTGTGGATTGCTTCTACCTTCCGTTTCTACCTTTTGTTTCGTCCTAGGCAGCCTTCGATGGTATTACATTCATTGTGATTCTAATAAAAAGGTGTCGGAGTTCACGAATTCAAGTCAATATTACAGTGATTGTGTTGCTTCGAATAGGGAGTGTCGTACTTCATGAGTTCAGCCCATAATACATCCATTGTGCTGCTTCAAGTAGAGGTGTCATAGTTCACGATTTTAGCTACGTGGCTCTGTTGTTTCTTTCCAAATCTAGCCTTGCGGAATTCTGAGCCCAAAAATCTTGGCGCAAAGTACTAAACCCTTGGGAGAATTTTCAAGCTACTCCATTCTTGGAGCACAACTCTTGAAGTCAGACACCCTGTGATGTGGTAATTCAAGCTAGAGGGGGTAGATAGTTGTCCATCCCATTTTCCAACATGTTTGATGCGCTTGATGTGCACTATTAACAAATTCGGTGAATACATGAGATTACAAACACTTCGAAAATGAAACTCAAATTAATGATAGCAATAGAAGTGATCAACTCTGGACAGACGTGCTTGACAGAAATAGAACTAGCACAGGCACTACCGACATTTATAAATGCGTTGAAAAGGGCTCATGGACAACAGTTTAATGTAACGAGGAATTGATCAAAACCAGATGCACATCTACAACTTGCTTGAGAGAAGAAAACTTACAGAATATCCACGTCCAAGTTGGAACTGGGGTTAAGCTGGTTAATGCCTGATATCATGTTGTTTTGAAGTGAGACATATTGCAGATCGGGTCCAATGTCGATCGGGATTGTCAAGAACCCAGTTAATTTATTGCTTTGAAGGTACCTGTTCAGTCAAGAAAAAAGAGGAAATTCACCAGGTTGTAAATTAAAAGGCATGCCCTGCAAGAAGCTTAACATAAAACGCCGGGGAAATCATTCTATAACAATTTCAAAGATAACAATCGAGGTTTAACGAACACTCACAGGCCCTGGAGTGCAGGATAGCTCAGGATATTATCAGGCAGCGTTCCAGTCAGACTAGCACCTTCGAGTCTTCTGGAATCCCAAATTCAACCCACAATCACATAAATTACAACTTCATTTATCATGCCAACCGCTATGAATCCTGTTTTGAAGAATTTGAAAACAGTGCTTCAAATTCTTCAAGGGACATCATAGGTCTTTTAGGGACATCAAAAGCTTGTAATTATGAACAAGAAATAGTTAACTTGCAAAAAGAATAACCTATAGGAAAATTATAGACAAGATACCAAAGAGGACGCCAATCAACTGAAGGTGTTAGGGTGTCTTTACATTGTCTGAATAGTAGGTAAGGATGTATTCAACCATGTCGGAAATGGTTGTTGATCGAACTGGTTGTAGCTGAAATCACTGTCAAAAAGAATCGAAAAGATGCTCAGCCAGGCACCAAATGTGACAACAATGTTGCCACCGAGATCGTTTTTAAAATTCAGGGAGTGCTTCCTAGTTAGCTGCATGAACGTTACAATCCAAACTAAACCTAAATTGATTATCATTTTCTTACCAACATAAAATCACCAAATTGCTAAATAGCATTTTTTATAAATGCTAAAGTTGGACCCAGTTCTTAGTTATCGCCAGTTTCTTCTTCCATTGACCACTTTAGATCTAATTTGAACACTTCTCAACTACATATGACTACACTGACTACATAATGATACTAATAGTTGACAATCCCGAACATAATTATAGAAAAAAAATCAACCAAAATACTGACAGAAGGTGAGACTACAGAAGACCTCAAGAGACACTGTTAGGAGCTAATAAAACCATTTGTGGAGAGATTTCTTACACATATTCAAGCTGGTTGAGAGCATTCAAAATTGGAAGAGTCCCAGTCAGTGAATTGTTGGTCAGGCGACTGATGACCAAAGCAGCATAAAAAATACAAACAGGAGATCAGTTTTTAAACAAATATCGTAAAAGGATTACATATAAACAAAAAGGCATGAATTGTCTACAATCATATAATTATTCTCATTGAGCGGTAAAGAGTCTCAACAATCAATTTAATACATGAATCGTTTGCAAGGAGGACATACATTTGAAGCAACCCAGCTGTAGCAGTTGTGGTGCCATTCAAGACGACTCCCTTGGTGATATTGTTCAGAGTTGAGGGGATTGGACCACTCAGCCCATTAAAGTGGAGACTCCTGTTGCACGTAAAACGCAAATTAAACATGAACTAATCACGAAAAACCTAACTAACCACAAAAGAGGATGAAAATTCTACACAGAGCAAGGGTGCAACTAGTGTGGGCTACATTGGAATTTACATCAACTTGGTGGAACTCTTTCATTGTACAAAACAGATTTTCTAGTGCTTCAGGGTCTAAAGAAAACATGGCTTTATACTAATCTATTTGTTCTAAATAAGTTATAAGTGATACCTCCAATTCAAATGTAAGTAGAAGTAGAAATAACCTAATATATGGGGAATTTTGTTAAAATGATAGTCATTCCGCAACTTTAGCACTTTTACAGTTTAGACCAAGCAGTCGGAAATCTATATCAGTCCTAGATGATTTAACCCACACGGTCTGTAAATGGCGTATGGAATATTGCCATTTTAACTAAATTCCCTATCTATGAGAAGTAGTTTGGCTTACAGTAACTGTACTATTTGGGGTGAAGTGGATTTGTAAAACACAATACAGAAGACCACTTACAGAATCTGAAGACTGGCAAGATTTCCAAACGTCTCAGGAATAGGTCCAACAAAACTGTTCACCTCCAGTAACCTGGCACATAATTATCAAGGTACACGTGTCCTCTTAAATTTAGTTATACCGAAGGGGAAAAAATTCAAAAAAACTTCACTGTGATTCGCACCACCCAAGATCCTCTTCTCTCAAAAAAATAACAATAAAAGAAAACTTCAGAAAGTATTTGTTGATGTTCTGTAGAAAACTCACATATGTAAACAGTGACTCGCATTCCCAAGTTCAGGTGGAATGTTGCCAGAGAATTGGTTGTCATTCAAATGGCTGCAGGTCAAGCACCGCTTATAATTATTTAGATAGAAGTGAACACAAAAACGAAAAAAAATCTCAAAGAAAATGAGTATAATTCCCTTACTTCTTCATGATCAATGGAAAGGAAAAGAAAACCCATCTACTAAACTGCTCTAATGCAAACTTCAAAAAGTTGAAGAAGCACATCTAGATTTTGCACCAAACGAGCTCCAGCACATAATTTAGGGTTAAAACTAGAGATGGGAAAAGATGAAAACTCAACAATATCACGTATAAATTGACAGATTGAAAATGTTTGATCACACAAAAGGGTTTGGAAATTTGGAAGTGATTTGAAGTCTGACTTTCAATCCTTTGTTGTTCACATTTCAAATCTAAAATTGTGGTCAAATAAAAATAAAATATAGCATGGTCAATCTCAGCATCATGATCAGCACAAAAGTCAGTGAGAAGAACTCTAGGTAATCTTACATGATACAACTCTAAAATTCGAATTAAAAATTGACAAATGACAAATCTGCAAATACTTACTAGTGTTCAATAACTGGCCACGTGTCAAGACCCAGACCGTCTGGGCTGGTAGTGGAGACAGGTAAAGGTCCCGATAATTGATTGTAAGCAACATCGAACCACTTGAGCTTCTTCAATGCACCAAGAGCCGATGGAAGAGATCCAGTGAAACGATTGTTATTCAAAGCGCTGTAGACACAACCCACAGTCAGATAATACTGAGTTTCAGAATTTTGTGAAGCACAGAAAGTAAGAAACCAACATTAAATTCAGAGGATATACTGACAACAGAAAGTAAGAAATCAACATTAAATTCAGAGGATATACTGACAAAAACAAGCAACATTGGCTATGTCCATACAACAACTAGACTGGCCTTAACATTATATTGCTCTCTGATGCTATGTTACATAGACTCTGACCAAAAAGTTGCACACCATTTAAATCCATGAAGAATACGAGATGTACTATTAGTGCCCATGTCGTTGAATCTTACAAGAAGGTCAAATTCGTCAATTGCCCAAGAGAGGCAGGAATCTCCCCTGAGAAACGGCACTTCTGCAAACTCCTGTAAGCAAATCCGCACAGTCAATACTAATTCAGCTCAAAAGATGCCATTTACAAGCGTCTCCAACTAAAATTTTGATGAAAAGCATCCGTACTTCGTATTATATATCAGTTACAGTTTTAAAAAAAAGGACTCAGTATGCAAATACAGGTCTGAACATTGCTAGAAGCCAGGCTTTAGGGATTCATGTAAAATGATCCCAACAACAACAACAAAACGTGTTAATGGGGATTTTAAACTTACAGAGAGGTTAGGGCGGATAAGGAACCCAGCTCAGTTGGTAGCCCGCCTCTCAAACCGGTATTGAAGGAGAGGTCCCTGCACACCAATTCTCAAGCTACCTTCAGAATAATATTCAACACATTGCTAATCCTAATCAAAGTAAATTGAAGCTCGGAAACTTAGCTCAAAGAAGAGAATTCAGTAGTTCAACATATGAAAGTGTACGCTACAAAGGAAAACTTAGGTCACTATAGTTGTTACCTACATTTAATATTCAACTGGAGTTTCAAACTCATAATGCCAAGTCTAGCTTTCAAGGCCGATTTGTCACCATTCCATTGGATAGTCGAAAAGCATTGGATAGTCAAAAGCATAAAATGCTAGTGAAGAGAACCACTTACAGATTCTGAAGAGCGTCAAGGTCACCAATGTCTGAAGGTATAACCCCTGCAAGGTCTCTGCCTACCATATACCTGCACAATGTCACTGGGAAGAATTAGGAGACCATGCCTAATCTCAATCCGACTATTTACTTTTTTAAATGACTCTAGGGTCACATTTCAGGTCTGCCCATAATCAACACAAAAATATATTCATAATTTACTCATACAGTGTCCAAAAAATACATGCTTAGATGCGTTGAAACCGTCTTTCACGAGACCCAAAAAATAAGGCAGTCAAATTATAGGAACAATGTGCAGATGCTTCATATGTCAATGACGCTCGCACAGATACACGCCAAACATTACTTACAAGTAATCAATAGAGAGTCTCAGAGACCTTGGGTCGCTTCAAACAGGAGACAGTTTAGCTGCCATAAAACTAACGGGTTGCTTCAAAATGTGGAAATCAGAAAGGGGATTAAAAAAAGTTAATTAATTCATTTAATTTGTACATACAAGGCTGTCACTCGGTCGCCGCTGCAGATGATACCCTCCCACTTGTCCGCACAAGGATCTGTCCCGACCCACAACGAAGTGCCGCCACCCCATGCTGTCTGTAATTTTTTCAAAACGATCACTGGCCCAACCCCACAAGAGAAGAAAAACAAAACAAAACATTATATACAGAACAATCAGCACAACTAATTGCGCTCTTCTTTTTTATTCTCGCTTGGAAGATCAAAGCCAGAAACCGTTGAGAATGAAAATTTCAGTGCTAATGTCCCCAAGTATCCTCTGAAGGGAGTCTCAAAGCTGCCCTAAACCTAACCTTAACCTTCTAACAACATTTTAATTTACTAATCAAAATTAGTGACGATGAAACACAAAACGCAAACCTGCATTCTCTTGAACACATCATGGACTCCTGCAACTTGGGGTTTTCTCATTCGTTTACTTGAATTTCCCTGAGCACATTCTGTGGCCCTCCTTGACCATTAACCGGGTTACCAAAAATTGAACCGTGTTTCATCCACTAATTGACTCATCAAAAACTAGTGAACTTGAAACACAAAACTAAACGCTGCGTATGCTAAACTCCTTCAACTTGGAATTTCATTCGATTAGTTGACTGTCCCAGAACAGATCCTTGACCCTACTTGACCATTAACCTCCCTCCGAATGTTCAAATTTTTAAAACCGGTTGTCTGGTAATCAAAACTAGTGAACTTCAAACTAAGCCCTGCGTTTGCTAAGCTCCTTCGACTCGAGGTATCATTCGCATCCTTGATTTCCACTGACCATAATCTCCATGCCATTTCCCGTAGCTTCCACCAAAAAATTTAAATTTAAAAAAAAAATGCCATCCTGTCGGTAGACAACTCTCGCTTACCATCGTTCACGTTGGTAACAGTCTGCGCAGCAACAGAAGCTCCCAAACACACTATAGCCACCACGACCCCAAGCCACCAAGTCCTTCTCAAAGCTTCCATTTCTTCCATGATCTTCACCAACAGCTTTGCAACTTCTTCAACATTCAGCCACTGCAACTTGCAGAAAACCTTCACTCACACTCTAAACCAGTCGTAGCCTCTCTAGCTGTTAAGAAACAGCAGTAAAGGCTCCCAAACTTGAGCCTCGGTACTAACGAGCTCCATCACACCTGCAGTGTAGTAGATTGATCACTGTAATTCCAAATTCCTAGTATTATTTGCAAGCAACCAGTCTGAAAACAAAGCTCCAAAGGAAAGAGAGACGTAAATAAGCTTGAGTTGATTGCTAGACTGGAGCACGCAGATGAGTGTTTTGTGTCCGCAATGGGATTGTTTGAGGGATCGATGATTTTCGCAAGCAAATTTTTTCTAATGAAGTTTTACTACAGACTTCTGATGCCAAAAAGGGCACGTTTCAGGAAGCCGCACAAAGCCAAGTAAGGTAAGTTCTCGTCGACAGTACAAAAAAAGGTTTGCTTTGTAAGCTTTAGATTGTGTTTTGAGAGTTTTGTGACAACAGACCCATGAGCGAGCGCGCGGGCGGGCGGCAAGGAGTGTGTGCGAGATGTGCCGCTTTGCAAGAATCGGGGAAGTCTGAGACGCCTGCAGAAGCGGATGGCGGCCTCCTTGTTGACTTTTTAGTTACCTGACTGGATGGGCACCCTTTACCATCCTCCAACAACTTTTTTTTTTTATGCTTTTTTTCTTTTTTAATGTTATTTGGGCACCCTTGACCATCCTCCAACAACTTCTTTTTTTATGTTTTTTTTCTTTTTTAATGTTATTTGGGCACCCTTGACCATCCTTCAACAACTTCTTTTTTATGTTCTTTTTTTTTTAATGTTATTTGGGCACATACAGTGGTACAGGAAATATTGAACCCCTAAATGAAGGACCCATGACCACGGATTTCAAGCCCCATCACTCAGGTTGCTGCCATTTTGCAACCAGATATGTATGAAAAATTTTATATTTATTTTTCCAGAGAATGAAAATTGCATGTCTTCGTTACTTTAAAGAGATTTTAGATTTTTTTGAGGAAAATTGATTCTTTTTGAGAATTTTTGAACAAAAAGGTGAAGGAAAGTCAGATGAAATAGAAAAATATTTTTTAAAAATTTGAAGAATTCTACCATGTGTGTATATTAAAATGATAAACATCATAGTGTAAACTCAATTTCCATGTCATTATGTAATTAGAATTCAATAGACAATGAAAATACATCCAAAGTTCAAATTGCAATAAAATATTCAATGTTAGGAATTTTTTCAAAATTCATATTGGAGTAGAAACTAGGATATACGACCTTTGTTTTGTTAGTTGGGTTCATGTGAAAAAATTTTAGATTTAGAGCAAGGAGCAACAACTTTCCAAAATACACTAAAATAGTATATTTCTGTGATCCATTTTTTTACTAACTTCTCATTTACGTGAAGATAAACACTAGCAAGAGTACAAACTCAATTGGATACTCTTCATAACCCAACATAAAAAGGTCAACAAAGGAAAATGGGGATGAAAACATGCTTCCAATAGCTTTACAGTTCATTGGATTGTCATTCAGGTGTTATGAAAATTTGAAATGATATCACGTGTTTCTAAATGACTAGACCAAAAAAATGAATTTTTTGAAGGTGAGATTTCTAGACACCCAAATTTTGAGAGGATGGCATTTTTGAAAGCCATCTTTTTAACTTGTAAAGGATTAGGGGTGTTTTTTAAGAGAAATTGTAAAAATCACCATTTCTTAATACATTGACTAAACTTAACAATAAAAACTATTGATTTTGAACTTCAATTGTACAAAAGTGTAGTAGACCATTATGCTAATGTATAGGAAAAGTTTTAGATCATTTCATTGCTTGAATTGAAAGATTATAAAGTTTGAATATAAAAACCAAAAAAACCACTTAATTCCATTATTGTGAAACTCAATCAATAGACTCTGTGCCCTCTTGGAGTAAAATTTTTACTCTTAATGAATATACATCTCTCCACCACTAGATTCTAAATTTTGTTAGGTACACTCATGCAAAATTTCAAAAGCAACTATGGAGTCTGAATAACTTTAAATCACCTTATACAATGCAAGGAGGTTATGTGCATTGGCAATATACTATAGTAGTCATTTTCTAATGATTTCTTGTGCAATGAGGAAATTTTTTTATTTATTCAAATCAAAATAATGAAAATTTAAAGACAAAAATTTGGAATATGTGGGAAAATTTTCAAGATCTCCGAATCACATATTTCAAGATAATAGCATTTGAAGTTAGAAGAAAATGTTTTTTTTCTCAAACTTATCCCTTAGGATTAGTAGAGTTAAAAGTTTGATTCCTTTTAGAATGATCTTTTTGTGCTAAATGGAGTTTAGCTTTTCACAATTACATACTCTATTATGTTAGTTACCTACATGTCAAATTTGAAAAGCTAATGAAGAATTTAGCAAAAGATTCCAAAATTGTCCAAACTACTTGAATTTTCTGAACCTTTTGTCAACACATTATGAATATTTCTTTAAGTGCTTGCATAATTCAAGAAACTTGAAAACTAATCACCACTCTAATAAAATATTATACCTTGCCTAAAATCTCCATCATCACTCTATATACATCTCCAAAATCAATTTGTACTTGTGTTGAAGAAACAATTTTAGAACCTCCACCAAAAAAAACTTTGACCCTAACTTCATAACTTTTGCATATGGTGTCCAAATGTTGAGTTCTTTGGTGCATTGGATCCTCTTTTCACTTGCCAACTAGGGGTTTTATTTTTGGCACTATAGTGCTAGTTTGCACCACAAATTTTTACTTGGTGAAATTACTACTAAAAAAAAAATAAGGATAAAAAGTGGGTTTTTCGCCATAGTGGCTACTAGATGGGACAACCCAAAGCCAAGCTCACGCCCATCTTCTTGTCCTTGTATAGCCATATCACCAGCAAGATTAGGGTTGGGCGCCCTCTGCCTTGGTGTTATTGCCCACTTTGCCACTTCTTCTCTTCATAAATTCTTGCACTAAATTCATGATTGTCATGTTGTCTTCTTCCTTACACATCTTGTTCGCTAGTCGTAGCAACCTTGCATTTTGTAATTTCACCATGTCTTGCATTTGGTATACTCATAATTTTGCAAGGTACACCCAAGAGTGGTAGTAAAGTTTGTCAATTACTTTGGAGAGTGGGATACTTGAACAACTACATTCATGAGACATCTTCCCCTTCAATATCATAATTTTTGTGTTTTTATCGTTGATTGCTTGTTGGTCTAGGATTAACCCTAGAAGGCCCGAGGCCATTTTGGGTATGAAAACATCCTTGCTTTTCAAGCCTTATAAGTCTATATCTTGCTAAGGTATAAAATCTCAACCGTACAATCTTGTAGTGTACATATTGTAGATGACGTGGATCAAATTTGGAGTCATTTGACCGCACGGATTGAAAGATTATAATGTTTTAGTGTTGAAAAAAGATGCTGAAATTTTCCTAAAAACACATTTGGAGGTGAAATTTGATTTGTAAACCTACTCACATGAAAAAAATTTGAACTGAAATGTGCTTTGAAATCAATATACAAACTCATTGGTGGAAAAAAAATTCATGATAGTGACTCATTGTGTTTGCAAAATGACTTTGAAATGTCAAAAAATAGCCAAAGAGGGTGCAAAAAACACATCTAAGGTTGAACCTACTTTTACTAAAATGTTTCGTAGTCACTTGTTACTTCTTTGATTAACACAAAATTTTAACCACACAAACTAGGCAAGTATGCGCAACTTTCTCCAAAAAAGTTCTGAAAATGGACATAGTATGAAGAAGTAACAAGCCGCCGAAGTGCATACTAACCAAAAAATGTTAGGATTTCAAACTTTGAATTGCTTCCAAGCATTCAAAACAACTTGGATTGCTATGAAAATTTTAATACAATAACTAGACTTCTAGAGGAACTAAATCCAACAAATTTTATTGAAAACAAACATTGGATGAAGGAGATACAAGCCTTCAAAGCTGCAGCCATGACAATGCAATGTGTTGAACTCAAACTGAACCTGTGAACTTTGAATGGCTTTCACAAACTCAATTCGTCTTCAATTGATTTGAAAATTCTACTACACACACTAGACTAGTATGTGCAACTTTTCCAATACGTTTTACTAAATTTGGTCGTTGGATGCAAAAGTTACAGCACTTTGAATTGTACTTCCAAACTATGAACGACCAGAATTTGTCCCCTTGGGCGGTCTAGGATTAAGGCAATGGAAGTCTTGCGTTGTGTGGTTTAGGGAAATGTAGCATTGTACTTAAGTAGAACTCATATCTCAAACTATTCTATACATGCTTCACACTACAATCATTTACTTCCTTTGTTGAATATATGCCTTCTTTTTGTCAATTCCCTTTTGTGTTGTTTTTCTTTTGTGCACTAAGCTTCAATTTTGTAATCATTTTATGGGATTGGATCTATGGACAAGGATTCTAGAGGGGATCTTATCGGTAAAGCAATCCAAACTACTTCTCATACATGAACAACAAAGAAAAAGGTTGAGTAGACAGCAATAAAGTGGTGTGGAAGGAGATTAAAAGAAAAGGAAAACTAATCAAGATGCGTAGGGTGAAGGCTGCCAAGAAAACAATGTGGTCATATTTTCAACCAAGCCAAGGTGCTTGTATGGGACAACCGTTGTCTTTGATTTATGGTAGCATGCTTCCGGAAGTACTAGGTGCAAAGCCTAATTTAGAAGAAGAGTACCTAAGACCTGATTTAAGTGAGCAAATGTGGTGCTTAGCCACAAACAAGTGGGTATATGGTGGTGCCAATGTCATGGTCGAATGGTCTTTTGGCTCTAGATATATAAAGGTATTGAGCTCTAAGTCTCCCCTTATACAAATTTTCGTTACAATCAAATATCATTGATAATAAGAACTTATACAAGGTTTCAGATGACTTTGAGGATTTAGAAGAAGACTCCAACTTCCAATCCCCTCTGAAGAAGCAAGGTTGTAGCAAGTCGCAGAGCACTAAATCAAGGTTGCAGAAGAGATGATTGGCTTAGGAAGTTCCAAACCTTGTAGGCAACAAAATTACCATGGGCAAAGGGCATCATGGTCAACAACGACATTCTTCAAATGGTTAAGTACAAAGTGTATAGTGCTTTTGAGAGAAAGCCCTATATTATGGCAATTAAATTGAACACATTCTTCAAATATGATGGAAAGTGCATAGCAAAGAAGGATATGCCACAATTCAACGTCAAGCGCGGGGAGAATTACATGGTGACCCAACACATGCATCACCAAAACCTACACCTCTACGTAGCTTGACTATTGCCAACAATACTCTAATAAATTAACCAATGTACCATGATTGAAACAAGAAAGAAATGGGTCCAATTTACTACCCTACTCCAAGTACTTTTTGATGGTTGTCCAATGCTAGAGTATGAGTCTCATGTTCGTTTGTATAAGTTCTTGAATGTCTCTAATTTGCCATCCATTCATTGATATGACAATTCAAGGTGGGTGATGGCTAGGTATATTTATAAATAAGCAGTCTTAGAGATGCAGAGATTGATACAATCCGCTCATTATATAGCCGCTACAATAGATGAAATTATTCTTGTTGATAATACTAGCTGGTTGTGTGTTCACGTCTACGTTGTCCAAGATTGGATGAAGGTTCTGCTACTAGTGTCATTACAACATGTGGAGTACTCACCGAATGCTGATAATCTTACTAAGTTCGTCATGGAGTTTGTAGCTAGTAGGGGTGGCTTGGATTTCAAAAATATTACTAAGAAGTTCATAAGTTTTAGTAGAGACATCGTTTCTACATTGCAAGACAATTGATTAGGAGATACCCTTCAAGTGAAAGAGAATTATGCTCCATTCATGACAAGAGTTCATTGTGTAGCTCATTGATGTAACTTGGCCTTCTGGGCCTTGTCAAAATTGGGTATTTTTGGAGCCATTAAGAAACTATTGGCTATGACCTATGCCTATTTTTGTAAAAATCTAAAAAGATTTGAAGAGTTCCAACAACTAGTAGATCTCACTGAGACTAAGGGCCTAAAGCTCTTGAAGAGCATGCAAACACATTGGATGAGCTTGATTGAGCCACTTAAGAGGCTACTCTCTAAAGATTGGACGTTGATATACAAAATGACCGCTAACTTGCATGATAATGTGAATGCCAAGGTGAGACTTTTGTTTCCTTCTCTTTTAAATACAAGTTTGTTGTAATTGCATGCATATATGTTTAGTTCTAGATTCATGATTTGTTGTCATGGAGGCTTCATTTGTACCATAGGCAATTTTATTTTGTATTCCCAATTTTTTGGGGTTGCGGCTTCTTGGCCGCAACATATAGCCATTGTGAAATTCAGTTCGTTTTCAATGTGGCTTTGTAACAGGAAGAGACTATAGCTACAAAGTAATATATTTTGTGAATGTGCATCCTTGTCTTGTACTGCTACTCGACCTCTACACTATGTTGGGGATGTGTGCACTGTTACCATTGCTGGAGGCAATTGATTCATTGGTGACCTTTGCATAGAAGAGAGATGTGTACATTTGTGACTTTGTAGTAGGAAAACTAGTGGACTGTGAAATGTGAGGGCTTCTACTTACAAAAGCAAAGAGCAAATGCAAAAGTAAGGTCAAATTGAGTTTCTTTATTTTCTTTACTTTAAAGCTTATATTCCACATTTCCTTCATTTCATAGCTTATGAGTGTTTTGCAATGACATAGAATAAAGTAATGTTTTAGAATGATGTACTTGAAAAACATTGAGAGAAGATTTTGACTTATGTTTAGTGTATTTTACAATGTATTAGCCTCCTTGATCACAGCTACATCAAAAATGTTTGTGCAAGAACTAGATGATTGATTTTCCAATCACGACATCATGAACACCTTTGGAGTTTTATATCCTCAATATTGGTGTCATGGGAGTGTTGAGGAGATGTTTGACAAACATCTATACACACTAATGGACACATATGGGCATGGTAAAATCTTAGATGAAGGAGAGCGGAAGATGTTGATATCTCCCTTCATCAATTGGGATGCACTCATCTCATAGCATATACTATTCAAAACTTGCATGAAGTCTAATTTTCACACTGCTATGCTTCTCCCTTACGATGTCAATCTCTTCATAAAAATATAGTGGATGTTGGACAATAATAATAACTCGACCCAAAACTTTGGAAAATTTCTAAAGTTGGCTAAGATGACTCTTGTCTACGTGATTGGATCTATCGAAGATGAACAACTCTTTTCTAGTGTTGGTTTCCTAAAGTCCAAGCTCCGAAATAGTCTCGATGAACACATCCAAGTCATCGTCGACATGTTTTCTCAAAAGATTTATACCTTTGAGAACTTCCCTTATCATAGCATGTTTGATGAATGGTTTATTTGATGGGGGGAGAGGGAGATGTTTGGTAAGTACTTAAAGTAGCAATTTAAGTTTTTTTTACATGTGCTAGGCCTCAAGTAGTGAAGTATTCCGCAACAACAGTCAGTGTCTAGAATAGATATTCATGTAGCTATGATGCGGGTGAGAGAAATTTTGTCTTTTTCTCTCACAAGTTCATGTTGCAAAGCAAATGCATGTGCTACACACAATGTATATTGCTCTACTTCTACATGTTCTTCCGAACCATAGTCTCAAACTATGACTTTTAATTCATAAACTTTTGCATGTGCCTCCTATTTTTCATGGTCAATGTTTGGATTTGTAGGACGGTGATTCTTCTCTAAAGTTGTTACTTTGCTCAGATACTACTTTTTGTTCTATCCATATAATTTGTCCATGTGCAATTTTATAGATTCATAGTTCATGGATAGGTTCGATCAGTAGTACTTGGACATTTTTTTAGGGACATATTGATTTTTCCATTGGAGGGGGTTTGGAGAAGGTGCAAGTCATACTATAGTAGTGGAACATGTAGTAGTTTTGTACAAGTAATCTTCTTCCCATATCTTGTTCGTTTTTTTGGCATATGTATTAATTTATGCATCAGAGGATTTTTTGGGTGGACATAGGTCATGGTTTGATAGTAGAATAGGTTCTAGTCTCGTATAGGTAATTTGCTTTACTTATCTTGGATTTTGAATACATTGTTCATGTTCTTGGCCAATTTATTAACTTAGGCATCAAAGGGGATTTGGGGTGGGCACAAGTCTACCTTATGAATGAGGAAGAGGAGTTGAATAGGCCTTTTTGTTTTATACTAAAACTTGCATCCCAATAGTTTATAGAAAAGTTTCTCACACAATGTCAAGTTCTTATTCATGTATGAAATTCATGAAGCAACGCAATCTAAGGGACTATCACTTGATACAAGATGAAGTTCTTGTCCCGAAATTTGCCACGTCCACTTCCCGCACACATGCCCAAGTCACCGGGAATGCATTTCAAAGTCAGATATAATTGCCCAAACATAATCATTGAAAAAGAAAATATCGCCAAGTGTTGCACCCCAGAAATCTACCTGATTGCCAACAAATAACCCTACATTTTGTCTAAGGTAGGAGCACCCAATGGCGCAAGTGTATTCAATGGCGTGACTTTCTAGGTAAGGTAATGATTTTAGAATGTAAATGTAGGTAGACTATAGATAACTTATTACCTCAGTCAATAAAAATAAGCTATCTACGATTTATTTGCACTTCAGTTCTGAAATGACTGTCGTGTGTAGAAAGTCACGCCATTGGGTACACTCACGCTATTGGGTGTTCCTACCTTACTAGTCGCCACTTCACCTAGGAGCCCTCCCAACGTATCGCCTTTTCACCCCATTTTTAAAAACCGAAAATAAAAGCCCTGTTGCCAACAAGAGAAATATGAAAATTTGACCAGTTTTTACAGTAGCCAAAAGCTGTGGTTTCGGTGGGTGCCCACCTTTAATACCTTACTTACTGCACATGGCAAACACACCCAATCAGAACCCACCGGGCCACGTAAGCCATAAATACTGTGCCGAAATGTATGCATACAGGACTCGAATAAACTCATACAGTAAGGTAAGAATTTAAAAAAAAAAATGAGTTGTTAAATTCCTATTCGGACTGAGCAGAAAGCATCCTTGACCGAACAGACAGTTAGTCCAATACTGTAGGCACCAGTGACCCCAAAACTAGTTTCTGGAATTTAGTGCAATATGCTACCTGCAAGGCAAACAGTCAGCAACTTGGGCTACCTTGAGAGTGAGTAGTATTAAAAAATAAATTAAAAAAAAAAAAGATTTGCAAGTTGTAAAGGGATTTTGGGGAGTATGGCCTTAAAGCTACCATTTACCAGCTGGTCCCCCCCCCCCCTTTTTCGAAGGTTTCCATGAATAGAAATATTTTTGGATCATATTTCAGAGAAAGAAAAAAATGGATGCGGAACGTCACACAAGCAGTTTCATATTTTTTTGAATCATTTTTGAATTACTTATGAATTTTAAAAAAAAAATCTGTTGTAGGCACCTATTTGTGACCCTAGGTCTTCTAAAATTTTTGACCACTTGCAACTTCTAAAAGTGATTTCTAGTAAATGAAGGCTAACAATTGGCCCTTGCAATAAATAATATTTTTTTCTTGATTCTCTCAATGGCTTGAGAGGTCCATTTAAGGATCCACCCTACTATTCATTTCAGCCCTAAATGTAGGGGCGATTTGAAGAGGCCGCTCAGTTTTAGAGCAGACTACCTTACTATAACACAAGACTGACTAAATACATGCTAAGCTACTCAAAATTTTAATTAGCAATGCAACAAATTTTAACCAGTTCTGTGAACATTGGTAGTTATTGGAGTAGTTAGTGAATAGGTGGAAAGAAATCAGTGGAAAGAAATAACTAAAAGAATCACTAAAGAAATCAGTGGAAAGAAATCACTAAAAGAATCACTAAAGAAATCAATAAGAAGTCACTAAAGAAATCAATAAGAAGTCACTAAAGAAATCAATAAGAAATCACTAAAGAAATCAATAAGAAGTTACTAAAGAAATCAATAAGAAGTCACTAAAGAAATCAATAAGAAGTCACTAAAAAAATCAATAAGAAGTCACTAAAAAAATCAATAAGAAGTCACTAAAGAAATGTAGAAATGTGTAAAGAAGGGATCCACATTAACGCGGTGAACAAACTTATTGCCTAGTCACATGATATTCTACAATGAATAGGGGTATTAACCTCTAAAGGACAATTGTCTGTTGAATGAACAATTGAAAATCCAAATAGGTTCCTATGAAGTCAATTTTGGTGGGATGTTCACAAAATTTTGACACAAGGTGTGAACATATACCTTCTTAGTGGAAATATGATTTTTTTCCAATCAGGTGCCTAAATCAAAAGTTATGTTGCCTTGAACTTTTCTAGCAGCTTGAGCAACTTTTGAAAACTTTTGCAAAACTCCTCCTTTATTTCTGAAATTTAGTAGGTAGGTAATTTACATGATGTAAAAAGCAAATGTCAAAAAAATTAACCATGTGTAGTGTAAAAATCTCACTCTAGGAGGAGTTAAAAGCTATTGACCCTGTTGTTCAGGGTAAAAAAAAAAACTTTTCTGCTAACTTCAAATGTTATAATCTTTCATGCGGTCAAAGTTTCTGAAATTTTTTCCACACATTCCCATAGTAGTCTAACACAAATTTGTATAGTTCAATTTTTTTTTTAATTTTTTAATTTTTAGGGGTTAAAGGGACCAAAAAATTAAAGGGACTTATTGCAAAAACTTACCTCACAAGGAGTCATTAAAACTCTCTTGCAAAAAGAGTGATTGAGAAATGAAGTCATTAAGGCTATGTTGTAGTAAGAGTGGCTGAAGGGTGTCTAAAGAGTGGTATTTTGGTATAGTGAAGGTAAATATTTATATACTATGAAATGTCAATTGATTAATATGGGTCTACTCAATACCTTTATTTAGTATAGACAGGAAGTTGAAGTGGTCATATGAAGTGGGTTTGCACAATGAATTTACAAAGGTTGCCTAATATGAGAATATAGGAGCATAAACCTATAAGCCTAGAAGACTATACACCTAAGTTATAGGTGTCTACAATATGTAAAAAATAATTTCATGATTATAGTATAACTGTATTGTAGATACCTATATTGTGAGTGCTTGTACTACAAGCACCTTCACTAGTTGTGGTGGGATATCCAATTATACATGCTCACATATTTGCATTGTTGGTGAAAATGTTTATTTGGGAATGAGATATATTTTACTGGTGGATAGGACACCCCATCATTGGTGGGATTGGGGTTGGTATGTATTTTAAAGTCTACCACTTAAAAGAAAAGCAACAAATAATACCCTCACTCTTAATGGTCCCATACTGCATAAGCAGGACAAATGGAAATACCAGCAACAATGCTTTTCATTCATGATAGACTTTTTGAGTCAACATTATGATTACTAGTGGTGGACAAGGCATATATAAATACAAAAATACCTTTTTATGCCATTGGAAGGATTGTAACTTTCGATACCAATTATTGATATATTGTATGGAATGAAATAAAATTTCTAGCTAGAAAATCAGCAAATAGGTCTCAGATGGCTAGAATTCTTTTCTTTTTTAATGTGTTGACACGCGTATATTACCGACAACCACCGAGTCAATTGAAAACCATACTATATTCAGAATCATACTAATAGCCTATATAATATACTATATTCACAGTGACACTGCCAAAAGAAAAATTGTAACAGTTAATAAAACTTATAAAACAGAAGCTCCTGGGCGGCAAGTGGGATGGTCATAAAAGCAGTCAAACTATTAGAGGGGCAGTAGTTAGTAATGATGTGGTGGAGTAGGTGAAACTCGAAGAAAGTTGGTGACATTCATTGAAAATGAATGAAAAATGAATGAAAAATGATCAAATGGATGGATGAACATCTAGCTATAAATGTTAGTCTAAACTTAGCATTTTAAAACACAAGTTTTATGCCATTTGGTGACTGGCCTTTCCATCATAAAATAGTTGCATAGAACTAAAAAACAATTCGCATGCCGGGTATTTTTAATTTTATCTTTTAAACAGTAGAATTGCATTGACATGCCGAGTATTGGGGGGCATCTCTAGCCTGGAGTTGGATTATATAAAAAATTTATCACCCACACTTGGGACGAGCCTAGAGAAGATCCTATGGTTATTCATATATGGTAGAACCACCCATACCCTTGACCCTTAAAGGACGGACCTATGACCATTGATTCCAAGTCTCACTATTCATGGCTCAATTTTTTTTGCCATTTCGCAAAATCAGATGTGTATGAAAAATTTTATATTTATTTTTTAGAGATGAAATTATATGCCTTCTTCAATTCCCAAAAAATTCAGCTTTTTCTTATTGGAAAATTGATTTTTTCAAGAATTTTTGAAGAGAAAGTGAAGAAAAATCACATCAAATAGGAAATTGTTTCCAAAACTTTGAAAATTTCACCATGTGTATATATGACAATGAAGAACATCACAAAATAAACTCAATTTTTCATATCTTTCTATAATTAGAATACAATAGACATTTAAGAATACATGCAAAGTTCAAATTGGAATAAAATATTCAATAGTATAATATTTTTAAAAAAAAATTTAATTGGAGTAGAAACTAGAGTAGATGACCTTCATTTTGTTAGTTGGGCTCAAACTCTCAAGTAATTTCATTTTTGTAGAGAAATTTCAGATTTAGAGTATGGAGCAACAATTTTCCAAAATACACTAAAATAGCATATTTTGTGATTCATTTTTTTTACTAACTTCTCATTTACGTAAAGATAAACACTAGAAAGACTGCAGATTAAAATGGATACTCTCCATAATGCAACATGGAAGGTCAACAAAAAAAATACAAATGAAAAAATGCTTCCAAACTCTTTCTAGCATAATTATTGGATTGTCACCCAAATGCCATAGAATGGTGCTTGCGGTGTTTCAAGGTTAAGTGCTCTGACATCCATATTTCAGATGATGAACAAAGGGCTTATAAGTATTACTTAGTCCAACTAACTTTTCATTCATTCAATATAATACTTGAATGTTGAAAAGACTACCTTCTTTAACCCCTAAAGGACCAATTTTTTAAAAATATAAAAATTTGAAATTGGTTTTCAAGAATTACATACACAAGGGAATCTTCAAATCATTCCATTTTGATTAATGAGATGGAAGTTACAAGGAGTTCTAGTTGTGGGTAGTTTACAATAGTTATGAAATTTCTATTATAAAATAAACTTTGAAGTCCTTTATTTAACTCAATTTTCAATTTTTTAAGAAAAAAATAAAAACATTAGTTGAAAGTTTTTGAAATTTTTCCCACATCTTTTCAATCCAGCGTACTATAAGATTCTATGGTTACATGTGTCCAAAAATGCTAAATAAATAAATTGGTACCTGTATTAGAAAAGGCAATTTTGGAACAATTTTGGTGAAAATATAGTGAAAATCCTTTAGGGATTCATGACAAACTTCATGAAATTATGGTAAATGATATTTTTGTACAAAGATATAAGCAAAAATGTGCCAAAATTGAAAAAATGATTGAGGCATCTAAGGATTAATCCATTTTAGGACAAATGAAGACTAGTGTAAAGTAATGGAAAATTTTCTTGTATAGAGAGATAAGAAATATTGGGATTGTAAATATTTTGTACCTTTATTCCCCAAATTGAAATTACTACTCCATATGAGTTTGGGGAGTTCAAAAATGTTTCGAACATACAACCAATGTTTAGAATCTTTCAATTCCAATCAATCAAGAGACTACTTTCTCAATTAGTACTTCTCGCACACATTATGATAATTTGGAACAAGTATCATCACTATCTCAGTCCCAACCTTGAAAATGATTGGAACCCCTCCTACATTTCATGCTTGAGTTAATGTAAATATATTCTAACCTTGGTTGAAAATAGTTTCACCCAACGTGCTGTATATGTCTCTCTAGTCGAAAATAGGTGGTTCTACCTTAGTGGGAGACCTCTTGCAATGTGAGAGCTTGGACTTGAGGCTGGGGAGAAATCATGCTATATTGTGGACAATAAATCTTATAGTGCCTCGTACTATAAGTAGTGCCAAGTAGTATAACGTAGGTCATTCTATTGTAGAATCAAGGGATATTTCTCTAGGAAAGTAACAACTCAATATTTAACAATATTTCATTCTTTTTCAAATTTTCCAAATTTCTATTGAATGCATTGAGAAACAAACAATTTTTCAATGTTTAAGGGTGCAAACTTATAAAAAAACTTTATAGATTAATTGACTGTTAAAAAAAATAAAGAATGCACCTATTGATTCAATATTTTTATTTTGACTGAAGCAATTCAATCAGCCCTGGAAGCCCCATTCCAGGTAGGACCCACCCCCTTGCGGAGATGCGTGCTGGGAGGCTGGCGGGACCTAACACCGTTCCCGTATTTTCTAAAACAAATGATTAACCCAGAAACAACGATGAGGCCATTTTGTGGCCTTGGGATGAATGTTTCTTGAATTGTAGAAAGTTGGGAAGCAGTTTTTCATCCACTTCTTTCTTGTTGACCTTCCATGTCAAGTTATGAAGATAATCTAGTTGACTTTGGAGTTATGCTATTGTTTGTCTTCACATAAATGAGAAGTTACTAAAAAAACGGATCACAAAATATGCTATTTTAGTGCATTTTAGAAAGTTGTTGCTCCTTGCTTTAAATCTGAAATTTCTCTACAAAAATGATATTTTTTGAATTTAAGCCCACCTAACAAAATAAAGTTCATTCACTCTAGTTTCTACTCCAAATTTGAATTTTGAAAAAAATCCTAATGATCAATTTTTTTACTGTAGTTTGAATTTTGGATGTATTTTCAATGTCTACTATGTTCTAATTATAGAATGTCACGGAAAATGAGTTTACACCATGTTGTTCATCACTATAATATGCACACATGGTGAAATTTTGAAATAATTTTCTATTTGACATGCTTTTTCTTCATTATATCTACAAAAATTCACAAAAAAATCAATTATTCACAAAAAAATCTAAAATTTTTGGTGCAACAAAGAAGACATTTTGTTTCATCTCCGAAAAATAAATTGAAATTTTTTCATACATATCTTGTTGCAAAATGGCAACAAACTGAGTGATGACAGTGAGGCTTGAAATGAGCGGTCCTAGGTCCGTCATTGAGGGGTTTCAAACAAATGATTAATAATGGAAAAAATCTATTTCCCCAATTAAAGGCCCCCCCCCCCCGTGGCCTAGAATCTGGCCTTCCTGATAAAGGGTCGGTGGGGGATAAATTGCCCACTTGCGAAATATAATGGTACTTGAAAAAGAAAGGCGATTGTGGCGGTCACACTTAAAGAGTTAAAAGATCTACCTTGAGGAGTTTTTTTAAAAACTCTAAAATAAAATTTTAGTTTATTTTAGAGTTTTAAATTTCCCATATTTTCCGGGTTTCAGATACACCCTCCCGCCAGTTGCTACTGTACCTCTATTTATTATTTCATATACTAAAATAAAAAAAAGTTTTCCATTTTTTGGGATCCCGTTCATTGGTTCCACTATTCCCTGAAAAGAGACGTCCCGGGACTGAACTACACTAAATAAATAAAATGAAAATAGAATAAGAACGGTGTGACTCTTGAGGCTCTCTCCACTCCAACCAACCCCTCAAACCCTCCTCAAACCCTCACCGTTGTTGTACAGTCTCTGTCAATGTGGTTGTAGGGTAGGCACACCCCAAACCGCCACTTTTTGCTACGGAGCCTATTTTCTATTACTAGAGTGGTGAATTTTTTTCATATGTTCTTGTTGGCAAGTGAAGGGAGGTTCCAACGCAGCAGAGAACATGGCATTTGGATATTGCATGCAAAAGTTATGAAGGGACAAAGTTGGGTTCTAAAAGCGTTTATTTTCCGCATAGGTACATAACTGGATTTTGGAGATGTACATATCGTATAGATGGCGGTTTAAGGTCGGTTAGTGGCACATTTGGGTGTGCCTACCTTAGATAGGGTTTGGAGACTTGAATTCAAAAGCGAAAGAGTTAGTGGCACATTTGGGTGTGCCTACCTTAGATAGGGTTTGGAAACTTGAATCCAGAAGCCAAAGAGTTAGTGGCACATTTGGGTGTACCTACCTTAGATAGGGTTTGGAAACTTGAATTCAGAAGCCAAAGAGTTAGTGGCACATTTAGGTGTACCTACCTTAGATAGGGTTTGGAAACTTGAATTCAGAAGCCAAAGAGTCAATGCTGTGGTCTTTGACCAAAGGAGAGAGAGAGCCAATCAAACACTTGCCTAACTAAACCTCCAAACCAAAATGAAAAAAACTTTGATTTAAATACAGTATGTGGAATATATATGAAATACATACAAATATGATAGAAGGAAAATGGATGCCTAATATGACATATTGATACTATACAATGTACAAATACATATATATGAGATACAATTTATATAGAAATTAGACATGTTATGTAGATACATATATATTGTTAATCCCATGTTGATCGTAGCCTAACATAATCAACAAAAAATATAGATATGGGGGTTAATGAAAATACAAATTTAGTAAAAATTCAAATGTAAGAGGTAGTGAAAATTTAGATATAGGAGTTAATGAAAATACAAATGTAGGGGGTAGGGAGAATACATATATAGGGATTAATGAAAATACAAATATGGAGAGTAATGAAAATTCAATCACTTATTAGATTCACTCAATTTATCACCATCCTCTCAAACTATGCTTTCAAAAGAGAGAAATACACAATGTTCTACAATCCACAAAGATATTGATAGATTGAATGAATGAAAGAAATTATTTGTTATGTCGAAAGTGGAAATAAATTTTTTAATGTTCAACAATTGGAAATGCCTTTAAACTTTATGATGTGTTTTCTTCTATGCAAATGAGGAGAATTATATTTTATGGGTAGATTTACTTTGTTGCCAAATTAAAATAAACCAAAAGTTGAAGCCCAACGTTAAAAAATAATTTTCTAGTAGTCAAAAACATTAGATGAGATTTCAAGCCTAAACAAGACCACAAATTTTTAGACATCAAGGAACAGTGGCTAAAAATAAATAAAAAAAATTTCAACAGATTTCAATGCTTGAATTGCACATGACAATTTAATGACATTAATTAATTAAAATAGAAAAAACCTTTGTTTATAAATGATTGGGAATTTTGCCACATCTAAAATCTAACATGGTCAAGAGACTTCCATGTTAGATAATATTATTTAATTAATTTGTTTAAATATTTATTATCATTATTGAAATTTTGTTAAATTTTTTTTGGACCAATAGTGCTTTGGTTCACAACCCTAAACGGTCTTTCCATGGCCTCATTTCTCTTCTAATGAGGTTTGCATCATCTACTTGATCAAGAACCTCCCTTTGTAAATTTGTCAATCAACAATTCTGATATTCTTCTTCCAAATATAGTACACTTCTATATAGAATTCCAAAATTTCACTTGTCTTTTGTGTACAATTTGTTGATTTGGATACATCGAAGTCTTTTGTGTACAATTTGTTGATTTGGATACATCGAAGTCTTTTCCTATCTTTACTTTCATATGGTTTCTAAGATTTTACATATAGTGAATTCCCTTAGAACTTGTTCCCTCAATAAATTGTTTATAGAGAAACAAGGTGATTTTTTGGATAAGATCATATTTGAGAATAATGTAGATTTTCATACAACAGCTACAATAGAAATTTAAGTGATTTGGAATAGAAGCATCATTCAAGTAAGCCTATTTAATAGTAAACAAATATAACAAAAAAACTTCTAGTATGCTTCTTCATGACTAATTATTTCTCAAGTAGATTGCCCACTTATCATTTATTGGTTCTAGAGGATTACCATTGGAAAACCGTCACAAGCCATTTCAATTAAACACAAAATATATCATTTTGGACTTAGATAACCAAATTAAATCCCATTGAAACTTAACTAAGAGACAAAAATTATTTAGACCTTAGCAAATCATGCTTGAAAAAGGAAAATCATACAAATAGTATGACAAAAATCACCTTACCATTTACATGATTTCCTTTCTTAGGAATGATTTGTCAACACCTAAATAATTTTTGTCTCTAAGCTTACTTTCATAGGTGTTTGATGTTCCAAACCAACCTCTTCATGATGCAATTCCAATGAAGTCTACTTACCTTTTAAGATATTGGACTCTCATCTTGTGGATTCCTAATGTTTGATGAACATTTTTTGCATACATGTCTATGGGCACTATCAAGAAGCTAATATCTTTTAAGTTGAAACATTTGCAGAAAATTCAAAAGAAACAATTTTAAGATGATATTTTTCATTGATTTTTTCTCCAAAAGGCTATTCAACACAAACTATCAGTCGTGACTCTTGATAACAGAGGAAGGCGATTTTCTCAAAGTCCAATTTCATAAAGGGACGGGAATGGGATGTTCTGCCTTAGGTGGAACACGAATGGATCAACGGGACAGCATCCCTGTGAAAAGATACTTACCAATTGGGCATCCAGCATGTACTTCGAAAGTCGAGGCTTGTCAGTAGCATGCGTAATATTTTCCTCGTTACTGCCATTCCCTACCTCCACAAGCAGTTTGTAGAGTCTTCTTTCGGAATTGAGGATCGATTGTGTAACCAAAAACGACAAGAGGGAAAATCCATAAGGATGATGCAAGTCATCAGCTTATTGTTTGGATCTAATGAGAGAATAGTGACACAGCTACCGACAGAGAACCTGTATGATCAATCCAAAGCACCTAATCTCCATGAAGCCCAGTAACCTTGTTGCAGAGAGGCAATTATTTCCTTGCATCCATTACTGAGAGGAATGCCACATGACCAGAAGAAGTACCAATCGTAATATTTTCATCAAATAATCAACAAGTACATACCTCTGAAAGGTTGTGTGAACTGTCCTTCAAATTTGAAATTGCCAGCCAGCTGCTGGGCAATTTCAGTATTGGCCTTGAAGCTTCAATTCTGAAACAGGCACTTCATCAGAATAATACTCAGTCCACCAAAAATGAGCTCTAACCCTGTCGTTTCATATCAGATGTGATAAAGACTGGAACACACCTCGTCCAGCCATATAATCCATCCATATATACACAAAAATTATCGTTCCTGCTTAAAACCCTCGCCAAACATCACGATGAGAAGAGTGTTCTACTCCTGGTTCTTCATTCTCCCTAGTTCTGTAGAACTGGTCAAATACAGCCTCCTATGCTTTTCACTCAGAGCCCAGATTGAACAAGACCTGTGCATGCAGAGTCGTTCCCAGTGACCAACCCAACTAACTTACACGATCAGGTGCCCAACCAGAGTCCTCAGTACGGTAGGGAAGAAATTAGCAGTTAGCATTTTCTTATCTCCAGTCAACGTTCACATTTCAATTCTGAAGCAAGCTTCTCTTCATAAAAGAAAATTAGAGTTTAGAGTCTCCTCTAAACTTAGTGCCTTGGAAACCCTAGCGCTGCAACGGCAAATTTCCAAGTGCAGACTATTATGTTGCTGGAGCAGAAGACGACGGTTTACTGGATAAAGAGCCTGCGTTTGAAGCGTTTGGAGTAGATGGACCCTCAGGTGGCATAGTGGAGACCATGCCAACTCGTTCAAACAACCCATGAATCTTGTTAAGAAGAAGCATCTGTGAAGGATCTGACCCCTTCAGGAAGCGCACAGCATCTGGTCCCTAGAGCATGCCACAATTCTTCAGTAAGCAACGATGATCATCTGCGCTAACTACGGAAGGAAATCTTAAATGTATCTCTTGGTTCATTGACTTGGGAAAACTAATCCCGACTCCTAATAGTTCTGGAATTATTCAACTTATCCTAAGCATTATGAAAACTCATCAATTTACTGAGCTGTGAAAATACCAGGGCTGTGACAAGCTTGTGAACATAGCTTCATCTGACCTGGAGCTTGTCAAAGAGAAGACGGCGCTCAGCTTCTGCTTCATCTAAGCGCAGCTTGAGATACCTTCAACAAAAACCAATACAGATACATCAATCGGAATTCTACCATTAATAACAATAGTCTCTACATATCCTCAAAAGTCATTTACCAGATCATTCATGCAGAATATTGCAAGACATGTTCGACTCCAGCAACCTATGAAACTAGAGCAGATTGTTCACATCAATTCAAACCCTCCTAACAATTCTGAAAGAAATGCTTCCATATAAATAAGCTGAAACTCCGTATTGATTAGCAGATCACCTGCTTGCATACTCTTCTTCAACCTTCTCTGCTTTGGCAGAGACTATTCGCTGAAGGCCCTCCGCCTCTCGTCGGGCTTCATCAGATTTGAACTGGAACATCTCTGCTTCTGCTCTTTTCAGTTTTACAATTGACTCCAACTCTTCTATTTGTTGTTTTTTCCTTTGTTTCTCATACTATTTCACAAAGATACAAAACATTAGTAAGTAAACATGATTCCCAAGTTACAATAATCCCGACTTCACAATTAAACACGTCATTAATAGCCAAAAAAATGGTAGACTTTGTAGTTTCCTTTACAAGTAGACTAAGAAACGCATTGTCAACAATAGTAGAATTCGGAAGTCTTCTCAAACGCAATGCTGTTACATTTCCAAGAACTACCCCATGTAGACGAACTTTGAAAACGAAAACTTGTTGAATTGATACACACCTGCAAGTCCGTGAGCTCCTGTTTCTTATCCTTGAGCTCCCTGTCAGACGATTCAAGTGCAGATCGAGCTTTTTTCACAAATGCCGCTTTCTCTTCGGCTACTCCCTCTATTTTGGCAATCGCTTCTCGAACAACCTCAGCTACACGGTCACAAACTTGTTTTCTATCGAGGATTTTGCCAGCATCTCTATTCACATCTTTAGTCTCCACATTCTCAGCCTCCGCTGCATCACGTCAAATATTAATGAGACCACAATTTTCCCAACAACATGACACGTCGACAATCGACGTAGCGCTTAAGTCTGACACTCCAATACAAAAGGAGGACTCGAAAGGCAAGAGAAGACTTCATAAGACACAATACCCACGGTTCTGAGCACATACAAAAGTGAGACAAAATATATAATCTAACAAACCTTGAAAAAAGTACAGCATCTCCTTGATTGCAACACTTGTGTCAAGTCCGTTCTTCATCTTCTCTAAAACTTCTTGTGACTTCCAGCATAGACGTTTTCCCCTTGTGTCATCAGCCATTTGAAAGATCCTTCGAATATAATCGAGCTCCTTTCCCAGGGAGTCTCTCTCCCACCGCATCCCACAATTTTGAAAAACATCTCTAGCCCAGCCTAGAAGTTCAGAAACGCTTCCACAAGCTCTACATCGGAAAACCAATTCAGAAGAACTTGGAGCACAGTCAGACCCTGCCTTAGAACTTACACCCATACCTATTGCCCCTTCTCTCATGGCACAATCTGAATGCGTCCAGTGTGAACAAACGTCGCACCCCAGCCAACGGAATGTGTTGGCATCAAAATCGAACTTGTTACACATGACACACATGCACTGGTTACAGAAACCTGACATAGACCTACAATATTCACATGTACAGTCATTGGCAGGGAGCGGACTTCGACAGGAGATATTGCGGCAGGTTTTATGGAAAAAAATCTCTACTAGTGCAGTGTGGAACACACTAATGTCCGGAAGAAGGAAGGCCAAAATTCCAGTTTTAAGAGCTACGAATATTTCAAGCTGTGTCCTATGGGCCCGCATAAGTCTTTCAGGTGTTAGATCTCGGCGGACGTGTAGTAGCCTTTGAAGAAGAGAGAACTCTTCTCTACGACTTTGGTTGGCAAGGATATCCCGCACGTCGGCCTGCATGTAATTACCAGTTAGTAACGAAATAAAAAAATATAAATGATGTAGTCAGGTACATAAACCTGATGAGGTAATAAATTCACAGCCACTTACACAGACTCACGCCAAACAAAAAGAGGTCGGGGACAACATCTGATGCCACAAATACGAAAGAGGCATATGCACAAATTGACAAGAGGTCTTAACTCCTTACGAGCAGTATGCAGTCATGTGGTAAAATCAGAACTGGCACCAAAGAAAAAAGAAGAGAAGTGGCATCAAATTACCCAGTACCGAGCCTTGAAAAATCGGCGGCTGCAGTGGAATTCTCTTTGAACTATATGCCTATACAGTCTAGAAAATTGACTACGTTCAGACATAAGGAAATCAGGTAATTGCTCAAGGGCAGACATCAAGTCACCTTCAATTCCTCTAGAGATTCATCAGGCTGCTCTCGCATCCGCTGAGCCATGGTGTCTAGCCCTTCCCGCATAATGTCCCGTGGCTGAATTCGATTGGAAGTATTCACCCGCTGGACAACCTTGTGGTCTGTCTCTTCTTCATCTACCTCTTCTACCTCTTCGTTGTGTCCATGTCCTCCTGTCATATCTTGCTGGGACACCCCTTGCTGTGGCACAAAATTTAGATTACCGGAACACATTAAGACCATGCACTTAAGCTTGCTGTCAGAGATACTTGCATATATGGAAGTCAACGCTAATGCATGATGATAATATAAAAGGCTCTGCGATCATCATGTTGTTACTAGGCCTGCTAAAATTTCAGAAAGGGATTTAACAAATCTGAATTTCACTTTTAAGTAAATCTCTTAAATGTTCTGATCTCAATTGCAATGCCAATGAGAGCGATCTTTGAATTCATTGCCTCTGCACACTTTGGCAACAACGTTGAGAGATAAATAGGATTGATGACTGCAAGTTTACCGTGGGCCATGTCTCCCTAGAGCTGGCACTTTCTGAGGGCGACTCGCGATGCTGAGAGTTGCCAGCCCAGCCAGGCTCAGTCCCAGCACCAGCACGACCATCTGAGGACGCCAGCGAGAGCGAGGTTTGCGGAAGCGATATAGAAGGGACACTTGCTCGAGGCTGCATTGGTGCGTTACCGTTGTGCATGCTCCCTCGTACGCTCAGATCTTGGCCACCTCCACCTTCGCTGAAAGATCGACTCCTCTTCATATCTGTCTTGCATACACCAGGGACGACGTGAGATTCAATTCTTGAAACCGCAAGCTTAAAAAACACGCGACTCTCATTCTGATTAACATACTTTACTAAATGTAGTTCTGTACCACTAATTTCCCTTTCGCATGGACCATACCAGAGACGCCAAGCTCAAGCGTGCTTTTCCTAATGATACTTCAAGTTTTGCTCTGGGGAGGGGGCCACAGTTACAGTGTCTCATTTCCTCATGACATTGTCTGTAGTTAAATCTAAAACTAACAAGAGAAGACGCTTTGTTCATCTCCAACAAGCAAAACCTCATACTCAAATCCAAATAGAAGTTAATATCACACTCCGGGATATCCAATTAACCTCCCTCATTTACTCAAATTTCCAAGATTAAAATCCCGAACATGCGTGCACTACCTTAATGCCTCCCTGCGAACCTCTTCATCGAATGCAACAAGAAAAAAAAAACCACGGCCATTCGCAATCCCTATATCAAAAATCAGGTCAAACACAATTATAGCCGCGCACCAATTCCGCGACCCGCCTTACTCAAACAAAGCTTCATAAGAAATCAAATAAAGCCGTACCTGGTCTCGCAGACCTCGCCAAGCACGCCAAACCCTCTCTCCACTCCTCTTACAGTTCAGTTACAATAAGAAACCTCCTCCGCGTGCACGCCATCGCCCGATCGCCGCATTAACGAACAGCATCGCCACAACAGCAAACAATCGAAACCTAAACGAAGCGAAAAACAGAGTGCTCTCTTTCCCGCGAAGTTGTAGTAGTTGGAGAAAGAGAGTCCGCTGCCTGCCTGTGGTGCAATTCAGAAGTCCAGTCCCGGTAAAAGAAAAGCGACGACAAACCAAAATGGACTTCCAGTTTCAGCACCGAAAATCGCCGTCGGTCAAAAAGGTAGAGGACGACTGCTTCCGTTGTGATCGACCTCCTTTTACCAGAAAAGCCCAGCCTCGTCTTCCAAGTTTCAGCTCCCGAAGACCTTGACCCAGGTAAAGTACTAGCCCTGCAAAACTCTACGACACTTGTAGATTCTGGAATACTCGCTGCTCCACCACGTTCCCGAGTGCCCCGGTCCCATTCCAAAATCTATTCCTACTCTAGATGATGAAACTCCCAATGTTCCGATGGCTGACGAAATTTCCAACTTCCTGTCTAATTCTATGTTCACTGTTCCCAGTGATGGAAACTCTACCGTGTTCCCACGTCCCCCCTGGAGAAATCTATGAATGATGTAGATGAGAGAGCGCGCACGGTTCCCAAGGATCAAGTCGTTCCCGTGTTCCCGAATTCTTTGACTGGTCGGGAACTTCGTCTGTCCCGGTTATTAGTAGAGTTTCCTTTTGGTTGTCGAACTCGTGTGTTGGTTGCGAGAAGTTGAAAGATGTTGGAAGCCGCGGATGTCATTTTATTTAGGTTTATATACTTTGGGGATCCAAATTCCTTTAGGTTTGAAAATAGAGAATTGACTGTGGCAGACACAGTTTGACGCTGAAGTCCAACCCGGCGACTAGAGTGCTCACGTTTGAATGAATTACGGAGTGTTAATTATGCGTTTGCAAACCAAGTCAGTCAGTTGTGGTATCTTAGTCTATTCAACACAATGGGAGCATGGGCGTTATAACATTTTTGTAGCCTTTACGTTCAAGAGGCTGCCTGGAGTCCGTCCTCTCCATCAAGTTCATTCAACATCACCTGACTGCTTTTGCTTATTGCTTTCATTTATTGCTTTTTTTAGCGACTGCTTTTGATTACTTCTTTTGATTATTTCTTCTTTTACTGACTATTTTTGATGATCACCACTTTTTAATATATTGACTGCTTTTGTAAACCTCTCAGTCGCCATTCCGATCAGCGCCGACTTTCTCTACATTTGATATTTAAGAAAATCGGTTGAAAAGAGTGCTATACTCACCTTCGCATGCACACAATTATCTAGTCTATCTCCTGCTTACGTTGCTCAATTGGCAGTGTACATCTTAAAGATACATCTACTCTGAGAGGATTGTTGCTTCAATTTAGAGACGCCAAATTAGGGTGATATTATGCCTAGTCAAGTTCTCGACAAGACATGACAGAAGTTCCCTCTCACGGAACAAGCTACTTCAATTCATGCTTGGCTGTGGCATCATATGACTGGCATCGCAACTGACTCATTCAATATGTTTCACTTTGTGCAGATTTCTTCACTTGAAAGAATGGTCGTAGACTCGTATTTGTTAAAAATACACAGTTCAGAGCTTGCCAAATACAAGAACATAATTTTCTATATTTTATTTTTGAAACATAAATCGGAAACTCTATGCAGGGGAATATTTTGAGCTGTCAAAATTGCATTAGTCCAAATTTGGAAAACAACAGTGAAATTTCACAACACAAATTGCGAGATATGACTCCCCTTTTCTAATTGTGAATATCTACGAGGTAGTCTAGTTGTGGACATTGAACTAATGAACTTGTTACCCATCTCCCCCTACTAGGCCAACGATACCAAATTGAATTGATTGATTAATTTCACCCAAAACACATCCCCATCGTCTTGAAAGTACACTTCCAAATCTCTGTGACCTCCACAACCAACACCATCAATGCGATAAATATCCAATATTAATGATATACATCAAACCTTTATCCACAGCAGTTACAACAGAATACTTGCACACCCAGGTACCAAATTTACTTGCTTTGAATGCCAAACCTCCAACTCTTAGTTCTAGTAAAATTCACATCCAAGAAGCCTCCTTAATACAAACAAGATCATCCGGTTGAAGACTCAAAACCTAACCTACTCAAGGATTGAGCTACGGATCATACCTTGTACAGTCCTCTCATTCCAATGCCTTGTGACTGAACCTAGAATCGATGTAACCACCTGTGCAATAGACATCCTCGAAATTGATGCCACCCTATGACCTAATGACCCTGTCAAGATTTGCAGGTAAATTCTCCAATAATACCTGCCTTCACCATGATCATCTCCTTCACCCAATTACGAATTGTGCTTTCACTCACTCGAATCCTTCTAATGTCAAAATGTGGTTCTTGTTTGGTGTTTTGGTGACAGAAAGAGAGAACATATGAATTGTAAGGGTCCTGGTAAGTTTCAATGACGTCTTTGTTGCAAGGTAAGATGCTTTTAAACAGGTCATATATGATCCTGCAGCGTGACATTTCATGTGTCAAACTTGACACCTGGAAACCCCTTGTAAATGTGCTCATCACATTGCCAATACTGACATACAAGAGTAGCACCGCAAATCATGCGAGTCAAAATTATTAGCGAAGCCCCTTCGCACAGAAAAATCTGTCTCATTCCAACGCCAAATCCCGCTGATAAGTTCAATGTCAATCTTCTTGCACTTCTCCAAATTTCGTGCTGAATCTTGAAACCTGTGGTGGGAAAATCGTATAGATTTCTTAGCTCCTTAATAGCTGTTCATGAAATGCATAGTCAAACAATGAGAACTCTGTTTTACTTTGTATTTGATCAATTCACGTCAACCGTGGAAAAAAGTGCCCACATTTCTCAACTACTGTGTTCAGAGAAGTTACATGGCAGACTGAAATGCATGGACCTGAAACCTAAAGAGGACTTGACCTGGAATTCCAAAATTTCATAAGTCGTTTCATTTTCTTTCAGATCATTCCCCCAAACCGTTAAACGTGACAATTCATTCATGAATTGATTCAGGTTCAATGGACAGTTGATATATTTTCACCCCGCTGCACCATGAATTCATGGTTTTAATAATACCATTTCAAGGGACCATATTGTGAAAAAACAGAATTCAGATGGGGCTAAATTTTATAACAACAGAATCAGCGAAGAACGCTTCATGAGTTGGCCTAAACATAAAATAAAATTGAGGAAACGAAAGTTCCTTGAGTCCTACTCAAAACTGCTTAAGAAAATTAAAATGCATAACTTGCGCCTTTTCAGTTCCACTTCTGTCATTCACAGGAACAAGGTAGCAATACAACTAAAGAAAGGGGTCCAGTATGTTGTCCACCCATGTATGTACCCTGTCGGTGAGGCCAGTAACCCAGTCGGCGCAGTAACAAGAAAAGGATTTTACATTCGATCGTGTTGCTACCAAAGCCAACTAATAGTATCAATATTATTAGGCAATTCAAGAGGACTATCCACATGTCGGCAGGGTTGTTTGTCGGTACCCAGATTGTGTTTTGAATCTCGTCAAGTACAAAGCTAGTTTCTCCAGTAGGAATTGTAGTAACCACCTCCAAGGTCACCCTTCCATTATTTTTCCAATAGGAAGCTTGGAAGGATCGATACGCTGTTAATACGTTGGGGATGAGCTCTAAGTAAGAGCACCAGCACTGGTTTAGGGTTCTCATACTAGTCAGATCACTGCAGGTTTTCAATTGTTGGTTGAGGAAGGATAGACTCGATCTCATTACAATTTAGAGTTACAGTTTAGAATTTAGGGTTAGAGTTTAGAGTTTTAGAGTTTAGGGTTTAAACTAGCAATGGATTTCAGGCTGCTCCACTATGAGATCCACAAGGAGTATGCAATCCGTGCTGTAGAATCCACCAATCTCTGTACTAATCTTTGGTTCTCCCTTCTGGCCAATACTTGGTTCCCTCGTTCTCTAGGAGTGATTCTCTGGAGTGTATTGCATTTGATTCTTGCGGTGTACTGTATATGCCTCTCATGCATCTACTGTTGTTCACATCCTTCTAGTGCTTGTGTTTTTTCTGAATGCTATCATTTTGCTCGATGGGTTATACATTCTAGCTCTGCTCCCCTTCATAATCCTTCCCTTTCTCCTGCTCATTGGCATCGGTATTGCCCAGTAGCTGTCGATCAGTGCGGTTTAGTTTTCGTTGAAGAGTGTATGCAGAAGGCCCACACTGTGAAGGTGGAGTCGTTTCCCTCTTAGAGAGTGAACTTGGGGAACCTGTGTTCTTGTACGATACTATAGTCATTGTGTAGCGCTTAGGCTTGACGGCAAAGAGCTTAGGGTTCCAGGATTTGCCACAGCAGTTTGTTATAACACAACAATTGTCTGAAAGAAATAGGGTCTAGCTTTGCGTAGGGAGCCTTGCTGGCGCTCTCGAGTTTAAACGATCACTGAGAGTCCAATTGAAGCATATGCGGATGATTGCAAGAAAGGAAGCGAGTAAATCACAAATGGTGGCCGAAATGTGCTGAAGACACCATTTGTGCTGAAGACATCGGGTAGTGTGTAGCAGCAGCGACCTCGACGCTCTCACGTGGAGAGGTAACCCTCTGAAGCACCTAAGCTCTATAGTGGAGTGAGTAGGGTTTAGGCTTATAGCAAAGTGATGTATAGGGTACATATGAAGGGGTTAGTTCTATTACTAGTTAGGACTTTTAGGCTTTATTAGAAAACATGAAGGGGCACTTGGTCATTCTTCTGGTGATGATGGATGAGGTCAATGTTGCTATAAGTATCACGACCATTTCTTTGATTTGATGTGAAGAAGGATACTTGGAATATGACCTCTTTATAATACTAGTATGGATGGCTAAGGCCAGCATTGGAATTGGTGTTGTAAGGACTACCAAGAAATCTATTAAAAATTTTGCAATGGTTTAGTATAACATTGTGCTATTGAATTGCAACCACTTGAGATTGCAATAGTTTTTGCAACAGAGTTGGGCATAGATATGCATTGGTCCATGGTGTCCAAGACTTTCGCAATAAGTTTACAAGCTCTCTTGTGATGGTTTATCAAATAGTTTGCAAAATGGGGAACATTACTATAAAATTATTGCAAAATTCCCTTAACTCAAAGCTTAAAATTGTAGAGCCAATTTTTTTTTTAAAAAGGCTCATAAGGGATCAATTACTTACTAGTATTAATTATGTTGGAGAATGGATAGTTTTCATTCAATTTTTTATAAATTATTTATTTATTTTTATGAGGTATATGCACATCATTGAGATAAATTTAATTCATGTAAGTCATATTTTGATTTTAGAAAAGATATTGTATTAAAGAAATGATATACCTTTACAATTTATTTAAGCACAATCATTTGATTTTTAGTTTTTCAAGACTTGGGATTGACCTTTAAAATGGGTTTCTTTGCTATTGGATAAAACTAACAAAATGAAGCTTTAGAGGTCTATTTTTTTTCTACAATTAGAATTTTTTTTAAATTCATTATAATGAGCATTATTGTTGAAATTCATAAGTCTATAACTACAATTATAAATATATAATGGCACAAATCTAGGTTTACAATACAATACTAGTGTGCCTAGTGCCTTGCTACAATAAAAATAAAAATAAAAGTAACTTTATATTTTTTAATACACAAAAACTTTGAAATTCATTAGTTTTTACATCTTAGGTCCAAACACCATGAAACAAAGCTCATGCACCCCTCTTTGTAGACAAATTTTTTATAGTACTAAGAACGCACAATCCAAGAAATCTCAATGTAACAAACCCAAGAGATTTCAATTTTATTATATTAACTAACCCTTGAGTGCCCCAGTGCCCCAAATTTGGCCTCTACAAATTTATTTGAGGCCTCTCTGTCACTGGATAGGAATGTATAGTCCTTGCTTTGGGCATAATGTGGAGCGTAGTGGGGGTTAAAGACACGTGAATGCATTTTGTGAGATTGATCATGGCATTGTAGAGTAGAGATTTGATAAGACAAAAAGCATTCTGGAGTGGTTTCACGCATAAGGCAACAACCAACAAATACTATTCCCAATGCACTTTTCCTACAATTGTATCGATTCATACCCTAATTGAGTGGTCCTACAATTGATAGAAATTTCTCAAAATTGGGGAAGGGCCATCAGATGCTTCCTTTACGTAAAGCTTTGGCAAAATTTTAGGACATAATTGCAATTTGGGCAAACATTGCACTCATTTCAATACACGACCTCCCAAAATTTTGACCTCCCACACAATGTCAAATCCCCATTTGATTATTATAAGTTTTTATTCAAGTACGGTCAAATGTTTCAATATTTTCCATAGAGCTCCAGGGTGAAAGGTTTTTACCAATTGAAATGGCTAAGATTTGGTGGATGTCATTTCACCACTCATGGAAGGTGGTCTTGGCTGGTGGCAATTCTGTGATCATTGTGCATAGGGTGCTCAAGGGTTAAGGTAGAACTACCCATTACCATACAGATTTGCTATCTAGGTACTTCGGAGAATCTATTTATGAGCTCTCATATTTTTCAGAGATTGAATTGTTTGAGAGAAGTCAATTGCAAAAAAAATAAAGACATTTTGACAAAAATTGAATTTTTTGTGATTTTTCAAAGCTGAAAGGTAAAACTGTGAGTAGACCCTTGGTAAAGCATGACCAGACCATTGTTGAAGTGTGGGCTGATGTGTCCGCTCCCCAGTGCATTGCCATCATGATCATGGATGAGTAAGATTATGGTAATAAGATGGGCCAGTGACGGAAATGGGAAGAACCTGTAGGTGGGGGAATTGGGTAAATGGTGGTAATGGGTAGTTCTACCTTAATGGCAGTCCAGCCACTCGGGAAGCCCAGATGCCTACACTCCACTTATAATAAGTTAGAATCAAGATGGAGTGTGGCACCGAGCTCCTCCATACAGTAGTAACTCAACGTGGCAACAGTGCAGTACTTCCCCAAGGAAACTTTGTATAGAAGTTAACAATGAAGCAAGATGAGATGCATGATTCCAGACAAGAAAGTGTTGACGAGGTCCTCGTCTTTAGCAAAATGTGAACCCGCTCTGGGCCATTCGCCTCTCTGTAACGACCTATTTCAGCTTTCATCAATTCTCCTGGTGATGGATCCAGTTAGAACTTGGGTACGAGAGCTTACTTCGAACAGAGCCTCATGCAGTCCATGCCATGCCATTGCTGGGCTTGATTATGAGTGAATTTGTGCGTTTCTTTCGTTGCTGAGTTCAGATTTGATAGATGCAAGAGTGCGAGAGTTCTTTCCTTCTCAGAGATGGAAATTGTCGCTACCCCTACCACTGAGACCGACGTAGCCATGGAGCTTTGCAACAAGGTGCAAGCGGAGGAGTGTGTTATCCATGTCGTAGGATCCATCAGTTTCTACACCCATCTTCAATTCTCCCTTCTGGCCAGCACTTGGTTCCCTCGCCCTCTGGGAGTGTGTCTGTGGAGTGTATTGCATATGCTTCTAGTGATATACGAGGCTCTTATGCTTCTCGTCGTATTCGCTATCGTTTTCATGCTCGCAGTTCTAGCAGATGCTGTCATTGTGGGTATTTTGATCTACTGTGTGCTGCTCATCCTCACCGCAGCCCTGGCCACAATCCTGGTCATATGCATCATTTCTGTCCTCGTTTCGCTATATCAGGTGATCACCTGCCAGTGGTGCACCATCTGTCCACAGTCACAAAACCCACAACCAGCGCCTGTAGTGGAGGGAGGAGCTGCTACTGCTGACAGATCGTGTGCCTTTCTTAAAGTGTGTTGCAGGGAGTCTATCACTCTGTTGTTTTTAAACCATGTAATCCTGGTGTCGTTTCCCTATTGGAGAGAGAAACTGGGGGACTTGTGCCGAGAGATTGTGCTCTGGTACGACGTAATAGTCATTTGAGTAGGCTTGACGGCAAGCGGTTTCGTCGTCACTGCCATTTGTTCAAAACACACTTGTAAGACAGTATCTGATGGAAACAGGGTCTAGCTTTGCTTAGGTAGCCCTGCAGGCGTTCTCGAGTGTAAGCGGAGAGTCCAGTTGAAGCCCTGATATCATAAGTGATCATTGGAAGTGGCGTTTAGGTTAAGCACTGCGAGGATTTCTGCCGACTATGGTCCAAGACACGCCGCAATGGTAACGGCATCACGGCATCACGGCAACTAGCCTTGAAAGTCCAGTTGAAGCTTTGAAGCATTGAGACAGCAAAGGAGGCGAGGGATTGACGAATGGCAATCGAAATTTGTGATTTGGTTCAAGAGACCAGGCATTCTTGATTTGATGGGAGAAGCGCAGATAGGAGCAGGAGCTCAATGTTCGGAGGACTGATTGTTGAAGCTTAGTCGGAGGAAAATGGAATAGCAGCACAATTGGTAGGACGAAGCACTGATTTTGGTTGCAATTTGGATTTGGAAATTCGAGATTGGAAATGAGAGGCAGGGTAGACCTGCTACCTTCAGGGGAGTGGAGTGTGAAGTCGTCCACTTGCTGGATTGCGAGCTTTCTGGAGCTCGTTAGAAATTGCGATATCGTTTCACAAATTGTGATATCGTCTCACAAATTGGCTGTTGGGGAGTTGGAAACCCTAATTTAGCCCTAAATCTGAAACTTGCCAACTATCGGCAAATCAGGGAACCCAGCAGAATTCTACGGTGCCCAGAAACCACTATTGCACTACAGTAGTGTTGTGGCAACATGTGGGATGGCAATACCAATAACCATTCGAGCACATTCAAGCATGATATTGCCTGTGAAAACCAATTATTGTTGAATGTTCTTCAACAAGAATTATATTACTGCCTTATGTATTGTTGAATGTTCTTCAACACGAATTATACTACTGCCTTTTCATGCTGACTTGCCTATTGTCTATGGGTTGAAATTAACTCCTCAACGCTCCAACATCCATCTTCTAATTGATGATTAGTTTGCAGATGTGGCAATCCACTCTGGGATTAGGGTGCAAATAGTAGTGGTAGCAACCTAAGGTCTGGGTGGAAGTAGTAGGGGTGTGGAAGCAATCCTTTTTTTTGGCACCATGGGATCAAATTGCATCATTTCAAAATAAATTTCTACTTTTCACTAGAAAAAGGTAATCATTTTTTGCCAAAAATTTTCAGTTTCTAATAAAAGTGTGGATTATGTTGTCAAATTTGGATGAAAAAGTGTATGAATACAATTAAAAAGTGTTTTTTGGTCCAAAAGATGGATGAACATAGAAACATTACAACAAAAGTAGTGTTTTATGACTGCAAAATATGACTACAGTGAATCGTAAAATAAAAAAATATGGCTCACGTAGAAATCACTGTAGATGACTCCGAATATGACTGACTCCAGTCGTTTCAAAGCAGTTGCTTTAAACATTAATCATATTGGCAGTCATATGGGGTGAGGGATATAAATACCCATATTTAGGCATAGTATGCCAACGTGATGTATACTTTGACTATCCTAGGGGGGCTTGATTTTTTCTTAAATTACCCAAGCAAACGAAAATATCTTACATGGAATATGACTATAGTGAGTCATATTTTTGGATGACATGGACTATGACTACAGTGAGTCATATTTTGCAGTGATATGGAATATGACTACGGTGAGTCATATTTTTTGATGACATGGAATATGATCACAAAGAGTCATATTTTTTTATTACATGAAATATGACTACGATGAGTTATATTTTGCAGTGATGTGAAATATAACTACGGTGAGTCATATTTTGCAGTGACATGAAATATAACTCTTCTGAGTCATATTTTGTAATGATGTAAAATATAATTGCGGTGAGTCATATTTTGCAGTGACATGAAATATAACTCTTCTGAGTCATATTTTGTAATGATGCAAAATATAATTGCGGTGAGTCATATTTTTTGATGACACGGAATATGACTACGGTGAGTCATATTTTTTTGTTAATGTAAAGTGTGACTGTGGTGAGTCACATTTTTTGATGACATGGAATATGATTATGATAAGTCATATGTTTAGTTGATGTGAAATATGACTCACCGTAGTGAAAGATGGTTCTATTGAGTTGTAAGTAGCTTCCAACAACTTTGTTTCAACTTTTCATGTTTGCATACATACAATTAAAAAAATGGAAGGTTAATTTTTAGTGAATGAGCTCAACCTTCAAAAACTTACAACAATACAAAATATGTAATACAAGTTTAAAGTAGGAAGAATAACAATGATAATGAAATGAAAAAGAAGAAAAAAATAGTAAGTGTTAAGAAATAACAACAAGCAAAAGTTAAGATGCAACAAGGAACTACAACTAAGAGACAATAAAAAATAACAAGAAATGAGAGTTAAAATGCAACAAAAAAAAAACTAAAAGCAAAAACTAAAAGCCAAGAAGAAAAAAGAGTTTTGATGTAACAAGTAAAACAAGTATGAACTAAAGCACAAGAAGAAATAAGAGTTAAAATGCAAGAAGAAGAATTTTTTTGGATGCAACAAGAAATAAGAAGCATGAACTAAAGAGCAAAAAAAAGTAAGAGTTAAACTATGAACTAAAGAGTAACAAAAAGCAACAACTAAAAAGCAAAATCAAGGTGCAACAAGAATTAAAAGGTAAGAAACAACACAAGGCAAGGAAGAAGAGTTCAAAAAAGTGGTGGTTAAGGTTTCAAAACTTTAAAGAAGTGGTGGTTAAGGTTTTCAAAACCCTAAAGAAGTAGTAGCTAGGGTTTTTAAAACCTAAAAAAAGTGATTGCTAGGGTTTCTAGAATCCTAAAGAAATGGTGGCTAAGATTTTCAAAATCCTAAAAAAGTGATGGCTAGAATATCAAAATCTTAGAAAAGTAGCGGCTAGGGTTTCAACATCCTAAAACAATGTCTTGCCCATATTTTTTGGGGATTGCCCTGCCCATATTTTTTTGGATTGCCCATATTTTTTTTGAATTGCCTATATTTTTTCGAATTGCCCATATTTTTTGAGGATTGCCCTACAAATATGACTGAAAATATAATTGAATCCAAAATATGACTAAGCACTTTTTCAACAATTTCATTGCCTAAATTTACTTTAGGCTGCCTAAAACAAAAAATGTAATCACTATGGAGATATGACTGCAAAATATGACTATAAAATATGACTCCATATTCCCAAATACATTCCCTATAGTTCCCTATGAAGTATTTGGCATTCCCAATGGACGTATACAATTTGTCATATTTTGACCTTGTACTATTTGAATGTAGATTTTGTAATTAGGTGGTGATGCAGATTGTGTGGGAGCGTAGTTTGATAGGTGCTTAATGCTAGAAGTTTCAAGGCCTTTTCTTCATTATATTCCACTCAAAACAACCATTTCTATTGCAAAGTGCATGAAAATTTTAAAAATTATATATATAATTGTAGGATCTTGCACTAGATTAATATAAGAATGTGTGGAGGAACTTTCAGAAACTTTGACCATGTGGATTGCAAGATAATTGTATTTGAAGTGAAGAAAATCCTTTTTTTTTGCTTCTTGCATGATTAGATTTTCACTTTTTTTTAACCTTGTTAGTTTAAACTTTTGTACTATCAATATTGGGTTTAAAAGTTTTATATTGAAGAATTAAGTTGAATGTATTGGGATTTTTTTTAAAAACACAATTAATTTCCATTCTTTAAAAATTTACTAAGTAGAAGGAGGTACAAGATTGAAGATAAATCTAAATTGTTGATAGGTCTAAGATGGAATTGAAACACATAATTCCAACATCAAGATTTTCTAGCAAGCAAATTTTAGAACTAGTTATCTAAAAAACTCTTATTTTTTCCCTTTACTAGATCACTCTCTCATCTAATATAATTATCTTCATTTTATGGGGTTGGTGCCTCAAAATTGTTCAAACAACTTGACTTGCACAATTCCTAGGTAGCAAAGACCATCACAATAGGCATCTCAAATACACACAATATCTTCACCTATTGCCTCATCATAGTTATTGTCATACTCATTGTCTTATGTCATTACAAAAGTCCCCTTCTATTCTGCTCAATATTGTTAAAAACTTGGGCCATTTGGTTCCACTTCCCTCCTTCATAGGGACAAGACACAAATATGATTAAAAGAAATTGTTGAATATATTGTCCACCCATATATGCATCCAATTGAGGAGGCCACCAAACTAGTAAGCAAGAGTAGTTACAATAATAAGCTTTTACATTCCATCATCTTGCTCCCTAAATCAACTTGTTATCAACTTTTGGAAATTCAAGAGGATGATTGACTTGTCAGCAAGCTTGTTTTTCAATACCTTGATTATGTTTTGAATCTAATCAAATACAAAGCTAGCTAGCTTTTCTAATAGAAATTATAGTAACCACCTTGAAAGTCATCCCACTAAAAAAAAATGAAAGGTTTTGTGACTACACTATGCAACTGTTTTTTTATTTGCATAGGACACTTGTAATTGGTTTGCCACTGGTAATAATTTGAAGACCCGTAGTTGTAGTGAAAACCCTAAAATTTAAGAAAAAATGCACCAATTGCAAAAGTCACACCTTGTGTATGACTCATTTGTGACTTGTTTGTGACTTGTTGGTTTGTATATTTTAAAATATTAATCTCAGTGATTTGTAGATTTTAAAATTTCATATCTACCTTCTTTCTAGATTTTAAAATTTTAGAACTATCTTTTTCTAGATTTTTGAATTTCAGAACTATTTTTTTTCTAGATTTCTGAATTTCAAATCTATCATTTTCTAGACTTCAAAATTTCAAATCTATTTTCTTTCTACATTTCAAAATTTTAAATACCAATATTTAATAGATTTCATTGGTTAAAGATACCTTACAATTTCATAGATTTTAAAATTTCTTGGCTTTTAAAATTTTTTTATTTCTATAGATTGTAGAAATCTATATTCTATAAAAATCTACAAATTATAAAAATTTAGAAATTGTAGAAGTCTTAAAATTCTATCAACTAAATTCATTGCAAAAGACTACAACTTACAAGTCTTATCTACCCAACCTAATGGTATTCTTTACAATTGATTGATATAAGACAAATGGGAATGAACTTTGAAAGCAACTAAGAAACAATTAGTGTACAACTTAAGAGTGACTAGGAAAACGACTAGCTTCACTACTAGAAATTCATTTAAAAAAACATTGGTCACATTCATTTGGTTCACTTTTCTATTGATTTCTATCCAAATCAACATATTACTCTCCAAATCAATAGAAAAGTGAATCAAATCTATGCAACCAAATCAACAGAAAAGGTAAATTTTTTAGTACTATAGGAAATGACTATGTATGATTGGAAAGCAACTAGGAAACAACTATGGTCATTTTACAATTGCAATCTTTTCCTAGTTGTTTCCTAGTCGTTTTTTGTAACTACAGATTGATTGCTTTGCAACTAAAGCAATCATATATTAATGCTATAAAACAACAACATAAATCAATTGTGTTGGATTTGGTGCTAATAGAAAGGATTACAATTGCAAGGTAGTTTTATAAAACACTAATTGCATAGTAGCTGGTTGTGCCAAACACGTTTTTCTTCTAATGTCTTCCATTATGTTTCCAATAGGAAGCTTGGAAGGATCCAATGTAGGATTTTTTTATACTATTAATATATTGGGATGAATTTTAATAAGAAAGAACACTACCATTGGTAGCCTTTTCACATTAATCAAATCACTACCAATTTCTTAATTGTTGATTGAAAAAGGATAACCTTGATCTTATTAAAGTTTAGGGTTTAAGTTTCACGGTTTAACTCTAAAGCACTAGGCCTATTATCACAGATTTGCAAACCAAATTCCTTCACTTTATATGCTTCCATTTAGCAATCAAATGGGAATGATTTTCTTAGTATTATTTTTTAGAAATGAAATCACATGTCTTCTATACGTTGCAAAAATTTAGTCTTTTTTTTTTGTAAAGAATTGATTCTTTCAGAGTTTTTTAGGAAATAGTGAAGTAAAATGATATCAAATAGAAAGTTATTTCAAAAAAGTTTATTTATTTTTACTATAGGTGTATAGTTTAGTGAAGAACATTATCATTAGTGCAAGTAAAATTTTTGTATCATTCTATATTTAGAATTCAATGGACATTGAAAATACATCCAAAGTTCAAAGTGTAACAAAATATTCAATTTTAGGAATTTTTCCAAAATCAATAATAGGGTACAAAATTAAAATAGATGAACATCATTTCATTAGTTGGGCTCAAATTCCTTAAATATCAATTTTATGGAGAAATTTTGGATTTAAAACAAAGAGCAACAACTTCCTCCAAAGCCCCAATATACTACAATAGTATATTTTGTGATCCATTTTTGTTGAATATTCTTGTGTTAAAAGGTCATAAATACGTCAATGAGGCACTTTCCAATATCATCCAAAGCAACTTCCATTCAAGCAATTCTCCAAACAAGAATTAGATGAAATTAAAATGCTTTCTAACCATTTATACTTTTAATAAAAGTCATCCACATAGTACTTTGGGACGTTGGCAGCATTTCAAAGTTAAAAGTATTAATGGATTTTAGGTTGCTCCACAATGAGATGCACAAGGTGTGTATACTCTATGTTGTACCATTCTTTAGGGTGGTTCCTTGGAGTATATTGTATATGATTCTTGTGATGTATGCCTTTCATGCTTCAATCATTTTTTTTTTGACCAATGGCTATGTAGCCTTTCTTTCAAGAAGGTTTTGAGTTTCTTCGCTCCTTCATTTTGAGGGTTTGAATTGAAGGAGGCCAATTTTGAGTATGCAATTTTGGTATATGTTGGCTTTGCACAATGGATGAAAAGAGGTTTTGGAAACAATGTGCAACAGTGTGCAAGGCTACAATTACAGTCTCACATTTTTTAGCACATTTATCCTTTTTTTTTCCAATGGACTTGAAGTTGCACCACCCCCTTTTTTTTACGAAATTGGGCATTAAATTGCCTAAAAACCACTGTTCTCCACCATCCTTCTAACGCTTGTGTTTTTCCTAGATGCTATCATTTTGCTGGGTGGACTACACATTCTGACTCTACTACCATACCCTTCACAACCCTTTCCTTTCCCTCCATGAGAGGCCTTACTTTGCGCCTCGCCCGGCTTTGCCTCCCTCCTGTCCTTTTGTTTGGTCTTTGGTTGTCATCCTATCCTATCCTTTGTGTCTCCTCGCCAGGCCACTTGTGGCTGGCGGTTTGCATTTTACTCTTTGCAATGAAATCCGTTTCATTTGTTTAAAATAATCCTTTCCTTTTTCCTGGTGATTGGCATCGGTATAATTGCCCTCACTTGGATGTGGCATCGGATCTCTTGCCGTTACTGCACCATGGCTGATATGTTGTAGCCAGGGCAAAGTCTGGGACACCACCGCTCAGTAATACCCAGCCAGAAAACCCACAAAGACCTCCTGTTGATGAAAGACCAGGAGCTGGCGATCACACTGTGAAGCTTCTCAAGTGTGTGAAGGTGGAGTTGTTTCCCTGTAGGGAGAGTGAACTCGGGGAACCTGTGTCGAGAGGTTTTGCCCTCAGTACGACACCATAGTCATTTGAGTAGCGCTTGGGTTTGACGGCAAACAGTTTAGGGTTTCAGGATTTGCCCCAGCAGTTTAATTGTTAAAACACACAACAATTGTTTGAGGGTGTAGCTCTGCGTAGGGTGCTCTCCAGGCGCTCTCCAGTTTAAACGATCACTGAGAATCCAATTGAAGCAGATGCAGATGATTGCAAGAAAGGAAGCGAGTGAATCACGAATGGTGGTCGAAACTTGCCGCACAGACAATTTGTTTGATCCGATGTGAAGAAGGGCACTTGGGGAAATGAGCTCCTTGCAGCACTAGAACGAGAAGGTTGAGATTGGGATCGGTTTTGCAACGGTTTTGCAAGGACTCCCAGAAATCTATTACCAATTTTGCAATGGTTGAGTACAAGAGTATGCTATTGAGGTGCAATGGTTTTTGCAACAGGTTTGGACATAGATATGCATTGGTTCATGGTGTCCAAGACTTTTGCAACAAGTTTGCAACTCTCAAGCTTGCAATGGTTTACCAAATAGTTTGTAAAGTAGTAAACATCACTATAAAATCATTACTGCAAAACCCTCTTAACCTAAAGCTTAAGATTGTAGAGCCAAAAAGTTAGAAAGGGCTTGTAAAGGGTTAAATACTTATTGGCTATGTTGGAAAATGGATAGTTTTTATTCAAATTTTTTTTTTTGTAAACAACTAGTCTTGTTTACATGAGGTAACTATGTACACATCATTGAGATAAATTTAATTCCTATAAACTATATTTTGATTTTAGACAAGGTATTGTATCGAAGAAATGATATACCTCTAAAGTTTTTTCATTTGATTTCTAGTTTCTCAAAACTTGGGTTTGACTTTCAAAATGGTTTCTTTTGCTTTTGGGTAAAACTATCAAAATGAAGCTTTATATATCTAGTTTCTCTACAATTTGGAAACATTGAAAATTTCATTATAATGAGTCTATAACAATAGTTAGAAATAAATGTAATGGCACAAAATTTTGGTTTATAATATAATATTCTAAAATAAAGTCTTTGTGTCCACATCTATACCAAGTTGATTGTTTGTTTGATAAGTTGAGATCTAAAAAATTGATAGATCAATTATGGTACCATTGGAAAGCTCTCAATAAGGAAGGATGCTTGGAATTTGTTTTGTGGTGTTTGGACCTATGGTATGGGAGTTATGGATTTTTGAATTATTTTTTAATAAAAAATTGAATTAGATTATCTTTCATTTTCATAACTTTCACATTGCATGTCCAGATGTCATGAAACAAAGTCTTTGCACTCCTTCATGCATAAAGCTTTCTATTCATATGAAGAATGCAATGCCTTGCACTGGAACAAAGCCTTTGCACTCCTTTGTACATAAAAGATATGAAATGCTTAATTTCACAGTTTTTATAAATTTAATTTTTTTTCTTTTTACTATAGTTGTGGCACACTAATACATATATTGCGGTCTACACTAAATAAGGGTTTCAAGGGAATCCATACTAATTAATTGATGTTACACACTATATAAATATCTACTTTTGTTGTACATCAATAGTTAGCGAAGTATCTAGAGGTTCTACATCATGTTTTAAACATCTACAATTTTCCACAATAAATCCCTTCAACGTTTTGGTCTCCTTAGTACCCCTATTCAGTGTAGAACATTATAGTCATGTCAGTTATTTTAGAAGTCAACTTTGATAAGTCAACAATTGGCAAGTCTATTAAACTAGTGGACAAATAGAGTTAATCATAAGGTGTGTGCAATGATGGACTCAAGGTCAGCTTGCGCTAGGACTAGAAGCATTCTAGGGTACCCTACTTTGTTAGATGTGAGTCATGTGACCATGCAAAACAATAGCCCAAGACAAAAAATAGTAATGGTACTTTGCATGGCACTCTTGGTATAAATCCAAAAGAGACTATAGCATGGCCATATCAATTTATTATTAGATCTGACATTGTCAACCATAAGGTCAATTAAATAGACAAAAGCTATGATTATGAGGTTTTAGCCTACTATGGTCTCCTAGAAATCCGTCAAGCCTATCTCAAAGAAGTGGTCAAGAAATAAGCTCTTAGAAACCGATAAAACATTATCTGCTTTGGCAATGTAGGATTCCAAAAAGACTTCTCATCCATGAAAAATTACATGGGCCAAGTCCAAAGTATATACCCAACTTGGACCATTTCAATCTCTTCACCAATCCTACTTTGATAATTCAAGAGGACCTTTGGTTCAGCCTTAATGTAAACTAGTCCTTAGTAGGAGCTTGACTTTGAAAAAAACATGAGAGGAATTCCTTGAAGCACCAAAATTTGGTTTGATAGAGTTGGGTGCTCTATTCTTTTGTACTATCAAAAGTTAAACCTTCCTTTGATTCACCTTCTACAAACATGGGTTCACTTTATGACCAACTTAACCCATAAACAACATGACACACATTTTTTGATTGATGAATGACAAAGAATCTTTGTGTGTAGAATAGAAGTGCAACTATTCAACCTCCAAATTTTGTATGGAAAGGGGAGGTCTTGTATAGTTGTTTGTCTCCCAATGAGTATTTTTGCATTTTTTTAAGCCAACAATTCATATGGTACCCAAACAGATGATTTATTGTGACCGGCTCGTTGTTTAAGGGTTAACTTAACTTTAGTGTTGCATCAACTTCCTTGTGCAAGTGCGCAACTTAAGCTAGGGCTGTATTTAATTTCATTGTCAGTCTTAGTCAATGGCAGTCGAGTCTCTCGGGAAGCCCAAATGCCAACCCTTAGCACTAAGTCCCACTCCCTTTTCAATGAAACGCCGGGCAGGCCATGCCTGCCCGCCCCAAAAAATAAAAGGAGCCCCTTGTATTGAACCGATTTTTCAGAATTTCTGCACTCCCCGGAAGTAATTCGGGGCCTCTGATTGCAAATATGAGTTCAGAATTTTAAAAAAAAAAATTGTGTAAAAAATAAAAAATTTCAGTGTTTTCTACGGGCAGGAGGGGGCAGCGGGCAACAGGCGTTTCCCTGAAAAGGGAGTGGGACTTAGTGCCGAGGGATGCCGACACTCCTCTTCCATAGAATCAAGATGGAGTGCGCACCGAGCTCCTTCACAGTAACTCAACATGGCAACAGTGCAGTACTATCTTAAGTAAGCTTTGCAAAATGAGATCCATGATTTCAGCAAAAGAAGTAATGGCAAAGTCATCGTCTTTAGCAAAATGTGAACCCTGCTGGATCCGTTTCTGGGACATTCGCATCTCTGGAACGACCTATTTCAGCTTTCATCAATTCTCATGATGGTGATGGATCCACTTAGAACTTGGGTAGGAGAGCTTACTTCGAACAGAAGCTCATGTAGTCCTTGACTGCCATTGCTGGACTTGGTTATGAGTACATTTGTGCATTTCTTTCGTTGTTGAGTTCAGATGTGATACATGCATGAGTGCGAGGGTTCTTTCCTTCTCAGAGATGGAAATTGTCGGTAACTCTATCACTGAGACCGACGTAGCCATGGAGCTTTGCAAGAAGGTGCAAGTGGAGGAGGAGTGTGTTATCGACGTTGAAGAATCCACTAATTTGTACACCCATCTTCGATTCTCCCTTCTGACCGGCACTGGGATCCCTCGCCCTCTGGGAATGTGTCTGTGGAGTGCATTGCATGTGCTTCTAGTGATATACGAGGCTTTCAAGCTTCTCGTCTTGTTCGCCATCGTTTTCGTGCCTGCAGTTCTAATAGATGCTCTCATTTTGATTATTTTGATTCAAGGTGTGCTGGTCACCCTCATCCTTGCCATTATCGCATTGCTGGCCGCAGTGTTGGTCATGTGCATCGGTTATGTCCTCGTTTTGCTATGGCTGGTGATCACCTGCCAGTGCTATATCACACCTCCACAGTCACAAGACCCCAAACCAGCGCCTGTAGTGGAGGGAGGCGCAGCTGCTGCTGGCGTACCCTGGGGCAGTTTAAAAAGGGGGTACAGGTTTTCTCTCACTCTGAAGTTTTTTAACCATGTAATCCTAGTGTCGTTTCCCAATCGGAGAAAGATATTGGGGGAATTGTGTCGAGAGATTGTGCCCTGGTACAACACCATAGTCATTTGAGTAGGCTTGACGGCAAACAGTTTCGTCATCTTGCAAGATTTGTCACTGCCGTTTGTTCAAAACACACTTGTAACCGGTACTGTATCTGATGGAAGTAGGGTTTAGCTTTGCTTAGGTAGCCCTGCAGGCGTTCTCGAGTGTAAGCGACCACTGACAGAGAGTCCAGTTGAAGCCCTGACACCATAAGTAGTCCTTGGAAGTGGCGTTTAGGGCTAAGTTACTGCAATGATTTCTGCCGACTATGGATTTGCCACTGCAATGGTAAAGGCATCACGGCATCACGGAAACTAGCCTTGAAAGTCCTGTTGAAGCTTTGACGCATTGAGACAGCTAAGGTTCGAGGGATTGACGAATGGCAATCGAAATTTGTGTATTGGTTCAAGAGACCAGGCATTCTTGATTGGATGGAAGAAGCGCAGATAGGAGCAGGAGCTCAATGTTCGGAAGACTGATTGTTTAAGCTTAGTTGGAGGAAGTGGAATAGCACCACAAATGGTAATACAAAGCATCGAGTTGACTCTCTTAATTGTAACTGTTCCTAGAGTTTTAGTTATGCAGTTGTTTGCGAATTATCATGCTCAAAACTTGGTTTTCAGTTTTCAGTGAAGTTGAAGTACAATTTCGAGATTATTTACATGACATGCATGGTGTGGAGATGAAGCCTGGGGAAGCTTGTTTCAGTTTGGCAAGTCAGAGTTAGGTCAGTTGCCCATTGCTCTATCGATTGCGCTGAATTTGGTTGCAATTGGGATTTGGAAGTTGGACCTTGGAAATGAGAGGCAGGGTGAGTTCGGGGTTAGTAGTGGAATGTGAAGTCGTCCACTTGCTGGATTGTGAGCTTTCTGCAGCTGGTTAGAATCATGATATCTTCTCACAATTTGCTTGTTGGGGAGTTGGAACCCTGACTTAACCCTAAATGTGAGACTTGCCTCAAATTATCAGCAAGGCAGGGAACCAAGCAGAATTAGGGCCGGTTCATACTTGGGGCTAGATTGAAGGCCAATCAGAACTCTTCAAGTTCGAACTAATAGGATCGCTCTATTTCTCTAAATTTGGCCCAAAGGCTTTATATTTAGGCTAAATTGAAACCATCACTCATCCTACGTGTCGCCTTAATTGGCATGGTTTGGACACCAAACCATCCAGCCTCAAGGAAACAATTGGGATGAGGTTTTGGGTGGCCCAATTTCCCATCTAGGGTCAAATTGAGGCAGGATAGGTGAATCGTACAAATCTTTGCCATTTACTAATGCAAAGTCTTTTGTTTTTTTTTTATTTTGGTGGATGCTTGTTGATTGTTAGCTCAAGAAACTTCCTCTCATCTACAATGCTGAATTTTTGAAGCTCTATTGTCAATATTTTAGTTAGGGAATTGGGAGTAGTGGGGCTAAATTTGGGAGCTGTGGGATGGAAGTGTATACAATTTATAATATATTATAATATAATATATACAATTTTATTTGTTTGATCATATGTTCTAAAATTGTTCTTTACTGAACATGAGATTTTAAAGTTTATTTGGTTCTATCACTTTTAACCAACTCAACATAAGATGTTTATTTTTATTTGGTATTTGGTACATGTTTATTTGGTAAAATTATTTTTAACTTCTAAATGTCCAAGGCACCAAATTTTGGTATCAACAATACTTTGAAGTTTAATAAAATTTAATAAAGTTGCTAGTCTTAGTAGTTTATATTTTTGAAAAAGTCTTTTTGAAGTCTAGTTTTATCATCAAAAATCCAATTTTGAAATTGATTGATTATGATTTTTCTATTCAAGATTTTGTGCAAGGGTGGCCATTGCAATCTTGACTTTTCATAGTGTTGAGGGTTCTTGGAAATGAGCCTCAAATACACTAGATCTTAAAGAAAAAATCATATTAAAAATTCATTTAAAAAAATTTGTAGAGTAGATTTTGAGAAGCCATCAATTGATTGCATGTTAGGCCCTTCATCCTCATATTTTTTTGGTGACCAACTTTTTAGATTTGATAGGTGAAAAGAAGATTGAAAAACTTCAAATCACTTTCACAATTTTAGCACCCTCATAATCAAACATTATAATCTTTCAATTCATAATTGATATTGTTGTGTTTTCTAATCCTATGTGATCTCTAACATGTCTAATTTGAATTTGTATGGTTACTATAAAAAAAATTAATCCAACTTATCAAAATATTGATTTTTTGTTCAATTCAGAGCAAATTCGTAGAAGCTAAAAAAAGACCTTGGGCATTTAGGGTTCAATAGAAAATGAGATGTTGATTTTTTGGTGTAGACATAAATTACATGCTTAATAATTAAATTTTTGGCATAGACAAAAATATGTAAATGGAAGTCATTGTTAAAGTTATACTAGATTTTGACATTTGTAAGATGATGTGTATTTTTACCAATTCCCATGGCAGATATTTAAATATATATATAATTATGGTACTAGAAATAACATAAAAATAGATAAAAATTAAAAATATACATTTAAAAAAAATATGAAAAAGATATGTTTTTTCAAACTATGTTTTTAGTTGTATGATTATTTTCAAACCCCTATAGTGAGAAGATCAAAATTATTTATTGCTTAAATTCTCAAATAAATGATTTTTATATAGAACTATAACTCTAGCTTCAACATCAACTCTACTTTTAATGTGAAGAAAAAAGAAAAGGTTCAAAAGAAGTAAAAGAACTCTGTCTTTTTTTTCAATAGAAAAAGAAAGAAGAGTAAAGAAAAAGTTTAAAAATAAATAAAAAATTCTCTCTTATATTTTTGAAATAGTAAAAAAAAAAAATTAAAGAAATTAAAAATGTTCTTACTTTTATTTTTGAAATTGAAAGAACAGGAAGAAAAAAGAAAAGATGTATGTAATATATTTTTTTTAAATACATGAGCACATTAATAAAAAATTTGGCCTTAGAATTGAGCCTCACCACTTTACATTATCTAGGGCTAGATTGGTGAATTGGGATTAGATTGAAGGCCAGATTGAACACAAATCAAGTCAGCCTTCCAAATGGCCCCAAAGCATGTATAAACTAGCCTATTAAAAGGTTGCTTTAAGGCCATACTAGCTGGGCAAGAGTACAATTGGGAAATTGTTGATCCATGAAGTCCCAATGCCTTTTTTTTAATCAAATTTCATTCAAAACAACCATGTCTATTGCAAAATAACTATAGATTTTTTAATTTTTAAATTAATTTTTTTTTCATAACTAACCATAGGATCTTGTACTAGATTTGTATAAAAATGTGAAAGAAATTTTAAAAACTTTGACTATATAGATCGCAAGATATTCCATTCAAAGTAAAGGAAATTGTTTTTTTGCTCTGTGTAGGACTAGATTTTTAGGCTTAGAACCTTGTATTTTGAGTACGTGTATACTATGTACCTGTATTTTGAGCACATACGCATAGTGAGGCAAAGGTTTTACACCCCTACCCATTCATCCATCTAATTTAAATATTTTTTTAGTTCCCCAATCTCCCCTCTACAATCCAAATTAAATATATTTTTTATTCCCCAATCCAACCCAACCTCCAACCCAACCCAAACCCTAAATATCTCCTCCACTTCTAATTTGTAATTTGAAATTGACATGAGGTTCTACAATTGATATGGGATTTTAGTGTGTACATGTATATGTCTTTTGTACTCGTACTCATATCCATATGTAGATTTATATTTGCTTTTTGTACTTGTATCCATTTTCTGTATCCATAGTTGTAGTCATATCTGTATCCATACCTATCTTCTGTACATGTATCCATATTTGTCTTTTGTATTTGTATCTGTATCTATTTTTGTATCCATATTCATATCTTAGATCAATGGCTTGGAGATTGGTTTTATTTTTTTTCTATGAGAAGATCTATGGTCTGAATTTTTTTTTAAATGAGAAGGGGGGCAAGTGTGTGTGTGTGTGCATCTTTTCACCAGATAGTTAGTTTAAACTTGTTGCATTAATAGTATTGAATTAAAAAAATTTATATTAGAGAATTGAGTTTAAATTTTAGGAAAAAAAAAACACAAATAAACACTTGACTTTCTTTCTTTAAAAAATTGTTGACTAGAAGTAGGTATTAGATTGAAGAAAAATCTAAATTGTTAATAAGTCTAGGATGGAATTGAAACACAATAATACCAATAGTGAGATTCTTCTACCAAATAAAATAAACCCTATCAAACTCTTTTTTTTTTGAAAAATTGTGAAAATAGTGCTAAAAAATAAATCACGTAAGGTTTTTTTCAAGAAGATGCTTAGATTGCCCAAAAAACAAGATTGTCCGTAACTTTCTCATTAGTAGTTCAAATAGAATGAATCAAATCTTTTGATATAGACAAAAATACTTCTATGTGAAACAAAAGTTGAAACTTTCCATTTTGATTTCTTGTGAATTTTTTGAGATGCCCAATGAGTTATATTTTGGGCTCAATGTAGCATAAATTTTGCTTGTTGAATAACAATTAAAATAAAAATTATATTCCCACAAACCTAATGCATTTTTTTATCTTCAAAAAATGTTTCAAAAATCATAGTAATAATTGAGATTGTAGGAACTTATCGAAAATCCAATGGGGCTTTAGAAGTTAAGCAATATGGATAGATATATGGAACATGAGAACGGCATTGGATGAAGGGAGAACAAATAGGACTTGGAACATAATAGGTGCACGCAATGACGTTGTAGAAGAGCATTAATGCTAAAATGTGGTTATTTAGTGCATAGGCGGGAATTTAGTGGATGATTGAATGGAACAAATGAAGTATTTGTAAATTTTTTAGTTCAAATAACATCATTTTTTAGGGGTTTAGGCTTTATTTATTGTAAGATAATCAAAACAATTTCTTTTACGATGACCTTTCTATGATGCTATCAAATAATATTATAATACAAATAAAATTATTATATCATTCTATAATTAGAATTAAGTGCACATTGAAAATACTCCCAAAGTTCAAAGTGTAATAAAATATTCAATTTTGTGAATTTGTCCAAAATTCAGTTTCAAGTAGAAACTAAAGTAAATGACGCTCATATCATTAGTTGGGCTCAGACTCCAAAAATATTATTTAAAAAAAAGCAATTTTGGATTTAGAACATGGAGCAACAACTTCCCCAAATACACTACAATTGCATATTTTTGTATCTATAGTACTATTTCAATATTCGCAAGTAGTCTATAGTACTTGTAATGTAATAGTATTTATAGCTGTAGATTTTTCTTCTCAACGATTGAGATTGTTTTGCTATAAAGTGCCCATAGTATTGGCCATTAAAATCCCTATTTTTATCAAAATGCTACAAGAATCACTACAAGAGAAAGGGTTGTTTTAAAAATAATCCTAGTAGTATAGTTCTACAATTCATGACCATCTAAGAGACTTTTAGTAAAATTTTATGAAAAATACATGTATTCAAATAAAATTTTACTACAAAATCTTCTCAAAGGTCATAAATTATTATAGGACTATACTTAAAACATACCTTTCTCACAACCTCCCTATAAGGGAGGAGCACCCATAACCATCAAAATAAACAATTCAGTAGAGTTAAAGGCATCTTTTCCTAGAAAAAATATTTTTGCAATATTAGCAATTGAAAATCATGAATTTTAAAAAAAAAATGGACAAGGCATCTAATTTCTATGAATTTTCAAAGTAGAACTCATTAGGGCACCCTATACCGCACTTTAGTAAATCTACCTTGATTCTCACAACAAAATCTAAAAAACTTAGAGTTTACCAATCAAAATTAAGAATGGGTGATAATTTCAAGGTACTCTTGGAGACAATTTAAGGACACTCTATTTGCCAATTATGGGTACAGTATGCTGCTACCTTATGTGTTGATTTCCTACATTCTATTTTATTTCTTGATGCTTCAGGGCCAATTCACACTATGGCCGAAGGTTGAGAGGCCGTGGGTTTCCACCAATCACATTTCAAAAAACCAAGAATTTGGCCTCTCGATCCTTCACACTAGAAGGCACAACCCAAAAGCCGTCACCCTCCAAATTGCCTACATGGCAAGAAAAGTGCCCACAAAGTGATGGACTCTCAAAGGAAGTTTGGGTGGCCAAACTATGGTCGAGAGGCCGTGGAGTTTGCCTATTAATTGCTCATTTCTTTGAACTCTCATCAAAGTTTGGCTATTCACTCCCATGGCCTCTCAACTACAGCCATAGTGTGAATTGGCCCTCAATCTACACTAAATAGTGAAATTAGGTTGCCTTACTCAAGAAAGTTACCTCATGACTCACCACTCGTCCAATTCTCTAAACCGGAGTCATGAACCAGTGCACTAACCCATGCAACACACATGGTTCCTAAATTACTGCATCCATCTATACTAACTGTACATATTTATATAGTGTGGAATGTCGAGAATTTAGTGTGGGGCAACCTAATTTCACTATTTAGTGTAGTCATTGGCATCATCGTTGCCCTCATTTTAAAAATGGCTTCTGAACTTCGGCCATTGCTGCACGATGGCCGAGAGGTCACTAAGTCAAATTCTAAGACCCCACGTAGTACTCTTTGCAGATGGAACGCTCACTCCCCAGCCACAAAACAAAATTCACAACCAGCTCTGAATCTTGTTCAGGAAAGGACATTCAAGTGCGGTTGCTGTGAAAGCTTGAACCCCGAAAGGACCAAATATTGTTTTCTGGCAACATAGCGATTTTGGGCAGCTCACTACAAATGGAATTTTCATTTTTTTACACTGAAAATTTTCACACAACATGTGCCCGAGGAGTAGCTTTAAGACCCAACAATTTTCATAACTTTTGACTACATGGGTTAAAAAGTTATTGTATGATATGTAATTTTCTTTATTTAACGGGCAGTCTGGGCAGAAAAAAAAACTTCTTTAAAAATCCCTTTTTTTTTAGATTTGAAATTTGGAATTGGTGTTCTAGATTTATTTATACATGGATATCTTTGAATCATTCCATTTTAATTAATGAGATGAAAATTATGAGGAGTTTTAGTTGTAGGTAGTTTGAAGGTAGTTATGGAATCTCTACGCTAAAATAGACTTCGAAGTCCTTTATGTAACTCAATTTTCAATATTTTTGGAATAAAATAAATGGGTGTAGATTGTTTATTAAAAAATTACAACCATTTGGATTGGAATTTTTCAATTTCATAAATAAATTGTGAACAATTTTGTACTTTGAATCATTTTCTACTTCTTTCTATTTTCTATTTTTTTCCTATATGTTGTACAATTCCAAATGATTTGAAAATTTTCAAACATGTAGCCAACTTGCCTTGAAGAATGAATCCAAAGAGTAACCACTGTTTTGGGCATTTTTTCACAATGATCTGACTATAAGAAGTGTAGCTGCCCAATTTTTTGCAAGGACAAAAAAAGGATTTTTGTTACTTCAAATGCTAATATCTTGCAATCTACAAGGTGAAAATTTCTGAAATTTTTTCTACATATTCTCAAACCAAATTAATATAAGATTCTATGGTTAGATGTATCAAAAATGATTTTTTTTTCAAATATTTGGTACTTGTACTAGAGATGGCAGTTTTGGAGCATTTTAAGTGAAAATATAGTCAAAATCCTTTAGGGGTTAATTTGTGCCAAATAACCTACCCACAAAATGAGCGGAGATTCGTTGGCGGTGGTTTACAAACCACCTTACAATTGTAGAATCTCGCAAAACAATTTGTATACACAATTAGAGGAGGAGGTTTGTACATGTTGTTCAAATTTGTCCAAGTTGACTCCAAAGTTCAAGGCATTATAATTTTTGATTTGCGCACCTAATTGGAAAAAAAATCATATTCTCACTATAAGGATACATGCTCACATCTTGTGTAAAAATTTGAAGAACATCCATTAAAAAATAACTTCATATGCACTTGTATATGATCAATGGTCATTCAGTGCCTTAGAATTTAAAACACTCATCAAATATGATTAGGATGGTGGGTCATTGATTTTAAACCTTTCTAAAGATGGCCATGCCTTGCCCCCCACTTCCTAATGGTTTTATATTTTTGCACCAAACATGTTTGAAAATTCATAAAATTTTTAGTTCTTATCATATTAATACGATTCCACTTATATTACAATCAATTCGACTAATTTTTTTGAGGAATATAGACAACAATAAGCACATTGTATAGGTTTGGAAAAGTTGTTTGTTAGCTCCCATATTTTTCAGAGATTGAAAAGTTTGAGAGAAGTCAATTGCAAAAAGAATGAAGACATTCCAACAAGAAGTGAATTTTTTGTGATTTTTCAAAGCTAAAATGTTAAATAGTGAATAGGCCCTTGTTGAAGCATGGGTAGACGTTTATTAAAGTATGAGCTCATGTGTTCGCTCTCCAAGTGCATTGTCATCATAGTAAAGAGGCGCTAAAATTGTGGTAATGGGTGGGCCACTAATGCAAATGGAAGAGTCTTGTAGTAATAGTAGCAAGACACAAAATCCATCTTGCAAAGTAAGACAAGTAGGGTAGAAATGGATGAAAATGCAAGTTATCTGGGATAAAAGTAAAATCTTGCCCCTTATTTGTGCCATGTCTAGGATATGCTTATGACTTCTCCTACCTTGGCTAATTTGGGGTCTTTGATTGCAACTATGAATTCAAAATTTGTAAATTTTTTCATTTGTGAAAAAGAAAAATTCTTGTGTTTTCTCCAGGGTAAAATTCATGTATTTTCACCCTTCTAGTTCCACCTCGTGTGACTCGTTTGTCATTGTGCGTGGCAGAATTGGGTGGATGGTGGTATCGGGTAGTTCTACCTTAGGAGGACTCATTTGTACCTATGTGGAAGAAACGCTTTTAGAACCAAACTTTGTTCCTTTGTAACTTTTGCATACATTATCCAAATGCCACGTTCTTTGGTGCATTGGAACCTACTTTCACTTGCCAACAAGAACATATGAAAATTTGACCAGTCGAATAATAAAAAATAAGCTCAGTAGCAAAAAGTGCCAATTTTAGGTGTACCTACCTTAATAGAACTACCCCACTGTTCCCTCCGCTCTACGCAGACTTTGCTCCGAGCTGACATGCGCAGCACATGGAAGCTTGGGAGGAGAGCGGCAAAACTGCTAATTATAGAAAGGCCAGCTAAAGCAACAGTGAGTCGGCAAGTCGAGTAAACCACTACACTAAAATTGGTAAATAGTGTTGGCTGCACTAATTGTCAACAAATCACTAATTGTGATTTGCAAGGTTAGTGTTAGAACATTATTTACCCATCCTAACACGATTTTAGCTCTATAGTAAAATTTGGTCATTTCAACATTTCTATGAGAGTGCATTTAGTGTTAGATGGGAAAAAAATATAGAAGTTGGAATGATAATATAATAAGTGAAGGCTATGATCCAGTTCACTACAACACTAATTATCACCCAACACTATTTACCAATTTTAGTGTAGAGGAATTAAAACCAGTCGGGAAATTTTGCATCAACTTAACCCTATTGAAGTGAGGACTATATAGTATAGTACACTTCTTTTACGAATTGCCCATTGGAGGCCTCATTGGAGGCTTTCAAATTTTTGTGTTTAATGTGTAGTGTAATTGGTAGATTTTGATAGATATAGTTATCATTGCATCCTTATGCAATCACACTCAAGTCTACCAAATTTCAGCTTCAACAAACTAAAAGATCATTTTGGGTGAATTTTTATAGTCAATTTTCATGGTTTTACAAGATATGTTATTGCAAGCAATTGGTGGTGAATTTTTTAAGTTTGATTATGGGTATATGTAGAGAACACCCATATGCACAACTTTCCCCAAGCAAGTTTCTTCAAAAAAGTTTGACAATTCCTTCTATAGAGTTTTAAGTGTTAGGATGACAATGTCCAAATGTTGTAAGAATAGATATTCTTTAATATAATTAAAATTTTCTATTTGTCACTCATGTGGTAACTAATTAGGTACATTTGACCATGGTGGTACAATTTGTTTGCCAAAATCTAATTCAAAATATAGAGATGTCTATTTCATAAAGTTTGGTCATATGACACCTCAATTGAACATTTGAGCCCTTACTAGGAGTTTATATTTTTGTTACTTAATAAGGTGTTTTTTTAATATGAAAGATGTGCGTATGGATGTTAACTACTTATCTATGAAATCAAATTAAAAAAATTCATCACCAATTGCGTTCTATAAAATATTATGTAAAACCATGAAAAATGACTTCAAAAATTCACCAAAAATGAAAATTTTCTTTTTTTAAGCTGAAATTTGGTAGGCTTGAGTGGGATTGTATGAGTATTGAGTGCAAACAATTCAAGAAGAAAAATTCCAATTCTCTTCCATGCTATGCAAGAAAATGCACACGACAGAAATGAGTAATTCGTAAATGAAGTGTACCATACTGTACAGTACATATGTATATTGCTTCTTTACCTTAATGGCAGTCCATATTACCCCAAGCCGGGATCCCGAGCGAGATGCCTCCACACCCCTTCCATAGAAATCAATCGAAGATGAGGTCCTCCTCAAGCTTCTCCATAGCATTTCAATGTGGCAATTCCCCAAGTACCAGTTGCACACAAGGTCAACGATTCTCCCAACATCAGCTGCAGGATTCAAGAAGCTAGACGCTTGATCTGGCAATGTCATCGTCCTTAATTTGGCATCGCTAGCTCATGGGAAGTTGCTCGCTTTCTCGGAGATACGTGGGGATTGTGGGCTGGCTATGTGTCTGAGCTTTTATTAAAGCTCCTGCTGGTGGATCCGGTTGAAACCAAACTCGGTTACTTGACACTTTGCCAGGAGCAGAGCTTTCTTCAAACAGAGCCTCATCCAGTCTATTGCTATCTGGGTTTGATTAGAGACTCAAGGATTTTATCTTCAGTACTTGAGTTCGGATGTCATTGAGTTCTATTGTAAGCTAGAGGGACATCAGAGTTCTATCCGTCTGAGAGTTGAGAATTGTCGGTAACAATATCACTGAAGAGACCGACGTAGCCATGGAGCTTTACAAGAAGGTGCAAGCGGAGGAGTACATGTTATCCATGTCGTAGGATCCACCAGTTTTTACACCCATCATCGCTTCTCCCTTCTCGCCAGCACTTGGTTCCCTCGCCCTCTAGGAACGATTTTCTGGAGTGCCCTGAACATCATCTTTCTGGCGTTCAAGGCCCTCCCGCTTCTAGCGATATTGACCATCTATTTCATGCTTGCGGTTTCTACTGATTCTGTTTTGTTCTTTTATGCGGCTCTGTGTTTATTCTACTATGCTTGGTGGTGATATCCCCCTTGATACTCTTTTGCCTGGTGATATGCCTGGTCGAGAGCTTCGCCGACGTGATCCATTGGATATGGCTTCTGATCTCCCACAATTGCTGCACCATGTCTAGGCGGGCACCAGAGCAAGCCCTGGCACACAACATCCTCACTGCGGGTGGATCGCTCATTCTGCCACCACAAACCCCGCCTGCAGAAGAACAAGCAACTGCTGTCGGCCTGTGCGACTGCGTTAGTGCCTTTTGTTTGGGCCTGTGCGACTTCGTTAGTACCTTTTGGTTGAATGCAAACACTACTGCGCTTGTCAAGTGTTTGAAGTTAGTGTTGATCCCCTATTGGAGAGTGAATTTGGGAGCTTGTGTCGAGAGATTGTGCCCACGCACGATGCTGTAGTCATCTGAAAGGTTGTGGTTAGGCTTGACGGCAATGTTGGAAGCTCTGTCACCACAGTTTGTTGGAAACTATCATGTGCTGTTGGCAGAAAGTCCCTGTAGACCTGCAGACGGGATCTGGTGCAAACCCAACCGAAGAATCAGCATGTGATTACAGCAAAGGACGCGAGAGCCCCTTGAACAACGGAAACCTGGCTTTTTGGTCATGGGGGCCATTTTATTACACTTACTATAGATGTAAAGAAGCGTTCATGAAACACCAGTTCGACCAGATTCATGTTCGGAGTATTGATCCACTGCTTGAAGAGGAGAAGAGCTCCTCACTTGATGATTGTACAGAAGCCGAAAGTACAGAGTTAAGAATTTTCTTACTGTCTAATGTTTTTATAAGTTCTATCAAGGATTCAAGGCGAGGTTTTGCGCACTATCAGAAAACATAGACTATGTCAAGAATGTCAAGAATTTCAGAAAGTATGGGATGGAAAGCAATCCTGACGCATGCATCAGTTTGGTAAGTCAGTGGTAAGTTCAGGCAGCTGCTCATTCCTCGATCACTGGCCTCGACGCAATTAGAGTTTGGGGAGTTGGAGCTTTGTAGCAGGAAGGAGGCAGAGCGTTACTTTCAGAGATGCGGTGGAGTGGGATTTACTTTCACTTAAAGGATTGTAATCTTCTCGGTCAGCTTTCAAAAAAATTCCATCACTGATATGAAATGTGATACTATTTCTCATGAAGCTTATGGGGGAGTTTATACTTATAATCAATTTAGTGCGCTACCTGAGTTAGGGCTGTAAGCTTCGGTTGCTTCATTATCTTAATGGTAGTCCAGGCCACTGGCAGGAAATTCGGGATACCTCCTCTCTTCTTTTCTAAAGGCAAGTTGGATTCCTCATCAAGCTACTCAACAGTATTTCAACTTGGCAGTATGCCCAGTAACGATTGCACACAAGTCAACAATCCTCCAAGAGCAGCTGCAGGATCCAAGAAGCTAGACGCTTTGACAATGTCATCGTCTTGGCATCACTAGCTCACGGGAAGTTGCTCGCCTTCTCGGCGATATGAGCAATGTAAGCTTTCATCGAGTCTCTTGCTGATGGATCCGGTTGAAACTAATCTCGCTTGGAAGTTTGCCAGGAGGAGAGCTTACTTCAAACAGAGCATAATGAATCCAGTTCATTACTAGCTGGGCTTGATTGGGTGAGTTCCAAAGGAGAGTGTGAGACTTGTATGTATCCTTCCCAAAGTGTAGAGTTGTCGGTAACAGTACCACTGAGAGATCAACGAAGCCATGGAGCTTTGCAAGAAGGTGAAAGTGGAGGAGTATGCTATCCATGTTGAAGAATCCACGAATTTCTACACCCATATTCGATTCTCCCTTCTGGCCAGTGCTTGGTTCCCGTGTCCTCTAGGGGTGGTAGTGTGGAGTGTCCTTGTGTTGCTTAAGACCCTCACGCTTCTTTTCGTATTCACCAGCATTTTATGCTTGACGGATGTTGTCATGGTAGGTAGTCTTCTTCCCCAAATTCTGATGTACCTCTTCGCAGTGTTTTTCATTATCCTTTCCATTGTCATCTTTTGTCATCATTTCTTCCATTGTCCTCGCTTGGATATGGCTTGTGCTCACCTGCCGCTACTGTTGCATGCCTGGGCGGCCAAACGGGAACGACCTGGGACAACACATCTGTTCTGCACGGGAGCGCTCTCTTCCCAGCCAACAAACCCAAACCTCAGTCTGAAGGTGTTGAGAGCAGTGTGTACCTGTCCGTGGGTGTATTTTAAATGGGTTCGCGAGAGTTCGGATACCTGTAAGGGCGTCACTGTGGGGCTTGTCAAGCACATGAAGTCAGTGCCGTTCCCCTGTTGGAGGGTGAATTTTGGGTTACTTGTATCGAGAGATTATGCCCTGGTATGATGCTGTCGTCATCTAGCTGAAAGACTGTGGTTAGGCTTGACGGCGAAGAATTTTGCCTGGGAAGCCTTGTCACCACAGTTTGTTGCAAACCATCATACCATGATGCTGCCGATCAAAAGTTCTGCGGGTTTCAGGGGCCTTGTAGGCGTTGTCTGGTGCAAGCCCAACCGAAGCATTAGCATGTGACTACAACAGAGAACGCGAGTGCTCCTTGAACAGCAACGGAAACTCGGCTTTTAGGTCATAGAGGCCATTGATCAAACGAGCTGTAATGAAGCGCTCATCAAACCCCAGATCGATCAATCAGACATGTGTATCGATTCTATTAGGGTTGATCGACTGGTTGGAGAGCACCATACGGTATGTGATTGTACAGTACAAGACAGTACAGAAGCACAAAGTTGTGGGTTCAGAACTTTCTTACTGCATATGCTACGTTTGTATAAATTATAATCAAGCAAAAGTGTATACAAACTTTCAAAAAACATGATTTTGAGTAAGCTTAGACTATTTCAAGAAATTTGAGAAAGCATGAAAAGGAAAGCAGACCTGGCGCATGCATCAGTCTAGTATGCCAATGGTAATTTCATGCATGATCAATTTAGTTCTTGTAGCAAGTCCAAAAAACCATTCCAGTCGAGACAATTTGTGTCAAGTTAGCCCCTAAAGGTCCTTCAGTATGTTTTCACAGAAAACGCTCCAAAACTGCCATTTCTAGTGCAAGTACCAAATTTTTGAAAAAACTTTTTTTTTTACACATTTATCTGTAGGATCTTGTAGTATGCTGATTTGAGAACACGTGGTAAAAATTTCAGAAATTTCCACTATGTGGATTGCAAGATATAAGCATTCAAATTCATTGAAATCATTCTTTTAGCCCTGCGAAAAACAGGGCAGTTGCACTTCACAAGCTCACTTTTTCTCATCTGCCCGTACTGCCATGTTTGATGAAAAAAGTAATATATTTGGTCATAACTTTTGACTCGTATCATAAAAAATTTGGTGTGTATGAAAAATATTCCTCGCCCCCATCTTCTATTAAAATTTCAACCTAAAATATGCAAACCTCTAATCACATGTACTGCCCAAAATTTCTATACAACCAAAAAAACCGCATGTCAGTCCTTTAGGGGTTTAGGGGTTAGTGTTCTACATTAGCTAGGAGCCTAGCACCACTACAGTAGTTTGCTTTCATTATCTTAATGGCAGCCAGTCCATCAATGGCAGGGAATCCGAGATGCCACCTCCCCTCATTCAAGCTTCAACAGAAGCAAGTTGGAGTTCTCGATCACCAAGCATTTCAACGTGACAGTAAGATCGATTGCACAGGAGTCAACAATTCTCTAAGATCAGCTGCAAGATTCAAGACGACTCGTGGACAAGGTCGTCTCTGGCTTCACTAGCCAACGGGTGAGGTTGCTCGCTTTCTTGGAGATACTCACCTATGGAAAGACGTACCATCACAAGCTTTCATCAAGTTTCCTGCTGATGGATGCGGTCGAAACTAAGCTCGGTTGGAAATATGCTAGCCGGGCTTCATTGTTAACTAATTTGCATCTATCTTAAGTTGTTGAGTTCGGATGAGTTCTAAGGGAGAGCACGAGATGTACTTCAGTCTATGTACCCTTTTCACAGTTGAAGATTGCCGGTAACAGTATCACGGAGAGATTAAGGTGGCCATGGAGCTTTGCAAGAAGGCGCAAGCGGAGGTGTATGTTATCCGTGTCGTAGAATCCAGGAATTGCTACACCCATCTTCGATTCTCCCTTTTGGCCAACCTTTGGTTCCCTCGCCCTCTGGGACTGGCTCTGTGGAGTGTCCTTCACATGCTCCTTGCGGGGTGCATGATCGTCATGTTTCTAGCGTTCTTCTCCATTGTTTTTGCAATTGCATTTTCTATTGATGCTCTGAAACTCTGTCTCTTACTATACTTGTTTCTGTTGTTTCCTGTCATCATCCTTTCGTCCTTCCTGATCAAGGGCATCTTGATTACCCTCGTTTGGATGTTGCTTGTGCTTTCCTGCAAGTGCTGCACCATGCCGGGGAGGTCACCAGATCAAGGCCTGGGACACTACATCGTCTCTGCAGGGGGACTACTCACTCCACTGCTACGAAACCCACAACAATTTCCTGTCATGGGAGCTGCTAGTCCGTGGGCCGCGCTGAAAGAGTTTCCCCAGAAAGCCTTATCTGTGAGGCTTGTGAAGTTTCTGACGGTAGAGTCGGTTCTCTTTTGGAGATTTGTTTTGGGGAACTTGAGTCGAGAGATTCTGCCCTTGTACGATACTGTAGTCATAATTTGAAAGGTTGTGCTTAGGCGTGACGGTAAGTGGTGAATTTCGCCTTGGAAGGAAACTCTATGACCACAGTTTGTTGAAAACACGGGGCAGCCGGATAGAGTGAATTCGCCCCAGTAGACCTGCAGGCGTTGTCTACTGCAAGCCCACGCGAAGCTTCGACATCTGATTAGGGCAAAGGACGCGAGTGCTCCTCCACCAGCAACGGAAACTCGGCTTTGGAATCCTAGAGGCCATTTTATGAAACGAGATGTAAAGAAGTGCGCACGAAACACCAGTTCAATCAGACTCGTGTTTAGGGGTTAGGGTTGATCGACTGCTTGGAGAAGAGAAGTGATTACCGGACTGCCAGGAAACCCACGGTCATCATGAACGAGGGTCAGTGGTCCATGTTGGGAAAGAAATTTACGGCTATTCATAGATTAGTAAGGGCCCTCTCTCCTTTAGCAGCTTCCCTGAGACTCAGAAACCCATTTTCGAAAGACTGAGTGCACTTTCTTCACTGATATACTCTTATGCATGCTATTCAAGCGATTTTGAGCAGATTGTCACACAAACGGGGTTTGAAAAGATTAGTCTACTTCATGATAAAAAAAAAATTTATCAAGATGGAGTGCGCATCAAGCTATTCCGTAGTAACTCAACATGGCAATAGTGCAGTACTTCCCTAAATAAACTTCTCAAAGAAGTCAACGAGTCAACAAAATGAGATGCATGATTCCAGCAAAAAGGAAGTGTTGACGAAGTCATTGTCTTTAGCAAAATGTGAACCTGCTTGCTTAGTTTCTGGGTCACTCGCATCTCTGGAACGACCTACTATTTCAGCTTCCATCAATTCTCCTGGTGATGGATCCAGTTGGAACTTTGGTAGGAGAGCGTAATTCAAACAGAGTCTCATACAGTCCATGCCATGCCATTGCTGGGCTAGATTACGAATAAGTTCGTGCATTTCTTTCGTTGCTGAATTCAGATGTGATAGATACAAGAGCGCGAGAGCTCTTTCCTTCTTAAAGATGAAAATTATCGGTAACTATATCACTGAGACTGACTTAGCCATGGACCTTTGCACAAAGGTGCAAGCGGAGGAGTACGTTATCCATGTCTTAGGATCCACCAGTTTTTACACATGGTTCCCTCTGGGATTGTGTCTGTGGAGTGTTTTGCATATGCTTCTTGTGTTATACGAGGCTCTCATGCTTCTCGTCGTATTTCCCATCGCCTTCGTGCTTGCAATTCTAACTGATGCTATCATAGTGGTTTTTTGGATCTATAGTGCACTGCTCTGCCTCATTGTTGTCATCACCACATACCTGCTCTTTAGTCCTCTTTACGCTATGGCTGCTGATCACCTGCCAGTTCTGTACCCTCCCTCCTCAATCACAAGACCCACAACCAGCACCTGTAGTGGAGGGATAGCTACCTTACATGAATTTCATGAGGCTGTCACTTATATATGTTCTAGCATTGTCATCCAATTTAACTACCAGTGTGATTGCTTTCTGGGTCTGGCTGGAAATGCTCACCGGTGGGAACTGAATGCTCTCAGCAATGAAAACTTGGTCATCTGGAGGGAAGGCCGGAGTTGCAAAAACTCCACATTCCTTTGGATGGTGTTAATACATTTCTCACCTGGCATGTCAGGCAACTCGATTTCAGAACTCAAATCTCCTCATCAGTGTTTGAGGCAACCAAGGCATTCCATAAATCATGGAGACTGAGCTAGACTAGGCTATATCTCGCAATCTTGTCTTTATTTAGTGCTACGGTATCCTTTTTCAGACCCCTCATTCACTGAAAAAGCAGTGTTGAACAAGATGCAACATTGAGGTCCGCTGTTTCAGTTGGTGGCATGGGAAGATAAAAACAGCCCATTGTGATCAGAATGAGGAGTTTGAACACATGCCATTGCTGAAGCTTTTTAATTTTTTTCCCTCACAAAGAAAAGTGTGAGAAACAACGAGGGCAATTGAAATCATGTTTTTTTTTTGACAAATTATGAATTTGCTATGAATTTTTGAAGTATTCAGCCTTTCATGACCCAAAAGAGTCTCTACACTATCCCAAAACCAATAAAATTTGCATCCATAACACTCATCTTACACACCTAAAGCAATCACAATAATTTCTAATTCAAAAGGCCTAAAAAGGTCACTTACTACAATGAAATTACATTGAAAAGTTAGAAGTTCCTAATGAGGTCATTAGTCAATCATATATTATTAGGTGAGACATTGATTGCGGCTCAAGTTTCATTTATTGAAAAAACCATAATGGGATCATTCCCTACGTGTTTGCTTCTGCCCACATTAGGTTGTTCTACCTCAATAGAGCCTTGTTTTGGAAATAACCTCTCTTGTTACTCTTGTGGCTTAACCCCTCAACGCCCGAGGGGCTCAAAAGTCACCTTAGATAGTTTTAGTGCAATTCAAAGTGCTGTAATATTTGCATCCAATGTCCGAATTCAATAAAACTTGTTGGAAAAGTTGCACATAATAGTCTAATTTGTGTAGTAAAATTTCAAATAAATCCAAGATGTACTGATTTTTTGAAATCCAATCAAAGTTCACAGGTTCAATTTGAGTTCACCAAACTGCATTTGATGGCTATAACTTCGGGGGCTTGTATCTCCTTCATCCAATGTTTGTTTTCAATAAAACTTTGTTGGATCATGTTTCCCTTGAAGTCTAGTTATTATGGTAAAATTTTCATATCAATCCAAGCTGATTTTGAATGTTTTGGAGCAATTCGAAGTTCAAAACCCTAATAGTTTTTCATTACAGTGACTTTGGCAGCTTATTTCTTCTTCATACAGTGCCCGTTTTCAATAATGTTTTCTGGAAAAGTTGTGCATACTAGTCTAGTTTGTGTGGATAAAATTTGATATCAATTCAAGAAGTTATGAGTGATTGAGATTTGAGAGTCATTTTAAGAGAAGGAGGTTCAACCTTGAATGTATGCTACATTTAACTACTTCTGGACTTTTGAAAGTCCAGAATTCATAATGGTCATTGGGAGATGCATCAAAGGATCTATCCAAAACATCAAGGGATCTAAATTTTCATCAGGGGATCAGTTCAAAACATCAAGAGATCTATACCAACATCAAAAGATCTCCCAATCTATACAAACATCGGGAGATCTCCCGATGTTTTGAATTCAGTGAATAGTCCAGAAGTAGTTAAATGTGGCATATGTGTGTTTTTTCAACTTTTCTTGACATTTCAAAGCCATTTCGCAGACACAATGAATCAATTGAATGAAATTTTTTTTCACCAATGTATTTGTATGATGATTTTCAATCACTTTATAGTTTAAAGTTCTTTCATTTGAAAAGGTTTAGAAATCAAATTTCACCTCCAAATGTGTTGTAGAGGAAAATTTCAGCATCTTTTTTCAACACTAAAACATTTGGAGTCCTTTTGCAATCCATGTGGCCAAATGACTCCAAATTTGATCCATGACATCTACAACATGTACACTACAAGATTGTACGGTTGAAATTTCTATACCTTAGTGACATTTAGACTTGTAACATTTCAAAAGCAATGATGTTCTTAGATCCCAAAAGGCCTTGGGCCTTGAGGGATTAAATGTTAATTCATATAACAAGGCTCTACTTTCATGATACCTAGTCTATAACAAATTGAAGTTTTTAACAAATAACAAAATTGTTGTACATACATTTAAGAACATCATGACATGACCTTAATCTTTAGGCAACTTTATTTTGATTGTGAGAAAAATTGCAAAATTAACAAAATCTAAAAATCCAAGGATTGAAGTGCTATCAAAATTAGTTCTAGAACCATCCACTATCAAAGTAAAAATCATAGTTATACTTTTCTAAATCATCATCTTGATCTTTTACTTAAAGTTATCTAATTTTACGCTCCAACATACTACTAGTCTTTATTTAGGGATTGTGAAATTCAAATGCACTACTTATTTAATACAAACCAGTTGTTGGTTTTAGAAAGAATCAAGAGTAGAAAGCTAAAGATAGAAGAGAAGTCCATCTTAAGGACTAATAGTCTTTATTGATAGTCTCTATTAGAATCAAAGGAGCTTGCGGGTGAAAAACTCTTTTTAAAGATTATCTCTCTATAGTCCGATTGTTTGAGCTCCTTCTGAAACGTTCTTGTAATAAATATATTTTATATTTGTATTTACAATTAATTGGATTTGACATTATTTACAAGCCGTGGAAGGTTTGAAACATTGTCAGTAAATAGATCACTGAGAGACTGACGTAGCCATGGAGCTTTGCAAGAAGGTGCAAGTGGAGGAGGAGTGTGTTATCCATGTTGAAGAATCCACGAATTGTATTGGATAGTTTATCAAATATTTAATATACTATCTAAAGTGTATTTCAATACTTTAAGGGGTTTTTTCCTTAAAACTTGATTTGGACATTCAAAACAATATCTCTTGTTCTTGAGCAAATCTAACAATACAAAACTTTTAAAATGTAGTTTCTACTCTACTTAGAAAATTCAAAAAATTCCTAAAAATAAGCATTTCATTGATGTTTGAAGTTGAAGATTAATATTTGTGCCTCTTATGTCCCATGCAAAATCCTTCAAAACTTTGTCCACTATGCAATTTACACCTTACTGACATATGGATATATATTACTCTAGTATACCAAACCTCACATTTAAACCCTTTACATTTAATGAAATAATAAAGTAACATGTGAAATTTGAAAATTATTCTTCTTTCACAGACAAATTCAAAGTGTTTCCTCTTCATTATTGTTGAATAGTCACATAGATGACAATCAACAAGAATAAATAGTATTCCATTAGCTATTCCCATGTACATGTCCAAATACTACCAACTACATATGTACAACAAAATTATAACCAAACCAATTATGTATGTTCTACATAATATGTAAATGCACCACCTACAATCTTTTAAAAATTTATAAGATATAATTAATTGAACTCACATATTGAAATGCCTGCCATCTACCTCTACATAAGACCTCTTTCTTAAAAAATCAACAAATACCAACTAGACCATATTTTTTAGGCAAAATCGGGCCAAATAGCCCCCCCTACAAAATAGGGTGTAAAAAATAGTGCATTTTTTGTAAAAAATAACAATAAATGTTGCTAACTAGCCTCTTCTACTTGGGCACAAGTTGCCAAACGGTACGATGACAAGGAGTGATTGTAGCTAATAGCAGTGTGTAGAGAGCGTTGATTCAATTGCGGCCACAAAGCACTACATGGGAACAGAAGGGAGGCCATTTTGTGGCTAGAATTGAGACTTCGTCATCAAACATGTTTATTGCTCGAGAAGTTATTACCCATACCCTTCAATACCATTGCTTGCAACATCATTCACTCCCACTTCTATTTTTGAGTTGTTGGAGGATAAGAAAATGTTGTAATTAAGTGTTTCTATCTTAGTCATGAATGGTAGGACGAACATCCCAAATATCCAATTATACTTATTGTCAAAAAGTCAAAGTAAAAATACAAACAAGCTTGATAGCTAGTATATTAATAAATCCTATACCATTGTCATAATATAATAAAATAAAAATAAAAATAATTTACATTGTTTTATTATTCACCCCTCAGTCTTTGCAGAGAGCTTTTTAATAGTACTAAGAATGCAATTGGGAGACGCATGGTTCCAAAGCTATCACTGTAACTAACTAACAAACAAACAAACAAAACAAAACAATACAAAACAAACTCATTGAAATCCTCAAAGCACACCAAATTTTGTGTGGAAAGGAAGATCTTTTACAATAGTTTGACTTCCAATGAATGCTTTTAGATTTTCTTTTTTTAAGCCAATGATTCTCAATTTCTCATGGTACGAAAAGGGATGATTTCCACCAACCACGGAACCCCAATGCACCGCTGCATGATTTCAAAGTCAAACTGCACTCTGTACAAACGAGTCAGTCGGCACCCCTTCCATTAAGATATACAGAGTACATTTCTCCAGTCTTGCACCATGACCTCTTGTACAGGGCTTCTTTTCTTTTCTTTTTTCTTTTCATTTTTTAAGAAGTGCCAAAGTAGCAATATAAAATGTTATAGTGGTGCTCCAAATTTCAGCATTCATCGACATATCACATTAAAGTAGAACTACCCATTACCACACAAATATGCTATCTAGGTACTTTGGAGAAGCTATTGCAAGACATTCTAACAAGAATTGAATTTTTTGTGATTTTTCAAAGTTGAAATATAAAACTGTGAGTAAGACCTTTGTTGAAGCATGCCTAGACCATTGTTGAAGCATAGGCTGATGAGTTTGCTCCCCAAGTGCATTGCCATCATGATGAAGGATTAATAAGATTGTGGTAATAGATGGGTTAGTGACGGAAATGGGAGGAACCTGTAGGTGGCAGAATTGGATAAATGGTGGTATTGGGTAGTTCCACCTTAGCATATATCACATGTTTATAATTCAATTTTCATTCACAATTTGGTGGTTTCATTCAAGTTTTGTTTTTTTAAAATTCGAAGTGTTTTGGCAATTTCATCCCAAGTTTTTTGGCGTTTTTGGGGGGGGATTTTTTATCCAAATTAATTTTTTTGGTGTGATCTGGCACTAAAAAGCTTAAAAAAGCCCTGCTATTGTATAACTTATTTCTAAGTTTTTTTCATCTTCAGTTCTATGGTTTGCAAAGCAAATAGAAGTCTTGTTAATTAGCCCTTAAAGGTTGACAAGGATGTTTGGTGTCCAATGGATGACAAAGAATCCTTCTAGTAGGACAAAAGTGCAACTATTCATCTTTAGAATTTTGTTGTGAAAAAGGGAGGTCTTTGATAGTAGTTTGACTTTAAATGAATGCTATTGCAATTCTATAGGAGAATGATTTACAAGGTAACGAAAGGGATGATTTCTACAGTCAGTAGTCCATCCTTCAAAGGTTAAGGAGTTCCAAACCCACTCTAAGTTGGAGTACATTTCTATTGTGGCCATCTCATGTTATGGCAACAAAGTCAATGTATTAAGGTAGATAAGCTATTACCACCCTAATTTGCAATCTAGATATGTTGGAGCCAACTTCAAGAGGGGCACCTCGAGGGGCACATATTTTTCAAAGATGTGCACATGTTTCACAAATCAAACCCAAGTGGAATTATAATTTTCCAATTAAAAGATTTGACAACATGGCGACTTACTTTTTGTGCCAACCACCCAATGACTCAGTATTATAACTGAAGCCTCCCCCCAAATATATAGGAGAGAATTATACCTCTAACTAGGGGGAGGCATCTTTACTAGCAAACAATTTTATGTTGCTCACTACATCGAGACATGTGTCATGATCTTGTTAGTCCCAACCTTGTAAAAGACCAAAAACACACATTCCAAGCTTCGGTTGGAAATTTATTCCCACCTTGGTTGAAAATATTGCACCTTTGTTTGATGTTGTTGGACGTTGTTGGATGTTGGACATGGTTCACAACTGGTGCCTCAACCTTATTTAAGGTAAAACAGCCCGTTGTGGTCAAATGACCCATTGCGGTTGCCTAGAAAATGATCCATAGTCGGGGGGTTTTAGGATGTGGGATGTGAACAACAATGTATGTCTTACATGACAGCAATGGAGTGAATACTGACCTCATTAGGAACTTTTGATTTTTCAGTATGAAGTTCATTGTAAAAATTGACTTCTTTGGCCTTCTGTAATAGAAAAGATTTTAACTGCATTAGGCAGTGAGATGAGCATTACAGATTCAGATTTTATTGGTCTTAAGGTAGTCTATAGACTCTTTTGGGTTCAATGCTGCAGAAATTCCTAGGGAGTTCATATTTTGTTCAAAAAATATAATTTCAATTGCACTTGCTATTTCTCACACTTGTACTAATGTGGGAAAAAAATTGAAAAATTTCAGCAACAAAATGATGCCAAACTCCTCATTCTGACCACAATGGGTTGATTTACCTTATATCACTACTAGAAAATTTAATTTTTCTGTTGTTTTGGTCGCGTTGATCCGGTCAAAATTTGACAAAAATTTGTTGATTTTAACAGATTTGTGTCAGATTTTGACCGGATCAACATGATCAAAACAACAGAAAAACTAAATTTTCTAGTAGTGTATAGAGCTACAGCTCAACTCCCCTACAGTACTATACAGTGGGGGGGGGGACAAAATTGCAGTCATGTATCATTGGTGATAAATTTTTTAAAATTTGATTGCGGAGATATGTTAGGAATCATTCATGCACACATCGGTCCTTCAACAAGCATCTCCAAAAAGTTTCACATTTCTTTCTACAAAAACTTCAATATTGGTGTATGTGGCAATGTCCTAATTTTGGAAAATAGGTATTTCTTTATTGTAGTTAGAGCAACATTCATGGAGCATTTCAACCCTTCATCTCAAATAACAAGGCACCTTGAAGTGATGAAATGATGTTTTAAGGTTAAAAATAAGTGATTGGTTGCAATCCAAGTAGAAAGATCTTTGTTTCAATGATAAGTTTGGTCAACAATGTTGAAACAAAGTAACTTGTCAAAGTATCATTTATATATATTGATCCAATGTCCAATTTATTAGTAGCTATTACTTAAATGTTGTTTCAAGTAGCATTGAACTTTAACATTGAGACGATGATTCATCATGAAAAACTCTCAAATTGATTCAATTTGCATTGGTTCAAATACTAATTCAATGTTGATACAATGTGTAAACAAGAAATTCAAAATCTAAAAGCCATTCAAGATTTGGTAATGTCTCAATGTTGTAATGAAAGACTTGGGAATGAGTTTAAATGCAGTACTTCATTTTGAACACTGAAAATAATTAAAGCCATTGGTCTTGTTAGACATGAAGCTTAGTTGCAAAGGATATTAAAAGGAATTGAGAGAACATGATTTGGAAGAATGTGAGTCAATTGCGTTCGAACGATCCAACCTCGACTAGACTTTAATCCAGTGAACATACTCTGTAATGAACGGTTTCCCAATACGAATGAAGTCGATAGTTTACATCCCCAATTCCAAATCCACCGCCACGCCAGGAAAACCTTGGATTGAGCTTTACAATAGCGTCTGAAAGAATGACCTGCGCAATAAGATTTGGATCATGTTGATTAACAGCAAAATGAATGTTTGGAAGACTGACGATTGACTACATGAATTATGAGGAAACCAAAGAAATCAGCCTACATTGTCAAATTTCCCGAGGGATGCAACTTGCTACCGGTGAGAGCGAAAGGATTGTTAGCAAGTTGCAGGCTGATCGGCACTGAACTCTCCAGACTAAAAATAAGTTTTGCCACGTGACTTTTCCTTGCAAAATGATCGGGTTCCAGTGCTCTCGTGGACGGATTGCAGCAACTTGGGATCCGAACCGAAGCTTTGCCAAAGGCCGCAGAACAAAATCTGAAACACAAAATGGGAAAAAATGTGTTGTGGAGCTGCCAGGAGTTGAACCCGGAACCTCGTCCCCGAGAGGACGAGTTTTCTTCCATAGAAATTTTTGAGTGAGTGCATCAGCTCCAGCAAGCCCACGAACTAGAATGTCCTATATAGAGTTACCAGAACGACGGTCGACACTCAACTCAGTTCAGTATAGTGGGGTGTCAAAAAGATACGTAGTGAAATTTTAGAATTTTGTTTCCAAAATTGAAATTATTGTGAATTTTGAAAGCTAAAAAGTGCACTTCATTAGTAGCCAATGTTTAGAGTCTTCCAATTCCCATCATTCAAGAATTACTTTCACACTTACTACATTCTACTTTCTTCATAACATTGTTAGGAGTCCCCCCAAATCAAGAGACCCCATCAAGAAAACAACCAATGACAAAGAAAAGATTTGACAACATGGTGACTCACTTTTTGTGCCAACCACCCAATGACTCAGTATTATAACTAAAGCCTCCCCCCAAATATATAGGAGAGAATTATACCTCTAACTAGGGGGAGGCATCTTTGCTAGCAAACAATGTTATGTTACTCACTACATCGAGACATGTGTCATGGTCTTGTTAGTCCCAACCTTGTAAAAGACCCAAAACACACATTCCAAGCTTTGGTTGGAAATTTATTCCCGCCTTGGTTGAAAATACTGCACCCTTGTTTGGATGTTGAATGTGGTTCACAATTAGTGCCTCAACCTTGTTTAAGGTAAAATAGCCCGTTGTGGTCAAATGATCCATTGCAGTTGCCTAGGAAATGACCCACTGTTGGTTTTTTTTGGTAAGTGAGATGTGGGCCACAATGCATGTCTTACATGACAACAATGGAGTGAACTATGACTTCATTAGGAACTTTTGATTTTTCAGTGTGAAGTTCATTGTAAAAATTGACTTGCTATTTCCATAATAGAAAATATTTTGACTGCATTAGGTACACTAATTTTGGTAAATAGTGTTGGGTGATAATTAGTGTTGTTCCCTATTTTTTAACCCCAACACTATATTTTGTTCCCATCTAACACTAAATGCACTCTCGTAGAAATGTTGAAATGATCAAATTTTACTATAGAGCTAAAATCGTGTTAGAATGGGTAAATAATGTTCTAACACTAACCTTGCAAATCACTATTAGTGTTATAATTGTTGACAATTAGTGTAGCCAACACTATTTACCAATTTTGGTGTAGTGAGATGAGCATTACAGATTCAGATTTTGTTGGATTTAAGGTAGTCTACAGACTCTTTTGGACTGATTCCTAGCAAATTCATATTTTGTAAAAAAAAAAAGTATAATTTTAGTTGCACTTGCTGTTTCTCACACTTGTTCTATTGTGGGAAAAAAATTGAAAAATCTCAACAAGATGATGTCAAACTCCTCATTCTGACCACAATGGGCTGTTTTACTTCACCGCAGAGAACCCAACTGCTGGCTGTGTGCAGATCACGCAAGACTGTCACACGCAAGACATGGAAGCTTCGGTAACTGCCTTTTAATAAAGAGCCAAACGCAGCAACAGTCGGCAAGTCCACTGAACCAGTCGGCAAATGTTGCATCAATTTCTTTAGAGCAGCCCCACAGCAACTCAGCAAAGCAGCACTTTAAATGGTCTGATCCATTGATCTTCTCTGCTACAGAAACGTCCTCCATTGATTTCCTTTGCTGAGTTGCTTTGCTGAGTTGCTGTGGGGCTGCTCTTACGCAAGTGTGCAACCGAAGCTAAGAGCATCTCCATCAGCAAGCACCCATATTGCTCCCGCAAGAGGTTTGCTGAGCCTGATTTGTTTTTTTCACATCCCACCAATTGGAGATTTGTGAGTTTGTCACCACAGACCAGAGCAAAATTCAGTCGCCAAACCTCAAGTTGCAGTGGCAGAACCATTTGTCTTGACACGGTGCTGACAGAAAAGTGAGGTGCATTCATTGAATAACCCACATGCAAGAGTATAATATTGTGTTTCGCGTGGGCGTGGAATCTCATTGTACTGTACGTGCGCCTTGGGAAACGGGGTCTCTGCCGCAGCGTTCCCAGAATACAGAATATATGGTAATTCGCAGGTATGCTATAACTGTGTCTGACATGGGGGATATTTCCGTGAATTACCGAATATCACTGTAGAAAGCGCCTGATAAATTCTCGAAAAAAAGGTGGAATTATTCATAAATTTTTTTGGGTCTGTAGAGTGCAACTTGCGATAAGTGTTTATGCTAATGAAGTGTTTATGGTAGACTAATTCCAACACTCTTATTGGCTGAATTTGCGAATTGCTTGGAGAGTTTGTGAAAAAATAGCAAACTTCTTGTGTGTTGGTTGCCTTCATTTCTTAAGCCAAGTCCAAAATTCCATTGCTTAACTACAATAGATAATTGTTCACAAGCAACAACCCAATGCTTACAAACATGCCACAAAACAAGGAACCAATTGAAAGAAATGAACTTGTGAACGATTAAACAATGAACAAATTCAAATAAATGTACATGTGAATGAACCAATTCAAACAAATGAACTCGTGAACGATTAAACAATGAACAAATTCAAATAAATGTACATGTGAATGAACCAATTCAAACAAATGAACTTGTGAACGATTAAACAATGAACAAATTCAAATAAATGTACATGTGAATGAACAAATTCAAACAAATGAACATGTGAATTCAAACAATGAAATTGCCCAAACACCCACAAAATTTTGTAAAGTAAAAGTGATAGAAGTAGGAAAGAAGCCAAATTTGTACACACAAAACCATTTGAAAGTTAAACAAAACATTGACAAGGGATTTGAACTCTCCTTGTTCTAAGAACAAATCTGCCCTACTGCAGTGTCAATGATCTGTAAACACACCACAAAACAAACAAACCACATTAGTTGCAAGAGTTAGAATGAAGAAGGTTGATATTATAGCAGCCTCCCCAAAGGTCAATGTTGTCCTACACTCTTCTTTGCTCAAGTGTGCCAATCCAAGCATTGTAAACTTCAATGTTAAGACAACACAAAAATTTTGAGTGCCAAAACAAAGTAAATGTCATGAAATGTAAGGCTCATGGACAAGAAGGATACACATAAAGCAATAGCACATTAGACATCCCCATACCGCCCATGTTTCACTGCATTTTTCCACGATTCAATGGCCTCTTTATACGGAAAATTCTCCAAGCTGTAATACTTTTGTCCAAACATCCGCACCACCAATGGCAAGTGCTTGCCTGGGCGGTTCCTTTGGCAAGACTTGAGAAACTTGAGCGTGGAAAAACAACGCTCATCCTCCACCGAACCCAACACAAAACAACAACCAATTTCTACCAACTTGAAATATTCAGAAATGAGCTTGGTTAAATGCCATAGTTGAAATAGATCCCACGAGAGCAAGATCTTAGAATTAACCTTGGAAGATGATGCACATGTTGCATCACAATTAGCTTAGTCATCTTGAACAACCCCTATTGATTGTCAAGTTTTGAAGCAAACAACATTTTAAGCGTTGTAAAGGTCGCTTCTCCTTTGATCCTGCAGTGCCTTCCTTGCATTCAACACTTTTGGGTGAGTACCTTACCTTTACCAATTTCAAATTAGCAGTTTACCATTACCAAATGGGCACCCTATGCAGCTTACCTTCACCAAATTGGTAATCGGCAGCTTACCTTCACCAAATCATAATTGGACACCTTAAGAAAATAAGCCACCTCAAAGACATCAGCCAACCTAAGTAGCCCAAGGAAATCAATCCCCAAAAGTGGAGCAAAAGACCACCCTAACCACCAAAAAAAAATGAAATAATGCAAACAAAAATGGAAGACTGAAAAAAAAATGCAAAGGAAAAAAGTTCAACAAATGTCTACGGCTGTACAATCCTACATTCAAACAACCAAAACAATATAACAAAGATAAAAGAATTTGAAGTATACAAGATGAAAAAAAATGCAAACAAGAAAAATTCAAGGCTAAAGGATGTACCAGCAAACTATTGTTGTATGTTTGACTGAGTGCCCAAGAAGTCCTCTTCTATTACAAATTTCTGATTTTCCATCAGCTTGCAATGGCAATGGAGAAACACAGTCATGATTCCAAAGTTAAAGAACAAGTATGAAGTGTCGGGCTCTTCTAGCATCTCCTTCTACTCTAAAGGCAAGTTGGAACAAGAGAGAAATGAGTTGTTCATATCGGCTGAACTCTGGAGTTTTGAATGCTTTAGCGTCATCAATAAACATCCTTGCTAGGTCTGCTTGACAAATTTTTATAGACTGGAGGAAGTTATAGATGAAAACATCTCGAGATTGGGAAAGTTTGATGAGGTAGTGCACAACATTCAATAAAGGGATGAAACACGCAAGAGATAAGAGCACTTCAATATCGGCCAGGTAATCAAAGTTTGTGGCCGTTGCAGCATTTGCATTGGCCTCCATATCAAGGCCCATCTTCACTACGAGAGTCTTATATTCAGGCATGATCCGCTGTGTTGGACTACGCATTGAGATCCACCTAGTGTCGACATTCTGCAACATTTTATTTCCCTTTGTCTCGAGAAGATCGGACAACTTTTGTAACTCCGTGTGCCGTTTGTGGCTGCAACAAAAATAAGAGTATAAAGACTGACATAGGGCCTCCAACCTAGACACCATGGGGTAGTTAGATAGAGTTTCAACAACCAAATTGATGCGATGACTTGTACAACTCATTCCTAAGCAGAACGGTGCCCATTTCTCATGAATCTGGGTAGATACCCCAGTTTTCGGTCCTTGAAACATGCTTACACCATCTACCCCAATAGACACAAGTTTACCACTGATTTTGTCACGACTAAGTCCTCCTTTGGCCAATAACGCATGCATTATCATATTTGTAAGGTGATCTGCAGTCCCACAATCAGACATGCAAGACAAATGGAGCAAGTAAGGGACTCTTTCCCAAGAATCCACAACATATACATGAACACCAATTCACGATGTGTTATTGACTGTTGTTACCTCATCAGTAGAAATAGATACACACCTGGCAAATTGCATGACAACTTTCAAAGTAGAAAGGATACGGGAATGAAGATGTTCACTCATTTTCCACCTTAATGTTTTGAACCAATGTTTTTTCAGAACCTTCTTTACCTTTAAGTGCCTTAGTAAATATTGCTCTCGCTCTTAGTCGCACATAGGCTGACCCAAATTGAGAACTTGGAACAAAGTTGAGAACTTCACCTTCCAAGCCTGCAATTAGTTGATCCACAACAATGCCAGCCACACGACACCCCGCCCACACCTTGATGAATTAAAATGCGTTTGCAATCACACTTGAGATAAATGTCCCTTTTCTTAAAATTTGTGATAGGCTCACCGTTGTACTTGCAAAAGTGCTTTCCCTCATGTTTTTTGAGGTTGTCGCCCTTAGGTACCAAAATCTTCTTCCGGCCACTTACACTACTGCATGTCTTGCACACAACCCCAATGAGATTTCCAGAAGCATCAAACTCTACTTCCACCCACGTGAAGCGGCAGGCCTGCACCTCTTGTCATATCCTTGTCACAATGCTAGGTTCAATTTTTCGACGTTTGCGCGGTTTCGGAGCAAGGGCTTGTTTGTCGTCGTTGATCTCAGATGTTAGACCAGCCACCTTCGCCGAGCAGACTGTTGCCTCCGAGAACGAAGGGAAGTGAGGTAGGGGTCCAGGTAAGGAATTAGACAAACGAGTCTCCAAGATGCGAGTCACCTCAATCAAAGCAAGTGTTGAGAAGTACTTTCCTAACCCGATCGAATTATGTGAAGAACCAAAAGTCTTCATACAGAAGTTCTCAAGCAATTTCAATTTCTCAAGCCATTGTGCAATCGTTGCCATCTACCCACAAGAAAACCACAAGAGTAGAAGTACAGAACCCAAATACATGCTCAAGATGAACGAAGCAGAAAAGCAAAACAACAACAATTCATGGATTTGGAAGCAGAACAGTACAAGCGCAGTAAGCACAATTCACGAAAAGTATAGGCACACGAGGAAAAAGTTGGAGGGTGTGTTGTCAAAGGAATGTTAGTATTTCATGGCGTCTTTTGCAGGTGCAAGCTATAAGTTGGCTAGAACCACTTAAAACTTCAGAAGTCTACAATCCAGATTGGAGAGCGCTTCCTGCAATTCTCCAATGAACTCCAAGTCGCACGAAATTGGAACCCTAAACACACATTGAAGCTAGATAGCCTCCATTTTCCCATTGGAATGAATGTATGGGAGACAATTCTTTCAAAGTCTCTCAAATTTTCACATCAGAACGGAATTGGCGGATTTGGCATTGCTGCCGAAAAACAAGTCTTTAGAAAATGCCATCACTCATTGAAAGACCAAGAGTAACTCTTGTATTGAGATTTGAGAACGGACCAATTTCCAAGAATGAGTAAATGCAACAAGGAAAATTGTCTACTAAACTTGCAAGCACTAGGGAGAATTTCCAAGAATGAATTACAACTAAATTGTAGGATGTAGGGGGGACGTTGGTGCTAAGCCCTAGATGCACGCGGAGGTGACGAAGGAGAAGATCGATGCGACATCGACGGCTGCGATGGAGCCGCACAACTCCAATCTAATGGTACAGGTAAAAACTTTGCTAACCCTAATTTCCAAACCCTAGGATGAATGCTAAAGTTCCAATGGATGAATGAGTACGTGCTTTTACATCCACCTGCTCACGATGGGAGTAGAATTGCTCAAATTTTCAAAAAAAAAGTGAAATTCTACAATGTGTGTTTAGCACACACAGAAAATTGGTAGAAACAGAGCGAAGTTTCGCCAGTTTAGGGAACGCTGGTGTGCCGTGTCGCTGGAAAATGTCGAGCGGATGTTGCTGGAATGCTGGTATTTAGTTTCATTATCTTGATTAATGGCAGTCCAGCCACTCGGGAAACCCGGATGCCGACACTCCTCTTTCCATAGAATCAAGATGGAGTGCGCATCAAGCTCCTCCATAATAACTGAACGACGCAATAGTGCAGTACTACCCGAAGTAAATTTTGCAAAGAAGTCAACAGTGAAGCAAGATGAGATGCATGATTCCAGCAAAGGAAGTGTTGACGAAGTCATCTTCTTTAGCAAAATGTGACCCTGCTGGCTTCGTTTCTGGGACATTCGCATCACTGGAACGACCTATTTCAGCTTTCATCAATTCTCCTGGTGATGGTAGGAGAGCGTAATTCAAACAGAGCCCCATCCAGTCCATGCTAAGCCATTTCTGGGCTAGATTACGAATACGTTTGTGCCCATTTCTTTCGTTACCGAGTTCAGACGTGATAGATGCAAGAGTGCGAGAGTTCTTTCCTTCTCAGAGATGAAAATTGTCGGTAACTATGTCACTGAGACTGACGTAGCCATGGAGCTTTGCAAGAAGGTGCAAGTGGAGGAGGAGTGTGTCATCCACGTTGAAGAATCCACGAATTTCTACACCCATCTTCGATTCTCCCTTCTGGCCAGCACTTGGTTCCCTCGCCCTCTGGGAGTGTGTCTGTGGAGTGCGTTGCATGTGCTTCTTGTGCTGTACGAGGCTCTCATGCTTCTCGTCTTATTCCCCACCGTTTTCGTGCTTGTAGTTCTATGGGATGCTAATATGGTGGCTGTTGGTATCTACATGGTGTTTCTCATCCCAGTCGCTATACTTGGTACATTGGCTGGCATAGGCGTCGCTGTTGCCCTCGCTTGGCTATGGCTGTTGATCACCTGTCGGTGCTGTACCATGCCTGGGCGGGCACCAGGGCAAGGCCTGGGACATTACCTCTTCGCTGCAGGTGGATTACTGCAGACACAACCACAAGACCCACAACCAGCGCCTGTAGTGGAGGGAAGAGCAGCTGCTCCTGACGGACCTTTTGCCTTTCTTAAAGAGAGTTTTATGACTCCGAAGTTTGTAAACCATGTAATCCTGGTGTCGTTTCCCTATCGGAGAGCGCAGTTGGGGGACTTGTGTCGAGAGATTGTGCCCAGGTACGACCCCATAGTCATTTGAGCAGGCTTGACGGCAAACAGCTTCGTCGTCTTGCAAGATTTGTCACTGCAATTTGTCCAATACACACTTGTGACCAGTATCTGATGGAAATAGGGTCTAGCTTTGCTTAGCTAGTCTTGCAGGCGTTCTCGAGTGTAGTCGACCACTGACAGAGTCCAATTTTACTTCAACCTCTAGGAACATGTACAAATTGTGCAGGACTTAGTTTTCAGTGAAGTTAAATAATTTCGAGGTTGTCTTGATGTCAAATTATAGGAACCGAGCAGAGCCCTCTGAGCATCCAGTTGGTGCCAGAGACCACCTTTCCACTAGTAAGTGTTGTGACAACATGTGAGATGACAATACCAATTACCATTCGAGCATCATATTGTTGATGAAAGCCGATTAGTGTTTCTTGAATGTTCTTCAACAAGAATGGTTGCCTCTTGTATTTTTTCATGTTGACTTGCCATAGTGAGAGCAAAGCCTTTGAGTCCAAATTAAATCAACTCCTAGGCAGTCCAACATCCACCTTTTAGTTCATGAAGAGAGTGCTTCAAGTCAATGTTTCATCAGAGACACATCTCCTCATTCATCTGAAGCAATTCTTGAATCTTTAAGAGATGATCTTTCTTTATTGAATATCATACCAAGAATGGAATATGTACAAATTTTGTAAAAAAATGGTGGTGCTCAACTTTGTTGGTGTGATTAGAAAATGGTGATGCTATTTGGTTGTTTATTAGAGTGACTGTGAAGTCATCTGAATTGCAAAGTGAAGATTATGAAGGAAAGAGTTGGAAGTTATTAGGAAACCTATGAAAGCTACCAAAATTGCCAAGTTGCTGTCTCTATTACAGTTTTGGAAGAAAGAATAAGTTAGGAGGTTTATAAAGAGTTTATTTAAGAGTTGAAAATTAATCTAAGGAGGTAATACTTCTTGAATGATTTTTCAGTAACTTTTCCTTGCAAGACATATGGAATTGGCATCTATTCCAAGAAAGTTGTTTCATATTTTTTTGGAGCTTCATGGAATTAGTTAAGAATTTTTGAAGTTGAAATGCAATGGTCACTAACTAAAATCATTCACCTCTTAAAATGTACACAATTTTTACATTAGTCAGTGCAATGAGAAAATAAAATGTACCTCTGTAATTTGCATTAGAGGATGCTTTTAGAGCCCAAACACTTTATGAACCTCCTACCTTATTTGAATGCATGAAACTTGATTTTGGTATTGCAAAATATTTTTAAATTGCTAGCTAATCATTGAGGCCTAGGTTGACTCTAGAAGGATGGCACATCAATGATAAACACTCATTTAAACATGAATCAATTTTTGGCCCCATAGGTGCGTTCTCTATTTCTACAATAACAAAGAAATTCATTCATTGAACACTTTGTGTCTTCAACATCATTACAAGGTTAACCCTAGAAGGATGCCAAGGATGATTTGCATCCTTGGGGTAGTCAATTAGGCTTTGAACATATTGGAGGATGGATGATTTTTATCTATATGCAACTTATTTGATGTTATATCCACATGATTGACTTTAGTTCAAGATATTTTAGTTGTTTTTTGATTTTATATTGGATAGTTTATCAAATATTTAATATACTATCTAAGATGTAATTCAATATTTTAAGGGATTTTTTTCCTTAATACTTGAGTAATATCCAATATGTATTACCCTACATATTTGTGTTGCCATAAACCTTTGAAGATTAACCTTTATTATTCAATCACTAAAATTGACCTCTTTGATTGTGAATGTAAGTACTAAAATTTGAAGCAAAGTCATTGAAAGTTATTTACAATACAATGGAATCAATGGCTTCACATTATTGTAAGTAATATGAACCTTACAAGCATATGTGAATATTCAATCATAGAATGATTCATTGTAATATTTCTATTATGACTGCTTCTTGTACATCTTGTAAATCATGTATACTCATTTTTAATTGTATTAATTTTTTTATTTAATAGCTAAATCATATTGATGATGACTATATGATTACATTCAGTCACAAAATTACCAATGACATTCAGTTGAATTGCTATATCAACCAAAATATCACTCACAATAGTCATATTCTACATCAACCCAAAATATCACTTGTAAGAGTCAAATTACACATCAAAAGAAAATATCACTTATACAAGTTATATTCCAAATCAATAAAATTATGACTCATAAGAGTTACATTCAACATTAATAAAAAAAACATGACTCATAAGAGTCACATTCAACATCAACAAAAAATATGACTCATCATAGTTATATGTCACGTTAGCCAAAATACGACTCACTATAGTTTTATGTCAGTAAAAAATATGACTATACAGAGTCATATGTCACGTTAGCCAAAATGTGACTCATTATAGTCATATTCCATATCAGCCAAAATATGATTCATTATAGTCATATTTTATATCAATAGAAAATATGACTACACTCAGTCACATGCCACATAGGGGATTTTTTCCTTGCCCAGGCACCTCAAGAAAAAGTCAAATTGTAAAGGTGGTCAACATGTTTGCGACATAGGCAAAATACAAGAAATTATACCAAAAACCAAATGACTGAAAATGTGACTCAAAAAAATGTGACCAATTGATAATGACTAAACCCAGTCATATTTTGAGTCATCTGTAGTGATTTCTACCTCAGTCACATTTCTCAATATTATGACTTCCTACAGTCATATTCTACAGTTATAAAATACACATTTTGTTGTAGTGGACCCATTTCCAACCACTTAAGTAATTACACATATTTAGAGCACATATTTTTTGTGTGCGGAATTCTTTTCCATATATAGAAATAGAATTTGGAAGAATTGCATATTTTTCGAGAAATTTATTATATGAAACATATTTACTATGATTTTTTTAATAGAAGATTTTTTTGACCTATAATGGTTATATAGACCTTTTTATATCTAACCATAGTCTAATTGAAAAACTGACTTAGGATTGGTTGTAATATTGACAGCCTTGTAGCCAATCATAATGCACCACAATTACTCCTCAAACTATGCCACAACTTCATGGAAACATGACACTCTATAGGTTGGAAATGGGTCAGCTACTCTACACTGGGGTTTTTTGCCAAATCTCGAACCAAAAAAACAAATCAACAAATAAATGTTAAGATGATTTGCAAAAAATCTTGAGAATCCTTCGAATTAAAATCCCAATGTCATTTAATCCTATGCCATCTAATAGTGACTTTGATTGCCTAATGAAGGGATTGCTTAGAAAACATTTGAGGGAGAGAAGGTTGAAGATGTCATTTTTATATTGAAATCAATTGTTCACCATGAATTCTCAAAGGATATGGAATAATTTGAAAATAAAAGCTTGATTGCTCATTGTCAAAATATCAAAATTATGTTTATGTGGAATTTCAAACCTCATTCAATCATAGTAGAATAACTTTTTTTAGAAACTTGAACTAAAAAAAGTTGAAAAATCTATCTAAACTTCACCTCCAAAAATCCGTTTGATATTTCAAGCCTCCAATCAAAAGTTATGAACAATATTCAAAAGGGATATTTAAAAATTTAATAGAAAATGTCCCTTCCAATCCTTTTTTAAAATTTGTCCATAACTTTTTATTGGAGATTTGAAATATCAAACGGATTTCTAGAGATGAAATTTAACTTTATTTCTCAATTTTTTTTAGTTCAATTTTTTTGAAATAAATTATTCTACTATGACTAAATGAGGTCTAAAATTCTACTTCAAGTACAATTCCTGCTTTAATATGACTTAACTATGAGCAGTTGAGCTCCTACTAATTTTAATTTATATCTCTCGCATTATTTGCTTTACTTCCTACCACCCCATATGTATATACTTCAAAACACAAATCATAAATGACATTCAAAACATAGTGAGGGAACTGAAACATTGATTTCAATGGATAGAATGTTGTTTCTTTGAAATTTTTAATCACTGAAATATTTATGCTATATCTAACCTAGGTGAGTGCGCATTTTGTTACTAACCTAGTTGAATTCATTGTTTTTTGGTAATCCATTTTGTATTAAGCTTAAGGTAGAACCACCCATAATCGACTAAATAAGCCATTGTAGATGTATGCGCAGTATGGAAAGGCAAAGGAAATATTTCTATAGGTGCAGAGATAGAAATGAGGAGGATTGCCGAAATTTGATAATTATATCTCTTGAATTGAAATTATTATGAATTTTAGAAGGCAAAAGTTGGTTTAGATCCATATTCAATGTGTAGACTATTCCAAAACCGCTTACTGAAGACGTGACTGAAGAGACTATTTCTTATTTACTTCTTGTTCACCAAGCTAATGTATCATGAAAAGAATGGAAGAATTGATGGGCCGAAATCAAGCACTCATGTTTGGAAATTAGTTCTAGCCTCTCTTTAATTTCAAACCCCCTATTAATTGTTGATAGGGTTGTGGTTGGTGATGGGTGGTTCTACCTTAGCTGCAGTTTTGACTCGGGTGCCTAAGCAAATGAGCTTCAATTTTCTAACAATTTGTGATGTATGAATTATTACTTACTGATGGGTGTGAAATATCCACACTATTCTATCCAAGGGAAGGCATTCCTTCTTGCTACTATTGAATGTTATGATTGATGTGAATTGGTTCATGATTAGTGGTGAGCTCTATCTGAAAGGATAGTAATGTAAACCAACCTATGACAGGTAGATTGACTGGTTTGCCTTGTTGACAAATCTGAAATTTTTTAATTTTTTTTCATATACAAGCAAACATGAGAAATGGGGAGAGTAGCTGAAATTAAATTTTTTTTTGACAAAGTATGAATTTGTTACAAATTTTTGAAGTGAACTGGCCAAATGGCTCAAAACAATCTCTAGACTACTTCCAAAGCCATCAATAACTATACCCATGGTGGTCATCAAACCACCTAATGCAGTTACAATATTTCCTAACATGTTTGAAATATTTTCTAACATAGACATGACATAAAGGAATAAAAAAAAAGGTAGTTCATGTAATGAATTGCACTAGAAAGGTGCAAGTTCCTAAAACAGTCTCTAACATTTCCATCACCATCACGCAAAACATTGATTTCAATCATTAACCTATCTAGTGAAGTCTTGTTTACATTAATTAATAAAATCTTGACATAGATTGATGGAAAACTGTAATGGGTTGTTTGATACATGTTTGTATTAGGGAGTTCACCTATCATAGGCTGGTTTACCTTAATTAGGTCAACAAAGTGTGGGTCTACAATGATTTAGAACTCTGGTAAAATTTGTCCATAATGCCAAGTCTGTTTTTTTTTTATACAGATGAAACTAGATTCCATTGCCAATAAAAAGAATAATACAAGCCAACCAAGGGCTGGTGGTCTGCGTGATGTGTGAATGATAGCATGGTGTGATGACAACACCAGAAGATTGTTGGGATTTGGAAAGTTTGGTGTGGAAAATCATTCTTTGAAAAACAGGGTCTAGATTTGTTCTTTTTCGTTACATGTATGTATTTCTTGTGAATCAAAATTACCTCAAAATTTTTGTGGCGTCAATTATAGGAAGAATGGATCTTCTATAAAAGGAATCTTCTATCAATAATAAAAAAATTCCTACATCATTTAAGTGGTAGAAGCCATATTTGCTATAAACAAGGGCCACTTCACATTATGGCAGAAGGTCAAGAGTTTGTCAATTTTCACCAATCAAATTTGAGGAATCCAAGAATTTGGTCTCTTAACCCATCACACTAGACGGTACAAACCAAAGGTTGTTTCCCTTCAAATTGACAATATTAATAGCAAAAAAAATAACTGCAAGGCGATAGATTCTCAGCCATAATATGGACTAGCCAAACTTTATTATTTGTTATTGAGTTTCTGGACTTTGGACTTGGCCTTTGGAAGCTTCACACTATGGTCAACCAAAGGCTTCGATTCCTATCATTTATTGCCTATTAAAAGCCCATTTCTTTAGACCCTCACCAAAGCCCTCCCTCCCTCCCATGGCCTTTTGATTTGGACAACCATAGTGTGAAATGGCCCTAAAAAGAACATATTGCCCAACTAGCCCCAACTTCAAAGGTAGGGCTTCCAAGAAAATGCCCAATGCTTCATAGGAATTGCTACAATTTGTGAAAATGTAGAATTTATTTTACCAAAATTACCCAGGGGAGTCATTTAATGCATACATAAGAAATCACATGAGATCTAAGATAGGGTATTACATGTTTATTTTGTATCTAAGTTTTTTTTAAAACATTATATCTAATATAGAATGTATATAATTACATACAGGATATTATAACTAATATAGGATTATATTTAATACCGTATATTTGATTTTATGTAGAAAAAATATAGGGAGGGGGGGTAATAATATGTAGGAAAAAATAATTTTGTAGAGTAGGTATTTACTGTCTTTAAAGAAGAGGTGGACAAAAAATGACATGTTATTTGTCCTAAATTATTCATGAACTTTGGATGAAGGGCTCTGATTGCTTTGAGAGTTATTTGTAAAGTCCTTTGAAGTCATTTAGAATTTGAAGAATCTATCATGAACTTTGCTTTAATATACTCTTGTTGCACTCATTGTATTCGTTAAAATATATTGTAGATGATTAGCAATGGTAAGGTTATTTGACACAATTAGAGTGAATTGTTTACAATTTGTAAATGTATTTGTTTAGTCATAGTACATTCATCTAAACATATTGTACTTTAGTTTTCACTAACCATAAAAAATGGTTTGAAAGAGAAAGGACAAAAGAATAAAGAAGAAAAGGATGAAAAACAGTAATAGAATAAAATACATACAATACCTATTAGTTCTAATTTTTAAATCTGATATAGGGGTCAAAAATTGAACTCAAAAGTGTATTTTAAATAATATAGGGTGCTATAATAAATTTCAATTTAAAATTATTTTTAACAATAAGATATATTAAATTTTAAAATATTAAGTAAATAGTCCCTTCCATAAAATATCTTCCAATCTCACATATATACTAAAACTTCTATGCTAATAATTTTCCTAATAAAAATTACCCATAGAATTTTAATCCCTAAATGTTGAAGGCCTTTTTTAAGTTTCTTAGAATTAATTCTAAATTGAACAAAAAGTCAACATTTTAATAAACAAGTTGTATCAATTTTATTTGAATTGTAAAAGTACAAATTCAAACTAGACATGTTAGATATCACATAGGAAAAGAAAACACAACAATATCACTTATGGATTAATCTATTATAATGTTGATTAGGAGGGTGTTAAAATCGCAAAAGTGATTTGAAGTCTTTCATTCCTCTTTTCACATGTCAAATCTAAAAAGTTGGCCACCAAAAAAATACAAGGATAAAGAACCTAAGATGCATAATTGTCATGCCCTTATCTACTTGGGGTGCCCAATGAACCTTAGTGCGCAAAGGGGGACCTTGGGGTGACTTCCCAAGCCTTGCAATAGACTAGGTAGGGAGATTTGAGAGACTTCTAATCACACAGGGCACAATGACGCCCTGATTTTGAAGTAAATGGGAGAGTATTATACATTTTTGAAAAGATTTTGACAATACGCTTCTAATGGCGCAAAGAATGCGCAATTTGGAGTTGTGAGCTAAACGTTATGGCCGTTCAAAGTTGACTAGGTCCCGGTGGCGTCGGGACACTTGAGGGCTAGGTGTGTGGGGTTCTCAATGAATCTCACAAGAAAGTATGGCATGTGACATACCACTGGAAAGCTATGAATACAAGGAACCTAGAATGACAAGAATTATAAGGTTTTAAGACATGAGTCAAAAGTTATGGTTAAAAGAAGAGCTGTGGTGAAGGCGTGACGCCTCTTCCGGTGAACCCGAATCTTTAGAGGACTAGAACTTGTTTAAATGGGATGAGTGAGTAGTCCATCAGCATCTACTCGCCGCTTAGATGTCTAAAATGGGCTCGCATGTCGGATTTGGAGCTTTGAGCGCAAAGTTACGCTGATTGGAAGTTCGGAAGTCCAAACGGTGATGTAACTTGACGATTTGGGTTGAAAGTGGGTGGTCTTCTACAACCCAAGGTTATCCAAGGACTTCCTTCAATTTAGGACGGGGGGTCTACCAAAGAACACAAAGAGTACTGTAGGAGGGGTTGGTCTCCCTCCTCTCTCCCTCTTGAAGCCTTGATGAGTCTCGGTGACTCATGGTTGTTGTTGGTGACTTCACCACCACTTCAAGGCACCATGGGACACTTGTATGTGTCTCGTGGTATCGGTTGGGTGGAGTCTCGCTCCTTGCTAGGTCTCCTTGGATGTATCCCGAGTTGTGAGTACTGGTTACCTTTAGTAAATGAGTGGCAAATGCAAAAAGGCTAGCATAGAGTGGGGTGACACTCAAGGGCGGTTAGGACTATGGTGAGTAGTGCCACCATGGGTCCTTGCATATTAAGGTGAAAGTTCCGCCCCATGTCACTAAGTGACATGCCCGGTGTCATGATGGGATTATATGCTAGTAGTTCCAGTGACTAGGACTTGGCAAATTGAGTTGAAAATGCGGACTCACTGTGTGTGCTTGACATGTGCAGTGTTAGGCAGTTTGTGACCAAGTGATGTTGTAAGCGGGTTGTGGTGAACCTAGTGAGCTGCTGGAAGCTGTTAAGTGTCATTTGGGTCGCGACAATAATTCCAATCAATTTATAGCTCCTCAAAATCTACTTTATAATTTTTTTAAATGAATTTTTATTGTGATTTTTCCTTCTAGATTTAGTATATTTGAGGCTCATTTCTACGAGCCCTCAACACTACAAAAAGTCAAGATTGCAATGCACCCTTGCATAAAATCTTAATTAAAAAAATTGTAATCAATCATTTTCAAAATCAGATTTTTGATGCTAAAACTAGACTTCAAAAAGACTTTTTTCAAAAAATAAACTCCTACCTAAAATAACAACAACTTAGTTAGGTTTTATTTAACTTCAAAATATTGTCAACACCAAAATCTGGTGCCCCGGGCATTTAGGGGTCAAGCAAAATAGCCAGGATTCTTTAATGAAGCCTTGTAGACAATTCTTGACATTATTTCTTTCTCTCCTGCCTTTTCGAGAGGGTCCACAACCTTGATGCCACTCTAAACACTTCTCATTTTTTACAAGATCTAAGATGGGACACTAGATGAACAAACTTGTAATTTACCAATCTTGACATAAAGTTAAAGTTATTTCTCTTTTACAGTGGAATTGCCCAATATCACCATTTATCCAATTCCACCACCTACAGGTTCCTCCCATTTCCGTCATTGGCCAATCTATTACCACAATCTTACTAATCCATCATCATGATGGTAATGCACTTGGGAAGAGGACACATTAGCCCACACTTCAACAATGGTTTGATCATGCTCACAATTTAACATTTCAGCTTTGAAAAATCACAAAAAATTCAATTCTTGTCGGAATGTCTTCATTCTTTTTGCAATTGACTTCTCTCAAACAATTCAATCTTTGAAAAATATGAGAGCTGGCAAATAGCTTCTCCAAAGTATAGCAAATCTGTGTGATAATGGTTCTACTCTCTTATCGCCATCTTGGCACTTCTTCTGAAATGGAAAAAAAAAAAATGAAAAAACGCCTGCAAGTGTCTTCAAATTCCGTACGCTCTGAAGCCAAGCTGTCTGGTCCCGATCATCCTTATCCAAGCCTGACCCCACGGGCACCGACGCCCACGATCACACCCGCCACCTATTCCCGTCTGAGATTCCCCGCCACGTGTCCAAACCCTGGGGGTCTGAACCTCACAGCGAATCGCGTATCAACACATCCCCCCGGAAAGGCAAGTCAACTGCAGAGCTGGCATTCGCGTCTTCCCCAAGATTCAGATTCAGATGCACTGCTGTAACAGATGGGACCGACCCCAAATGCAGATGCGGAATCTGTCCTTGCTCGTACCGAACTTTCGCTTGTTCGATGACTTCACGCTTTCCCCAAGGGTTGTGCGTTGGATGGCTGGGAGTACTTTCGGCCGTTCTGGCCGACGGAGAGTATTTAATTCTGTTTCCGGAGGATTGGAGCTCATCAATGCCAGTCACCGACGAAGAGGTGCCTGGAATTCTGTTTACAGTACACGTTTGCATTTTGCAGCGGCTTGGCAGATTTCGTGCTACTGCAATTCAGCGTTTACGGGATCAGAATTAAAGCTGGTATATAACGCAGAGAGTTTCAGCAAGGTTTGCATAGTTTATAACACTTGGTATGAATTTACAGCACGATTTTATGAGCGAGCTGGCCTTGCTCAGGGCTGTGTACAAATGAAGGTCCGCGACCAAAAGCTGTACTGGACGTGGACTTGATGTTGGAAAGCGCATAATTGTAGCTACTGTAGCTGTACCGCGCGCCTTTACCTGTGGCGAACGACGGCGACTGGCGTTACTGTCTGCAATCATTTGCTGACAAGCTATCTCCAACACTGGACTGACTGGAGATGGTTACTGCGCGAGAGAACTTGAGAAAACTGCAATCGATCTGCTAGGGGAGTAGGCACAGGTAGGAGTGAGAAAGTTTATGCAAGTGTATCCAAATTGGTGTTGAAAGAGGATTAGCCGAAGGTGATTGTTCGCGATGGCGAGGGAATGCACATGGTTGCCTTAATACGTGTTAACGAAAGACGGCATAGCCGTACCAATCTGTCTAGTGCAGAGGTGCCATAGCTAGAAACGATCGTTATATATATGAGCTGCTGTTTCTCAAGATTCTTGGTAGAGAACTTTAGTTATGGTGAAGTTTGCGAAGCAGCTGGAAGTGTCACTTGTACCGGAATGGAAGGACGCGTACTGCAATTACAAAGCTCTGAAGAGAGATACCAAGAAGGTCAAGGAAGACCGGGTGCGAAGAGAGCAAGACGGCAGCGGGGAGTCCCTGTCCCGAACGATGACGCGAACGATGACACACATTACCACGTTTAAGCATAATGTCGGAAACCAATTGAAAAAACCAGGTGCTAGCGGCAGGATGTCGCTCAGCCGTGCTCGAAGTGGAGGGGAGGCTTTGCGACCTGACGATTTTCTTGTGGTATGATAACCTTGTCTCGATCATTCCATGCTTCGATTTGAATTATGCGCACAGTCAAATTTCATTAGGTTTCTTGTTGCAACAAAATCTTGACATATATTGTAAGATTCGGGCTGAAGGAAACGAGTTTTACAGCATTGACGGCAAAAGTTCCCTTAGGCCAGATACTCTGCATTTCTTATTGTCGCCATTTCTTGATAGATTTTTTGTACAATTTGTCTTGTCGCAAGATTGAAGAGTAAAGGTATGTTGACACCGAACCGGAGCGGTGCTCCGTCAGCGGTGCTTGTCGTAAAGGTCTTTGACAGTTGTAGAAGTTGAAGAAACTAATGCGGAGAGGTTTTAATCTCGATAGGTACACAGAATAGAAGTAGACTGCCACGGAGACTCCCAGTTTGAACAGTATGAGACGGAGCTGTTGGATCCCCTTCAACCGAACGAGGCAGACAGACAATTTTTCAAGCGATTGGATGCGCAGTTGAACAAGGTAAACCAGTTCTATAGAATGAAAGAGGCTCAGTACGTTGCTCGTGCGAAGCGTCTGGAACAGCAGCTGTTGACTCTGTTCCAGGTTCAGGCTGAGCATGCACGCCGAAAGCAAATGCTCGGGCCTAAAGTGAAGGATCACAACAGTGACGATAGCGACGAAGACGATGACAACGACGAGAACGATGATGATGATGATATAGGTGTGTGCCAGCATCTACGGGCTCATTTCATTTCATTGCTCAATAATTTCACTTGCATTGCTCTCAAGATTGATTTTTTTGTAGGGACTATATAGGCTGCTGACTTGAAATTTCAATTTAGGAGTAATCCTCTCGAGCAGCAGGCGTCCAGCATTTGCCTCCGATCTCTTACTCCCGGTAGTCAATCGCTAATTTTTTGAAGTCACAATCTTTTAGGTTTGTCGGCGTCATTTCAGGGAAATGAGAGTCCACTTCTCCACTCGATTGTAACCGTGAAGTCCGGTGAGCACCTTTCTAGGGTAAACGAGGCTAAAGCCGAAGTTGCCGAGGAGAGGAAGTGTCCCACTTATGATAAGACGGTGTCGTTCGAAGATGAAGATGAAGGGGCGAAGGGACAGGATGGATCTACTGTCGCGAAGTCGAGTTCTCAGAAAAATTGCGCCTCTCAACTTCAGCTCCGCAGAGCTGGCTCTCACAACCATGTTGAAACCGGTGGTGAGAGTCCATTTCGCTTTGTGTTAAACAAGGGCGACATTCGCTCTCGCTTGCAGCAAGACGTAACGGTGACTGTCGATAAGGAGGTGGAAGATGAAGATGAGGTGGAGGCTCAACTTTCCAAGCTCAAAAACATCTTTAAGGAGCCGAGGACCGTCATTCAGGATATGATTGACATGAGCCTCCAAAAAAAGAAGCTTGTAACCTCTGAGAAAATGCTTCGAAAAGCGTTCATTGAGTTTTACCGGGGTCTTAATTTGCTCAAAAGCTACAGGTATGGTCGCATTAGGGTTCGTGGATCACTCGGCTTAAGTTAATGCTACAACCTCGCCTCTGACCTTCAGTTCTGGCAAAACTCAATGAGATAATTCTTCACGCTTGTACAATTCTTTGCATTCAAGCGTACTGTGTGATCACTAAAGCTGTGCATATTTATCCCATACATGTATGCAGCTCCCTGAATATGGTGGCCTTCGCCAAAATCATGAAAAAGTATGATAAGGCAGTGAAATTAAGACTAGGCCCTGTGTACCTCAAAGATGTTGAGCGCTCCTATTTTGCAACTTCGAACAAGGTGATTATTATTTGTCCTTTTTGTACAATTTCTCGATCTCGTTTACCAGGTTTTGAGTTGCAGTTTCCTCATATTTCTCTGATTATTATTAGAACTTGGTCTCACCAAATATTAGAAGGCTGTGACTTTCTTGGCTCGGCAACATGCTCTTCATCAAGTCCGTGGTGATGCAAGAGATCATTTACGAAGAGGTTTCAGCTTCTCACTTAGAACCTCCCGTTGAATTGCAGGTAAACACGCTAATGGTCAGAGTCGAGGATATTTTCACAAAGAACTTTTCGTCACATGATCGACGGAAAGCTATGGCCAAGTTGAGGCCCCAACGGCAGCATTCTGGGCACATGACAACATTCTTTTGCGGTACGGTATACGGTTCAGTGTAAATTTATGAGGTTTTTGAGACTCGGTAGACAGCAACATGCTCATGCGTGAGTTGTGAAGAAAACCCTGCTCAAATGAAATTCATCTTGAGTATTTTAGGTTGTGATTCATCAGCTAAGTTTATTTATTGCTGCAGGTATATTTTCTGGTGTATCCATGTTATTACTGGCGATCTTTATTGTGATGTTCCGCGTTTCCCCGGCAGTCAGATCTCGGGGAGACGTCAGATACATGAACACAGTGTTTTACGTTTTCAGGTGAAGTTCCTTGCCACATTCTTACGACTGCCATACATGTCATCAGTATTTTGAATCTTGTGCCGAGTACCTCTTCATTGACATTTTTCGTTGGTGATCATCAGCTCTCTTGGCCTTGTGCTACTACACTTGTACTTGTACGGATGGAATCTTTACGCTTGGCAGCAAACCCGCATTAACTATGCTTTTATATTTGAGCATCGGCCAGGCACGGAACTGAGGTACCGACAGGTTTTTTGCCTGGCTAGCGGATTCACAACCTTGTTGTTGGTCACCATGAATGCTCATTTGTACATCAGTACCAAAGAGGCTCCTCAGTTCCGTGCGTCTGAGTTCCTTCCACTGGCCTGTCTCTTGGTATGGCTTCTTCCTGGCAAACCAAAAGCATTATCTTATCGCAGTTGCCTTGTCTCGTTGTCTTTTCTTAAAGTTCGAACTTAGCACACGTTGTCCATATCTCAGGATATTCACGTGAGCCCTACCAACCTTTTCTGGACTGTGCAACTTCGAAACTGTGCAGGTATATCTAGTTGCTCTTTTTGCACCAGTCAACCTACTATACAGATCTGCACGGGCGTTCTTCGTCCGATGCTTGAGGCATCTCATTCTTGCTCCTTTCTATAAGGTGCATGCTGCTTTACTTCCAACTACACTTTCGATGTTATTTGCGGCAATCAAGTATGTTTGATTTTAGATTACAGATGCTTGATTGGACCTGCCATTCGCGAAGAGATCAGATGTCAACTTGTTTCGAGGAGTTCGACCAAGATTTATCCCTTAACTCATGCAAATTTTCATTTATTCTAATTTGAATTCAATGTGCGCTCAACTGTGCCAGGTAGTGTTGGCCGATTTTTTCTTGGGAGACCAACTGACAAGCCAAGTACTTTTGTTTCGAAATATTGAGTTCATGTTTTGTTACTACTCAAGTGGATCTTTCCTAGATCGAGTGAATGGTGGATGTCTCACCAAGAATCCCTTTAGAGAGTTGGTATATTTCTTCTCCATGCTGCCGTACTGGTTCCGTTTCCTACAGGTGAGATATTAGACCTGGTTCTATGTAGCCCTGAACTTTTCATTGAATAGCACTTGCATTACTCCTTGAAAATGATTGTGTGGACCTGAAGAATCCGGCCCGATATTAGAACACTGGTAACCATTAATTTGAAAACAGGGCTTAAATGGTTGACGAGTACATTTCGTGTGCAGTGCTTGAGGAGGTATCGAGATGATCGCGACCAGGTTCAGCTCTGGAATGCTGGCAAGTACATCTCAGCATTAGTAGCTATTTTGATCAAAACACGATACGGGCAAAGAGGAACCACAATCTGGCTAATTTTGTTCGTTATCTTCTCAACTATCGCGATGCTTTATCAGCTCTACTGGGACCTTGTGATTGACTGGGGTCTGCTTCAACGCCACTCACAGAATCCGTGGCTTCGGGACCAGTTAATCTTGAAGAAGAAGTATCTCTATTTTATTTCTATGGTAGAGCATCATCACCGATGGATTACATCTTGTTTAAAAAAAATGATGTGCAGAGTTTTCTTCCACTAGGTAAAGACTCTAGGTTTCCAGGAGTGGCAGTCTTTTATCAGTCTGAGTCTGTCAGAAACTGAGAACGTGAAACATGTGCAGGCTGTGAATATAGTATTGAGAGTTGTATGGCTTTTATCAATACAAGGGTTCAACTTCATCCCCGGACTTAGTCGACCTGGTTGGGAATGTACTTGTGCTGCATTGGAGGTGATTCGGCGCGGCCACTGGAACTTTTACAGGTATGCTACACGCTCTAATTTGCCAATTGCCATTACCTCGTAAGACAAAATCATTTTCAGATACTCTGGTCATTAGGATCTGCACTGTGGAAGTGTAAGAATTGCACTCTGATCAATTGCTGGATAACATGAATGATTTCAGCATTTTAATTGATAACACCTCTGTTTCCTGGTTGGTTGAGCAGATTGGAGAATGAGCACCTGAACAATGTTGGCAAATATAGGGCTGTCAAAAGTGTTCCTCTCCCCTTCGATGAGTCTGACCATGGTGCATTCCTCTGATGGTACTGCTATGTCCTCCAACAATCCAAGCATCCGTTGGCTCTGCACTAGCAGGCAGCCCATAAGCATTACTGTTTGCTTCAACTGGCGATCAAACTTGGGCATGCACTGTTTAGTCCCAAACAACTTGACGATCTTGCCCTTGATGCGTCGGCTACATCACATACCTTTTCTGCTGGTGCCCAATGTCTTGCTCGTGCAGTTGATCACCGCTTCAATGTTGGTCGAGGGTCTGGAACAGCTAGCTCTGGGGTCGAATTTCAAGAATCTGCCACCGTCAAAGAATGGTCATGAAATTTGGGCAGCTGAAATTGCGAAGGCGTGAAACCTCGACCATTGATGGTAAACAGCAATCTGAAAGCGGATGACCATTGCAAGACGGGAGAATTTTTTCAAGCGTGCTTTATTATGCAGTACGCAACAGTTACCAAATTATGCAAATGGTCAAACTCAAGTTTCAATTTAGAGCTGTACATGTTGAAAGTCATAATTGACTCCGACCTCGCTGGTTAGGTAACCTCACCATAGTTTTACAAATCTGCTTGCATTAGTTGAAGGCTTGAATTTTATTGAAGTTGAGGTGCTCAATGAGACGTTGTATAGAAGGTGAGATGAACCCTGGAAGGACGCCAACCTATGTTCCAAGGTAGTCACTCAAATATGATGTGATTTTTGAACTAATAGGTGTATTCTTTATTTCTATAATGACTTGGACAGTCATCCATGAGACAATTTATGGTCCAAAAGTTTGAACCTACAAAGTGTAATTTAACCTAAAGGTCCTATAGGACTACATTTCAATATTCATTGCAAGCCTTTGTCTTTTTAAGCATTCACAACAATATTTCATAATTCTTTCCCTTGAAAAAGTCGACCTGGAACCACATTTTCAAACTTTAAACTTCAAAGTTTACTTTATAGAACTCCATTTTGCAACTATTAGGCCATGTAGTCAAACAACATTTCCAAGCAAAATTTTGAAAGATTCAATTTGAATTGTAGTCCTTAAAATTATGATAGAAATATCCATTAAGTATTACAAATATAAAATAAAAGAGGTGTATGATTTAAAACTTCATACCAAAATATGCATGGAGCATGTAATTGGTGGAAACTTCAATATGAAACTCCACATAAACTATATACTTTCTAGACATCTCATTAAATATAATGAATTCTTCAATTTAGGGATTATGGCATTTCCCAAAATTTAAGTTTAGGGTTGTAAAATCAATTCCAATAATTCATTGGTTTCAAATCCAATCAATGAACTTAAGTTTTGGGTTTAATCCTTGAAGGATGCATCACTAAGATAGTCACCAAAATGCTCTTATTATTGAACCTCTAAGTGCATTCTTCATTTCTACAATGAATAATTGGAAGCCATCCATTGGATACTTTTGGCCCTCAACATCCTTCAAGGGTTAAATGTAATGACCTTTAAAAATTAATTATCTAATGGAATTTAAATGCAAGTACCAATATGATCACTCATTGAACAATTTCCCACCAACTTTACCAATGTTATCTAAACCTTAAATCAGGTTGTTTTGTTTTGTTTTGTTTGTCACATTGAGATCTCCCGAACCATGCATCCCCTGGTTGCGTGCTTGGTACCATTGGAAAGCACTCGGCGAGGAGCGGTGCACTGGTTTGGTTTTGTAGCGTTTTGATGTACAATGTGAAAATTATTCAATTTTGAAATATTTTTTGGATCTAAAAATTAAAAAATTAGAAAAATTGAAAAAATTGAATTTTTTTTGCATTCTCAATATGGTTGGAAAGCCCTTGAAGGAAGGGTGCATGGGTTAGGTTGGGTGGCATTTGAATCTACGATGTGAAAGTTATTGAATTTTGAAGTTTTTATAAATTAAAAAAATTAGAAAATGACTTTTACTTTTACTAGAGTGCCTTGTGGCATTGCCACAATCAAAACAAAAATAAAAGTAATTTTTTAATTTAAAAAAAATAAAAAACAACTCAAAAATCCATAACTTTCTCATTATCAATCAGAATGTCACCAAACCAAGCTTGTGCACCCCTCCTTGCTGAGAGTTTTCCGACGGTACCAAAATTGTGACCAAAATAATAAAAAAAAGTAATTTTCTAATTTTTTTGAACCAAAAATAACTCGAAAATGCACAACTTTCACATCGTAGGTCCGAAAGCCACGAAACCAAGCCGGTGCACCCCTCCTTGCCGAGGGCTTTCCGACAGTACCAAGCATGCGACTGGGGGACGCATGATCCAGGAGATCTCAACGTGACAAACAAAACAAACAAACAAACAAACAAAACAAACAAACAAACAAAACAAACAAACCTGTCTTAATAGTAGAGATTCTGATTGTGGCAACAACACAAGGCACACTAGTTTTTATTAACATACAATGAAACTACATTTGTTATCGACAAGATAGTTGAGGGCTTGAGCATACTAATGTATGTATACTTCATTTATCGTAAAAAATGATATTCACTACATGGAAGACATTCATATCAGCTCTAAATGTACGAAATAATACCTTCCCCATCCCCATCCAAAAATTTAAGACTAATTGTAATTCAAATACAGAAGATTATGAATTTACTAAAGCACAATGCACATCCATTTCCCAGCACCCATCACTTAGTCTCAAAACTCACATTCTCACCTCCACTACTAACCATTTGGGGACAATACTCTCAATGTTCTTATTCAGCTCGTTCCTGTAGCCTAGCATTACCCGTTCTGCTACACCGCGATAAGTTACATACTAAACTTCCTTAAAGTGGACTGAGGCCACATTGTTAATGCAAAAAGAAAAAAATGTTAAAAAAAACAGGAAAAAACTAATCACATATTCATTCTTGTTTGAAGCTTCAGCAGGCTTAGAAAATACGCCATAGCTGAAACATCCAGACGTTGATCTTACTTCAAACCTGCCTTTAAGGACTTCATTCTGTAGACATGTTAAAAAAAGAATTTGGTTGATTACACAATACTTGATTCAGGGTTTCGGCACAAAGGGGCGACGGCAATAAGTTTACAAGGAGCAATACTCCCAAAGAGACATCCTACGAGGGAGTCTGCTCCATCAGAGAGCTGGGACCTCATCCAAGTCCAAGTTCAATTCATCTAAGCCCAAAGAGTCGTCAGCTGTGGAGACATCATTCCCAACACCAAACCCAACCTGATGCACAGCAGATGTACTTTCGTAAGCATTAATTATACTCACAAGAACTAAATCTTGGTCAACTCAAATGCCATCTTGATCTAGACTAGAACAAAAATGTGTAACGTCAACAAAATATTTAAGAAAGTGCCAATCACCAGTGAATCAAACGTTCCAGCACATGAGGGCAAGATGAAGGACATCTACATGAAAGATCTCATACCTCTTGCTGCAGCCGCAACTCTTCTGCCCTAGCAGCTGCTTCGGCTTGGGCAACCCTTTGCCTGAATGTCCTGGCCATCTCATCCGCCTGCGAGGCAAAAAGTGAAGAGTTCAGAGGAAGAGTATCCGAAATAATCAGAAAAACAGCAATACCGAAGCAACTCAAAGTCCTGGCATGAGGCACGTCCCAAGTGGCCAGCGTATAAATCTTTAAGAGCTGAATGAATCGTTTAGGGAGTAGCAAGAAAGCTAACAAAATGTACCAATAAAAAAAAGAAAGCATACCCTAAATTGTTGAATAATAAAGACAAGTTTTGGAGGTTACTAGATTCCAAAATTAGATTCCAAAGTGGCGTTTTCATTTACAGCTAACTTGGGGTTCTGAGCATGTGCGGGGTGCTTAAAGCAATTATAAAGAAATCACGAGATATTGCTGTTGAGGGAAAGTAGCTGACCTTCTCATAAACCAATTGCGGGTTACGCAACATGTCACCAGGTGTTGGTTCAAGCTTCTTGGTGGACAAACTGATACGCCCTCTGTCCTTATCCTGACTCAAGATCATGACCTGAATACACCCAACCAGAAAAAAATCAGACCATCCCCTTCGTTACATCCTTGATAATGACATATACATAGCCTTCCAACATCCCTCCCATGGAAAATGGGGTGATCTACAACCACTTCTGGTGGTCTACGATCTCAAAATTTGAGATTGCAAGAGAAATAATAAAGATTGGTACAAAATTGATCTCTAAAGACGAGGCTCTTGTATCCAAAGTGGTCTCTCCACAGACCTATAGTGATCTCCCCCAAACCATGCTCCTACATATGCTAGAATGCTAAAAGTGACACAAATAGTATACTGAAAGAATAGCAAGATGATGGGAAGAAGACAAACACCTTTAGTTTATCTCCGGGCGATAGAACAGTCTCCACAGTGGTGAGGCGGTCGTGACTAATTTGGCTGATGTGCAGGAGACCACTGACTCCTCCAATATCAATGAAAGCACCATATGGCTTCACGGTTTGCACTGTTCCCACCACAACCGAGCCAATGCCGAAAAGAGACTGGTTTTCAGCAAGAGCTTTCCTGTTGCTAAGCACAAGACGTGTGCGCTCCTCATCCACCTCTAGAAACTTCAGCGGAATCTCCTTCTTCTCAAATTCCTCAGGGGTTTGTCTCTAAACGAAAAGAAAAAACAAGGACAAAAGATTCATCAAAAAACACACGTAAAGAACTCTAAATGTTCGGTTTCTATTCTGAGTAGGCTTACTAACGTGAACCCCGCGCCTTATTATGCAACACTAGCATAAGCTCAATGACTTGCATCGGATATCAAATTCCTTTCCTTTCTATAAATTTCTCAAATTTCTCTACGTGGGGTCAGCAGCTAGGTCGAGGTGCACCATGGAACACCGATCCATAACTCGTGCTACCACCCTCATCACACGTGCTTATTCACATGAAGCAACTTACCCCAGTTGCTTACCTCACACATTATAAAAAACAATTGAGCAGATGAAGGCAGTCGCTACAGCAAGATTCCGAAAGTCGGGAAAGACTTACAGCTGTAATCTGAGAGAAGGGAACAAACCCGCTTAGACCCTCTACGTTTACCACCAATCCTCCCCTGTTGGCTGATACGACCTGCGTTCAAATGAACAGTGATATAATATCTTGATTAGCAAATCAGCATACTAGACTACACATGAAATTTGAATATACAAATCCTGTACAGGTGCTGGTTCATCCACATAATATCCTTTAGCCATTCTAAGCATGTACCTTTACTTTGAAAAGTAGAATCAACATTGCATTCTAGCACGACTGGCCTAAGAATACTTAACGTTCTGAACATAAAAGATTTTAAGTATTCTTATACAAATTCTATTGACTCTCAATGGTAAGATACTAAATTTGCATGCAATATTTTAATATAGACAGAACCTAAATGATGAACTCAAATTGTTGGGTGCAGCAGGAGGCCTCTAGGAATGCAGAAATCTAATTGACCTAACGAGCTTTCATCCTTAATATGTGCCACTGAGAACAACACTAAGGATAACCTTACAGCCAGAACTTAGGCAATGAAGAACTTGAGCAAACTCGTGAAAGTAGCAACAGATCCAAAAGAGAAAGTGAAAAATGTTTCACCACTTCAAATCCGGATGCCTTTGCTTAGGATTCTACCCGAGAAAGACAAAAAGGAGACTAGTCGCTACAGGATCCAGGGTTCAGAATAATAAAATGATCAATTCAACTGATCATACCGTGAAAAATGTAAATTCAGATGGAGCCATATGTTATATCACTAAAATCAGTGAAGAACGTTGCATGCGTTGGTCCAAAAAAAAGAAGAAAGTCCTCGTATGACTTACTCAAAAGTGCTTCATAGAAACATATGAGGCTTACCGTTCCCCGAACGACGACATCATCCGCCAGCATTTGCGCACAGCGTTCCCAGCACAGGTCATACTGAATCTTGCGCAAGCTCAAGATCATGCGTCCATTGTCGTCGTCGTCCCGAATGATGGCGAACTCCTCTTCGAAGCCTGGGACCAGACCCACTTCCTCCACGCTCTTCAGCTTGTGGATGCAAGCCTCCTGCATGGGAAGGTACGCAGGGGCCTTGGCGCCGATGTCGATGAGCGCTCCATTGTAGTCCGACTTGAATACCACCCCCCGCACCTGCAACACAGGAACATCCATATCAACACATTGAAGGGGTCTCTTCAATCATCTCCAATTTAATATGCAATACAAGTGCCATCCAAACACGTAACTTGAAAAAGATGAATCACTTCTAGATTCTACAGCTTAAAGATGCTCCCATCATATGATGCATTGAAGATGCAAATTCGTGGTTCAAGAGTAGTCAAGGCATTGAAAATCGACCATTGATAAGTGTCTCATCCAAACACGTCACCAGTAAGACATGAAACACTTCTAGGTTTGATCACAGTTGAAAATAATTTCATGAGATACACAAATCATCGTTGCAGGACACATTATTGGAACCCTACTACTTTCAAAATTCAAATTCATCGTCACAGGACTCATCATTGGAACCCTACTTCTTTCAAAATTCAAAATTCATAGCTTATTCGAACGATATCCAAAATATAGTATATCCTAATGCGTTAGAATCCTCTTGACAATGGAGAGAAGATCCAATCTCAAAAGAGTTCAAAATGAAACCGCTCAAAAAAGAGACACAGGAAAGAATTCCCCACATTAATCTTCAAAATGGTGCAATACTAATGATTCGAGGATAATCTAAGGGTAATCTAGCCTCGTCACTGGAACCCTGCTTGAACAATTCATAACTTACACATACAGTACCCAAATCACACACATTTTAGTGCGTTAGAATCCCCCCAGACAAGACCCACCAAAGTAAATTCCATTGCAGTAATGGGTGCCCCAATTGTTGAGCCAATGCTTACCAAGTCTCCGACTTCAAAGCTGAAGTCATACTTGGACAGCGCGTCTGCGAATTCATCGTGCGAGAACGAGACTCCAGCCAAGGGGCTTTCCTGCGCGGCCTCCCATCGCTTCTCCGCCTCCGCCAGCAAGCTCTCACGCCCCTTGGGAATTGTCAATGCCGCCTTGCACGTCACTCTGGCGCCATTCGAAGCGCCCTTAACCCCCAATTTCTGGCCCAACACACCAAAACCACCCTGAATCCCAACAGTCTGCGCCGCAGCAAAGGCTGCCATCGCCACCCTCAAGTACTGCAATTGCTGCAATTGGTGTGAGGGTTCAAAACAACCACAGGAAGACTCGTTGCTGCCGGAGACCCTGGCTGGCAACACACACCGAAGGAAAGCCTGAGCCTACTAGAACTGAAGGGGATAAGGGACGTCTAGGTGGAGATGGTTGATTGGTTGCGACCCCTCACAAGTCGAGTGTGTATGGATGTCATGGTTTTCGCTTGGCTTTATTCATCCCGTTCATTCATCCAAGTTCAGTGGTTTGTGGGTTCGTTTGAACTGGGCCCCTCGTTCCTGTGTGGATGTGTTTACCTGTGAACAAGATACGGTGGAAACACCCAAAACCATCAATACATTTAGCAATATATTCAGCTCAGTTGGAGGAAATTCTTACCGTATTAAAAATAATACATTTTTAGTATTAGCAAGTGAAAATCATGAATATTAAAAAAAAAAATTAGGTTTTTCAGATGTGGTATGTAATTTTTATGATTTTTCAAAGTATCAACTCCTTAGACCACTGAAATTATCACATAGGTGGACCCTAAATTGAAATTTTCAAAAATCAGTAGTCAAAAAATCAAACTTAAGTATGTGTCCTTGAAATGCATTAGAAAATCAGAGTTAAGCATTTGAAGGATACATTAACAAAAGTATAAGGACACATTTTGTAGTAGTTTAAGGTACAAAAATAGGAACATGGATGTTTGGGGGGGGGGGGTCTACCTAATTGGAAACAATAGCAAAGAGGTTGCCTAAAATTTATCATTTGAAGTACTTCATTATTTGTTTGATATATGGTGTTTTTGATATTTAATGTATTCATTTTATCAAACCATAATAAAATTGTCGTATGTTGTAAGGGGAAAAGAAGAGGGAGTTATAACAATCCAATTTGTTACCCTCCAATAGTGGGGGCATGACCACCAAATAACTTTCCATTCCAAGAACATGTTTGAAAGGTTGGAACACTTTGGAAACAATGACAATGTCACTATGGAAAACTCAAGTCCCATGCACATGATCCATGGTTGTTCTTATGTGAGCCTAAAATCATGAGCATGTAAGTATATAAATCTAATATGGATAAAACTAAAGGAGAAGCAATTCCTCCAATACTTAGAACAACTTTGATAAGATGCCACAAACCCAATATGATGAACACACATAAAAATCTGCACACCTATTTAATTGCTATAAATTGCAACTAAGCCTAGTTACTTACTATTATAAGACAAGATTTATTTTATTAGGCCATATAAGCAAGTAAAAGGGATTCCAACACTATTTTCCATGCATTATTTAGACAACATATGAATTTTCAAAGGAGTAGTAATGATAGGTAATTCAACACTAGATTCTATTCACTATGGTGAATTTCATAAAGATCTATTCTAAATTGCATTTATCTAATGCAACCCTTGACATTCAATTAAATAATACTATTATTTGATTTTATACACAAGGCCTTGCAACCATGAAAAAGGCTTTAGATTTTATTTAGACAAGTCCACTAGAAAGGGTATCTTGCTTTGCTATTTAACTTGAATATTATTCTTTAAATAACTAATTAAATATTTTTTGAAGCAATTGAAACAATTCATCACACAAATGTCAATGCCAACTCCATCACAACTAGAAGTATCTACTACAGCCATTAGTAAAAAGGTAGAAGCCACCTATTAATGAAGGATAAAAAAAAAATTTAGTAGATGTTCTAAACTTGGTTTTTCAATATTTATTTATTTCATTGTATTTTGATTACTATATGTGACATATTGAGTTTGCTCGCAAATCATCTAATACAATTAGAAGAGACTAAATTAACCACACTGAGAAATAGACTCTACATTCAACTTTCTAAGCTTAATGTGTAGAAACTGACAAGTTTATATCCTTCGGATAATTATTAGATGAAATAATCAAATGCCTCAGGCATTAACTTAGATATTTGCACTCATTAGTGTTTGTTCATGAACAAATACTATAGGTAAGTGAAAGAAAAAATGACAACTTGACAAGTATGTAACTTATGTGGGTGTTTAAAAGCTCTATTTCTTGTACAAAGTGCACCAAGAGCCTCCATGTGGTGACAATCAAGGGACCAATTGGAACAATCCTCAAAACAATCTTAGGAATCCTAGTGTGCTTTGTACTATTGTCATAATCAAAACAAAAGTAAAAGTAATTTTCTAATTTTCTAGTTCATATAAACTTCAAAATTCAATAACTTTCTCACTGTAGGTTCAAACACTAGCCCATGCACCCCTCCTTGTCAAGAGCTTTTCAACGGTACCAAGAATGCAAGCGGGGGGTGCACAGTCTGGGAGATTTCAATGTAACAAACAAAACAAACATCCAAATTGAAGGTATTGAAAGGTCAAGCAAATTGAAACCAAAAAAAGATGATAAAAACCAAGAGACGTTAGTAGACAATTTGCATTGAGCTATGTGCATCCTTAAACTAGAACATCCATATCTTAAATTTGTTTGCTTGTTTTGTTTGTTTTGCTTTGTTTGTTACGTTACGTTGAAATCTCCCGGACCATGTGTACCCCACTTGTGTACTTGGTACCGTCAGAAGCCCTCAACGAAGAGGGGTGCACCGGCTTGGTTTTGTGGCATTCCAACTCATGGTAGAAAAGTTATCGAATTTCAAAGTTTTTATGAATAAAAAAATTAGAAGAATACTTTTACTTTAATTTTGACTGTCGCATACTAGTTAGAAGTGAAAGAACAAAGCTTGTTCTATGTTATGCGAAGAAAACCGAATGGTACAAATTGCCATTACGTCTCTTGTTGACAACCCACTGTACTGAACTGGAATTGAGTGTCGACCGTCGTTCTGGTAACTCTATATAAACATTTTAGCTCCTAGACTTGCTGGAGCTGATGCGTTAATCTCAACTTTCTTTGTAAGAAACCAGTCCTCTCGGGGACGAGATTCCGGGTTCAACTCCTGGCAGCTCCACAACAACTCTTCTTTCCATTTTGAGTTTCAGAGTGTTTTCTGTGGACTTGGGCAGAGCTTCGGTTCGGATCGGATCCCAAATTCTGACATTCACTCTTGCTGCAATCAATCCACGAGAACACTGTGTCTAGAGCTTCCAAACAATCATCCTGGAATAGTCTGCAAAGACGGGAATCAGCCTGCAACGTGCAAACAAGCCTTTTGCTCTCACTGGTAGCAAGTTGCATCACTCAGGACGTTTGACAATCTCGCCGGCAGATTTCTTTGGTTTCCTAACAATTCATTCAGTCAATCATCAGTCTTCCAAACAGTTTGCTATTAATCAACATGATCCAAACATTTTGCTATTCTTTTGCTCAATCATAATCCTCACTTTGCAATCTAATGAAGATGACTTCGTGGTCACTCTAACTTATAAACAACTAAGGTAACAACACATAATTGTTACTGGTTTGCAAAACCATCCCATCTACTAGATTCTTGTCTGAAATGTACAATGTCCATACATAAGACCCAATTTTGGGTATCAACACATTGAAAATTCATACTTTATAGTTCATACAAAGCTCCAAAATGAAAATGCATTCTAAAAGTAACAAGAATTCCTTATTGACTAACAACACGAAAGACCAAACAAAAGATTTTAGAGTTCAGTAAGAGGAACGACGTTTAAACCCTTATTTGGATGAGTAACATTAGATGTTGTTATCTTAAAGCATTGCCGTTTTCAGTGAAAGAATATTAATGCAAATCATAGACAATTTAAAAGTTGTATCGATACTCATATCTACAGGAAGCACCCCAACTAGCTATTGACTGTCAACATAAGCAATCCCGGCACGGTTCCTCTTAATTTCCAAAACAAATTATCCATCTACTGCATCATTGTCCGTCCTACGTTTGTAATTTCATTGTTCAGGTGCGAAGTTTGAAAACTTACAGAAGTCGACTTCTGAAGAGGAAAGGATCACTCGAGAACAGGAGTCTATGGTGCAGAGACCTCGTCAGAGGTCAGAACAATGGAATGGGAGTTGAAAATCTTGCACATGTACAACAATTGGGGGCTTGGAAAGTCGAAACAAATCTACTAACTATGCTTATTACAAAAGAAATCATGAATAACTGAAAGGGGATGACTGAATTAACATTTCTTAAAGAGATTGAATGACTTTGAACTTTGAATTTTGCAAGCTCTCATTGCGGCTATGGAGTACGGGTCCTACAAATGTTAAGCGTGACTTTAGGAACGATTGCTTCCATCAGAGTAGCTCTTCATAACTTTAATTTTGCCTCCTTCCTGTTTCATGTGGCATATTAGGCTACAGAGATCACAGCAGACGATGGTCAATACTTCCTGACACTAATCAACCAGAAATTAGAGATTCGGCATCTCCTTATACCTGAACTGTGAGAGAGGTGATGAACACGGAGCAATATGCAGCCCTTGCTTTCGAGACACCTCTAGAATGAGCAAGTAATGACTCCTCCAATTTTTTTTTAAACTACCTAAACCTAATCAAATGTTGTACTCCGTAATTTTTTATTACTTGCTTTCACCTTTTCATGGTTGTTTGTTGGACATGGTTGTGTGTCGGAACCTACTACTTTGTAATGGCATCTTTTTATTCTGCTTTGTGCAGCACCCGAGGATAATAAAATCCCCGTGTTCAACCAAGTTGGCGTAGGAAGGGGAGGAATTGACGTGTCGCCAGGAGTATTCTATGGCTCAACCTCCTCGAATTGACCGTCTCCTCAACGAGATCCAGAACGATCTTGCCTTGAAAAGTACACCAATTGCAAGGTATCTAATGAAATCATGGCATTAAACAACGATAAATTGTAATAAGAATATTTTTTGTAGGAAACAAATGGATTGAACTTCGCACTGTCAATGTGGTAAATTAGATCTATGTTAAACAAGGACGCATAGTTGCTATTTAATTGCTATTAAAAATTCCGCAACGATTTTCAATTGAAAAATTCAACTGCGATTGTATTGCACCGTAAGCAGGGAGGCTATCTGGGCAACGTTTCCAAGGCAAGATCGAGCACTTCAATTTGCCGACAGTCATGAAGACCTGAATCTTGCAGTATTTCAGTGTCAAGATCACTTGACTGCACAGAAAATACAATTGTGCGCACCATTAGATTCACATTGAATCGGAGGAGCTAGCATTGTAGCTTTGACATACCTTTGAGTTTTGATCCTCCGTGTGTTAATTACATGACTTGTACCACCTCTAGCGCCTAAACTTTGCCAACTTCTTTTATTTGTAATTTAGTGGCTCAAAGATAATCGAATCAAGGGCCAACCTTTTGCACTTTGCTGCTTTTGTTTGCTGCTACCAGAATTAGACCAAAGTCTTTGTAGGAATGTTTGATATAAAGAGTAGTTGAATTGAAAATGCAGGACGAGAGTTTGTAGGTTTTAGGATGGATTACATACTGGATTTGAGGATTGTTTGTGTACTCACAACTTTCTGGATAATCTTATTGCTCATTATTGCGCAGGTCATTCTTTCAGACACTATTGTAAAGCTTAGTCCAAGATTTTCTTGGCCTGGCGGAAGAGAGGAGGATTTGAAATTGGGAATGAAATGACACAACTCACCCCAAAATGGAGATTTTTGTTTCTTGAAACTGAAATTTGGTGCGCCTGATTGGGTTTGCGTAAGAATTGAATGTTAGTTGCACGTGACAAAAAATGTCAATTGTGTTCTATGATATGCAAAAAAAAACAAAAAACTGAATGACACAAATTGCCATTACGTATCTTTTTGACACCCCACGATACTGAACTGGAGTTGAGGGTCGACCGTCGTTCTGGTAACTCTATATAGGACATTCTAGTTCGTGGACTTGCTGGAGCTGATGCACTCACTCAAAAATTTCTATGGAAGAAAACTCGTCCTCTCGGGGACGAGGTTCCGGGTTCAACTCCTGGCAGCTCCACAACACATTTTTTTCCATTTTGTGTTTCAGATTTTGTTCTGCGGCCTTTGGCAAAGCTTCGGTTCGGATCCCGAGTTGCTGCAATCCGTCCACGAGAGCACTGGAACCCGATCATTTTGCAAGGAAAAGTCACGTGGCAAAACTTATTTTTAGTCTGGAGAGTTCAGTGCAGAGAATAGTTTAAGGATTACCTGTGGTCGAGCGACACGCTTCCTGACAGGAAGGGAAGGCGCCTTGCTTGTGAAGCCCAAGAGGGGCGAGGGGCGCGGGACGGGGGGCGCGAGCGCCCCCTTCAAATTAACTTACGAACGCAGCTCGTCGGGGACAGAGAAGTTCCACCTACCCTTCCCGCTAGTACAAAACAAAGGGGTCCATTCCACATTGAAGGACTTCTCAATACTATCTCGAGCTTCGGTATCCTTAATGACTTTATGGAAGTGACTCCAGATAGCCATACCGGAGTGCAACGTGGAAATCCAAGTGGAACTAAGAATCCTTTCTTGGTTAACTTCCTGGTTAGCATACTTTTTGCTACAGCGATCCATCCAAATGTACCAGATTAAGAAACTCCTAAATAAATCCCATGGTTGTCCCTTATACACAAATTTCTCTATGCTACCCGTGCAATTAATATTAATTGCGCCCAAAAGAACCTGTACCAGGTTGGTGAAGGTCGGGCCGTTGCTTGCCGCTGTCAACCTGTTTGCTTTCTCCCATAACTCCCGGGTGCAGCTGCATTCCCAAAACAGATGATTGGTAGTTTCCATTCTGTATCCGCAAAGGGGGCAGCCGGTGTCCGCCGTGGGGATTCTCCAGCTAAGCCATTCCCCAGTCACGATGCCCCTGTTCAATACTTGCCACGCGAAGGCTGCTTGTTTTTTGGGTCTCCCATTGTGCCACATGAGGTTGAAGGTCTGCTTTAGTTGCTGTGTTGTGAATCCCCTGTCCGTGAGCGCTTTTACCCCAGCCGGGACTGCTGCCACCACTGTCAGCCTTTGCTTATACCCTCTTTTGGATGTATATACGTAAAAGGGGGCTTCTTTGAGGGCCCCTATTTTTTTCCACTGCCAATCCCCTGGGTCCCAATCCAGCTTGATCAATTCTGGTGTGTTAAGTATCCAGACCTTGTCCGGGTGCGGTGGTACCATCTCCGGATTGCATTCGGCGAAGGACCTCGCGCCTGCGCTCCATCGCACCACTCTTGCTTTGCTAAGCTCTCCTATTGTCACCGGTTCCTGTTGCTGCTCCTATAACAGCCCTGTGGTGGCATGCCACCCGAAGGTCCTTTCCGATGCCTGTCCTCCTTCGACGCACTGAATTTTTGAAGTCCCGGGTGCAACCATCCACCCTGTTTTCTGCTCCCTGCACCGTGGGTCCCATGGAATGTAGGCAATAGTTTTTTGTCTCCGTATCCTGCCTTTTTCTGTTACCGCCCCTCTCCTTGGCAATTTCACTTGTATTTGCGTTGGTGTTGACCAATCTTCTCTTTCCCTGTCCCATATGTTGACCACCTTCGCTATGCCTGCTCTGGCCCATAAATGTAGGCCACATTTTTCCCCCATTCCTAACGGAATCCCCTCTCCCTCTTGGATTAACGGGTTTCCGAATAATGGCTGCCTGAGTATGTTGTCCCCTTCGCTTGGCTTCCTTATCTGTAGGTTGCCCCTCACTACTATGAATGCTTTTAGGCAAGCGTCTGTAAGGGCGGAGTGGTTGTTCTTCCTTACGCCCTTGCTGTAAAAAAGCCAGCTTGGGGATTCTGGCCACTTCGAGTCCCCCAATGGCCACCCCGTGTTGATTTTGTGTCGCAGCAGGATCTTCCAGGGCTCACTCCCAGGTGACAGTCCTCTTACCACCATTTTGGCTAGCAGCGCCTGTGTCTGGATTTGTGGGTCTATTAGTTTGATTCCGCTACAGGCTATAGGCTGTATACAAGCATTCCACATCACTCTTGGAGCACACCCGCCTTCATCCCTGCCAGTCCAGACGTAAGTGCGTACCATCCCCCTGATGAGGTCCCCATTCTTTTTTGACAGCCCACAGCAGGCTGCTGTGTACCAGCAGGTGGCGAGGAGTACTTGATTACAGACCAAAATCCTTCCTGCCAACGATATCTCCTTCGCCGCCCATTGGGTGAGTTTTTTTTTAAGTGAGTTGACCAGCGGAATGGTGTTTGTATCCGCCGGCAGGTGGAATCCTATCAGTGGACCGAGGTACCGGACCCCTATGCCTGTCGGTACCCATTTCAGTCCTAACTCTGCTCCCCAGTCGATGTCCCGGTCCCTCCCCGAGGCCCAGATAGCCGCTGATTTGTTCCAGTTTATCTTGGAGCCGGATGCTAAACAGAAAATGCCGAGCACTCTCCTGGCATTCGCCATATTCACCATCGTGCCGAGTAGGTACAGTGCCATATCGTTTGCGTAGGCGGCGTCCAGTAGTTCCTGCCCTCCCGGTAGCCTTAGCCCTTTGATCCCATACTGCGGGTCCTCGAGCATAAAGCCCAGGGCGTCTACTACTACTACGAATAAAAATGGAGCCAGTGGGCAACCCTGGTGTACTAATCTGGAGAGCTCGAAAGATTCACCCAATTCACCGTTTACCAGTATCGCCGAGGTTGCATTTTTGTACAGAGCCATGATCCATTTGATAAATTCCTGATTGAAGCCTCTCCTTTCAAGGACTGCCTCCATGAATGGCCAAGAAATGCGATCATATGCTTTCTCGAAGTCGAGCAATAAGAGTGCCAAATCCTGTCCTGATTCTTCGGCGTAATGCATGGCCTCCTGCGCGAGATATACATTGTCCAGTATACAGCGGCCTTGCACGAAACTGGCTTGACTTGGTCTGACCACTTCGGGGAGGATAACCTGTAACCTCCTGGCCAGAATTTTTGCAACTACTTTGTAAAATGAGGATAATAGCGTGATTGGCCGAAAGTTGCTGATGTGGCTGGCGTCACCCCCTTTCGGCAGTAGGGTGATAATCCCCCTGTTATGCTCCTCCGGCAGCTCTCCTTTGGCCAGTACCTCGTTTACCGCCATCAGCAACTCATTCTCCACCGTTTCTGTGCAACTTTTGAAAAAGTCTGTCGGTATTCCGTCCGCTCCCGCTGCTTTGCCCGTGGACAGCTCCGAGATTGCCTCCTGCAGCTCTGTTAGTGTTAGCGGTCGGGAAAGCGTTCTGTTTTGTGCTGTCGTGACTATTTTCGGTATGCTGGCCAATACCGTGCTCCTGGCTTCCGATACCTCCGCACTCTCCTGTTCTGCGGTGTATAATTTTTTGTAAAATTTCGTGACTGCTGCGAGTTTCTGCTCCTGCTCCATTACGATCTCCCCATTCACCTGGAGCTGTGATATATGCGTCCGTTTCTCGTAGTTTTTGAATACTTCGAAAAACTCCTTTGTACACCTGTCGCCGTTCTTCATCCAACGCGCCGACACGACATGATATTGTGCCTCTAGCACCTCCGCTGTGATGACCTGTAATATTGTGCGTGCGTCGTCCAGCCTCCCTCTGGCTTCCGTGTCCCATGGATTCCATCGAAGGATCTCTTCCTCCCTGGTGATGCCAGCCAATGCCGCATGCTCCGCCTTGTAATTTGTCACCTTCCTGTTCCGGGTGATCTTCCCTGCTTCCGCCAGCACCCTCTTCTGGGCCGCGGCCACCCAGTCTGTCCACGATTCGCCTGCTGCGGGGCCGCTTTCATACCAAGCATCTCGGAGCCTATCTCTGTGCTCCTGGCTCTGAAGGACCTCCAGCCTTATAGAGGCTCTTTTGGTCTTTTTCCTTTTCAATCTGGGGAGGAGGCGCAGGCACACCGGCGCGTGATCTGAAATTTTGGTGTGTGGCTGTACCCCTATCACCCCTCCCTGATTTTGTGTGCTCGTGGACAGATAAAATCTATCTATCCTTGCGCCCCGATGTTGATCACCCTTCCTATTGTTGACCCATGTCATCCTCTTTTCCGACTCCTTGCGGACAAAGTCCGAGAGCCAAGCATCCACCAGCCCATAGTGGTTGACGAGTCTTGACCATACTGCCCTTTCCCGGGTGTTGGGCTACGTGCAACACCTCGAGTTTCCACACCTGTCTTCCTCTGTTTCGACCATGTTCAGATCTCCGCCGAGTATAAACACGTCCCCCTCAAGGTCCATTTCTACCAGCCGTCTCCATAGCCCACATCGGTCCTGTGAAGTGTTTGGCGCGTATATGTTTATGGCTGTGATTTTTTGTTGCTTCTCTGTAAGCAGTGTTACGTACTGCGCGTGTCCTTCCATTATCACGCCCTCTCCCTTTACCTGTGATGCCAATCCCTTGGCAATGAGTATCCCCGTTCCCGCCTTCCACCTACCGGTCTCTCCTTCGCCCCGCAGGGCCGGATTCCAGGCCCTATGACCATTGGCGTACGGCAGACTTCTGCTTCTCGATTTACACCGATCGCCATCCATCCAATGTTCTTGGAGGAAGATTATCTGCGGCTGGTGTTCCATTCTTTCAAAAAGCCTTCTGATGTGCACTTGTTTTTGTGATCCTTGCTTCCCCACACCCACTCCTCTGATGTTTAGGGATGCAATCGATATTCCTTCCTCTATCATGCTGTCCGGCGCTCGGGCGAGCCTGCCAATCCCATCTCGGTGTCTTCTATCTCGGGTCTGTCTTCCTTGGACGGGTTGTCTGTGTCCGGGAACTGCGTTCCCGCCCGCCATTCCGCCTGTGCGATTTGGATGTTTGCAGCTTCGGCCCAGCTCTGTAGCGGGAGGTTCACTTTCGATCTGCCTTTGCTGGAATCCACCATGCCCACCGTCTTCTCCCCTGCCCAGTGCTGCTTGTTGCCTTTTGTGCACTTGGCCTTTTCGGTGACTCTGATTATTGCTAACATTGTCAGCTCGTCCCTGTCCCCGTCCTTATCCCATCTGGCTGCCCATTCCACTGCACCCCAGTGCTGGATTCTCGGTGGTTTGCGAACTGCCTGCTTCAGATGCTCTCGGAGTCTCTCCAACACTCCTTTTTGCCATTGTTCCACGTCCTCCTCGTCATTAAATTCGATGAGCATCGAGCTTCCCAGCCCTTTTGTATCCTCTGATCCTTCAAGCAATAGCTGTCTTTCACCTTTTATCTCCTTGTATAGGAGAGGCCAGACCGCCATTGATTTAGCCCCTTCGGGGCAGCCTTGTTCTGTGCAGAAAGCTTCTTGCATCTCCTCCGGGCTCCACCTCGCCCACCAGTGGCTTGATGGTCCGTGGGCTTTTTTGACCTCCGGTTCTGCCCAGAATTTGCCCTATAGAGGATCTTCCGCAAGGAAATCCCCTGCTTCATTCTGCTGCTCTGGCTTGGCCTCTCTTTGTGATTTCGCTCCTTCCTCCCTCGGGATTCTGTTGCTTTTCCCTCCGCTGCTGTCCGGCCTTCCTCCGGTATTGTTTGAGGAGGGCGACTTCAATTTCTTTAGAAAGGATTCTCTGCCTTCTGCCGGTTTGTCCCGCGCCTCTGTGACACTCGCCGAGACCAGGCTGGGAAAGTCCTGCTCCGTCAATGCCGGTTGTACTGTCTGCTGGGCCTAGTTTTCTTCCCTTCGCCCCACCTTGTTCTCTTTTCTCCTGTTGTCTGTCCCATTTTTGTTCTTTCTTTTCCGTCTGACCTCCACGAAGCCGTCATTGGCTTCCTCCTGTGTCTACGCCTCCGCCTTTGGTTCCTCGCTTTTCTGGTCCTACCTCTGGCCCCTTAGACAGGCGCTCAGCAGGTGGCCGAAGTTCCTACAGCGATTGCACTGATTCGGCAACCCCGAGTAGCTTACTATCTGGTCTACATACGATACTGTTTCTGAATCCTGTTGTAGCTTAGGAATACTTACGTATCCTGGCAGCTTCTTTATATCGTCCACTATTACGTTGACTATCGGCCCTACCGGTCTTTTGCAGGTCGTTTCCGTGTGTTCCACTGATATGACTTCCCCTATTAGTCCTGCCAGTTTTCTCAGCCAATCCGGCGTTTGCAGTACCGGTTCCAGGTCTGGAAACTGTACTCTAATTGTTGTTCCTATCCTCAGCTTGGGATTGGGTGCTTCTGTTGAGAAGCCCTCTACCCACGGATAAAACCTGACTGTTCTCTCTCCCCACTCGAGTATCCCTAACTGTAGGCAGCTTTCCGCCAGCCCACGCGTGGGGAACTCCAGTCGAAAGAAACCTCTCGAGAGCAGTTGCAGATTACCAAAGAAATCCTTTTTTTTACCCTCCAAAAACTTTAAGAGCGAGAAATGACCTGGGGCTGGGCCGAAAACCTTACCCAAAATTAGCCGTTGGTATAGTTCTCCTCGTGCGTGCCGCAACTCCTGCAGCTCCTGTGTTGAGAGCAGCACCTTCGACTTCCAGTTCAGGTCTATCTTAGGTGGCTGCCGCAGTTGTTGCTCGCTCCCGGTTGATTCACCTTCTTGTGTGGCCTCCGAGGACGGGTCGAAAGATGCCCAGCCGTTTCCTCGTAGCTCCGGAAGTTTTTGTATTAGATCCAACTCCATGTTCGTACCTGTGCGGTCTCTGTAGTGATCTTCTAATTGTGTCTATGCAGTCGACGGCGATCTATGCTTTTTTAAAGGTCATGATCTAGTGTCTAAGCTCGCGCTATAGCATTGATACAACTGCCCGATCTAACTGATACCTATAAGCACTCCTCTCTTCTTGCGTCGAATACCCTATCGAGTGTCCTGTCGCAGCGAGGATGGCCTAGCCGCTTTCCTCTCGCTTCCTGCTTCTAGGGGGGAAGGCGCCTTACTGGCGCACCTGATTTTTTTTTAGTCGGGGGAGTGGCTGCCCGGGACTTTTCGTGAGGCCGCGTGTGGCAACTCCCCATCTGCACCGCGCGCAGCAACTGGCGACACTTCTCCTGCCTAGGACGCTGAATTGGCGAATCTGCAGAGAAGTTTAATTCCTTAAGAATAAAGTATTACCCAGGGGAGTTGAACCCCGGCCGTGAAGGCCTTGCCCAACGCAATAGGTAATCCCACCCACCCCCAACCCAGTTAGTAAAACTGATAGAAAAAACTTTGAAGCCCAAACTTGCCGGATTAATGGAAACAGAGTTTACAAATCTGTACCCCGCCTTAGTCTCTCCTCCCGCCATGAAGTGATGGCCTTGTGCACCAGGAAGTTGCTCAAAGTGAAAAACTCTTGTGAGAAGAGTTTCACACATGTATCCACGTGGCCAGTCAAACGGTTTCTCAACTTAGACTTCATGAAACTCAAAGTTGAAAAGGTGCGCTCATCAGCAACACTTCCCAACACCGCACAGGTAGCAATTTCGGCCAATTTGATGAACTCCGATAGGCGGTTCAACATGAGTGCATTTTGCCCAATACGAACCCACACTTTCGTGAAAGGATTCTGGTCCATGAGTCCTTCCATGGCGGATTTAGCATGGGATTTTATGGTCAGTTTGAAAAGGGACATCTGCAAAGTAAGAAGCCTCCCGTCAATGAGAGGATCTACTTGGTCCTGCTTGACCTCCTGCTCATTACCGAAACGAACGTGACGAACAACGGCAAAGTGAGACTTCAAAGTGGCAATATGCAACAAGAACAAGTCATCCGCATTGGGCTGCAACCAATATTGAGGAAATACTATTCCCAATGCAGACATAAGCTCAACTTCAGGGAAGCGCATGTCCAACTCAGATGTCAACATCTCCGCAGCATCTCTACACTGTGACTTCACAGACGAAATCACAGCTGCCAAGTCCTCCTTGTCGACCGGCAGCTTCTTTCAAGTCACAGGGCAGATAGAGTGCGCCGGATAGGTGTGCCCTACAATCCTGAAAGCAAGAGTCTCCCCTCCCGTATTCAAGTCAGTGACCCATTTTTGGAAAATGCAATACGAGTGATCATGGATGACATCGTGGAACATTTGGAAATGCTGTTGTTGCCATAAAGAGTCAGGGTCAGTGTACATGGTGTACAATTCACCTTAGCAGATCTTAACTGCCGCCACATAGTCACTCACGAACACATGTTCAGATTGTGCAAATTTCATCAAACAAGTGACTGACTCCAACAAAGGCATCAAGCAGGGGAGACCAAGCAAGGTACCAATGTCACAAAGAAGGTCATAATTCAACCTTGCTGATTCTTTTGTTGCTGCTTGCTTCACGGTCAAGTTGGGTTCCTTCACGGCCGCATCTTCACACATTTTGACTAAGTGTTTTGTACTCACCCATTATCCTCCGGAGCGGCTCAAGTAAAGAAATCCACCGTGTTTTTACATTACGGAGCATCCTGTGGCCCTCTGTTTCCACTAACTCGGCAAGTTTCTGGAACTGTAAGTTACGTTTGGGAATGTGACTGAAGTACGAGTACATTGCTTGACACAATGCTTCAAGTCTGGAAATGACTGGCAGATTCGAAAGAGGCTCAACAGCCAAATTCGTTCTATGTGCCATACAATGCACACCGAACAAGAAAGGAACCAAGTATTCCTTCAATTGCACAATGACTCCATTTCAAGACCCTTGAAAGACTGAGGCACTGTCTGCACCAAAACAGATTAATCTCTTCGCGACTTCAGATTCGGAAAGACCGGTGTGGTGAGAAACCATACCTTGGATGCAGTCACGAATCCCGTCAGCACCGTTACCTTCCACTAGGCGGCTGAGGGAGAGCAATATGGGAATTCGCTTGAATCCCACGGCAATGTACAGGTGAATAGACAACCACGATTGCGAGTCAATGGTGCTCACCTCATCTGCACTGAGAGAGAAGAACCGTGCCTTCGAAATCACCTCCCTTGTGTGAAATGCCAAAGCCTGTGCCAAGTGATCCGCCATCTCCCACGCCACGTTCAAACTCCAGTGCTTTGTTGGGAAATTCGGAACAAACAGCAGTTGCAGCAGCTCCCGCAGATTCTCGAAGTGGTTCAGCGGCCGACCCTGCATGAGCAACTATATAATGCACCGAAACTGCACGACCTTCTTCTTCCGCTCTACAATGGTTCCCTTCGCCACCTACTTAAGCACAGTCTCCCCAGCCTTTCCCACCTTTGCAAAATAGATTTTTTCGTTTTTCATGTGGGCATTAGTAGAAAGGAAATAATGCTCCCCAACCTTCACCTTCCCGAAAGCAGTCATCGCCTTCCTCCGACCACAGTGCTTCCACAGGGAATCAAGCTTTGGAACAATGAGTTTCTCCCTCCCCTCAACGTCGGTACATATTTTACAACGTACCTGCCTAATTTTTCCGTCGGCACCAACTACACTCTCCGCCCACGGCATTCGGATAGCCCAAGAATCCTACCAATGCCGGTTGGCCTTATACTTCGCCCGCTTGACTCGAGCTTCTTCATGCGCAGGTGAAGCCTCCACAACATCCAAAATGACCACGTCCGGAACCTGCATTGGAGTCACATTTCCGTCATCAGCTGCCGCATCGCTGTCCCCAACACAATCCACCACGCAAGCGCTGCTCGGAGGGGTGCCACAAAACACCGCAGGCTCACAATCTGCCTGCATTGCATCCAATTGAGAATCAAATTTCTTAAACCCCGAAAAGACACTGGCATCCACCCTCCCTTCGTACGAAAATTTCTTCATCATTGCCTGCTGAGGAGGCATGATGACCAATCAAGTAGCAAAGACAACGTCACGAGGAACCACGTACAACCAGCAATTTCACAAGCAACGAGCAAGTCAAAAAAAATGAAGGACGAAGCTGAACTCATCTGATTTGCAACTACACGCATTTCTGAATTTATCGTAAAACGAAGTCAGCCTACTCCCCTTCCACCGTAGAGGCGCGGACCTACAAAACGAAACCACAACACGGAAATCCCAAGCCGCAAAACTACATTGCCAAAATAGAGATCTCATCAATGCACACAGAATTTGCAATCCACCCAAGCCCAAAGTCCCGCAAGAGCCCATGCTCCACACCCTACAATTGAATCCTAGGTAGCCTAAACAAAAGACAGAGACAAAACACTTTCTTTGCATCACGGCCAATTCCAACAACAAACTCCAATTAGGTGAACAGGTGTTGGTGATCTATGAAAAATTTCCCCTGATTACTGAAAAGCAAAGGATTTAGCGAGGAGCACCGAAACTTCAGCAAAATGGCGACAGAGTAGCCAATCAGAAGAGCAAGGACGCGAATCAAGGCAGCGACGAAGGAGGAGAACTTGGCGAACTGGAGCAAAACCTGCAGGTAAGTGCGATTAACTCCAACATTGAGTGGGGTTAGTGGCGACTTACCTGACCTGAGCAAGCGGCTTGGGAGGCGATGGAGGAAGGCATGGGGCAGCTGACAAAGCCAGCCCTGCATGTCGCCTCAAACCGACAGTTTTTTTATTTTTTTATTTTTTCCCTACTGCCCATTCGCCAGGGCAGAATTAGAGGGGGGCAGGTGGCGAAAATTCCCCAAAAAAAAAACTCTGGTTCAGTGCCGATCAGCCTGCAACTTGCTAACAATCCTTTCGCTCTCACCGGTAGCAAGTTGCATCCCCGGGAAATTTGACAATGTAGGCCAATTTCTTTGGTTTCCTCATAATTCATGTAGTCAATCGTCAGTCTTCCAAACATTCATTTTGCTGTTAATCAACATGATCCAAATCTTATTGCGCAGGTCATTCTTTCAGACGCTATTGTAAAGCTCAATCCAAGATTTTCTTGGCGTGGCGGTGGATTTGGAATTGGGAATGTAAACTATTGACTTCATTCGTATTGGGAAACCATTCATTACAGAAGTATGTTCACTGGATTAAAGTCTAGTCGACGTTGGATCATTAGAACGCAATTGACTCACATTCTTCCAAATCATGTTCTCTCAATTCCTTTTAATATCCTTTGCAACTAAGCTTCATGTCTAACAGTTCCAATGGCTTTAATTATTTTCAGTGTTCAAAATGAAGTACTGCATTTAAACACATTCCCAAGTCTTTCATTACAACATTGAGACATTACCAAATCTTCAATGGCTTTGAGATTTTGAATTTCTTGTTCACACATTGTATCCACATTGAATTACTATTTGAATCAATTCAAGAGTTTTTCATGATGAATCATCGTCTCAATGTTAAAGTTCAATGCTACTTGAAACAATATTTAAGTAATAGCTACTAATAAATTGGGCATTGGATCAATATATATAAATGATACTTTGACAAGTTACTTTGTTTCAACATTGTTCACCAAACTTATCACTAAAAAAAATATCTTTCTACTTGGATTGCAACCAATCACTTGTTTTTAACCTCAAAACATCATCACTTCATCACTTCAAGGTACCTTGTTATTTGAGATGAAGGGTTGAAATGCTCCATGAATGTTTGCTCTAACTACAATAAAGAAATACCTATTTTCCAAAATTAGGACATTGCCACATACACCAATATTGAAGTTTTTGTAGAAAGAAATCTGAACCTTTTTGGAGATGCTTGTTGAAGGAACGATGTGTGCATGAATGATTCCTAACATATCTCCACAATCAAATTTTTAAAAATTTATCACCAATGATACATGACTACAATTTCGTCCCCCCCATTGTACAATATTGCAGGGGAGTTGAGTTGTAACTCTATATAAGGTAAACCAACCCATTGTGGTTAGAATGAGTAGTTTGGCATCATCTTGTTGCTGAAATTTTTCAATTTTTTTCCACATTAGTACAAGTGTGAGAAACAGCAAGTGCAATTGAAATTATATTTTTTTGACAAAGTATGAATTCACTAGAAATTTCTAAAGCATTGAGTCCAAAAGAGTCTGTAGACTACCTTAAGACCAACAAAATCTGAATCTGTAATGCTCATCTCATTGCCTAATGCAGTCAAAATATTTTCTATTACAGAAGGCCAAAAAAGTTAATTTTTACAATGGACTTCACATTAAAAACTCAAAAGTTCCTAATGAAGTCAGTATTCACTCCATTGCTGTAATTGCGACCATCTCCTTGCAATCGCCCCATAGCTGGTTGTAAAATGGATGAGAGGTGATCTTTAAATGAACCACTGTTGCTATTGAATGAATCAAGAAAAATGTACTTATTTTATTTCGAGAGCCAATCAATTCTTCCCTGATTCAGAAATCGATTTAGAAGTTGCAAGGAGACAGATTGTGGGAGACCTATGGTCACAAATAGGTACCTACTACAGAAATCTTTGAAAATTCGTAACTAATTCAAAAATGCTTCAAAAAATATGAAACCACTTGTGTTACATTCCGCATCCATTTTTCTTTCTCTGAAAAATGAGCTAAAAATATTTCTGTTCATGAAAAACTCTGAAAAAGGCAGATCAGCCCGTAAAGGGTCGCTTTTAGAGCCTCCTACCTTAAGACATGCATTGTTGCTCACATCCCACATCCTAAAAAACCCCACAATGAGTCATTTCTTAGGCGACCGCAATGGGCTGTCTTACCTTAAATGTTCTAGTTCCTAGGCTCGATGGAGCTGATGCCTTATCCTCAGGTTTCTTAACAAGAAAATTGTCCTCTAGGGGATGAGGTTCGGTGTTCGACTCCTGGTAGCTTCACAACAAAAAAAAATTCATTTCTTTTTTTCAGATTTTATTCTGTGGACTTTGGCAGAGCTTTGGTTCGGATCCCGAGTTGCTGCAATCCGACCACAAGAGCACTGGAACCTGATTTAACCCTTAAAAGGATGAGCAAAAGAGATTCTTTGTCATTCATCGGTTAGCAAAAGTCCTCCATGTCGTTTATGGATTAACCCATAAACAATGCGACAGCCATTTTCTGATCGGTGAATGACAAAGAATCTTTGTGTGTAGGATAGGAGTGTAACTATTCATCCTTCAAATTTTGTGTGAAATGGGAATGTTTTCTATAGTAGTTTGTCTTTCGATGAGTGTTTTTATCATTTTTTTAAACCCCTAAAGTCATATGGCCATTTTTCTACCAAAACCACTCAAAACTACCACTTTTACTACAATCACCTACAAAATAAATTTAAAAAAATATTTTTAAAAATTTAACCATAGGATCTTGATCTATACTTGTCGTAGATCATGTGATAATTTTATTTTTTGTGATTTTGACCATATAAGTTGAAAGATATTAGCATTCAAAGTGAAAGAAAAAAATTTCTTTCAAGAAGTTACTATGATTGCCCGCAAAGGAAGAAGCTCCATAACTTTCTCATCCCTAATCCAAATGGAATGAATCAAAACTTCCCATTTTTTATAAAAAAAATCTACAAGAAAAAAAATATTAAAAAATTTATTTCAATTTTTTGTAGATTTGTTTTTGTTGCCTAGTCTCCCCCATTTTGAGGTTATTGTGGCATAGCTTTTGCTCCCAGGCACCAATTGAAATAAAAATTATATTTCTAAAAAGTTCTTAAGTTTTTCTATCTTATGAAAAAGTTTCAAAAAGTTTCAATAAAAATTGAGATCATAGGAGCTTGCCCGAAATCCATTTTGTCCCCTGTAGGGACAATGGAACTTTAGAGATTAAGCCAACAATTCATATAGTACCCAAACAAATGATTTTTATGGTGATTGGCTCGTTCTTTAAGGACTAAAGAACTAATAAAGAACTAAGGAAACAACACTTCGTAATTGTGACGGGTTTGCCAAAACCATCCCATCTACTAGATTCTTGCCTAAAATGTACCACTTCCATGCACGAGACCCTATTTTGGATATACTTCTTTTTAGCACATTGAAAATTCATAATTTATACTTCAAACACAAAGCTCCAAAAATGCAATCTACAAAAATCAAGAATTCCCTATTGACTAGTAAGACAAAAAGATCAAACAATTTTTTTTAATTCAATGATAGAAACAATGTTTAAACCCTTATTTGGACTACATTATTGTATCCATAGGGCAAGATCCATGGAAAATAATTATATTTTAGAATGCAAAAAAATAAAAACAAAAATAAAATTTGCCGAATTCAACAAGAACTAAATGACAAAGTTGTTGTAAAAAAATAAAAAATTTCTATATAAGTCAAAATGTTCAAAGACCATCTACCATCAAGTAAATTTTTTAAGAGCAAAGTGAAGGAAATTCTACATTGATATTTGTGTGAATGCAAGGTGGAAGGGTCATATTTTTAATGAAATCCATTGTTGATTATAAACTCTCAAAAGATATGAGATAATTTGAAGATTGAGCTCCTACTAATCCTAATCATTTACATATTCCACATGGGTTGTTTTACCTCCTACCATCCAATTTGTATAAAGAGTTTGTCTTCCTCAAAAAAGAAATCCTTGAAACACATGGACAATTTCCATTATCTTCTTCAATTTCATACACATCTAGGTAAATGACTTTCAAAGATTAGTGCCAAACATGTTAGATTTCTTTTTTACTATAATGTTGAATTTTTTAAAATTAAGTTTCAAAATGCTAAAGCTACTTTGGGAACTTTGATTAATAATACTCAACATCAATGTGCCAACCCTGCCTTGTGCTTATAGTAGATGATGTTAACTTGAAGCATTACCATTTTCTAACCTTATAGAGCTGACAACCACTGATTTTTATGCAATTGAAATGTAATCCCTTGCCAAAACAATTCTAGTTTGTTTCTTGGGCAGGTTATTTTGCATAATTAGTGCATTACACAAGTCTACCCATGTAATTGGGCATTATGGATTCTTCATCCAAAAAAATTTATATTTATCCACGGAATCTTTATCATCTCTTTCATTTCCTACTAAGTTTCCCACATTTTCAAGCAAGTGGGTTATCTTTATAGTTTGGAGTTTTTTTCTCAAAAATGTATCTCTTTGTCATACTCCATCTTCTTCATCAACACATTTTAGTTAGTTAAACTCCCTCTTCTATGGGCATGCCCTATACACTGTAAATACTCTATCACTAGTATGATCTTCTAGCTAATGTTAGTCGAAGGATCATTTTTGCAACTCTCTCCTTGTTTCTAATTTAGACTCATGGACAATTATGAACTATGTGCTCATTTTCATTTTCAAAGTGGTTACATACACTCCAAAATATTTTTGTATAATTTTCTTTAAGCCTTTAAAAACATGTCATATTTTCACTTGAGTCAAACTTTATCATTTATATATATATATATATATATATATATATATATAAACGTACTACAGCTACACTCCAAATGAGATTTGTAATCCTTTATGTCAATTCTTCCAATTTGGATGTCTTTTCCTATTTTGGTTGTTTAATCATCTAAATATGCCTTACATATATCATCCAAATAGAGTGATAAATATTGTGAGAATGTAAATTGTCTTCTTGGGTAGTTGCCTAGTTGTCATCTAAAAAGCCAAATTGGTGGTTGATATTTGTCAAGTGTTTATTGGACTATTAATAGGATCTATTAGAAATTGTTTTTCATTTGTTGTTATGAAAGAGTGTGCAAAGTCCCAATCTAGTTGGAGGTTGTGTACTTTTCTTTTGTGATCAATGTAGTAGAGCTTTTGTGCCAAATTGAAATGTGTGTATTGTAGTAGATAGTAATCCAATTGTGTCAAAGCATTGATTTGAAGTTGTGACTGCATGTGTGCATTATTTCATTTGGATGTTGTATAGCCAAGTTGAAAAATGCTTAGTATCTATTGTGATTGTTGTCAAGTTGAAATTCCAAGAAATTAGAAGTTTGTTGAGTCATGATTTGTATGTGTGTTATCAAGTTTGGAAATAAATCTATTAATATAGATTAGTCCTACTTGACCGTCTTCCATGATTTGGACACATTATACTAGAAAGTAATTTCCTATTAAGATATTTCTACAAACACTTCTTTCAAAAATTTGAAATTGTTCCTTCAAGGACAAAGGTCTAGGTTGAACTCTTGGCAATTCCATCCTAAATTTTCTTTTATCATTTTTAAAATTGAAAAGTTATTTTTCTAATTTTGTAGACTAAAGCAAAGCTTTGGATCCCAAATTTCAACATTCACTAGTGTAGCCTATATTGTTGATCCAATTTTTCATACTTTAAGATAATTTAAGATTCAATAATAACTAAAAAAATCCATAACCTTCACATCATATATCCAAATGCCACAAAATAATGTTTGTGCTTCCCTCCTTTTAGAGAGCTTTCTAACAATGTTGAGAACACACCCATGCATGTGTATGCCTAAAAGAACTACAATCAATATACATATCTAAAGGTATATTCTCACTTGGTGTTAGGGGTGACGTTTGCAATGTGAATCCAATCCAGAAGTGGGTCTAAATTCATTCCTAAGACCCTCAATAACAACATTCTTTAACACCATATGAGAACATACTTTGAAGCATACCTAATGCATAGCTTAGCATTGCACTTTCAATTATTGGAATAGACTATCAAAGGTAACTCTATATAAACCCTCTACTTCATGCTAGTTACAAGAGCCAATGTGCTAATCTAAACTTCCACCTTTATAATTTGTCCCTCTAGGATGAGATTCCACAACATTATAAACCCCTAAAGCCCTAAATTGTTTTTTTTTTGTCAAACATAGCAATTTGGGGCAACTCACTACAAATGCAGTTTTCATTTTTTTCTTTTAAATTTTCACACAACATGTGCCCAAGGAGAATCTTTCAAGCCCAAAAAATTTCATAACATTTGACTACATGGTTCAAAAGTTATTGTATGATATGTAGTTTTCAACAAAATGTGGGCAATCCAAGCAACAAAAAAAACTTCTTCAAAAATCATCTTTTTAAATTGGTTCTTTAGATTTATATATGCGTGGAAAGCTTTGAACCATTACATTTTGATTAAGGAGATGAAAGTTATGGGAGTTTTAGTTTGTAGGTAGTTTGCAAGTAGTTATAGAATTTCTACTCTGAGATAAACTTTGAACTCTTTTATTTAATTAATTTTCAATTTTTTTGGAAAAAATGAAAACATTAGGTGTAGATTGTTTATTACAACATTAAAAACATTGGAATTGGCATTTTTCAATTCCATAAATAAATTGTTAACAACTTAGTATTTTCAATCATTCACTACATCTTTCTACTTATGATTTTTTTTCTATATGCTGTATAATTCCAAATGATCTGAAATTTTTCAAGAATGTAGACAAATTGACATGAAGAATGATTCCAAAGAAGCACCACCATTTGGGACATTTTTTATAATGATATGACCTTTTGAAGTGCTGCTACCCAATTTTTGTAGGGCCCCCAAAAGAGATTTTTGCCACTTCAAATGCTAATATCTTGCAATCTACATGGTGAAAATTTCTGAATTTTTTTCCCATATTCTCATACTATTGTATCACAAACACTTGGAGGTTCATGTGCCCTCCAATTTATTTATTTTCTAAAACTTGGTACTTGTAATAAAAATGACAATTTTGGAGCGTTTTGGTGAAAACGTAGTAAAAAACCTTTAGGGTTTAATCCCTCACCGTCCAAGGCCTAACCATGTCAAAAAACAACCTTGCTTTTCAAGTGTTATAAGTCTAAATGTGAGTGAGTTATGAAAATCTTAACTATACAATCTTATAGTGTGCATGTTGTTATAAATCTAAATGTGAGTAAGTTGTGAAAATCTCAACCGTACAATCTTGTAGTGTGCATGTTGTAGATGGTGTAAATCAAATTTTGGGTCATTTGACCATATAGATTGAAAGATTATAATGTTTTAGTGTTGACAAAAGATGTTGAAATTTTCCTAAACTAAAAGACAAACACTTTGGTGGGAAAAAAAATCATTCAATTGACTCATTGCGTTTGCAAAATTGTTTTGAATTGTCAAAAAACAGTGAAAAAAGTAGCAAAAAAACACATCTATGGTTGAACTACCTCTACTAAAATGATTCTCAGTCAATCATAACTTCTTGTATTGATATGAAAGTTTTACCACAAGAACTAGACTAGTATGCTCAACTTTTCCAACAAAAATTATTGAAAACAAACCCTGTTTGAAGAAGTTATAAGCCGCCAAAGTTCACTGTAATGCAAAAATGTCTGGATTTTGAACTTCGAATTGCTCCCAAGCATTCAAAACAACTTGGATTGAGATGAAAATTTTATCACAATAAGTAGAATTTATGGGGAACAAAATCCAACAAAATTTTATTGAAAACTAACATTTGATGAAAAAGATACAAGCCCCTGAAGTTGCAGCCATCTCATTGCAGTGTGGTGAATTCAAATTGAACTTGCGAACTTTGTATGGCTTTCAAAAACTCATTACATCTTGAATAGATATAAAAATTTTACCACAAAAAATAGGCTATTATGCACAACTTTTCCAACTAGTTTTATTAAATTTGAACATTGGATGCAAAAGTTACAGCACCTTGAAGTTGACTGCTAGACTGTGTGAGGACAGTTTTGGTCCCCTTGGGCGGTGAGGGGTTAAGCAATACTAGAGTGTCCCCTTTGGCTCCCTCAAATGCAAGGATTGCTCAAGCATTATTGCTGAAAGTTTATTTGACAACATTGTAGCCTCAACAAGAAACCTCAGCCAATCTAAAGTTCGGATTTCAATAAAAGTCAGAACAAGAAGGTATCTTTCTAAAGTTATATCCTCCAAGTTGGAGAATCCCTAGAGCCAGTATAAGGTGAAGGCACCCATTTCTAACCAACGCCCCATCAACAATCAATAAGATGTAGTATTTCCAACCAAGGGTGGAATAGATTTCCAAATAAAGCTTGGAATGTTTTTTTCTTTTTTTTAAGATTTGAAATATTAAGTTCATGACACATATCCCAAAGTAGTAAGCAAGAAAGTAAGAAGCAATAAACAAGAAAGTAGTTCTTGAATGATCGGAATTAAAAGAGTTTAAACATTGGCTATGGGTTTGGAGCACTTTTTATCTCCCAAAATTCATTGTAATTTCAGTTTAAGTAATAAAATTATCAAATTTTTTACAAGCTTCATCATTTCTATCTATACAACTCTGAAATTATTTGCTTTGCCTTGCACTACTCCAAATCATGTCCAGAATTGTTTATTTGATTGGTTATGGGTGCCTTCACCTTACAATAGGCCTGCGCACATGGACCCCGGTGGGGGGCCATTAGAGACCAAACCTAGCTGGACAGGCCACCCTTGACCTGCTAGCTGCACCCCCGACTGTGGTGGAGAGGCCGCTTGGCGGGATTTTCCAAGGTTGGGGTGAAACCCTTAAAGCCAAGGTGAAAACCATTAAAAGCCAAGGTGAAAACCCTTAAAAGCCAAGGTGAAATCCCCAAGGCTAGATTTGACACCCTTACAGGAGTGGCCCGTTGCCCGGTGAGGCACCCTGATTCGAAACCCCTCTTTTGGCCCTGCCATCTACTGTAGTCCCAAATGGCCCCCATTTGGCCTCATGTGCACAGCCCTAATGTAAGGTAAATCAGCTTATTGTGGTCAAATGACCCATTGTGGTCAACTAGGAAGTTTTTTTTTTTCATTATGTGAAATTTTGACCTTAATGCATGTAAGAAATGACAGTCATGGATTGATTAGTAACCTCATTAGGAGGCTTCAACTTTTCAGAGGGAATTCAATGTCAAAAATGACTTTTTAGTCCTTCTTTTTTAGAAAATATTCATAACTGCTTTGAGTGAGTGACATGAACATCATGGAGTCAGATTTTGTTGGTGGTGGGATAATCTACAGACTCTTTTGGGCTGAACACTTCAAAAATTCATTACAAATTCATACTTTGTTGAAAAAATACAATTTCAATTGCTCTCACTATTTCTCACACTTGCTTGTATGTGGGAAAAAAAATTGAAAAATTTCATTGACAGCATGTGGCTGAACTCCTAATTCTGACCACAATAGGCTGGTTTTCCTTATGTTATGTGTCAGGGTTCCAATCCTGGGGGCTCCACAATAGCTTTTTCATTTTTTTTTTTCAGATTTTACTTTTTCTAATTCTGTTGACTTTTGCAGAAGAGCTTTGGATCCCACATTTCAACTTGCTGCAACCCATCCAAGAGCACTGGAAACCCGATTTGCAAGGAAAAGGCAAAGTGGACCTGGCATGCACTACTACAGTAGGCTGGAGACTCTGGAATCAGTCAAATAAAAGTAAAAGTCATTTTCTAATCTTTTAATTCATTAAATTAGTATCTTTTTTACCATGAGTTGGAACACAACAAAACAAAGTCCATGCACCTCTTCTCACAGAGAGCTTTCTAACAGTATCAAGAGTGCGACTGAGGGAGCGGAGCACAGTACAAAAGATCTCACCGTAACAAACTAAGCATGTTAACAAACAAAACAAAAACAACCTCATTTAAGGTATAAACTAGGGGACGCACAGTTCTAAGACTTTTGCTGTAACCAAAAAAAAATTTAATTTTAAAATAAAAAACTAATTTAATGTATAGATAGATTGCAACATTCACTCTTGTTGCAATTAAGGTAGGTACACCCAAATGTGCCACTGACCTTAAACCGCCATCTATGCCATATGTACATCTCCAAAATCAGTTTCTGTACCTATGTGGAAGAAACGCTTTCAGAACCAAACTTTGTTCCTTCGTAACTTTTGCATACAGTATCCAAATGCCACGTTCTCTGGTGCATTGGAACCTCCTTTCACTTGCCAACAAAAACATATGAAAATTTGACTAGTCTAATAATAGAAAATAGTCTCAGTAGCAAAAAGTGGTGGTTTGGGGTGTACCTACAAGAGCACTGGAACCCCATTATTTTGCAAAGAAAAGTCATTTGGACCACAATGGTTATGCAGACCTGATGCATACCTTTTAGTAGCATTGCACTGTAAGTTAGTGGAGTGGACTGTCAATTGTGGTTTGGGTAACTCTACTTAAACCTTTGGCCAGGGAGGATTGACCCCATGTATTGCCCCGTATTTACCCCTAAAAAAAACACTGGAAATTTTTATTTGCCGCACATGATAAAATTTGCAAATTCTGAATTCATATTTGCAATCAAAGACTCCGAATTATCTAAGAGACATGATACGATACAAAATTTAAGTGGCCCAAAATAGGGGACAATTTTTACATTTATCCTATGATGGAACAATACATGAGTCAATCCTCCTTGGCCTAAATCTTATAGCAAGAGTTTTGCTTTAACCCCTAAAGGATTTTGACTATGTTTTCACCAAAAATGCTCCAAAATTGCCATCTTGAGTACAAGTACCAAATTTTTGAGAAAAAACATTTTGGGACACATCTAATTGCAGGATCTTATATTACTTTGGTTTGAAAAGATGTGGAAAAAATTTCAGAATTTTTCACCATGTAGATTGCAAGATATAGGCATTTGAAGTAACAAAAATCCTTTCTTTGTTCCTATGAAAAAACGGGTCGTTGCACTTCACAAGGTCAAATTATTATGAAAAAATGACCAAAATGGTGGTTACTCTTTGGATTCATTCTTTAAGTCAAGTTGACTACATTCTTGAAAATTTTCGGACCATTTGGAATTGTACAACATGTAGGAAAAAGATAGAAAGTAGAAAGAAGTAAAGAATAATTCAAAATACTAAATTGTTAACCATTTATTTATGAAATCGAAAAATGCCAATTCCAATGGTTATAATGTTGTAATAAACCATCTATGCCTAATTTTTTTATTTTTTATTCCAGAAATATTAAAAATTGAGTTAGATAAAAGACTTCAAAGTTTATTTTAGAGTATAGATTCCATAACTACCCGCAAACTACCTACAACTAAAACTCCTTACAACTTTCATCTCATTAATCAAAATGAAATGATTCAAAGATTTTAATGTATAAATAATTCTAAAGAACCAATTTAAAAATTTTATTTTTTTAAAAAACAATTATTAAAGAAGTTTTGTTGTTGCTTGGATTGCTTGCCAAATGTTGAAAATTACATATCATACAATAACTTTTTAACCATGTAGTCAAAAGTTATGAAAATTGTTGGGCCTTAAAGCTACTCCTTGGGAAAATGTTGTGTGAAAATTTTAGCAAAAAATAGTAAAAATTCCGTTCATAGTGAGTTGCCTAAAATTACCATGATGACAAATACTGATGTTTGGTCCTTTAGGGGTTAACTTAAATTAATCTTAACCATTTCCCTTCAATAATTTGTTCTTTCAAGGACACAAGTCCTGTGTTTCAATCCTAGTAGTTCTACCACAAATTTTATTTTTTTCATTTCTATTTCAAATTTTATTTATTTATAATCATGTTTAACCCTTAAACATCAACAAGGACATTTTTGGTCCGATGGATGACAAAGAGTCGTTTTGACAGAAGTGCAACTATTCATCTTTGAATTTTTGTTGTTGTAAAAAGGAAGACCTTCTATAAGTAGTTTGACTTCCAATGAGTGCTTTTGCAATTCTTTAAGTGAATGATTTACACACGGTATCCAAAGGGATGATACCCATGGTCACCAATCTGTCCTTTAAGGGGTAAAGGATTTGGATAGCAATTGTAGTATAGCTTCAGTTTGGATATTGGACTATGCATCCTTCAGTTGTATTCTTGGTACCATCAAAAAACTTTTTGTGAAGAGGGGTGCATGGGTTTTGTTTTGTGGTGTTTCAATGCACAATAGAAAATATGTTGAATTTCAAAGTTTTTATGAATTAAATAATAGAAAATCGCTTTAACTTTTATTTTATTATACTATGGCAACGACACAAGGCCCCCTAGTCTATACCTATAATTAAATATTTTGTTTTTTTGTTTGTTTCATTAGGAAAATTTTCAGGCTTGAAAAGGCTACCAATTTTGTTATTTTCAGCACCTCGATAGCGTAAGTACAGAAAAAAATAAAAATATTTTTTAAAAATATATTTTAAAAATTAAAAATTAAAAAACAGCCAATCTAATGTGGCAATGATGTGGCACTACTGGTGCCACATCAAATTCAATTTTAAAATAATAATAATAATTTCTTGTAATTGCATTAAGGGTTGCAAGCTTTGAGTCTTGAATTTTACCTAATGAATAGTTACAATGAGACCTTTTGGACCATGCGTCCCCTTATCACATTCATGGTACATCTAGAAAGTTCTTTGCAAAGAAGGGTGCAAAGACTTTGTTTCATGGCATTTGGATATAAAACAATATGACATAGAAGATTTTAAAGTTAGAAGTTTTAAGAATTAAAAAATTACTTCTATTTTTATTTTGGTTGTGGCAATGACATAAGACACTAGTTTATACCTTATATGAATTTGTTTGTTTTGATTGTTAGACTCATAGGCAACAAGCTTTACTTTGAAGATGACAAGTCAACATGAAAGAAGACAAGTGACATCATATTTTAATTTAATACTATCCTTATAAGAGAATGGGGTTCATTATGAGTTCTATGCACTCATTTTGATTTTCAAAGTAGTTAGAGCAAACTTACCAATCATTGCACTGAATAAAGTTCAAGTCCTTCTCTATATAAATATAGTGACTTACAGTGTTGCATGTTTTGAAATTTGGAATGATAATTAAATGTTATGTTAAGATTTACCTTCACAAAACAAAATGCAAAAAGATTTCTTCCTACAAATTTTATTGCAATTTAAAGGTGATGAAGCTAAAACCTAGTTAAAAATTCCTTCAAACCCTTCACCACACAATGTATGGTCATTGGGCAATGATACAAAATTTTGTTCCAATCACAATTGAATTGGTAGTTGAATTGTGCAATTATCGCACAGGTTTATTCTACACACCTTGCAAAAAAATTTCATATATTTTTCCTTATCCTCTAAAAAATATTTCATGTTCTTGCTTAGTCAAACTTCATTTGTTTTTATATATTAAAATATACCTTTCAAAAATTTGATCATTTTTTTGAATAGTAATATATGTCCAAAATCTAACTTCATTTTGTCATTATTCAAATATTCAAATGAATTTTTTATAATTTTTAAAAATAATTTATTTATAAAATCATAGTAATTACAAAAATTCTTTAGAATGTATGAAATGTTTTAGCAAAAATGGAGATAATAGTGGTAAGCACCATTGTATAATTGGTGTACTCTTTAAGCTCATACTAAGAGAAATTCAATTTTAAAGATCTTCCAAGAATTGTTACAAATGTTTCTTAGAGAGGGGAAAAGTTTAGGGCTTTGTTCAAAGTTTTTCCTTTGAAAAAACACAAGAATTTATTATTTGTTGTAGGTAACAAAATTTGGAAAATGTGTATTTATATAATTTAGAATCAAACCTCATATTTGAAGAGGTTATAAAATATAAAATCAACTACTTCAAAATTGTGGGCAAATTTTTATTGCCAAATATACATTGTGGAAGGGGTGAATTTTCCCTTGTTGTAGAATGCAGATAGCACTTATTCAAGCCCAATTTTAGTGCACTATAACCACAAATAAATTCATTTTGGTAACATTCAGAGGATGGAGGTCATGATTGTGTAATCAAACTTCAAAATCCCTCACTTCATATTCTCCATTCTACCAGTCAAATCTTTTAGTTTTGTAATTCAAAATTAAATCACATATCTAATATATGTGATTAAAATTTTTTTAAATTTCATTGTGACATTTTATATATATATATATATATATATATATATATATATATATATATATATATATATATATATATGATTTGGGAAAGTCATGAAGGAACTGATTCGGGATGTGCAAAAATAAGGTTGCCAAAGATTGCCAGAAAAATTACAAGAAAGTTTGAAGAAAAAGTGATGAAGATTTATACCCAATATAAAACATGCTTAAAGATATCGGAAATTTTATGATACAAGTATATTATGGTATAAAGAGTTTTTTGTCTTTCTATATTTAGAAATTTGATTATAGATCCTTGACTTCAAACTCCTATAAAATGCTCATTTCGACAAAATTTTCAAAATTTTCAAATAGAGTAGAAATTAGATTTTAGACGCTTTATTTTTTGGGTTTTGTTAAAAAGAAAAAAAACACCAATGTGAATGCCAAAATCAAATTTTAACAAGGAAACATTTAGAGTATTGAAATGTAGTGAATGCGAATACCTTCTTCTTTACAGACAACATTGTGTAATATAATGAAGATGTAGATATAACAATAATAAAACAACACATACTAAATTGAATGAAAATCATCTATTCCAAAAGACTAGAGACTTTTATTTTCCAATATCCTCCCACGTTGAATGCTCAAGACTATTAGGAGTGAGATTTTTCCTTCGTCTATTGTCAAGACCAATATAATTTTTTTTGAATTTTTCATATTGTTGTTGTAGCAATTACTTGTTGATTCATATTTATCCATTTGAGTTACACCATTTATTATAATAGGAAAGATGTGTTTATGTCTGTCCCTTACACCAAGTCTCCTTTAGGGAACAAATTCAAATTGCCCCAAACCTCTGTGTAAACATTTCTACTTCTAACAAGATTACAACATCCAAATACACAATTACATTGGATGTTAGAGTATGAGCAATTGACAATATAATTATTTGGAAATTGGAAAGGAAAACAAACAATGAACTATTTTTTTATAGTGAAAACATGACATGCACCCTAGAATCCGAGCAGGTCAAGCAAATATCCAATTTTGATCATCCATCCACCACTCATCCATAATGTTACCTAACAATTGAAAACTTCATCCATATTGGCAAATATTGATCACTGATCATAGTGCTTAGGCATGATTTTGATAATTTCATCCACTTTGTTTTCCTTATTTTTTCTAGGTTTTGGCGACAATTCGCCAAGGAAAATTTCAGGAGAAACAACCCTGCTTTGTTCCAGATGAGAATAGTGCAGGAATCGTACTGTATCGGAAAGCGTGTCGCCGGCCCCCGCCGGTCTGCGACGATTAGCAGGGCCATCGTGACGACAGCGTTCGCCCAATTTAGCTTCACCTGGTCAGCATTCGCTCAGCAGAAACGGCTCGATCTCCTCTCCATTTACCCATTTCAGTTGTTCCACCCATACTAGGTCGTGCATGCAGAAGAAAAACCTCTTCCTTGTCTGCTTTGGAAGACAGAATGAAGATCCAACATTTTTTTCTGTCCAAGACGATCACTTGCATGAAATGGGTTCATCGAGATCCGAGAGGCGAAGAATCGTATGTTCCTGCAAAGAAATTATCACTGACAGGGTGGGGAGTCCACGCCCTACTAGCGAGACGACGACTGCCACGGATGAAGATTCCGAGCAGAGGAAACTGATGAGGAAACTCTGGAGTACTGCTCCCTGGAGCTTCGTCTCTACCAGTCGCACCAGATATAAAGCTGCACGATGGAATGCTGCGACACCCATGCCCAGTGAAGAAGCGATTTGAAGTAGATAGCAACATCATCGATCTGACCTTCGTTGTTCTGGTCTTGTGAACTACCTGGTGAGCGAGTTTCGATCGTGAATGAATTATCTATGTTGTTCTGCTCTCAGACTGGTTGATTGTCTTTCAAATTACGTCCGGAGCCCAACTGAATTGTTGTCGTTGGTTTGGTATCGGCAGAGTTGAATTCGTTGCATGTTTAGGGTAATTTCAATCCAGCTTATGCATACAGATTGAAGTAGTTGCGAGGATCATGTCTGTCAGTGGCGCTATTGGTGTTCCTATCTCCTTAGCAGTGTTCACCTAATGTGGCTAATTTTAGCTACAAGATGTGAATTCCACAGTGTTAAATTTAAATTATTTGCATATTTGATGATCGTTGAGCTACTTCTGAAATTCACATTTGGGACCACTACTCTTTAGGCTTGGTCCTGGCTTAGTCGCATTGGAATTGCCCATGGCTCATGAAATAGGCTCATGGCCCTGCTTGAAGTTGCTATATTGTTGCAGAGTTCTGACGTCGGATATGAGATGATTAGAGAAATCTTACTTCGTCATTCTCTTGACTTCCGTTATCAAGCACGGCGATTGTTCCATTCGAATGTTCCTCCTGACCTTTGGCTGTTGCTGTGAGCTTTGTCTAGTCAGGTGACGAAATGGCCATGAAGATTTACGGGACGTACTACTCGCCAGCGGTGAACAGGTCCCTCGTCGTGCTGCACGAAAAGGACGTGGAGTTTGAGCTCGTTCCGGTCAGCGTCTTGGACCGAGAAGAAAAGAAACCGGAGTACATAGCCTTACAGGTGAGAGCGAGCGAATGTCGGCAATTATCAGTGGTGTTTATAGTTTTACAGCAGGGTAACCTCTCTTTTCAATTTTGAGGATGTAGACCTAATCCAATTTCATTCATACTAAACGGAAACTGACCCTGGATCAATGCAGCCATTCGGATTGGTTCCGCTTCTGCAAGATGGCGACGTCCAAATATACGGTCAGTAGCTCATGCTCACAGTTGCTTGCAATTTGGTTTTGAGTTTTGCACCAACCAAGTAGCGCCTCCAGCTGACTGGAATTAGGGACAGGGTGCTCGCACCGCCAATGTAGTATCAGTTAGTAAATTATAGCTACCTAATAAAGCGTTGAATTGACGTTCGTATGCATTAATATCCAATGGTGAACTCCCTGCTTTTGGACAAGTACACTAATTGTGCTCATAACATTGATTGAAATAGCTTCCTTCACCAACCAAACAGCGGTAGTAAGCTAACTAAAAACTCTAATTCTCGGGCTAATTCTTCATTACCGTCGCTACCCAACAAGTGCACATGCATATATATGAGGGTACTTACGTTCCAGCTAGCTTAAGGCACCAACAACTGAAGCCGCTAACTGGCTGCGTGATTGGTGCCGGCATGGTCTAAGTTTGCATTAGTGAGCTTCTCTTATCATAGTTCAAATTCGTGTACTGTTTGCGCCAAAGATGCTGGCCATGACTTGCTGATTTTAATGGTTATGTTCAGGATCACTACACTAATTCATGTCACAGTTCTCGGTTCTAGCCTCACAACTCTTTTGTTTGTTTCCAAATTTGACCCTTGGACACAAAATTCTAAGTACTAGAATCTACCTATCTGAATGTTCTGTTTTAGGTTCCTCAACCTTTTGCAATACCAACTGTTTGCTACTAGCCAGAATAGAATTCTTCTTAGCCTCTCATTGATCCAAATATGCCACTCATTGATCCAAAGATGACAAAACGTTTGCCCAAATTCAAGACTAATTTTTAAAGGGAACTAATTGAGGAGTTGTTTGAAGCAACCAATGAGAGTTGAAGTATCTTTTACTTCAAGGATGTGTGTAGTCTAGTGTTGATAGTCGGTGTTCCTATGACCTCAACTTTGAATATACTAGTTTACAATATAATTAGTATATTCACAAACTCTAAAAATTCTCAAACCAATTACATATACTTTTGCTTTCATTAATTTGCTAACGTTGTGATATGATATTTTTCTTGAATTGTGTTTGGAATTGCTCGTTTGGAAAAAAGTGTCTGTTTTAGGTGCAGATACCTTTAAAAAAATAGCATTCCTCATATCCCCTAAACCTAACCCCAAACCCCAAACCCCTAACGAGGACGTGTCTGTGAACACATACAGAGTCTCGGGCCATCGCGCGCTACATTGCGGACAAGTACGAGTCCCAAGGCACCCCAAACCTCCACGGTTCCACTTTGGCGGAGCGTGCGCTGGTGGAGCAATGGCTGGACGTGGAAAACGGCACCTTCTCCGTGATCGCGCTGAACCTCATCCGTGAGACTTTGTACAAGCCCGCGTTCTTCAAAGCGCCCACCGACCACAAAGTCATTGAAGAGTTCGCCCCGAAGCTGGCGAAGGTGCTGGACATCTACGACGCGCACCTCGCCACCCACAAGTACCTGGCGGGCGAGTTCGTCAGCATCGCGGATCTGGCGCACTTGCCCTTCGGATGGCTCTACTTCCAAGTCATTGGCAAGAAAGAGGAGCTGCTGGGAAGCAGGAAACATGTGGCCAAGTGGTGGGAGGAGATCTCCACGCGACCGGCGTGGAAGAAGGTGATCGACATCGCTGGGACGGATTATGCAAAGTGGAGCCAAGCCGCTAAAGATTTCAAATCCAGCTAAGTTAGCTAGCTACTCAGGACTGGAGCGCAACAAACTACCATCACGTACTTCAGTCTCACGACGCTGGTCAATTCTTACGATGTGTATCGATCTCATGATCTAAAGTAGATATTCTTTAGATTGGCGCAAAGAGAGAGCTCAGGTCGATTACGCATTCATGCTGGAAACGGAATTGGGAAACACAACATTCTGAAATACAAATTTTGTCATGTTGGCAGTTTTCATAATTATTCTACATGGCATTGGCAAAGAAACTCGAGGAAACATCAATTTCTTTGAATTGGCAGGGAACCTGGAAATGCAATGAGTTAAGGAACCGAGAGGGGGATGGAGGGGTGGAAGTCTTAGCTGAGCAGACCATGATATATTCTACTGTGGATGAAAAGCAATTTGCATACTAATTAATTTGCATATTTTGTGGTACAACAAGCTAATGCAACTGTAAAAATGGCGCACGCAATACCACCAAGTTAATGAAATTGACTTAAAAATAGTGCAAGAAAAAACACCAAGTTAACAAAATTGACATTGAGACTTTTGGGAATGAGCATGTAAAGGGTTCTGTTTGTGTCACTTTGAGTATTTTAACATAAAAATGGGCTTGAGATGATTCCTGGTAGGGTTTAGATCAAGTCACTTTGAGCATTTCCACCTATTGGACTGATTTTTAGGAAATCACTAAAAAATTATGGAGACTTTTTTGGGTACAAGAGTCAAAGTTGAGATAAACTTTTTACCGCTATGTATGCCTCTTATGTAATAAATGATAACATTCTTGAACTTCAAGGGAGGGGAGGGGCCCCTTTGCTTTCCATGAATCAAGCTCCTTCCATTGTATAACATCTTGAATGCAAGCTTGCTTATATATTGTGGACCTTTGTAACACCAATACATTCTTGTTAGAGTGGTATTGTAGAAGGACTCCACCTTCCCACTTAAGAATGTTATGAGGGAAGTTCTATATAAACTATAGATGAGACAATATAACTATAGACAACTCCATTTCCATTCAATACCAGGTGGGCAGACAAGACAGCTAGTGCAGACCAAAGTCCAATCCTACTCGGCATGTTATCAATGATGCTTCAGAGCATCGCCACCAGTTGTCCTCTAAATGACCACTGTACCAAAAAGTGGTGAAGGCTTTAGAGTTCTATGTGATGTGCATGTACCGTGACCACCCAATGATTCCCGCCAACAACCTGCTAAAATAGGATTGAATATAACTTTTCAAGTGCTATTGAGTCACAAAGAATGCCACCATGGTGCTCTTTTCGTCTTGCCTTCCTTTGTGGATGGTGGTGAAGTCAACTTTGATGAACGTTCCTCAAGGTGGTGAACCAAGAACAAGAGGCAGGGACAATGCAACTTGGTAAAGATAGTGTTGCCTAATAAGGACAAATTAAATAAATACATTTTTCAAATGTTTTTCCAAATGATGTTCTAAGCAATGTAGTTTTCAAACATTCAATGTTCAATTTTTTCCTTAAGAAATTTTATTAAGAAAAACACAATGAACAATGGAGTGTACTTTTTTAGAAGATGACTCTTGAATTAATTTGGGTCCCATATGAACACGTACTAATGAATTCAAAAGAAAAGCTTTTGTTCATACCATAAAAGTATCTATGACTTATGCATATAGTCATTAATATTTATAGACTATTTATTTAATTTTATATTTATATAAATTTTTATATAATTGTATATTCTTATATATGAAGTCTTTTATTAGGAAAAACACAATGAACAATGGAATGTACTTTTTTGGAAGATGACTTTTAAATTAATTTAATAAGTCCCACATGAACACATATTAATGGATTAAAAAGAAAAGCTTTATTTTTTACTTTGTAATTGTCTATGACTTATACATGTAGTCATAGATATTTATAGAATCTTTATCTAATTTTATGTTTGTGAGAAAGAAATCTTATATAATTGTATATTCTTATATATAAAGTCTTTTAATATTTTTTCCACCCTTGAAGAATATATGGTGAATGCATTGTGAACCCTTGGTTCCAAAGCATTCCCACATCTTTAAAGGGGATATTCCCACATCTTTGGCTTGTTTGTAATGTAGTGATCTATGATGCGTCTACAAAAATTCCCATTTTTTTGTCCGGTCCCTTGCTTCAAGGCCTACGAAATGTGCAAAAACAAAAAACATAGTTGCTTCTCCGCCTCGCAAAAGTTCCTCCCTTTCTTCACACGCACACCACCACCCTCCACAGCTTTCACATTGACATCCATTGAGAGAATAGTCTACGTTGATTAGGATAACATGAGTGTAATACTACCCTCTACAAAGGCCTTCCCTTGACATACAAATGTGTATCTAACAGGATGGACGACAGAATTTGTACCACTACAAGTTGCTGGTGTGGAGCCATTCGCTGCTAAAAAAGCACGGCAAAGATAGAGTGTTGTTGCCAAAATCATCATACACGACCACAATCCGGCTAAAATCCTACATTTTATGAGACCAAACGATTGCTTGAAGCATTCTTTTAGCTAGACCTTTATAAAATAGAGAATATTTTTTGATTTTCCTCTTAAATGATCATTTTTTTTCTGAAGATTTTGAAATCCATTCGAAAATTCTCAAAATCAACCGGCTAGCTAGTAACTAAATGCCGGTACTCCCCGTACATTGTACACGACTGGTGCCGATGCTCTCAGTCATTTACTCGGTGGTGGTGCACTCACAGGCTGGCAGCAGGGAAATCGGATATTAATATCAGATTGGCATTTGGATCATTCGCCATAGAAGAGAAGCTTACGCCACTTCCGTCTGTCCAACCAAGTGTACGAATTTATGAGTAGTATTTGCCAACGGGATCATGTACTTAAAGTTTTTAGAAGATCCACTAACTTATTCCATCTGTCAGACTGTGCGTGGAGCTTTGAGTGGCGCACAATTTGAACCTTCCAATGAAATCACAGAATTCCAATCCGTTAGAGCAAAAATGAAAACAGAAATAGCGAATTTAATCTCAGTCGAGGATGAAAGCCCACGACACCAAAGAAGCAGGTTCAGACTCCACTGAAGCCCTGTCTGAGCATCAATTGTTAACAACTTATTTGTACTTGCAGCTCAAGTACCTCTTGCTCGATTTCTACACTCGGTAAGCCCTACTCATTAGCCTCAGCACGTTGGAATGCCAATGCAAAGAATTATTACTGTACAAGATTTTTGCAGGAAACACCGAAGATCATCAATCTCCAGGTGTCAAAAAAACCCAGAATTAGGGCTATCACTGACAGTTCTCGATTCACCCACGAGACTCACTGCCATTCTTTCCGAATTGGACCTCTCGCAAACCTGAGATCCATGATCGCGTACTTGAATATGCCCTTCCAAATTGCTTACCCCAAATACGCTCTATTCTCGAATCTCAAAATTCCGGGCTTCGCATTCTGGCACCGTTGCTAGGGGATGCCGAAATTGGCGGTCGCGAGCTCCAGCAGCGACTCGATCGTCCCCGGACTAAACTTCCTCGCAAACAGATAGCAAGTCTCCGTCAAATTCCCATTATACGTGCAATTCTGTCCAGTCGTGACATTCTGCAGATTCCCCTCCGTTACATCCGAAGCCTCCCACTCGTAAGGGTGCGCGTCCTTCTCGTCTCGGAAGTCGACGTAGGTCGTGGTCCGATTCGCAAGCTTCGAGGGAGCGAGTATGGTGAGCACTGTCGGAAGGTAATGCTCGTCCGCGTAACACTTGCAATCGCCCAAACACAAAACGGCTTCGAACTTGGCGTAGTACTTCCTGTCCGCCACCACCATGAGCGCCAACTCACGTGACATCTCGAACCACTGACTCCCCTTCCGCCATTCCCGGGAGCTGATCTCCGGGTACAGTTTCTGAGGGTCCCTGATGCGGTTGTAGCGACCGACGCCGGCGGGACCGAGGTCGATGAAAGACTCCACGAAGCTGTGCTCGGACTCTAAGAAGTATTGGTAAGCGACTGGGAAGGGCGTAACGGGTATGCACGACTCCGAGACCAGCACGAAGCGCTCGTTGGCGGCGTCCAGGAGAGCGTTCGCTAGCAGACGTCGCTCCGCTGCCAGAACCGATAGCTTCGCCCAAACCACCACCTGTGTAACGCCATTCCGTCACGACCACAGTCGCCATATCGTCAAGCACTAGAAAAATCTGAAACATAGTTCAACTAGGGAAATGAACAGGCGAGCATGGCATTTTGGTTCACGCTGTGAAATGACGTGCTTGCACTGTGAAATTGGATTCAAGAACTTCATGGATTTCTCTGGTGAAACTTTAGGAACTAGATAAGCCATTCCGTCACGACCACACTCAACAGTCAACATATATTGTCAAGCATAACAGAAATATGAAACATCCATAAACCCAAATCCATAGTTCAACCACGGAAATTAACAGTTCGAGCATGGAATTTCGGCTCAAGCTGTGAGCCGAAATTCTGTGGTTGCACTATGAAATTGGGTCAATGGACTCTTTTATGGAATTCTCTGCTGACACTTTAGGAACTAGATAATCCTCTAGAGTCAGCAGAAATATCAGGGATTATGTGTGAAGTCATTCTATGCAATCAGATTTCTACTGAGTAGTTGATGAAAATCAGTACGTCAAAAATTGAGATCAACTTCTAACTTCTAAGCCTAATCTTGTGATTGGAGCCCTATTACAAATACAAATAATTCAAACTTCATAACTTATCAATACGGTATTTAACTATCTATAAGACACCATTTTCTAAGTCTAGTTCATTGAAATAAACACAATAAAAGGCAATGGAATCGAATAAAAATTAAGCTGAATGCCACAGGAATCGGTTCCTAACCTTAACCCCTAAAACCCTAATCCCCAAGACATCGGTCTCACAAACCTTTTGTAAGCAATTCGCAGCCACGAGACAGAGTCGTGATCACACTTAAGGCGAGAATCTTGACGAGCACATACCTTGCTAGGGACGTTTCGTCGGTAGAACACAGAGTCGGGTCGAAAGTAGGGCAAAAAGTTGGGGTGAGCGTGGATGTAGACCGAGTACAAATCTTCGTGCCCTTCAAAGTAGCGTTCCCACAACTGCGCCATCGGCAACGGCCCTCGCGTAAGAAACAAGTAGGCCACTTTAGGCTCCACTCCCTCCCCGCGCGCATTGCGCCTTCCATCCACTGAAGCTTGCCACAGAAGCTCCGCGTCGCTCATGTCGTGGTACACGTCCGACAGACCAGACAGGTCCACGGGGTAAGGCATCAACGAGAAGTTGACTTCGGGTAACTCAGGCCTGTCTGTGGAGTTTCTTTCCACTGATCTCAACCAAACCACTTCGGGACTCACCATGTAACGCACAGTGGTGATGACGCCCAGAATGGCGCCGATGCCGAGAACAATGCTGAAGAAAATGAGGTTGCTGAACCGAGAGTGCCATGGTGGGTACTCTTTTACTGGCAAACGAATAGAGGGAGCTCCGGAGGGAAGGGCTTTGCTTCGAGTCATGGCAAGTCCATCGGGTGACGACCATTTGGGGAGCAACTCGACTTCAGACATGACGGAACATGTGAATCTCCAGATCTTTTACGTGCGATCGTGCCACTTCATCGGAACCAGAACAAGTTGTTGCAACAAACGTGGACAACCACGACATCAGCGCTTCAAAATTTCACCAGCCCATTCGGCATTCCGCGTGCATGGTCATCCTAATAGTACACAGTCACTGACAATTTCGCAAATCTACTCGAATATATACACCACCTATTACAGCCTCACAAATTGAAGACTCCGGACTAATCCTTCCTCGTAAGAAAATTCCACTCCATTCAATTTCAGTGAGAAACCCCAAGCCGGCGTGTTTATCACAGAACTCGTTCCAAAGCATTCGAGTCGGTTCATCATGACGCAAAAGCGCAAACCCGTAGACAAGAAACTTACTAATAGGTGACTCGCGCTCTACATTATGAGCGATTCTGTGACTCCCACACGACCGTCCGAAAAATTCTTCAGTGAAGTCGAGGTGACGGAAACCCTTGTTCGATCTCTCTGAATCTCCGCCCACTGCGAGAATCCCAATACACAACGAAGCTTACGTACTCTCGAACTGTCAAGAACGAGACAGTCCCCAATATCGAGATAGCCACGACAGAAATCTTTGCAAGATCGTTAAGAAAGATTTACTGAACGCAAACTTCGCGCAATGTGGGATTTCTGAAAGCTCGCCAACACCGGATTCGACGTCACGATTCGTGCGGCGAGGTGGGTGGTGAGCAGCCAGGCGCGCATTCCGTTCAAACTTTCAGGGAAAGTGTTCCTGCGGTAGCATGATGGGGGAACTTGCTTTGGGGAACGGGGAGCGGTCCTTTTGAATCTGGTTCACGAAGGTCAATTTCGACGCGCCGTAACTTGATTAACAAGTCATTTGTGGAATTGTAAAGAGGGCGATCCATTTATTTTTGGAAATGACATTCTGTTCACCTCAACTGGGTTTTCAAATCATTTGCGCAAATAAGCCAAATTTAAATTTACAACCGTGATGCGTAGGGAGAATCCACAGCTATTGTAAGATAAGATAGGTGGGTTCATTGATTTTCTCAAATTTCTAGTTCAAAATCTAAATTCCGAAAAGGCAAAATTTCAACTTAGAGCCAAAGAATTTTAATGACCCCAACAAGCACATGCTCATTAGATGGGATTTGAAGCCTACAGAAGGCCATTTCAGGCTTGCTCCCTTGTTGTTCCCCCCGCAGCAAGGGAATGGCCAGCTGTCAGGGAAAAAATCCCCCCCAAAAATTAGTTCTTAGAATGCAAAAAAAAATTTAATTAATTTTTTTTTCAAAAAATGATATGGCCAGGTCTCGGCCATGTTAGTCGATTGCGCTATCACTGTTGCAGTACAATTTGGCGAGTTCCTAGTGCATGATAACTCATGACCTTCTGGAGGCTTCAAATCTCATCTAATGATTTAGAGGAATTTTGCTATTGCTTGGCTTCACTCTCTTATCCTCGCTCATAGGAATGGAGATCACATTATTTGAACCAAGTGTCCCCTTCATCTAATTTGTTTTTATATTTTGTATTTTTGTTTTTTATCACTTCTTTTTCAATGCTCACTTCTCTTCATTGTCTAGCATTTGGTTTAGCTATTTTTGTATGGTGATTTTTTTTAAATGCAACGGTTCTTCCATTTGTTCAAAAAAAAATTTTTAATGAAAAATTAATTTTTAACAGAGAATTGTCCAAATTCTCCTTGGCCTTGTGCTAGTAGTGAGCATCAAGCTTGACTGGATGCTAGAATAGGATTTCAAATTTTGGTTTTCATATGTTCACGAGGAAAAGTCAAGATTGAAGTTTTGACACCCCCAATAGACTCTATTTCTCAAAGGTACACAAGAAAAAAGGAGGAAGAGGGGAGGTGATTAGATGGCACAAAAAATATGTTAAGACACAAAAATGTGCTAAAAACGTTCTTAATGTTGGTAATAACACATTCAAATCTTTAATCTTTTCATTGTATTATCATACAAGTGTTTTATTCAATGGTAGTTTCTCAATTGCCAAAAATAAGACAAGCAAATAGTTCTTCATAGTAGCCTTGGACTTTCATTGAACAAACTCTTAATTCATAGCAACCTCAAGAAGAAGCCAAGGAGAACTTATTTTCCTCTTTCTTTTATAGAAAATTTGAATTGTTCAATAATTTGCCAAGGAATTATTGAACATTTTGACAAACTACTTAAACTATAAACTTAATTCCATTCTATTTGTAATGTAGTTAAATCATCAAGGTTACAAAACAAGCCTAAATATAATATTATTCATCCTTTAGAGAATTTTTCATTAGATATTGTATCTAGTGTCAAGGTTGGCAATAAACATTTCTAAAAACAAATGCCATAATTTTTGAAATAAAATTTTTTGAAATAAAAATTTATATTAAAAATTTATATTAAAAATCATTTTTCAAATTAGATTTTTTAACTTTAATTAATTATTAAATAAAGAATGTTGACCTTGACCATTGAATATGGTATAAAGATAAACTTTGAATTCCAACAAGTTATCTCCTATTTTCATTAGCCATTTGAATATTCCACCATCTTTTTTACCATTCTTGCTACTACGCTAATATGTCACCATTTTGCTATAGTAAGTAATGTTAATTTTCTCACAAAATTTCATTAGAAAGCTAAATTTTAGGAGGTAAGTTTTTTTAAGTTATTATTTAAACCAACTAATGGATGACAATCATAAAAAATAGATGAAATCATAAAAATTGATGCAAATAGTTCTACATAAGGTTTCTATTTTGTGCAAAAAGTTGCTCTAAAATGATATAATAAAATCTCAATAAACATGTAACAAGATGTATATTTTTCCTTTCTCCGATTAGATTGAATTGAATTGTTCAAGCACTAAAAAATCTTTGGATGGTATCACTCCTTTTTTGATAAATGTACAAACTTGTAGATGAAACAATAAGTCCATCAATCATCTCAGTAAATTGTTTCATCACTCTAATTAATAAATTGTTTCGTCATTCTTAGACTATTCAAAAGTGAAGGATAGACCAACACATTTCTACCAAATATTTTTTTATCATATCTAGACATAAGATTTGACAAATGCTCAAAAAAATTGAAAAAAGATTTGAAATTTTTTCTTATCTAAATAAACCTTGCACATATGATTTCTCCAACAACATAAATTTGCACCTAAAAAATGATGCTAGTATACTACAAATAACCCTATATATATATATATATATATATATATATATATATATATATATATATATATATATATATATGTTACCTCGATCAATAAGTATTAAAATTTCATACACAAAATTTCACCTCTTTCTAGATCTTTGAAGAAAAATGTTAGATGTTAAACCTATAAGGAATGAAATGAAGAATGTACCTATTGATTCAAAAATCATATCATTTTTGGGAAAGTTCCTTAGTGATAAGTCTTATCCTTTAAGGTTTAAACGTTCTTAATTCTTTTTAACATCTTTTGTAAATAACATTGAATTAGATATTTTTGCACCATTAGATGTTTTTTAGTTGTAGTGGAAGGTTGTTTCAAGCCTGTTAATCGTGCTAGGAACCAACTACTATTGGCTAAAATTCAAAATTATAAAAAAATATTTTAAATTATTAAAAAAATTATATTAATTTATTTTTAAAAATTAAATTTTTCCAAAAAAAATTTAAATTTAACTTCTTTTATTATTATCTGACATGGCAGTCATTTGACCACGTTAGATTGATGGTACAATAGAGTTTCTATAGTCAAGAACTTGTGAGAAAGCACAACCCTCTAGACATTTGAAATTTCATCTAATGTTAGGGGATATTTTGCTATATATTAGAATAGCCAAAAAGATAATCAGCTTTAACATATATTATTTATTAATAAACAAAAAGTTGATAAGTTAAATGTACATTATTTTCTTGTAGACAAAAAGTTAGATATATATTATTTGATATATATTACAATGTTGTATGTGCTAGAAATCTAATACTCCCAACTAGTAACACATAAGTAGAGACACCAAATTTTACTACTATCCATTTTGTGCCATCTACTAGGTCTCAAGGAAGGATCAAAGAAGGGTGGCAAAAGAGCCACTATATCTCTTGAAACCACCGCAAGTTCTTTGGAACAACCAAGTGGAAGTAGATGAGGTCTTTGAGGCAACCTAAATGGGACTATTGAACATCCTTTGCTTCAGAGGTAGCTGTTTAAACAAAATCTAGCGGCATGAGTATGTACCTTATGGTTTCTACTTTGAAAATTTATAGAATATTGCACGAGGGTCAGAAAATACAAAACAACTAGGTTTGTACAATTTCACATCAAATTAAATTTCATTATTTTAATCACTAATCTATTTAGGGCATAAAAAGTGGTTGTTTTAGGTGTGCATCCTTTAAAGAGGGTAATTTGTACCGTAGATTGATTTGTACCAACTCTAAAGAGTTTAGAAGATTTGAAAATTAAGGTATAGTTTTAAAGTTTGTTTTGTTAAATTTAACCCTATAAGGATGTTGTGGACAATTTAGTTACTTTGGATGATTTCAAGAGTTTTTGTAAGACAGAAAAAAAATATTTTTCATCCAAATTTTTTGGGGGGTATTTGAATGAATTCTAAAGTGAATAGTATTGAATATTCCTTCACTATTGTATTACTAATTGTTCAAAAGAAGAAAAATTTTAATTTGCATATCATTGTTGTAGTACTTGTTGCCCACTTCTTGCTATGGACTTTTGATGTGAATTTTAATTAAACAAATGAAATTATTTAATTTATATCCATCTAATGAAATGAAATTTATTAAGTTTAGTTTCTATTCAATTAAAAATTTGTAAAATATATAAAATTTAGTATTTTATTGGAACTTAAACTTTAGGCCCAAAACCATAGTCTATTTATTTTGTAATTCTATAATGACACAATAGCTTTGATTTGGGGCATGATTTTATAAACTTAAATACATACCTTTGGTGAAATTTATAAATTTGGAGGTGTATTTAGTATTTGATGTGAACTTTCTTTACTTTTTTATAAAAAATTAATAAAAAATTTAAATTTTTAGAGAAAATATTGGAAGTTTTACGAGTCATAAAAGACATGTGACCATAAAAGATTAGTAGGTTTGAATAAGTGGTCATAGGCCCAACCTTTTAAAGTTATTCTCTAAAGGAGCACGGAGCCTTTTGGAGATGGGGGAGTGAGAATTTAGGCAAGCTTTGTTGACTTTATGATTTGGATCTTTTGCATGAAATTTCTAGAGTGGATGCTAATCATCCTAATCTATATATAAAGCTTTGATTTACATCATGACAATAAATATTGAAAAAGTTAGAAGGTCTTTTTTTATTTCAATGAAGGTAGAATAATCATATACAAATGTCTTTTACATTCAATTTTGAGAATTTTTAAATAAAACAAAAATTAAAAATACCAATTATTTACTAAAATATTTTCACCATTAGAATTAATAATCCTCAAATTTTTAAAAAATTATTAGCAATTTAGTTTTTCCTTTTATTGAATATCACCTTCTACTTTATAACTTTTTTAAAGATGAATATGAAAGTTTTTTGGTTAAATTTTTTTGCAAATATTTAAAAATCATTTCCAAATATATTGAATAAAATATAGAAATTATAGGATATAAGTTTCTTTTTCTAATAATACTGCAATACAACTTCACTTTTTTAAAGGGCTAGAAAAACTACATTTTGAAATTTAGGCTCATTGAATTTCTAATTGGTAGGGATATTCACTATAAAATTTTAAGGTGATGTAAATGAATAAGTTGAACAAAGTATTCCATGATTGGATTTATTTCAAAATAAATAAAGATGAGAATTTTAGCCTTACTTTGGAGACAAGTGGTTTGGAGAAATTTTGGTGTCACATCCCTTAGTGACACTTGCCTCTTCAAGCTCACCAAAGTGCCTTTTTGGCACTTCATTTCTAATGACACCTAGCCACTTACCTAAAGCATTAGGTTTCACACTAATCATGGATTTTTCATTCCTCATGACTCCTATCACTTTTCTTACAAGATATCGGGCATGTCCTTTGATTACATGGGAGGAACTTCCTTTGATATTCAAGTGCTTAGTGATTGCACTACTCACTACTAGCACTAACTTTGTTGACTTCCCACTCGGTCCAAAACTTCACCTTAAGACTTACTTTAAGACTTTCTAATCGAGACTCAATATAACAACCTAGTGTAGAATGGAATACCACACAACTATTAGCAAGGTGTGTCCAAAAGCATTCCACTATGTTTTGAAGGTGTTAGTAAGGCTCCATCACCAATCTTACCACTCATGGTCACTATAAATTACCATAACACCATTTAAAAATGAAGAGTAAGATCACCCCTCTTCATATTACTTCTATAAATTTGGCAAACTTCCTTTTTTTATAAATCACAAGGACATCCAAGACACACTTTCCTACAAGAAGGTACCTAATTTCAATACTTTAGTCTATAAACATAGTTCTAAGGGCTTCCCGTTCTTTCCATTGGGAAAAAATTTAGTTCCAAAATTCAAATTCAAAATAAAAGTTCATTTTTGTGATCCAATCTTTTCTTAGATTACTATTGACTACTCACTTTCTCAAATGCCACAAATATTGAGCAAGTTATGGCTCTCTAAAGGTCTAAATCCTTGAAGAGTTGTAGTTCCCTAAGACCACTCTACTCCCTTTGTTCACTTATAGCTAAACTTTTTGTGAACTTTGGCATTCTTTGAATCTCTATATCATTATCTTTATAACAATAAACATCATATCCTATGTGGATTAGGGATTCTTCCTAGAATCTTCTCTCTTCCCTCCCCCACCTTGGATTTGTAGTTGAGACTACCAATTTTGAGGAACCATAACTTTTAGCTCACAACTTGAATCTTCACATTCTTTGGACCCGCATATGTGTGTTTTCATTAATTCTCTAATCATTCATATATATCACATTATTTGTTGTGTTTTGAACAAAGCTTTAAGGGACCCTATTTGTTTGAAAAAATCTTCATTTCTTTCACCTAATCTCTCATAATCAAAGCTTAATTAAAAAGTCACCTCAAAGTCCCCTTTGTTTAATAAGGTAGCATGGACATGTCTTGTAGTAAGGTTTGTGACATTTGGTCATCTATACAAGAAATAATTTTAGGAGTTGAATGATTTTAAGGAATGACACTTGATTGTAATTGCACTTGTTTTTTTCAAATTTTACTATCGATACAATCATTGTGGTAGCATGAACCATGTAAGTTACAACTCCTAATGTTACATCAACTACCAAAGTTTAGCTTAACCTTAGAAGGACATGGAGGACATTTTGTGCCCTTTGAATGTTCAAACAAGCTTTGTGTATATTGAAGAGTGGAATATGGTCATTTGTTTTTTGGTGTTCAACTTCTTTGATGCTATTTCCACATAATGGATTTAAATTCAAGACATTTTAGTTGTATTTTGATTTTGAAAGGGATAGTTTATCAAAGGAATGGTGCACTATCTAATGCATTTCAATATTTTGAGTTTTTATCCCTTAAAACTTGATTTTGACATTCAAAATTATTTTTTTTGCTTTTGAGCAAAACTAATCAAATGAAGCTTCCAAAGTTTAATTTCTACACAGCTTGGAAGATTTGAAAAATTCCTAAAGGTAAGCATTTCATTGAAATTTGAAGTTGTGGATCTATATTCATATTCTTAAATATTCAACATTAAATGATTTTTTAGGCCTTCGGAAGTCCGTGAATTCTTGAATTGTCAAAAATGTGGGAATAATGCCAAATCAACAATTTGACAAGGTTGGGAGATGGCCACATCAAATAATAATAGTTAATTATTATTATTTATTTATAAATCTAACTTCAACTCTTTATTTCCTACTTTCCTCTTTCTCTCCTTTCTTGCTTGCCCACCCTAGCAAAACAATTGGTGGAGCCTATTTTGTCTTGTTGCTTGAAGCTTGCCCAACAGACTCACATATAAGTTAATCCATACACTATTAGAAAATGGTGTTCAAGTCAACAAAAATTTCACAATTTTTTGTTGATTGAAATTCTGTATTGTTTGTTTTAACAATTTTTTTGTTGATTTGGTACAAGCTTATAAAATGATCATTGAATTTTTGTTGATTCAAATAGTACATCCAAATCAACAAATAAGTTAACCCTTTTTTATTAAGAAGACATGCCTCTCACTCATTGGTGATAAAAAAGGGATGACTTCAATGACATAAAAGAGGAGATGACAAATTCTTTTTATAAATGGGGTGATAAAAAGTTAAATAAACCATATGGGATATGTGAATCACTCACAGTTTTAATTCACATATCCCATATGGTTTGTTCTACTTTCTACCACCCCATTTGTATAAATAGCTTGTCTTGTTTTTTTTTTTATTACCAAAGTCACTTCTTTTCTATAACTATTCTCCAAGTTATGAGAAATTGATTTTTTTTTTAAATAAATTATAAAGTTAAATTTTCTTCTAATTAAATTATAAAGTTTAATTTATAGTCTTATCTATGAGTTTTTTTGTTTTTCTTTGCCTATGTGGCAATTTGTAATGGGTGAATTTTTGACTTGCTAGGTGGTAGCCATTTATTGAGCAAATTTATAAATGAATTATTATTATTAATTTTTTGACTTGACCACCATAACAAAATGGACAACATTTTTTTTGTTAGGTACTGTCTAAGACAATGCGAGCGAGGATACAAATGACATCAACATTTTTTTGTTATGGTGGTCACAATTTTTTCATTAGTGATAGTGAAGAAATTCCGTCAATAAAGAAAAAGGTTGAGTGAGCTTAATCCTTAAACAACAAGTCGGTCATTGTAGAAATCATCTGTTTGAGTATTGTGTGAATTGTTGGCTTAAAAAATGAAAAAACACTCATTGGAAGACAAGGTATTGAAGAAGACATTCCCTTTTCCCACAAATTTTGGAGGATGAATAGTTGCACATTTGTCTTGCACACTGTTCAGAAAAAATCGTCGGCTAGTTCAAAGTTAGCTGGAGGAATTGGGAAAAAAACTGGTTGCAATATGAAAACATCGGCAAAAAACCCGGTGCAAAATCAATGAAATTTCTAATATATTGATTAAAAAATAGAAAAAATAGAAAAAATAACCAAACTTAGTTCTTCGAAAATCAATTCAATATGAGAATTGAAGGAAATTAGCCCTTAAACATTGAGGCGGATGTTTTGCATCTAATGAATGACAAAAAATCTCTTTGTGCAAGACAGAAGTGCAACTATTCATCCTCCAAATTTTGTGGGAAAAGGAAAGGTCTCCTATAGTAGCTTGTCTCCCACTGAATGCTTTTTTGCATTTTTTAAACCAACAATTCACTTGGTACCCAAACCGATGATTTCCACAGTGATCGGCTCATTGTTTAAGGATTAACCGGTAAAACTCAAAAAAAATCCCGAACTATGGAGAGATTCTTTGTTCTTCATCAGTCGAAAAAACGTCCTCCGCGTCATTCAAGGGTTAAGCTTCCGTTGTCTCGCACTTCCACCTGGGAGCCCATGATCCAATGCACGCGTCACTCAGTGGAATGCAGCCTCGCCTCGCCTTAGTTATTGCAGTGGGATTCTTGCGCTTCAGCTAGTTGATCGAGCATCCGGGAAGTAAGTGGTATGCCATTCATTGGTAGCAAGTGCGGAGCACCGCCTTGTCCACCAACAACTTAACATGGAAGCCAAACTACACTAATGATGGTAAATAGTGTTGGCAACACTAATTACGAAGCACAACATTAAATGTCAACAATCTTATTAATGTTACCAACACTAAATGTCAACATAGACACTATTTGTCAACTACTAGGTATCAATTTTTTACAAGTTTACATTTAGTGTTACCTATTATTTCACCAAATTGCACTGAAAAAAATAAAAAATTTAAATATAAGATTGCTTTTTCAAATGAATATTTTATTGAATAGAAATTAAAAAACTTTTGCAAATTAGCATTCTATATTTTCAAAAGACAAGCAAAAAATCCTAAAATGTTGGCAACTCTAAATGCCAACTAATTGACGTTCAGAGTGGATGGGGTAAAAGTCTAGATAACGCTATTTGCAACATAATACTATTTACCACCATTAGTGCGGAAAATTGGGCAACCTAGACTAGCAAATCGACTCTGACCCGCACGAAATGGATAGGGTGTACCAAAACATCCACGTTCTGTGTTTCCTTCAAAAGCTTGGGTCACCCGTGGTGGAGGTTGGGTTACCTGGGGTCAAGGCTGGGTTACCTAGGGTGGAGGCTGGGTCACCCGTGCTCCTAAATACCTTCAAAATTTCAATCTACCCGTCGTATTTTATCATCCATTGGCTCTTTTTTCATTCATTCAAGGAGCCATTGAAACTCACTCTGCGGCACTCTGCGTTTGGTCTCTGCACGTTGAATGCTTTCTTCCGTTTCCGTTTCTACTTGTTGTGTTCACCGTATGGTTCTTTGGTTTGGGGTCTTGTTTGGAAGCTTTCAGGCGCTTGGAGTTTACAAAATTGTTTCTTCTTATTTGTGGCCTTGCGTATGTTAGGTTTGTGTTGGTTTTATCGATAGAAGCATTTAGTTTTTCGCTTTGAATTTGAACCTGTTGTGCATGGTTTGGTGCATCGCTTGTATTTCAGACGTAGAATTAAGGGTTATTAATCTCTCATTGTGGTTTTAGGTCATTTAATTTTGCATCTAGAAATGATGGAGTGTTTATGCCTAGATAAAATATTGTGGCAGGATTGCTCGTTGGCCCACTTTGCTGTTTTGGTACTCAAATTGCTCCCATTCAGGTTGTGTTAGGGTTATGAATTCCTTCCTTCCTGTCATTTCTGTTTTGATCTCGATTTGCCTTAAGTGCCTAGTTCTAGTATTTGATATCATGAGGATAATGCAAAAGTTTAGGTCTTTGTTCTCACATTAAACGGACAGAAGCTGATGCTTGCTTCTCTACAGCCTACATCGCTACCTCCAAAGCCTCCAACGATGGCTGCATTGTTACAAAAACTGCCGCTAGGAATGGAGAGCGACGACGAAGAGAATGGAGACTAGGAGGAAGCAATAGGGGCAACGGAGAGGAACGAAGAAGAAAATGAAGAAGACGAAAAATAATAAGAGGCTAGGCCATGCCTCTTCTGTTCGATAGAGCTGCCATCATCCAAGGTTTTTTTCCAACACTATGCACTTCTTCAATTCTCTCAAGCTTTGAGGTGTTGTGGGGCTTGATTTCTACAACATTCACATCTCATCAACTTCATACACACAAAGGTAATTGCAGCATCCACTTTTCAAAAATCTTGATTTGGATTGTGGATCTCATGTGCATTTAGATTCTTTTCTCTTTTAATGCAATGCATTTTTCTAAGCTACTGAAACAATATGCCAAAGTATTAAAGCCATTGTGGATTTGTGATAGTCTGTCCATGCGGTTGACACGAAGCTAAAGGGGCCGGTTTTTAGTGTTACACCTGAATGGAAAGACGACAAATTTTTCACGCCATTCTTGGAGAATGCCCCCCTGTTCTACAGTTTTAATGATGACCATGATGTGGAAGAGATTGATGCTGCGGACAAGGCTATGGCATTACAAAAGCTTTTGAAAGGCAATGGGGGGAGAAGCAGCCCATTCTCTTCGGATACAAAGGTTCCTGTGGATTCAAATGCCCTTGTGGATCTAATGAAGGTCTTTCATTCCCTGGGCAAAGACATGCGTGAAGAACTTGCCAGCTTAGTGGATATGCCCTTCCTATCTGATGGATGATGGAGCCCCTAGTTTCGTAGCTAGCTTGAAATCTTCCGACAAAAGCTTGAATGGAGCCTCCAAATCAAGGCTTTCTTAGAAGCATAAGAAAGATCTCAAGGTTAAGTTTATTGAAGTGGTGAAGGAGCTATAGAATGTGAATGAAGATTATTTTGATTTTGCAGTGCGTTTGGTATTCATCAAGAAATGCTTTCTAACAAGGTATGAAATAATGAAATGAGCAGGCACGTCGCCAATTTTGTGCAGGTTTGAACTGATGATCATTTGGGAAAGTCTATAAAGGCTGATGGAAGTACATAGGTCAGGTATTGTGTTCTGCAATTCCCTTATCAATTCAACAGTTCAACTATTGCATCCTCAACTTGTTCGCAAGTTTTGCTCCAAAAAACCAGATTATTTGATTTATTGCAAATATTTGTTTTTTTTAGAGTAAAGGAACACACGATTTGTGTTCCAAGTAAAATCCTTCCTATCTCCTTCCTAAACCTTAAACTTGAAGTTGTATAGAGACACTATTGACAAGATTTAGCATTGCTTTCACAGGTTGAGTTTTGTGACAAAGAGAGATGCTCCATACTTACAGTATGTCGCAGTACAAGGTAAGTAAATTCCCTGTTATACTCCCGAAAACTCCTTTAAAGTATAATTAAGTGACTTTAAAGATTGAACCCACGAGATCCTGTGAAGTATTTGGCTTCATTACACGATTTAGGATGAGTTAGCTTATAAATCCAACTTTCGGTTTCAGATCAATTACCAGAACAACTATAATATCCGAAAAACGGAGAATTAGCTTCTCACCACTATTCCGATTCTACCAACTATCCGATCTGGACAACAATCACAACCCCAGGAGGCTATAATCTCCGCTCCCGGTTATTCCTGTAGACTGATCCGTTCCAGTCTAACGGTACTCTCCTTGATACTATCCGGTTTAGTTTATCCTTTGTTTTACCATCAGAGGGTTCGCCCACTAGTAGAAAAATACAGTGACCAAATTAACAAAAATCAACAGAAAAGTGTTGATTTTTTTGTTAATTTGGATGTGTTGATTTGGGCACTTTTGAACAGAAAAGTGTTGATTTTTGAACAAAAATGCGTTGTTTAAGAACAAAAAAGTGTTGAATTTCTAACAAAAAAGTGTTGTTTTAGAACAAAAAAGTGTTAATTTTTTTGTTAATTTGGTCACATTATTTTTTTAAATTATTTTTTTTGAAAAAAAATGAATAAAAGTGACACATGGCAATGCTACATACGCACCCCCAACTATCCACGTGGCATGCCACACAAGCTACTTGAATGCCACGTGGACAGTCCAAATGCCACGTTGGCAATTCACGTGGCAAACGTTGCCATCAAGATTTGAACCTTGAACCTCATGGTTGAGGCCCAAGACTCAAACCAATGAACCACTTATACATATACATGTTTAAAGTGTATATAAAATCTTATTTGTTTAGTTTTTCATTTTTTTCCCATTGTTTTTTAAAGTCAGCGTACTTCAGGGCTGGTTTTGACTTAGTAAATGACCTTTTTTCAAGAAACTTTGAACTAATAAAAGTTGGAAAATCAAGCCAACTTTCACCTCCAACAATCCGTTTGAGATTTTGATCCTCCAATAAAAAGTTATGGACAAAAATCAGAGAGGGGTTTTAAAAATGTAAAAAAAATGATTCATTTTCACCCCTCTCTGATTTATGTCCATAACTTTTGATTGGAGGATCGAAATCTCAAACGGATTGTTGGAGGTGAAAGTTGGCTTGATTTTCCAACTTTTATTAGTTCAAAGTTTCTTGAAAAAAGATCATTTTATTAAGTTAAAACCGGCCCTCAAGTATGCTGACTTTAAGAAATACCGAATTGTTAATGTTTAGTTTTAAAAAAAATCTACATTGTACAATTAAAGATTCCAAGAGATTCCAGGAGATTCTAAAGATTCCAAATTATTTCAGGAGATTCTAAAAGATTCTAAAAGATTCCAAAAAGATTCTAAAAGATTTAATAAAATTTTGTTGATTTTAGTTGCACTATCCAAATCAACAAAAATAATGTGACCATTTTGTTAATTTGGGCAAAATCAACAAAAATTTGTGAAAATGGACAATACAGTACCCAAGTTAACAGAAAATTGTTGACTATTTGTTGATTTGGTCACTGATTTTCTACTAGTGGCCCCTTTGGTTTTCAGAGTGGTAGGCCCACCACTCCTTCCGTAACTTATAGTGGCTGAAGACCCACTATCCTATCTTCTAATCTCCTACTTACTACGGATCCGGTTTGGTCTTTCACAACAATCTGGGTATTAATCCGGATTGCAGGTCATACAAAGACCCCCCGTACGATCCTCTGATACTACAACGACCTTGGGCACCCTCTTCTATCCGTGCGAAGTTAGGTAGTTACAAGTGAACCCGTCCATTCCAACACTTACTAGAGCTATTCCGTTTACCAAATATGGCAGCAAGACCTCACAGGAGATCGGACACTCGACCGGATTTCCCACCTAGGAGTTCTAGCGCAAGTAGGGAATCCCTCCCTTTCCGCCTAGCCTAACAACGGTTTTCTCACCCGGAATCTCAAACTCTAGACACGCTGAGGAATTGAAGCGCACTCCCAACTCTTTTAATACCTATTCACATTTACTGAAACTTGAAGAATAAAATACACCAAGGGGAGAAAATGTCAACTCTTAACTCCCCCTTTGCTCTCCTCACTTCCGGTCATACAACAGGCACACAACTCCCATAGCACACACATACAACAACAAAGCAAAACGAAGGACACAAAGGAATTTTGCAAAAGAAGGCTTTTTTTTCTCCTTCTCCCCTTTTCAGGGCAGGTTTATATACAAAACCAAAAAAGTGCAAAAAGGCAAAAAGCGTCATGGAATCTAGCCGCATTTTCCGGCTGAACTTCCGATCCTACCTACGTACTACCGGATAGAATCCGGTTCCGACCTAACTCCTCTAGTATGTACAGACTTTTACTATCTACAATCCTAACCCTAAAGTAGGACTCTTCGGCTCGGCTTCCATCCCCTCGAAGATTTCAGTCAAGTTCCGATTTCGTTCCCCATCCAGTCATCCACAGGTTTTGGAATTGGATCGCCTTGACTGGAATCGGGTGTGGATTCCAGATCGATGGCGGATTCTGGGGTGTTTGCCAGTTTAGACGCTTGTGCAGTCATCTTGGACCTGGGAGTCTTTTCCTTCCCCTCTTCAGCAGTTGTCACATCCGGAAACTCTTTTGGTAGGGAGAGCTCCGACAGAGGGACCTCCTTAGCTCCCATCAGTTTCCGACTGCTCTCTTCAATCCGGTCCGCAGAAATCCGTGCCTCCTTCATTGCCGTCTCAACCCGCTCCGCATAGTCCGTGAGAATCCTTACTATCCTAGCACCAGATAGTTTCTTCTCCTTATGGACTTCGTCGTCGAATAGCTTGGCCTTGGTGGCGGCTGCCCCGGATACTCCAAGAATGTCCTTCACCTGGTCTGCTATTCGTCGTATTTCTTCTGCTATCTCCCTCGTGGTGGCTGCATCCTCCCTCAAGACGAGATTTTCCGCCTTCAAGGTATCTGCCTCTATCTGAAGTCGGATTACTTCTTCCTTCCGCCTCCGGTACTTGACCGGATTGGTGATACAGTTGGCTACCTTCGCTGGTAGCTGGCTGTCTGGTAGCGCATCCACTAGTCTTCCGATCGCCTGCAGGGTCAGATGCTTCACCTCCCAATCCGCCCGGACACTGGAAAGAATTCCAATCAAATTATTGAATGGATCCCGTGGATCCATTTCTTCCTCCATAACACCCTTCCGTTTCTCATCTGGAGTTGACGGGCCATGACCTGGAGGTGTTCTTCGCCCATGGGGAGGAGTTGTCTTCTGTCGCTTGATTGGCGGCATCAACTCTTCCTCCTCCTCCTTTGTTTCCGGAACCGATTCCGCTTCATTGTCTTCTTCTGATTCCCCATATTTCAAAAGAGCTCCTTGAGCCTTCCACTCCTTCTCCTCATCATTTGTTAGGAGCTGATGGTTATGGTACAGGTGATACAAGTACGGGCATATAGGTGTAGCCCTACTCATTCCTACCCTCCCGATGAGCTGGGTTACCAGATCAAAAATGATCCGGGCCCAATCCACGTTCTGGGTTCCGCTTAGAGAACCAAAAATGGTATTCCCTAGGGTGATTGTCACCCTCGTCGGTTTCTCCGGATGGAGGATCGGAATCAGAAACCTCAAAAGACGACGGTGTCGGTTGTTTATGCAGTCGTCAACTGCATATCTGTCCTTAGGGTTGGGAACGGCATGGAACTTCCCTCGGATGAATTCATCCTTCTGGCCAGCCATCCCAAGACCCCCTACCCGGAAATCATACACTCCTCTCCAGACTTCCTTAGTCCAGAGGGACGGATTCCCTCTCAAGGTGTTATCGAACTCATTGGACAATTTGCCCAAGAGTTCCTTCACCATTCTCTCCTCCCGGAATCCCCAAGGTTTCTCAATGAACCCCGGGCAACCCATAAAAGCTAAGTCTTCTATGAGTTGGTCCTTCTCCTGTTCGTTTGAGGGAATCACTGGAAATATCTTCCGGAGTTTCACCTCGACCAGACCGGATCCTGATGACCCCGTTTTCTTTCGACGTAGCAGCGACATGGGATGGATCACCTCTCACACGGATTTCCTCACCGATTCTACCTCACCCGCTCCTAGCCGCACATCCCGTTCCTTTCTTCTCTCTCCGATCTCAATCGGAAGTACTAAAATTCTACTGAATCACTCTCCTGACACGAGGGTACCAAATGCTGTAAACAACATGAGGAGCGCCCAATCTCGCGAGGAAATGAAAGGGGTAAGACTGGCAAGCTTGGTCTTTAAATAGCTTAAGAACTTCGTCGTGGTCATAATGACTATTTCTGGTTTGGCGGCTTGACGTCCGGTCCAACCCTAATCCGGTTTCTACCCTAATTTCGGATGGGTTTCCAGTCCCAATCAATTTGAAAATTCCAACTGAATTGAATCCGGTCTACCTGCTATTTCATTTTTTTCGCGTGTATATATCCGATTTTCCTACGACTAGCATTCCAATCTGATTCTTCCCAACTACTTTCTGTTCTAATTGCTAGATAAACTGAACGAAACAAAACTTCACGTTGCAACACAGTATCAGCTGATCAACTGCTTGGGATATGGTGCTCCATCAATTACACTGTAAGCATATTTGTTTCTCTCCATATTTTCACATGACTCACATATTATTGAATGATCTATCTATGATGTTGTAGCATATTTTTTGGTGCATGGTGTCGATGTCCTTGTACAGTGGGAGATGTTGTGGGAATCCGGAATCTGGAAACAGATCAATGATACAAGAAGTAGGTGCGAAAAATAGAAAAAAATCAAAAATATTTATAGTTAGAACGTGATTTTTGGATAAGATAACTTGAATTAGGAAATAAGCGTTTCGGCACAACCCGTAACCGGAACTTATCCGGATCCGGAATCCGGATTCACTCGGAACACAGGAACCTACCGTATAGGTCTCGTAGCTACGGAAGTAGGATACCGTTAGTACAACGGACCTGTAGCCGTTGTCTTGAAATTCGTAAGAAGACGGTTTAGTATTTAAGCTGTTTGCCTAGGGTTTTCCTCTTCACTTTCCTGTTTTGCTTTTTCTAAGACTGTCCGTGTGAGTAGTTGAGAGAAAGAGTGGTGAGTTAGCGATTGAAGTAGGGTTACTTCTCCCTCGTTCTGACTTAGGTCTTATGGCATCCGGACCAGTACGGAAGGTAGTGGTATCTGCCCGGGTTATCTCTCCGGCCATTCTGGATAACTCGGAACTACACAAGTAGTTAGAGGAGGACTTAACTAAGTTAGGGTGTGTCGGTCTACTACACCGACCATGGAACCTCAAGAGTGAAGATATGATTCAAGAGCTACTTCACGGTGTTCTGAATCAGTATGAGCTCACTTTGAGAGGGCAGCCAATCGCGTGGACCGAGGACATCTGGATGGATGTCTATCAGTTCCGGAAGAGCGGGAATGGATTAGCATCGAGGACGGACCGTTTTGTAGCTGGAAAGTTCATCGGGTCTGCAAACCCTAAGGACGGATTCGCTATCAGCGAATGCAAGGACGAGAGACATAGGCGGATATTAGAATTCCTCATTCCCATCTTGTATCCGGAAAAACCAACATGGGTTACCATTACGGTGGCCAATACTATTTTCGGGGCTATGGAGAACCGAGTGGTGCACTGGGGTAGAGTCATAGCCGGGATAGTGGCTAAGTTAGCGGATCATGTGACCCGAGCAAAGGCGAGTCTAGTTAGCACCTACTTATTCCATCTGTACCATCAACAGGAACTTTTGAGTGCAGCGGAAGTAATCTAGTATGACACTAGAAAGGCGATCCTGTCATACGGACTTTCCGGGGAAGAGGCGGAAGATCTGGTCGAGTCGGATCCGGAGGAACTTCCCGAAGAACGTTTGACCAATCCGAGGACCAAGAAAAGGAAGTCAACCGATCCGGGGTCACGATCCAAGCCACCAGAGATGGAGAGGGGGGAGTCCAGCAAAGGACCTGAAGTGGAAACGGAATCCGCATTTTTCAATGCGGGGCTCAAGTGGATATGTGAGGCCAAGGTACTCCACGACAACCTGGCGGATTTGGTAATAAATACCGCGGAAGTTTTGAAGGTGGAGCCGGATTAGATCGTGGAAGCTGTCAAGCGATTGCCCAAGCCGGAAGATCTAAAGAGGAGGGAGGAGCGGATCCAGGAGTTGGAGGCGGAACGGAACCAACTCCAGGCCCAAGTGAATTGGGCGGAAGGGAAAATGGCAGCTTCAAAGGAGAAAGAAAAGGAGGCTCTCGCTCTGGTCAAGAATCTATCCGAAGCAGTCAACATCAAAGCCGACCTCGTCACGAAGGCTGCCTTGTTTGACTCAAAGTTGATATTGGAAGGCCACATTACCGGAACCAAGGTAGTGACTATCCTTATAGACTTCACTGCGAGGATAGAGCAAGTTTTGAAGGAGATTCAGCAGCTATTGGCGACTATCGACCCAAATCAGGTGATGGATTTCTCCACCTTTCCGGAACTTCCTTTTGTCTCGGGTATCCCAGGGAGACCAGTGGCGGATCGTGCAACTCGGATGGAGGGATTGAGGGGGATACTCACACCAGTCAAGCCTTCCGCCAGCAAGATGCGGATGACGGAGCTAAATTTGAGGCCAGCTTCGGAACCGGAACCTGAGTCCAGCGTGAAATCGGTTCCGGTACCACCCAAATTCTCAACCCCGGAAGTTCCCAAGTCACAAACAATGCCGAATTTGATGACCGGATCATTCAAGGTTCCGGGACAGCAAGTCAGAGGAGACCTCATCAACCGGATCGGTGGAATGACCAATCCGACTCGGACTAATCCGAAAGGATTTGTACACATGCAAGAGACTACGCCGGAAAAGAGAAGCGAACCCGCAACATTGGAGGATACACCGCCAGAGAAGGAGAAGGAAGTTCAAGTCATCGAAGACTCGGAGGAGGAGAGTGCCCATTCCACTTCCGGAACTGAGGACGACAGCGATCCGTCTCTCGCAACATGCCATATCCAAACTCGAGCTACAGCGAAGACTACGCCAGCTAAAAGTACGAAAGGGACACCTACCAATCAAGCAGGGAGCCGCTCAAAGAAAGGACGGAAGCCAAAGCATTAGAATCCGTAGGAAAAGAAGTATAGGATCCGGATCGAGTTTCCGAGCATGGGCCCAGTTTCCGGAATCTTAGGCGGATAGTAAGGAAATCCAGTAATTTCAGACGGTAGTTAGTAATCTTTCTGGATATCCCGGGAGGTTCAGTGATTGGTTGCCTGGATTTCCGGGTTTCCTTTTCAGGCTTTTAGGAGTTGACTTTGGATTTTTGTGTTAGTATTTAAGGGCAGGCAAGTTAGTTGTCGGTGATTCCATTCTACTCCATTCGACCATTAGTGCTTTCACATATGTATTATGATTTTCTTTTCTTAATCTAAATCAGTCGGGGTGCTTCTAGCTGCACTTTGCTTAGACGGAATCCTTGGCTTAGTGTATGCATGTATGTTTGTATCCTTGTACTAGAGAAAGAGAAGGGAGGGAGAGGAGGAATCCGGATCTTGAGCTACGGATCTTTTGGGGGGGTGGAGCTAGTGAGAAGGAATGCAAGCAGAGTAAGGGAATGTGAGAATCACGTGCCTTTAAATTGCCGGAACGGCAATCCGGATAAGAAGGTAGAGGTCCCTGCGAGTCCAGAACCAGGAGGGTTCTGTGCGGAGATAAGCAACCGCCAAAGGAAAGGAACTCCTGCTATTCCAGAAGGTCTACCCGCCTCCCCCTTTAAGTACATTGTCTTCTCCTTGAGATTCTATTCCTTTGGGTCTATGAGTTCGGATCCGTCGTTGTAGTAAGAGAGGTGTGAGAATTGCTCTGTGTGACCTGATTCCGGATCGGCCAATCCGGAAACTGTGAGAGAATACTCCTCCCTCCTCCTACAGCTGTGTTGTCTTGGATGTGCTGTTTAGTAGATTTAGAATATAAAGAGGTTAAATTGTACAAGTGGTGAGTCCCCACCCCTTTCTAGACCAAGGGCGGACCCTCTGAGGGTAAAACAGAGGCAACAAAAACCAGTGACGGAAGAGAGACGGAACTAAGTTCCGTAGGTATCTGGATTCGGAACGGAATCCAGAATATACTAAGTTTCCGGAGTGAGGTAGGGAAAGTGAAAGAAGGGGGATTAAGTGAGTAGTCACAAGCCGGATGCTTCTAATTCAATCGATATTATACTAGAAGTTCCTTGGAACGATAATTCGTGTCATCTTGCAACAATTTGTCGTTGTAAGGATACTTACGGCTAACTACGCGTACGACAGATGTAGCTTCTCGAAGCACGTTGATGATGAGATGAGAGGGTCATCTATCCTATCCAAAAAGTTCAATACTAACTGTTTTCCCTCCTAAATACTCATTCCCTATGATGAAAACAACAAGTCTTGACCTTTCACTGTATGTCATTTTATGAACACATGCTCTAAACATGTCTTCTAAATATTTGGAAATTGTGCTAGAAAAAATGCACATGGTAAGGAAATCAGATGCTTCCATAGCATTTTTGGCACTAAAGATAATGCACAAGGTATCTGCTGTAAGGGTGTCCAAAGACTCCATCATCTTTTGCTTCTCTGAAACAGAACAATCCGCTTGTTCAACTACAAGGTAAAAGCCTTCCTGCATTGCTTTTCCAACTTCCAGTCTACCATTAAATAGGTAACTGTATATGATGCTCCCTATCTTGTCTTCCACCTATTGTTCCCAAATTGCTTCTTCAAGTGTAAACGTGTTGAATGTCCACCCAAGGTCTCCCAGTTGATCATTTTGGAAGTCCTTGATCAAGTTTGTAGCAAACTCGAAGCTAGTCCTCAGAGGAACAAGAAGGGACCATGTTGCTCCCCAACCTAAGCGGAAGTCCCTCTCCAATGCATGGCGAGTATTTGGGCAAACTGAAGATGATAGGTTTGTTGATTTAGGGACTTCACTGCAAAGCATCAAAAGCGTTGCAAATGAAAATGGTCTACTCACTTCAATGTCGTGTAATGTGAGCAGATAAATCAAGTGCCCAACCATGCGAGCCAAATCATGTTGAATATCTGGTCTAACAATGGCAACATCTACTTTGGGGTGAAGGATCTTCCTTACCATGTCATCTGGATATTCAAAAATAGCATTGTAGTTGAAGGAGCTACCCCAAAATTGCTTCCAACAATTGCTCAACCACGCATTTGTCAATCCAAAGAGGTCAATAGCAGTCTCTTGAAAACCCAAGGTATGGATTGAATCCATTGTAGGCTTGTAGAAGTATTCCCTTGTACTTGAAATCCAGTGCTAGTGTCTTGTAAATGCTTGGAGTTCTTTACCTTGTTTAACCTACACATTCCACAAACAAAATTGATTAGAAAATTGAAATAAAAACATTGTTTAAAAAAATGGGAATAAATAACATTGTTTAAGAAAATGGAAATAAATCATTATCTCAATGGGTGTAGCTCTTCTACATCCTAAGGCACGTTGAATTGCTTGAAATATCTGTGATGAAATATAAAGTCGTTGGTATGCAAGGAGAGCTTTATTAACATTTTTCCTTTGCTCAAATAGCTCAATCTCCTCTTCAAGACCATCTATACAATGATAGCACATTCTTTTAATCTGTTGAAGTATAAATGCAGAGAATGCTTCATTATTTATGAAATTCTAAATATATGCATTAGTTGGAGGTTTAGTTTGGCTGAAATTTGAGCCACCGTAAGTCTCAACAAAGGCCTTTGTATATTCTTTCTCGCGACCAGGTATGCATCTTTCAATTGCTACCTCCAGCAAATTCCAATCCATCCAGAATCATTTTGCTTGAAGTTCAAACTCGACTTTGAAATTTGTGTCACTATACATTGAAATTGAACTATGCTGGGTAAGTTTTGAAAGGGTTGCTTCAGATAGTGATATCCCTTTCTTCAATTGTCTTTGCTTCTGCAGGTTTAGGCATGCATTGAAGACCTCTCCATCACCATGTGGACTCTGCAATATATTTTCACACAAATCCTCAAATGCTGATCAAAAAACTTGGGAAATACATGTTGAAGCCTTCTTTTTGTCTACTTTCTCTTTAAAGTCCATAGATTCATAGTCAGCAATGTGGCAATTCTCCCAAATTATTGCCAATCTTTCCAACTCTATCAATTCTTCATTTGGTATTTCAAGGCCAACTATAGGCAAACCAAAGGTTTGTCTCAAAAGTTGCCACTAAAATTGGATCAACAGAAAAAGCATCCATTGAAATTGGATCAACAAGAGAAGCGGCCACTGAAATTGGATCAATAGGAGAAGCGGCCACTGAAATTGGATCAACAGGAGAAGTGGCCACTGAAATTGGATCAACAAGAGAAGCAACCACTAAAACTGGATCAATAAGAGAAGCAATATGTATCGTGGGCAATGTCATTGGTACAATTGTAGGGAGATCAACTTGTAAAGCTGGCATATACACAATCATAGTCTTTGAATTCAATTTTCCATACACTGCACCTGCTTCTTGGATATAGGGCTCCAATTTGTAAGCTCGATCTTGCCCAACTTCTTTTCTTTTGTTTATTCGTTTGAAAAATGATCAAGAAATTCCAAACTCAAGGGTTTTGATATTGAGAAAGGCTCTTGAATGCTTTTGCAATATGAAACTCCATACTATCTGGAGGAAAAGATTGTGCGAACACTACAACAATGGCAGTGTTTTATGACTGCAAAATTATAATTGAGGATGATTGGCGACTGCTTGCAGTCATATTCTTGAAGGCCAACACTTTGGGGAAAAATATGACTGCAAAATATGACTACCAGTCATTTTTACGCCTTGTACTTCACACGTGTATACTATACGGCCATTAGGAATACCAAAGTACTTCATAGGGAACGTAGGGAACATGTTTGGGAACGTTGAGTCATATTATCAATTATATTTTCATAATAGTGAATTTTTTTTGTTTTGGACAATTCAAGAAAAATATGGGCAATTCTAAAAAAAATATAAATAAGCCATCATTTAAAATTTTGAAATCCTATTCACCTACTTTTTCGAATTTTGAATCCTAGTCACCACTTTTTTAGTGTTTTGAGACCCTAGCCATTATTTTTTTAGGATTTTAGAACCCTAGCCGCCACTTTTTAGGGTTTTGAAACCCTAGCCGTTACTTCTTGTGGTTTTTCTTCCTTACCTTCTATTGTCTCTTAGCTCTCATTTATTGTTGTTTTTTGTTGCATTTCAACTCTTGTTTCTTGTTGCTCTTTACTTCATGTTTCTTGCTTCTTATTGTTGCATCTAAATTCTTTTTTTTCTCTTGCATTTGAACTCCTTCTTTTTAGTTTTTGTTTTGTAGTTCTTGTTTCTTATTTCTTATTTCTTCTTGTTGCATCTACACTCTCATTTCTTATTGTTTCTTGTTATGTCTTAGTTGGTGCTTTTTGTTTCTTCTTGTGTCTTAGTTGTTGCTTCTTATTTCTTCTTGTGTCTTAATTGTTACTTCATGTTGTGTCTTAGTTGTTGTTTCTTGTTTTGTATTTCTTCTTGCATTTTAGTTGTTGTTTCTTGTTTTTTGTTGTGTCTTAGTTGTTATTTCTTGTTTCTTGTTGTGTCTTAGTTGTTGTTTCTTGTTTTTTGTTGTGTCTTAGTTGTTGTTTCTTGTTTTCTGTTGTGTCTTAGTTGTTGCTTTGTTGTTGCTTCTTATTTTTTGTTGCATCTTAACTTTTACTTCTTGTTATTTCTTAATACTTATCTTTTTTTTCTTGTTTCCTCCATCATCAATCTTATTCTTCCTATCCTAAGCTTGAGCTACATATTTTGTGTTGTTATAAGCCTTTGAAGGTTGAGCTTTGTTGTTCAATCACTAAAAATCAACCTCTTATTTCTTTAATTGTATATGCAGGCACCAAAAGTTGAAACAAAGACATTGGAGGTTACTTACAACCCAATGAAGCCATCTTCACATTATTGTAAGGATTGTAGGCCTTATTGAATTGTGTGAATGATTCATTATGATATATATATATATATATATATATATATATATATATATATATATATATATATATTTTTTTTTTTTTTTTTTTTTTTTTTTTTTTTTTTTTTTTGTATTAGTGACTAATAAATGTCAATGAAGATAGTTGTATTTGTTCTTGTATTCTCCTTCTTTAATATGATTATCTCTCATACATCTCTAAAATCATATATTATGTATTCATTTTTAATTACATGAGGCTTTTTATTCAATTATCAAATCATCTTGATGTATGATAGTTATATATTATGTTCATTTAAAATGCATTAAAAATGTGATTGTAGTTAGTAATATGACTGACGAGAGTCGTATTCTACATCATTCAAAAATATGACTCATGAGAATCATTTTTTACATTAACAAGAACATGACTCACCGCAGTCATATTCCACATTACTGCAAAATATGATTCACCCTAGTTATATTTCATGTAACCAAAAAATATGACTGACTGTAGTCATATTCCATATCACTGCAAAAAATGACTCACTGTAGTCATATTTCACATCACTGCAAAAAATGACTCACTGTAGTCATATTCCACGTTACTACAAAATATGACTCACCGCAATCATATTCCACATCACTGCAAAATATGACTCACTGCAGTCATATTCCACATCACTGCAAAATATGACTCACCGCAGTCATATTTCATGTTACTGCAAAATATGATTAACCACAGTTATATTCCATGTCATAAAAAAATATGACTCATCGCAGTCATATTCCACGTCATCAAAAATATGACTCGACATAGTCGTATTCCACGTAGGATTTTTTTATTTGCCTGGGCAACCCAAGAAAAAGTCAAAAAACCCCTAAGATAGTCAAAGTATACGCCTAGTTGGCATACTATGGCTAAAAATGGGTATTTATATCCCTCAACCTATATGACTGCCAATATGACTGATGTCTGAAGCGACTACTTCTAAACGACTAGAGTCAGTCATATTCCGAGTCATCTAAAGTGATTTCTGCGTGAATCATATTTTTTGATTTTACAACTCACTGCAGTCGTATTTTGCAGTCATATTTTGCAGTCATAAAACACTACTTTTGTTGTAGTGGAAAGTCACCCCTGTCCATTTCTTGGAATCTTCCAAAGAAACCAACACATGTTGTGAGTCTATTGGCTAATGTGTGATGCTTAGTACACCTGATGACCATTGGGTGCCCTCAAGCATTGCCAAAAGTTTTCGTGTGATGAATCTTTGTGTTGCTCTAGGAACAAGAGAACTTGAAGCAAGTTGAGTTGAAAATGATGCATGATCTTGAAGACAGTGAGGCATGGTTAATGTTGCTGGAACTTGTATAGTGGCAGTAGTTGCAATAACCTGAGTAGTGGTGGTGGTCGCATGAGCTGGAGTAGGTGGTAATGCTTACCTTGACGACGATCCTCTTTTTTGTCTTCGTGAACCTAATTTTGGTGGGTAAGAGAATACCCTAGCTCTATCTACAATTACCCGAGGAAATACTGATATTCTCGGTGGTATTAGTGTAGTTGGTGAGGTAGATGGTAGTGGATCTTTATGGTTCTCCATCTGCCACTCAAAATCTTACACATTTTCATTTCGTAATTTTGATGTTTGTTTTTAACTATCTTGATTGACAATATTGTTTGAAGTATTCACCGTATTTGCAACAAAATTTCCAATGAGATGTATGTGAAATATAGCAAGTTAGATGTTGCTAAAATTTAGGAGAGCAAATGGTGATCAGAATGTGGGTATTATCCTTTCTTTTCTTATCGGAAAATTTTAGAAATCTGCAAGTATCTAGCATTTAATTAGCAAGAGTTTCTACATACTAATTATGGAGGTGGTCTGCTTTATTAACATGTTGCACGTTAGAATTTGAACATTACTATTCTGTCAATTATCTTATGATTACAACTCTATCAATTGTAATACCCAAAATATGGTCAAATGAACTAGGATTTACTTTCTTGATTTATTCAAGATTGTAGTTCAGGGAATTAATAATACTCTACTACAAACAAGGAAGTCAAGACTCACCTGTGAAATCATCTCTACATCCATGTGCACTAGAAGAAACCAAAATTTTCGATGTCTAAGGGAACAGATTTTAGGTGACGTTGAAGAAAACAACCTATGTTTTTCTGTCAACAATTATCTCCATTAATGTTCCATTGGACATCATTATTGACATGAAAAATACAGGTTGTTTTTTTCAACGTCACCTAAAATTCGTTCCCTTTGACGTTGGCTGTTTTTTTTAATGTCACCTAAAACAAGGTTTTCTTATAGTGGTGACAAGATCAAGGTGAATGTACTGCAATGTAGGGGTTCTTGGAAGCAATAAGCTCACTTGTTCTATGTTGACAAAATATCCAAGAATGTAGATAACTTCAATAGTCGATCTAAGCTACACTTCTCTTTCATAATCTTTATTGCAAGCTATAACTGATGTGTGCAAAGACTAATTCCAATAGAAGCAGAGAGCAGCCACATTTTGAATTCTTGGGCATCTAATATAGGGATGTGTAGAAAAATGATGCCGCAACTCTCCTGAAACCCTAGCAATTTCATCTATGCGACTCCACTTTCATCTACAAAATCTAGATTTCATCTACATATCTTTAGGGGACGTTTCTTGTCCAGAGTGATTTGGCAATGTTGGAATTGGACCAACAAAGATTATTAATGACATCAAAGTTGTATTGCATTGCATCACATTACGGTGTTATAGTAGCACATGGTCACAAGTAAAAACTAGGCCCATCCAAAAGCACAAAAAATTATTACAAAAAAAGTAGACCACTGTAACCAAAAAAGTTCATGGAAAACTTGTCAATGAGTAGATCAGTGCTAGATTCTAGCCAGCAACTCAAAAGCTTCAATACTTTCTACTGAATGATCTATTTGATTAAGCTGAGAGAGAGACATGCCACTTTCAACAGATAAGTAGCAATAGTGAGAGAGAAAGTAATGTAAATGAAAACATTGCAAAATATCCTTATCAACCTTTTCTACTTCATATGTAGCATCCCAAGTGGCTAGAAGATTTGCTAGCAACTGTAGAATATTGAATAAAGTAAGAGTTGGGGGATTTCTTCGTGCAACCCATGTCCGTAAACCACGTAGGCCCAAATCTTAGGTACCAATATGCTCCTGAATATCCCCAGCATGCATATCCTCAATATGCGATGTCCATCCATGAAAACGCTCATATTCTTGGAAATATCGTGCCGGCACATGAGAGGGGCGAAATCGTCCTTGTTTGTTGATTAGTCGCACTGTGTGAAGGTTCCAAGTACCAATCCACTCATTTATAATTTCTTGTAAAATAGGGATGTAAACATCTTGGAAGAAACTTCTATGATAAGGATCATCAAGAATGAAGTACCCCTGGTCTACCATTTCTTGAATGGCATTCTTATGATACCAAATAACTTTCTCCCACAATAATGTATACCAATGTTCAGTTCTTTGGTTGTGCACAGAGGAACCTACAAGAAATGGATTACGAGTCCCAGGTCGTACCTCCTCCATATACCTCTTAATCAAAGCATGCTCTGCTGCAAAGTCAGACCTCACTTGCAAAGGAAGACCAAATTTTTGAGTAGCTGCAAAGAAGGGTTCGAAAAGAGTCTCTTGACTCTTGTTTGATGCAACACGTGCATATAGCACATAATGTGAAGCTCCGTCGATGCAACCATGAATTCGGAGTCCAAACATGGACAATTTATCATATGTTGCATATAGGAGAAAGAATATGTTACAAGAAGAAATAGAATGTAGTGATAAGTTAAGTGTTTGCAATTCAATTGTAAATAAACACTATTACATACAAGTTTTTTAAAATGCTAAATTCTTGTAGCGACCACACATTTTGATACTTAATTTTTCAATGAATCTCTTTGTAGGAGAAACCAAATAAAACATATTGTCAATAGATTTTAAGCAAAACCTTTATCCAATTATTGAAAGAAAAATAATAAAATAGGCAAAGAGTAACTCACAGTCGATATACCATAAGGTCATAGGAATTGTAACGTTATATTGTCGTCGAACAACAAGCAATGCTCTCCTCCGTCTATTATAGTCAGCCTCTGTAGAGAATTAATAAAATTGGTTAAAATTGTAAGACCAACATAGAATGTTACTTATAATAGAAAGACAATGGAATTTTGAAAGGACCTGATATCACTTGCAAGGCTCTAGCCACACTTCGCCTAGATGCCCTGATATGCAAACGTGAAAGAGCAGCCTTCACATGCCGAATGCCCCAATTCGTCCCATGCTCTGTAACTGGAAGAGAACCCTGAATTGTGGCAAACATCTCCTCTATAGTATAGCGATGGTAGACTTGAAATTCATATCCTAAAGCCTTCGTCATCATTCGTTTCAACTACTTTGGATCGGAGATTTTCAATGACTCTACTATTCGTTTAAATGAAGCCCCTTCTTTGAGCATGTTCTGTACATATTCAACCAAATCCACCCTTGGCTGCTCCACATTCTCATCAACCATCTCTTTGAAGCTTCTGCTTCATCAATCAATTTCATGAATAAAAGACGATAGAGGTAAATTACAAGTGGTTCAAGCACTACTAGAAATTTCAGCAATTTCATTCAATTCGGTCGCGTTGATTTGGTCATTTTTTGACAGCATTCTACAGAAAACATTCTACAGCTAGTTTGTGCTATAGAGGACATGTTGTAAAGCAAACCCAATGTACTATACAATATTTTCCTTCTGATTCAATGCTCAAGACCCCGCACACGAAGATCTTACCTGGACTTCAAGGTGCCCTTCGATATTTTGCAATGCATGATGAAGTCAATTTCAAGAAACCTTCAGCAAGGATATTTTCAAGATTTTAATGATATTTTGCAATGCAGGATGAAGCTAGTTTCGCAAATCCTTTGACAACCAAATTTTAGGAAGTTTCAAGCTCCTCAACGAAATCATCACCTTGCTCCTCTCAATAGTTACACACTCCAACAACAAAATGAGCCGCTTCAACAAACATATCATTATCTTTGCAATGTCTAGAAACCCTAATTAGCGTCTAGTGTGGAGAGATAAGACGCAGAGTGTCGCAGTGTGATTCCTCGAATGAATGAAAAAAAGACAATGGATGATAAAAAAAAAACCAGACAGATTGAAAATTTGAAGGTACTTGGACGCACGGGTGATCAGCCTCCATCGGAGATGACCCAGCCTCAATCATGGGTGACCCAGCCTCCACCGCGGGTGACCCAAGCTTTTGAAGGAAACACAGAACGTGGACGTTTTAGTACACTCTAAACGGACTCCGTCATGGAAGTCCAGTTGTGGGCGGCTTGGGATGCTGCATGGAAACTTAAGTTAGCCATGAACTGAATGTTGCCAGGGAAAATTGACGGATTATAAGTTACTTAGATTTTGGCTACTACACTAAAATTGAGGAAATGATGCGGAGCAGTTTAGAACGGGTACCTACACTAATAGGTTTTTAAAAGCTACAGACTTCAGTTTGTTTATACTTGAGGAATATGCAAACCAAAAGATACATAGCCCTCAACCCTTAGAGCATCACCACCCGGGAGGCATTTTGCAATGCACGACTTGTCTTTTCCTATTTGTAGGCCGAGTTGAGGCCCCTAAAACCACCCTCATATGGAGGCCAAAGTTCATTTCCAAGAGGCGCCTCTTAAGATATGGCCTCCAAATCCACCCCACCCATCATCCAAAGTTCATTTCCAAGAGGCGCCTCTTAAGATATGGCCTCCAAATCCACCCCACCCATCATCCAAAGTTCATTTCCAAGAGGCGCCTCTTAAGATATGGCCTCCAAATCCACCCCACCCATCATCCAAAGTTCATTTCCAAGAGGCATTTTGGAGGATGGGTGTGGAGGATGGGTGAGGCGGATTTGGAGGCCCTTCTTAAGAGGCCATCCATAGGCCATCCATTTTGGAGGACAGATGGTGATGCTCTTAACCGTTAAATATCAAAGTGGATATTTTGCATCCAATGGATGATAGAGAATCTTTGTATGTAAGTCAAAAGTGCAACTATTCATCCTCGGAATTTGGTGGGAAAAGAGACTGTCTTCTACAGTCACTTGTCTTCCAATGAGTTTTTTTTCATTTTTTTAAGCCAACAATTTACACGGTACCCAAATAAGATGATTTCCACGATGACCGGCTTGTCGTTTAAGGATTAAACGACGTCATGGCTGACTGTTTTTCAATTGGTGAATGACAAAGACTCTTTCTATGTAGGATAGAAGAGCAATTGTTCATCTTTAGAATTCTATGCAAAAAGGGGAGATTTTGCTCATTAATTTGACCTCTGATGAACACTTTTAGTTTGTTTCAAGTAGATGATGTCACATAATATGAAAAGAGATGATTTCCATAGTCACCAATCTAGTGTTTAAGGGTTAAAGGACATTTTAAACCTCACAAATATTTTTGAATTTTCACATAGTTGTTGATTTTAAATGTTTTCAAGCAATTTAGCTAAGAAATGTAGCTACAATAATCTTTTAAAAAATTATTCTAAAAATTTTAAAACCATAATTTTTGTTAATTTTTGTGACTCTTTGAAGATAGCATCTTGAAAGCTCAAAATACACCACTTTTGAACTTTTCTATTGAACTCACCTTGGTGTGAGCTCAAGGAGCACATCAATTACACCATCATATTTGTCATTGTTTTTTCCATTTTTCTTTAAAATTTTCATACTATTTTAAGTATTTTGAAATTATTATAATTTTATTTCAAAAATCTTTTCAAAATTCATGTAAAATTCAATTTGATGTTTTTATTTATTTTTAAATGAAATAAAATTTTAGACATACATTACTACATGTATAAAATATCAAGTTTTTGAAATATGTGTAGAAATGTAATGAAATTTGACCAAGTCTATTGACATAAAATATCCTTTAAGGGATATCAACAATATTCAAAGAAAAGATTCCTTATATACATAATTGTTATCAAGGGCAAAGATATCAATAGTTTTTAGAGATGAGAATCCATATAGACATAGATGGTAAAAACATTCATCAAAGATATAGGACTTTTAAATCAATTAGGAATGTAGGGGATACAAAATGTCATTATTAGAGTATTATCTATTGGGTGTAGAATTTCTAAACAAATTCATTTGGTATCTATCAATTCTTTGAAGTACAAAAGTATTACAATTTCATCCTTCACACAAAGTGACTTATTTTTGTTTGCAGTGTTTTTCATCCATTTGTTTTTATCAAATTAAACTAATTTTTCAACAACTTAAATTCTTAGTAATTTTTTAATAAAATGTTGAAATTTTTTGATGCCAATGCACGTACACATATACACACATACATAGAGAGAAAGAAAGATATAAAAGCAAATATGAATATGAAAATAATGAAATCATATGGTTGAATCCATTTTTAATTCTTAACAATGTCAATCTTAGAATGAGTTTAGATTTTTATTCAACTTGTGAAGTCTTACAAATGACAAGAAGGCATCATTGAATGCAATTTTGTCACATTTACTTGTCTTCTTTCTAAATTCATGGTTAGGTTTTCACCCTTGCAACTCCAAGCCTCAAATAAAAGATTAAAGTTTATTTGGCCAACTCCATGTGATGTGCAATTCTTGTAGTTCCTTCTTTTATACTGGGAATTTATTAAAAATTCAAATTTTTTCAATCACAATTTTTTTTATTAGTTTATAATATTCTAATATTTTATATAAATATCTCCAAATGCAAAATACTACACATTCTAAAATAGTGCACTATGTTATGATAAATATAAGAAGTTAAGTTCAAGTTAAATAAATTTATGAATTCATTACTTAGAACAAAGGAACCATTTAAAAATATTTATTTTGTATAGATCAAGCAATGATATTCTTTGACAATATTCCTTCAATCTTTAAGTGTAACAAACATTTATTTTTAAAGGTTAAAACTCAAAGAGCCTTTAATATTGAATAAATATTTGGTATTTAATATTACCTAGTTGTCAAAATAGTGGTAGCTATTTAGCTACATTGAAAGACTTTTTTTATAATTTATATAATCACCTTCAATATTTACATGTACTATCCCACATATCATTTGAATCAATTTTTTTAATTTTATAAATTGATCAAAAAGGTTGGTCATGAGTTCAATTTTTTTTTATTAATCCTAATTACTAAGTACAATAATCTATATAATATTTCCAAAATATAGGTGTACTATATAATTAAACCATAAAATTTCAAAAAACTTATTTTTTACTGGAAAATATTATTTACTGAAATTGTTTCATTATAGAATTCATTATGTACAATATGTTATTTTTTCACTCAATTTTTTCAAAAAAATTATAGCACAAATGGACTACAAAATGGAGTCAATTTTCTAGTAGAGTTCTCTTTCATTACACAGGTTCAATGGGAGATCCAATGGAACCCAAAAGAAGTTCACTTGAACAAAGTTTTCTAAAGCACAACCACCCCAAAGAGCACCTTACCTTATTCCTATTGAGATACCTATGCAAGATGCAAGATGGAGGAAGTTTTCTTGAAAGTGGTAATAAAAATTTAATTTCTTTCAAGTATCTCCCACAATTTTTCCCTATTGAGAATCTCACTAATTACTTTTTAGAAACTTATTAAGGTGAAAGCACTTATAATTGATCAAATAAGCAATTTTAGACATGATCTGTGAAGTAGTGCAAAGCAAAGCAAATATCTTCATAGTTGCATTGATAGGAATGAAGGAGATTGCAAATTTTTGGTAATTCTATTACTTGACCTAAAATTACTATTAATTTTGGGAGGCAAAAAGTGCTCCAAACCTATAGCCAATGTCTACACTCTTTTAATTCCAATCATTCAAGAATTATTTTCATGTTTATTGCTCTTCATTTTCTTGCTCACTACTTTGGGACATGTGTCATGAACTTAATAGTTCAAACCTTGAAAAGAAGAAAAAAGCATATTCCAAGCTTCCTTTGGAAATATGTTACAACCTTGGTTGGAAATAATGCATCCTATTGATTGCTGATGAGGGGTCAGTTAGAAATGGATGCCTTCACCTTACCTGTCTTTCCGTCAAGTATCCATGATCTGGATACAAGCTCCCACATACTAAGACCATATTATTTGTACTTCAAACTTTCCTTGATGCAACTTGCCCGCATGTAGGGAAAACATTTTTGAAAATCAAGCATTGTAATTGGATTTCAAAAGAGTCTCTTTATACAAAATTTTACTATCTTCATCTTCTAGTGAAGATTCATGCTATAAGAGCTAGTGAAGATTCATGCTATTGTCAAAGCCGTTTCGCTCTTCCTCGGGTAGAGTACTCGCATGTATTGAAGATGTTTACCAAAAGACTTCACGAGATTCCCAACTATTTCCTACATTGCTTTACACCTGAGACCTGAACTCCTGCACACAGATCTTTACCTCGAACTCTGCCTCGACATAAACTCTCTTCACGTGCTTAGTTTACAACTCCTCATGGGCAGAGCCGGCTGTGTCTCGCACCTTCTCAGCCCCATCCGTGGCCATTTCCAAACCGCCCTTGGCAGTAGACTTGGTTGCATCAGAAGCAGCGTCATAACTTTCTCCTAGCTTATCCTTAGAAGTCTCATATGCACTCTGAGATTTGTCAACAGCAGCGGCAGCTGAGTCCTTTGTCTTCTGAGTTCCAGTCTCGGCAGACCCCACTGCGGCATCTTTGACATCTCCAGCCTTGGATGCTGCATCATCGGCCGTCTTCTTCACATAGCCCGCTCCTTCCTTAGTTTTGTCAGATGCACCAGCTGCTGTATCCTTCGTTGTCTTAGCTGCACTTCCAGCAGATTCGTATGCCCTGTCCTTGGCACCTTGAGCTGTCTCTGAGGCTTTCGAGGCTGCATCATCGGCCGTCTTCTTGACATTGCCCGCTCCTTCCTTAGTTTTGTCGGATGCACCAGCTGCTGTATCCTTGGTTGTCTTAGCTGCACTTCCAGCAGTTTCGTATGCTGTGTCCTTGGCCTCTTGCGCCGTCTCCGAGGCTTTCGATGCTGCATCACTTCCAGTCTTTTTGATGTAATCCGCTCCTTCCTTCGCCTTTCCAGCTGCATCTGAAGGAGAAGCACCAGGATTAGGGTTACGTCAGCTCAAAAAGATTCATGATCATGTTCTAAATAGTATCAATGTGGGACTAAAGATCAACTTGTGTGTTAAGATCTTTCGGTCATCGAGCATGCTACGACATTCGATTGTTATCACCCTCCGATTGAATGGAAATCAGTTATGAGATTGTAAACTACCCATGGTATATATTAACAACCTCTGTTTCGTTAAAGTGACGCAATTCTGGTACCAAAAACTGTGACATACATATAACTGTACTTACATATAACTGTAACCATATAATCTAGGACGCGTATGAATTTATGTTTGAAAACACTTGTTCTGAAAAGTACCAAAGAATTGGAATACCGCAATTTTAACGAAATTGCAGTTTGATCACTTACAACAAAGGATTGATTGTTTCGTGCGTTTCAGTATCTAAGCATTTGAAAGAAATGTTTAACGGTAACGTCGAACTAACCTGAGGCAGTATCTGCTGCCGCATCCTTTCCGGCCTTAGCCGTGCTTCCTGCAACATCAGCAGCTCCAGAGGCGGTATTCACTGCTGCATCTTTTCCAGCTTTTGCCTTGCTTCCTGCTGATTCCGCAGTATTGGCAGCAGCGTCCTTTGTACCTTCTGCTGTCTCTGCAGTTCCCCTGTTTCACGTCACAATAGGTAGGTATTGTTAGCTAAGAACATACACATGCACCCGAATATATAATTTCCTTTCTATCATCTTGTTCGAAGTAAATTCATATTTGCGCACTACCATACTGAAACACGTCGAATTGCTTAACTATACTCACTGAGTCGCTCGCTTAGAAAAGCGAACATTCCGTCAACTACTATTCAGCTCAAAAAATCCATAATTATTCTCATGACAGTAAGTAGGAGCAAAGTTAGGATCAACCCTGATTGCCTCCCTCAAATCTTTGACAATCGATGCGCACTGACTAAAAGGATCGATGTAGACCACTTATCACATCTATATTCAAAATCCGTTCCACATCACACATCCGATTTCTTTTTAATGCATCCACTTACCGCATTTAAGCCCTCTTTCATTTGCTCCTTTGAACATATAAAGGAATACGGATCATCCCCTCGGAACCGTAAAGAAAGAGATCATAAACGACAGATGACGGTCAATTTCGTTACTAACATTAGCACGACTCCAGCGCCAAAATTTGTGACATGTTTGCACAAAAAGCTCTAAAATCTTACTAGAATAACCATGAATTTGTGTTTGTAAACGCGTGTTCTAAAGGTGCCAAAGTGTTACAAGAACCCGCCAATATAACGAATTAACGTTATGATATATTGCAAACACATCAATCCCGTTCTTTCAATGCAACAGTTACAAAAGAAGGTTGAAAAGACTCATGCAAAAACCTACTTGGTAACTGCATTGAACTTCTCCTTGGCCATATCAAGATACGACTGCGTGGTGCCTTGAACTGTACCGGCGCCCTCCGAAGTGGTCACTTTCGCCGCCCCTACGGTTTCCTCCACCTTGTGCTTCGCATCCGCCGCGAACGACGACAACTTCTCGTTGGCCGCTTCCGTCCACGTCTGCGTCTTGGCATGATCGGCAGGATCATGAGCGCCCGCAGACACCAGCAAAGTGGCCAGCAAAACCGCAGCAAACCATTTGGCCATAGCTACAAGACTTGACACCAGAGAAGGGCTTGTAAGAAATGGGCAATTTGAAAGGCAGAGAGTTGGTAACGTACTGAGTGGCGAGCTCAACTGATGGAAAACTACGTAACTGGATGCTGGTGAGTGTGAGAGTTATACGCTGCTGGGGGGGTTGCTGGGGTTGCTGCGGTGGACTGGCGACGCGGATGGGGTTTCCACTTGTCCATCGCCATGTCAGTTGTGCACGTGGCGGTTTCTTATGGACCCAAGTGTCGCCCCGGCGTGACCGTTGAGCACAGTAGTATGATGGAGGATGGTGACATTTGTTAGCACAGGTGGGAACTGGGGAGCATCTCCCTTCGTCCAAAAAGTGGACGACGCACAGAGTTGGCAAGTCACAGAACTACTGAAGAAGGAGACAGAGGAGATTTCATTCATCCATTTTTTTTTAAAATTAAAATTTTTTTTTTGGAGGAGAGTTCAACAATCATGGTCCCTATGCAGTACTGTAGTGGTGTTGGCGACAGTACTTGTATTTGTAATAAAAAGAGAAATTAAAATGGATGTGTGCAAACATGTAAGGTTTAGGACAAAATTTGAAAGTGCCTTCTATAAATCAAGTTTTGTCCGCACTTGTTTTGGGTGGAAATTAACAATGGGGCAGGTGGTTCATATGTACGTTATGTGTTAATTAAAAAATGGAGGTGCTTCATTTAAAAATTTGTAGAAGAAGATAGGTCAGCGCATTCTCTTGGTGGAAGTGAGCATTGAAGACTAGTTCAATTACAGTGTCACTTGTGGGGAAGCCATTCGCAATTGATATTTTATCACAATGACACAGAAATGGCGGTTAGATAGTTGAGACTTCCAGTGGCCGTAGAATATGAATGTCCACAAATGAACTGCTCATCCTTTTATTGCAATGCCATCTGTATGTGAAGTAAACATTTTCAATTTGTGAAAATCACAAAGTACAGTTATAATTATAAGGGGGCAACAGCAACGGAATTGAACTTTGTTCGCAAAATGTCATAGAAAAAGATGTACACAAAGGCAAAATTGAAAGGCGGCAATAATGTGTTCATTTTTCAATAACCGGCAATGCATCATGGAAGCTCAATAAATTCCAAGAGCTTGTGTGCCGCCTTCAAAAATTAATGCATAGCTTCCTCAATAGCTTTGTAAATAAGCTAGACTTAGGACAATGAAGACACACTTTGTAAGTATACATTCATGTTGCTAGCTCACTTGTAAGTGCTAGCATTTTTTTGAGCATTCTTTACTTTTCGTAATGCTTTATTGAAGCCACTACAATAGTAATAGACTCTACAAACACAATACTTTCTAGAACACTTGTATACAATTAGTAGTTAGCATTGAAAGCATCATGTAAGAATAGTATATCTATGAAAGTTCAGAGAAGAATGCCCCATCACAATAGTGACCATTAGCACTTTGTCTTCTTATAGTGTCTTCAAAAATATGTGGACATTGTTACTTTTTATAAGGTTATAGAGTTTCATTGAGTACTTCTACAAACTAGAGTGCTAGAAGTTGTAAACATAGTGACTTTGAAGGAATCCACTTATAGTTTGAACATACCTATTCCCCTTTATAACTGCAACATTATCTATTGTATCAACAAATTCTTGTAAGTGCTCCTACAGTCCAATTAACTCCATGCATAGAACAATCTAAATATTTACTTGCACAACAACACATGAATATATTAAAAATATGATAGTCATTTTGTAGGTTGTCCACAAGATTGCACATCGATGTCAGTAGTACGCCGAAGAGCAATTGAAGAGTGGACAAACGTTGTAGGTGCTTCACTTAGTCAAAAACAACAAATTCTACAACTACTTCACAAAAAAAATTTGCTAAAGAAAGGTGTTAGAAAGGAGATCAAGCAAGTGGACACTCCACAAGGTTGATGCTTCTTATTCCAATACCATGCAACTAGAGTTCTTGGATGGAAGAAGAATAGAGTTCCTTAAGGCCATCCTTTTGGTTTTGATAACTCTGTGAACATCGCTCTCTATGTTCTCTTGTGGGCAAATACCATAGATGGACATTTCCAGTAAAGACGACTATAATTTACCATCTTTAGGTAGCTTGCACAATATACCTTGGCATGAAGTTCTATATTTACCAGAAGTAACAACACTTACAATGTACATTAGAGGAGAAACATTGCTTTAAAACATGGATATTCACAAAGTAAAAGAAACGCATGCATAGAGCAACAATATACTATTGCTGCTTACTCACATAGGAAGCAATCAAGACTATTGCCCTCTGTATGTTCACCAATTTCAAAATGAGCTAAGCATGCCAACTTGGTGTATACACCTGTGCTTGCTCCCCCAAAACCAAATGCTACTCTACTGATTGAAGCTTGTGATGGTCACAATATTAAAAAAAAAAAAAAAAGGATTTCTTCTTTCCACTCTTCCAAAACTAATGTGGTAAGGTTAAATATACAAGGTTGTGGAAAAAAATCATACATTACCAACCACAACAATAGATCCTATTTCAATTAGAATACCTTCTGTTGCACTCTTCCAACTTCCACATTGAGTGTCGCCTAGCAAAGAAGGTCAGTGGCTTCTAGGTTTAGCAAAACAATCTTATGTTCAACTTGGATGGCGTGAACTTATGTACATTAAAAAATAAGATGACAAAAATGAGTTACACCTTCTATGTAGACAAGTATAACACATTACACTAGCTACAATTGATAGCAACAACAATAGCATGCTAGAAGATTGGTTCAGTGAAGAAAATGTATTCTACCATCTATCTTCAGTTGACATGGGTGATGATTCTAAAGCCTCTTTTGGTGGCATTCCCTCATTTGGAGATGACAACCATTTGTTTGGTCACTTCTACAAATGTAACTTTAATAAGGCAACAACCTACAATGATAGTATTTTGGTTGGAATAACACTAACATCAAAATGCCACTTTCTATATATTGTGCTATTGCAATTGCTTGGTGACAACTGCCATAGTAGCTGGATTGCAAGCGTATCTGCCTTGTTGATGTCTCTATCAATGTTGTATTCACGTCCCCAAGCCCCTTAAGTCTTTGGCAACCCTGAAAGAAGACTAGATGATTGAACTTTTTTTTTTTCCTTTTGTTTGATCGTGTTCTACATGACTGCATCAAAGATAATAGTCAAAGCTTGTATCGCATTGTTACAGAAGTCCCTGGCAAAAACAGTTTACCCATGTCCATTGCCTTCCACAAAGTCCAAGCACTATGAACATCTTCCACAAAAGAAAAGCAAGTGGATTCCAAGGACCTTTTCGATGACAAATTTATTTGCTTGAAATTGAATAAAATAGAAGTTGTCGCTCCAACACATCTAGTGCCATCAAAGGGCAAGTTAGCTTGACTATTCGTGACATCTAGACCATTTCTACAGGTTGTCAAAGCTTGCACCGCTTGAATAATGACTCTTTTGACAGTTAATTCCATCAACCACTTTTGCAAACTATGGTCATAGTCACTACTCAATCCAACCACAATGGGATGGTGTAATGCGCACTTAAGATGCCCATCAAGGTCCTTGACACCACCATCGTAGGGAGGCCACGTTTTCGTTGTGGAAACAACAGATGCCACACATGGACATGTCAATGCGAGCACTTTGCCAAACCAAAGCTTTAGGGCATTATGATGTCCGCATCAATGGTATTCAAATGGATGCTTCCCAACATACAAGCCATGGCAATTGGACTACTGTTTTAACTAAAGCAATTGCATTGGCATTGGCATTTTTTAGGAAACCTGGACCACCAATTACAACATGTATGTCTATGATCCCATCTGTTTTTATGGCCTATCTCTAGGGCCTAGTTTTCCCTATTGCCTTATGCCAACGAAATGGTCTTTATTTAACTACTTTTCGAGTGAAAAACTCTAGCTACTATTTGTGAAGAGATCAATCGATATGCAAGTGAAGTGGCCCATGCACTTACACTAGCAGAAAATCAATGAATACTATAATAAAAAATTAACAAAAAAGTGTTGATGTCATTTGTATCCTTGGTCACGTTGTCTTAGACAATACCTAACAAAAAACTGTTGTTCATTTTTTGTTATGGTGATTAAGTCAAAAAATTAATAATATTAATTCATTTATAAATTTACTTAATGAATAACCGCCACCTAACAAGCCAAAAACCGACCTAGTACAAATTGCCACATAGGTAAAAAACGACACATATATAGGACTATAAATTAGATTTTATAATTTAATTAAAAATTAAACTTTATAATATATTTAGAAGAAAGAAGACCAATTTCTCATAACTTGGAGACTAGTGATAGAAGAAAGGTGACTTTCAATTGGTGATAAAAAAAAGAGAAGACAAAGTCTTTATACAAATGGTGTGGTAGAAAGTAAAACAAACCATATAGAATATGTGAATTAAAACTGTGAGTAATTTATCACCAATGAGTGAAAGGCATGTCTTCTTCCTTCCAATTAAATTGATTTCTTGACAAAGGATTCCATCTAATAATTATGATGATTTAAATATTGCACAAATAATGAAACCTTATTTGAAACTTTTGAAATTTAAAATTAACAAAAAAGTGTTAAAGTTTTTTTGTTGATTTAGACATTATACTATCTGAATCGACAAAAATTCAATGATCATTTTATTAGCTTATATCAAATTAACAAAAAATTGTTAAAACAATCAATACAATATCCCAATCAATAAAAAATTGTTAAATTTTTGTTGACTTGAACACTATTTTCTAGTAATGTCAGCTATTACTTGGTGGCCTATATTGATGAGCAATCAACCTTGTGGAATTACAAACTTTTATTGATAATGGGCATAAAGTGTCTTCTAAATCATATAAGATATTAGAATAAAGGATTTGTAGTACTGTATTGCAACATGATTGCCAGCACGATATCCAAATCCAAGTATAAAGACTAGATGCTTGCATGTTTCTGATGATAGCATCAACAACAACGAGGGGCAATTAATAAGTTGCGGCAAGTTTGCAAAGATGAGGTGGTTGATCTCAAAGATTAGTAGTGAGAAATGCAAATTAAATTGGCATTTAGAACAACAATTGACTGTAGACAAATCCATGATTCACTACAAAAGTAAATATTGTCCAATTTGGCAATATTTACCAAAAAAATCGACGAAGTGAGAGATCAAAGTTTGGTGTTTAGTGGGTGCCCCCAAAAAATATATTTATGATTTTTTTGTTTATACGAGGTTTGCCAAACAAGTATCTTTGAGAGGTTGCAAGGGAGAAAGAGGCAAGTCTGGCTATGAATTTGTATTGCTTCTAATGGAAGGTTTGCATGGAAGAGGTTACATAGTGGTAACAAACAATTTCTTCACTTTGGTGAAGCTTACAATGGACTTGGCAGTGTTAGGGACTTATACCACTAACACAGTGATGCGAACCCATGTTGGTTTTCCAAAAGCTTTAGTAGACAAGCAACTCTTGCTTAAGAGCCGCAAAGCACACTTGCATAGCAAATGCACTTTAGATGCAAAATATCATGTGTGGTGTGGGTAGACCACAAGCCCATGTTGCTTTTGCCATCATTCCTCCCTCCCTTGCCATATTTGGGTGAAGAGTGGACAACGATATCTTGGTGAATCCATGGAGAGAAAAAGCTAATCGCTACTTCACCGGTTCATAATGAATATACAAAATTCATGAGGGGTGTGGATGTTGCTAACCAAATAAGAAGTGCCTATTCATCTCAAGTTCGAAGCCACAAATGGTGGCATAGAATATTTTACTTCCTACTTGAAACATTTGTTGTCAATTCATGTATACTTTACGAGGCCAAATGCAAACGTCTCTAGTAAGATCTAGTTCACTACATTAATTGTCAACTTCTTTTGGCTGAGGCTTTATGCAAGCCATGGAAGCTTCAATGAAGTTGTGTATGACAATTTTGCCAAGCCTAATGTGCACTTCCTTGTGAAAACAAATTATCGTAAAAAAATGTCACTTCTGCTTTGGTAGAACCTGTACTAATCTTTGTTGTATTCAATGTGGAGGTGTACACACTAGTAGAAAACGCAGAAATTTCTGTTGTTCGGTGACCAAAACAACGTCACCGAAACAATAGAAATTTCTGCGTTTTCTACTAGTGACATCTCCATCTTGAACTTAAGGACAGACGAATTTTTAATAGATATTGTATCGAATCAGTGCCTTCATACCTTCGTACCATAATTGCACTAATGACATGGCTCTCTATGCACTAAATTAGTGCGAAAACAATAGATACCAATAGCGTGCAGTTTGTCTAATTTAACTGTACGATTACAATGCAGTTTTGACATAACAATTGTATATTTAAAGTACATAAACTATACACTATTGATATTTATTGTTCTTACACTGATTCAGTGCATAGAGAGATACATAATCAATGTGATTATGGTACGTAGCTATGAAAACACTAATTTAGTACATAGGTATGTGTTAAATCCATATGTCTTTAAGTTTAAGATGTCTACATGGGGGAGTGCTTTCAATGATGTCACTATTCCCTTCGTTGTTGATGGTCTTCATTTCATATTGTTGTGAAGACATGGACTTTAGAAGATGACAATGGTTGGTGGAAGGAAGATGTAGCCTATAACAATTGACATTTGCATGGCGGTTGTAAGAAAAATGAGGTAGCTGACAGTGGAGCGGTTCATCAAAAAGTATAAACTTTATGATTTGGCAACAATTATCATGTGGTTATTGTTGTTTCATGAGTTCACACGTTAATCACATTGTTATCGCATCATTACAATGGATTACTTTGCATCGTTACAATGCAATTACAAGTAATGCATTATAACGATGCGATAACAATGCGAAGTAATGCACCATAATGATGCGATAACAATGTGGAGTAATGCACCGTAATGATGTGATAACAATGCGATTAACGTGCAAACCCATGAAACAATGATAATTGCACGATAATTGTTGCCAAACCGTAGGGGCTAAATTTTATGATGTTGAAGTCTATGATGAAGCTTTAGCAATTTGTAGGTTAAACCGCAGTAATAGTTACTTCATGTGACCATGTTGGTAAGTTGGTATGTAGTAGAGGTTGCTTTCTGGCTACTCTCAATTTACTCCAAAAAGCAGCAGAGACATTAGCTAGCATACTCAAACAACCTTTGTTTAGAAACCCACTCATTTTAGAAGGAAAAAATAAACCTTTAGGATGGGACTGAATGTACGATTTTATTATAAGGTAGGATGGGTATTACATTAGTTTCGGAAGTATGGAATGTGGTGCAAAATGATTGGTTGTCTTTTAAAAAAATGCAAATGAAGTTGCAAAAGAGAGGTGCAGTCTTGATAAAATGGAAGAATGGTAGGCTTAAAATTATGTCCCACATTTTATAGAATCCAAAGGCATTTGTTGACAAGACATGTATTGAATGGCTTCATAAACTTAGTAAACCATATTTTTATTTGTACAAGATTTCAGATTTGGAAGAAGATGAAGTAACAAGGTTTAAATGGGACCAAATGTCAAGGCTACTTACTTCTGAAAGAAAAAAAATCCCCACTCCCAACTTTAGGTCTGCAATTGGTAAGGGTGGTCTTATGGGATGCAAAAACACTAGTAGAAAACAGTGACCATGTCAATCAAAAATTAACAAAAAAGTATCGAGGGCATTTGTATCTATGGTCGCGTTGTCTTGAATAGTACCTAACAAAGAACTGTTGTCCATTTTGTTATAGTGGTCAAATCAGAAAAATAATAATATTAATTCATTTTTAAATTTTCTCAATGAATGGCTGCCACATGGCAAGCCAAGAACTAGCTCAATACAAACTACCATGTGTCAAAAACAACACATAAGCCAAACCAAAAACTAGACTTTACAATTTAATTAGAACAAAGTTAGACTTTACAATTAATTTAAGAGACAAATTTTTAGAACTTAGTATTTGGTGATAGAGGAGAGGAGAAGACAAGCTATTTATAAAAATGGAATGGTAGAAGGTCGAATAAACCATATGAGATATGTGAATTAAGATTATGAATGATTTATATATCCCATACGGTTTGTTTTGACTTTTTATCACCCCATTTGTATAAAGAGCTTGTTTTTTCCTCTCTTATGTCACCAAAGTCACTTCTCTTATATCACTAGTGTGTAAGAGACATGTCTTCTTAACAAAAAAGTGTCAAATTTTTTGTTGATTTGGACATTGTACTATTTGAATCAACAAAAATTTAATGACCATTTTGTTACCTTGTTCAAATCAAGAAAAAATTATTAAAATGGTCAATGTAGTATCCCAGTCAATTAAAAATTGTTAAATTTTTGTTGATTTAAACATCATTTTCTAGTAGTGAAACAAAATCTTTCTAAGAATGTAATCCAAAAGAAGCCTTTGACAGGCCTAGTTTGGACTAGGTTATATAAGGAAAATTGATGCAAAACCTAGATTGGGATCTTGGGGAATGGTATTGGAGAAAAATTAGAAAATTTAGAGAGAAAACTTTTTTAATACACAACAAAGTGGGGATACTTACAAAGGCTAAAGGTTAGATTGCAGACACTAATTAGGATGCATGAAATAAAGAATTAAGATTTTTTAGAACAAAAGATCAAAAGTATCTTCCAACTATTGTAATACAATGCAAGACCCAAAAAGCAAAAAAAAATTCTTTGGCAAATTATTAATAGAAGGATTGTTACAAGGGAATGGCTCTCCTAGAGAATTTTGAATTTAAAAACTAGCTGTTCATTTTGTCCATGTGAAATGGAGACTATGACACACCTTTTGAGGCAATATTTCGTCATCCAAAAGTTATGACACAAATTCAACATTATGGCTTTGAACTTTAACTTTATTTTAATTGACTCTCTTGAAATTGCTTTATTAGGTTGGATTATTAATACAAATGATGTTAAATTAGGAAAGTTTGTTTATGTTAGTCAACTATGGGACATTTTGAGGACTTTTTTAATTTGACATTTATGGATTGATAGATGCAACAAATGTTATAGCAATTAGAACAAGGTTAGTTCTAAAAAGATACTAACCTTGACCTAGATTTCTATGCTACATGTTAGGATGGCCATTTGGAAATATGTTAACTCTGTTATTAAAAACAAAGATACTTTAGTTAGTATTCAAAACTCTTTTAATATGAAATGAATGCCATTGATTTGTAAATATAGGGATGGAGTGTGGCACTTTAGGTGCTTGCTATCTTTTCTTAATTTGTGTTTTTATTTGAAGGGGGCTTCCACCTGACTTCCAACCTTTCAAGGCTTTTACAAGAAGTAAGTACAAGACTGAAGACAAATCTAAATCATCAATAGTTTTAAAATGGAATTGAAACACACTAGTCCTAATGGTGAGATTTTTCTAGCAAGTATACTTAACCATGCGGATTTTTTTTAAACTATCAAAATTTTGTTCAAAAACAAATCCACAATATTATTTTCCTACGAGATTTCTAAGATCGCTCTTATAGAAAACAAGAAGGTCTGTAATTTTTGCATCACTAATTCAAATGATAGGATTAAAATCTTCTAGTATGTACAAAAATATATCTTCTAAGGAAAAAAATAAAAAAATAAAATTCAAATTTTTGTAGATTATTTGTGTTGCTTGGTCTCCACCATTTTGGACTTATTGTGGCATAACTTTTACTCTTGGGCATTGGTCAAAATAAAAATTATATTCTTTGAAAGCTAATGGGTTTTCTTTTTTAAAAAATGGTTTCAAAAATCCACTCAAAAATTGAGGTTATATGAGCCTATTTCAAATCCATTTTGTTCCCCAAGGAAGCAATGGGACATATTCTAAGAGGTTGATGAATGTTGAGAAAAATGTACTTCATTCAATCAATATTTTTTGAAAAATCATGTAGTATATCAATAGAAAGAAGGAAGAATTTTGTCTATTTGAGATCATTGACACTATTTTGCAAGAAACTTCACTCAACAAGGAAGGTTTGTAGTTTGAAATTGTTCATTTTGACCTGGTGTGATGTTGGTCCCACACTCTTCCATACAATGTTCCTATTTGAAGCTATTGTTCATGCATGTGTTATGTTGGTAAGCCATGTTGATAAAAAGCTAACAATTGTTTTTCAAAATACCCTAGAATAGCAATTTAGTATAACAAAAGACGACGCAGGAAGATGGCATGCCAAAACATTCTTTTGAGTGGGATGGCCTAGATTTTACTATCCCTATGTCCACAATGGTAGATGACACCACTTTTGGGTGTAGTAACTACCATACTGGACCCATCATACTACTAAAATCATAAGTCCTTCTATAATGTCACAAATGCTACCATTAATACTAGGGACTCATGCTTGCTATGCTACACATTTATTGTATCACATATTAGTAAAAATTTGATATATTTGAATAGAATGCATGATAATGATTTCGATAAGTCTTTAAAATAATTATTTTAATTATTTTATAAAAATATTTCCAATCATGCATACATAGAAATCATATTTTCACACAATGTGATATTACTGAAATAGAGTAGGAGTTCACAATCACCTATGTGATATCACTTTTAACAAAGGGTGATATTATAGAAATAATATAGTCATTGCAATCGAGGTGATGTTAAGGAGGATCCATAAGGTGATATTATAGAGGTAGCAAATCCATTGCTACTCTTGGTTTTACACTTCTTTGCACTTCTATGATTTTGTGCTTTTGTGAGCTTTGAGCTTTCATGATTTCAATTTTCTATTGCTACTACCAAATGATTTTGAGAAATTTATTTAATTGAAGCGATTTTGGATTCCACAACAATTAAGTTGTTCACAAAGTTTTTGAGATTTATAAGTTTTTCTTTTCAACTAGTGGTTGGCGCTTGCTATGCTACGCATTCATCATTAGAATTTTATAAGAATTTTTATGTATTCGATAGAATGCATAACAAAAATTGCAATAAATCTTCAAATAAAAATGACTAAAATCTTTGTATAATTTTTTTTATAAGTAAGCATATATTGAAATGTTTAATAGAAATTTATTGAATGATGAATGAAACATATGCAATGAAAAATACTATAAAAGATACATATACATTAGAATGCATTAGAAATTTAACTCCATCGTTACAAAAAATGACAACCCAAATTGAAGAATTGAAAAGAAAAACTTATAAATCTCAAAAGCTTTGTGAACAATTTAACTCAAAGCTCACAAAAGCACAAAATCATAGAAATGTAAAAGAAGTATAAAGCCAAGAAAAGCAATGGAATTGCTACCTTTATAATATCACCATATCGATCTTCTTTAATATCACCTCAATTGCAACGACTATATTATTTTTATAATATCACCCTTTGTAAAAAGTGATATTACAAAAGTGATTGCAAACTACTACTCTATTTCTGTAATATCACATTGTGTGAAAATACAATTTCTATGTATGCATGATTGAAAATATTTTTACAAAATATTTAAAATAATTATTTTAAAGACTTATCAAAATCATTATCATGCATTCTATTCAAATATATCAAATTTTTACTAATATGTGATACAATGAATGTGTAGCATAGTAAGCATAAGCCCCTAGTATTAATGGTAGCATTTGTGATATTACAAAGGGACTTATGATTTTAGTAGTATGATTCTTCAATTTGGATTGCCGTTTTTTGTAACAATAGAGTCAAATTTCTAATGCATTCTAATGTATGTATCTATTATAGTATTTACCATTGTATATGTTTCATTTATCATTCAATAAATTTCTATTAAACATTTCAATATATGCTTACTTATAAAAAAATTATACAAAGATTTTAGTCATTTTTATTTGAAGATTTATTGAAATTTTTGTTCTGCATTCTATCTAATACATAAAAATTCTTATAAAATTCTAATGATGAATGCATAGTATAGCAAGCACCAACCGCTAGTACAAAGTTAAAGTTTAAGAAGTGTCCATCTACAGGCAAACAACCCCCTATTGAGCAATCTATTGAAGAAAAATAATTTCACACATTTTGGTATGGAGAAAATTGAGGAACATTGATTCATTTGCAAATTTTATTAGAATTTTTTGACTCCTCATGACTTAGAAACAATTTTTGTAAGCGAATAGGGTGTGGTTGTTATTTGTGGTGATAGGGAACAAAAACAAGCCATAAGAGTTCAAAAAGCAATTAGTTGGATGTTTTGAATGTTCAACTAAGTCCTTAAAGTATATATATCATGCCCTAAGTGATACCATAGTAATCCATACAATTCCCATCCTTTGTGAATGAAAATTTCTTGAATTTGATTAAGTGCAAGACACTTTTAGCTTAAAATACTGCTCAACTTGTTAAGAACTCATTACAGAATTCTTAAACCATTCACAAAGAATTCTTAAACCATTCACAAAGATTGATCACTACAAAAGCCCAAACAAATTCTTCCATATAAGCAATCCTCTGCGATAAGGTAAAACAGCCCATTGTGGTTAGAATGAGGAGTTTGACATCATCTTGTTGCTGAAATTTTTCAATTTTTTTCCCACATTAGTACAAGTGTGAGAAACAGCAAGTGCAATTGAAATTACTTTTTTTTGACAAAGTATGAATTCACTAGGAATTTCTGAAGTGTTCAGCCCAAAAGAGTTTGTAGATTACCTTAAAACCAACAAAATCTGAATCTGTAATGCTCATTTCACTACCTAATGCAGTCAAAATGTTTTCTATTATGGAAGGCCAAAAAAGTCATTTTTTACAATGAACTTCACACTAAAAAATCAGAAGTTCCTGATGAGGTTAGTGTTCACTCCATTGCTGTCATGTAAGACATGCATTGTAGCCCACATCTCACATAAGGTAAACCAGCCCATTGTGGTCAGAATGAGGAGTTTGGCATCATCTTGTTGCTGAAATTTTTCAATTTTTTTCCCACATTAGTACAAGTGTGAGAAATAGCAAGTGCAATTGAAATTACTTTTTTTTGACAAAGTATGAATTTGCTAGAATTTTCTGAAGCATTGAGCCCAAAGGAGTCTGTAGACTACCTTAAGACCACTAAAATCTGAATCTGTAATGCTCATCTCACTGTCTAATGCAGTCAAAATATTTTCTATTACAAAAGGCCAAAAAAGTCAATTTTTACAATGGACTTCACACTGAAAACTCAGAAGTTCCTAATGAGGTTAGTGTTCACTCCATTGCTGTCATGTAAGACATGCATTGTTGCCCACATCCCACAAAAAAACCACAATGGGTCATTTCTTAGGTGACCACAATGGGTCATTTGACCGCAATGGGCTGTCTTACCTTACTCTGAAAACCCCCACAATGGGGGCCATTTTACAGCCCTCTCCTATACTAACCAACAGTGGCGATGCTCTAAATCAATGATGTGAATATTTTGAAGAGGGTTGAACCGGTATTTACATAAAATTTTCAAAATTATCTTTCTATATTAGTTTAGATCGACCAGTGGGGCTTTCATAAAGATTATCATCCATTCGTCACACACAAGTGGACCATGGTGAAGTGCAGAAGGACAATTGTGCGTCGTAACATTAGGGTTTAGGGGTTTGTGGTTGTGTCGTGAAGCTCCCCGCCCGCGAGTGTGCGATAGGGGCCATGGCGAAGCATCATCCAGATCTGATCATGTGCCGGAAGCAGCCGGGGATCGCCATTGGCCGGTTGTGTGAGAAATGCGACGGGAAATGCGTCGTTTGCGATTCGTACGTGCGGCCGTGTACGCTGGTGAGGGTTTGCGACGAGTGTAACTACGGCTCCTACCAAGGTCGCTGCGTCATCTGTGGTGGCCTCGGAATCTCGGACGCGTATTACTGCAAGGAATGCACGCAGCAGGAGAAGGACCGAGACGGTTGTCCGAAGATTGTGAACCTCGGAAGTGCTAAAACGGACTTGTTCTATGAACGGAAGAAATATGGTTTCAAGAAACGATAGTCTTTGCTACTGCTGGTCTTGGTGTTGGTTTCGCAAATTTTGTGCAAATTTTGCTCGCTTGTGGTAGATGTATCGAATAGGCACCAGCTTCGGCAACTGTCTTTTTTGTCGAGTGTCGATTTGTTGCATAGTATCGCAGGGAAGGTACATGACCAGTCGCTAAATTTGAAATTTCTGTAGGATTTATAGATTGAGCTCAAGAGATGCCCTTCGAGTGTAGCAGTTAGAGCCTTCGTTTACTGCTTTAAAGATTACTGGGATGTTTACTTCTGGGACGACCAGGTTAGGGTTGACGTATTCTGCAAGGGTTTAGAGCTCACAGTAACTTGAAGAGGTGTCGGTTGATGCGTGATTGAAGCGGATACTGAAGATGAAAGGTGGTCTTGCTGGAGCGTGGAAACCAGGCACTGCGAGGCCTGTTCCACAGGCAGTGGCAATTGAGGATCAGAACGATGATGCGAGTTTTGCGATTCACGCGAGCGTGCAGAAACAGAGGCATCAGTTACCTGTGTACAAGCAGAGGGAGAATCTCCTTTACCTCGTAGAAAATCATGGCACCACAATTGTGGTTGGGGAGACTGGAAGCGGCAAGACGACTCAGATTCCGCAGCTTTTGGTCGAAGCTGGGTGGGCAGAAGGTGGCCGCGCAATTGCGTGCACGCAGCCCCGCCAGATTGCAGCGCAGACGATTGCAGCGAGAGTGGCAGAGGAAATGCGGGTGACTCTCGGTACGCAGGTCGGGTATTCCGTTCGATTTGACGAAGTTGCAACACGGGGCGTGACGAAAATAAAGTACATGACTGATGGTGTGTTGTTGCGAGAAATGATGGCGGATCCACTGCTCTCTTCTTACAGCGTCATTATGGTGGACGAAGCTCATGAAAGAAGTATTGCCACTGATATTCTTCTTGGACTCCTGAAAAAGATCATCAGGCGACGCCCTGAGTTGCGTTTGATTGTTGCTTCGGCCACTATGGACACCCGAGCTTTCCGCGACTTTTTTGATACCAGTGGAGAGAAGGTACAGTCATCAAGAGAATCCTTGCCTAATCGAACTCCAGCTATTCTGTTGGTTGAGGGAAGGACACATTCGGTACTTGTACATTTCAGTGACGAACCCGTTCAAGACTATCTCCAAACTGCAGTTTCAACGACGATAGCTATTCACAAGAATGAAGGGCCAGGTGACATCTTAGTGTTCCTCACTGGCCAAGATGACGTGAATGCGGCCGTGCAAATGATTAGTGAAGAAGCGGAGAAATTACCACGTGCGTTGGTGGCTCTTCCTCTTTATGCAGGGTTGCCTGCTACTGATCAGGAGCTTGCCTTTCGGCCTTCTTTATCTTCACGGCGGAAGGTTATCTTGGCCACGAACATTGCCGAGACCTCAATCACTCTCCCAGGGATTGTGTATGTGATTGACAGTGGCTTTTCAAAGCAGAAATTCTATAACCCCATCACAAATGTTGAAGCATTAGTTGCAGCCCCTGTATCTCAAGCCTCCGCGGAGCAAAGGGCTGGACGAGCAGGTCGTGAACGCCCGGGAAAATGCTTTCGCCTATACACTGAGGAAACTTTTGCGACCATGAAGCCTGAGGGCGTGCCTGAGATTCAGAAAGCAAACCTCCTGTCGACGATTCTTCAACTGAAAGCGTTGGGAATAGACAATGTTATGCAGTTTGATTGGCTAGCACCTCCGCCTGCAGAGTTCATGGTCCGGGCACTAGAGCTTCTGTATGCCCTTGGTATAATGGATGAATCTGCTAAACTCACCTCGCCTCTAGGTTACCAGGTTTCGGAGCTTCCTCTTGACCCGATGTCAGCTAAGATGCTGCTCACTGCTGCGGACATTGGGTGCCAGAAGGAAGGGCTCACAATTGCAGCTGTATTGTCAGTCCAAACGATTTGGGCATCTGGCAGGGAGAGAAAGGAAATGGACGAAGCACGTGCACAGTTTGGAGTTGCTGAAGGGGACATGGTCTCTTACCTGAATGTTTTGGAAGGTTATTTGCAAGCAAAGAACCGGGGGCAGTGGTGCTACGAGAATTGTGTCAACTATCAAGCCCTGGTGAAGGTTGCAAAAGTGAGGTCACAGCTTAGCAAGTTGCTGAAGCAACTCGGGGCAAACGGACAACAGCAACATGATGGAGATGTAAAGCTGGTTACTAAGGCTGTTACAGCAGGCTTCTTCTCCAACGCTGCTCGTCTGGAGACTGAAGGTGGAAACACTTACCGCTCTTTGCGAGGTAATCAAGAACTGTTCATACACCCATCCTCTGTCTTATTCAGAGCTTCACCGAAGTGGGTGGTGTTCCAGTCGATTATTTTCTTGGAGCGATACTATATGTGGAATGTCACGGCTATTGACCCAGCGTGGCTCTCGGAATTGGCCCCACATTTTTACCAGCTGGGTCGGGTCAAAGGTTAACTTAGAGGAGGTCAATTATCTGTGAGTGATTGATCTAGTGTTAGATCTAAATTATGCCATCGTTTATGTCGGTCAATTTGTCCAGCCAGCTCTTAGACACTTCTGTTAAAGAGAACACCGCCGGCATGCCAGGGTCTTGACGGATTATCTCAGCTTGACAATGATGGAAGCTTGATTCTGGAATTCATCCATGTCGTCTCGACGAGGTTTAAATTTGGTGGGCTTGAAAGCTGGAAGTATCGTCGTTGCTGTGCTGCTTCTTATCAAGAACGTCAACTTTTTTTGTTTTGATACGCTATTTAGGGGATTCCGTTGCTCTTACAATGAGCTAAGACGACGTTTGTGTATGGCTAACTTTTCCTCTGCTTCATGCACATCGTATCGTGGGTGTATTCGGTTCCAATTTAAAGTAACAAATTGAAGGTTTCAATTTCACTCGTCTGTGCAGTTGATTGGAGTCGTTCGTATTAGATCTTCAGTAGTTGATTTACGTGTTCGCAGTGCATCGTACTTGCCCATCATGCTCATTGTCCTCTGCCTTGAATTTAAGGTACAGTAGAGGACACTGTTTCCGTCACTTGGCATTTTCACATATGTAGGAGGTCGCTTTTGGGAGATTGTATCGAGCTGTGGAGAGTTCTTTGGGTACAAAGAGTCAAGAGATCGATTTTTTTTTGGCTATCTATGAATTTTCTGAATTTCTTCTGCTACTTCAGAGGTAGAGGTTGAATTCAATTGTTAGTAGATAATTCCATTTCCATTCACAAATTAGTGACCGCGGACACTTAGGCTAGGAATGTTTACACCAATTGCTAATAAGTCTACATAAGTGAACAAATATTGGAGGTGCTGTTGGTGATGGGTCACAGTGGGAGGTGTGCATTGGGTTTCGTACCGGCACTTGCACGTCAAATAGTCAGGACCCACAGTACTCTCAGGTGCCTGTATATGGTATCCTAACTTATGCTTTTTGCCGTTTCATAACTATTTTAGTAATGCTGTGCTGGCCATACAATCACAGAAACGTGGTAAGCAGTAATCCCAGAACTAGTTTATGGAATTTAGTACTATGTTATTCAAGACAAACAGGTATCATGGCTACCTTGAAAGTGAGCCGTATTACCCTTAAACGATGGACTAGTGCCCGTGGAAATCATCCATATTAACCCTAAACGATGGCATGGAAATCATCCATATTAACCCTAAACGATGGACTAGTGCCTGTGGAAATCATCCATTTTGATACCATGGGAATCATTGATCTAAAAAAAACCCAAAGCACTCATTGTTAGTCAAAGTACTATATAAGATCTTCAATTTCCTTTTCATACAAAATTTTGAAGAAGAATAGTTGCACTTTTGTCCTACACTAAAAGATTTTCTATCATCCATTAGACACCAACCATCCGTCTCAACGTTTAAGGGTTAAAGAAAACTAGAAAAATAAGGATTTAAGTTGTAAAGGATTAATGAGAGAATTATAATACAAAACAGACTAAATAGATGTTAATTCCAATGTAGTGGAAGTTGCAAATTGGCTATCAAATTTTATTGTTTGTTATAATCTTGGCTAAAATTTAATTTTTTTCAAGAATTTTCTTTAGTGTACATTTAGGAACTCAAAATTTTAAGTACCAATGGAGTGAATTTTAGCCAGTTATGTGGTAAGGTATGACAATACAGTCACTTACACCACAACCCTGGGCCAATGTCTGGAGAGTACCGGCAGTTAGTTACAACCTAGCCGGTTGATTTTGAAAATTTTCGAATGAGATTTAGAAGTTCCGGTAGAGGTTCCGGACGAAAAAAAAGATTTTCGGAAATGGACCGGATAGGAATATCAAATGTCGGCTTTTGGCCGTCCACCCAAGGAATGTGTAGGAAAATTACCGATTGAAAATCATTTTATTCAGCGGATAGCCGACTGGGTTTAAGGTTTGTCGGAAATTTTCATTACTAGGAGTTTAGGACTCTAGGAGTAGGAAATTTGAAAGAGGAGTATTAGTGTATATATACTACACTTAATGTCTATAAGATTTTATGAAAATTAGTTTTAATGCACCTGCCACCTTGTGCCCCTACTGGCAGTTTGCAATTGGAAAGTTTACCGTTGTATGCTTCAGTAATCAGTATTTCACCTAGCCAAACAGCACATTTGGATCGTCTGTTTTTTGGATCAAACAGCTAGGATTTTTTGACGTAAGACTGACTTTGCGAGAGGCGATGCGATTGAAGAGTGGGGCCCAGTTGGCGCCTTGGCAGTTGCTGCAACCAAACTTCATAGCCGAAGTGTCGAACTTCACAATCACACTCTGTCAATCACTCAGTCTGTCGATTGCTTGAGGTTTGGGGTAATTGGTTTCCCAAATTGTCATTTTTTCACTCAAGAATCTATAGTGGCAAGTGACGAGTGACGACCACATTGTTCATGTTGTGTTCAGGTGTTTTGAATTTGCATCTCCTTAGCTGGATGAAGTACTGATCAGGGCTCACTTGCACAGCATCGTGTAGTTTTAGAAAGTTGCAAATATCTCATTGCTTTCAAAATCCCAGCATTGCAAACTCCAAAGTGTTGCGGCCTTGCGGGTGATGTTGGCGTTGGCGGAATTGGCGGAAAAATCTCTTGCGTGGCCGCACCGATGCTCCTCGAGCTTGGTTACTTGATTCAGATTGTTTTGAAATTTCTTGTGAATCTCATTTGCTTGCCGTCCTACGACAGCGTTGCGGCTTTGCAGCTACTGCTGTTGCTCCTCTCCACATCAAGTATCATGTATGCAAACAAAACTCACTTTCACACTCAATCCATCTTTCGATTTTGTTAGGGTATTTTCTTGCTTTCTTTTGCGTGTTTACTTCAATGCTAAATCACTCATACATTTGAGGCTTCCTGTAATCCTGTAGGGTTCATGGTTAAACACCAAAGGTCCTTAAGGGACCATTACTTCGCGAAGTCGAAGGAAATTGATGTTGTCGAAATCTTATCTTCGGGGTCTGAAAACAATTCCTTCCTTGATACCGCTGATTCAGGGGTGCATCGACCTCCTCCTTCAGATGCAAAGATCGCTCAAACCCAATGAAAGAGCAGTGGTCTATTCAATTTCAATAGTTGTAGTTTGTTCTAGATGTTGGCAGAGTATTTTACAAAGTGTGTAGTGAAAAGGGCGGTCGATCAGCATACGCCAAACATGGTTCCAAAAATTTTAAAGTAAGTGCCTTCCAAGATCACTCCCGATCCAATGAGCACAGATGTTTGGCTTGGGCATTGTAGAGCCCGGCAAAACAATGGAGAAAATCATCGTGAATGGCCAGAGGGTGTGCAATGAGGCAGCTGCCTCTTTGATGCGAGCTACCTACTTTTCGGAAAAACAATCTTTACCCTATTCTAAATTCCCTTCTTTATGTAAGTTGTTGGGAAGTGTCAAAGCCCTGATGACCTTGTCTTTATACCAGGACGAGAAATCATGTGCAACTCTCATGCTTTGTTTATTGGTTGTAATTTAAAAGCAAATTCTGAATCGTGTCCAAAATTCAACTTTCTTTGAGGTGATGGTCGACGAGTCTACTGATATCAGTGTGACAGGGCACCTTGTCATGGTTGCTACCATTATTGAAGAGAGGCTACCGATGACAGTTTTTTGGGGACTATTGCCAGTTGATAATGGGAAAGACGCTATTGCCATTTACCGAACCCTAATTGCACACCTTCGATTGTGGAATTTGGACTTGCGAAAGTTCGTGGGCTTTGGCAGCAACGGGGCAAGTACAATGACCAGCTGCCACAATGGAGTGTCTGCACACATAAAGAACGAGGTAAATCCTTACCTACTGGCCTGTCACTGCGTAGCGCACCGCACGAATTTGGCGGCACTTGATGCTGCGAAGGCACCCAACTGCAAGGTAATCTCTTCCGACATTGATGGTCTTCTGAATTCAATGGCTTCTTTCTTCCATAAGTCAAGTAAGTAGAAGCACGCACTTACCGCCTTGCAAGAGGAATTTTCTAATGCCAAAAGATGTATGAAACGGTACCATAAAATCCGTTGGTTGAGCCGTTGGCAAGCGGTAAGCACTTTATGCGATTCTTTAGAATCTGTCCTGTGCTACTTCCGTGATACAGAGGGCGCTAAATTAGGTCAAGCCACATCCATCGTTGAAAAATTGTCGCAATTCAAAATCATATATATTCTGTTTTTTCTGGCTGACATATTATATTCCCTTGCTATGTTATCTAAAGTGTTCTAATGTAAATTTGTGGATGTTACTTCCATAGGCAACATAGTGTACACTAAAATTGCCCAAATCCAGATGTTGTTCATTGTGGAAACTACAGATTTGAATGCTGATAACTTTAATGAAAGTACAGGTTTCCATGTTATTTCAGAGTATGGCCCTTTTGGGGGGCATCTGCGGAAGCTTCCGAGCCAGATCAGAGGGAACATGTTCCACAATTTTCAAATGTCACGGTCTAAGCTAGGATCTGACTTGGAAGAAGCTCTTGAGTTTCAGTGAGCATTTGCGGAGGCTGTCTGTGATGGTTTGGATTCTTGATTTGGAGACAATGACATCATTTCTTGCTTTAAGGTGCTTAACCCTTCTAACATGCCCTCCAAGCAAGTTGGATTGCAAAGCTGGGGGGGTCTCAGAGTTGGATAGATTGCTGCAGCTGCATGGAGTAGACAGATCACACTCAGGTTTCTCCTTCCCCCTCTTTGATGTACAAGCTTGTAAACGTGAATTTCTGTCCTTTAAATTACAGTGCACAATTGAATGGGGGGATAAAACATTTTGGGATTTGTGGGGTATGATTACTTGGGCCTTACAAACAAGGTATCCTAATTTGCTTATCCTTGCTAAAATTGCTAGAGTACACTGTATCTCCACTGCCAATTGTAAGAGAGCTTTTAGCATTCAAAACACTATAAGAGAAAGGGGTTCAAAATGACAAGAATTTAACACAAAATTATCGAAAATGACAATAGCTGTCAATTGCAAACCTATTCCTATCAATTCTTTATTTCTGTCAATGCTTTGACACAAAACTATCCAAATTGACAACAAGCATGTATTGACAATATGCTACTGTCAAATGATAAGAATTTTATGAATTAAATTTTGTAAGATTGGAGAGTAGAGAGGCTGTTTTTATAGTGAAATGTATTTTCCATCAAGAATCCTCAAAAACTATGGGATAATTTGACAATGAGAGCTTGACCGTTCATTGTTAAAAATTGTAGGAATTGTGTTCAAAGTTTATATTGTCTCTGAATTTTGTTCATAACTTTTCATTGGAGGATCTAAATCTGAAACAGATTTTGGAGGTGAAACTTAAATTGATTTACCAACTTATCTTAATTCAAAATTTAAAAAAAAAAAAATTTTACTATGCCTAAGTGAGGTCTGAAATTTCACGTTGAACACAATTCTTGCAATTGATATATCCCATATGAGTTGCCTTGCCTACCACCACCCTTCTTGTATAAAGCAATTGTCTTCCATACTTGCCTCACTTGCAATAAAAGGCTTTTGGAGGCATGTTTTTGAATGTGAAGCTCGATTTTAATAAATAATGTTTTTAAGTGGTAAAGCTTATTTAGTTGGTTGTTTAGGAACAATGTGGCAAACTTGGTCCATGAGCCTAAAAATCATTAGTTTTTTGGACATCATGGATGAAAACTAGGTTGAAAAGGTCTCAAATCTCCTCTACTATGACCAATTTTTTTCCTTCAAAATTGACTAAAAATTGATAGGGATTTGTCAATTGGATGTCTTAATCAAGACGTTCTAATTGACAGCGGAGTTGACAATTTTCTGTCAATTTTCTGTCCTTGCGGACAAAAAACTTCTTGTAGTGAAACTTAATTAAAACTCGTGTTAGGAACAAATTGGGAAGCAAAAACTTGGAAGCTTTGCTTAGAGTTGCTTTAGAGGGTCCGGATGAAGAATATGATGGTATAATTGAAGATGCCATACCTATATGGAAGAATGAAACCAAATATAAGTTTCTTTATGCTAATCCGTCAACTTATTTATCTAATTCTGCCCCTGGTCCTAGTGCAAGCAATGCATCATCTTCATACTTAGATGAGCACGGGACACCAATTTTTTGACAGCTTGTGTTGTATTCTTCTCCCCATTTTTTTTGGGATTTTTTTTTGGTGTTGTGTTTTGCTTATGAATGGTGGATTGTATGTTCTTTCCATGTTTTTGATAGATGTTCTTTAAATTCTTATAAATGTTGTGTAGGCATGTCGTACTAACTAGCCTTCTAAAAATGCATGGACCCCCTTTTGGATTCCTATATTTTTTCAAGGCTAAATCCTTGGCCCTAAATTGGTAGAGGCACTGCTAGGTTCAAATCTTGCCAGGGATCATTTAAACAAACAAAGCAACCAAAAAAAACATGGAACCGAGTACATTTTGACTCTCACGGAAATTATCCGATTGGAATTGACCGATGGTGGTTTAGGCACTGGGAGAAAATTCAAGGTCTAGGAAATTGACCGACAAATCTTGCAACTTCCCGGCACACTTCCGAACAAATTTAAAAAAATCTGGGGTAGATGAGACTTTCACGGAAATCCACCGTCTGGCTCACAGAACTGGGCAGCCAGGTGACTGTGAAGAACCGAACCAATCGGGGTCATAATACTTTGGATTAGGTCATAAAACTATATATTCCAGCATTTCATCAGTGTGAAAGAATTGCACAAGTACACGTCAAGGTACATTGGTACTCCGCACAACACAAGCCCACCCCTCCGATTCTCTGCAAGCAAGAGCCAGTGTCGTTGAGCCTACCATCAACAAAGCATCAACGTCGGATTCTAAATTACAATCCAACAGCTCCACTTCCCGGCCTCAGATTGGAAACTTCCAATCGTCACTCCCTACGAAAACTTCAACTGCAGAAAACTCGCAGTCAGTGCAACCTGCTGCTCGGAATCCAGTAAGATCTAAACATGTCTATAGGGCGATTCACCGGAGTAGACCATAAACTTGTTGCATTCTACACACCACCTGCATTCTCTTGGAGCAGAAAGAGGGAGGGTGAGTTGACAAAATCTAAACATTTCTCTTGCCAATTTCTTCTGTCGCCGCCAATTCGTCATCTCCTGTGCTCAAGAAAATGGGCTTGGATGCCAACTGAAATGATGAAAACGCCGACTTGAAGGACTCTCCAGTGCTCTAATGCTCCAATGCGCTAGTGCTGAGTGCATTGGATTTCAGTCACTTCGCTGGAAGCGCTAGCGCAACTGTCGAACTCGCCAATTCTCAACGAATTGGTTGGGTTTCAGCCAGATGTTACCAGCCAGGTGTTACGTCTATAAAAGCGGTCTCTCTCAGTGGAAACCTGTCAGACAGGCGTGTACTTTACATGTTGTAAGGAGTCTTGATAAGCTTCCGTTTAAGCAGCTTGTAAATCTCCGACAAGAAGAAGAAGATGGCGACGGTGATCATAACCATGATCCACTCCCATGTCAATCCGCCCTGCTTGAAGATCTTCGTATTGAGCTTAGGGATGTAGAGCGTGGGGATGGGTATTACGGCGCCCAGGAACACGCTGGCCACCATCACCTTGTTCTCGAAGAAGCGGCCGCGGCCGCCGCCCTCAGTGGTGAAGAGACTGGCGCGCAGGTGGCGGCAGTTGTAGGCGTGGAACAGGATCATCCACGTGAAGGCCATTTGCACGGCGGATCGGGCGCGGAAGACGGTGTCGCATTCGCTCAGGTTGCTGGCCGTGTTGCACAGCCGGGCCAGGTCGCCGTTGCCGAAGGCGTAGATGACCAGCACCCAGTTGGTGAGCGCCAGCATGCCGATGAAGGTGCCGTACACCAGGATATCCATGAGGAGCTCTTTTGTGAAGAGGCCGCGCAGGTGCGGCGGGACTTGCATGATGGTGGTCGACGCGCGCTCGATGCCCAACGCCATGGCGGGCGGCGTGCCCGTGACGAGGTTCAGAAACAGGATTTGCACTGGCGAAAGCGGGAACACGGACGTGCCCTCGCCGTCCTTGAACCCCAAACCAATCAGAAGCACGATCACTTGCCCCACATTCGTACTCAACAAATGCAGCACGAATTTTCGGATGTTGGAGAAGATGCGTCGCCCCTCCCCGATCGCTTGTACGATTGTGGCGAAGTTGTTGTCCGTGAGCACAATGTCGCTCGACGTCTTCGCTACGTCGCTGCCAGCGCCCATGGCGATCCCCACATCGGACTTCTTCAAGCTGGGCGCGTCGTTCACGCCATCGCCCGTCATGGCGGCGAACTTGTTGCGCCGGTGGAGCGCGTCGATCATGCGCACCTTCGTCGCAGGCGTGCAGCGCGCGATCACTAGCGGGAGCTCTTCGAGCTCGTCCACCTCCTTCTCCGAGAGCGCGTCGAATTCCGTGGCCGTCATCACGGACTGGGAAATGGGCACGACCACACCCGGGTGCGCCGCTCTTTTGGAGCCCGTCACGGGCTCCAGGATGCCCACCTCCCTGGCAATCGACAGCGCCGTCGCTTTGTGGTCACCTGTCAGCATGTGCACCGAAATCCCCGCGCGATGGCATTGCCGAACCGAAGGCTCAGACTCCGTTCGCGGCGTGTCCCGGATTCCTATCAATCCGAGAAACGTCAAGCGCTGCTCGACCTCCTCGCGCTTCCACTTGCATACGGGCTTGCCGAACTCCTCCTCGGAGACGCGTCGGTAGGCGATGCTTAAAACGCGAAGCCCCTGCTTTGCCATCACCTCCTGCTGCTCTGCCACGAGCTCTTTGAATTCCTCGTTGATTCCCCGGACATCGCCCGTCGGGTCCATCACATTGTCGCAGATCTTGAGCACGACCTCCGCGCCCTTGGTGTACACGTCTTGGATGGCTTTGTCCGCACCCTGGCACACCATGCTCATGCGCTTCGTGTCGGAGCTGAAAGGAAACTCCTCCACGGGCTCCTTGAGTTTGCGCAGCATGGGTTTCCCCATCTGCATCTTGTATGCGAATACCTGCAGCGCGATCTCAGTGGGGTCGCCCCACACTTTCCCCTCTGAGGCTTCCACGATGTTCGCCGTGTTGCAGAGCGCACAGCACTCCACCAGTGTTCGAAAATTCACGCCCTGCAAGGCGGTTTCTCGCGCCACATTGCGGTCCTGAGAGGAAAGTTCACCCTCGGTTTCGTACGCCTGGCCTCCCACGGCGTACTCCGCTTCAGGGATCCACACATTCGTGACCGTCATCTTGCCCTCCGTCAAGGTGCCCGTCTTGTCTGAGCAGATATTCGTCACCGATTGCAGCGACTCCAGTGCCACCAGCTTGCGTACCAGCGCATGTTGCTGCGCCATCCGCCGCACGCCCAGCGCCTGAACAATAGTGATCACGGCAATCAGCCCCTCAGGGATGATGGCTATTGCAATTGCGATGGCGTAGATGATGATCTCCGTGTTGAACCGGAACTTGTTCACGGCGAACACGATGAGCGCCAGGATGAGCGCGATGAAGAGCAGCACGTACGCCATCCTGTTGAGCTTCCGCTGCATGGGAGTCGACTGCGTGGGAGTCTCATTGATCGCATGGGAGATTTTCCCAATCTCCGTGTTCATTCCCGTGAACACGATGATCCCTTTTCCGCGCCCCTTCACGACGGTCGTACTAGAGTAGCACATGTTGGTTCTGTCGCCAATCGTGACGTCCTTGGAGCCCGCAATGGTCTCGACGGTCTTCAACGACGGCACGGCCTCGCCCGTGAGCAGCGCTTCGTCAACTTCCAGATTCAAAACCTCCACGAGGCGACAATCCGCAGGGATGATGTCTCCCACTTCGAACGTCATCAAATCCCCGGGCACGGCCTCCCCACTGGAGATTCGGTGCTGCACTCCCTCGCGAATCACTTTCGCTGACGGCGACGCCATCTTCCGGAGCGCGTCCATCGTCTTCTCCGCACGGTACTCTTGGAAGAATCCCACAACCGTGTTGAAACCGATCACGAGCACCAGCACCCCACCCTCGGCGTAATCCGTCACGGCGAACGAGACGATCATGCAGAGGATGAGCACGGCCGTCAGGCCGTTCGCCACCTGCCGCAGCAGAATCTTCCATGGATTCACGCCCGTTTGCCCCCGCAGCTCATTGCGACCATGCTGCTTCAGCAATTGCGCCGCTTTGGCCTCCGTAATTCCCCGATCCAAATCACACCCGAGCGCCGCGCACACATCCTCAAAGGATCTGCTATGCGCGTCGCCTGACAGGACCTGCGCCATTAAACGTGAGCCTCTTCAACTTCTCAGTCCGTCGTCACCCCGAATGCCAACTGTGAAAAACTCGTACCCAGCTCCGTCGCCCGAAGCTGTAGCGACAAATTCAGAAAGTGACAATTGTGCACGATGGTGGTCGTCTTATGACCTACTCAGGCAGTTCGTGACAGCGGCATATGTGACAATTGAAGAAAAGCTGGGGACGTACTGTGGTGGATCTTCTTCGCTCCAGTCTTTGCGGTCAACCACCGCTAATCCCTAGATCGAGAACCTCCAACTCTCTTCCTATCTCGTCTTCACAAGCTTCGATCGACATGAATATTCCGGCGAAAGATTTCACCTACCACTGTTGGTGGCGGTTAAGGTGTTTGCCTGGCTCGGGATTGCTGCACTTGCACCATGTGTTGCGTTCCCAGCCTCTGGCTGGACGTTTAGAATGTTTAGAATGAAGCTCACGGTGACCTCTGCATGTGTAGAATTTCCGTTCCACTTTCTGGCTTGTTGCTATCCGTTTCTACCCTTGCCTACTAATTTACGTCCAGCTGATATTTCGAGAAGTTGGAAAACTCTGCATTTTATGCTATGCTTGTGTTCTACTGTACACACTCACACAACTGGGAGTGAACTCGTGCCGTTTTACTAGTGGTAGTTATAAAGTGCTAGCCAATGACTCACCAGTGTGAGCGTATTAGTCACGAACATCCTGGCGTTGTGGTAAACCAATTGGCGGCGCTCAAGGCGTGCTGGGGGAATCTTAAATCAAAGGCCAGACTCCACATGGCAGGTGGCGAACTGGCGATGCCAATCTTTTGTACGATTTCTACGGAAGGGTTGGAAGCTATCCAAAGAGGAATGTGCGACTTTCGCTAGTTTTTCGTTCCTCTTTAGAGTCTTGTCGCCCTTTCGTGCGGGTCGGTTGATTCCTCTTGATCATTCCGTTCTGTCAACCATGGAAGTAAATTCCAATTCGTGTCCCGAAGAAAAACAAAATGGTGCGAATGGCTGGCTGACATTCCTTGAACGGAATCTTCTCGACATGGATAAAAGTCCCGGATTCTCGATTTCGTATAAGGCAAGATTCCAGGGAGTAGGTGACGGAAGTAAAGTGTATGATACAAATAGAAAGATAGACACTTGCATGAACCTCATTGGCAGAATCAAACAATTCGGTGGCATCCGGGGAGGTTGCTATCGTGTCGTCTAACCGAATTTAGCACTTGCGTGGACTGCTGCTTCCGTACGGAGTAGGTAGACCGGTTTTCCAAGCTTCTTGCACGGCAACTGTACTGATCAGTGATCACACTTGTCACAGAATAAGCTTATACTTATGCTTTGCCTGGCGGGGACATTCAGCCTGGACGACAATCTTGACTTTGGTCCTTCACATAAAGTTCCTGCAGTATGGCTGACGAGGCATCACCTCAGATTCGACTTCCTCTCATGTCCACCAATGTGCGGATTGTACGTTTCGTTCAAGAAACTTTGCAGGCAATTGCTTACATGTCGCAAAGTTAATTTACTCGAGAGTTTCTATCGTTCACGGCATTCAAGATTGCCATCTGTCGAAATTGTTTCTTCCACCGGCTAACTGACTAATAGCACGAGACTTGGAGTTACGGAGGTCTTTTCGAGAAAACTTTGCTGGCAAAGGGTTACATGTGGCAAAGTTAATCACATGAGAGTTTCTAAATTTCATGGGATTCAACATTGCCGAAGCTCTCATCTGTCAAAATCGTTACTTCCGGGGCACCGTCTATCTAACCAATAGCAAAAAGACTAACCTTGGAGCTTTTTGACAGAGACTTTATGGCTGTGATTCTGAACGAGGGACGAATCACCACTGGCGCCGCTTCGAAGGAAGGACGTGTACGGCCAGATGGAAATGTAGGTACATAACAGACTCTTCACGTACACCAACTGTTCCTTTAATGGTTGAAGTACTTCTCTCCAACTCTAGTATATGATAACTTACGACCTATGTTTTGGAATGCTGGCAGTAGAGTAGATTCATCCCGCCTGGTCACCCACAGCTTCCAGAGTTTAGAATCCATGCCAGCCGTTACGTTCTTCTCCCGCAAGAGACGACGAATGCTCACACGTGGGCTGCGCCGTCCCCAGCAAAAAAATGGGCTGGTGTGCATTTCGCTCCAATTGGTGTGCATTCCTCCAATTACTTGCGCTTCTCGTGTGTAGACGGAAGTTGAATTGGCCAGCGTTCATTCCTTGGAGGTGAATACTCTAGCTACCTTCAAGGATTGCAAGGTTGCTACTGATCAAATTTAAGGACGATCATAGTCTGTTGGAGTAGAATTGGCGATAATTATGGTGTTTCGGGGACGATCATCTGCACAAGAGTAACTATGTTCATTGTAAATTGGCAGTTTTCAGTGGATTTGACAAAGTTTCCTGTGATTGTGTCGGTTTTTAATCTTGTTTCCTATGAAAGGACTGCTTGCGCACATCAGTGCATTTGGAGGTGGTTGACTTCGGCATGTAACACCTAAAAAGGGTACTTAATCCCCCCGTAATATCAACAAAATCCCCAATGATCTCACTTTCCCCTTGGCCACAATATCCCCATTCTAGATGACAGTGAAAATTTCAAATCCCCCCAGCGTGATCAGGGGAAATGCTGCATTTCCTAAAGTGGGGAACTGAAATTGAACTCAGCTAATTCATGGCCTATCTGCTGTTCGAAGCTCTGCCCCAGTACGTACCATAGATATGCTGGATCAATTGACGTAATATGTTGGATGAGTTTTTGTGCATTTTATGACCGAGTGTGCGCAAAGTGTTTGAAATTAACATGGCCAAGTTTTCAAGGAAGGTTAGTTGTGCACTACCAAATACCACTATCAATTCTGAAACCGAGAGGTCAAGTCGATCATAAATTGGAATGTAGTTGTGGTGCAAGTAAGCATCACCTATTGAAACAGGATGTTGTACTGCCGGTAATTGACATGTATGTCAGCAATAAAAGTTTCATTATTTTTCCTTATTATTATTGGTCCATACAATTTTTTCTTCAGCTATTCTGCGTCACAATATATAGGTGGGTAATTGAGACTTGCTGATATGAGATCGAAAGCCCATTGAAGGTCTAAGCTTATAGTTTGAGAATTGGTCAGCCAGAAGAATTCTCGTGGCATTACTCGAGCACTGGTGCTGATGCAATGAGCTGATGCTTCATTGAGGTGATTGTAGGCAAATTCGTAGTTCGATTACTTGTGAGCTAGCTTTCTAGTGACAAAATGAGTCATTTACAAATTCAAGATACCGAAGGTAGCCATGGCGCTGCAATGACGCATCCTGACGCCAAGTTCCAAGTATCACTTCCCTCCGTTGTAAGAGAAGCAACAAAAATCAGAACATTTTTATATATTGCAATCGATTTTGCAATTGATTCGAATTCTATATGTATGGTCGCAGAGAATCGATTCCAGTCCATATAGCTGTTTGTTTGAATTGATTTGTTTGTTAGATTGAGATCTCTTGGACTATGTGTCTCTCAATTGTGTTCGTGGTACCCGTGGAAAGCTTTGTGTGAGGAGGGGTGCACAGGCTTTGTTCCGTGGCATTGAGACCTATGATGTGAAAGTTATGAATTTTCAAGTTAATTTTTAATTTTGAAATAAAAAATATTAACTTTTATTTTTATTTTATTATACTGTGGCAATGGCACCAACACACTAATCATATATGGAGAGTGTTATGAATAAAAACTAAAACAAAACAACAAAAGGTAGCAACAACCAAAGTATGCAAGAATGATCAAATATTCATTAGAAGAAGAGCATAAGCATAAACAAGGAGAGAAGATGAATAGTTCTCCTCTACTACTGATTCAAAGAATTCCTATCTAATCCCTAGTCGACAATCCAATCATGATGAGTTGGAGAGCGCTTTGAGATAATAATATATTTCTTAACAAAGAGCACATCAGTCTAGCCATTTGATCTAGTGAGTCACTAATTTAGTGAATCGTTAGTACAAACCCACTATTGAAACAACACTAAAAACATGGTTTTGAAAACAAGTCACAAATAGCAACAATTACCTTGTAGCAACTCACAAGTAAGAAATCTTGAAGCACCATAGTTTTCATTCCTAAGATTTCATTCTAATAATTAGAGATTGTATATGATCTAGAAGAATGATATTGAGGTAATTTTTTATAAGCAATAATATTGTGGCTTTTTGTGAATGTTTTCATTCTACAAGCATGATTATATTTTACTTAGAGCATCAACGATCCAATTTTAGAATTATTTAATAAATATATTACTACTTTTTGATTGGTGTGAAATTAGAACCTCAAATTACTATCATTGATAGCACTTTAAAAGTAACATATAATTAAGAGTGACAAGAAAACTCAGATTTGGACTTTGAATGACTAAAATAGAGGTCATTATTTAAAAATAAGTTAAAAGAAAAAAATTTATGCGTACAACAAATCATGAAAAAAAACTACATATCTAAGTTATATTTTTTTGAAATATATAAAAAATGCAAATATTAATGTTTGCCTAATTAGTTATGATAAAGACTACCTAAATCAATCATTCATTTTGTTTTCTCTCTCTATTTCAATAAAGCAATAGACTAAATAATGCCCTATTAGAACAGAGCTTGGAGAAGTCACTAGCTTAAAGGTTTAGTATATACATGCGATTGGGGGATATATTAAGGGGGGGTTATTTACTTAATATTTTATAATTTAATATATCATATTAATAAAAAAAATTAAATTGACATTAATTATAACACCCTATATTATTTATAATACACTTTTCAATTAAATTTTTTGGCCCTTATACAAGATTTGAAAATTAGAACAAATAAGTATTTTATGATTTATTTTTTTATTAATATATTTTATTTTTTTCTTATTAATATATTTTATTTTTATTCTTTTGTCCCTTCTCTGTTCTAATAGGGAAATAGACTAAATAATGCCCTATTAGAACAAAAAACATTTTTTTGTTATGAAAATTGAAATACAATGTGTTTGAACAAACATACTATGGGCAAACAAATATATTCACAAACTATAAACAATGCACTCTAGTTGTGTCAAACAACTTATTGCTAATCATCTACAATATATTCTAATGAATATAATGAGTGTAGATATTTAATAAAGAAAAAATGACACTACATTACAATATAACACTACTAGAAAATTTTGTTTTTCTGTTGTTTCGGTCGCGTTGATCCGGTCAAAATCTAACAAAAATCTGTTGGTTTCAACAGATTTTTGTCAGATTTTGACCGGATCAACGCGACCGAAACAACAGAAAAACGAAATTTTCTAGTAGTGTAATAAACAAGGATAGATAAACTAGACAACATTTACTGTTTGTACTTACATTATACAAAGTACCAATTACACCACTAGATGCCTTACGGTATCTTATACCCCAATGTATCAAACAAACAAAACAAAACAAAATGATCAATTTAATTTAAGGTATGGATAGTAAAAAAATATGAAAGAGCTAGGTAAGGTAGTTTATCATTATTAAATATTAGATATGTAAGAGCTTGGTGGTCTTCAATCTTGGATGAAAAGTTTTTTAGCTCCTATGAAACTTTTCATCCAAATTTGAAGACCACCAAGATTTTACACACCTAATAATGATAGACTACCAAGTTCTTTCATACCTTTCTATTATTTGAAACAAATAAAGAAGGGTGTATTAAAGCAAAATTCATGATAGATTTTTAAAATTCTAAGTGACTTCAAAGGAATTTACAAATAATTCTTGAGGCAACTAGAGCCCCTCATTCAAGGTTTATGGATAATTTGGGACAAATAATGTGTCATTTTTCATCCATTTCTTCTTTAAGGACATTAAATACTCGCTCTACAAAATTATTTTTTCCCATATATTATTTTTTTCCTATATTTATTCTACATAAAATTTAATATATGGTATTAAACATAATCCTATATTAGTTATAAAATCCTACATGTAATTGTACACAATGTATTAGATATTATGCTTTTAAAAATTTTAGATACAAAAAACATATAATATCTTTGGATTTTAAATTCCACGTGGTTTCTAATATAGGCATTAAGTGACTTCCATAGGGAATAGAGAACATACAAGCTGTAGAGTATTACTGTATATATAATGGGACATAATGCCAAGTATAATGATTTATTACAAATGTCCATACTTGTATTTTTTTGCAAATTTAAGGTTGTAAAACAAGAGAAGGCATTTTAAGTTATTATAATGCCTTTATGATTATCCTGTGAAATAGTGATCATAGACTTTACGTGCTTCAAGACACATGATTTGATACATGATTTAAAGCAATGTTCACAATGTTTATTTTAATGGATTGCACTACATTAAATAATTTTGAGTGAGCAAAGATATGTTACTTAGAATTCTAGCCACTATTGTCATATTAAGAGGGTTAGGGTCACAAAATGTGTGCATCAGATGTGCATAATCAATCAATCCAGCCAATGTGACAACCTTGCTTTTAACTAAATGTAAACTTTGGAAGATATAAGATGGAGCCACCCATAACTGATAACTTAAACTATAGTGGACATGATTTGAAGCAGTATTTAGTGAAGCTAATATTTGCAAAAGTCCAATGGCATGGAGAGCAAAATTTTTGGTGAATTTATAGTTTGAATTGAAATTACTATAAATTATGAAAGTTTGAAGTTGGACTCAATCCTTGTCTAATGTCTAAAGTCTTACAAAATTAATCACTGAGAGAATATTTGTAAACAAAGGGGGGACAAGTGGCATGGTAGTATCAGGACCACAATGGTTCTAGAACCCAATTTCTTTGAATTCAAAATTAAGGTAGTTGACCTCTTTCTTATCACTTAAGCAATTTATCATATTTTTAGTATGCATTTGGTGAGGGGGAAAATTCCCCTCATGGAGAAATAGATTTGAGGAGGGTTCTAAAATTTGTTCCTTTTTCTTTCCACAAAAGCAAAATGATTACGAATTTTTCTTGTGAAGATTCTATTCAACCAATTTTTGTTATATAGGTCACCATATTTCGAACCATAGGTTGATTACAAAATTGACCATGCTTTAATATAGGTGATAATTGTCACTTCCAATGTACATCTTGTGATCATTGTATGCTTTCAATGTATACCTTCGTTGGCATTTGTGCTATGTAAGTTGTCACCCAACCACATGAGTTGTCACCCTAAACCACAACTAATCGAAAACAAAGCAACCTAATTAATGAAAATAGGTGGTTAGTTGGAAAGAGGTCAGCTACCTTAATGCAAATGAGTTCCACCCTCTCCTGCATTTGAGAGATCCTACTGATGCCTACTGGGTAGTGTCTGCTAAGTTAACGGGTGGCTACACCTTACAATCAAATGTGTACAGACTCCTGAAGAGGATACACAGGAAAATGAGAAGTTACAGATTTTGACATTACAGGGGCAGAGCAACGTTCACAGAACTGGTTAAAATTCCTTCAATTGCTGCATAAAATGTTCACTAGCTAAATGTGCGTCGGAGAAAATCCTTGAAAAAATTAGTTTCTAGACAAAATTGTAAGTTTGTAATAAATAATGGAATTTGATTGCCAATTTGCAACTTCCTCTACATTGGAATTGGCATCTATTTAGTCAATTTTGTATTATAGTACTACCAATAATCCTCTACAACTTATAAAATCCTCTCTTTTCTATTTTTTTTAATACTATACATTCTCAAGGTAGCTAAAATTGATGTCTATTTGTTTTGAAGGTACAGTAGCATATTGTACTAAATTTCATAAACTAAGTGGCATATTGCACTGTAGTAAAACCACCCATAACCCCATCATCAATCAATAAAGGGGTTGAAATTCACAAGAAGTTGGAACTAATTTTCAGACATGAATTTTTGATTTCTGCCATGGTTGTCATACTGGACAAGTTACTATTCATTTTTCATATTGTAGATGAGTTACTATTTATCGAATGTACTTGAGAGGTACATTTGATGAATAGTAACTTATCCTACAGGACAAAAAATGAATAGTAACTTGTCCAGTATAACAACTTGGATTTTTGCTCATCAATTCTTTCACACATTTGCTTGGTTTGACGTGTCAAGGTGAACAAGAAGTCTCTTCAATGAGCGGTTTTGGAATAGTCTACACATTGAACATGGGTTCAGACCAACTTTGACCTTCCAAAATTCATAGTAGTTTCCATTCAAGCGATAAAATTATCAAAATTTGGCAATTCCCCTCATTTCTATCTGTATCTTTGGAAATCTCAGTTCCTTCGTCTTACTGTACTTCACATCATGTCCACACTTGCTTATTTGGTCGGTTATGAGTGGTTCTAATATATTCCATACACTACCGGTAGTTCTGGGATCACTGGGATAGAGGGTTAAGTACGTGTCCACTAACCAACACAAACAGTACTCACGTACGCAGCAAAGATGACCGCCGGTCCCATTTTGTTGCAATCCTGTTATTGCATGCAGCTGCCAAGTTTTCATGTGCGTGCAAACCATGCCAGGTGTCCACAGGTCGATGGCCGTCCAGCTCCAGTAACCCACGCTGGAGTGAGAATGATTCTTCTTCGAAACTCTATTCAATGAGCCGCCGCTGCCCATATATACAGTACTTGATTCAGAGCAGCCTTCGCTTTGCTTGCAATCGTCCGATCCATTCACATGGAGAATAGAAAATTCCGGATTCAACTCTCCAAATAAATTTAGAGTTGTGCGCCGGAAGCCATCACTGATAAGATGAAGCGCCATTCCGACTCAAATCAATTTCCTTAGATTACTTAAACTTATAACTCTCAGATCGATAGATAGCTATTAATTTCCCAGTGTCGTACAGTATTTCGCGTACCCTGCATGCGCATGCTGCACATTACAATCGAGCATTTTTGCCATGCATAAAAGCCGGTTCAGGGAGCAAGTTCGCCACAACATGTGTTTCAAGTGCAAGCCGATCTCTGTGTACCTCTAAGTTAGCTAAGCTTAGACTGAACTTTCTGAAGTTAGTTAATGCAAATCTGGAGTACTGATTTTCGTGAGGAACTCGCGGAGGCAACTGCTGGGGAACAATTGTGTGAACGCGAAGGCCGAGGTTGATCGAGGAGTTCGATGGCGCCCAAAAGAACCACCCCGGACTTGCCCGGCACCTTTCAAGTGTCCCTGCTGAGTTGCAGGAAGACGGGTCGCGTGCTGTTTCTGGAAGCGGGGAAGGATTTTGTCGACCTGCTTCTGAGCTTCCTCCTCTTGCCAGTCGGCACCATCCTTCACATATTGTCCACAGGTAATCAAGTTACTTCGAGCACATGAAATTGGACATTGAGTTGTATCCCTTGATATCCACAAGCTTGCAATTGGTGCCTTCGCATGCTTCACGAAAACTCTGCTGGACTAGGTCTTGATTCTATAGAATTTTAACTTAACTGCAAGTTCAGTACCGCTAGATGGAATACCAAGTGACCGATTTCCACGATTTTGCACTTTTGAGGGCGCAGCGTCAAATGCAAATCTATGTATATAATTAATATACAAGTTCTAGTTTTTAGTGCTTTGTGAAGATGAGTGTCACAATTTCTGCAGCCCGGACAATTTAACGAGACCAACTTACGATGGCTCGCCAGTTCGGCTTGCAATTGTGAGTCACGATGCATTCGGGCTTCCCAGCTTTGATGTAATTAAGCTCTCATAGGGATTCCGTTGTACATATATGTTTGTTTTGATTGGCTGCTCGTAACAGGACCATCCATGTATATTCGCATTAGTCATACGTTTCTACAATGCAAATTGAATTCACTATACGACAATTTCAATTATTTTAGTTCCAACCGCATGCAGGAATTTACCAGTTTGCATATTGTAATTTGTGGCAGGACATGTGAGAGGGAAGCATCAGGGGGGTATCTCCAGTATTTTTGAAAGCGCGAAGAACCTGGAGCAGTCGTTTTTAAATGTGGACAAGCAGACTCTCGTGGAACCTAGACCTGCAGCCGTGGGCACTTGCGTGTCGACTGGCCTGCTCCAAATGACCAACACACCAAATCCCTCGTATGAGATCAATTTGCCCAAGGTGTACTATCGGTGCAATAGTCAGGCTTGCACCAACCTCTCCTCAAAGTCTGGAAGTCGCTGTGAGCCATGCCTCACTAAACATCGAACTACTTACACTTACAGTCTGGCAATGACTGTTCTTCCCAAAGATTTTGAAGAACTAGAGGCGGCGACTGTGCGTGCCAAAGCTGCAATGGAGGAGGCCAGTTCTTCCACCGGCCAAGGCTTTGTGAGAGAAAGCATCATGTACATGGTCACCGACAGTCTGGAGATCATGCCCTCCACGACCGTTCGAAGCATAAGAGTGCTCAACATACTGAAGGTGGCCACTCTTTCTGATCTGGAGAGTCGAGATGTCACAGTCAGCATCGCGCAGGTAAATTTACACCCATTGCAACCATGGTATTTCTTGCCGGGGTCATGTTTCTGGTTGTACGTACGTACAAAATTTTGATCAATGCTCGCATAAGGTTAGCTCGCCCTCTGTCACAGTTCTGTTCATCTGTATCGCAAGTCCCAAGACAATAGATTATGTTCGTTACTGACAAGCTTCATCATATAGAAACTAGCTTCTATACACCCTGCAGCTTTTAGTTAGCAGCTAGAAAGTGCATGAAAGATCAATAGGCTGGTAAGATTATTGTTATGCCCTTATTTAACTTTCATAGTCAGCGTTTGCACAAATGCACCTTGCATTGGTACTCTTAATTAAAACGTCAATTCCACTAAATTGGTGGTATTCCTTTGATATCTTTGTCCATAGACATGCAAATTGCATTTCACCCACAACATTGTGCACCACCAGGAAAAGATTTTCACCCCATCCCCTACAGACTCCCTTAAGCTGTGTCATTTCTTTCGTTGCTTTGACGGTCCACAGCGCCATTTTCACGAAATTAATTGCCATGTTTATTATCTGTTCAATTGAGATAATCACGGTATTACGCGGCTCAACTGATCGATTCGATTCACCATTAGCTCGTTCAGGTACATAATTCCTTGAACTTCGCTAATGTTGGCTGTGTGCGTCGATGCTGCACTCAGGTCCTCCAGTTACTTCAAGCGGCACTGACGTCCAGCAGTTGTCTCAACGACGTGTTTGGGAAGAAATAGGTTGCAACTGAAGCTAGTCCCGCAGCAAAAGAAATCCTGCTAAGCGAAAATGCAACATACTTTGTACTTATGTCACTCAAACTGCTGCTGCGGAAGCGAGATTAATTTTGGAAAGAATGGATTTAGATCTACTCTATATATCTAGATCTGTAATTAGAGATTTTGAACAGGGTTGTTCGTAATGTATAGTGACGTATGTAGTTTCAATATCCAACAGGTTGATAGGACTCAATTAGTGAATTGAATGGACTCCTGAAGTTAATTAGGGACCAACTGACCAAGTTAAGGTGCGGCATTAGCTAGTCCTTGAACTTACTCCTGGGCACTCAGCAATTGTATTTGCATTGCTCCAAGCGCTCCATTTTGAGGTTTTCCTATTACTGAGTATTGATAAACGGATTTAAAGGTTTCAGCCATAGCTATTTCTGGCTTACTTTCAACTTGTGTTGCAACAACTGACTTTGTAAGGTAATTATGAAAAATCGACCTAATTATGACATATACCTCCATCACCCTCGCTCCTCAATTCTGCTGAGTTTGCAACCCAGCCTTTTATTTTCTCACATCCAGGAGCTTCTCGAGTAGCCCACTGCTCCCTGATCTAGCAATTGTTCCTCCTGTAGTTCGCTGCAGCAATTGAACTAATCATGATTCATATGCACCGATACATTTTCGTTCGTGCTTTTCAATTCCAGGAGCTAGCAAGTATTCTCAGCCCATATCTTCAGTTCATTGTCCTGTAGATCATAGCAATCTCAGTAGTTATTCCATGGCCATGACACTTTCGTACACCGACATGTATTCGTGAGCAATTGCAGCTGAAGATCCAAGAACAATTCGTCATACGTGCATTGCCATAGCCGCGCGCTGCTTTTTGCAAATCCGGGCAATTGCAGCTTTGCGGTAGACTCAGGCGGTTTGTGCTTAGTAGTTGATCGAGGAATTGCGCTGACGAGGTGGAGATCGAATCGAATACCTACATAATAGAAGTTCCAGAAGATCTATCGACAACAATAATGATACATACAAAAGACAGAAAGTCGATACATACGTACGCCAAATGCTTGAAATAATCATTGTATTGATCGAGGCTTGAGAGGAGTCATATATACAAGCTGGCCATGATCATACGAATGAAACACTGACAAGGTGGATGAATGATTGTTGACAACACTCCCCCACATCGAGGCGCTATGATAATCGAATACAAAAGCATCAAAGAGACAGAGTAAACGAAAGCAACTTTTATTGAGGAGAAAAAAAAAATGTCTATGGTGAGACAATTTATGTTTCTAGATCTTTATATTGATTTGAGTAAGGGTGAATGATTTGCTAACAGATGTGTTTGTGGTGTTCCAGCTTGAAATGTTTTTGTTGGCTCTTATGGTGGTCTTGCTTCAACGTACTGGCAATGGGGTCCTCAAAGTCACATTGTTGCTATAATGAAGGTTGTCTGGAACGGGGAACACTACTGCAACTCGACTGATAGTTACAATTCTAGACACTCAGAGTCGCAATTGTGATTCTACCCAAAGAGTCAATACTCGCAAGTTCTATGCTGTAAAGAGAGGTTTGATTTCAGGTCTCTATTACAATTGGTTAGATTGTGAGCAACAAGTGAAAGGATTCAGTGGAGCTCAGTTCATAAGTTTTTGCATGCTTGGTGATGCTAAATAGTACATGCGGGGTGTTTAATCATTGTCTGGAGACTTGAACTCCTGAACTCCCATCTCGTCTTTAAGTTTAATAAAGTGTTGTTTGCCTAGAAGTTTTGTAAGGATGTCTGCGACTTGGTCGCGAGTTTGTACGTACAGGGTTTCTACAGATTTTGATGCTACGTTTTTCCTAACAAAATGAAGCCTCAATTCTATTTGCTTTGATTGCTCGTGATAAACAGGATTCTTGGCAACTTGAAGTGTGGTTTGGTTATTGCAGAATATAGTAATAGGGTTTGGCATAACCCCATGTATCTTGGAAAATAGTGTCCGCAACTGGATTGCCTCTCGTATTCCCTCAATCGAGGCTGTGGGAATCCGGAATCCGGAAACGGATCGAGGATAAAAGAATTAGGTGAGAAAAATAGAGAAAAATTTTAAAAAATTATAGTTAGAACGTGATTTTTGTGTGAGAAAATCCAAATTAGAAAATAAGCGTTCCGACAAAATCCGTAACCGGAACTGATCCGGATCCGGAATCCGGATTTACTCGAAACACAGGAACCTACCGTATAGACCTCGTAGCTACGGGAGTAGGATACTGTTAGTACAACGGACCTGTAGCTGTTGTCTTGATTTCCGTAGGGAGACGGTCAGGGTTGTCATAACGGGCGAATCAGGGTCGTCGAACGTTCCGGACGGACAGACGGTCCGGACCAACTGGACGGCTTTAATTTTTCAAAGTTGTGGATTTTTTTGAATGACACGACACCTCAAACAGCGAATCCAGGGCATGACATCATCACATTCATGAGAGGCCTCCGATTGACATCATCTCAACCATCACTGCATATCGTCACCCCGTAGTGCTTCACAGCAAAACCAACCTTCTCTTCAACTTGCTTCTTGATTTGCAACTTCCTCGGTTCAATTAAATTAGTCTTGAACTTATGGTAAGAAGGTGGACTATATTCAAACCTCGCCAATGAAGTTGCCCTCACAGCCACAAAGAAGGCTGGATGCCTTGCCACATTAAATGGCACATTCGCTTCATACAAAAAAACTTGCCCACTTCTCATCCAACTCCTTCCTCTTTGCAATGTTGAATGCGTCCACCATGCGCTGCTGACGTAATGATCCAAATCTTGTAGAATTTGATGCAGCAAGGCTATTGAACGTTTGTAGGGTTTCATTTCCTTCTGAAACGTTTGCCCCTTCTTCCGCTCTCCCACCATTGACTCCACCCGTCACCTCATTTTCTGTGGCTTCACTTGAACTTGCAAGTGGAGTTGTTCTAGATGGCGCACTTTGAATTAGTTCTCCTTCATACATGTCCCCAGGATCCATTCGTAGCGAGGCAAAACCTGCACAATTGGCAAATCTATGGCGCACTGCACGAGGCATACTTCGACAAATTGACTTCTCCGATTTTGAGCCATATCCGAAATGTGCAAAAGCACGCTCACGTTTGTAACTGAAGGTCCCAGCACAAAAAACACAAGTCACCTTCATCCCATTCTCCGCAAAGTTTAGCCACGGTTTCCATTCCTTGGTCTACTTCCTTTGACTTGCCATTGCGTTCAGCCGTTCACAAATAATTTCAAATATCTTCCTCCTCCTTTGTATTGAAGTTAAAAAGACCAAAGATATACCGAACAAAGTATCAGTAATAGCAGTTAGTGCTAATCCACTGCTTGAACTGATTTTGACATCACCTCAGCAGCAAACTAGGGCCATCTGCCACCCAAGTAGACTTACAAGGAGCTCAAAATGAATTGAAGTCCAAGAGATGGAGACCAGGTGACAAATGTGGGGAATGCTCGGTCTTCCTTTTCTATATATACTTAGGGAATGCAGGGGCGTGGACTTCATCGTTGTGCGTGCCAGTAGGGCACGGACGTACAACTTGAGAATTTGTGAAGGACGTTCACAACGCACACCTGAATTTCTAGCATCAAGGCAGGTACAGGAAGGTAGGACACGGACTTCAGGGCGTGGACGTCATCATAGGGCGTGGACTTCAGGGCGCAGACTCTAGAACAGGGCGCAGACTCCAGGGCGCGGACTTCAGAACAGGGCGTGGACTCCAAGGCGTGACACCATTACAGAAATGGGGGTGTACACATGGAGATGCACTGAAAAGTAGGTTGACCTCCGGCATAGAATCCCTCCTTCTTCCTATTTAATGGTCTTGGAAGATGGTGTCCCTCCTTTTCATGGAGAAAGGGAAACATTAAATGCTGACACACCTTGTTTTAGATTCCTCATATTTGTGGGGAGAGAAGTTGGCAAAGTTAAACATATGTTTTCGCTGAATGGGCTGTGTCAGGGCGCGGACGCAGGGCGTGGACTCCTGAGCGGACAATTCACAGAGGCGGAGGAACTTGAGAGAGCGCAACTGAATCACAGACTCCATGGCCTGGAGTTAAAGTCAGGGCGCGGACTTGAATTCAGGGCGTCGATTCCAGGGCGTGAACTTGAAGTCAGGGCGTGGACTTGAAGTCAGGGCGTGGACTTCAAGTCAAGGCACGGACTTCAAGTCAGGGCGCGAACTTCAAGTCAGGGCGTGGACTTCAGAGCGTGGACTTGAAGTCAGGGCACAGACTCTAGGGCGTGGACTTGAAGTCAAGGCGCGGACTCCAGGGCGTGAACGTAGTCATCCAGCACAGGAGGCATGACTTTGAAATGCGCTTGGACTTGACATCCTTCAATCCATCCTATTCTTGGAGCGGGTGAACCATTAATTTCAGCCTCAACAACTTGTTTTGGATTCCGACAAGTCAATGAAAGCAAGAGACCAAATTAAGAGCTCCACGGACTAAGATTTGGAAGAAACTTCATGGAAGAGCATGTCCCATCGTTGTGGTGGAAAATGTTTCTCCTTACTTCTTCTAACACTTCAAACTACTTTGAACCAACATATACTTTAGGGTGTAAAACAAAGACTCTAAATTCTTTGATTTAGGAAATGGTTAGAACAATTTGAAGAAATATTTTGGAAATGTTTTGGAAATGTTTAGGCAATATTTTGAAAATGTATTGTACTCGATAAAATCATTATTTTCCTATTTTTCTTGCTTCATTAATTAGAAAAACTTTTCTATTTTTTTTTACTCCAATCCTAAAATTCTTTTATTCCAAGTCATTGTCATTCTTTTTTTTGGTGAATCATTCCCTGTCCTATTTTTGTTGGCCGTATTCCTAAAACTCTTCCATCCTAAGTCAATGCCATTTTTTATTTGTTCCATCATTCCCTTTCCTATTTTTTCCATGCATTAGGAAAGCTCTCCCATCCCAACTCTATGCCATTCAATTTAGGTTGGATCATTCTCTCTCCTATTTTTTTTGCTTCAATCCTAAAACTCTCCCATTCCAACTTGTACTTATTTTTTTTCTTTTGGTTGAATAATTCTTTTTTCTATTTTGTTCCTAAAACTCTCCCATCCTAATTCATAGTTCCTTTTTTTTTTCCTAAATTCATTCCCTTTCCTTTTTTTTTGGGCTTCATTTCTAAAACTCTTCCATCACAACTCAAAGCCAAATGTTCTGTTTTGGTTCTATCATTCCTTTCCCAATTTTTTGGATTATTCCTAAAACTCTCCCATCCCAATTTATAGTTCTTTTATTTGGGCTTGAATCATCTCCTTTCCTATTTTATTATTGCTGATTTCCTAAAGTTCTCCCACCCCAACTCAAAGCCATTATTTTTTTGTTCCATCATTCTCTTTCCTCTTTTTTTTGTTTCTGCTTCATTCCTAAAACTCTTGCATCCCATCTCCATGCCATTTTTTTTGGCTTCATCAACTCCTTAAAGTCTTAAACACTTCCATTTCAAGTCAATGCCATTTGTTTTTGGTTCCACCATTCCCTTTCCTATTTTTTTGGGCTTCATAAATTCCTAAAACTCTTGTATCCCAACTCCATGCCAATATTTATATGTTGAATCATTTGCTTCCCTATTTTTTTGGTTTTCCTATTTTTTTTTCTTCATTAATTTCTAAAATTCTTTTATTCCAACTCCATGCCAATTTTGTTTTGTTTTGTCATTCCCTTTCCTATTTTTTTTCTTTGCTTCATTCCAAAAAATCTACCATCTTAATTCGTTGCCATTCTTTATTTGTTGAATCATTCCCTTTCTTATCTCTTTTCCTTCACTAATACCAAACTCTTGCATCCCAACTCAAACATAAATTTTTTTATGGTACCAAATAGGAGTCTTTGCATTCACTTCCCATTTCTCATATAAAAAATAGGTAATGAAAAACAAAATTTGTTTCATAATTTTTTCACATTTGTTTGCTTTTATTAACAACATTTAAAATGCACTTACACTCCAATGGATTGACATTCCTTTCCGTTCCATGTATGGTATATGGGACATTTAATTAGGGGGCAAAAGCATTTTTTTTTCTTTTTTTCTTTACAAGAAAAACTCTTCCATTTAACTCAATGTCTCAATGCCATTTTTTTCTCTTCACATGTCATAAAAAAAATAGAACATCAAAAAAATATGAAGTTAGTCTAGCAATCACCTCAAAGCCAAATTTAACTATTTAAGGGGTAGGATTGAGGGTTTAGATTTAGGTTCACTCACTCACTCCATCCCAACTCCATTCCAACTCAATGATAAATTTTTTTACAATACCTTTCCATTCTCTTCACATGTCATAAAAAAATAGATAATAAAAAAAATGAAGTTAAAGGCCATCACATGCATTAGAAAATCAAGAATGACAATGGATACTTTGCATTAAATCTTCCGTACAAAAATTTAACCCATTTGTTTATGGTACATGGGGCAAAAGAATCTTTAAAAAAAAGGAAAATAGGTGAAACAATTTTTTCTATTGGTTTAGTTCCCATTTTTTTATAAAAAAGAATTGTAGGGCCTTACATCAGATCCTACCCTTGGATTCCCTGCTTGCCTTTAATTCTCTTCCTTAGATTTGTTTCTCACCATTTTTCTTTCCTAGAATTATATTTTAGCAAAAAAGCAAATTCAAGTATTTGTGTTTGGGATTTAGGAATTTAGGCTCCAACATTTTAACTTATAACTAAAGTTTTGAATCATACCGATGATAAATTTACAAAAGTTTGGGTGACACCATCCCTCTTTGGGGGCATTGAATTTCAAAGAACTTACATTCGAAGTCAATGCCAATTTTTTGGGTTGGATAACTTGGAAGGGAACCATTTCTAAAAAAATAGCTAGAAGGGATTGTTCTTGAATTGAAACTTAGATCTTTCATTTTTTTGGATTCACGTGAAGGGACTAACATTTGAAAATGCTTCGTACGAGGATTTTTTTTTAACGTAATCTGTAAGTTTCATTCTTTTGAATTCGTTATTCTTAGAAAGGGATTCATTCTTGAACAATTTCACTAATAGAGATTGTTTCTGAATGAGAACTTAGAGCTTACATTATTTTGGATTCACGTAAAGAGATTCATTTTTGTAGATACTTCATGCTTGTTACAAGTTGTTTTTTTAAGAACTTCAAAGTTTTGTTTACTGAGATTCACGTGGAAGGGAGTCAATTCTCAAAAGTAATTGATAGATTGAATTTTATTAATGAACTCATAGGTTTTATTTTTTCAAATCCATTATTCATAATTAAAGATTCAATTTTAGGCATATTAACTACAATAAATTTATTTGGGAAACGAGAAATTACAAGTTATATTTTGTTCTAAATGTAAAGGGATTTTTTTTTTAATACTTGGCACAAGGGACTCTTTCTTAATTAAACATACAAGTGAAATTGAAATAGAGTGATTGTGAATGCCAATCCACAATTATGAATCATTGCTACAAAAAATTCATTTTCACATGAACTTACAAGTTAAATTGATTTCGATGCATGAGAAAGGTTCTTTTCTAAAGGTAATTGTTACATCGATTTCTTATTTTATCTACCCTAAGCCATTAACTCAAACCCTAAACCCTAAACCCTAAACCCTAACGCTGCACTGTTGAAAACCTTGCCCACGATAATTCAAGAAGTTGGAGGTTGCAACTTCACTGCACTGGCACTATTCAAGGCGCGGACATCATCATAGGGCGTGGACTCCAGGGCGTGGACTTCTAGTGAGGGCGTGGACTCCAGGGCGTAGACTACAAGCGAGGGCGTGGACTCCAGGGTGTGGACTTCAAGTGAGGGCGTGGACTTGAAGTCAGGGCGCAGACTCCAGGGCGTGGACGTCATCAGAGGGCGTGGACTCCTAAACAGGGCGCGGACTCCAAGGCGCGGACTTCAAGGCATGACTCCACTACAGAAATGGGGGTGCGCACTTGGGGATGCAATGAAAAGTAGGTTGACCTCCGGCATGGGATCCTTCCTTCTTCCTATTTAATGGTCTTGGAAGATGGTGTCCCTCCTTTTCATGGAAAAAGGGAAACATTAAATGTTGACACACCTTCACTACTAGAAAATTTTGTATTTCTGTTGTTTTGGTCGCGTTGATCCGGTCAAAATCTGACAGAAACCTATTGGTTTCAACAGATTTCTGTCAGATTTTGACCGGATCAACGCGACCAAAACAACAGAAAAATGAAATTTTCTAGTAGTGCTTGTTTTAGATTCCTCATATGTGGGGAGAGAAGTTGGCAAAGTTAAACATATGTTTTCGCCGAATGGGCTGTGTTAGGGTGCAGACGCAAGGTGCGGACTTCAAATCAGGGCGTGGACTCCAGGGTGTAGACTTAAAGTCAGGGCGCAGACTCCAGGGCGTGGACTTGAAGTCAGGGCGCAGACTCCAGGGCGTAAACGTGGTCGTCCAACACAGGAGGCATGACTTTGAAATGCGCTTGGACTTGACATCCTTCAATCCATCCTATTCTTGGAGCGGGTGAACCATTAATTTCAGCCTCAACAACTTGTTTTGGATTCCGACAAGTCAATGAAAGCAAGAGACCAAATTAAGAGCTCCACGGACTAAGATTTGGAAGAAACTTCATGGAAGAGCATGTCCCATCGTTGTGGTGGAAAATGTTTCTCCTTACTTCTTCTAACACTTCAAACTATTTTGAACCAACATATACTTTAGGGTGTAAAACAAAGACTCTAAATTCTTTGATTTAGGAAATGGTTAGGACACTTTGAAGAAATATTTTGGAAATGTTTTGGAAATGTAGTGTACTAGATAAAAGGGTAAAAGCGCATTGTGTTTAAAATGAAAGAAATAGTAGGGAGTTATCCAAAATTCTAGGCCTTCGATATGCCACTTGAATTTTTAATTCTATCATTCCCTTTCCTAATTTTCTAGGCTTCATTCCTTAAACTCTTCCATCCTAAGTCAATGCCATTTTTTATTTGTTCCATCATTCCCTTTCCTTTTTTTTCCATGAATTAGCAAAGGTCTCCCATCCGAATTCTATGCCATTTTTTGGGGGGTGGATCATTCCCTCTCCTTTTTCTATAGATGCTTCATTCCTAAAATTCTCCCATGGAAACTTATACTTAATTTTTTTCTTGTGGTTGAATAATTCTTTTTTCTATTTTGTTCCTAAAACTCTCCCATCCCAATTCATAGTTCATTTTTTTTTTGTTGAATCATTCCCTTCTTTATTTTGTTTTTGCTTATTTCTTAAAATTCTCCCATCTCATTGATCCCAATTCCAAAATTCCCAACTCAAAGCCCTTATTTTATTTTTGCTTATTTCCTGAAGTTCTCCCGAAGCCATTAATTTATTTTTGCTTATTTCCCAAAGTCATAGACATCACGTCTTTTAAGTAACGTCTTTTAAGTAAGGATTTAAGTAAAATTTTACTAAAAAGACTGTCTTTTTAGTAAAATTTTACTTAAATCCTTACTTAAAAGACGTTATGTCTAGGATACTACTTAAAACACCCCCTTCTCTTGTAGTGCATGTTCTACCCATTTCAATTTTGGACATCTCAAATTTGTATGCACTTCTTCCTCTTCGTACATATGCACTAGACACAATTTTTTTGTTACGTTTGTATCTTGTTGCCCTAATTTCATATTACATTTGAAGAGCAAACGAAGCTATCCATATGATGTCTTCTCTTCCTCCCCTTCATCTTCCATCTTAATTGAGACACTTCCAAACCATTCTTTTCCATGAAAAGATGATGTAGCACGTGTAAACATTGGAGTGTCTCCATATCTTGAACTTCCACCAGGGCATAGAGCCACAGATCTATAACATTGTAATACCTAATAATATAGTCAAATATTAAGATATAAGTGTTTTTTGAAGAAATAAAAAAATTTAAATTTAAATTCACAATAATAGACTAACTAAGGAAAATTGTACAAACCTGTGCCCCCATCAAATTATTTTGATTCATATATGTCTCCAAAGACAATTTCAATTTCGTAAAAATTTTTGGTTGTAAAACCCTAGCCATAATGCGTTCCTTCTTTGATTGACCATTTCCCAAATATTATGAAGACTTTGTTGGATACATTGAACAGATTCTAGAATTGAGCTTTTTATATTTTAAAAAAGTTATTGTATACTTCTCTTGCAGTATGCAAATCAAGATCAAATAATTTCATTTTCAAATTAATTTGAAAGCCAACCAAAATATGATGTCCACCCTCTAAAGTTTGCCATCATCATAAAATAATCATAGCAGACAAATTAGAAGTTCAGAAGAATAGTATGGAATGATGTAAACAATCTTGAATATTATATAATTAAATGTGCTTTCAATGAGAAGACCAAAAATTAATGATGGTCTTTTGAAAAGAAATTTTGATGTACCATCTCTAATACTGTATTTTTTCCAATTGGTGGACAATATCCATCCCTTTCCAATGCACTCATTCGTAGTGCTTCCAATCTTCTATTGTATTTTACAATAAAATCAAGGAATTGTTTTTTGTTGCTAGCCCTGTATGCAGTTTTCACCAATGCTATGTGCAAATTTTCATACATGTTCGAACTATATTCAACTGGAGCTCCTGAACGACGAATGGAAGAAGAGTAATGTTTCATGGCATGAATTTTAACCAAATTGAAATTTGATTTTTGCCACGTCCCTAGATGAGTTCTGAATGTCATTACAGCCCTGTAGCATACACCACATTCATTAAAACATGAATAACATGCTCAACATTTTTGTCACCCTTGTGTCTTAATTTTGATTTTCATATTTTTTTGTATTCATAAATTTATATATATTTTTTTGTATACTAGTATATTTTACACTACTATATTATCATAGGTGATGATTTATTCATATTCCTCATTTTGTCAAATGAAATATGTCCCATCATTCTAAAAATTCACATATTTTTTACTAGTGCACAATGAAATATAAACTATTGAATAATTATATTGTCATTCATGTTTGTGAACAAACATAGAATGGAATGGTGTACATTTAAGCAAACCACATTTGAAAATTCAAATACTATAATTCAAACCTTTGTGAGACATCTTGAAATCTTTAGGATATTACATTGAAATAGTACAATAAATACCTTTTCATGCAGTCATCCATTACTATTAGAGATTCCTCAGAAAATTCTTTTGTTCGACAAGCTAATTGATACCATTGTAAAAAATTTACAACGGCCTCAATGAAAAAGTTGGGGAATAGTCCCAACATGCAAAAAACTACCACCTAGCAAGATAAATGATCAATGAATAATTAAAATTGTTAGTCATTACAATCATCATCCACCTTTTTATGATATAAATCTATTATTATTTACATGAAATTATATCTTTATATTTAAAATACTAAATTGACATAATGATGGAGATAAACAGTGGTATAGAGGTTGAAATAGTACTAACTTGCATTACACAACGGTGTTCAAATGCCGCAAAATTTGCATTGGAAGTAAAGTATCCACCTTTGTCAGTTCTAGGTACCCTGAATTGGAAAAATCGTGAAGATTCCTTGATTACTAGTAGCCTTCTATCCAATTCAGGAAGAGGAGAGACAGTTAATTCCTTAGACATACTTTGCAGTATGTCCATAAGAGTTTTGAAGATGCCCAGATCAGCTTGATGTAACATACCAACATTGATTGCAAGATATGGATTTCCAAACTCTGTATCTCCTCTAGCAAAGTCCCATAGCGCACACTATTGAACAATGAAGTACAGAGTTTATCAATGTCAACATCCCTTTTGTTGATATTCTAAATACTACCTTTGTATTGTTAAAAATTAAACACAATACAATATTCTGAGAATACAAAGAGGTATTGGATAACCAATTCCATTGAATAAAACTAAACAAAAACTAGTATTTGCAATTTTATAAAAAAAAATTGAATGAGAATTTTGGAAACAACAGGGGATATATTTATGATTTTCCTTCTAATTAATTAGTGTATATATAGAAAAATATTAATATTCTATACCACTTCAACATAAGTTTTTACTACAGTATGAATAAACTTACTTCCACTGGATGAAGTGAATGTAATTTTGCAATTGTTTTTTGCACCCTTCTTGGTTGTGTAGACATTTGTTGTAAAACTCTTTTCATAGAAGCTTCTGTGCGATATTCATTGTGTCCTCTTTCAACATTTACTAATGAAAGTGTTGGACACATGCACATACTACAAGGATGTCGAGATTTATTTGTATCATATGTACAAGTTACCTATTCATAAAAAACATACATGTTTAGAAAATTTATAAAATATTAAAAACATTTGATACATAAGAAATACAACAATATCATTTGATTACTTTGCCATTGCATTTGTAGAAATTATGTTACCTTACAACCTTCTAGATGATCGCAAACATAAGCATACAATCGAGGATACACTTTCTGTTCGTTGCCAAATGGATCACATAAAGATATCCCACTAGCAAATACCAATGTCAAAAAATAAAACATAAGTAATATTGGTTTGAAAATTCACCAATTCTACATTCAAATATAGAAACTATTAAAAAACATTTGCATGTGTCCTTAGGATAATTTTTTAATGTTTCTTACAATATAGTGAGGTAATACACAATTGCAATTCATGAAAAAGTCAATTTTTTTATTAGTTCACATACAAATCTTTAATATTAGTATGTTAACAAATGAACAATTACATTATCTTACTTGATAACTAGTTCATAAGCACTAAAATAAATTGCAAAAGAATTTGATTGAATGGAAAATAGAATTACCTGAAACTTGCGTCTTTTAGTGGTTTTAAAATATGTGAAAGACATTTTTGAAATAGTTGTAATCGCTTCAAGGGGTCATTTTCAATGACATTAATATCAGGTAGAACTGCTAGCAAGCAATGCCCCTCTGGGAGGTATCTATCTTCGCAAGAAATATTTGCAATACTAAAATAAATGGGATGCCCACTTACTTTGCCACTATTTGATAAAGATGTTTTATCACTATATAGGATTATAGGTGCAATTACCATGCCTTTTCCATGTTCTAAGTTTACATGTTCCTATACAAACATAAGTTTATAATTAGTTATGTAGAATAAAAATTGAAGATGTGAAAACCATTTATAGGACCAATATGATTATATATTCCAAATTTTAAACATTCACAAAGCTTTAAATAAAAAGCTATATAATACAAACTAAATTTTTTTCTATAAGTTTGTGATTTAGAGAACATACTTGCATTGCACGCCACCAATTTCCTGTTGCAGGAGTTGAATATATTTTTTCCCTTGAACCTTCTTGTTGTGGTATCATTGATGGTCGTAGAATAAAAATTTTGGCCACAATAGGAGATGAAAACAATGTTTCCAATGCAATAATTGGATCCCGATAATTTAAAACATTTCCTTCGATTTCTTCTTTTTTCCATCCATCTCCTTCATTGTAGAAAGTTTTTTCGTAGTTTTGAACATTGTTAGGTGATTTCACTATAACATCTTCTAATTTGAATGATGGGTGGAACAACACTTGTTTGAACAACCTATCTATGTCACTGTTAGATAAGCCCCCTCCTTTTTTATATGTTCTAATCCAATTGACAAGACTAAAAGTTGAATCATACGCAGACAAAGTAGATTCACTTTGATCAAAATAAATGAAATCATCTATTTCTATATCATCATCAATTAGCTCATCCAAATTTAATTCTAAAGGATCATTTGGTCCATGTGTTGCATTCATTTCTAAAGGTACATCATTTTCAGGGGTTTGATTTGAATGCGGAGGTTCATGTATTGGTTCTCTAATTTCTGCAACATTCATTGTTGTTGACGGATATATAGGAATCTAGAGTTGTTGTACAGGATGTCTCAAGTTCCCTATGCATGTTAGTTTACGTGTAGATATAGATCTTTTATGTTTAAATGGACCAGCACCACATCCATCACACCAAAAAGATTCCATTATACTATCTAACAATCACAAATAAAAAATTTAAAATAATATTTAATAGTGAATGACTATGATATACTAAAAAAGTATTTATGTTATAAAAAAATAACTTTATTTTTTCTATTTCCAATGTTAGCTTCTAGTTCTTGCGTCACTATGTTATTAATATTCTATTGTCCCCTTTTATTTTAGCAACTAATATATTTTTCAAATTGGGTTTGTACTTTGTAAAGTATTTAAACTATTTTTATAGTGATCCTATTCATTACTTTTACTTTTTTTATTGTAATTCTATTTATTGCTTTTACTTTTTCTTGCCATCAAACTTTAGTCCTTGTCTCCACTATGGAATTCATCTAAATCCCTTTAGTTTTTGAAAAGATTAAAGGCTCAGGCTAGGTTTATAATAAATTGCAAGGTTGGTTGGATTATCTTTCAATCTTCATTTTCACCCTAGTTCAACACTTTGATTATAGATTATGCAAAGAGTTGAAGTTGAATTCTATGGCCAAGTTCCCAATTCATCACTCTAGTTGCAATCAATGTATAGTGTTGAGGCCTAATTCTAGGGCACAATTTTTGATTAATGTGCTTTTGGGATTTTTATAATCTTCCATTTACAAAAATACAAAACTTACACCTTATTGTTTTTCTTCTTATCCTTTTATTTTAAAAATAAAAAAGAGTTTTTTATTTCTCTAAATCTTTTTTTTTTTGCTTTTTATTCCCATTTTTTTCTAATAAAGCTTGAAAATTCCTAAATTTTAGGAAAATTTTCACATTACATGTTTAAGATTTTATTGTTGGCATACCTATAATAACTTACCAACATTCAATTTAGAATTCGAGCACTGTAAAATCTAATCAATTGAATCTGTTTTTCTAGAATGAACTAAGGAGCTAAATTTAGAAAATAAATTTGATTAAAGACCTTAATGAAGTGAAAAAATTAATTGAAAAGCTAAATTAAATATAAAAACTAGTCAACCCAAGAACTAATATTTGCCTTGGTAGTCTAAAAGCTTTTAGGTCTTCAAAGGACTTGCTCAATCAAACATCATTTCACAATATAATTTTGCCTTCTAAATTATATTCAAACAATAATTTTATATTTCCATCACTTGATACTTTGAATTGTATATCACTATGAAAAAGTAGAAGTGTTATCATTTTTGTTAAAAAAATTGAACATAAATGAGTGAGAATAGTGAAAACAATCCAAATTATTTGAAATTAATAGATGGATATACAAGTTGCTATATAGATTAGTGTAAAAAGGTTCCAATTTTTTGTTTTATTGTATACACCATAAATAATCTTGAAGTCAAATTCAACTATGAAACCAAATTCATCCCTTTATTTAATTGCTTTCTAAAATTTTATAGTTTCAATTTGAATTCCACCTTAAATAAATAAAATATGAATAAAAAACACATAATATTGTGTAATTTGAATTCTGACACATTTAACTTTCAATTGAAATAACTCTTTTAGTTTTTGACATTTTCCAAATTTTAAAACTGGAACTACAAATAAAACTTATGTAGCTTCATTTTCTTATTTTAAATTCAATTCTAAATAATTTATTTTGAATTTGCAATTGAAGTTGATCAAGGTGCATCCACTTTTAGGATGTGTGGATATTTATAAATTAGTTCTCTATATATATGAACTATAGGGTTTATCCTATTAGGACTTCATCCATTGTGAAATGGTCAAATATTATATCTAAGTACAATTTTGACTTCTAAATTGTGGTCAAACAACAATCTTATGTTTTTTTCACTTAAAACTATGATTCATATATCTCTATGAGAAATTTTAATTTGTCTTGTGAAAATTTGTAATTGTTATCATTTTTGTTGTGAAAATTGATCTTAAATAAGTAAAAATAGCAAAAACATTCCAAATATTTGATTTTTTTAAAGAGGTATAAGTAGCTATAGAGAGTAATGTGAACAAAGTTCAATTGTTTATTTTATGTTTGCACCCAAAATAACCACAACAAAGAATTTGAAGTCAAATTCAACTATTAAACCAAACTTATCTTCTTATTTACTTAATGTATAAAATTTTGATATTTTCTACTAGTAAGAATTTTCATTTTCTTTTTGTAATATTCTTTTCAATAATTATGATTACAGTCTGTAGTTTTTTCAATAAATGGAGGGTACAATGAGAAACATAATTTTATAGTTTAAATCTAAAATCCATTTTAAGAAAAGAAAATATGAATGAAAAACACTCTGTAATGCGTTATTTGGATTCTAACATATTTATTTTTCAATTGCAATATTTCTTTTAGTTTCTGTCATTTTTCAAAATTTCAAAATGATATAGAAACAAAACTTGCCAAGCTTCATTTCCTTAGTTTGCATCAAATTCGAAACATAGTGATTTTGAAAGTTACAATTGAGTTTAACCAAGTGCATTGACTTTTTGGATGCATGGATGTTTAGAGGTTTATGTATGAGGTTTTATTAATAATATTAATTTCTACTAAATTATTTATTATTTACCAATATGATTTTTTAAAAAATTTAATTTATAAAACTTTAGTAATTTAAGTTTGAACATTTTATGTTTAGACCAAGTGAACGTCTCATGTTTAAAATGTACAAATATGACTTTATACTTGTTTGGCTGTATAATCTCAAATTCTATTGGTGACCCAATTATTAGATTTTACATGCCAAAAGAAGAGTGAAAGACTTCAAATCACTTTGGCATTTTCAACACCCTCATTGTGAAACATTATAATCTTTCAATCCATAAGTAATATTGTTGTGTATATTTTACTATGTGGTTTTCAATAATTGAAGTTTTAATTGGTACAATTGCAAATTAAAAAATTTGATTCAACTTATCAAAATATTGATTTTTTGTTCAATTTATAGCAAATTCCTAGAAACACCAAAAAGGCTTGAGGTATTTAAGGATTGTTCAATCTTTCACTTTGAAAAATTCATAGGAATTCCAAAAATTCTCCAACAACTAAGGGCAGAGCTTTTAAATATGCTAAAGCTATAAAATTAACGAACTCCTTGAATGAACACTATTTGTACATGTTTCTTTTTATTAGCTTGTAATAATGTATACACAATGCAAATTTTAGGGGTGACCTATTTTAAATCCCTATTCCATTTCAACATTAAATTATATATAACCAATTTCATATAGTTCTAAAAAATATAGAAGAACTTGGGTTACATGTGAATTCTTATTGTCTTTCAAAGAAAATTTAATGAAAAATATTTCAAGATTTATCACCTCTTTATAATTCAATTCCAACCCTTAAGGTAGGTGGCTCTAATCTTGACCCTCTTCTTTAGACTGTCTTGTAGGTAGTTGAAGAATGGATGCTAAGTGATCCTTGAATAGACTTCTTTGGTCTGTTAATGAATTTAAGGAAAATTATTATTTTTTAATTGTAAGAGCCAATCACTGTCTTCGATTTCTGCACATTTCTTTATAAGTCACAAGGGGACGGATTTTGGGACACCTAACATGGTCACAAATAGGTACCTATAACTTGAATCTTTAAAATTTCACAAGTCTTTCAAAAATGCTTGGAAAAATACGAAACTACTTGTGTTGTGTTCCACATCTAATTTTCTTTCTCTGAAAAATGAACTAAAAATCATTTTGTCCGTGGGAACATGTGAAAATGGCGAATAAGCCCAATCAGCCCTTAAAGTATGAGCAAATCAATCCAATCAGCCCTTAGAATTAGTCCAATCAGCCCTTAAAGTATGAGCCCACTACCTTACAGCTTGCAATCCCAAATTTAGTTGAGTGAGACTTCAACTGGGTCTGTTGGACACATGGTGGTCCACAGATCAAGTTTCTTTTCTTGATCTCTTACGTGGCTCCTTGGTTTCTTGCATGCACTCCTCGACCATTCCAAGCTTGCATAGATTGTTCTAACGCAGGGACACAATTGGAAATGCAAAACAACTCTGTTTGAGGGTTGATTCGAATCAGGATACTAGTCAGTACGTCTACTATTTTCTCAGCTTATTGATGAATTGTTCAAAGTGAAGGTTTCTGGAGTCGTGTTGGCTGAGTGGGTCGTGCTGGCTAAGTGGGTGTGTTGACTGAGCGGGTTGTACTGGGTGAGTGTTGGCTGAGCGGGTTGTGGTTGAGTGCTGGCTGAGCGTGGAGTGCTCGCTGAGTGGGTTGGTTGGTTAAGTACTACGGGCGACTCACATACAAAGGGCTTCTCCGTCGTAATGTTTTTGTGGTTCGGCTGATCTGACGGAGGGTTTGAGTCCGTATACTGTTCTGTTATTGTTGTTGTTCCAGCCTGCAACCATGGTATGTGTGTTGCCCGTAGTACAAGAACACTTTGCATGTACAACTTTGTTGCGCAACAACAAGACTTACAATTGGTTACACAACACAAACATGCTTTGTGCTTTGAATGATGCATTAGTGTGTTTAAACTGATTCGCATGTGACTAGTAGCTCTATCTCTCAAACGTCAACCTTCATAACCTCTGTTTGGTTGTGTAGTGGAGTCTGCATCATTAAGTAAGCAATTGGCCTCATTTTTGAGGTAAGGGTCTAACTAAATACCTTGTTTTGAGAATTAAGCATGTTTTGAAAGATTTTTACTTTTGTTCTTAAATTTATAGGTACTTGTTTTGTGACATAGAATATGCAACCAACCCCTTCTTTGATGGAGTATCTGATGTCCTCTATATGAATCCAGTGTAGAAGCAGGTCTTAAAACCTTCAATGAAAACACTCTTTAACACCTTTTCCTTTGAAGCAAATTTTCTAAAGTACTTGTAGCATTTTTTAAAATGAAATTTTGGAGTTCTTTTATAGAAAACTTATTATTGAAAGGCACTTGTTACTAACTTATAGACTAAAATATAGTATTGTTTGCTTGGAAAGGGATCTACAAGCTTTGAGAGGGTTTGGAACAAATTATATACACTTTTGAATCTAAAGTTACCAAGGGCACAAGGACTCCGACTAAATTTTAGGGTTTCAGGACTTGTTCATCACAAGTACTACTACCGGCCCTCTCCTTTGCACCTACTTAGTCCTCTAATTTTTATTGTTGTGGAGAATTTAAGGATTTTTTTGTTTCTCCATTGAAGATTTTGTGATATGACAATGCATGTTTTATTTTCTGTTTGTGAGGGTTCAAGTTACATTGCAGCAGTAAAGGATTTCAAAGGAGCTTCTTGATTTTTTGAGCTTGGAATTTGTCATAACCATTTCAGATTTCCAGATATATTATTGAAGTGTCAACTTCTAATGTGGGAGGTGGCGTGGTAGTTTTTTTTGGGTAGTCAAACACAAGATGGCCAGTTTTGATATAGGAGATGAAGAGCCATTTGCACGCCAGGGGGATTATCAGCCTTTTAGCACACAACGATTGCCAACGTCGCCAAGAGCAGCTTCAAGAGATGGAGAGCCAAGTGCACGTCGTGGTGATTATCAACCTTCTAACACACCGAAGTTGCCAACGTCTCCAAGAGTTGCTCCATTCGAACAACCAGGTTCTATTCCAAGTTCTTCGGTTCAAAATCCATCTACTCCAAGTTCCTTTGTTCCAAATTCACAAAATCCCTTTGTGCCTATTTCTACTCCTCCAAGTGTTGGTGGACGACCACCGCAGTCCCATATCATGGCATTGGAGAGCCAGATCAATACACTTAGGAGGGTAATAAAAAATATGGAAACACAAATGAATGATATGAGAGCAAACAACCATTTACTACAAGGCTTGATAAACAGTCAATTGAATAAAATTCCTACACCAGATGTAGCGAAATGGGAGCTTGTAAAACCCCATTTGAAGAAAATTGCAAAAAAATTAATGTTGGGTGTAGATGCAACCAAATAAAGAATGTTTCCTCATGAAGATCATGTGAAACAAGATATTTTGACTGTATTTAATGTTGGGGAGGGAGACGTTTATAAACGTTCTGCATTTGAGAGGGTTTGGGAAGAAGGTATGAAAACAAAAGTAAAAACAGCTATTATTAATAGGCGGGGTAGATTTGCCTCTGCTGCACGGTTAGAGATGTGGCGACTGTTGGGTGTGCCAAAACCTGTTAATGGAAGCGAAGCAGATTTGAAAACTTGGAAAACTAGCCTTGAAGCACTATTTTTACACAACAATTGGCGGTGGAAAGATGACGACCCATTTGGATCGGATGCCATATTTGGTGCCATTGCATGCATAATGAATGGGAAGAACTACTCCATGCGGACCTCCATTTTGATGCTTTCAGACCAATTGGCTTGGTTTGCTTATGTGGTAAGTTTTATACCTTTTATTTCTCAATTGTATTTTTTTTTTAATTTTATGTCATTGAACTTTTTGTTATTGAAACTAATATTTTGCATTTGTAGTTGGGTTTGGCTATGAATGAAGACAAGAACATGAAGCATTCAGAAATTAGATTTCACAAAGCAGGTATAAAGGGCTATAGAGCATTTATACTGCAGAGACTTGACTCAATCAAGTGGATTAATGTGATATATGAGGTTGAAAACATTGGTGATGCCCTACATGATGTGTTGGGGACGGATCTGGGATCCTCTTCTTCTTCAGAGGATTAAATATTTCTAAAAGTTGGATGGAAAGATCAATCAATCGGGTTTCAATTAGAAAATTAGGGAACTTTCTCTTGAGTATATTTTTTTTATTGAGGTTTTTAACCATGTAGTGGAGCAATTGTTTTTTTATGTTTTTTGTACTTGTCTTATGACTTCTTTTGTTTTGAAATGTATGAGAATGTTGGGATTATCATTTGACCATGTGTTTGAAGCTAAAGATTCTGGGAGTTTTCAAGTATAAATGAAGTTTAAAGGTTAGTATTGTAGAAGAAACTATACTAGTATTTCAACATAGGATTAGTAATACCAGTGTACTATATTATGATAAATGTTGTACTGTTAATATACATATCTTTACTCTTTAATGCAGTACAACATGAGTATAAGTATAATATTGTGCAAACATAGTATTGCAATAGTATAAAATAGGTACTATACTGCTAAGCTACGTTATTTCTATTGATGTAGTACTGAAAAATACTGAAAAAGTGGGTGCCATTTTCGTGATGAGGAGCCAGTCCGTGCGCTGCGTAAACCCTTGCATGCATGCGTACTCTGTGATGTAATTCTCCGGGAGAAGGATTTTGGCACCACCACAAACTGTTGATGATCCTTGAGCTAGGGCTCGGTTCGCGTTTGCATTGTATCTCTCGTTTAGGTAGTAGAATGGATTGACGTTGGAATGCATTGCGTTGCAGAAGACGTTTTGGTATGGCGCATGCGGTGAAGGAGAGGTGTGGGCGATGCACGACAACTCCAAGCAAGGAAACCGTATGGCTGCAGCCACGATAAAGGATGTGGTGACTTTCAATTTCTGCCCCGACCTTCAAGCAATTTAGTGAGGTACCTTTGATTCTAATTGTGATTCAATGTGGCATCATATGGAGTTATTCATTAGAGCAGATGTTTGATGGTGTTGAGAACACAATTCTTCCATTGTGCGACAATGAGTATGGGGGAGTCTTTGCTTTCTTCACGGAATTGTTCTAGTTGCCTTACTGTCGCTTGAATGTATTTCAAGTATTTGGGGTTGAACATGTAGATGAATCTAATTGTGGTAATGGATGCCGCAGGCCTCATGAGAGACCATAAGTGAGGAACTTATGAAGGATTCACTTGATGTTATTCTCTGAACGAGATCAAAGGACAGTTTTACATATCAGGTGTATGGCAATTACCTTTTTCCCCTACTTTTGATTCGTACCGCATTGCACTTCCCTTAAGTATGAATAGCTGAGTTGTTGAGGTTCATTCAATCACCACAATGTCGAGTATATAAAAGTTACAGGCTGTAACTGAGTCATTTTCAATCGTTATCATAGTTAGTGGTTGCTATATCCACATCGATATGACGGTCACTCAACTCTTCTTGTGAATAAATTCTTGTGTGAATGAGCAGTCTGCTTCATGCAAAGATGTATGGCAGTGACAATGGTAAATTATTCCAAGTGTGTTTAGGATTATTTGTACCTTCCATAAACGAATCCCGAAGTTAGTACCTTAAGATAAAAGGGGACTATACTGATTGATGTTTGTCCACTGTTTGGCGTCGTCGCAAGCAGCGCCAATTGCTTTCACCCATCTCCACTTTACATTTTCCCTTTGCACGTTTCACGCTTTTGGTTTTCGGTACATGAAAGGAACGGTGTACACCTGCACATTCGCCGCTAGCACGTAATTTGCATCATCAGTGGCGGAGATCAAGAATCAAATTCGAGGTTGTCGATCGCTCTGTTGCCCTAACCACGGCCACAACAATTTTATGAACATTGTAGTATTGCAAATTTGTATATAATATAAATTCACACCGATACATTATTATAATAAGATTTTATGATTCAAGAAGAAGAAACATATTGATGACGCTTACAATAACTTCAAGGTGACGCTTGTAACTAATAATAAGTGATATAAAGAATTCAACCTTAGATTAGTTTTATCAATTTGAGTTAATTTTCTTGAATCTATAGAATTTGTGATTCATTGTGAAGTTTGATTTTCAAATGTCGAACTGCAGGATTTTTATGGTCGCAAGATCTCGAGTCTCAATCAAAAGTGAAGTTAGAGCTTTCTTTGTCTCAATTGTCAGATTAGCTAGCTTAACCAATGCCAATGATACTGCGACAAGTTTGTCCACGGAGGAAAGTGGACCTTCTCGGCCACTGAAACAACCTCATGTGGAGTAGCGTTGGCACGACAATCTTCAAAAAGATGCCCGTGCTTTAGTGATTCTGCTTCAAGTTGGTTGTATTGAAGTAGGCACTGAAAGTGTGACTTTCGAGAGCAGTTTTAAGGGACTTAATGAAGAGTAATACTATTGCATGGTTAAGTCAATTAGAATTTTTTTTGCTATTAATGTTGATTGAAAGGACCAATTAATCCTTTAACAAAAGCCAAACGTGCAAATTATATAGTTGCTACCATCCAGCACTTTTTAAAGTTCTTGCAAATGAAGTAGTATTCTTCTTCAACTTCAATTTTTATCTTTGTTTGACTTTTATTTTAGTATAGTGATCATTTCATATTTTATAGATCATCCATATATTTAAAATCGAAGGATAGAGGTTTAAACGAGATATACCTACAAAAATTTAACTTTGGTGGTAGTTTGGGCTTTTAGAGGTGAGATAAAACTTTTAGAAGGTCTTTCCTATGACTAATGAAGGTTTAGAGACCCATGGTGATTGTACATGGATTGCCCCCCCTCTACTCTAGGGTTTATTTGGTAGATAGGTCCTATTTTTCCGTTGCCTAGTCAGATTTGTGTGTAGAAAAAGGAAATAAAAGATCCATGATTTTGAGGAGTCATAACTTTTGATGTATTTCGAGTTTTGCAATGAAATTTAAAGAACTTGCTTCTAAAATTTTTGTGCCTCCGAAAAGATTATTTTTGCTTGATTTGAAGTTGTGAGTGAAAAGTTATAAGTGAATGAATGGAAGGAGGTCTGCTGCCACCCAATTGAAGAGGGGCAAAGATTCGAGCGACCACTGTGACTTATAGTTTTCACCTTTCTCTTTGAAATTTGCAAGCATTAGAGTAGTCTTCTATAACTTTGTAAAGATTTATTTTTCAAAGTATTTAAAGCATTTTAGAGAAAGCTATGAGAGTTTGAGTGAAGAAAGGTTTAGTACCTTTCTATGTGGAGAGTTCGGGTGAGGTTTACAGGTGGTGCATTTTATTTCCCTTCATTTTCTTGCTTAAGTGTTGTTTAGAGAAGAAGATTAAGTGTGGATTTCTTGTTTTTTGTCTTGATACCTTCCCTCATGGCGGACTTTATCCTATTTTGTGTTTGTAATTAGGCGCTTTCAAATTTTAGTTGTATAGTGGTGGTGAGGTCGGATTATTGGTCGGCGAAACCATTGAGTGTGCACCAAGTGGATGGTGCTAGTTTCCCCTTGTGAAAAGGCTGGAGTAATGATCAACAAATCATAAGGTTTGGTGGTGATGTAGGTGCAGATGCAAATTGCCTTTTTCCCGTAGATAGTTGCAGGTACCCAAGTAGTCATCAAAACTACTTAGAAGTGTTTGTATTTTAAGCTTTAGATTGGCGATAGATACTAACAGAGTTTGTAAACCTAATCGGCGTTGGATACTACTAGATGCCTTGGATCTTAAGTGCAAACATGGTCGTTAGTTCAAACTGATCTGTATTTTGAGAACAAAATTGGATTTAGGAAACTTTACTTCTTTTCTCTTTCTTCTAATCTCGTCACTCCAAATTGCAGCTAGATATCCCGTGTATTCCCGAAGTAAACCCCTTTCACCCCAACAATGCTATGGAAGGTTTTTGGGAGAATTTTTGTTTTTGTTTAGATGTTTGTTTGTTTGTTTGTTTGCTTATTTGTTTATGTTGTGTTTATTGTGGCAAATTGGTATGTATTTTTAGGTAGGTGAAGTTCATAGGGCTTTCATGATTCCTTTGTGGTAGGAGCTTATGACATGATGCGCTTTGGCTTGGATTTTGAACTTCTTTCACTATAGTTTGGTAAATGTTGGAAGGAACAAGAGTGAAACATTCCAAAACAGGGTTTCATCAGAGGATTTGTGTATAGAATGACTGAGTGGATTTAAGTTATCTGTGGCAAAAAAGAGTACAAATTCAAGTTGGGCTCAAGAGCAGTCAGTGTACTTGACACCTTTGGTAGGATGCACCCCTCTAGAGGATGCCTCAAATATGTGGATGATATAAAGTTGGTAGCACTATCATAGGAGCAATTTTCCCAATTAAATTACATCTATCATCCAGGTCAAGCAGCATGTGATGTAGTTGACAGTATCCTTATTGGCAATGTTTTGAGACTCCAATTCATGAAGGAGAAGAAGGTAGAGATGTGTGGGACGGCTGTTTTGTGTACCTCCACAGGCATTTGTTCGACTACTGATCACTATTTGAGTGACTTGTTGAGGAGACCGAATTTACTCATTAGAGGTCATGCAATGACGATCTATGCCCCAGATCCAAAAAAAGACATAGCTGCCTTGAAGATTCGTAGTGACATCGGACTTCCGTTTCTCAAACTTGTTGGGAATTGTTTAACCGAGAAGATGATGAAGGTACAATTGGTGTCCTACCCTATTATGATTGATACTGACTATGGTCCTATTAATCCGGCTATCACGCACAACCAAGTAGTGAACTCTTGAACGCCAAATGTTGTTGCCGCTGATTATGTTTTTTTTTCTAACTCATTTGGTGGAGCAGTTATCTACAAAAATCACTTAATTGGGATTCATGTTGACAAGAAGACAATCAACTAGAAGAAAAAGTAGGTCTTGAGGGGAGGGTGGCTTACTTGGAGAGGATCATAGGCAATAAAGGTTCTTTGGCCAGTTTTGTAAATACAACTGCCATCTGCAATTTTCTCAACAACCACGATCTTCTTGTGATGCCGACGAGTGGTGCCTTGTCCTCAGTTTCTAGTCCAAAGAGACGACGTCGCATGGTTACTACACCACAATAAAGGTGATTTACTTTCTTCCTGGGCGATAGTTCTCATTGAGCCCCATTGCACTTGCACCTCCCAAAATGGGTTTGCGCCCAATTCCTTGTGTTCAATCTACATTTGTGAAGTTTTCCTTGATTTTGCTACTTCTATTCTAGATAGATCACTCACTAGCAATTAGAGTGTGTAGCTCGTCGTCTTGCTTATGTCGAAAACAGAGACGCTTGTCATAGTGTAACGCAAGAGAACAAAGTATTTAGTAATTTGTGCCGCTAACCAATTCATTGTGTCAATCCTATATTTTCATGCTTTCCTATCCTACACGGAATTTTTTTCTCAGTGTAACGTCACAAGATATAAATGTCAATCACTCCATACTTACCCGTAGTAACTAACGTTAGCGACTTCACAATTGTCTCCTACTTTCTGCGAAGCTACGTTTGATTGGTGCTCTTTTAGAAAGTGCTTGAATGGAAATTCTCGTTAAGTATAAGATGTCTAGGGTGCTCTTTTGGCCTGATTTGGTTTGAAAGGTATCTGTTGAATGTAGTTTCTAATTTGTAAGTCTACAATTAATATCACTCTGTTGCTGTTGTGAATATAAAGTTTGAATATACCTTTCAACACGACGTGGTGCAGTATAACACCGCAGCAGAGTACACCGCTTGTAGCGGGACGGCAGTTAAAACATATACATCCGACAACTACTCGATTCTTTTTATGACAGCAAACACTTATTACTTCATCTGTAGTATTCCTGGACATTGTACTGAGGGCATAAAAGTCTTAGTTACCGTTGGCGCTATCCCTCCTGCTAGTCCCCCGACTACCACACCTCCACCCCCATCCACCACCTACAACACCTAGCCCACGCCCACCTCCTGGCAATGGCGCTACCTCAAGACTTGTCCTGTCCATGGCTGGCCTCTTCATTGTTGCCCTAGTGTCCTCTTTTGCATTCCTAGTTTGAGAATCTAGTGTGGATTTGGTGAATCCACCAAGCAATGCACCTTGAAGGAGACGTTTTTCGAGTCATATTAGTTCGATGAAGCAAATATGCAATGACGACGGTTGGAAATGGGATCTCATGAAGATATTATTTAGCTAATTGATGGCTGGTGCTTTGTGAGTGCCCATTTGGTCACTCATGACTCAGAAATTGTTTTTTTGGATTTTATTAGTTTTGAATGCAGTTTTATATACAAAAAGTCCAAAAAAGAGTGAATAACCAGAATGGAGATGTCACATATCAATATGGTAATTGGTCCTAAATACGGCATTTTCTACTATTTGCAATCAAATCCTGCATGTAGATAGGGTAGAAACCCAGAAATTATACAAAAAATAACCATGTGTAGTAAAAATTGCCCAACTTGTTTGAACCTGCCTTTTAGTGACAAATCCTAATCAAATTGGTCCGAGGGAACTATATAAGAACTTAGTTATAGATTCCCAAAGAGAGGTTTCAGTTTTCCCATTCCATCAACAAAATAGTAGAAACTCCAATTGTTAGTCTGCAGGTGAAGAAGAACTCAAGACGGACTAGAGGAGGGCATCTACAATCTAAGTATGGTAATTTGAGGTGGGAATCATGCCAAGAATCCAATGGAGCAATCATCTCTCCAAGATTCCCTTTCATATGGAAGATTCCCTGTTTATCAGAAGTTAAAGGATATAGCGGGATTTGATTCTCCTTCTTTAGATGTGCAAAATGGGAATATGATTTTGCACATCCCTTGTGGAATTCCATGAGAGGTTCCATGAAAATTCTTGGGGTTTTTTTATCTTCAAAAGATCTTTTTCCGAGTAGTCAACCGTTGGAAGTAATGATGGAAAATTTCTAAAAATTACCCAGGCTGCGGTAAAATCTCACTAAAAATTAGAGTATCTTTTTTTATGTTAATAACAAGCTAAATCAAGTTTTGTGGCATTCCGATAGTCAGAAGATACAAAACTGGCAAGATCCTCTCAAATTATCTGACGTGTCGGGAGCATACGGCATCGGATTGAGGTCAAAGCGAGGTCTTTTCTTACTCCCTTATACCTACTAAAGAGCCTAGGCTAGTTACTTTTCCTAGAAAAGTTGATCTCCAAAAGTTGGGTTTTGATCCATTTTTGGTCATTCAATTAGCACTATAAATCTTTGTGATTTTGATGTAGGAAAAATGGGAGGGGGATTTTCTTATACTAAAAATGGCCTTTCGAAGTCAATGGCGCAATCCATTTGCGATTTGGAGTCTTTCTCCAAAAGTTAGGAGTTTGGACTAGCGTAGAAAGTCAAAAATGAAGAATTTAGATAAAAGACTTAGTAAATAGAATTACCTTATAGGAATTTTGGGGGAAGTGAGGCACTTGGAAAAGTATATAAGGGCTCTCATTTCTCTCTCAAACTACCCTTTTGTTACTAATTGGTCACCATTTTGGCACCAAATACACGTTAGTCCATTTTGTTGGACTATTGGGCCAATTTTTGGTTTCAAATTGTATACATGTGTGTTTCCGGTCACTTTTGTTGTTATTTTTCAATCTTTGAAGGACTTGAGGGGTCCCTTCAAATCTTGGCTTCATCTTAAATTGTTTTTGTCGTTAAAACTTAGGTTTTGGTTGTTATTGTTGAATTTTTTGGCTTGTACTAATCCTAGAAAAAAAATCCACTCCGTACCTTGGCAATGTCGCTTTGTGGGGGTATCTAGAGTCAATTTGTGTTGTACTAAGCATCCTTATTGCAAAAAAGCTTGTTCTTTGTTCAAATTTGTGTTGTACTAACCCATTGTCTTAAAAGGTTGTACTAACATACGTATAGGAACTCGTACTAATTTATAGTGGGGAGTGGAAGTTCTTTTGTTTTAGAATTCTTGTCCCATTCGAGATGGCGAAGCTTTGACTTTGTGTGTTTTCAAGTTGTTATAGTTTTTTTATTATTTTGTAAACGACGGCGAAGCTTTGGCTTCGTGAGGTTTGGAATTAGAGTTTTTTTGTGTGATTTTCCAAAGTACGGCGAAGCTTTGACTTTGCTACCCCTCAAAACAATTAGAGTATCTTTGAACAAAGGTCCCTAGAAATTTGAGAGAAAATCCCAACCATGGTGTATTATTAAATACATCAAGTTTAGTCTCCAAACATTTGTTTTGAGAATTCAAGTTTAGCCTCCAAAGTTAGAAATTAAGCTTCCCTAGTTAAATTTGGAAGAAATTGTGAAAGGGTGTCAATTCTATAATTTAGTGTATAAGTGTTTAGGAAAAAAATTGAATCCAAGAGTCCATAAACCAAATTTTGGACGTCTCAAAATTTCCCCCCCGAAAGGGCCTGGATCGGCCTAAAGACCAGAACAGGCAGCGGACAAGGCAACGGACAAGGTAAGGGTCGAGTCCCCACAGCGCGACACATGGAGGAGTCCCGTTAGCAGCAAGGGTGCCCAATCAGCCGTGCAGGGTCCAGCCAACCGGAGCGTGACACGTGTTCGGGCCAAAGAAAGGGGGGGCCGGCCCTCAATTGGCCGGCAAGTTCAATCAAGCAGGGAGCAGTTCAGTAAGCGGGGAGCAGCAAGTAAGCGGAGAGCAGCCAGGGCCGGTTGGTCATTTTTTTGATTTGCAAAAACTAAACAAAAAACTCAATTTCAAATCCTTCCTTTCAAGTTCTAGACTAGAGAAAAACTAGCTTTTGAAACAAGGAAAAGAAATTAAAAGTAGGAAGGGGAAATAGACACAAAGTAGAGTAAGAAGTAGAAAGGAAAATTAAATAGAATAGGAACAATTTTACAACTTTGCAAGTAAATAAATAGGCTTTCAAAGTAGAAGAAGGGAAGGGGCACTTACATAAACTTTTAGATAGAACCTCTCACATTCCAATTGCACTTGCAAAAATGAGACAATAGCTTGAAAGATGAAGGGATATTAGAATTTAGAGATTAGGTGGAAATCTTGAAGGAGAAATTTGAACCATAAGTAGTTGGATAGAATAATAATTGATCAAGATAGGATTAGGAGTTCAAAGGTCAATCATTTTCTTGAAATTTGAATTCAATTATTTATTCCAAAGTCAAGTCAACTAATGGAATAATCAAAATAATTGAATTTGAATAGTGTAGAAGGGAAAGAAAGGAGGTAGAAGAGAAAGATGAAGACTTAGGGAATTTAGTCTTGTAATTTCAGACCCCTTTTTAAGTCATAGGCAAAATTACTTAATCATCCCGAAACATGGCGAATGATGGAGAGTTTGTGGGAGTGATGGACCACCTACTCGCCGAATTCCAACCCGAGGTATGATTTGAAGTTCTTGTATTTTCTTTTTAGCTTTCAAAAGTAGTATTTATACATAGTAACCGAATTAGAGGTCCAATTCAGTGAGTCTAGATTAGAACAAGTGTAAAGTTTCAAGTCATAAACTTCTATAATAGATTCATAGCTTTCTAGGAAGATATCATACGACCAGTTTGGAGTTAAAATGAAGAAGTTATAGAAGGATGAAGTTTAGATAAGAAGTTGGATGATAAGTAGTATAAACCATCCATCAAGGGTGAAATTTGAAATATAAGTAGAAATAAATAACTTGAAGTCATAGGTCAAAATTCGTAGTGAATTGAAATAGGAAAGTAGAAGTAAACCTTGGATGAAGTTTTCATAGCCTTTTAAAGGACAAACTTCATCCGCCTATAACTTTTGCTAGGAAGGTCGGATTTCAACGAACTTTATGTTTTTAGAAATGTCATAGTATGTACTTTTGCTTAGGATATCTAAATTTAGACTGTCTTGTACTTTACCAAAACCACCGTAGCAAAAACTTAGCAAAAATTCCAAGTTAGTAACAAATTTAGACACTTCTAATTTGACTAGGTTTCGAGGGTTAATTTCAAAAGTAGGAATTAGTAGAATTTAGGGAAAAAGATCCATTGCTTGGAAGGCACAATGGATTGGCATTAGAACACCCATAAGATATGACCGATTAAGAAAACTTGGTTGTGTTTGCTGATCTAATAAGGGTAGGTAAATAAGCGTTCACATGCATGTAGAATTAGTATTCACCTTATTATGGCTCCCGATAGATGTCTCAAGAGTACAGTTACTTAGTATAATAGTTCAGTGTGAGTTGCTTGTGTACATGAATTTGTAGTTTCCTTCACCCCTTTAGCAATCTCAATGTTTGAAGTCCTAACCATGAGACCTCTTTGGATAGTACTCATTTTGAAGACTGAATTGATTTTGCCTTATTGAGTCAAGGTGAAGCTTACATTTTTTGTCGTTGCTTTTCAAATATAATTCAACTCAAACTGGAACATTTATATGTTTCAGACATTTTGTTTATAAGCTCTGACCGGAGACAGGTTCTACTGAGTGTTGAGGAAAGTTGGCCTCAGCTGTCTTCCTCTGAAGTAAAGGAATTGCGGAGCAAGAACCTCATACAAAGTCAACAAGTCAGCACATGGCCAGCTACAGCGGGCGAGAGAGCAACAAAGATCACGTCCCCTCCATGGTGGGGAGATAATGTTGAATTCATCGCATGCTCTTCTTGTGATTGAAATGGTTGATCACAGTACTATGGTAGTAAGAAGTTTCTAGAACTATTTACCCTAATTCTATCATACCAGTATATAGGGGGCTTTCGAAGTGTAAGTTCCCAATATGACCTTGAATTGTGAAATGTGACTTTTATGATTTCCAATTTGTCAACAATCGAAAAAAGTGACTTCTCAATGAAATTTTGACTTTTTCTTAAAGCATAAAATGGCCATTTCGTTAAAATGGCAAGTTTTGAGGTGGTTGAGGAGGAGGAAAATCCACAAAAAGATGGCATTGGAGAGTGTAAAATACATGAATGAAGGTTGCTATGGGTTTGTTACAGACCAATACAGCATGCCTGGGACCTGGATATGGCATGAAGTGGTGCCGTATATGAAATTGATGGGATGTGCAACGTCAAAATGGCACACGGAATACCGCCATTTTAATAAAATCAGTGTTATAATTCAGCCTACGTGAACTATTTCAATAGTACTTCCTGAAATATTTTGCTTACTGTTGCTAATTCTTGCTGGCACTGCTATGGATCCACCCTTGGAAGAAGAGAATCCCGTTTGGGAGTCTATTAATACATGTGAGCATAAACTACAGCATCACAAGTAGTGAATATTTTAAGTTTTTCCCTTGGTAAAGCGACTGGCGACTGGAATGCAACCATGTAAGGAAAAAATTGGATAGAAGCATCCAAAATAATGTTCTCATCCAAAAACCATCCAAAAACTATCTATTATAAGGTACTTTCATCCAAATATTGGCTATCACTAGTATTTTTTTTGGAGGACTTTGGCGATTTCATCCATGTTTTTGCGCATTGTTTCTAATGTAAGAGTAGCCAACCCCGCAAACAAGGTAGTTTTTGGCAACAATTCGCCACTAAAATATTCACTGATCTCAAGGTCTCAAAGTCGATGAGTTGATTTATTAGGGCAATCAATCATAAGCATTACGTCATGAAAGAATTACGGTGATAATGTAGTCGTAGTAAGGGCAGATAGAAATTATGTTATATTGTACATGAAATTGTTAAATTAATTCTGAAAATTAATATTTTTTGGAGGGAGACAATATAAAGAAAAATTTAATTTCAAAATTTATATTTTTGAATGATTGGGAATTCTTGATATAAAACTAGATTTATAATTCATGCATAATACATATATACATACATACATACATAATTCCAAAAAATTAACAATAGTGAGCACCCCAAAGTTTAAGTCAAATCCCCTTTCTTAAGGTAGGTTTATTTGACTATAAATCTAGGAAGGTTTAAAAATTGAGAATTTTTCTACTACACAAATAAAAATAGTACTCCACATCATTAGACCTTTTTAGAGACCTACGACCTTTCATTTCATTGTATAAACCAACTTTCCATGGGCATCTTGATTTTAGCAATTAAAACCTTCAAAACTTCTCACCTCCTCACGTATGAATCTAGTGTAATTGGAACCTCAAATTCACATACTTTGAATCATCAAATATTGCCCTATGTTAGCATTGACAACATTGGAGTTTGAAATCACTTATCATTTTGAAGCTTAGGGCATACAACTCATGTATAAAGCCCTTAAATTGATAAGCCTTCAAGCAAATCTCTTAAAGTTTATGCCTTATCTATGTGAGGGAGGCCATTGGAGTTAGTGTAAAATGAGAGGAGTACACAAAAATGTTGAATCTGACTATTATTTTAGTATGTTTTCTAAACTAGGTTAGTATATAATGTGAGTTCTTTTCGAATGATTGGCTACACACCTCTTACTTCAAAGGTCCCTTAGAATTGAAATCAAGTCCACTTCTTGAGATGGACCTACCTAGAATTCCGGAGGACACAAAATTTGTGCACTTTTTGTCATTAAGAAAAAAAGTATTGTCCGTTTGACTATCTTTTTCGGATAGAATCCCTAAAGAACTAATATATTTAATGGTTCAAAACTACTTCAAAATACTTGTCTCCAAAGCAAGGTCAAAATTTTCATCAATATTTGTTTTTAAAAAAATCCAATTGTAGGATTGTTTGCTTAATTTATTCTAGTACATTGTTCCAAAAATTTTAAATGAATATCTCCACCAATTGCAAGTTCAAGGAGCCTAAACTTCAAAATTTAGGATTTTTTAGTCTTTCCAAAAGGTGAAGTTTTGTCTTACAACATTTTAAGAAAAAAAACATATATATCTTATAACTTGTGCATTTAGTCACTATGTTGGCAATGAATTGAAAACATATGTAAGAAGTTTTAACCAAAAAAACTTTCAAAAACATCTTTAAAAATATTATAAAGTGAGAGGTGATACTAAATTAAACATATGCTAATAACTTTTACAAGAATTGAAAATTATTATTTTCAATGGTAAAAATATTCTAATAAACATTTCACATCTTTTATTTTTATTTTTATTTGAGAATTTTCAAAATTGAGAGCATAAGACAACTTTATGTTTTTTCTACCTTCATTGCTTGTAAAATAAAACTCTTCATAATTCTTACCTCATTATTTGAAATTGAATGGTTCAAATGTTTTTTAGTAGGTATCAATCTATACAATATCTCACATTTGGTGATACTTTTTGGGCGGTTTCACCATTGGATGTGCAATAGGCAATAATGGTGGGGTAAGTCAAATATCAACCCCAAAAAAGTATGCCAAAATATCAGGAACACCCTTGTAACCCAAATCCTAAACCCTACTTTTAAAAAGCTCATAGCATCCAATCCTAAACTTTTTTGGAGAGACCAATACCACCATTGGATTCACAACACCTACAAATAGGAGGGTAGGTCTACTCCAAACTTCAAAATGCCTTACCCGGACTAAAGTCATTTCACCCTTTAAAAGTCAAAGTTGCTAGATCTCGCAAATGGTGATACTTTTAAGGTGGGGTTTTTCACCATTGGATGTCCAATATGTGACAATGGAGGCTTAGGGAGGATACTTCCTGCATTTTAGAAACCTATGTGCGGCAGAAAATAGACTAGATTTAAATCATTTTGGGTAAAATTTATAAGAAACTTACATATAAATTAGTGAACATTAAAAATTGTATGTCCTTTATAAGTAATATAGGTAGCCGGAAAATATGGTCCATTAAAATTTAGGTAGATATAAATCAGGGCCAAAAGAATGTGATCCAAGGAATTAAATTTAGTAGGTTTAATTAATATTCAGCTATAGTACTAGTCAGATACAGATACTATATAAATCTAGGGTATATCTAGAGCATATCTTGAAGTCAGTGGATGAATGAGCTCATTTTAATCTGGACTTTCTATTAAGCTTTAGTACTTTAGTGCATTTTCAGTGTAACGGCTAGTGAAAAATGTGCGCGCGTGTGATGTACAGTGAGTTTGATAAAATTTGAACTTGTAGCTTAGGGCACGGAGGTGTGGTGAAGGTGTTTTGGATTCTTTGTAGAGGGATCTCGGGTAGTTTGAACGGAGTTGAGGTACTCGAAGTTGGTCAACGCAAGCACGATTTCTATGAGGTTTAGGATTTAGGCCGAATTAAGGAATGCTGCGGAATGAGTGTGCAGAATGAGAGTTGCGGTTTAGGGTTTAGCGCTGCATATCGTTTTTTCCAATTGTTGTTGTCGATTCAGTTGTAGGGTCATCAATTTAGATGCCTTCCAGGAGGTTTAGGGTTTTAGTTCCAAGCATTTCCGTAAATCGTTACGTACATTAGGTTTAGATTGCAAGAGTTTTTGTGAACTCCTTATGTGCTTAGGATTGGATTGAGATAGGGTTCTCGGAAATTAAGTCATGGCTACTATAATCAAGATGTGGACAATGGAGGACAACTTTGATATTTCAACTTTCTACAGCAAGGTCAAGGTTTCTCAAGACGAAACCTATGCATCATTGAGGCTACGTTTGGAAGAGAAATCAATGCTGGAATGACCATTTGACTTTTGGGACAATGACGAGTACCGTAGAGTTCTACAAAAAATGGAATCCTTCAATGACATGCCTGTAGATGTTTTTGTTTTGCCATTGGGTCTTGTGGTTTTAAGGAAAGCCTCCAAGCGCTGGCGCTTGAATGATGTAAGTACGCAAAGTGAGGCCAAACCTGAAGATGGAAATTGTGCTCTTGTACGTGAAGAAGGTGCGGTCCCAAATCTGGATGCAGTAGCAAATTCTAGGGTTAGTGGGACATCGGGAGTCACTAATTCTTTAGAATATTCTTTGAGCGGTGGATGACTTGGGAACTTGATCATCATGGTTGGGTTGCAAATATTATGTTTAAGCTTCAATATAACAAAATTGATCAGGCAAGGTCAATCTACGACAAGTTTGGTAATTTGAGACTTTTGACCTATTATGGAAGTTGGAGTTCAAATGTTGTACTTGATTTGTTTAGGGTGTAGCGTTCATAACATTTCATTGTAGTTATTATTTTTGGCCTTGTCATATTGACTGTCCTTTATATGAACTATTTCTTCAAATGCAACAGGAAGGCATATATGAATTATTTCTTCAAATGCAACAGGAAGGCATTAAATTGAATGCATTCACTTATGCTATCATTTAGAATGCGTGTGAAAGCATTGGGGCTTCAGAGTGGATGAAGGAGGTTCACAAGCATGTCGTTGAAACGGGACTTTAGTTGAATTTGCGTGTTTGCAATGCACTTGTTCACATGTAAGATAAATGTGACAGTTTGGATGATGCATGAGTGGTTTTTGAGAGGATGGAGGATCACAATGTAATCTCTTGGAATGTGATAATTGGTGGACTTGTTGAACATGGCTATAGTTGTGGCTGTGCATATATGTGGTAGTTTGGGTGATGCACAAGAGAGGATTAGGAATAGGTTGAAGTAAATGTTCAAATTCCCTCGGAAATTGAAGGTACAAGACTCGTCCTAATGATGGTACTCGACTTGATGATTTTGAAGTATTGTACATGAAATGGCAGATTTAATGATCGAACTCCGTCAATGTTTGCAATCTAGTTGAGTGTAAGAGTTCAACATGGCCAGTGCCTCAAACAACCTCTCTAAAGTTTGAGTAGTACCATGTCACAAAGCTTGATTTTGTTTTCTCACATGTAGTAGAGGGCATTAGAACGGCAGCAGAGTATTGTTGCTATAGTTTTTGTATACGAGGCATATGTTTGTATTCACAGTTTACAGCCAGGCACATTTAAACATTGATGCATATTGATACATTGTTATTGATGTACATTCACATTTTTAGTACTAGTTTTACATTCATAGTTTTGTGATGAACTTCATGTCTATGTTTTTAAACACATTTTATATATAAAACCTCTTCAATACTTTTTCATTTCTAATGTCTTGCTTTTGATTCTCATTCATGCATGTATTTGTGTTGAAGTATGCATTGTTATAGATGGCATACATTTTTCAGCTATAACTTGAATCCTTTCTTCTATAAGGTATTTTCTAGTCACTTTTATTCTCATTATTTTTTTAGTTAGTTTTTTTCTTTACAAAGAAAATAGCCTCCAATAAATTCCTTTGACCTACATATTATAAGTAATGATAGATATGATAATATGGGTGATTTTTTTGCTTTAGGTAATGATAGGGGCCCTTTAAATGCTTTCTAGGAGGTAAATAGACCCCCAAAAAATACCCCATTGCTGCATGTGGATCCCGCAAACATACAAGGAGTGTCCTCCCTGAGAATAGGGGGGGGGGGTAGGCAAAATATTAGCCTAAAAAGAGAATGGCAAAAATTTGGGGATACCCTTGTAATCCTAAACCCTAAACCCTAAGCATCTATCCAATGGTATATTCTTTTTTGTCTAAAAATAGAAACTTAGAGGGGCCAAATGATCCAAAGGGCCATTTTCACTTCTATATAAAGAAGGGCGTCTACATTTAGATTGTACAACATTGTAGGCTTAGTTTAGAAGATTTCAAAATGATGTGGCACTCAAAGATTGGACACTGTATGTGGCAGTAAGGAGCGGATGAAGTTTCAAAATCAAAACTTCATCCGTCCATTGCCATCACTCAAAATGTTAGATGAATGAACAAAGGGTAGTTTTGGAGAGCACATTCAAGCATCTTTGCAATGGTATATTTTTTTGGTCTAAAAATAGAAACTCAAAGGCGTCAAATGTTCAAAATCGCCATTTCTATTTCTTTATAAAGAAGGATATCTAAATTTAGATTACATAACGTTGTAGTTCTAGTTTAGGAGATTTCAAAATGATGTGGCACTCAAAGATTGAACATTGTATGTGGCAGTAAGGAGCGGATGAAGTTTCAAAATCAAAACTTCATCCATCCATAACTCATGCATACAAGGTCATATCAACAAGTGGGATACCAATCTGGAACACCCATTCATAGACCTACAACATGCTTCTTTCTCAACTTCAAAGTCAACCACCTCCAAAATATCATTCCAAAAGTCAAATGGGCCATATCTTGCAAATAGTGATACTTACATGGTGGTTTTTCACTCCATTGTGTTCACAACCCTTGAAAATGGGGAGGTAGGTACCCTCCACCTAAACCCTCAAAAAATAACAACCCTAATTTCCAATTTTGAAATGCTCATATCATCCAACCGGTAAATTTTTCGAACAAACCAATAGCACCATTGGATTTACAATATCCACAAATAGAAGGTAAGTCAACTCCAAACTTGAGAATGGCTTCAAACAACAAAGTCAACTCACCCTTAAGAAGTTCAACTTGTTATATCTTGCAATTGGTGATATTTATATGGTGGTTTTTTTCACCTTTGGATGCGCAATACCTTATAATGGGGGATAGGCCAAAAATCAACCAAAAAAAGGTATGCCAAAAAATCGGGAACACCCTTGTAACCCTAAATCCTAAACCCTTTTCACCATTGAATGCCCAATATGTGATAATGGGGGGATAGGACAAATATTAGTCTAAAAAGAGAATGACAAAAATTTAGAGATACCCTTATAACCCTAAATCCTAAAAATCGGGAAGACCTTTGTAAATCCTAAACCCTAAATCCTACACATATATAAAAATAATTTTAATTTACGTGAAAACACTACAATATACATCTCTCCAAGGCCATTCCAAAATGGTAAAGAACTCCCCAATTGGACATTGTATGCAAAAGTTAGGGATGAATGAAGTTTCAAAATAAGAACCAAACTTCATCCATCTATAACTCATGCATATAAGGTTGTATCAACAAGTATAGTACCATTCTGGAACACCCATTCATAGACATAGAACATGATCTTTTTTCAAATTCCAAAATCAACTAATTTCAAAAAAGTCAACTTTAGGGTTTTCAAAGTCAAATCGGCCATATCTTCCAAAAAAACCCCTATATTTGGGCTTTTTATTACTCCATTGTGTTCACAAAAAATCACTTTAGAAATTTAAGTCAATTGGTTGTGAGGCAAGAGAGCACACATTAAATAAATAGTTAATGAACTAACTCAGTGAGTTCCAAAAATTCATATTCCCCATAAAAATGCTAGTAAGCATGGAAAGTATAATTTGACACCTGCAACGGTACCATATTCATATATGTATGCATACATACCAAGTTTATCATTAAATCATTGATCAGCCAACTCAAGTTGACATGTTGTGAATGTTGGTGGTACCATTGCCTCAAAGCCTCTAACCTTCAACTACAAGAGTTGACATCATTATATTGAAAGAGAAGTGTTAAATCAAAATCCTAAAAATCATTTTGAGCAAGAAGTACTTTAAAGACCCATCAACTTCTTACCCATGTATATAAAAATAAATTAGGCCACAAGTTCTAAATGTTATTAAAATGCAAAATTCATGATAGTGTTACAGTTCACAGACAACGATTTGGGAATGTATGCGATACACCTCTTGAATCAAACTCCAGGTCGCAAGTATAAGTATTTGAAGGTGTCTGTGTCGAAACCAAAGTATTTGGTTCCTGACAACCACACAGTTACAGATTGGATAGAACAAAGGAAGCAGAAAAAAATTGTCTTGCAAGAACTAATAGACATCAAGCCAAATCTGCAATTCCGCAATGACCAAGGTGATGTTGACGACATGTGGAGGAAATGGAAGAAAAAGCACTTGTTCACATCGTTAACATGGGATTTCTTTTTGTTACACCCTAAGTCAGACTTTTTAAAGCGCCGCCTAACAAATTAAGCAAAGAACAAAACTAAGGGTGAAGGATCTCACCGAAAAGTTCAGCGACAAGGCCACATTGTTCGAAAGATTCATGAAGCTAAAATATCAATTGAAGAAACAATGTGGAGATATCTTGTTGACAAGACTGGATGTAGTGAATAGAACGATTGTGCATAGCGATCAATACCACTACAAACGTCAAAATCTGAACCTCGCCATCTTGGACGTGCAAGAGATGTTGAAGGCAGTTGGATCGGCACCAGGACCTCTACTAGAGCCTTTTTTGGAGTTCCTTGCTTCTCGGCTTTAGCCAGTTGCGAAGGACATTTTCGTGTGGCTTTGGATTTTATATAGGGATCAGGACAAGAAAATTGTGGTGGCATTCGCTAAGACAAAGCTCAGGCAATTTGACTGTGTGCAATCTACATACATCATTTGCAAAGTTAAGCGACTCTATCACCCCACGACTCGATTGCCAGCACCTCCAGTTCCCCTATTCTTTCTTTTCTTAAAAAAGAACTGTCACACCCATTCCATCCATGAGGGGATGAAATTGGAATATCATGTGGCTGATATTCCATACTATTTGGATGCCGCAAAAAATAACGAAACAAAATGGAGGCTCTACCCAACAGAACTTCGAATGGAGTTTTATTTGGAGATCTTGTAGTGCTTTGCGAGGCCTGAGGAGAACATTCTTGGTATTTTTGTGGGATTGAAGTGCATTCTAGCAGCAGAGGTAGGATTATCTTCGACTCAAGGATGCAGTCGTCTTTTTAATGTATTTTCTTATAGGTCCTACCTTGTACCTACTATGTCGTCTAAGCATTGCAGTTATCTTTGACTCAAAGATAATTCCAATGCAATTGCGTATCATCTTGACGTCAATGATATCTACAGTCAATTTCAAAGAACTAATATTTGTATGTTGTTGTCACATTCTTGAAGATTTTTGGAGCATACTTCAACGGAATGTACGACAAAAACCTCATGGAAGACCACCGATTGGTTGCAACATTTGCTGAATTGATGGATATAAATGACTTCCTTCATTCAAATTCACCTTACTCGGGGAAGTACTTGAGGCTGCTCTACATGGATGCTCTTATTCTCACATCCGTCTCTCCTCTTTCTGTCTAAGATCTCTTCTCTAGAGGAGAGGAAGAACCTACTTTTAGAGGAGTTCGAAAGGAGTCTTGTCAACATAGGAGATCTTCAGCGACCAAATTGGAGGGCGTCAATGAGTACGACAGTAATTCCCAAGGGGTGGAGTATTGGGAGGCTATACCTCATGACACTGAGCAACTCACTCGTGATCTTGAGGAGGAAGTGGAGATGGATTCGGAGTACAAAGAGCTCTTTTGTCAACAACGCATGCAAGAGACGAACGTACCTAGTGATCCAGAGCCGCCAACAATTCCCTCGGATGTCAACAAACCCATCTCTCTTGCGCAACCACCAAGGATGAAGTCCTTCATCACTGGAAATGTGGAGAATTTGAGTGACTATAACAGTGACCAATTTCATCGCTCCTTAGATGACAACGATGAGGACAATGATGACAAGCAGAGGCCATCGATTTCCTTCAACCTTCCGGAGGACCCAATAGCTGCAAAGGCCATAACTGTGAAGTTGGAGAAAAATTACTGGGAGAGAGTAGAGGAGAAGAGAGCCAAGAGGGCGGCTAGGGCGAAGGTAGGGCAAGAAGAGCTCAACAAAAAAGAGAAGCAAAATGCGGAAGCCGTGGCCAATAGTTAGGCGGCTCAGGCCCAAAGCTAAGAGGCGTAGGAAAAGATAGAGCAATTGAAAATACAGATGAGGGAATTATTTGAACACCAAGAGTGTTCCTTCTAGTTGTCGCTATCTGCTCCTCCGGCAAGCCAAGTTGCCCCAAAACAGGCTACAACTCCATTGTCTCCAGAGGCAACTCGTACTACTTTCCAACCTCTTCCAATCCCATTGTCCTCGACGGCGCCATCTGTCCGGGGTGTGGAGCAACCAATTGCTGCTCCACTCGATCTTCGAGTCGAGGATTTGAATGATGAACTTGCCACCCATGACTGCATTCCTGCAACTCTTGCATCGCAGCTTCAAGGATTGATTCCAACATCTCAGGTGGAAGAGGCAGTTCAAGTCGTGCAGGGTCACGTTGAGGCTTTTATTGATGCATATCAACATGACGATGTAAATTATCCTCGAACTGAGGATAATTCTCAAGTTGGCATTGTGAATCTGTTACCTTTGAATCAAGAGGCTACGAATCTGAGTAGCAATGAGCCCTCTGTCATGTCTCCTTGCATGACACTCAAGATCCAGCTGCCTTCAATGACTTTGAGGAGGAGCAAGTGGATTATGGAGAGCACAACGATGACATTCTCAACAATGTCTCGTAGAAGGAGGACAGAGAACAACAATCTGCTAATACACTAGAGGTATAGTCCGTGGACCTGTATGACTTTGTTTGAGTTTGTTGTATGTCTTTTATAAACTAATATTTGCCTTGTCGTGGACAAGCTTTTCGTAGAACTCTAAAAGCATTTATATTTTATATATTTTGTTTGACAGGAGGACAAAGACGCTCCTTGATTGTTTGGCATATTCAAATATCGTTCTGTTTATGAGTCGTTGTAGAGTAGCGTAGTATAGGATGCAATCATGGTAGAATTATATTGATGTAAAATGAGAGAAGACAATTTTACAATATGTACTATATCATCTCTGTAAATAAAATATAATACTAGCGATTTCCACACACATGATGCATACGTCTAATTGTAATCTTTTGTCCATGTTTTTATTGCTTAGTCCTAATATCCTAAAAATTTGCATCGTTCGCTGATATTGATACCAATTATCAACGGGAAGAGGCAATTGATTAGTGGAATTTAGTGCTCTTTTCCGTTGTGTAGCTCCCCTAAATCTGCATTCAAACAGGTAATTTCTGTATTGCTTTGCTTTATTCAAGTAGAAGCGGAGGGAAGCCGAGAGGTTGTGCCACAAAATGTGTTGCCGATAGTGCTAGAACCCCGGGGAAAATGGCTCAATATTGTCTTTGACCTGAATGGCATTCTTTGCCAATACAAGCTGACATCAGCCGCAAGACGTTTTAAGCCGAACCGGATCAAAAACAATGTTTTTGCCAGTTTCAATCCCACAATAGTTGGACCAAAGGTAGTATTCATGCGGCAAAACTTGCATGAGTTCTTGTACAAGGTGTGCAAATTGGCAAATAGGGTCCTAGTTTAGTCTTCCATGAGCGAGTCCATGACGGAAATGATTGTAGACTTCCTTTTTATTGGAAACAAGGCTCTATTTGACATCTTAGGTCAAAACCATTGCAGAAAGATAGAGACGTCGCGAGGATTGTTCTTGTATCACGGTAGAAAACCGGTCTTCTTGATAATCCTAGCTGACCGGTTGTTTTCCAATGCTAGTGGAGGCACGCCCTTCACCGCAGACAACACCCTTCTCATTGACGACTCTCCAGAGAAGTGTATGTGCAATGAGAAGGGGAACGTTGTATTCCCACAAACTTGGAATCACTTGCAGTGGTTGGACAACTTCCTCATGGAGGAACTCCTACCATGGCTGTGGCGCCTCGATTTGGAATGCAAACCAAGCTGTCTACGGAAGTATGTCCAATCAAATCAAATCAACGTGAATCTGCCTCCAAATTTGGACTATGTCATCCAGCATGTCAAGGACGGCATGAGAGAATCCATGAGGAACTTGGGCTTCCGTTTTGGAATTCCAGGGATGAATTTAGTGATAGAACTTGGGAGGCGCACTAGCTAGAGTTTCAAACTGGCATAACAATTTGTATTTAATAATATTGTATTATACATTTATATGTAAATAATAGAAGGAGGACTCATTTTTCATCCCAATTCTCTCTTTCTGTTTCAAAATTGTCTCCTTCTTTGTCTTGTTTTCAATTAAAATAATATTGTATTATACATTCATATGTAAATAATAGAAGGAGGACTCATTTTTCATCCCAATTCTCTCTTTCTGTTTCGAAATTGTCTCCTTCTTTGTCTTGTTTTCAATTAAAATAATATTGTATTATACATTCATATGTAAATAATAGAAGGAGGACTCATTTTTCATCCCAATTCTCTCTTTCTGTTTCGAAATTGTCTCCTTCTTTGTCTTGTTTTCAATTAAAATTTGCACTTTTCTATGTGTAGCTGTGTGCATCTTTGAAAGGGATGATCCATTTGTGGAACACTTCTATAATCTTTGCATCTTGCAAGTTGGAGGGGATCGTCTGCTTGATCCACCCAAAAGACAAAGGGTCAACAAGAGTCTTCTTTCCAAATCAGAGAAGACGTTGTCGAAGACCTCTGAATCTGTGGATGGTAGTAATAGACTGTCTATGCAATCGGGAATGTATTTGATGCGCATTGCGGAAGATGCAGCATCCGCAGCCATGGACTTCTCTAAGGAGAACGTCGAAGACGGGGTCATCAATAGCCCTCCCACTTGAGGATTGGTGAGGACGCCCATCTACTCCCCATCCCCGCTAAAGCAAACATCTTGGACTCGAGGAGGATTGTTCTTGCCAGCTCCGAGGACGGATGCCACAATTAGTAGGAAGTTGGACCTCCCTCTTCGCGACAATCATGAACATCCTTAGGACGAGGATGTTGTACCACTCGCGCTTGCACTTCGTGCTCAAGAAATAAATGGAATGATTGGAATCCACTTGGTGGATGTTCTAGGGGATCATTCGAGGAGTGCACGGTTTAGGCCATCAACTACAATTGATTTAACTCATTTCAAAGATAGTTGTCTTTGGGTTGAGGATAGTGGACCTCGTTTGTCACTGTCATTTATAGGTAGACAGCTATCATTTACAAGTAGACGGCTGCCATCTACAGGTAGGCGATTGCCATCTAATAGTCTTTTTTAGGTATAATAGAGATATTCGTCGGTCCTTAGACTCAACATCATTCAAGTGGGAATGGACTATGGAGCATAAATAGTGTTGATACAACTCTACCTCCTCGAAGGCCACCTCCTCAAGGATTAAAATCTATTTCCACATCAGAGGGTCCTTATAGCATTCGCAAGTTGAAGTGGAAGGAGGTTGGAACTCAAATTGTGGACAGTGGAAGTGGCCAACATTTTCCTTCTCGACGCAAGGATATATTGAAAGGCCGAACTATGCTACAAGCGTTGGAGACTACAAAAAGCAATTGTACAGCCAATACTAATGCGTAGGTGAGGGAGTCAAATTTTCAAAGCCAGTGGCTTTTGTACCTCTCTTATTATTAATAGAATAATAAACAATAGAAAGTCAAAAAATATAGAAAGGTAAAGTACTCATGTAATGATGTAAGCCTCTTCATTTTTATATACTCCACAAGAAATCAATAGGGGATAGGTCGTTTCATTTGGATGACATTACAATTTACAATTATAACTTTCTTGTGGATTCAAACTTCAAATAAATTGAGTCCAGCCACTATATATGGACTCACTCTTCTATATATGGGTTATTACTCTACACATCATGTGGATGATTGTTGGTCATCTATTCATTTGTTGATGAAATTCATCTTTCTCGACTCAAGGCATTTCGAGAATCAAGATGAAAATTTTTTCATCAATGTTGCAAGTAGACTTCTATTTATCTTTAGAATTAACAACTATTAATTCCATAGGGCTTCACACTCATATTTTCAAAATCTCAAAATGACTATTTTGTCTCAATCTAATGAATATGGCCTTAGAGGCTTAAAGTAACAACACCTAAAAGCGAGATTTTTTTTTGGTTTTACTACTAAAAAGGTTGAAATGACCAAAAAAATTTGATGAGATTATTTGCAAAATCATCAAAAATGGGGTTAATAATTTGAAAATCTAGATATAATATAATTTGTCCAAATTTTATAAAATAGATATTATCTCTATATTATAACTAGATTATAAGATTATTAACAAAATCTAATTATAATATAGAGATCATATCCATTTTACAAAATTTGGGCATTCTCACCCCAACATTGAAATCTCTACAAGGAATTTTGAAATGTTTTTGGAGATGCTTGTTGAAAAAAAGATGTGTGTATGGTTGTTTTTTACAAATCTATGCAATTATATATTAAAAAATTCATCATCATTTACTACAAAAAAACAAGAATATTTATGACTTGTTCACAATGATTATAACAATCATTTTTTATCCACAATGACTACAAAATAGTCATTTTGTAGTCATTGTTGTGCTTGTAGTCATTGTGGATAAGTCATTCATACCCTTGATTTTTTTGTAGTGATTGTTTTTCAATCAACTAATGTCATGAAAATTATATAAAATAATTTTTTCAAAATGGGGTTTTTTAAAATCAAAATTTGGTATGTTTGATTGGAATTATGTAAGAATTGTGTAAGAGTGTTAACTATGCAAGACAAAAAATACCAATTGTATTTTATATTATGCAAATTTTTTGAAATGTCACAATAGGTAGTTTGTAAGATTATTGGACTTGATTGTACATCAAGTTATATACGTAGGAAAACCATAAGATATTGTAAATGTATTAATATTATAATGTGCTCTTAGTAAGTCTTTTCCACTTTACTAAAGCTTAACTTAATTTACTACTAGTGTGCCCTATGCCATTGACACAGCCAAAATAAAAGTAAAAATAATTTAAATTTAATTTTTTAATTTACAAAAAAAATTGAAATTCGATATCTTTTATGCACAAAGGAGTGCAAAGACTTTGTTTTGTGGCATTTGCACATGTAATTTGAAAGTTATAGTTTTTCAAAATAAAAGATAGTTTAATTTAATTTTTTATTTCTTAAAAACTTTGAAATTCAATACCTTTCACATCATAGGTGCACACAAAGTTTTTGCACCCCTCTTTGCTTAAAGCTTTCTAATGCTACCAAGAACTCTATCAAAGACTCCCAATTTCTTAAATCGTAGCATATCAAACAAACAAAACAAACAACCTAATTTATTGCATACATTGCCCAACCTAACAAAGTCCTAAGACTCATATCATCTTTTCTTTCCTATAATCTCAATGCAAGAGAGTTCCATAGTCATGACATATTCTGATTGATTAAGGAATGGTAAATTAAGACTTATAATGCTTGTTGCTTGTGTAAATTTTCAATTCATTCAAATGTTCACTTGAGCAATCTCATTTATTAAATGCAAACTATGTCACCAGCTCATTTGTCATATTTTCAATAGCATAATTTTTTATTCATTTGTTCATGCTGAACCCGAGCGACATTCAAACATCTTTTCAATCACTGTGATAAACCCTATTCGAAATAATTGGTGTTGTTGCCCCAGGGAAACCCTATTCGAAATAATTAGTACTCAATCGATCGATGCATAGCCTTCAAAAGATGAAGCGCCAGAAGCCGCTGATAAGCTGAAAAGCCGTGATCACTGCTAAACCCCAAACCCTGGTACATAAATAAGCTGGCTGCGGGAACATAAGGATCACAACTTGAAGGTAGCCGAACTGCGTGAAGTGGGTAATACTCGTCAGTATAGAAAACTCAGGCAGTTAACTGTGAGACTCTTTTGCAACTGTTCTAGAATTGAATTCCGACATATCGAGATGCCGAAGGCTGGCCAAAGCTCTGCAACGGAGGCTGATAGGGGCACCACATTCCAAGTATCTTTGTTCCGCAGTAAACACACAGGTCAAGTTTTGTTTCTGGAAGCGGGGAAGGACTTCGTCGACCTGCTTCTCAGCTTCCTGCTCTTGCCAGTCGGCACCATCCTTCACATACTGTCCAAAGGTAATCAAGTTCATTCGGTTAGATCACATTGGACATTCAGTTGTACGCAATGATATTCACAAGTTTGATGCCTTCGCATCCTTGACGAAAACTCAGATGGTTTTGACTACAAAGAAATTCAACAAATTGTAAGGCAAGCTACGTACGACTAGATAAAATGCCAATCTCGTTAAGTGTCCGAGTTCCACGAGTTTGCGCTTTCAAGGCGCAGCCCGAAACGCAAATCATTCTAAATGTGCGAGTCCTAGTTTTTAGAGCTTTGGGAAGACGAGTTTTCAATTTCTGCAGCCCGGCCAATTTCACGATACCAACAACTGCTCGCCAGGCCAATTCGGCTTGTGAATCACCATTCGCACTTCCCAACTTTGATGTGAGCTCTCATAGGGATTCCGCTATACATATATATGGGCAATTTCGTTAAAATGGCGAAATTCCTCTACTTTGGCAGTTTTTACAGTTCAGAGCAGGCGTTCTGAAGTGTACAAACGTCATAGATACCTTAAATCTATATCACTCTTAGATGTTTGAAATCTATACTTGTGTTAGATGTCACTTTTACAATTTAGATCGTGCAATCTGAAATCTATAGTAGTCATAGATTTCTCAAATCTATAAATATCCAAGATTCTTTAAAACTATACCTGTCCTAGATGTCACTTTTACAATTCAGAGCGGGCGGTCTGAAAAATGGCACATGGAATGCCGCCATTTTAACGAAATTCCCCATATATGTTTGTTTTGATTGGCTGCTCGTAACAGGACCTTCCATGTATATTCCATTGATGACAAAGGTACGTTTCTACAATGCAACTTGAATTAATTGGACGACAATTTCAATGTTTGTGGCAGGACCTGCGAAAGGGAAGCATCTGGGGGGTATTTCCAGTGTTTTTAAGAGCGTGAAGGACCTGGAGAGTTCGTTTTTAAATGTGGACAAGCAAACTCTGGTGGAACCCAGACCTGCAGCCGTGGGCACTTGCGTGTCGGCTGGCCTGCTGCAAAGGACCAAACTACCAAATCCCTCGTACGAGATCGATTTGCCCAAGGTGTACTATCGGTGCAATAGTAACTCTTGCACCAACCTCTCCTCTAAGTCTGGAAGGCGCTGTGAGACATGTATCAATCACTATGGAAGTACTTACACTTACAGTACGGCAATGACTGTTCTGCCCAGAGATCTTGAAGTACTAGAGGCGAAGATTGTGGGAGTCAAAACTCCAGTGGAGGAGGCCAGTTCTTCCACCGGCCAAGGATTTGTGAAAGAAAGAATCACATACGTGGTCACTGACAGTCTAAAGATCATACCCTCCACGACGATTCGAAGCACCAAAGATCTCAGGCTCAAACTGAAGGTGACCACTCTTTCTGATCTGGAGAGTAGCGACATCATAGTGAGCATCGCACAGGTAAATTTACACCCATTGCAACCATGGTATTTCTTGCCGGTGTCATGTTTCTGGTCGACGTACGGACAAAATTTTGGCCAATTTGCATAAGGCTAGCTCGCCCCGACTCTGTCGCAGTTCTGTTTGTCTATATCACAGTACCAAAAGAATAGATTATGTTCATTACAGACGAATAGGTTCATCATATCATTCGAAAGTCGAAACTAGCTTCTATATACGCTGCAGCTTTAGTCAGCAGCTAAAAAGCGCGCTAAAGATCAATACGGTGCTACGATTATTGGTGTAGGTAACCTGAAATAATTTTCATGGTCAGCATTTGCACAAGTGCCCTTGCATTGGTACTCTTAATTGAAACGTCAATGCCGTTTAATTAATTGGTGGTATTCCTTTGATATTTACATTGGCGTGATGTATCCAATCCACAGATATGCAAATTACATTTCATCCACAACATTGTGCACCGCCAAGTTAGGATTTTCACACCATCAGTTATATCACTTCTTTCCTTGCTTGGCGGTCCATAAATTAAAGCCATCATTTTAACGAAAAAGCCGTTGATTCAACTGAGAGAATTACGGGAATACGCGGCTAACTGATCGATTCGAAGGCACCATTAGTTCATTCTGCATCCTAGATATTTACGTACCGTAGTTCCTTGAACTTCGCTAATGTTGGCTGTGTGCATCGGTGCTGCACTCAGGTCCTTCAGTTACTTCAATCGGCACTGAAGTCCAGCAGTTGTCTCAACGACGTGTTTGGGAGGAAATAGGTTGCAAGCTAGTCCTGCAGCAAACAGATTCCTAGAAAGCGAAAATGCAACGTACTTGGTATTGATGTCACTCGAACTGCTGCGGGATTGAGATTAATTTTGGAAAGAATAATTTAGATCTACTTCATGTAGATCTGTAAAGATTTGGAACAGGATATATTGTACGTAGCGTGTAGTGACGTGGTTTCAATATCCAACCGGTGGATATATTGAACTCAATTAGTGAATGAGTGGACTCACTTAATTTAAGTACTAAGTGAAGATGCTGCATTAGCTAGGCCTTGAACTTACTCCCGGGCACTCAGCAATTGTGCTTGCTCCAAGCGAGCCATTTTCAGATTTTCCTATCACTAAGTATATATTGTTTAACGGATTTAAAGGTTTCAGCCATAGCTAGTTCTGGTTTACTTTCAATGTATGTTGCAACATAACCATTTCGTGCAACAACTCTTGACTTTGTAAGCTATGAACAATCATGTTCTACAATCGTCCTAATTATCATACCTCCATCAGCCTCGCTCCTCAATTCTGCTCAGTTTGCAACCCTTTAATTTTTCTCACATCAATGAACTTCGCGAGCAGCCCATTGCTTTCTGATCAAGCAATTGTTCCTAGCTCCTATAGTTCTCTGCAGCAATTAAACTAATCTGGCATTCATGGTTTGTATGTGGATACATGCATTTTCGTTCGTATTTTTCAATTCCATGAGCTAGAAGGGCCATGAGAAGGCCAACCGCCAACGCGACTTGTGAACATTCCGTCTACAGTAGGACTCGCTGTAAGATCAGTTCAGCTTCTCTTCGTTACGGGAACTATGATATATGTCAGACACGTATATAGGCAGCTTGACTGCGGCCGGGATCTCAATACGACAAGATTGAGGAGTAGTTAGCTTCTAATTGGAAGCATTCTCTATTTGTAACAGTGATTGAGATCCTTATTCCACCTCGCTTGGGCTTCTAGCAAACAAAGACCGGATCACTGTGGATATTTCATTAGGAAGGCCTACTGTGTATTAGTTCTAATTTTATTTTTTGAATTGAGTTAGTTTGTGTGTTGGGATTCGAGTTCCCACCATTGAGATCAGATACGAGAATGTCACGGTCGATTCCAAGTTCTTTGTGGCAACAGAGCACTGCCCACACTCACCAATGATACAATCAACTTGCTGATGGTATGAATTTTCAAGCATTTGATCTCAAATGTAATCAAAACCCCATTTCACGATCTTAATTACACTCAGTTTGAAGTTCATGTTTGCAACCTGAGTGTTTAGCTATGGCTTCATAGCAAGAGGACTTATAATTATCTTGCTTTTCGGAATGATTTTTCTTAAGCCGTAGATCTTAAATGTATTCTCTACTCCTGAGACCTCATGTTCAGGATCTTATATGTAGTGGAGTATCTATCCTGTAAATGTGAACTTACAGCTTGTCCAGCTATGGCTTCTTTGAAGAATGAGATGAATATATGATTCATATTGTTGTACAAATGGTTTGCAAGTTGACTTTCTACTCTAATTTTCTTAAGGGCTACTCCCACTTGGCTTTAGGTAGAAACCCAATCTTTATGTTAAGAACATGTTAAATTTATTATGAATTTGAGTTTACATTGAGGGTGCCCCAGAAGCAGGTTTCCACATGATTAGGTAAATCTTTGTGGAGCATGCGTTCCCATTCACGGGGTTTATCCAAAGTTCACCACACGTTCTGGATTTGATGCAGCTCCCGTTCCCACTTGCAGCGTCATTTGTTTCTGAAGTAGTGCTTGGGCCCGCGCACTTCCTGTGAGTTGTTCGACGTCAAGTCACTTTCAGGAAGTCAAGTTTAAGCATCGCCGCTCACCCAATGTGAATCGCAAAAGAGTGCTATTTTGAGAATCGCAAATGTGTAGTATAACATTAGGACTGTGAGAGGGGCAGCCGTTCCTTTTCCTCGAGTAAGAAAAAATGGTGATGCTACTGTAAATGGAATGCGCGGGTGATGAAACGTAGCAGGCATTGAAACTGAACTTCCCATTCCTCAACTGATGACTTGTAATAGCGTTTTCGTTTTTTTTGTGCAGGTGCAGTGCTTACACATACTTGTGACACTTACAAAGACATGTCGCACATTTAGAGGAGAAAGACATTACAGGAAAACACCGAGGAAATGCATGTGCACGAATTAACTTGAACAGTGCAGGCGCCTATGGAATGTGAAAGTCAATCATGAATTTCATGTAAAGTAGTATAAATGAACTGTGAGAGGCAGTGGAGATAGGAAATGTAAGAAGACTTTGTGGTCCTCTCATTCTCGTAGTACTTACTGAGGCATCGCGGAGGGTGTGTTGATTTGCATTGCAGGTACTGTGTTTTCTTCTTTGACGTATCATGGACAAAATTTAGAAACTCAGCAGGAGGACAAGTATGAGAGTAGCACTAATCGTCAACAGGGATTGCAGGGGGACGCAGGGGGGCTCTATAGTGTTGCAAATTCTAGTTGTTTTCCAATGTGCGTGACTTTTTCAATGCCAGATCACAACAGGTATAGTTCAACGCAGAACGTGTTTGCAATTACGAATCACTATGTACACATGCTCTGAAAGTGTCGGAGACAAAGGTGGTAAACGAAGGACTGCATTGTTACCTTCTTCAATTTGAAGAAAAACTTTGCCATTTGCATGACACAGTACGGTTGTTTCTTACCACTAACCAGAATGACATACTAATTTTGCAGTGTCGAAGTCATTGTGAAACAAGAAATATAATGCTTTCACGCAAATGAGTGGACCGTCATCAACTTCACAGCAATCTTCGAAGCACAATTTCAGATGCTGTACTACGTACAGTATGAGGGATTCTACGTCCCTCACAAAACCAAAGCCGAATAGGAATTTACACCTTAAAAAGGACATCTACAGAGGAGAGAGGGAGAAAACGATTTCAACTGCAAACAGTAGCACGCACCTGTTGGAAGCAAAGGAGTTCCACTGCACAAAGTGTTCAAGGCAGACTGCTTGCCGTTGGTGATGTTCAAACTGACAGTGGTGGCTCCTGCAGTTTCGGAGAGTTCACCACACTTTCCGGTAACAGCGAGCAACTTTAGTAGCGTTCTTCCGTAATCGGCATTTGGCAAAGCACGCAAGTGGGAACGTGCTTCCATTTGCAAGTCACTTACAACTCAAAGAGCGTCCCCTTAAAGTCACGTGGGAACATATCTTTACTGATTGTTACTCATCAAACGCAACCAGACTGAAGGTTTACATTGGTCACCAATTTTCAAAATAAAAAACCTTGAAAGAGATTCAATTGTCTACAATTAACATATTTATGAAGACCACCATGGTTTTTGTGCTTTTATTGATCTAAATCTTATATTCACAGATCTAAATTATTTTTAGTTTGAAGACTAATGAGAAAGTTATACACCTCCAATTTTATGAAAATAACATTCGTCACGTACACTCAAAGAAGTGTTGGACTATTGGTATTTCACTCATCTAATTCTCTTAGTAATGACCACAAGTACTAATATAATAGAATATGAGTTATGAATACAAATTACAGATACACACATATGGAAAACATACAAATATTACATTTATCCCATATTGATTGCAAGTGAGAACGCTTCCTGGAAAATACAAGTAGGGGGGTAATCAATCTTACCTAATTGAGGGGGGATAAAACCAACCCAATGTATAGGGTATTTTTAGACTATAATAAATCTTAAATCACAATCTCTCATTATTTATCCAAAAGATGCAAACACCCTTGCCCAATTTATAGGGGATAAAACCAACCCAATGTATAGGGTATTTCTAGACTATAACTAATCTTAAATCACAATCTCTCATTATTTACCCAGAAGATGCAAACACACCTTTTGGGTATTAATATCACTATCACTTACAATTGTGTGGTACACTTGCAAGTGCTTGCTGTATAAAAACCCCACCTTGGACAGACGCAGTCTTGCCTTCCAAAATGGTCGTTGCACAACAATTGCCCTTAGAATACAGTGGCCTTAAGAATACAGTGGAGTATGCGTTTGTATAGAAGAATACAACATCCCTTCACGAGTTAACTTATAACAAAGAGACCAGGCCGCCCAGTCTGCTTCAAAATTCCAAAGCCCCTAGAGATTTGAATCACAATTAAGGCTTTATTGGGGCCACAAAGAGCAACACATAACTTTGGCTCAGCAACTGTTAGTTGGCAAATCGGCAAATCGGCAGATGGGTATGGCAGATCAAGGCAGCCCCCAGATGCATTAACCACATGGTCCCAATTATTATCAGTTAGAACACTTCAACTACCCAATTAAATGAGTCCAAGCCATTCAATAGCACATCCAGCCCATCAGCCTAATGGTTTTAAATCCCAATTAGTGAATTGTTTGTAAGCTTACTGCAAGTGATTTAAATCACACCTAATGCTTTACTAATAACAGCCGCCCATTCCAGTTGTAAGTTATCCCAGACATGTGAACAGACCAATATGCCATAGCAGCCATATGGCCTTCTTCATAATTGCTCCTAATTACTGAACTGGAGGAGCTAACAATTGAAGTTCCGATACTTACTCATGATCGATCGATATATAGCTTGTATTAGCTGAATCGTCAGAAGCCACTGATAAGCTGAAAAGCCATGCGCTTCTAAACCCTAAACCCTGGTACATAAATAAACTGGCTGCGGGAACATAAGGATCACAACTTGAAGGTAGCCGAACACTGCGTGAAGTGGGTAATACTCGTCAGTATAGAAAACTCAGGCAGTCAACAGCTGGGTGACTCTTTCATACATTTGCAACTATTCTAGAATTCCGACATATCGAGATGCCGAAGGTTGGCCAAAGTTCTGCAACGGAGGCTGATGGGGGCACCACATTTCAAGTATCAGTGCTCCGTAGTAAGCACACAGGTCAAGTTTTGTTTCTGGAAGCGGGGAAGGACTTTGTTGACTTACTTCTCAGCTTCCTGCTCTTACCAGTCGGCACCATCCTTCACATACTGTCCACAGGTAATCAAGTTAACTCGATAACACATTGAAATTGGACATTGAGTTGTTACAAGTTTGATGAATTCGCATCCTTGACGAAAACTCTACTGGTTTGGACTGCCTAGATTTTGAAACAGTTGCTAGTTACGTTCCTATAGATAAAATGACACACTCCTGAAGTGTCCGAGTTCCACGAGTTTGCGCTTTCAAGGCGCAGCCTGAAACGCAAATCATTCTAAATGCGCGAGTCCTAGTTTTTAGAGCTTTGGGAAGGCGAGTATCCATTCGAGCTGATGTCCCAATTTTGATTAGAGCTCTCATTTGGGAATCCGCCATACTTGTTTTGATATGCTGCTCGTAACAGGACTTTCCATGTATATTCCATTGATGACAGAGGTACGTATCTACTTTCTAAAGTGCAACTTGAATTAATTGGACAACAATTTCAATGTTCGTTCCAATAGCATACGTGCATTTACCAGCATGCATATTGTAATTTGTGTCAGGACCTGCGAAAGGGAAGCATTTGGGGGGGATCTCCAGTGTTTTTGAGAGCGTGAAGAACCTGGAGAGTTCGTTTTTCAATGTGGATAAGCAGAATCTGGTTGAACCAAGACCTGCAGCCGTGGGCACAAGCGTGTCGACTGGACTGCTGCAAAGGGCCAACACAGCAAATCCCTCTGAGATTGATTTGCCCAAGGTGTACTATCAGTGCAATGGGAACTGCTCCAACCTCTCCTCTAAGTCTGGAAGTCACTGTGGGAGATGTACCAATGAGTATGGAAATACTCGCACTTACAGAACGGCAATGACTGTTCTTCCCGAAGATCTTCACGAACTAGGGGCGGCAATTGTGGACCGTTTCAAAACTCCAGTGGAGAAGGCCAGTTCTTCCACCGGCCAAGGATTTGTGAAAGAAAGCATCACGTACATGGTCACCGACAGCCTGGAGATCATGCCCTCCACTACGATTCGAAGCATCAAAGTGCTCAACAAAATGAAGGTAGCCACACTTTCTGATCTGGAGAGTAGCGACATCACAGTGAGCATCGCACAGGTAAATTTACACCCATTGCGCACAGCCATGGTATTTCTTACCGTATTCCTGTTTCTGGTCGTACGCACAAAACTTTGGTCGATGTGCATAAGGCTAGTTCGCCCTCTGTCACAATTCTGTTCGTCTACATCGCAGTCCGATCCCAAAAGAATAGACTACTATGTTCAATACTGCAGGCCTAGCTTCATCGTATAGAAACTAGCTTCCATACATGCAGCTTGATGCGCAGCTAAAAAGTGCGCTAAAGATCAATACGCTAAAAGTGCGCTAAAGATCAATACGCAGCTAGGATTATTGGTGCGACCTTAATTAACTTACATGATCAGCCCTTAACTTACGCGATCAGCGTTTGCCCAAATGCACGTTGCATTGGTACTCTAAATCAAAACGTCAATTCCGTTAAATTGGTAGTTACATCAGCCGATGTACGCAATACAGAGAATATGCAAGTCCATTAAAAAGCAATTTGCATTCCATCCACAACATTGTGCACCGCCAAGATAGGATTTTCTCCCCATCCCCTACAGACTCCCTTAAGTTATGTCATTTCTTTCCTTGCTTGACGGTCCACAGCGCCATTTTAACGAAAATTTGCCGTTTATATTAACCGAGTGAACAGTCACGGTTTTACGCGGCTAATTAACTGATCGATTCGATTTACCATTAGCTCATTCTGCATACTAGTCAGATATTTACCTAGCATAATTCCTTGAAGTTGCTAATTTTGGCTGTGTACGTGGATACTGCACTCAGGTCGTCCAGTTACTTCAATCAGCACTCACGTCCAGCTGTTGTCTCAACGACGTGTTTGGGAAGAAACAGGTTGCAAGCTAGTCCGGCAGCAAAAAAATTCCTACTAAGAGAAAGAGCAACATACTTTGTATTGATGTCACACTCACGTCCAGCTGTCAACGACGTGTTTGGGAAGAAACAGGTTGCAAGCTAGTCCGGCAGCAAAAAAATTCCTACTAAGAGAAAGAGCAACATACTTTGTATTGATGTCTCTCTAACTGCTGCTGCGGTAGTGAGACTAATCGTGGAAAGAATGGATTTAGATCTACCTCATCTAGATCTGTAAAGATTTTGAACAGACTGTTCGTAGCTTTTTTGAACAGACTGTTCGTAGCTTTAGTGACGTGGTTTCAATGTGCCAACCGGTCGATTGAACTCAATTAGTGAATTGCATGGACTCAGTTAATTAAGGAGGTGTCGCATTAGCGAGTCCTTGAACTTACACCTGGGCACGCAGCAATTGTCGTTCCAAGCGAGCTGTTTTGAGGTGTTTCTATCACTAAGTATTGTTAAACGGATTTAAAGGTTTTAATTCAGCCATAGCTATTTGTTGCTCACTTTCAACGTAACCACTTCGTACAACAACTTGTATAAACAATCGTCCGAATTATCATATATAGCTCCATGCATCACATACCCTCGCTCCTCAATTCTGCTCAGTTTGCTAGCCTTGGACTTTTCTCACATCTAGGACCTTCTCCAGCAGCCCATCGCGCGCTTCATGATCCAGCAATGGTTCCTCCTGCGGTTCGCTGTAGCAATTAAATTAATCTGGCATTCACGATCCATATGCCGATACATTTTCGTTCGTACTTTTCAATTCCAGGAGTTTGTAAGTGCACTCACAACTCTCTTCAGTCCATCAGCCTGTGGTCCATAGCAACCGCGGTAGTAATTCCATTGCCATGACACTTTCATGTACTGATATGCTTTCGTCAGCAATTGCAGCTGAAGATCGAACTCCAATTTGTCGTTCGCGCAAATATTGCCATCGCCGCTGCTTTTTTCAAATACGGATAACTGCAGCTTTGCGGTGGACTCAGGTGGTTTAGGTCCGATCACTACTTATCAAGGAATTGCGCTGACAAGGTGGAGATCGAATCAAAGATCAACCAACAGGTAAGCACGAAACAGTTCCCCAATTCTCGATTCCCCTTGAGTTCCACCGCATTCTTCATTTCAAGCTGGTATCGAATTCCCATAACCGAGATCGGAATACTTTTTCGAAACTCGTTACGTTTCTGCATTGCGATTAAGCTTACCAATACTGGAGACACATTACCCATGGTAGAAACTTTCTCTTGACCTGACGCGACGTACATAGGCTAGGAGCCCAACTCACCGCAGTCCATGCCCAAACAGCCACGTACCTCAAAAAACAAATGCTCATTGGTCTTTTCTAAGTTGGTTTTATTTATCCCCTAATGACCTCAGTAAGCATTTTCTGGTTGCTGCCCCCTCTTTTACGAGCTGCCCATTCTCAAATTATGAATTTTTTTTAAATAAAAATTGTTTCTAAAATTATGGCACTTTCTGAATCCAATGGCAGTAGTTTCATCAAATTCCAAGTTAAACTCCACTTTGTAAAAAAATTCACTGTAAAATTTCAAAGTGAAGTGGTGTAGTGCAGTTTAATTACAGCTCATTAAAAAAAATGAACTTAAAAGTCAGCCAACCAATGTGATTCTTGACCACCTCAAAAATTTCTCAAAAATTTCATGTTCCATTTTTTTTCTTACAAACTAACAAACATTACTCTCATTTCTTACAAATACTACTCTCATTTCTTACAAACACTATTCTAATCTCATTTCTTACAAATACTACTCTCATTTCTTACAAACACTATTCTAATTTCAGTAGTGACTATCATGCATTAGAAGCTCCGCCATGATTTTTGAAAAATGCTTGGATTGTTTTGAAATTATACATGTACAGTAGGGTACCAATCACAATGACATTTTTGACCAATTAAAAGGGCATTTTTGAATTCACAGTGAAAGAAATTTCAGTGCTACTAACTTTGATAGCTTCTCAAGAGCTGAAAAAAGTAGGGTACCAATCACAATGGCATTTTTGACCAATTAAAATGGCATTTTTGAATTCGCAGTGAAAGAAATTTCAGTGCTACCAACTTTGATAGCCTCTCAAGAGCTGAAAAATTGGTGTTTTGCTATGAATTTTTTGTCACAACATCATCTCTATGTTAATAACACATGTATCAAATTTCAAGGCCAAAACATTCATAAAAAAGAAGATATTCAAAATATACCAACATGTGTAGTTGTGAAAAAAAATTTACTATTGCCAACTTTGACAACCTCCCAAAGATTGAAAAATATTTTTTTGACATGAAATTTTTGGAATAGCAATTTCTATATGTTCCCCTCTCCCCCTCCCCCCCTCCCTCTCTCACTCACGCTCTCTCTCTCTTTCTTTCTCTCTCGTAATGTCAAATACCACGGGACTCATACCATTATGACACAAAAAAAAACCTAAGAAATTTTCTCATACAAATTCACAAGGCCAGTTCAAGCTACATGAAAGCTAACGAAAGGGATTTTGTCTTTGGAAAATAACCTTGAAATTACAAAGCCACAGGTATGATACATAAGGCTTACATATTCGCACACAAGCTGTGCAGATGTGATGCCAGATATACCCAGCACGCAAATCAAGGTTATCTACTGGAAATCCAGGATAACACTACAGATAGGTGTGAAATTTTGGATACCAATCAAGGCCCACATGGCCATCTATCATTAAACAATACAATGCTAACATATCATAACGGCTGAAATCATCACGCATGAAGGCCATTCCAGGGTTGTCCTTCCTTAACCATCCCGCTTCAACATTGCAAACACGGCACTTTGGCTAGAGCTTTCTTGGAGCGTGGTATAATTATTACACGAGTGTTCCTGGACCATACTTGTGTGCAACGATTAAACACGAGCATTGGCCCTATAACACATATTCTACTCTATGGACGTTGAGATGACTAGTCAGGTTCACAGTTGCAACTTTTTAGACTGAAAGAATATCAATTGTAGTCGGACTGGTCGACTCACTTGAAATCAACGACTGAATTCAATACTGACATGTGTGTATGACCCAATCTTTGGCATGGATAACAACTCACAGGCCACTGAAGACACCTTGCATATAGCGAGAAACTAACTCAGTGTTTGTTTTTATTGCCATAGGTGCAGGTGAGGCAGCCCTCCTCAAGATTTGACCACACATCAATGTGTGCAAGATTTTTCATGAATTCTTCGTACAACTTTCGGAATGTCCAAGACTAGGATTCCAAAACTTAAACATACTAAGTTTGTAGTGGTTCAGTTTTTGTTCCATACTACTTAGATTTGGTGTTACTGTGGGAACTCCGATAAACCTTGAGACCTTTTATATGGTTATAAGAACATGGGATTCATATTTTTGCAAGAAACGTCATGAATCCTCGTATACTAACTAGAACACCTAGTTTGAAAGTCCAAGAACCAATCCAGCCACTATAACTTCAAAGTGTATATGGCTTATGTGAGATACATTGTGCCCTCGGAGTTTAATATCAAACAACTGATACCCTTGTTGTTCTACAATAAGTAGAATCAATATGACTGCAAGAGTTTTGATAGATAGGCATACCTTCTATATAGTCATAAGAGCATGAGATTTATACTCCTACATGGAACCTACAAGGTTCACATATACTAACTAGTACACAAGAAATCGATGAAAAATCGCATTTAGCGTAATAAGAAACGTAAAGTGCCCTCCCACCCTCCCAAACATGTAGCACCGTGTTATTACTGTAATAAGTTGCGACCAGTTAAAAGCCATATTGCACAGAGCTAAAGATTTGCATAGAATATAAAAGAATCTGTAACGATCTATAATGAAGCGGTTATGCACGGAATGGACTAGAAATGTCAGAAAGTACCTGTATTGGGGTGAATAGAAAAATACTTTCTCTCTCGCTTTGGCTCGCTCTCTCTCGCTCTGGCTCGCTCTCTCTCGCTCTGGCTCGCTCTCTCTCGCTCTGGCTCGCTCTCGCTCTCTATCTGGCTCGCTCGCTCTCTCTCGCTCTGCCTCGCTCTCGCTCCCTCTGGCTCGCTCTTGCTCCCTCTGGCTCTCGCTCGCTCTGGCTCTTGCTAGAAAGCATTGAATCATTCCATTTTTTATTAATGAAATGAAAGCAATGATGAGTTCTAGTTTGTAGGTAGTTTGCAAGTAGTTACAAATCTCTATTCTAAAATAAACTTTTGAAGCCCATTATTTAATTTAATTTTCAATATTTTTGAAAAAAAGCAAAACGTTTGGTATAGATTGTTTATTATAACATTACAACCATCAAGATTTACATTTTTCAATTCCATAAATAAATCTTTAACAATTTAATATTTTGAATAATTCTTTACATCTTTCTACTTATTGTTTTTTTCCTATGTGTTATACAATTCCAAATGATTGAAGATTTCCAAGCATGCATTGAAGAATGAATCCAAAGAAGCACCACCATTTTGGACATGTTTTCATACAAATGTGACCTTGTGAAGTGCAGTTGCCCAATTTTTAGGAGGGCAAAAAAAGGATTTATGTCACATCAAACACTAATATCTAGCAATTTATACAATGGAAATTTCTGAAATTTTTTCTACATCTTCTCAATCCAGTGTAGTACAAGATCCTACAATTACATATGTCCAAAAATGGTTGTTTTTGCTTTTGTTTTGTTTTGTTTTTTGATTTCTTAATTTGGTACTTGTACTAGAAATGGAGGTTTAGAGCATTTTTGTTGAAAACATATTCAAAAACCTTTAACCTCATGCATGACTAGGACCTTAATTTTGAAGTAGAATATGTTGCCAAGAACCTGAATGATTGTATGGGCAACTTGACAATATCAACCTTATTGCAATATAGAGAATGTGGCTTTGCTCATTTTTACTCATAATGGTGTCCTTGGGAGTTGAGAACGTTTTCTAGCTGATGAATGATAAAGAATCCTTCTATGTAGAACAATAGTGCAACTATTCATCTTTCAAATTTTGTATGCAAAGGAAAGTCTTCTATAGTAGTTTGACTTGCAATTAGTACTTTTGTATTTTTTTTAACCAACAATTTACACAATACCCAAACAAATCATTTCCATGGTGACCGGTTCATCGTTTAAGGATTAACAAAGATAATTTGTAGTTATACACAATAAATGATCTCTTGATAGCAAATCTTCTTTAACTAGATTACAATCTACACACTTAAGTTTTAATGGTAGAGTCTAAGAGAATAAATAAGACACTTACCACACATTACCTTTGAATCTTCATATACAAAGACTTATTTAACACTCAAAACTCCATTACAAACTTCATGATTAATATATGGAATTTAAGTCTATCATAGCATTCTAAATCTAGCAGAATTGTTGTACAACACTAATAGAATACAAAAAAGTGAGCTCATATGATGGTAAAAGGGAAAATGGTATTGGTTGAATAGTAAAAGAAGAAATAAGAATGCAATGATGAAAACTTTAGTTCTAAAGAATCTAGATTCTCTTCTATAGTACGATAAAGAAGTATTTTAAATTGCTATGTATTGATCTCTTTTGGGATGCCCAATATAAAAACTTTGTAGCAAATGTTTGTCCTTAGCCAAAAGGGTTGATTGATTGTCACTATAAGAAAATGAAGGATTGGGCTTGGTTTTATAGATGTGTTGGGCTTGGTCTTATAGAATTAGAACAAATTTGTACATAAAATCAAAGTTGGATGTAAGTTGAGACTCAACAAAGACAACTTGAAATTTAGAGAAAATATGATAATAAGTAACACTAGAAAAAAAATGTGTTGGTACCAACAACTTTGGAATGCAAAAAACACGTTTCCAAAAATACTAGAAATCAACATAAAACATCATGTGGATTTGATTGAAAACCGCATTTCTAACACAAAGAATTTGAGTTATTTTGCATCCAAAAAAACATGTTTGCTTTCATGTTGGCAATGTTAGAGAAAACATGTTGCATTTGCCATGTCATTATTCACTTGAATTTTTTTATTTCAATGACATGTTGGATATAACATGAATGCTTTTGTTCTTGTCTTGTCGTGTTCACAAGTAGGTCTATAAATTGTGCCCATTGCACAAGTTGTGTTGCCATGTGTTCTGGGGTTGTTGTAAGAAATACTTGGTTTTTTTTGTCCCCTTGGCCTTAAGTATGTGGTTTTTTGCTCATAATTTTTATGTTGTATGTTTGTTTTCTATGAAATTTGAAATAAAAATACATATAGTAGCTGTAGATATTGAATATTTTTTCCTATTTTTTCTAAATATTTTATTATTTTTAAACTTCTCCCAATTTGATTCCTATCTTGGTCATTTTGGAGGGATTTAGTACTATTTTTATCCAATAATGCAGATTTGAAGGTCAAAATTGGGATAGAAGGACTTCTACTAAAAGTTACATAAGTTTGTAAAGAGTTTTTTTTTAAATAATAAAGTGTCCACCTTCCACATGTACCCAAAGTGAACTTGAGAGTGGACTACCTCTGCACATGTACAAAGAACACAATTTTTTTCCCGAAAATATAGATGGTTGAGAAACAACAACTAGAAGTTAGAAAAAATGTTTTTTTTTTTAATTAAAAAATTTTAAACTATTTCCTAAAAGCTCACATTTCAGAATTTCTATTTTATTGATATTTTCCATTACTCTTTTTTTGTGCATAACTTTTAAAGATAAATTTTTTCAAGCTTGAATTTTTATACACATAATACTTAGAATATTTTACAAATTATCCATATTTTATTTATTTAAATTTTTTATTTCAGAAGTCGCAATCCATCTATAAAGATAGGCTATTTTTTTGTTTTATTTTATTTATTTTGTTTTTTTGTTTGATATGATATCCAACGTCCAATTGTGTGTTTAGAAAGCCCTTAGGAAGGAGGGGTGCATGGGCTTTGTTTCATGGCATTTGCACATGTAGTGAAAAAATTGTGGATTTTTGAGTTATTTTTGGTTTTAAAAAATTAGAAAATTACTTTTATTTTGCTTTTGGTTTTGGCAACGGCATAAGAACACACTAATATTCACTAAAATAGAAAGTTTTGAAACAAAAACAACATAACCCTCCACTACGATTATTTGAGTATATTTTCTATAATATGATTTTTGTTGTGCATTTGGGTAGGATGCGTTTTGTTCAATGTCAAAATGTTTTCATAAATGGAGATCTCAATGTACTTTATTGCAACTTTGTTGTTGCCAAGAAGGTGGTTGCTTAGATTAAAGGCTTAGATGGATCTCATTGATTGTATGACTATGAAGAAATTTAGAAGGTCCTATGGTTGAATGTAATTTTGGTTTTTTATAAGGTGAATGCCTGCATGGAAGGGCTCATCCAACAAAATATTCAAGAATTGATTGCTTGCAATTGCCTTAGCCAACTTGGATGCACCCTTGACCATCTCATTGTATTTCATCTTCTCTATGTGAAAAATCTTATATAGGGGGGCAATTATTCCCATAACCATTGTTCCTACATAGAAATACAAGCTAAGTCTAATTCAAACTCAATCCAACCAAGCCCAAGTCTAAAACAAATTAATATCAAACCAAGCCCAAGTCTAAAACAAATTAATATCCAACTTGGCTCAAGGATGTCCAAAAGAATATTTAGATCTCAATATAATATGAGAACAGGAGTTATAACTGGCCCTAATAAATATATTTGTAACATGAATGCTAACCAAGTCAAGCATGACCCTTGAGTATATTATACTTGGGCTAGCATTTATATTAAAGTTTAGCAAACAATAGGAAAGTGACATGTGTATTCTTTTGTAATTCACGAGTGAAATTTATGGATTGTGACACTTTACTACACAATGTATCTAAAAGTGGTAGGCACTGTCATTTAACCACACTACCATGCAATACTTTCAAATATGACTAATTTGAGGAGATTAAAATATGAAGAGGATCCTTTGACAAACATGTTCATTGTGATGTATATTTGGAACCCTCGTCTTTAAAATCTTAGTTGCACTTTGGTATTTAATCTTTCCCTAATATCTTAAACACTTTACATTCTTCTCTACATTAGTTTTTCTTGGCAGCTACATTTTTTTTAGCACGTCTAGTTCTTGTGTTTGCAAATTTATGAGCCATCTTTTCATTTTTGTTATATACTTTGCAAATAGAATGTAAAAAGCAAATGGATTTGTATCATTAAATGGGATTTGAGGCCTTTAGAAGGCCGTGAGTTATCATGGTGGGTAACGCACTGCAGCAACGATAGAGCAGTGACAGCGCAGTAGGTTGACGTGGTCGAGACCCGGCCACGTCATTTTTGGAAAAATAAAATTAAAAAAATTCAACTTTTTTTTGCATTCTAAGAACTAATTTTCTTTTTTAAATTTCCCTTGACAGGTAGCCATTCCCTCACTGCAGGGGGAACATGCTTGAAATGGCCCTCTCTAGGCCTCAAATCCCATCTAATGATTTCCCTTTCTGATCTTGATATTTAGAGTTTTTTTTATCTTGATCTTTAAATGAATTTTTCTAATCTACCCATAACTTGGAATAAAGGAGAAACAAATTTCATTCTAAGGTAGCTTCTTATATATATGTGTCTACTATGTCCATGTTAGGGATTTGAAAGACTTGCAAGAATTGACCATTTTAGAAAGAATTTTTAGATGATTTTTTTTGTGCTTTATATACTTTTATTTGTGCTAATATTGTGTTATGGTAAATTAATGCTTAGACAATTGACAACCTTTTAACTATTTAGAGTTCTATAATTAGACAAGGTGATTGTAAAAATGACTTGTTGATTTCATTCCACTTCGGTGTATGTTTGACTTGTACTCACTATACTATAACCTTCCTGAAAATGAATATTTAAAAATAAAATAAAGATAATTAGTCTAACACTTAAAATGACATATCACCAAAATTTGAGACCTAAAAAAAATGTAATTCAAAAGTTATTCACAAGATAGAATGATAGAAATTTTGAAAAAAATTGACATTTTGATGTTTTAATTTGTAAAGAATAAGAAAAATAATGTATAAAGAAACTAAAAATTGGCCATTTGGGAGCAATGGTGCTAGTATGTGAGCATGAACATGCAAGCTCATGAGCCTTGAGCATATATAGAGAGATAGAGATACATGTAGATACTACAATCTTTGAAGGTGCTTATAATGTAAACACTTATGATATAGGTACCTACATCATAGTTGCACTATAATCATAGAAGGTTTCTATAATATAAGTATATAGTCTTTTAGGTTCACATAATAACAATCCTTCATTTTCATGGTGATGAAATTTTACCAAAAAAATTATTTTGAAACCATCTTCAATGTTTAAAAGTGTGCATGCAAGAAAGCTTTATTTGTAAGAATGTAGAATACATAAAATAATATATTTTTATTCTACTTAATTAGTAGAAGTATACTTGACTATTAGAGAAATAGGCCACAAAAATAAGTTGTTCAAATTAAATGGACATGTTGAAGAATCCTTTAGAGTTTGTCTACTATTGACTATTATTTTGAAGCCTCTAATGCCTTCACTCACAGTTGGTACAAAATATTATTTTTACCACTTTCGAGACACTACTATTGAAGAGCTATTCAAGTTTTCCTATGATGGCTTTTGGTTAGCAAAGCAAAACAAGTTTAGTGAAGGGACTTCCAGTGGAGAAAGGCCCAACAAGGTCATTAGGTTTGGTTTTCACTCCTATGCTTTATGAAAAGGGGAAGAGAAAGGTCATACAATTGTTGGTGATCCAAAATGGTAATTGGTTTTGAAATTATACTAGACATACAAGCACATTCCATTTCTCTTGTGTACTATGCCTCAAATTGCCTAGCAACATTTTGTGCAATACTAGGAGGTTGTAAGATCCTACCATGATGTTATAAATATTTATATTATAGGTGTTTATTAAATAAACACCTTCAATGGTTATAGAATAACTACTTATACCAAAGCTCAAGGCTCAAATGCTTGCATTTCTATGTTCACATGCTAGCATTGTTGATGTTCAAAGGATTCCTATCAATAACATCTTTGTAGACTTCCACATCAAACTTTAAGAACTACAAGAAATAGTTCAAGTTGCAAATCATGGTATGTCTACCATTTATGTTTGTAGAGCTTTTACTTGAGCTCACCAAGCAAAAACATGTTGCATTTGCTTAAAAAATCACAAGTGATTGAATATCAATTCACTTACTTGTACAAGCTTAAAAATAGATCCTATATACATTTATGATGGCTAACTAGCAATAAGATCAAAGTACAAATATGTGTTTTAATTCAAGATTTCCTTAACTTAAGGTTTAGGATCTACTTTGATCATCCAATCATCTTACAAAGTATAAATGGAGGTGGATATTGAATAAGAATCAAAATATAGATTGTGTTGGTGCTTCTTGTTACATTATTAATAGGTTTGAATACAAATGAATTGGCAGTAACATAAAGTTACAATTAAAGTCTAAATATTTTTTAAAGAAGAATTCAATTACAAAAATAGAACAAAAGAATTATAATACAATAGTAGTTAAAACCACCTTTCTATATTTGTATAGAAATGCTTTATTATATATATAAAATTACATAAGACAAATTCTACAGTCTAGAAAACAAAAGTCCCTATATTCAAGACCATCTTCTTTCATTATAATACAATAGGATTGGCCATTTTTCCTACCAAAGATGGGATATATTTAGTAATTATTCCATTAAGATAAGTACTCATTATACACTTCTATGAAGATGGCTACATCTCTATTCCCTTAAGAAACATCAAGGCTAAGTGTAACTCTATTTACCTTCTTTTCTTTTGAGAACTACTTGTGCACAATTTTTGCACAATTTTGTACAATGTACTTCTTTTTTACAAAGGAAAAAGAAGTACTTCTTATAAATGATATTAGGATAGTGATAGAAGTTGAATTAGTCCATGTTTTGACTTCAATACTTGCTTGTAAAATAGTTTATCATTTGGTCTTGGTAAATTCTTCCTTATACATTGCAATCCTATATCTTTTTGTTTATTTTCTTGGCTTGACTCCAAGTGTAAAGCGGCCCTAAGTTGTTATATTTTCATTTCCCCCCTTATAAATCAATTTGTTGTTGTTTGATATAATTAATAAAAAATTTCAATCAATTTTTAAATATTACTAGTGCAAGGCTAAATTGTTGGACTAGTTTTAGTTGTGATTTTGTTTTTCATTTTATCTATAAGAATAATTTAAAAAATCCAGAACTTTTGTACCATACATCCAAACACCATGAAACAAAGTTTGTGCACCCCTTTTTCACAAAAGCTTTCTATAAAAATAGCCAAGGGATGCATAGCTCTCAAGATCTCATTTTCATTGTAATAAATAAACAAAACAAACAACCTAATTAATCCTCAATGGACCATTGTCTCTTCAAAGGACAAAATGGGTTTCGGGCAAGTTCCTATGAGTTCAATTTTTGGTGAAACTTATTGAAATTTTTTCATCAAATTTATAGGAATATAATTTTTTATTTCAATTGGTACTTGGGAGCAAGATTTGTATCACAATAAACCCAAAATTGAACTACCTGAGCAAAAAATAAAGTCTAAAAGAACTTGAAATTAAAAATTTTAAAATTTGTTTTTTAGGGATTTTTTTTCTACATGGAAAGCTTTGGGATTCATTCCATTTGGATTTGTTATGTAAAAGTTATGGAGCATCTTGTTTTGCAAGCAATTAAGCAACTTTTTGAAAAAATAACATACATAATTCATTTTGAGCTCAATTTTTATATTTATTCAAAATAAAAAATTCCACATGGTTAACTTTGATTGTTAGAACAATTTGAGCACTAGAGTTAGTGTGTTTTAATTTTGTCTTAGAGCTATTAATGATTTAGTTTTTTCCTTGACCATGTACCTTCTCCTACCTAATATTTTTTTTAAGAATGAAAATCACAATTTTTTTTAGAATTTTACTATACCTAAATTTAAATTTCAAATTTTCATAATTAAAAAATCAAATTCAAAATCTAGTGCAAACTTTTTAAATTAAGAAGATTCAGAGTCTCACAAACTAGTTTGTCAAGTTGCCAAAAAAACATGATTTCTTCACTTTGAACACATTTATCTTGTAATCTATGTGGTCAAAGTGGCTAAAATAATTTCTACACACTAGCAGTTGGCGCTTGCTATGCTACACATTCATCATTAGAATTTTATAAGAATTTTTATGTATTAGATAGAATGTAGAACAAAAATTTCAATAAATCTTCAAATAAAAATGACTAAAATCTTTGTATAATTTTTTTTTATAAGTAAGCATATATTGAAATGTACAAATGTACAATAGAAATTTATTGAATGATAAATGAAACATATGCAATGGTAAATACTATAAAAGATACATACACATTAGAATGCATTAGAAATTTGACTCCATTGTTACAAAAAATGGCAACCCAAATTGAAATATTGAAAAGAAAAACTTAAAAATCTCAAAAACTTTGTGAACAACTTAATTGTTGTGGAATCCAAAATTGATTCAATTGAATAAATTTCTCAAAATCATTTGGTAGTAGCAATAGAAAATTGAAATCATGAAAGCTCAAAGCTCACAAAAGCACAAAATTAAAGAAGTGCAAAGAAGTGTAAAGTCAAGAGAAGCAATGGATTTGCTACCTATCCTATTTAATATCACCTCAACTGCAACGACTATATTATTTTTATAATATCACTCTTTGTAAAAAGTGATATTACAGAAGTGTTTGCAAATTATTACTCTATTTTTGTAATATCACATTGTGTGAAAATGCGATTTCTATGTATGCATGATTGAAAATATTTTTACAAAATATTAAAAATAATAATTTTAAAGACTTATTGAAATCATTATCATGCATTCTATTCAAATATATCAAAATTTTACTAATATGTAATACAATGAATGTGTAGCATAGCAAGCACAAGCCCCTGGTATTAATTGTGGCATTTGTGATATTACAAAGGGAGTTATGATTTTAGTAGTATGATTCTTATACTCTTCTTATACCATTAAATTTTTTTTTTGCTATTTGCATTGGAAACAAGAGTTTGAAACAATTATTGATGGAAAAAAACCCTCGGTCCTTTAAGGGTAATAGGCTTTAAAATCACCCACCTCCTCAAATGTACACTATGTGTACATGTTTCTTTTTCATAACCTTCAGCAATGTACAAAAAATGTACATTTTAGGAGGTGGGCAATTTTAAAACCCTATGCCATTTCAACTTCAAAATTTTATAACGAATTCCAAATTTTATAACGAATTCCACAGTGCTCCAAAAAATATGAAATAACTTGGCTTGGTTAGATGCCAATTCACTTGTCTTTCAAGGAATATATACTGAAAATGATTTCAAGAAGCTTCGCCTCCCCAAAATTCAATGTATGTTAAAAAATAAACCGTCATGCTACAAATGAAACTTATGGCGATTATTTATTTCCTCAGCGTAAACTTGAGCTCCAGCCAGTTTGCACCCTAACCTTGTACAGTCACACCTCGATAAGTGTTAGGGGTTGGGAGCATACTTTTAGTTAACACTTAGACACTAGTAACACATAACACTTATAGAGGGTGATGCCGATGATTTGTAACACTTATAAAAAATAACACTTAGAAGAATTAAAAAGGTAAATACATAACATTTATAGGAAAAATGGATGAAATTACAAAATATTGATTCATTATTCATCTAAGTCCGTTGAAAGAATGAATCAATAGTACTTTGGCAAGTTTTTGTTACACGCCAAGATTCTACTTTTCTAATGCTTCAATATTCCTAATAAATAACATGGTGTCATTAGGTCTTTGCTCCAAAAACTTCTTCAAAATTTGAAGAGCACTACCTACATCTTTAAAGCCTACAACCTCTTCTACTATATCGTGAGGATTAGCTTCATCAAGATCACTATCTTCGTATTCACTACCTTGTTGAGATGAAAGCATTTGAATCATTTCTTCATCAGTGGGCTGATAAAGGTTATTCAAATCAAACTTGAGTTCATAATTTAAATATTCTTGAACATTCATGTTAGGGGGCTCAGTCTTAGAGGATATCAAACTTAGTTGTTCCAATACAGCAGCAACCTCCTCTACCTCTTTCCTATACCTCAAAATTATCTCCTCCCAAGCGATGGCTCTTACAAAAAGACTTTTTTTGGAAACTTATCACTTATCGAGGTAAAATTAACAAAGTCGGGAGCGCGACATTGCATAACACTTAACACATAACACTTACTAGTATTGAGGTAACACTTATCGAGGTCTGACTGTACTAGCCAGTTCCCATCCATGCGAACGTTCCCACCAGCGCTTCTAAAACTTTCCGGATCGTAATATCCGTCAGATTTCTGACGGATAGTCAGGAGCAGCGGAGTCCTCAGTGTGACGTAACTTAGTGACGCAGATCGAAGACGGCCTCATGCCACACTGATCTTGAAAGAGTTGAGTTCCACTCACAGTTGTCATTGCTCAAGCGAGTGTCATCGTCCCCGTCCATGCTCCTCTTTTGCAATTTGTAAGTGCCAAATGTTGATGACGGTCTGCTTGAATTTTGAAGAAGATTGAGAGCCTTCTTGAGAGCCTTCTTTTGGGGGTGTATATTTGAGCTTGCAAATCCGTAATTCATGTCGGTATTGATTTTATTTCTGAAGGTTGTCACTGGATATCCAACTTTCCATCCATAGTACAACACAAATAGCATAGTAGTCTGTGCGAAGAGATTCAATGTTGACAATGAAGGCGTGGCCATGGATCCTGTTGGGGCTGGTGACTTTGGTGTGGAGTGTGGAAGGAGCAACAGAGCGATTGCTTCAGAGTCTCAAGTTCCGATCCCCGAATCTTTTCCCTGAGAGTTTCGATTGGGACCCCGCGCACGACCGATTTCTGTTGGGATCGGCTTCCAAGGGCACCATTTCCGAGCTGGGGAGCGATGGCACCGCCAAAGAGTTTGTACATGACCAGGAGTATGCCGGTAAGGTGACCATAGGCGGAGTGAAAGTGGATCGCAAGCGCAATCGTGTCATTGCAGCCGTGAGTGATATCAGTGCGTGGAACTACAGTGGAGTTGCCGCATACGATCTGGACACCAAAAAGAGACTGTTCTTCGCACGCTTGGACGGCCTTGGTGTTGCCGAAGGTGCCCATCTTCAACCTCCTGTTCATTCTCCTTGGATTATCAGCTTCTACTGAAACCCTAATCCTTTCTAGCACTACATTTTCGAGATTTGGCCGACAGGTATCAGATGTCTTCAAGTTTGAGATAGCTATATTTCTGTTGTCAAGAGGACACTAGCTCAATTTTGCACGTTTGGACAACCTTGGTGTTGCCGAAGTGGCCTATCGTCCCCCCGCCCTTCCATTTTCCTTGGATTCTCTACTTCCACAGAAACCCTAATTCTTTCTAGCACCCTGTTTTCGAGAATTGGGAGGACAGGAATAGGTTGCTCTCGAATTTGCGCTAATTCTTAATCTGTCCTTGAAGCCACGGATGTATGTGATACGATACCATCGATCGTCTCGTCTGTTGAGGAGTTCTTTCAGCGATGGTGAACCTAATTGTGGCTACGGGCGTGAACTACAGGGGGGAAGTCCTGTGCCAACGACGTGGCTGTGGACTCGACGTCGGGGGATGTGTACGTGACCAACTGCGTCGGCAATTTCCTCTGGAAGGTGACGACAGACGGTTCCCCTTCTATTTTCGTGAAGCACGAGAATTTCACCTCGCAGCCAATTTCGCCTCTCCTGGCGGACTCTGCGTGGTCGTGGGTTGGATTCAACGGCATCGTCTATTTGCCACGGAAGTACCTCCTGGTGGTGCAAACGAACACCGGGGCGCTGTTCCGAGTGGGAGTGCAGGATCGGAGCGTTCACGTGGTGCTCATGAAGGAGAAGCTGCCGTGGGCGGATGGCCTGGCGCTTCGGGAAGACGGCACCCTCGTCGTCGTCTCCAAGGAGAAGGTGTGGCTGGTAGGCAGCGCCAGCGACTGGATGGCCGCCAATGTGGTGGACGTGGTGCCTTTGAAAGCCGCGGATTACACCACCGCAGCGGCCATGAAGAAACGCTCGACCTTCGTAGTGCACACACATCTCCAGGAGTTTTATGCCAATCAAACCAGAGACGAATTTGAAGTGCGGGAGATCGAGTTTCCAGCGGAATTTTCCGAGAATGATCCTTGGTGGCTGATCGTCCTCATTGTGGTGATCGTGGTGGGGGTGTCCTTGTGGAGATTCCAAGTGGGCTACGTCTATCAGCAGTACCGGCGTAAGAGTGCTTGAATTCTTTTCTCTGGTTCATCTCGAAACTTCATCAAGTTCGGAGAGTGAGGTTGATGTTTTTCCCACTTGGACAACATTTCAATTCGTCCAACCGTTGTGCCATAGTACTTAAAGAGTTTTGCTGAGAATTTTATTTCTGATGTGTATATATGGAAGCTTTCATGTGAATTCCATTCCTGGGTGAATGAAACGGGCCCTAGGTGAATCCATGCTAACGTCAAGTGGATTTTGTAAGATCTGGCAGTCTCAGAGGTATGTCTTTAACCGTTTCTTCAATGGCCGATCATCTCTTATATGTGTTTCAATTTAGCTGTCTATGTTTCACAGCAGTACAGATGTGTGTTGAGAGATTAGTGACCGATTCATGAAAGCTCTGCAGAACTCCCCAATGTCACTCAATCTGCAGAACTCCATGTACTTAACTCTCTCCAATGACACTCTGGAACTGCACATTCCCTGCAAATCCTGAGAATTTGTCATGCTTTGGACACATCTGATTGGACAACTGCCACATGTCAAATTGTGTGAACACAGATGAGTGTATTTAGAAACCCAGTAGCCCCCCGATGCAGTGTCATTTGAGAGAATTGATTGTAGCTTATTGAACGTTGCTCCAGATCAATAATTGGTCTTACGTTCTGCTCTCTTGTAGCAGAAAGAAATCGATGGCAACCTTTTAGACTTCAGAGTGCTTGGAACCAATTTCCTGGCATACATAAAACCCGATTTGTTATCGACATTCATACCAATGTTCTGAGAATGGATAAAAAGAGAGAAGGCAACCCCGAGTCATTCTCTCCAGTTAAGTGGGAATTGATTCTTCAAGGCACTCTCGCATGATTTGCAAAAATATGCAAAGAAACGCAAAATTCATAAAACGTGTAGAACGGTAAAGTGTTAAAAGCACGCACGACTAGACCAAGAGGGTACTAATCTATACACCTACTCCATAGTTAAGATACATCAACTCCAACTATTCCAGCGGACAGGAATTTCATGATCAACTTTGACCATTACTCACCCCACACTTAGCATGAAGAGTATCCATTGAGCTAATGAGAGCAATTAAACGCTTCCCGTCACCACACAATTGTTAATCAACAAATTGAAGTAGACAATGGAGGATGTCAAAAGAGTCCATTGATTTGCTCGGGACAACCAATTATGCTTATGAGAGGACCAAGAGTCAACTACAAGGCAACAAGGAAGAGACTGAACCAATGTGTCGTTGAAAGTAAGATAGTGGATGAGCCTGTCTCTGCGCCTGCCACAAACTAGTCAGGCCTAACACAACCTCGGAAATCAGATATCCGAATCTATTTGCTAACAAAATTGAATAAAATTCCCTCCGCCCAAGGGGGGTAACAGAGACCCATCCAAGCTAGTGACTCGGTGCCAAGGTGACTAGAGACGAAGTTTAACGAGCTACTTCTTGAAACAGGAAAATTCTCATGTACAACATCCAGTAAATATGGTAAAACTCTCTCTACAAATTACAGTCTCAGTAACAGTCTCGGTAATAGTAGATTTACAAAGCTCAGCGGCATTCTCAGCAACTTCCAGTTCAAGCATATTATGCGCTCCGAAACATCTGCGCTGCAGATACCAACCAAGAATATGCTCAGTAACAGTCTAGACCCCCCAAAAGTTTGTCAGCAATCATGTTCGCAGTACTGTACCACTAAAAAAGTCCTCACCAAATAATTTTCCCAAGGACCTCATAATATACGTCAAGCACAACTGCTCGAAATTAAAGGTAAAAAAAAATGACAACAGAGAATCACCATGCAAGAGAAGAATATCCTCCAACAGAAATTTTCAGATAATTTTAAGAAACAAGATTTGAACGAACAAGGAGACTCTTCAAGATTCGGACACGAAGGGAAAAAAAGCCAAAGACAACAAACCAGACAGTAACCCGACGTACCAACTTGTAAAAAGTACATGAAGTGAGATAAGAGGAGATAAACAATAAAACGGCATGGGATAATGCAACTTAAAATGCGCACCTTCACGGGTTTAAGACCGGGAGGAGCTCCCACTCACTCAGAAGCTGTAGGAGCCTCTCTTCATAGTCAGGGAAACCGGGGATGGAACGGACAAACCCACCAGGATATCTAGGCGCCACTGTATCCAAACCCCGCAACAAGCCCTAATAATGTAGACACTACATGGAGACCTCTTCCCCTACAATTTTCTCCCCTGCTATTTTAAAATTCGCCCAACACTCAATATGTAGCCATAAGTCGGCAATATTAAACGCAAAAGTAAAAGGCGTTTCACTTTCTGTCTCCCAGAGGACAAAACCAAGCACAACCCTTACCTTGATCCAGGACTGCATCCACGCTAAAAAAATTAAACAAAAAAGGTGGCTAAAGATGGGAAATTAAGAGACAAACAAGATGGGCCCACTCCCACTCAAGAGCATCCTTGATATGGTTACTGAGCAAATCGCCTCGTCCATTCGGAAGCCGTTTTATCATGCGTAGGTCTGTCGCTCAAATACTGCTGAGCAATGCTGCCAACAAGTGGATCATCTGCATCTCAATCCATTTCACAGTGTCAGAAATCTCCAAAAACTAGTATTGGACACATTGACCAACCACAACCCTAAATTATTCCCCTACCATGTTTGACCTGCAGGGATTACAGAACGTGCCAGGCCTACCAATTTACGAACAGGAATAGCGGGATGAAAATCAGTAGAATGTTGGAAAAGAAGACCGTGCACATTCACATACGCTCGGCTGTACCTCCCATCACCATACAACACAACAAGATAACACCAAGCATCCAAGGGTAAACATCTTACGCGGATTGGCGTCAGTCAGCAAAGAACAAATAGAGAGCAACACGTTAGAAACCGTGAGAGCAGGACTCCAATTCTCCTTCAGAATGTCAAGGCATATTTGACCGTTGTTGTTGATATTGCAGTGGTAAATGCGTGTTCTGAACATCACCTGCCAAACAAAGCAGGTTTTCCGTCACACGCACTCATCATCAAATAGCACTGACCACGAGATCCACAGTCGCATCAAAACCCCAGTAATTCAGCTCCTCATACTTTTTAATTTGCAATCACGATTCACCACAAAAATCATCATTTCGAACTCATAAATCCCCACCGAAATTAAAATTCAGGGTTGAGTCATACTAGCAAACCCTAAAAATCACCCCAACCCTTCCATGCCTCCTTGCTTCAACACCAGACCACCAACGTACACACTCACAAGCCTACCAAACGCCTCCACCACAATTCACGACTACAACACCATAACCACGAGCTCAAATCTCCAAATCGCCACTGCAGGAAATCCAATCATCTATCCACCATTGGTACCCACCTTTGGAGGCTTGAACGGGTAGTCGCTCGGGAAGTTGATGTCAAGAAAGAACACTCCCCCATGGTACGGTGAATCTGCCAACAGACAATTCCAAAGTCAGCGCTACAAAGCACCACCACAAGCATGCCAACAACACTCCCATCGATAGCAACATCCACATCCCAACAACTGCAGAACGCTCTCCAAATCCTCCCAAGGGCATGTCCTACCCGTCGGCCCCATAATAGTGGACACCCATTCGTAAAGATTGTCGCCCTTGGGCCCGGCGGAGCAATTGGGCGGAGGATCCAGCGTGATGTCCGCCAACTCTTTCTGGATCCTCTTCGCGGACGAGGTGAGCGACTTCATGGACGAGTTCGGCGTTGTCATCCCCCGATGACGATGATTGTCCTCTTCCTCCTCTGCTGCTCCTCTACGGCAACTCTACTGCTGCTCGTCTGCTCCTCTTCTGCTCCCCTACAAGTGTTGTTGCGAAGTGTTGTTGCGAAGCGTTGTTGCAAAAAGCGGAAGGGAGGCTGGCGCTCGCGGAAGACGCAGTAAGACGGTGATGGTCCAGAAGAGCAAAGATGAAGATGCAGGTGCAGGTGCAGATGCAGATGGAGATGCAGATGCTGAGTAACTTAGTGCGTTGGAGGAAGGGAGACACGACGACGCTGCTGCTGCAGGAGCAGCCGGCCGCACTTCCTTGGCCTCCAGCCAGGGCATCTGCCCCACTCCCTTAGTGGTGGGATGAATGAATGTGCGCCATGAGCTGCTGGGGCGGATGATATCTTCAGTTGGGGTGGAAACTGTCGCTCGTTCGTTCGCCTCGTTATTACTGTGGCTTTACTTTGGCTTGTCAGGTTTGCGTAGTTTCAACGTGCATTGGCAAACGTGATTTGAAAGACAGCCGGAGGGATGGTTTGAAGCCCTGTCCTGAGGGCCATGGCCCGTCTTGAGCCAAGGGGAAGGGGCCACAACCCCACAGGCGAGATCCATGACCATGACGCAACGGGAGGCCCGAAGGGTAGGGTTTTGTTTTTGTTTTTGTTTGAAACAAACGGACAATTTTCATTGAAAGAAAAAGTACATCGAACCAAGAGACTTAGCCTCCGGAGGGGTGGATTTTTTTTTGGGTGTGTAGAAGGGTAGAGATTTTAGCTCGCAGATCAGCACCCTGAAGAAAATCGCAAGAATTATTTACAGTATCTTTTCAACGCATCTTATCACTGTCGATATGCTTGGGGTTTGATTCCAGAGTATTCCCCGCATGTACTCTAATCGCATTTTTGTGAAGCCCGACAATTTTTACTCGCTTGAATATTGCTGCCCAGTTTTTGCTCATCGCCCTCTGCTTACCGTGGAATTTTTTCTCCTGTTTGTTTCATTGAGGTAGTGAGTAACAATTGTTATCTGTTTTTCCTTTCGCAGGTTCATCGACTTCTTTAGATATTTCTCGTTCTTATCATTTCTCTTTTCTTATGTTGTGGTTTCTAACGTCGTTGAGGCGAATCAGTTGTTCCGACACGCGCAATTAATTATTTCCGTGGCAACAGATTGCCCTTCAGATCAATTTTTCTAACTCCTTATTATGTCTCCTCCGCGCTGTCAGTTGTCTGCTTCAGGTTCTGACGATTTTGGAGATGACGTTACTATTCTTGCTAATCCGCCCTTTGAGGCGAACAACTTATTCGATCTCGGCACAACTTGTTTCCAATCCTCCGAGAGAATGGGCCTGATATTTCACAACTGAAGGCAAAGAACGAGCATGCTTCTTTGGATCATGTGTCGCGTGAGGGCTCTGTGCATGATTTTGTGGAACATGTTGTGATTGGCGTGGATGTTCAATCCGGGCTCGATGTTCAGGTTGATCTTTGCAATTGTTTGTTGTGTCGACCCTGCTGAATGGCCTGTCATTCCGACTTTCCGAGGAACGTGGATATTGTTTTCCACGGTTCCAAGTCTTGTCGGCATCCATTGATGCTTCAGAGTCTGCTGAGATCGTCTTCGTTTCTCCTATTGTTGAAACTACCTTGTCGTCATCAGATCGTACCTTTGCTTCTCCTCAGATTCGATCTATTGCTGGCGTTGAATTGATTTTCTTGGATGTCGTTGATGATGATGTCGTCCTGGACCCCTTGGTGGCATCTTCTACTGATTTCCTTGAATTTGAGGATGGTACTTACATGATGGAGCCACCTGGTGTTATTGTGTTGTGCTTTTCCGCGAGCTCGATGCCAAGGAGATGCAGAATGTTGCAATGGACAGTCGTAGGACCTACGAGTTCACATTGATTTCTTTTCTTTTTCGACACAAATGAAACGGAATTCCATTGCAGAGAGAACATACCGGCCAGACACAAGTGACCTGTCAACGAGAGAACCCAACCCACACAGCACTACAACCTGACACAACCCAGGACAAAGAGCAGCCTCACAGGTAGAGCGTAGCAGGCCCCCGCGGCCTGGCACCGAAGGCTGGCCGACGCCCTGCTCATTGGGCCACCCTTCACAGCGGCTGAAATACGAACCCACCCTAGGTTGACCCTCAAGCATGTTTGCAAGGAAGCCAAACCAGCATCACCCTTAAACGTCAAGGCAATGCAACTATTCATCTTCGGAAATAGGGGTGGAAAGTGGAAATCTTCTACAATAGTTTGACTCCCAATGATTATTTTTGGTTTTTTTAAACTAGATGATGTCACATAGTTCCAAAAGGGCTGATTTCCACGATCACCAGCCCAACGTTTAAAGGTTAACCTCTGGTGCATGGAGCTTGAGGTTGCACACATTAGCCCACTCACCCCTACCTTAGTCAATCATCCCATGCCAAATGTGATCTAGTAGGCACTCCAAAGTCCACATCTAGCTATTAAACACTATGTTGTTTTTCTAAATCTAGAGCAATTACAAAAAATTTAGAATGAAGCTATAGCCAGAGCCTCTTGACCAAGTTCAACCTCTAAGAGATATCCACACAAAAAAATCCCTTCATGTCACGTGAATGGCCACCAAGGCCTTTGCACCTCATGACCCACCAAAGTCACATTCAAGATGTAAATTGTTCATTTCAAAGCTCTCTATGCTAATAGATACTTCCAGAAGCAATGAAGGACTATCTCTTCTGAACTTCGCAGACACACAAAGTAGCAAGTGTTTATTGCCACATCAATTCTCCCTCTCCAATGATCAACAATGACAATTCTATACCAAATGAGCCATAATAGCCCTACTTCTTTCTGAGTCCTCTCCATGGGCCCCATTGTTCACCAGTTTAGTTGAAAATCATCAAGTAATATACCACCCTATTTCCTAGTAACAAGATTGGGAACTTGGTAATGTCTCATGAGGAGTTTGTGGTCGGTCACATTGAATTTGAAGAATTGGTATGCACAACAGAACATCATGACAATGAAGTAGATAATGAAAAAGTCAATCTACTTCATACTCCCTTTGGTCCAAAATAAATTTAAGGTTTCTTACAAATGGCTAGATTAGTATAAGAAAAGCTTCTATTTTCAAAAGATTGCGTAGGTACTATAGCTTCTACGAAACTCCACAAGGCATGAATGAATGGAAGTCAACAATGAAGCATGGCACTTGGAGCAACGGCAATCTCATGTCATCATTGCCAAAAGGAAGATTGTGTGCTCTCATTATTGCCTTGCAATTTATCCACTGAAATTTTTTATTTGCCACCCATGATAAAATTTGAATTCATGTTTGCAATCACAAGCTCCAAATTTGCTATCGAGAAGTGAAGAAATACCAAATTAATGCACAAAATAGGGGGCAATTTTTTTCATTCACCCCTTGTTGGACACAAGTATAACAAGGTCACTTGCCTTTCTTCCAGCAATGGCACTAAGGTCACCAATTCTATAGACTACCCCAATGAAGCAACCCATATTGAAAATATGTAAAGAAATTGACAATTTATTTTCCTTTTAGGGACTACTTTAATGGTATTAATTTTGCTCATTCTTTGAGCAATGTTGGTGCAATGATGTCCATTAATGTCCTCTTCATTCAATTATGACAATCTCATGTGATTCAAGTCCATAAAGTTCTCATCAAGAAATTTTTGTAACAATTTATATAGTTGTGAATTGAATTCTTTGCTTTTGGTTGGTGAGAGGTTGCATTTTGATTTCCCTTACAAGGATCAAATTGCTATATAATCTTTAGAATTTGGTATTTGTAGAATTTTTTGCTTTAGGGTATTTGAACTAGCTTTAGTTGTTATCCATTAAGTTGTAGAGCCAATTTCAAATCTAATTTGGGACAAGTATATTAGGAATCCCCAAATTTATTTTGGTACAAAGGGATCAAGTACCTATTAGTGTGTCTTGTGCCATTGACACAATTATTGGGATGTCAAAAGGGATGGCTAGGCCCTCCTTAATGTGAAAGTAATTTTCTAATTTTTTCTAATTCCAAAACAACACAAAAGTCCATAACTTTCACACTACGAGTTGGAGCGCCACGAAACAAAGCATGTGCACCCTTCCTCACTAGAGAACTTTTCTATGGTACCAAAAATGCAACTAGGCAATGCACAGTCCAAGAGATTTCACCATAACATATAAATAAAATAAACAAAATAAAACAAACCAAGAGCCTAACTTAACTCCTTAAGTCCCAAGGCCTATTTTAATTAAAACCACTCAAAACTGCCATTTCTATTGCAAAAAAAAAACTTTAAATATTGTTTTCAATTAAATATCTAACTATAGGATCTTATACTACACTAGTATAAAAGTGCATAGAAAAAATTTCAGAAACTTTGATTGTATAGATTACAAGATATTTGCATTTAAAGTGAAAAAAACAAGTTTTTTTTTTACACATGGCAACTAGATTTTATGCATTTAAACCTTTCTAATTTAGTATTTTTGCATTATTGATTTTGATTTTCTAATTCTTTATGTTGAAAATTTGAGTTGAGAATTTAGGAAAAAAGTTTAGCAAAAACCACATAATTTTCACTGATTAAAAATTTGTTAAGTAGAAATAGGTTCAAGATTGAAGGAAAAACTAAAACATTAACAACTTTAAGATGGAATTGAAATACACCAATCCCAATGGTGATATTTTTCTAGCAAGCAAACCTAATCTTGCCTACAATTTTTTTTAATTGTAAAAATTGCATTCAAAAATGAATTCTATGAGTTATTTTTTTGACTTCAAGTTACTTTTTAGACTTACGGCGGCATAACTTTTGCTCCTAGCACTACAAGAAAATAGTGTCCAAATTGACACGTCCTAATTGACCAAAATGTTAGAATTGATAGAATTATGTCAAAAAAATGTCCAAATTGACACTGCTCCCTTGTAGTGTAGGCACTAATTGAATAAAAATTATATTCACACAAAGCTAATATAATATAATATCTTCAAAAAAAATTCAAAAACTCAGGTCAAAAATTGAGATTACACAAGCCTATCTAAAATCCCAAGAGTTTTCTATAGGGACTTTGGAACTTTAGGGGTTAACCCTTAAACAACCCTCAAGCTCTTCCTATATGCCACCATTTCCATCAAATACGGACAAAAGCCAAATTTTTTTTGCCTCAATTCACTTAAATTTGAGATTTGAGTTGTTTTAATTGGGAATATATATACATCAGGTTATAGACAATTTTTAGAAATTACGTTGTCAACAACATTGTCTTGTCTTGTGCAGAACTACTTCAATTTTTATAAAATCAGATTGTGAAGTTTTAGGAGATCACTTTGGTGGGTGGCATTCTAATGATACAATAAGTGTTCACAAAAATCTTACATTGAAATTTGTAGTAGCACGGACATTGTGTAATTCATGTTGCCATATGCAATAGGCGATGGGTTGCTTAGAAAAACAATGGGTCACTTCTGAATACGTCTTGCAGTGGCATTGTGAAGCACCATGCCATTGCTTACCGGCATGGTACGATGCTTCCACAGTTTGACATGGTAGAATAGAGAGGGGTGGCCACAATGGCCTACTTTTGCTAGGAACTTGACTTGGCATCGTTTCCACCCAACTATACCATCGCTCAAGAATATGCAAGGGTGTGCAAATAAGCAATTTGATTGAATTGCACTATTTGGAGAATAATAATAATTAAAATTAAAATGCTTCCTTTAGTAATTCATGGGAGTGTAAAGTGTTTGCAATCACAATTAGCAATTTCTTCTTGAAGCCTTTTGAGATAGATTTATGAAGGAAGAAAAGACCACAAATGCCAATTTTGGGATCAACTTTGACATCCTCTCTTGCCACATTTGCAATGAAAATCAAAAGTTCCATGTCATAGTGTAACATTTCCATTGGCTTTTATTCTAAGCCTTAAAAGCACCTTGGTCTTGTTCTCCCAAAGTGGTTATTGTTACAAGGAGGAATTTCTTCCGACGGAGACGAAATCCATTGCTAGTATGGCTACAATGTGCTTGATGAGCACCATTTATTTCATAAGCTCATGAGTATGTACACACCAACTTTTTAATCATGGGATTCTACTATAACTCCAAGTACAAAGCCTTCTTCACATCATTTGAAAGCCCAAGTAACATCTGCTTCTTAAAACTTAGATCATGGCTAATGTTGAAAAGCTCTAAATGATACAATTTTGAACTAGCTATTACTCACATGATTTTTTGTTAAGGAATGAGCTAGATTTCTAGCAAATAAGCAAGTTGCACATTGCCTCTTACTAAGGCCAATGATCATATATTTCATGCAAGCTTTCAATTGTTTGTGTGAAGATAGAGACTTTGAGGTACAAGGCATACTGTAACTCCTTCAAAAAGCCACATGTAGTCTAAATCCAATTTTGTTTTTGGTCAATTGGTTATTTTTCATGTTTATTTGTTAATTAGTCAATCGAGTTTAGTTGACAAGCTTACTAGTAATAGTTACCAATTGAAATTGGATTTCAAGTGAACTGGGATTTTAAAAGACTTGTTGGCCAATTGGTAGTTAGGTCATTTGGAAATCCTAGGCTTATGGGCTGTGAGTTCCCAATTGTTTTTTAGTTGACGTTGGTAAAGCAAGCACTCCTTTCAATTGCTAGAAGTAAAAAATTTGTGTAAATTTGTGTTTGTTTTGAATTTTGATGAATATAGTGAATGTTTTGCCAATTGTGTGTATATTATGTAAGTGTGTAATAATACGAGTGTGTTTGATTGATTGGATATGTGATTCAATTGGAATGGAATTATTGATTTGAGAAGGAGAATTGTAAAACGAGATCCGTATGATTTGAAATTGATAAGAAAACCAATTGTTGAAATTTTTATAGAATATGAACTATGTGTATGATAGTTATGTAAGTGATTGGAGAAATTTGAGTATATGGAAAGCATGTGGAAATCAATTGGAGAGATTACATAGGTGAGATGTATATAGAGAAATTAGAAGAAACCGATTGGAGTTAATTGAGTAATATGTGTATAGAGAAAAATTAATTGGGAAAATAAAACTAGGTGTCTTGATTGTGATTGAAATTATTGGGTGAAGATCAATTGGAATGTATGATGTGAAAAATCAATAGAATTTATAAGAGTGAAAACAATTGTTAATTTAATAATATAAGAACTAGATTGTAACTAATGTTGTAATAAGAGAGTGAGAGTGTTAGGAGAAATTTATTGTAAATTGAAAGTGGAATTAATTGGAGTTGTAGAACTATAGAAATTGGAAGTTCATGAAGAATAAAAATAAATCAATTGAAATTTAATGTGAAAAATAATGTTGTGAGATAATTGCAGATTTAATTGAGTAAAATCAATCAGTAATTGAAGAAGTTAAGAAGTTAATCAATTGAAAAAACTAGTGCAATTTAAAGAGTTTGTTGTGAAAGAACCTACGGGAAAAGATAATGCTGACAATAGCTGCTATGTATAAGACAAAGGATTAATTGGATTTGGAAGCTGGAAATTGTTGATTATTTTTTGGAGCAAGAATTAATTGAAGAAATTTGAATTGAAGAAAAGCTATAAAGATACAAACCAATATAAAGATAATGTGTGATAAGTAGTCCTATACCATAAAATATTGATATGTAGTACAAGAATTAAACATTCACAATCTTACAGTTGGATCTTTTAGGTGAAATTTAGATTTTAATTTGATGTAATTTATCTCCTAGAGTTGAACTTTACTTTGAGGTTTATTTTAGAAAAGAAATAAAAATCCCATCTACACCACATGTTATAACTCATATAATATCACATATTATCAAAGATCCTAAAAGTTACAATTCACTCACTAGTCACAACTGAAATCACAAGTACACCTTCTTGCAACTCTCTACATCTCACTCAAATCATGACGCCAAAAATACACACTTCTAGCAAATCTCAACATCACAATTGAATCACAAAAAGTTTAAAAGATCGTCCAACCACACCATAGGAACAATCTGCCTAATTCAAAATTCACTATTGAACTTGCTTCCTATTATATGTCACAACTGAGACACCACCTAAGACCACCCATAAATTCTCTATCAAAATGATACACTTCGAACTCCTTGTCCTCGTAAGAAAATTGGAAACCACCATCACCCTCCAAAATCATGTACTCTTCCCTTCTATTGCCAACAACCATAGCCACATTTGCATTGTATGACCTTGTAAAGCATCAGGTCATGATTCTATAGACTCATCGTTGTACCATATCACACTACACATATTATTTTTTATAGCCACAATTCTACCTTGAACTTTTGAAATTGCAACTAAGCATTTAATGTGCATTTTCAATGTAGACAAGTTTGCAACAAGCCCTAAATCCAGCTTCATACTCAGTAATATGTGAAAAAGGCTCACATATGGCCCAAAAGGGCCTTTAGGCTATTCTAGGATATAGAATTTGAGTTTGAAATCTTGATTTTACAAAATTATGATCTTTCAATTACAAATTTACAATTGTCATGTTTTATAGCACTACAACAAAAACATTGTTTTATGACTGCAAAATATGACTGCAAGGAGTCGTAAAATCAAAAAATATAATTCACACAGAAATCATTGTAGATGACTCGGAATATGATTGACTCCAGTAATCTAGAAGTAGTCGCTTCAAACATCACTCATATTGGCAATCATATGGATTGAGGGGTATAAATATTCATATTTAGCCATAATATGCCAATATGGCGTATACTTTGACTATCATAGGGTTTTTTTGACTTTTTCTTGAGTTGCCCGGGCAAAAAAAAAATCCTATGTGGAATATGACTATATTGAGTCATATTTTTTAATAACATGGAATATGATTGTAGTGAGTCATATTTTTTGATGACATGGAATTTGACTGTAGTGAGTCATATTTTGCAATGATGTGGAATATGACTGCGGTGAATCATATTTTGCAATAATATGGAATATGACTCCTTGTAGTCATATTTTTTGATGACATGGAATATAACTACGGTGAGTCATATTTTGTAGTGAGTCATATTTTGTAGTGAGTCACATAGTGACATGAAATATAATTCTTCTAAGTCATATTTTGTAATAATGTAGAATATAACTGCGGTAAATTATATTGTTTGATGACATGGAATATGACTACAGTAAGTCATATTTTTTGTTCATGTAGAATGTGACTGCGATGAGTCATATTTTTGAATGACATGGAATATGACTACGATGAGTCATATTTTTTAGTAACATGAAATATGACTTTTTCCAATCATATTTTTGAATGATGTGTAAAACAATTCTTTTCAGTCTTATTTTTTGATGATTTGTAAAACGACTATGTGTAGTCATACATCAACATAATTTAGTAGTCAAGTAAGAGAATCCATTTAATTAAAAATGAATACATATAATTTCTTAAACGGGCAAAAATTAATCACATTAGAAAGTCAAATACAAGAAAAAATGTGATTTTTTTCAATAACATTTATTAGTTACTAACACAAAATATACCACAATGACTCTTTATATATGTATATTTCTACATACTTGTAGAATTTATATTCCAACAAAAATATAAACATGTTACCTCTTTTGTATTGCAAGTAGCCTTCAATAACTTCATTTCAACCTCCAATGCCTACATGTATAAACAAGAAGGTTAGTTTTCAATAAATGAACAATATAATTCAAACTTCAAAGATTTAAAGCACTACAAAATATGTAGACATGTTTAAGATTAAAAAAAAATTATAATCATTATATATTTAAAAATTATAAATAATCAAAAAAATAACAATGATGATAGAGGGACTAAGAAGCAAAAAGTAGCAAAAAAAAGAAGCAAAAACTAAGTGACATTATGTCTGTAAAATATGACTACAAAATATGACTACAAAATATGACTAAGAGGCAAAAAGAAACAAAACTTAAGAAGAAAAAAGAAACAAAGTTAAAAGGCAAGAAGAAGCAAAATCTAAAGTGGAAGAAGAAGCAAAACCTAAGATGAAAGAAGAAACAAAAAATTAGGAGGCAAGAAGAAGCAAAATCTAAGAAGGAAGAAGGAACAAAACTTAAGAAGGAAGAAAAAGCGAAATCTAAGAAGGAAAAAGAAGCAAAACCTAAGAAACAAAACTTAAGAAGGAAAAAGAAATAAAAGTTAAAAGGCAAGAAGAAGCAAAACTTAAGAAGCAACAAAAACAAAGAAGAAGGACCAAAAAAAGGGGGGGCAAAAAGAGGAGTGGCTACAAAAAGTGGTGGCTAGGGTTTTAAAACCCTAAATTAATGGCAACTACAAAAAAGTGATTTCAGAAAATATGACTATAAAGTATGATTGAGGAAATATATGACTAGGTATTTTCTAAACATATTTCCTATCCAAATTGTTTTGGGATTGCCTTAAAAGAAAAAATCTTACTATCATAGAGATGTGATTGCAAAATATGACTAAAAAAAAAATATGATTAAAGAAAAAATATGATTAGAAAATATAACTAGGCGTTCCCTAAATATGTTCCCTACTGTTTTCTATGAAGTATTTTGGTGTTCCCAATGGCCATATACTATACAATCATGATGTATAAGACTAAAATATGACTTGTAGTCATATTTTTTTTACCTTAAAAAATATGACTACAAGCAGTCGCCAGTCATACTCAGTTATATTTTTGTAGTCATAAAATACATGATTTCTTGTAGTGTAGTTTCTTCAATTGAAGAACTTGATCTTTCTAATGACCATTTTCAAATTTTTTTCAGTTCAAGAATGCAAAGGAAAATTAGGTACTCTTGGACACCTACAAATTTGCTTTGAATGAATACTTTCAAGATTCAAAACCACCATAACTTTCTTAGAGGGGGCAATAAGAGATATAAGTAGAAACATAGATGTAGACAAATGTAGGGTGCCAAAAAAACATTAGAGTTAAAAATTATAATTCGGTTTTATATACTATGATGGGGAGTTTCATTAAAATGGCAATATTTTTGTGATTTTGGCATTCTCACAGTTCAGACCGGGTGGTCTGAACTCTACTAGCGTCCTAAATTTTTGAAAACTATAACATTATTAGATATCTGAAATCTAGAAAATATGTAGATTTTTAAACCGATTGGTCTGAAATCTACATCCTTCCTAAATTTAATACATCTAATAGTGGTATAGAGTTCACAAATCTAGGACACTAATAGATTTCAAACCGCCCAGTCTGAACTATGGGAACGGCACACTATGAAAATGGCACATGGAATATCGCCATTTTAATAAAATTTCCCATTATGGTGTATATAAATTAACATTGGATGTCTTCTAAATACTATAGAATGTTGAATAATGGGCTCCATTAGCAAAAATATAGACTTAGGATATCCCCTTTTATATTAATTTTGTAGGACAAAATTCCTAACTAAAGCTATTTTATGAGTTGGTTTAATTGTTAGTATGATAAATGTTAAGATGTTGAAACAATTGTCTTATTTGGGATGCTTATGGTTGTCGGATGGGTTCATAAATCAACGATCAGGGATTGTTGTCATTGGATTAGTTCTTGGTCACATTGTCAAAATCGGTGATCAGAGGCTTTTGCTAGAGTTTTCTTCTTTTGTCATGTTTTCAGTGTGAGGTTTTAAACTTTGCCTTGTTGATTGTATTGTTAATTCTTGAATGTTCCACAATTAAGGTTTACAATTGTGTTTGATTGTTGGTTTACAAGTTTTGCATATACTTTGGGATATTTGATGTGTTTTGGCGTTTGCAAAATGATGTTGAATCTTAAAATTAAATTGTATACAGTTGTACATGAAAGCATATGGCCAGAGCTTCTCAACCCATTTTTTTGCCAAAGTACACTAAAATTGTTAAATAGTGTTGGCTACACTAATTGTCAACAATAACATTAATTGTAATTTGCAAGGTTATTTAGTCTTAGAACATTATTTACCCATTCTAACACTATTTTAGCTCTATAGTAAAATTTGGTCATTTCAACATTTCTACGAGAGTGCATTTAATGTTAGATGAAAACAAAATATAGAAGTTGAAATGGTAATATAATAAGTTAAGGCTATGATCCAGTTCACTACAACACTAATTATCACCCAACACTATTTACCAATTTTAGTGTAGTGAGACTTACACAATGTTGTAGGTGCGTTTAGAGAAGGGGGGTTATGTGAATTGACTTGCAAAGAAATGATAGGACATTCTTTTTGTAAGTACATAGTATTTGGCCCTTCACTTGGCAATGACTAATTTTTTGCAAGTAAAAATCCGGGGACTCTCTTATAGTGGCAATTGATTTAGAAAGAAGGAGATGGCCTTCCTTGCTTCCAAGTATGAGTTGGTGTCTTATTTCTTTTCTCATTTGTGGGCATTGCAAATTGATGTTTGGGAGTGGTTGCATTGAAAAGAGGTCACCTTTTTTTAGTGCATTAGTTCCCCCCTTTCTTGAAAATCACAAACTGTTGATTTAAAATAAAAAAGTTTCCCCTCCAAGTTGCCATTGATTTCTCAAAAAATCACAAGCTGTTGATCTTTGTGAGATTCAGTCCAAGCCGTCCAAATATGAATCCAAAGTATATATTGAATGTGGATATAGTATAAATACGGGAGTTGATACAAATACAAGATACGACTTCAATACATTGTACGGGATACAAGATTCGGGTAAAAAAAATATGAAATACAAAATACAGACAATATATTCCATATCAATTGGCACCCCACCCCCACCTAGAAACTACAAAGGGGGGAGGGAGGGTCAAGACAAAATTTATTTTAAATTTATTTTAAATTTATTTTAAAATAAATATATTAATTTAAATACAAAGGGGGGGTGTTTCAGTGCATTGTGACACAATTTGTCGCAATGCACTGAAAAGAGGCAGTAATTGCCTGCCTTAAACATATGGCATTGTTGGCGGAAATGTCCATCTTATAATTGTAAAACCGGTGTTTGAAGTAGGAGGGGTGGAATGTGGCAAAGTTGAAACCTACTGGACTACATTGTGGGAGGTGCTATGGTACAATTTTAAATAGGCTTTTGCAATGATGATGATCTTCATTTTACTCCTGCATTTTTGGCTACTCATGGTATTGCTCCACGGCCAACTCTTTTCAGTGTTGTTTCTATCGTTTTTATGAAGTTGGTGGAAATTGTTGATTAGACATTATATCTCACATTGTATAAATTACTTACTATGGCATTTGGCCCTCCATTTAATTTGTTCATTTTTGTGATCATGGATTTGTGCAAGTTATCGTTGTGCATATTTCAGTGATAAGTGTTAGAACTTAGAACATTACAATATTTGCTCATTGCCATGACTTCAACAAAACTCCACTTGCATAATTTAGTTTCTCAATGTATTCATGAAGTTATTAATTGCATTCGATTCTATAGTGTTAATCATTGGTAATGTCTAGTTGATCTCTCTTTCAATTTCATATGTGAATGTGTATTTTCATCAAAGGAATGTATTAAAAAACATTGTATTTGTGAACAAGAAACTCTACACCAAATTCATTGACTTTGAGTAGTAAGTAGTGGGAAAAAAATGGAGTGTAAAAAAATATAGTTTGAAAAAAAAGTAGTAGAAACAAATTTGCATTGTAAAATAGCATGCCATAAATTCATGGCAATTGGGAATTAAAATTAATGTATGCCCCCTTTTTAATGCACCACATTAAAAATTATATAATGATAGAATGCAAAATAATCTATAGATGAAAAATAATACCTCCCCATTAATTACTTGGTGTTCGCACCTATATCCTTATTTTTTTCAAAGATTACACCCCCAAAAATAATTTTTTTAAAACAACTGACAATGAAAGTTGAAATATTTTGTGCTTCAAGGGTATCCATTAAAGATGAATCTAGTAATACCTCCTAATTGCCTTGAGCAGCAAAATGTTGGATTATTTGTATGAGAACAATTAATCTCTAAAAAGTCAAAGCCATCTTTTTGTCAAAACACTCAAAACTGCCATTTCTACTAAGTTTGCTCAAGAAAACAAAAGAATTTATTTTTTAGAATCTAGTCATAGTATCTTGTACTTTACTTGTCTAAGATCATGTGGTGAAAATTTCATGAAGTTTGACCGTATAGATTGAGAGATATTAGCATTCAAAGTTTATTTATTTATTTAGAACACTACCTTCTAATTTCAAATGACTTTCACCATTTGTAAAAACATTTTTCACTATGGACTTTGAATTTAAAATTTTCAATGTTGAAGAATTGAGTCGAAAGTCTAGGAATTTAAAAACAAACAAACAAACAAACAAACAATCAAATTTGGTTTTAATTCTTTAAAAAATTGTTAAGTAAAAGTAGGTTCAAGATTGAAACAAAAACTAAATTGATGAAATTAATAGCTCTAAGATGGAATTGAAACACAATAATTCCAACGGTGAAATTGTTCTAGTAAGAAAATTTAACCTTGTCAAACAATTTTTTTTGGAAAATTGTGAAAATTGCATTAAAAAATGAATCCTACTAGTTATTTTTTTAAGAAGATGCTCAAATTGCCCAAAAATCAAGCTAAATCATAACTTTCACATCCTAATTTAAATAGAATGAATCAAAGCTTCACATGTAGACAAAAATGTGATCTATAAGAAGAAGAAAAAATTCATTTCATTTCAAGGTTTTGTGGATTTCTTTTTCTACTTGACAACTTGAAAATTACGTTTAGGATTGGCATAACTTTTGCTACTAGACATTGATTGAAATAAAAATTATATTTCTACAAAGCTAATAAGTTTTTCTATCTTATGAAAAAATTTCAAAAAGTTTTTATTAAGAATTGAGTTTATAGGAACTTGCCCAAGATCCATTTTGTCCCTAGAGGGGATAATGGGCCTTGAGGGATTAAATTCTTCTGGCTATTTTTAAAAATTGTACAAGTAGTATTGAAGGTATTGGAACTTTTTTAATTTTTAACCAAAAAGAATAAATATTTCATTTTTGAAAGGTCTTCAAAGGCATATATGTACTATTAGTCAAAGAATAAAGCTTGCCAATTTTACTTGATTTTGAGATTTAAAAAATTTTACTTATGCATTGGCTTTGAAAATGGTCCTAATAGAAAGAGTAAAATGTTTTCATGATTTTCACTATTGAAAATTAATCCCCAAAAAATATTATATGTAAATTTCTCAAACATTATGGAGAAGGAAAGCATACTAAAAATAGAATATATATACATTTCTCTTGTTATAAATGATCTTATAACTTCTATGCAATTTTGCATTAAAAAATGGTCTACATATTGAAAAGCAAGCTCTTTAAACAATAAACATCTCGGGGGGGGGGGGGTAGTGAGCGGTAGCAGTAGAAAACTACGTGCGAACAAATGATAGGGTGCCTAAAAAACATTTGAGATAAAAATTATAATTTGTTTTTTAATACTATAGGGTACTAAAATGGATTGACATGTCTTCAAACTACTATAGGGTATAGAAAAATAGGTCCAATTAGAAAAAAATTAGACCTAGGATACCCCCCTTTTTATTCTTTTTTTTGGCCAAAAGTATTAAATGCTACTGCCTTGTGAGTGGCATATTGAAAGTAATCAATAATTTTATAGACTTTACTCATTTCTATAGTAGCCGTTGGTTAAGTGGCTGGCATTTAATTTTGTCATTTAATTTCGAAAATTGGCGCCCTGTTTGTTCCGGGTCCGCTCTGGGGTTTGGAGCAGGGGATCGCGTAGACACTGGCGGGCCAGTCTTTTCCTTCTCACTGTTCTGTGCTTGCGGTGTGTTTGCGGAATCAAGGTGGTGGTTTAGGGTTTAGGTAAAGATGGCGCTCAGTTTCAAGACGAAGTTGTTTTCCCTCGCAGACGAGAACGCGCGTTCGGAGCTCCTCAGTCCTTTCTTCTGTCAAGCTGGCGACACTTACGCCGAGTTGCGATTGCGTCTGGAGGAGGGCGGGTGCGTTGATTGGGCGTTTGAGTTTTGGGACTTTGAGGATCAATGTTGCATCCGGAAGAGGTTCGAGGCGATGAATCCTGTCACGGAACGCATTTACGTGATCCCTGCGGTGGAGGAAGATGGGGGTGGACGTGGAAAGCGATGTCGTCAGGAGATCCGTGGCGAAACCGGGAGCAATGATTTTGTGGTGCCCCCCGACTTGGAGTTCCCTGATGCGCAGGAGTTCGAAGTTGCTGCCGACTCGATGTTGCAGGAGGCAGAAGTGGGTTTAGGGTTTTCCCCTGAAGAGCTTCCAGACGATGGCAGTCTGCTTCAATCCCGAATCCTTTCCAGTGAGATCATAGAGAATTATACAAGCGCTGTTGCGAAGCTTACGAGGGAGCTGCAGTCTATGGATTTTGCTGACCATCTCTGGAAGCTGAAGACCTACAATCAGCATGGCGTTGCAGTCGTCAAGATCTTCTGCGTGGAGTGCAACAAAGAAATTGGGGGTACAAGCGGTGATCACAGCCGGTATGGCATACAGAACCTATTCACGAATTTCAAGAAATCGCACTTGCATTCAGCTCTTCACATCAAGCAGTGGTGCAAGAGGAGGGACATCCCGTACAACGATCACCCAAAGAAGGAGGGCAACTCGAAGAAACCCGTCATTTATACAGCAGCAGACCACAAGCGTCTCGTGGAAGAAGGTGTCAGCGTTCTTCAAAGCGTGAATGACTCCATCTCTTTAGTTGATCCTCCGTTTGTTGTAGTAGGAGATGTGGGAAGTTCTCAGTTCAAGTCTTTCTGGTTCAAGGTGCGCTATAAAATCGACGGAGAAATAATGTACTTATGCCCGCAGAAGGGGAACCTCAGAGCTAACTTAGAGAATCACGTCCATGGGCTCATGCATACCAAGTGTTGTGAAGATCTGGCTGCGTCAAATAGTTCCTCTAAGAAATCAAGTGCAGTCAGCTCGGGAAAACGGGGGAGACCTACCGCAAGGTCGAGATCCACCATTGGAAATCAACACGACCTGCATTCTTGGTTCACCAGTTCGGGCAGTGCAGATACTGAAACATCAGGCGAAGCTCCGTCAGGTCTGCACTCAGACTCCATCTTCTCATTGTTGTGCTGGGGATTTAGGAAGAAAATCGTTGAATACGGTGGGAAGAGCTATAGAGTGGATTCATTGCTCAATGATCCGAAGCCTAGATCGCTGTGGATAACGGAGCCCAGCACAATTGCAGATTTCCTATTCAAAAGTGAAACTGTCGTTGTGAGGGGTTGCTTCCGCCATGCACACTGCAAACGTGTGTGTGGCACAGGAGAACCGTTCACAAATTTCACTTGCTGTAAGTGTAGAGAGATTGAGCAGTCCACGGATTTCAGACTTAGGGTGCTTAGGGAAGGTCGTGCTCTTGTTAAGTGCGGTTCTAGGAATACACAGTGTGGAAGAAGGGTAGACTACTTGTCATCCCTTGAGCTGGGCGCACACTCTAGGACTTTAGCTAGGAAATATTGTGAGGAAAAGGCCAGGCACTGGCTCATGAAGTCTAGGGTTGCCCAATTGAAAGTAAGTCACCGTGGTCTAAAACTTAGTGCCGTAGAAAGTTTTAATAGAAAGGATGTTCTATCCTTCTGTAACAACATTTTGGCGGCTCACAGAACCAACGCCTTTGGGGGAAAGCCAGCTTTGTAGGACTTCCTCAGGGATGTTGCCACAAACTTGAATCGTGTGAGGCAAGGTCACAGATTCTCAAAAAATACAAAATCATTTGCACAAGCTATGAGGATCTATGGAGGCAGGCGAATGTGTGATTTGTTTTCCTTGAATTTTGGTGGTCCGTCCTATGATTGTACTAAACGGGAAAACAAGAAAGGGGTTCAGTTTATTGCCGGGGAGCATTCTTCGTTGTTTGCTACTGTGGCTCACATTTACAGGGAGGCCAAAGCTACTCACGGAGTGGAAGGACCGGTACCAGTCATCTTGGCTGAAGACGAGACAAAAGTCAAGTCCCGTATTTCTTGGGATGCCTGATTTGATGGATTGGTGGGCTTCTATGGACAAAAAGAGAATCATCTGTGCATCTCTACTTTTAGGCCACATGTAGGGAATGGTGAGGGTGGTTATTCATCCATAGTTGATTCTTTCCGGCTGAATGACAAGGGAAGTTTTGCACGGGTGATTATGGTCAATCCTTTGCATGATAAGCTGCCCAGACTTGTCCTTGCTGTGTCCTGCACTTGCAATCGTTTTAATTCCAATTGGGTCCGTAATCAATGGAACACTATTGACACGCTTTGGCAAGACAGTTGTGGCACGGTTGTGGGACCTATTGTAGGGCATTCTTCAGATGGGGACTCCAGGAGAAGGCAGTTGATGGTTGAAGACTACCGGAGCAAGGTGGGATTGAGGTATGAAATTCCATGGGAAGGGTGGTCTTTATCTTGTGAATGGCTTGGGGAAAATAAAATCAAAGGCTTGCATGATCAGGATTTTATCCATAACGGAAAGAAATTGATCAATCCACTTGACAATGCTGTCAAAAACCTTCAATTAGGGGCTGATGTCTGTTACCTAGATCATCTTGGTCAGGTTTATCAAAAGTTCGGTATTGATCAGCATGGTCTCAGAAAGGAAGATGTGGAGCGGACTGACAGACAGAATTGGGCTAGTGCACAACGCATTTGTGTAAAGAAGGCAAGGACTTGCTTGCATGAACTCAGAATTGGTAGGGATGCACATCAAGAGAGAACTTTGGGGACTGAGTTGTACTTGTCTATATGTGCTGATTATATCGACATCTTCCTTTTCGTGTCTTTGACTTTGAGGGAGAGGGTGGTTCTTGCTAGCAAAGTGTCATTCTTTTTTAGGATATGGAAGTTGTGGTTCCAACATGGTGACCACGGTGTAGGAGGAAATACAAAGAATCTGACGCTGCAGGAATGCTTTGTGAGCAACCAGTGCTACCTTGACGTGCAGCTCTCTTGCCATTTCGTTGTTTTACTCATAAGGTATTTCCGTGATGCATTCTCTCACTTGTCGGTTCCACTGCACCTCACAGGATCTGATTCGTGTGAAATTTTTTTTAGCAAGGTGGGGGGGATGCAAGGTATGGAGAGAGCTTATGATTTTCAAGAGCTCGTTGGTTGTGCTAACACTGTGAACCAACTTGCTACAATTGAGTACGGGCCCAATGGCTTGCAATTTGCTAGAGCACATAATAAGCAGCGCAACATCTGGACTGACTTGCATCCTCTAGAATGGGGACAGTCCCCTACAAATTTGGGAGATTATAGCGCCCTTGCCACAGATGAGGACTTCATATCAGCGTTGAAGGAAGGTCTGAAGGCAGTCTAAGCACAACTGAAGGCGCTGAATATGGCTCCATCCTTTTATGCTAGAAATAAAGTGTGGTTCTTGCAGCCGTGGATGGTCGAGAGGGCGGATCCGAAGCACTGGGCATATGTGGCTCCTGAAAAAGTTGTCCCCGGCGAAGACAGCGACAGTGAGGCCATGAGGGACTCCGAAATTGTGCAGGTGGAGGGAGATCATGTGGAGGATGAAGGTTGCAACAGTGACATGGATATGAGTGCTGCAGACGCTTTTGCAGATGATGGGGAAGAAGTTGTAAGAGTTGCTGAGGAGGAATGCAGGGATGCAATCTCACAAATGCTAGATTCAGCTGAGCCGAGCCAACCAGTGCCGCTAAATTCTGATAACAGTGCACTGAAAGTAGAGCCGGTGGTGGAGTACATGGGAAAGGCCATTTACAAATCGACATTGGTAGCCGACTTGAATGGGAATCTGTTCTTATCGAAGGACCGGTTGACTCGCGTCAAGAACTCTGTGTACTTTAACAATGCAGAGGATTACCTTTCTGCTGCAAATTCGACAACAACTGCTCTCCTCGGGCTTGGAAGTGACTGCGGTATTCTGTTCATGCAATCACGAAGTCTAGGCCAAAGTTCCGGAGTGACAGCAGCACAGAAGAGGAACCGCTCTGGTGCTCAAGTAGGACGGCTGGCTGCAGTGACCGCTGGGGGGGACATTGGCACCTGGTGGCTGGGCCGAGTGCAGAAAATGCGAAGGAGGGTTGGAAAAACGTGGGGCTTGTGTAGGAATCCAGTCGACTTCATGGCTCACACCTCAGCAGGTAAGAAGGTAAGTTCTTCAACGTCCATTCAACTAATGCTAAATTGGTTCAAATCTGCGCCGGGGAGGAACAAGTACAAGTACGATGTGACGGACACCCAATGGATTGACATTGAGAGCGTGATTTGCATCATTGCACTTTCCTTCAATTCCAATACCAACGTTTATACTCTACAAGAGAATGATCGGCAAGTGCTAGATGAATTTGTGTCAAAAACTACTTGAGCGCTGTATTTTTTAGTAGTAGACGTGGTTACGGTTTTCAGGTCTCCAAGGTTCAGCCTTGAAGCAAGACGGTGATCAGTGGTTCAGGTACGTTTCTAAAGTTTATACATAATCAGAATTCGGCAGTATTCTAATGTTCTGGATTATTTTATTTTATTTTAAAATCACGACACTATAAGGGAAAGGGGTGTTTTAAGTATAGTCCTAGTAGTATTGTCTTTTAAGTAATGACTTTTTAGTAAAGTTTTCAGTTAAAATTTACTAAAAATATTGTCTTTTTAGTAAAATTTTACTAAAAACCTTACTTAAAAGTCATTACTTAAAAGACAAATACTACTAGGACCATACTTAAAACACCTCTTTCTCTTGTAGTGCGAGCTACAGCGCTTCAGATTACGGACAGCTCTGTTGCATTGTAGTGATTACGGTGCATATGTTGTTGTTGTCGAATGTTGTTGGGTAAATTGCTTGAACAGGTCATTTAAAGTGGCTTTGTTATTCAGGTGATCGGAGAACATCGTACAAGCGTGGAAGTGACCTTGGTTGAGCTATGAGTCACTCTAAGCAACGCAGCGTACAAGTTAAATGTGGAGCCTCTCCTGAAGCTACCATGCAGTTCCATGTTTGGATCTGGGACGGGCTTCACGGACATGCTAGTGAAACACATTCCATCAGCCAAAGATGGTGCAGTGACAAAGGTGGAGCATACGTATACTGGTCCTCAGGATACTGACCTTGCACAATCTATGCGAGACTGCGAGACTGCAAGGCAGTGGGACCATTGATGATCAACGTCACCAAGCTTTACCCAAACCTGATTGTAGTGTTTTTGTTTCACTTGAAAGGGTTATAAGTGGAACTATTCGTACTGGGCAATCGGTGAGGGTGCTTGGGGAAGGCTATTCTACGGACGATGAAGAAGACATGGCCGTGAAGGAGGTGACCAAGCGGTGGGTTTACCAAGCCCGTTTCCGTATCCCAGTTACCGAGGCTCCTGGAGGATCTTGGGTGCTGATTGAAGGAGTGGATGCATCGATTATGAAGACGGCAACGCTTTGCAATGAGTACTAAGATGAGGACGAGTATATTTTCCGTCCACTGCAGGTCAATACTCTCTCATGTACAAGCTCACGCTAGGTATTGAATTTCATCTCCCTCTCCTTTGCATGTGCTTACCCTTTCAGTGGTGCTTACCTTTGCAAAACTGCTCTTCAAATGTGTGCATAATGTACTGTATGCTGCCAATGTGTGTGCTTGCATGTTGATGTTATTTTTGGCCATTTCCATTGATTCAAGTGTGTGTCTGCTGCAATGCAGGTGCAGAACTGTAGGAGACTGTTAGAATGAGGCCAAATGCATTCCTCTTCGCATTTCCCTCTCATGTCAAAGACTGGATTTGTTTTATACTTTTTCCATCAGTTACAGTCTTGGTTACAGTATTGCATGTTTGAGTGAGTTTACTTGTACAAGCTCAGTTTTGATTTGATCTCCATAACTAGACATTCTTGACATTCTATTTCATAACTTAGTATACACATTTTTTTCATTGATTGTGTTTGTAAACACAATGAGGACATTCTATTTGATAATACTACTGCATACTAACATTTCATATACCATTTCATACTACCATGATCGTTGACAAATATTTCTGACATTGAATTTCATACTATGATAATGCAAAATAGTTCTTACATATTGTTGTGAATACTGGGAAGACAAGTCATATTAATCATGTATGGACCTAAATGTAGAGTTCAGTTTGTAGCATTAAATAATCAGATACCTTCCTAATTTTTGAGCATCATTAACAATTTTTATGGAAGATGCAATATGGTAGGAGGCTCCTAAACTGTCCATCTAAGACCTAAACTCCATTGAAACAATCTTCAGTAAATTTTAATAGGAAGAAAAATGGAATTTGCATCTAGTCCAAGTCTTTTCATATTTTTTAGACCTTTTTGGAATTAGCTATGAATTTTTAGAGTTGAAACGCAATGGTCACTAAAAGCGACCACCCCTTGAAATGTACATAGTCAGTACATGGAAGAAAGCAACGTGTACCCCTACACCATGATCGGTTTTATAGCCCAGTCGGTTTATGAGCCTCCTACCATAGTAGTATTGACTACACTTTTTTCTTAAGTTCTAGTTGTAAGTTGTCATTACTGGAAGAAAGAAAACCAAGTTTGAACGGAATGGACTATAGGACAGAATTTGTAGTAGATTTTTTTTTTTTCTAAATAACCATATCATTTATTCATATGAATTCAGATTTATAAGTAATGCAAGCCCCTTCTCTAATAACCCTAAGTAGAAAATTATATAATGATAGCATGTTTAAATAAATAAATAAATAAATAATACCCCCCTAAAAAATACTTGGCGTTCGCACCTATCCCCTTATTTTTTTGACACACTACCCCCCCGAGATAAACATCTATGCGGGTAAATTTTGAAAAAACAATAATTTGCTTCATTGGAGATAACTCTAATTCCATATTCTTTTTTCAAGCTCTGAGTTTTGAAGCTCTGAGTTTAGGGTTAAAGGGCAATATTCTACCCGCTTAGTCATAAGAATTCATGCCTTGGCCCCCCTTGCTAGGCAACAATATTATTTTAGCAAGCGTCGAGGTTGTTTTTGTCATAAGGTAAACTAGCCTATGACAGACAAACTTCCTAATACAGACATCTATCAAACAACCCATTATAGTTTTCCATCAATGTATGTCGGGTTTTTCCTAATTAATGTTAACAAGACTTCATTAGGTAGGTTAATGACTGAAATCAATGTTTTGCGTGACGGTGATGGAGATGTTAGAGACTGTTTTAGGAACTTGCACCTCTCTAGTATAACTCATTACATGAACTACTTTTTTTTTTAATCCTTTATGTCATGTTCATGTTAGAAAATATTTCAACCATGTTAGGAAATATTATAACTGCATATTAAGTGATTTGATGACCACCATGGGTATAGTTATTGATGGCTTTGGAGGTAGTCTAGAGATTGTTTTGAGCCATTTGGCCAGTTCACTTCAAAAATTTGTAACAAATTCATACTTTATTAAAAAAAAAAAAAAAATTTCAACTGCTCTCCCCATTCTTCATATTTTCCTGTATATATATGGAAAAAGAAAATTAAAAATGTTCCAATATGTCAACAAGGCAAACCAGTCAAGGTTTCCTTTGATCCACTGATTCGAAATGGGTTTCAAGGGAACTACACTAAATAGTGAAATTAGGTTGCGTGAACAATTAGGTTGTCTTACTCAGGAAAGTTACCTCATGACTCACCACTCGTCCAGATGGAGGCACAAGCAATTCTCTAAACTGGAGTCATGAACCAGTGCACCAACCCATGCAACACACATGGTTCCTACATTCGTGCATCCATCCATACTAACTGTACATATTTAGAGAGAGAAAGAGGAGGGGAGAAAGGGGGAGAGAGGGGGAGGGGGGGAGGGGAATGTCGAGAATTTAATGTGGGGCAACTTAATTTCACTATTTAAGGTAGAACTACCCATTACCATACAGATTTGCTATCTAGGAACTTCGGAGAAGCTATTTATGAGCTCTCATATTTTTCAGAGATTGAATTGTTTGAGAGAAGTCAATTGCAAAAAAATGAAGACATTCTGACAAGAATTGAATTTTTTGTGATTTTTCAAAGCTGAAATGTAAAACTGTGAGTAAACCCTTGGTAAAGCATGACCAGACCATTGTTGAAGCGTGGGCTGTTGTGTCCGCTCCCCAGTGCATTGCCATCATGATAATGGATGAGTAAGATTATGGTAATAAGATAGGCTAGTGACAGAAATGGGAGGAACCTATAGGTGGGGGAATTGGGTAAATGGTGGTAATGGGTAGTTCTACCTTAGTGTAAGGCCGAGAAGAAGGTCCTTGTCGTGGAGCTTCTGGATGAGTACACGCAGGCAGGTGTTGATCTGCGCCGCGGCCAATGTCGGTTCTCAGCAGTTGCGAGGTATTTGAGGCCCGGTTCCCTCGTGCTCCTGTTGGTCTCATCTTCACCCAGGGCGACTGGAAGGAGGCTCGTGAGGAACAAGGATCGGACAGGACAAGGTGGTCCCTGGCAACACGATGTTGAAGACCGGCGTTGCCAAGCTTCGCTAACTCATACAACAACTAACTTACTACAAGGCCATTGCTGGGAACAGACGGAGCACTCGTTCCCTCTCGCCGAGAAGGCGAAGGAGTTCCTCAAGGACCCCTCCAACTTTGCTGCTGAAGTGGCGCCTGCTGCCACGGAGTCTGGCAGGACGTTAAATCGTGCCAACGAAAGGTTAAGGTGGGCCCTGCTGAGGTGGATTTAACCCGGGGAAAATGCAGGAATTTTTTATTTGCCACAAATGATTTTTTGGGCAACTTCTGAATTCTTATTTGCAATCAGAGACCCCAAATTAGCTGGGAAAGGACTACAATATGCCCTAGACATGGCTCGAAATAGGGGGATTTTTTTACTTTTATTCCTAAAACACAAAGTTTACCTTGCTGGGCCCACCTTAGTTGGCATGATTTAACGTCCTGCCTGAGTCTGCAGCTGAAAAGAAAAACACATTCAGAAAGGCTTGTGTACTTAGAGTTAAATGTAGACTAGTATATGTTTTCAAATTTGTAAATTTTATAAAACATTATAACTTAGAATACACGTTTTGGAAAAATTATGAAACTTCTTGGTTGTGTTTCTCTTGATAACTCATCTGATTTTTTTTTGTATTTGACCTCTGAGGGAGCGGGTCTAGAAAAAGTCTCTTTTTACATGTGGTCGGCATCTGCTGCGGCGTCGACCTAATTTTTGAAATCGTGCATGAGCAATCTGCTACTACAAAGCCCACGAACGATCGTCGAACGTAGATGGATGAAATCGCTTACGGACGACGGACCGAGTCAGTGTCATCGAGAAAGCAACCATCCTCCAGCCTAGTGACGACGTCCGTCGTCTCGACAGGACGGACGGCAGCGCGCGTCGTCGCGGTCCTGGTCGTTTCCCTCCGTCCAATTCCCTCCGTCCGATTCTATTCCATCTCTCTCGCAAGGTGGAGCAATTGCTGGAGTCCTATTTGTCAGCACGGATTCACCGCAGTGAGCACACGCCTCACCCACAATTCCTCCTTCTCGCCATCTCTTCCTCTTGTTCCTGTGCTTTTCGCAATTAGTTCTCACATTCACGCTTGTCAGTGTTGACTGCTTTGGGAGCTTTTCGGAGATCATTCCAGTGCGGAATTAATCCACTTTCTGTGTGTACCCACCTCTGGATTTCGCCTCCCGTTGCTCGCTCTTTGCATTCGTGGTTGGATTGGGTTTCTTTCGTTTCTGGATTTGTACTGGCGAATTTCTAGAATTAGGTTTCGGATTCGCAATTGGTTTCAATTGGAGGTCGAATTGTGGGCGTGCAGAGTGAAATTGCAATTGGGAGCTCAGCTATGGCGACAGCGTGCAATCTGACTGGGGCAGCCAAGGTTTCGGCGTCTCTTGCTCTCTCGACGTCCTTGTCTGGGCAGCGTGTCGAGTCTTCGTCGTTCTCTCTTCAGGGACCCAGTCGTGATAGACGATCTTTCTCGGTTACCCGGTGCGACGCCTCGCATGCCGCGGAGCAGCAGCAGTTTGATACGAAGGAGTTTCGGAAGACATTGACGAGGGGCGAGAATTACAACCGGAGTGGCTATGGGTTCAAGAAAGAGATGTTGAAGCAGATGGATGTGGAGTATACCAGTGAGTTTCCTCATCGATAGGCATTGTATCTAAGGTGGAGAAAGGGAATTTTGCTGTATTTTAGGGCATCGACTGAGAGAGGGGATCGGTAGCTTGATGCATGTCTTTAGTGAAATACTTTTGGTCACGCTTGTGTGCACGTGTGACATGAATTGGTCAGTCTGCTAGTTTGTCGGTGATGATGTTTGAAATGTCCCATTTCAGGCGACCTGGTGAAAACGCTGAAAGAGAACAACTTCGAGTACACATGGGGGAGCGTGACCGTGAAACTGGCGCAGTCGTTCGGGTTCTGTTGGGGGGTCGAGAGGGCCGTCCAAATTGCTTACGAGGCGCGCAAGCAGTTCCCCGAACAGAAGCTGTGGCTTACAAATGAGATTATCCACAATCCTACAGTTAACAAGGTTGGAAGACTTTGCATATGAAAAGATGTACTGAACAATGTGGAGACTCTTGTATCTTTGTTTGTCGCCTTTGCATTACTTGCTTGGACTGATACTTTTGTTGACCCTGGGAGCTTGTCTTTGGTTACTGTGAGCAGAGGTTGGCGGATATGGAGATTGGGGAACTCGCGGTTACCGAGAAAGGAAAGGACTTTTCGGTTGTGCAAAAAGGGGATGTTGTCATCCTGCCAGCATTCGGTGCTTCGGTGCAGGAGATGCAGATCCTCGATGAAAAAAAAATACAAATTGTCGACACTACCTGCCCTTGGGTGTCCAAGGTAAACGCCAATTTTGTGCTTTGGGTTTGCTACTGTCAAAGCTTATGCGGTTACTTTTGAATTCCCCTTTTCCTCTAGCTATTCAGTCATTGTTATCTGTGGGTTTGTGGAGTTGATGCTAGAGTGCGTCGATGTTGATTGTAAATAGGTGTGGAACACGGTTGAAAAGCACAAGAAAGGCACGTACACGTCTGTAATCCATGGGAAGTATGCACATGAAGAGACGGTTGCTACTGCGTCTTTTGCTGGCAAATACATCATTGCCAAAAACATAAAGGAGGTAAACAGGATTTAAAGCATGATGCCTTTGTGCCATGAGATTACTTCTTGGAAATTCTCTTTTGTTTTAGTTTGGGGTTGAGGGTGAAGTTAGTGACTGTTACTGTGCAGATTTTGTGCTCTTTAGCTGAGATACTGCTTATCGTTTTGGCTTCTTGCAGGCCCAATACATTTGCGATTATGTTTTGGGAGGAAAGCTAGACGGTTCCAGTGGAACGAAAGATGAATTTCTTGAGGTATGCCCTGACAGTTTTGTTGCTTCTTAATTTCTTCTGTGACTTGTCCTCACATATGGCGATTGTGGTAGATAGGATGTTTTGGGTCTCCATTTATAAATGCTTGACAACCTGAATGGTTTGTGCACCAGAAATTCAAGTATGCGATTTCTAAAGGCTTTGACCCCGATCGAGATTTGGAGAAAGTTGGAATCGCTAATCAGACGACAATGCTTAAAGGAGAGACGGAAGAAATTGGTAAATATCTCCATTTGGAGCTGACTTTTGCCTGCTTGACTCTATATAGCTTTGGGGGATTTTCTTCTGCTCTTATTCCCTTCACATAATCTAGCACTTGGAGTACTCGGGGTTTTGTCATACCGCTGTTGTGGAGCTTCGTGTTTTTTTAACGGTATGTCAGATCCGCAGTAAAGATATATTCTTAAGATCCGCTCAATGAACTGTTTCTGGGTTTGGAATTAATGAGCAGGAAAACTACTGGAGAGGACAATGATGCAAAAGTATGGGGTGGAGAACGCTACTCAACATTTCATGAGCTTCAACACCATCTGTGATGCAACCCAGGTCAGTGATTTTGCATTCAGTTTGGTGAAGAAGCGTGAACGTCACTCGGGGAAAGGGCAGCTGGACGTGCTGGAGATGTGAACTTGGAAAGCAAGAGTAAACGTGAATTATGAAAGTGCTTTTTAAAATTCTTTTACGTTTCCTGCATCTACGTCTGTAGTTGTTGCAATCTTTTAGTTCGTCACCCTTTCCTTGTGTTAGTTGTTGATGCATATCTACTCTTGTTTTTGATTTTCACTGTTTTGAAATGATGCCGTTTGGATGGCAGGAACGGCAAGATGCCATGTACCAGCTTGTTCAAGACAAGGTAGATTTTATTCTGGTGGTTGGAGGTTGGAACTCTAGCAATACCTCTCATTTACAGGAAATTGCAGAGCTCGAGGGCATCCCCTCCTACTGGATTGATACTAAGGAGCGCATGCTATCTGGAAGACGAATTGCCTTCAAGCTGAATGTAAGCAATATGTGCCACCGCCGCCTCCAAAAAGAGATTTTGACATTTACTTAAGCCCATACTATTGTTCATGTCAATACAGTGGAAACAGTGCGTAATTATGTGCCATTGTCGCCTCCAGCTTGAGATTGGTTTAGATTTCCATAATCAAAGATATAGAATCGGTAAATTCTTCTCTTTTTAGTCATACCTTAGTGAATAACTAATATTCTGACGTCATAATTTGGAGGGACCAGCTTCTTTCTTATTTTTTCTTGTTCCTGTTGAATTTCCTTTACTTTGATGTTCTCAGAAGATATTTACAAATGACGTCATGACCTTTGTTTTGAAAATATTTACCTGACTTACAATGTCTGTAGCATGGCGAGTACGTTGAGAAGGATGACTGGCTTCCCGAGGGTCCGATCCGAATTGGTGTGACTTCCGGTGCCTCCACTCCTGACAAGGTACTTACTGCCATTTTTGACTGCTCATTGTTCTGTTCAACAAGTTTCTATACCCTTCTCATCGTCAATCTTATGTGTTTCTCATGCACTTTCTTCGCAATTTTAAACAGGTGGTAGATGATGTTCTGAAGCGTCTCTTCCAGTTCAAGCGAGAAGAGGTACTTGCAGTACTGTGAGGTCAGCTTGCTGGGTAAGCGGCACGTCTCACACGAATCCTTTGATTCTTCTAATACTTCATTCAGGTCACTTCGAGTTGTGTTTCAGCATCTGGCTTGGAAACCTCTTCATGATGAACTTTCACTCCCAACGTAATTGGCGATTTTTGTACAACATTGTTGTAAAGTACCTGTAGCCGACAGCGACTGTCTTCTTCCAAGATATTGATGCAGGAAGTAACTTAGAGAGCCGTAAAAATCTTGAAATGTCATGGTTACCAATTCTATTCCTAATTTTCTAACATGGGACATAGACCTTGAGCATTAATGGGAGTGCTGTTTACTCCGATGTTTTTGGGTGGGTTTTTACATTCTAGTCCATCCGTGCAAAGCTTATCAATCGATGCAGTTTATGTAATACTATTTATCACAGATTATGAAGTTGCTTCAACAAAGTGATGTCCCCTGAACATGATTCCATCAATTTTGGGTATTATATTGCTGGGTCATGCCTCGTGGACTGTGTACATGTTTTCAAATGGTTTTTGGTTAACATTATTAAATTCCTAGTTATCTCATTTTTTGAACCCTTCCAGCAAGATCTGGAGTTTACAACCCTGTAAATGTTTTGAGAGTAGGATGAGTAAGAATGGATACAATTGACTTTTGTCTGATCAGAAGCGGGTCAACCAGTTTTAGTAGGGTTCTTTGTGTCTTTTACAAAATAGGGATGTTGCAAGTGAGCTTGAAGTGGTCACATTTCTTCTAAAAGAAGAATCTTGGGGAGGGATATTTCTTCCCCTATTGAAGCGTTACAAAGTATCTAATAGAAGGGAAGAGATCTTGACATTGTGGCCTGCCTTTCGGATGATGTTGATTTTGCTTTCGTAGGCCTGATTTGCCAAGGTCTCTATATATTTTAATTGTGTTTTAACCCTTAGAGTCTTAGGGCCTTTTTTCCATCAAAATCCACTCAAAACTGTCATTTTTATTGCAAAGAGCAAAAAAAATTTAAAATTGTTTTTTTAAATTACATCTAACTGTAAGATCTTGTACTACACTAGTTTAAGAATGCATGGGAAAATTTTTAAGAACTTTGACCTTCTAGATTGTAAGATATTTGCATTTAAAGTGACGAATTCAAGATTTTGTAAGATCTTGTACTACATTAGTTTAAGAATGCATGGGAAAATTTTTAAGAACTTTGACCTTCTAGATTGTAAGATATTGGCATTTAAAGTGACGAATTCAAGATTTTTTAAGAAGATGTTTAGATTGCCCAAAAACTAAGATTGTCTATAACTTTCTCATCACTAGTTCAAATGGAATGAATTAAAGCTTTAGATGTAGATAAATATAATCTTTAAGAAAATAAAATAAAATATAAAATATAAAATTATTTTTGTGATTTTTTTTGGTTGTCCCTCGAGTTGTTTTTTGGACTCATAGTGGTATAACTTTTGTTTCTAGGCACCGATTGAAATAAAAATTATATTTTCAGAAAGCTAATTTGATTTTCTATCTTCAAAAAATCTTCAAAAAAAATTCAAAAATTGAGATTATATAAGCTTGATATCTTAAGAGTCCATCATAGGGGTTTTGGAACCTTAGGGGTTAACTTGCTTTTGAAGGGATTTATTTTTATTATTTAATGTCAGAATTTGAATTTATTTATAATAATTTTGGATGCACTTTAACAAAAGTCGCTCTCCAACAATACATGTTTATTCTAGATTTGGTAGCTTTGAGTACTATGAACAAGATTTGGAAAAAGGCTCTTATTTCATCAATCAAAGTATTGAGGCATTTTGAATGAGAGCAGATTGAGATAATCATCTGTACTTTAAGATCTATACTTGACCTAAATTTTCAAACTTTGAGGTTTGTATCTCGTGAATTCACATGGTTACATCACACTTTCTCCGAGAAGCAAACTTCTATGAAGAATGAAGCAAACTTCTATAAAGAATGAAAAGTTTGTTAGAGAAAAGAAAAGTCATTGAGGAGCTATTGTGCATGAAGGTGTGACCCTCCTTTTTGTGTCATTTCAAGAGTGAGAATGGACATTTGATAGAACTTTTCACTTGCAAAGGAAGTCACTATAGTAATTTTTCACAAGTAAGTGTCGATGAAGCAGCTGACCTCTCAAAGTTCTAATGCACCATCAAATCCAATGTAGATGGAGCAACAATATAGGTGCGACTTTGATGCAATGATTGATTTTTTCTGAGTGATTTTGGTGGAAGCATATGTGGAGACCAACAAGCGAGATGAAAAATTCTATGAAGAAATCTTCTTCACACCCATTAATTGCCATTATTCACTTTTGGAAGAGAATAATGGCCATTCTCAATCTTCAGAGAATGGGACCTCTACAAGCCATGGAAAACCAATGAGAGAGTACGGCATTCCTATTCTTTGAAGATTGAGAATGGGATGAAGAAGGTGTAACTATTCCTAAAAACTGTTTTAGAAAATTCATCAAGAAGACTCTAAGACTCTTCATGACTTTTGCATACAATATTCTAATGATCTATAATTCTTTGGTACATTAAAATTTCCTATTACTTATCAATAAAAATATATTGAAAACTTCATAATAATCTAATGACAAAAATGGTCCGTAGTAGAAAAGAGGTAGTTTGAGGTGTCCTTACTTTAAAACTAGGATGGACATAGAGTAATATCACAAATATACTTTGATCCCTTGAAACATATGTACATGGCAAATCAAGGATTATTTTGCAAGTATTTTTGTCAACTCATTTTTGCAAGAGAAAAAAAAAATGACACATTTATACAAGGTAAAAGCAAATAGATGGCTTCCCACTATTGTTCATGTGTTTTTGTCCTTTTGGATACTAATGTGGCTCTCTTAATTCCCAACTTTGTTCAATGCAATGGTAACCTACAAGCAACTGTCAAGATTATCAAAAAAACAAGTGTATTGACTTCATAACTCCTTATATAAGATTTATAAATTTAATTTATCATTTTGAAGCCAATTCCAATAATTCAACCCCAATTCTACATCCACAGATGTCTCTATGTGAACTTAGTACAATTTTAAGTACATCAAAAATTTAGGATGGAATAGAATGGAATAAAGATTGCAATTGCTTAAGTTGGGGTTCATTTCAGGTTGTCCAACCTTACAATCAATAGTTTGTTTTGTTGTTCATACTACTCCCTCCCCCCAAAAGTATTTATAGTATTGTTGAAAAAATTTGATACCAATTTCGTAGTGATCATATTGTGAAAAATACAAATTTGTAAGGGTTCAAATTTCCTATCATTGAAATCAATGAAGAGCATTGTATGTGTTCATTGCAACCTAATAAAAGAAATTGGATAGAAAAAAAAAAAAAAAAATCCTTATTATCTACTCAAACTAAGCATGAGTTCCAATAAAGATGGTTATTTTGGGACAAAGGAAGTACTCCGTATAATTTAGCAAAATACTTTATATCCACATCCCCTTCCATCCTCAATTACCAGCCAAATTTCAACACCGACCTCGATGGCAAACTTAATTTTTTCTTCTTCTGGGGCCTTCAACACAATTTCACTGGAAAAGCTTGCTTGAGAAACAAAACAGGAGTACAGGACGGTGTCATGTCGCCTTCAACGACGTGCTGCAGGGCTGATAGGCGTTATGGGTCTGACTTGGAGGAGACGGGTCGTGCGCTTCGGATTTCTTTTCAAGTCTGCAACCACACAGTACGTCTTCCCTTCTCGTCACCCACATCAAGTAACGTTCATCCCAACCTGTACGAGATCACGAGGAGATGCTGCGAAATTGCTGGTAACAGCAAGCCATCGTTCATCTATCTTTGCTTCCAAGCTTAAATTCATGCTCGCCCTGAGTTCTCTAACTTCTGTGTGAGCTAGTCGAGGAGATTCAATTTCTGTCGCCACTTTGTTCTGAGCTAGATTTAAGAGCTGCAAGGTCTGAGGAAGTTGTGGAGGTGTGCATGTCTGGGTGTGGCATGGTGTAAGTTCACTTGGACAGCGTTGTGAGTGCCCGTGTGAGTGAGTTTTTAAGAACATCCATGTTGAATGTTAAAAGTATGTGTTTCTACAGGTTTCTGCAGATACCGTGCTTGCTTTTATACTGAACGATGGATTTCTTGAGCTTGTAGTTAACCGACTAGAGCACTTTCAGAGCTTCCTTCGTGTTACGTAGACAGAGCTCCATTCCAAGTTACATCCCCATTTCCAGTTCGTCATCTCGAGTCCTGAAGTGTTATTTGAGTCCTTTTTTTCCATTATTTTCCGTTCGTCATCTTGAGTCCTCAGTCCTGAAACACCCATGTTGTTGTATGTTGTCTCTCCGTTTCAACAGTGACTTGATGTTTATGCTGAACAATTTCCTGAAATTGGAGTCCATAAAGAGCGGCGTCATTTATGATGCGAAGAAATGCACCGAGCGTGACAGTCCATGTTGCACTCCCGTTTGGCGTTCTTCATCTCGAGTCCTGAAACTGTACGTACTCGAGTCCCTCCTGAAAAGTGCGGTGTAGTCAAGGTTGTACGTAAGTCAGTGCTTTCATTACTTTTTTTCTATATAATCCCCCTGGCCTCGAAATGGGTTGATCGTTAAGAGTTCGTGAAAAGGAACCAAAAAACTCGTTTTTGGTGTTGAATTGGCAGGTAGGAGGAAACCTGTCCAGGTCAACGTACCTGCAGCTGTATAAGTGAAGATGGCATCACCAATATCCGCAGAGCAAAGTGCCGCAGAGTACCACGAACAATTTGACACGAGAATGCTTAGCATGTTGTCTCTATTGGAGTCGATGGACGCCTTTTTCTTTGACAAGCTCATTTCCACGCCCATGCCCACCGAGGTGGTGAAGGCCATTCGCCTACTCTCTGGTATGTTTGCAAGCAGATGATTGGGCAGTTCTTTTCTTTCAGGAGAACGTAACGTGTCATCTGAAACTGCTTTAATATGACATTTTTTTCCCTTGCAGTGCACGTATGTATGATCTGCACTAGCTAGTAGCTTGATGATCAAACGGGGTTTGCAAATACTGGACCGTTGGATAGGAGTCTCCACCCGATGAAGAGTTTTCCTAGCCTTCAGGACAACGTTTTACTTCTTACTGTTTTGGTTACTGCTTAGTTATTTTGTTCAACCTTGCCATGCTCCGTTCTCAGTCATTGATGATCAAACGAAACAAACTCAGCACTGTTACATAGGCCAGAGTTCACCAAGTCCTGAGACGTTTTAACTTGATCACTGGTTTTGTAAACGCTTTGAAGCCATCTAGTTGCTATTTACCCATGCTTGCGTTGATTGATACGTTCATCTCGTGCCTTGGTAATCAAAGGAATGAACAAACACTAGCTAGCTGGACTGTTCCACTTGAACATGCCCTGCTCAAGAAAGATTTCTGTAAATCCATTGGAAACTACTTACTATTCTCTTGCTATGCTCAATCGTATCTTTAGTTGCTTCTATTTTCATGATCAAGCTGATGAACAGGAAATGGAATGTTTGTACAGGAGTTTCCAATCGATTTCTTCAAGCAGCATGGCAAAAAGTTTGATAAAGATGTCACTTTCGTGATGAAGAACAACAAGAGGACATGGTCCATCAAGCTTTCAATGTGTTCTTTCAAGCAGTAAAAGCCTCACAGTCTTTGCTTATGGGCCTGGTGGGTGAAAACTTTTTTGATGGACAACCACATCAAAGTTGGCAACATCCTCATGTTTGGCTTGATCAGCTATTGGCAGTTTCTGGAGCTAATTGGTAGAGCACGTGTCCAAGTCCATTATTAGTTTGGCTAGGGCTCTACATTTTGGATGCTAAAGACATATTTATAGTCTTGTGAGTTCTTTCCAAGAGCATGGAAGCATTTTCATGGTCATGATTGCTACAATCATTTAGTATTCAATGTGTGTAGATGTAGACTCGAGTAGAGACGCCATGTTAAGCATTTTCGTGTGAAACTGTTCGTGGGACTCTTTGGCACTTCTCTGCTAGGTGGGTATTGGTGATACCATTTTCACTAATGGAGCTGCAGGCTTGTCTTGCAACGCCTTTCTTTGTAGCTGCTCGATGCAACCAAAACAATCACTAGATTGCGGTGCACCGACCAGTGAACCGAATTACTTGTTTCTGGTGACTGTTTTTGAACGGGTGAGTGAAGTTGTTTTGAGGATAGTGTCAGCTCATAGGAACACTGAGATGGCAATTATCTGAACTTCAATGCAAGTATTGGAGGGCTTGTTCTATTGCTCTTGCTCTTTGAATTTTCACATGCTTCCGTTGTTCCCTCTACCAGTTGTTTTGCATGTCTGTGTTGCCTTCCCTGTTTTGTGCAATATTGGGATTCAGATTTCGAAATCCTGGAATAAGAAGCAATTTCCTCCATGGGTGTTTTTAACTGAATGCTGAATTGGACTAACATCAACTCATCTCGTCCAATACACATCGTAGTGCTTCAGTGAGGAAGTTCGTGTGTGAAATCATGACTCGGCAAAATCTCAATAACCACTAATCTTCGTATGAAATGGGGCTGTCTATAGTTATTATCCCTTCAAAATTGATCAAGAGCATCCTACTTGGAATGATCGCATAAGAAATTATCCTACATTGATGTCCTGCAAACAATTTCATCTCAGGAATCAAGATAATTGGGCTCTTAGATCCTAAAGTGAACTCTCCCGTGAGTGCAGTTGAGTGACCTCCCAAGGCAACCACACTCCTACAGGTCGGTAGAAATGCTTCAATCCTTCTTGTGGCCACAAAAGAACCATTCGCAGTTAGTAGGATGTTCCGTGCTTGCCTAGTTCCATGCTTTAGTTCAGGAGTCAAAATGTTCAACGTGAAAGTGCTTCTAATGTTAAGATTGGAATGGGACTTTATGACCATCTTTGCTTGTAACCTTACGATGACGATGAATCCCATACCCAAAACACGAAATTGAGCTTCCGTTACCAACTTCCAAAAACAGCAATCGAAGAATGTGAGATGCAACATTGCGACCTCCATCAATGGAAGTGCTTCCTTTGAATGTCGGTATCAAAATTCTCTATTCTGTAAGCAATTTTGCATTGCTTTGCCCTTTGCAAATTGTGTGCGTAAAGTTGACATTTTGATGAGAAAAGAGGCGTGTAATTCTCTATAGTGTAAGCAATTTTGCATTGCTTTGCCCTTTGCAAATTGTGTGTGTAAAGTTGACATTTTGATGAGAGAAGAGGCGTGTCAGAAATCGAATGCAAGATTCTTGGAACAATTTTATCAATTTGTAGACAATGAGCTCAAATTCTATTCAAAGACTTGGGCATCAAAGACTACAACTCTTCAATCTATCGAGACCCCTCTTATGGCTCACAAAGGAGACTTCCATGTTGTGTTGGAATGAAAAAATAGTTTTCAAGTTCTTAGGAATTGGAATTGTTTTTGTGGACTTCCACACCTCTATGTAGGAGGAAAAATAAATAAATTTTAGGAATAGCTTTTTATTTTGGTCGTACTGAAAGCAACAATGAAGCTCAAGTCTAATATTTAAATTAATTTCTCAAAAGTTGGAAACTTGCCTCCTCCACTTCTTATAAGCCTTTCCTTCAAATTTTGACCAGCCAACTATTTTGATTCTCCTCTTGCAAATGTTGATATACAAATGGTAGCCTATTCTTTCAAATCACCAAACAATTTATTTCAAAAAATGAGCTAGCAAAAAAGATACAAAATATTTTAATTAAAAATTCAACAATATGATAGGGGTCATTACTTGGAGTGGACATGGCTACAAACATGGATATAGGATTCATTTCTATAAATATGGATATGAATATGGTTGTTGATGAGGATGCAAGCTATTCTATATCTTTTAATAAACACTTGAGAGTTGATACTAGTATATTAATTCTTAGATTTTAATAAATTAATTATAAATCTAGACTAGGTGATTTAGATTCAATTTTTTTGACTAAGGCATTGACACATTGAGTGACTATGTACACTTCCATGTAGAATTCTTAAAAAAAATTGTCCTTTACATAATGCTTGTTTGATTTTCAAAATCTTCAACAAACTAATTTGAAACAACTAACTATTCTTCTTCAAACTAATTTGAAGAAGCTCTTGATCTCAAGTGGCGCTAGGCTGTGAATTCAATGGTGATCCTATATTTTTGTAATGAATTAGGGTTTAGAAAATAGGTTATTGTTAACCTCTAAATGATTTTGACTATGTTTTCACCAAAAATGCTCAAAAACTGCCATCTCTAGTACAAATATCAAATTTTTGAAAAAAAATCATTTTTGACACATCTAACCATAGGATCTTATATTAATTTGGTTTAAGGATATGTGGAAAAAATTTCAAATTTTTTTGCCATGTAGATTGCAAGATATTAGCATTTGAAGTAACAAAAATCCTTCTTTTGTTCTTGTGAAAAATCGAGCAATTGCTCTTCACAAGGTCAGATCATTGTAAAAAAAAATGTCAAAAATGGTGGTTATTCTTTGGATTCATTCTTCAAGGAAATTTGGATACATGCTTGGAAATTTTCAAATCATTTGGAATTGTACAACATATAGGAAAAAAATAGAAAGTAGAAAGAAGTAGAAAATGATTGAAAATACTAAAATGTTAACAATTTATTTATGGAATTGAAAAATGCCAATCCCAATGGTTGTGTTGCTTTAATAAATTATCTACACCCAATTTTTTAATTTTTTTTCCAAAAATATTGAAAATTGAGTTAACCCCTAAAGGTTTTTTACTATGTTTTCACCAAAAACGAGCTAAAATTGTCATTTTTAGTACAAGTACCAAATTTTAGAAAAAAATTATTTTTGGACACATGTAACCATACGATCTTGTAGTACAATGGTTTGTGAAGAAGTGGTAAAAATTTCAGAAATTTCTGCCACGTAGATTGCAAGATATTAGTGTTTAAAGTGACAAAAACCTTTCTTTTGTCCCTATGAAAAACCGGGCAGCTGCACTTCATAAGGTAACATTTTTATGAAAAAATGTCCAAAATTATGGTGGTTACTCTTTGGAATCATTCTTCAAGTCAAGTTGGCTACATGCTTGAAAAATTTCAGATTATTTGGAGTTGTACAACATATAGGAAAAAAATAGTAAATAGAAAGAAGTAGAGAATGATTCAAAACACTAAATTGTTAACAATTAATTTATGGAATTGAAAATGCCAATCCCAATGGTTGTAATGTTGTAATAAAAAAATCTACACCTAATGTGTTGTTTTTCTTTCAAAAATATTTAAAATTGAATAAGATAAAGGACTTCAAAGTTTATTTGAGAGTAGAAAATCTATGACTACCCGCAAACTACCCCAAACTAAAACTCCTCATAACTTTCATCTCATTAATTGTAATGGAATGGTTTAAAGCTTTCCAAGTATATATAAATCTAGAGAACCAATTTCTAATTTTTTTTCTTAAAAAAGTGACTTTTGAAGAATTCTTTTTGCTATTCAGTTTGCCCGCCGAACAAAGAAAATGACATATCATACAATAACTTTTAGACCATGTAGTCAAAAGTTATGAAAATTGTTGGGCCTTAAAGCTACTCCTCGGGCATGTGTGAAAATTTAAATAAATAAAAATAAAAATTCCATTTGTAGTGAGCTGCCCAAAATCACTATGTTGCCAAAAAACGTTGTTTGGTCCTTTAAAGGTTTATTGTGTAACATGATCAATGTGATCCCCGTAGTTAACTACTCAAAATGCTCAATTTCCATCCATATGAATGCAAGAAAGTATATGCCAAAGTTTCTTGCTAGTTCTTGTATTCTATAATTCTTTTAGTTTTTTAGAATGAAAATTTTGAAGTTTTAAAACAAACAAAACCAAACTACACGTGTATCCCTTTGACAATTTTTATGTGTAAAAGTTTTACATTCATCAAAAAATGACATATGTACCCCATTCAAAATTTGTGTAAAAGTTTTAACAGCCAATACAAGAATGACATGTGTAACCCTTTTGTAATTTATGTGTGGTTTCATGAAATGTTACAAATTTATCATTATTCGCTCAAGTTTATCACTATCCACTCAAAGTAGGCAATAACTACCTCATACACTGCCTGTAAACTAGAACTACTTGACTACACTAAATAGAGGTATTAAGGGGATCAAAAAATGAAAATGAAAAACTGTAGATGTTTGAAACATGATGTACAACCCCCCAACACTTCAATATCTATTGGTGTACAATAAAAGTAGATATTTATATAGTGTATAATGTCAATTAATTAGTATGGTCCCTTTTAAAACCCTTGTTCAGCGTACATAACTTGACTACTTGTAGACTACCTGACTACATGACCTGACTACATGTAGACTAGGACTATATGACATGGATTCTTTTGACGGGCCAGCATATGAAACACATGTTATCTTCTCATTCAACCTCTCTTATTTTATTTGAGTTGGATTTTTTTTTAAAGACAATCTGTTTGTTTAGAGTTTTGACGACAGGTGAGGGGTGAGGTGCAATACTGATTTTACAGTGAATACTGTTTATTTGCGTTCATTATTAGTCTTTAAGAAACTTAAGCATTGATATTTTATATTGTGTTTTAATGAAGTCCTACAAGCTGTGGGATTTTCCCAACTTCTTTTAATTATGCTTTTCAGAAAACATTTCAAAATGATGTACTGTAATCCTTAAATTATTAATGTAAACAAAATTGACTTCATGATCTTCAATAATAAAATGATAATATCTTCTAGTACATTTTGAAAAAATTCCATATGAATCTTGTTTTCTATTATGTAATTTTATCCTAAAGATGTAAATTTTTATTGCACAAGTTTATGAAAGCTTTATAAGAGCTAATCCATCCTAGAGTAGGTTGTGACGTGAATGTAATAGAAAGTATAGCCTTTTGAGATATTTTGAGCAATCCTTTTCGATTTCAAACTTGCTGTAATTAGCTGCGTCATCCTGACTTTGGGTTCTACATGTCAAAAATTCAGGAGAGATTTCTTTGAGGTGGGAAACCCTTCTCTTGTCTGCCTTTTGTAGACTGAAGAAGATTGCAGCAGCGCTTGGACGTCAGGCTTTTTCGATCATCTGCTCTCCAGCAACAGCCCTGATAGGTTTTGTATATAAAGTCTTCATCAATCTGAGTAGTAAAAAGTGGAAAGATACACGAGGATTTTGAAGCTTTCACAAATATTCAACGGGAGTGCATATTTGAGGTGACAGCACATAACTTCATGGCAAGGTTCTCTTTTTCCTTCAATTTATGTTTGAGCCGCATGTGAATGATGTTGAGCCGCATGTGAATGATGTTGAGCCCAATGTTCACAAGAAATATTACACGTCAGTTTCAATAAATTGGTGATACTCCACAAGCGAAAACTTGTGAATTGTGACACATATCTTTAAAATCAGGCCACAAACAAGTATAGATTCAGGTATCAAGGTATCAGGGCACATGTTTGGAGCCATGCCAAAGTAAGGGAAACATTGTGCATATGTGAATCTCTCTATCTCCCAGGTGGAAACGTTGTGACCAAAGGCAATTCAAGAGACTTGGTATGGGAGCTCGGGGCGAAAAGCCCAATGCTGAGGAACAAGAAAGAGTGCTAGCCAAGATGGTGCAAGCCGAGTACCTGTTGAACCAACCTTGTCAAATGTGCGATGGCAAGGAAGGTTTTTGCTTCAATTTGTTTTGTCTACGGTGCCTAATCGGTGGCCTTTGCATGTCACTCTTCCACACCTCCAGTGGCCCTCATTTCCAACATGACAAAATCCAAGTGTTCAAGACCAGCTACCAGTACGTGGTCCGAGAGACGGAAATGCAGGCCTACTTTGATATCACCCGTTTGATCCAAAAGTACAACTCCAATGGCACCAAGTGCTACTACCTCCGCACAAAGCAAAGTAGTGGTAGCACTAGTCAGGCACAGGCAATGCCCTCTACATCCCACAGTCTACGCCGCAGCCTCTGTAAAGGTTGCTTGAAGATGTTCACATTGCCAAGAGATGCCCATGCCAACCCTGGCCAAGTGTGTTCGGTGGAATGTCTGCTTCGGTACAACCATAGTGCACGGCTCAAGAGGGTCAACTGGCGGCACAAAGCCAGAAAACAGAAAAACCCAACTCGATCGCCAATGGCCTAATCTCAAGTATTCTCAAATTGAAATTGCAGTGTCTAGGGAGAAATAGGAGTCAAACTAGCTCAAAACACATATTTTCTCTTTATTACTTAGGATAAACTTCTATGCCAAGTCAAAATTAGAAAACAAATTTTAAGTTTCTTGAAATCAGAATTGCTTTCATCAACTTTCATGAGATTTACTCTTCCATGTAAGTAGGGAGAATCAAACTATATTTTAGGAGCTACAACTTTGTCTTGATGTCAAATGAAAAGCAACCAACCAATTCAATGTAAGAATTAATTTTTCAAAAGTCAAAAACTTACTTTCTCCAAGGCCTCTTCCTATAATTTTGATGACCAACTATTTTAATTCCCATCTTTCAATTATTGTACACTTCCATATACAATTCTAAAAAATACTGCACCTTTTCTACAAAGTTTGGATAATTCCAATTTAATTATGGAAGTCCATCCTACATGGATATTAACCATTGATTTGTTTTGGTTATTTGTTGCTTTTTTTACTTAAATTAGTATAATTTTTGAATTGTAGATTAGTGATTTACTTAGGGTTTTCATTTTCCTCACACATGGTTCAAAATAATGCATACAAGCATTGAAAGTGACACTACTATACATCTCATATGGACACATCTTAATCTATGTATTTATTTTAAAATTATGAGTGTGTGAATGACTTCAAGAGAAATTCAATCTAACTAAGTTGTTTCATTATTTTTTGACACTCTAGTGATATTATGTGAATTTTCAAAGTTGTAAGCATAAAGACTTCTACACATGATTATTACTTGATTCCCTTAAACATGTCAACACCTCTAAAATACTTGAACTTCCACTGATTATCTAAATTAACTTTTCAACTCTAACTAAATGCTCTTCAAAACTTATGGCGATTCTAGGTGATTGTAGGAGGTCATTTAAGGCCCAAAATGTAGATAGTAGAGAACAAAAAAGGTACATTTGGATAATAGAAAACTTATTTTTTTTTTATAATCCCTTGAAGCCAAGCCAAGGCATTCAAATTTTGAACAACTGATGAACACAAATACATTCCAAATGCACAAAAATGTGTTTTTTCATTCATTGATTATTTTGAAGGTTTTTGTATTCATTCTTTAACCCCTCACCGCCCAAGGGGACCAAAAGTGTCCTCACACAGTCTAGCAGTCAACTTCAAAGTGCTGTAACTTTTGCATCCAATGTCCAAATCCAATAAAACTTGTTGGGAAAGTTGCGCATAATAGTCTATTTTTTGTGGTAAAAATTTCAGATCTATCCAAGATGTAATGAGTTTTTGAAAGCCATTCAAAGTTCGCAGGTTCAATTTGAGTTCACCACACTGCAATGAGATGGCTGCAACTTCGGGGGCTTGTATCTTTTTCATCAAATGTTAGTTTTCAATAAAATTTGTTGGGTTTTGTTCCCCATAAAGTCTACTTATTGTGATAAAATTTTCATGTCAATCCAAGTTGTTTTGAATGCTTGGGAGCAATTCGAAGTTCAAAATCCAGACATTTTTGCATTACAGTGAACTTCGGCGGCTTATAACTTCTTCATACAGGGTTTGTTTTCAATAATTTTTGTTGGAAAAGTTGCGCATACTAGTCTAGTTCTTGTGGTAAAAATTTCATATCAATCCAAGAAGTTATGATTGACTGAGAAGCATTTTAGTAGAGGTAGGTTCAGCCATAGATGTGTTTTCTTGCTACTTTTTTCACTGTTTTTTGACATTTCAAATCCATTTTGCAAATGCAATGAGTCAATTGAATGATTTTTTTTCCCACCAAAGTGTTTGTCTTTTGATTTTAAATCACTTTGTAGTTTAAAGTTTTTTCATTTGAGTAGATTTAGAAATCGAATTTCACCTCCAAATGTGTTTTTAGGAAAATTTCAGCATCTTTTGTCAACACTAAAACATTATAATCTTTCAATCTATACGGTCAAATGACCCCAAATTTGATTTACACCATCTACAATATGCACACTACAAGATTGTACGGTTGAGATTTTCACAACTTACTCACATTTAGACTTATAACACTTGAAAAGCAAGGTTGTTTTTTAACATGGTTAGGCCTTGGGCGGTGAGGGGTTAACATTTGCACAATATAGATATTGAAAATTTTGCTTTATAAATATTTTATAATTATTTAAAGTATGCTAGTAGGTCTGTCTTGAAAAAATATATTTTCAATTCAAACAATAATCCTTCAAAAATGACTCGAATAGAAAAATAAAATAAAAATTGTTAAAAACCACTATGATTAGAGCTTAACATTTTGAACATAAAAGAAAAAAATTCTTGTAAAAATCACAAATATTCAAATAGTAGCTAAGGCTTCATGTTCAAGTGTGTCTCTCATAATACACCACATGGTGGTGGCTTGTCGCTACCTACAACAGTTGCCATGGACTCTTCCCACTTACAACAATTTATATTGCATCAGCTAGTCCTTGACCAAGCTAGCTATGGCTTACTGGATTAGAACCAATCATCTCAAAGTTCTAGCCCAACGAATTGTTAGCAATTACTATGCAGTTACTATTGTTTTATGGGTGCGTACGTTAATTTGTAAGTTATTACATCATTACAATGCACACGATTACTACAAAGAAGTGGCTCTATTTTGTCATCTATATTAACTATGTGACCTCTATACGTTAATCACAAGTGCACTAATGACACAAATTATGCACAAAAAACTATTATTTTTGTCATGCATTTTATTTACACTGTAGTACACAAAAAATTCATGACAATAATGTCATTGCAATTTGTACTGGGATAACCTTTATTAAATGTTATCAATATTTGAAAAAATATTGTCAATGTTAAATTGTTGATCACCCTTCTAATTAGCAGTAATCTTTTTCTTAATTAAATATATTTTATTTTGCTTGTTAACTCATTAATATAAATCTAATAAATTATAATTTACATCTACATAATTGCACAAAATGTTTGAAATGAATCCATGATTGAACCAACAAGAAACTTGATGATGTAGTGATAGAAATGTATAATTGCACCAAATGTTTGAATGAAATCCATGACAAGGCCAACAAGAAACTTGATGGCGCAATGATAGACTCACCCTACTGGCACTTGGTGAGAATGGAGAGTGGAGAGGGTTTTTTTATACTGAAATTCATTGTTTGTCATGACCACTCAAAGGATATGGGATAACTCAAGGATGAGAGGCTTGGTTGACTATTCATTGTCAACTTGAAAATGTAGGAAATGTGTTAAAACCAAATTTTCAAACCTCATTTAGGCATAGTAGAATAACTTTTTTTAATTTCTTTGAATTAGATAAAGGTGGTGAATTAATCCATATTTCATCTCCAAAAATCCGTTTGACATTTCAAGTCTTCAATAAAATGTTATGAACAAATTTTACAGAGGCATTAGAAATTGTCAAAAAAAATTCCCTTCCAACACCTCTCTGAAATTTGTCTATAACTTTTGATTGGAGACTTGAAATGTCAAACGGATTTTTGGAGATGAAATATGGCTTAATTTTACAACTTTTATTAGTTCAAAGCTTTTTAAAAAAAAAATTCTACTATACTTAAATGACATTTGAATTTTTACTTTGAATACAATTCCTGCTTTTCAATTGGCTTAGTACTAAAATTGTAAAAGATTAAAAAAAAAATGCAATGTTAGTGAAATAACTATGCATGGACTTGATGTTGGGTGATTATTGCACTAATTTCATATGTCTTAAATAAGTATGAATGTTGCACGAAGTTAGTAGCCCATCACTAAACCACTAAAATCGTGCATATTTTGTCAAGTATAGTTATCATGCAACTGTAACACCTCAAATCCAAATATGAATGATATGTCTAAACTGCACTATCATCATGAATGACAATTTAGTATTGTAACAATATTTTCAAATGAATGAATGTAACATGAAAACAAGCCCGACAATAATCGTACAATTACTATTGACAATTTGTGACAGGGGAACTTTGTGATGATTGGCTTGGGCTACTTGTCTATTAGGTTTTTGTCAATGGTTTTTGATTTTAAATACCCCATCCTACTCTAATTTTGTCTTCCTGTAACCTAACTAGGGTGGGTTTTTTCAACTAGCTAATAAAAATCACATCTAATGACAATTGATATATAAAAAAGTAAACCTTTGATACAAACAATAAACTTTGTAGGTAGAGGTTTACAATTTCATTATAATATAATTTTAAAACCAATAGGATGGAAATAGAAATTGTTAGGGGTTGAATGGCAAAGTTGGCTCAAGGCTTCACCATAAGGCATAAGCTAGAGAAAAGAAGAATTAGGAGACATCAACTTAGGACAATATAAAATGGATAAGTATCACTATAAATCTTCAATTACATGGTTGAGATAATAAATGAAGTTGGAATTCTTCAAAGGCCAAGTATCTTATCCAATGGGTAGAAAGGCCACCTAAGAAACTCTAAAGGACAAGTTTCTTGAGTGGCGTTAACCCCCTTTACTAAAAGTGTTGCCACATAGGCAACCATGACATTTTTTCATTCATGCATAAAGTTCTCTATCCCCAAAGCCTTGGCTATAGTATAAATCCAATCTATTGAAGAAAGTTCCTCCTAATCATATTGCTCCATTTCCCTACAATACTTGACCAATACACTTCTTCATCACAATGTAAAACCCTTGAGTGCCCAGCGCAAATTCCAAAAACAAGCTACAAATTGCCACTTGAGTAGATCCTAACAATTTAAAAATAAGATCCAAAAGACATGACCGTTTAGATTGCAAGAGAGGTAGGGAGGGCATCTTTGGAGAAATTTGTGGAAGTTTTCACCATACAACCTAGGACATTATAATGGTCAAATGTCTCATAGTAGAAGGCCACATTTGGGGCGCTAGGGCGCTCAGAGTTAATACCAAAAAAATGGCATGGCATGCCACTGCAAACCATGTTTTGGAGTGGACCGGCCTAGTGTTCACCGTCCCAAGTCCACGGTGGGGGTGACATCACTTCCGTCGTCCGTTTACTGACAAACGCTGGTGCGGCTCTGGGGATGCAATGCGACCCTCCCATTCCCTGCCCTAGATTGAAAGTGGGGACCTGAAAAGGATTTTAGGGTTACCACAACGGCCGCCGCTGCGCATCTTCGCCAGTGCCGTTAGGCTCACTATATAAGCTTAGCGCTTTGCTGCAGCACCGACGTGCTCCGACCTTCCTTGCATTTCCATTTTCCTGCAGTACGTAGATTGTAGTTCCCTGCAATAGATTGTAGGTGGGTGTTCCTCGCTTGTTCGTCGTCGAATCGATGTACTGTTGTTCGCCCTTGGTCTGGCCAGGAAGCTGATCTTTCGATCTGTTCATGCGATTTGTAGGCCACTTTTAGTTCAACTCACTGGCATTTCTGGTTACAGTAAGTGAATGTGAAAGCGGCATTGTATTTGGTAAGCTGTGTCCGCTGGTTACCCCTGCTGCGCTCATTCTTTCTTTTTCGGCGATGTTCTGGTCCGAATCATACGCGCTTTTGGTGGTTCAGTTAGAGGAATGAACGTACGGCCATGTTTCGTATGATGAGATAAGTATCACTTGATGTGGATCGAAACCACGATGAAGGAATAGATAATTTAATGAACTTCTCTGACGGGTTTTAGATAATGCCAAACTTCTGTTCGAAATGATTACATGCGTATCGATTAGCCAGTGTGGGAACGTGCTTTGCCGAACTGCAAAGTTCCATGCATTCGCTGCTTCCATCAGCAGAGTGCCCATCCTTTGCGTACATGAGACGTAGCCTCTGTTAAAAAGCTCCTTGTAAGTGAAACCTTATGCCAAGCTTGAACACGGCCACTTGCGTCTGACGCAGTGGTATGCATCATGAGGCTGAAATTCTAGCTTCGAAGCTATTAACAATCTCCTGAGTAGCTAACGATTTGTAGCTTTGTGAAGGTTCCCGATGATGATAACTTACTTCCATGCTAATCCTGATCATGTGATGAGAAACCGGTCTCTTGATTGAGGGAACCTGTAGCGCCTAGCCCGGGATTGTTTGTAGTGTATGTCTTTCAAATTACATATCGTAATCTGGCTAAAATGATGTCATTCCACAAACTTTGGCATGTCTACGGTGAAGATTGCGCAGTCGGAATTCCAAGTCTGTTTCTATTGAGAACGTGTGGTCTGAATGTTATTTTTTTATGGAACATAGCCATTTTAACGAAATGCCCTGTCATTCCACTGGTAATGAATTGAATGCTAAGGTAAACAACCCTTTTCTGATCACTTAAGTAACAGGTATACAAAGGGGGAAAATTTTCCGGTTGGCAAAAATAGATTTCAGAAGAATTTTCTATGTTTTCTACGTTTCTAAAAATAGAAAACAGCTCATGCAACACAAATGTTGGGAAGGTGTACATTGGAAGCCACAATTATCACCTACATTGAAGCATGGTCGATTTTGTAATCAGCCTGAGGTTGGTTAAACAAGAATAGGTCAAACAAAATCTTCACAAAAATAATTTGTGGTAATTTACTTATGGAAGAAAAAAACGTAGAAAATTTTCTATGTTTTCGTAGAAAAAAACGTAAAAAATTTGTGTTGCATGAGCTGTCACCTAAGCCGGTGTTGCATGAGCTGTCACCAAAACAAAGCAACCTAACCGGTGAAAATGGGTGGGTAATGAGTCTACTAATTGCCATTGAGAGTTACGGTTGGAGAAGCATAAAAAATCTCAGGCTCTTGGGATTAATCCTCCACCTTCAGACGGTCCATTTGTCATTTAAGTTGAATGAGGAAACTGTAAGAGATTGGATCCTTTTCCTAGTGCCTATCTGGAACCTTATGTGTTTTTTAATGCCTTATTCTCAGAAGCTTCAAAATCTTTCTAGGCACTTGGATGTCACAATTTTGGAACCTTGGAACATGACAATTGATCACCTTTCCAAGCTTGACAAAGAACGGACCCATGACCACCGATTTCAAGCCTCACTGCCCATCAGTGAGTCTGCTGCCATTTTGCAACTAGATACGAGGAAAAATAAATTTCATCTTTATATTTTTAGAGATGAATTATATGTCCTCTTCACTTCACAAATTTTGGAGACTTTTACATGGGAAATTTATTTTTTTGAGAATTTTTGAAGAAAAAGTGAAGAAATATCATATCAAATAGAAGATAACCCAAAAAATTTTGAAATTTTCACCATGTGTATATTATAGTAAAGAACACTGTAGGTAAATTCAATTTCCATATTGTTCTATGATTAGAATTTGGTAGACATTGGAAACACACCCAAAGTTCAAATTGCAATGAAATTTTCAATTTTAGGAATTTTTTCAAATTCAAATCAGAGTAGAAACTAATACAGTTGACCTTAATTTGATAAGTTGGACTTTAACTCAAGAATATAATTTTTATGGGAAAATTTCAGATTTAGAGCTAAGAACAACTTTTCAAAATACATTAAAATAGCATATTTTGTGATTTTTTTTTGTACTAACTTCTCATTTTATGTAGACACACACTGACAAGATTGCAAACTCAATTGGATACTCTTCATAATCCACCATGAACATTTCACAAGAAAAACGTGAATGAAAAAATGCTTCTAGTTTGTATCCAAGTTGCTGCATTGTCATCCACAAGCCAAAACATGGCTCATACAGCATTATATAGTTATTTATAGTTGATAGAATTAGACATGAAAAGATAGAAGTAAATTAGTTTGCCCTAAGAGTGACCATTTAAGGATTGGTCCACTTTTTTCATGAGCTTTTGTGAACTTGAAGATTTTTAGTTCACTTTTTAAAACAAAAAAAAATAGATACAACATATAACATAAGCGGTTTTGTATTTTTTTCAAGCATTTTTGAATCATCTATGAATTTTCAAAAAACTTTGTCTTATAAACAAGTAAAGAGAGACAAGGAGACCAAGAAGAAGCATCAAGAATCACAAGGGTCTTAAATGTATTATTTCATTTTCTAAATTTGGCCCATGTTTGTGTCAATTTAATTTCATAGATTTACATTCTCTATAATGAAGTAGTTAGCTTGCCAACTTTCAATTTAAATTCATGAACGACTATATTTGGAAATGGATCCAAGCATATGTATTAAAAATCCATAATTTAACCTTAACTTGTGAAAGGCCCTTCAAGTCCTTGTATTCAAGCCTTATAACTCTTTAATTGTGGTTTACTATATGAATTGTGATACATTATTATTTACATACTACCGTGATCATTAATTTACTTTGTAGTGAACAATATTTGGTCAATGTTTTTCTAATCAAAAATCACTATATTAATAATATATTATATGACCACAAAGGATTTTCAAGCCCTTTTAGGATTAAAACAATGTCTTGTAGATTTTCATGTACTCTCACTTTATCACTTTATCCTCAATCCATTCATTATCTATCATATACCAATTTTAGTACCACCTCATGTCTATTTTTGACCTATAATGGTTTGATTACTTTGATATGGGTATCCCTCCCTAGATTCTTCAGACTTTAAAAAAATGTCCTTCCATGAACCAAATAAATATTGAAAAATTACAAAAATTACATGGTGGTATAAACATTATGTTGATATACAACAATTATGTGTTTATATAGGTCAAATTCAAAAATTGAATTTTTTCTTATTTATCATATTCAACACATGGTCACATTAAAGTAATGAAATTATTACATATTTAATGTTTTCTATTAAAAAAATAGTCGTACACCTTATTAAGTTTTATTTATATATATCATTTGTTTTTAGAATAAAGATGTTGTGAAATCATAGTCCTTTTAAATTGTGTAAAAATATGTGATCTTTGAAGGTTCTCATAAATAAGAAAATATATCAATTCATCAAATTAAAAGTTAAAATTAAATATAGATATGACTCAAACATTGTTTTAGCTAAATTTCATATTTATTAACTATTTTGCTATAAATTGGTATTCCGGATTGTTCCTTTTGTCTCAAATATGGATTTGAGACAATATTCCTTTTGAGGAACAAAAGAATAAAAAGGAATACCAAAATTGTTCAAATTTTTGTGCTCAATAGTATTTTGGATGGAATATTATAAATTTCTCATGAATTTGTCATTAAATTCATGTAAAGTGAAAAAATATAATTTTTAGGACACATTAAATCATACTACTAAAATCACAAGGTCTTCCGTAATATCACATTTTACATTGTGTGATATTATATAGTTTCAACGTCCATTTCACCTTTGTAATATCACAGTGTAAAAATATGATATTGCAGAGGTACAATGATATTATAGAGGTTTCATATTTCTTGGCTTCACACTTCATTTTACTTCCACAATTCTATAATTTTCTAAGCTTTGAATGTTCTCAATTTTAATGTTCTTTTCTTACTAACAAATGATTTGAAGCTTTATTAGATTGAAGCAATTTTGGATTCTACAACAAAGTATTCACAAAGTCTTTGCAATTTGACAAATTTGCATTTCAATTCTTCAATTTTGGTCACCATTGTTTGTGAGTGAAGAAATTTATCAAGTGGTGGTAAATTTGCATTTCAATTCTTCAATTTTGGTCACCATTGTTTGTGAGTGAAGAAATTTATCAAGTGGTGGTGTCCTTGCAATGTTTTCATGTTTGCAAAGATTTTTGTGTGAAAATTATGATATAAAGATTTTCTTTAATTACTTTCTATTGCACAATATATGTATTTTTAAAGAATATTGTATGAAGATGTCAATATTGTTAATGCATAGCAAAGCAAGTGCCAACTACTAGTGAATTTTAAAATGACAGTGTTTTCGTTGGATAGTCCTTTTGGGTACTTATATTAGAAACTTACCCAAGACAATCACTTCTTCACTAAATAGGGATATTAAGAGGATCAAAACTTTAAAGGGACTTATTGTGGGGATCTGTAGATGTTCAAAACATGATGTACAACCCCTACACTTCAATAACTATTGATGTACAATAAAGGAAGATATTTGCATAGTGTATAATGCCAATTAATTAGTATGGGTCACCTTAAAACCCCTATTTAGAGTAGAAACGACCATCCATCAAATAGCCAAATTGTAAATAGTCAAATTGTAAAGATAAAGTTAATATTTTTGACGAATCAACAAAGGATCAAGGATAACACCCACTATCCAAGCCTACATGACTTAGATAATAGAACCTTCCCAAACAGACTCTTCATTCACACTGATCATATGACCACAGTTACTCTTCTTCTCTGAAACGGTCCCTTACATTGCCCAATTTCGGTGAATGAGGTAAGGTTGCGTACAATTGTACAGTAAAGCTTAAATCCATACCCTCTTGGGCGTCCTAATTTTGAACTTGTGGCATCTGTTGTGAACAAGCACTCCTGGCAATGTCATTCATAGATTCAAACTCCTGGCACTCATTGCAAGTGTGAAGTTTTGAGTGGAATTTAGGAGGGCAAGGGAAATTGTGCACAATTGGCAGCAATCGTGCACCGAAATGGCAGCGAAAACACGAATACCAATGCTTTACATACCATCTTCACTGGAAAAAAGTGGAGATCTTATGAACAAATAGTGTGAAACCTGAGGAGATAGTGTGAAACTTCAGAAAGTCTAAACTTTCAGAAACGATAGGCCCTTTTGAACGGCCATGGATCACACCTATGTAACTCGATGGACAAAAAGGCAGGAAGGCATCTTATTGATTCATTGAAACTAAATTATACTACAATGATTCACATGATCATTCAACCAGCCTCACAAAAAGAGTGGAAAATGTGTCCATCACTTACAACGACGTAATGGAGCTAGTAGCGCAATGACGAGACGTGTAGATCACCGTAACAAGCAAGCGGTGAAATCCAAACACGCATTCCAGATCCAGCCAAAGCAATCCTGTACCAACTCTAAACTTCGGATGAAATACACAGAATAATAGAGTCTAGCCTCGTTAATGCCATTTGAACCGTGATTTCAGTTTCTTAGACCAAGAAACACGTTCATTTTGATTTGAACTTCCAGAGGCTGTCTCACTGCTAGCAACTGGTAAAGCTGGAGGGTCCGATCCAGCCCCAGCTACTGACGAAGCTGGAGGGACGGATCCAACCGCACCTGCTGACGAAGCTGGAGGGTCCGATCCAGCCTCAGCTGCTGACGAAGCTGGAGGATCGGACCCAGCCCCAGCTGCTGGCGTAGCTGGAGGATCGGACCCAGCCCCAGCTGCTGGCGTAGCTGGAGGATCGGACCCAGCCCCAGCTGCTAACGAAGCTGGAGGGTCCGATCCAACCCCAGCATTTGAACCGCCTTCAGTATTTGATTTACTCCCAGAACCTCCAACATTAGGTCGTTCCGGAGGCCTTGTCGAACCCGGATGTCCTGGATTTCTAGGCTGAGACTTATAAATCACGATTCCTGGATCCTTCCCCGGATCCTCCTCGATATCAATGACTTTATATTCACTGAAATCGTCTGAGGTGAGAAAGACAGTTTCCCCTTTCTTCCCGGTTGCCACCATGTATTCCCGATAGGTGGCATTGGTATCCACTTTTATCGAAATCTTGGCCCCAACATCCAACTGCTTCAGGAAACGGTACGCCCCTGCATTCCCTTCCTTCAAATCGATAGACTGCTTCGTCCGGTTCGTAATGTCAGTCTTCATTGTAGTTGAAGAACTTTCCAACACCTACACAGACACGTGAAGGATTAACGCCAAGACATGGAGTGTACAGGAAGACCTACCTTTCACAAGAACGGATATTTGATTAAAATGGCGATATTCTTCCGCCATTTTTCCATTCATTTTCTAAGAGTGGTATAGATTTCAGACCACATGGTCTAAACCTTAAAGTGCAAACTTTGTGGAATATCGGCATTTGAACGAAATATCGGTATCGGTTCAAGGCTTAATATGAAATTCTCCAAATGCTAGGAACAGGCAGCAATCTTTGCAACTACAACTGCACAATCAGACTCGAGAGATCAAATTTAGAGGAATTTGTGATTCATAACCTCAATAGAGCCCATTTCTGTAAGTGGATGTGGAGAACATGGTTATAATGTTGATGACATTCTCTCGACTGAACTAATGACATTGTGGCGTCATTGATTGGAACCCAGTGATTGAGCATGATCGAAAAGGATTTAACCATGGAGATTATATCCAGTAACACGGATTTACAGCAGTGTCAGGCAAAAATAACACCCTTCACTTCTCCCTTGGCTCGGCAACTCGGGATGTTGTTTCTCATAACAACGAGCTCACTTTCACATAATTACCTAATCCATAATGTTGAGATGCTTAGATTCATTCTAACGAAGGAGAAAATAAAGTGTATACGCACCCACAGCAAAATAATCATCAATATTTGGTATCCATTGAGATAAATTGACATCTAAAACCAATCAAGGAATCCAAGTCTTTCAAATGAGTTGCTCAAGAAGAAAGCAGTGTCTCACCTTACAAAAAATCTGCACTCGAAAATTCTTTTCGAAGAACAAGACCTCTGTATTTCAAGATGGGTCGCACAAGATTTGATGGATGGATGCTAGGAAAGTGCCCGAAAATAGAACTAGAACCACAATTACTCCAATAATGGATCCAAACAACTTCCAATGCCAGCTCTCACGTTTTGGTCGACCGTCTCGCGCATCCCGATGGAACTTAAACTTCTCTCCCTTGTTTAGCAATCTTTCACATCGCGTGACATAGATCTGCGATGCAAATCAGAAGAAATGAGATTTAGAATCACGCTTGAGCAGGTCGGCCCAACACTACATACGCACTGAGTAAAGAATGCCCCATCAACCATGTAACAACTTCAATAGCAAAGGCGCTACGAAAATTTACACGCCTAGCTAGTCTAAGTTCATACTTGTACAATAAGTACTAGTCCGACTTTCACTACGACGAAGATCATGTGTGCCAAACCATACCGTACTCTGTTTCACCAAGAAATAACAATCGATCGATCAATCAATACGTCGACCATAAACTTTGAGTGGTAAGATTTCACCAACATCAACAGCTAGTGCTTGAACTTAACAGACAGGAGATGGACCGACCGACCGCCGGGTCGATGATCGCTCTGTACCTGTCGAGATGCTTTCTCGGACTCAATGGTCCGCTCAAGCTCCCAGACGGTCCAGAACTTCTGACAAATCCCAATCAACGCCACAAAAGAGGCCAGCCCCGACAGTGAAAACGCACTCCACCAGTTGTTGCAGTGCAAGAGATTCGACTGGGACACGGCCGTCAGCAGCACCCCCTGGAAGACGCTGTAGAACCCGATCAACTGGTACACTTCGTTCTTGACCGCCAGGCTCTGCTTCCGCTTGCTGTCCACCCTCCGAGTACACAGATCGTCCTGCCTCCTCCAAAACTCCAGCGCCTTGTTGTGCCGCTTCGATTTCTCGATCCAGATGAGGTTCTTCACCTGCGTCCTGGAAGTGATCTCGTGCTCCTCGTCCCCCGAGTCGGGATCCACGTCGATCACCACTTCTCCATTCACTTCGTTTCCGACTCTGCTAGGACTACTACCACTACCCTGCACCCCCTGCACGGCCTTGCCCTTTGAGCCAACTGCCATTCAAGGAATGAAATGATGGGCAAGCACATGAATGGAAGCGGTCGATCTGCTTCGGCATGCTGAGTACGCCAGAAGCTCCGACTCGCAGGGAGCTAACTGAGTCGGGATCGGAGCAGAAAGCTGGAGAAGATGAGCAAGTGGTCGAGCAGTCCAGGGCAGCACGTCGGGCCAGCCGGTGCAGGTCAAAGACTCCACTTACCGCCATTATGCCGATTACCGATGATGCTTCCTCGGTGGTGGTGCACTGACAGGCTGGCCACAGGGAAATCGGATACTAAATTACTAATACAGTATCGTTTGCATATTTGATATTAAATGTATTCTGTACTCGGGGTGCTATTCAAATGGCGAATGGGCAGGCTTCTTCAATGTCTGCAGTCCGTACAGTACCATACCACACCAATTACTATCCGTTGATGGGCACTTGTGGTAACTTATTATATTCAGGCTCTTGTGGGACAGAGGTTCTTTTGGAACGGAATTTCTGCCGCAACTATGCAAGTGGGTGACCTTCAACTACTGCGGAGGCCACCGGACACCCCAAACAAAGCCACAGCAAATCAGAGGCAAATCAGAGGTCCAGGACGTGGGCATTAGGCATTTCCAAAATTAAAAAGGGTTGATAACCGGCACCAGTCACTTCTAATTATACCGGGTAGTAGCCACTAAATGTCAACTCAAGGCAGTTAGAATCCTTTAAGTGTCCAAAAGCACCGGTAAAATATCCTTTAATTTTTGAAGGGCACCGGATAATTTCCGACCCTTCAAAATTCCTTCTAGTTTTGCATCCGATGATTTTGAAATGCAACCGGGTTTTTTCCCAAATCCACCGGCTAACTTTGAACTAGCCGCCGGTTTTTTCCAATCATTGCCTCACCTACTTCAATCGCTGTAAGTTACACCTAGTGCAGAGTGCAGAAATGAGGCTTATGGACTTCCATCGCCCAAGTGGCATCACTTTTTACATATGGTAGTCTTTTCAGAACTTGACCCATAAACGACGACGCGGACGGGTTTTGTCTGATGAATGATAAGGAATTCTCCTGTGTAGGACATAAATGCAACTATTCATCCTTGTAATTAAGGGGTGGAAAGGGGAAAGGGCCTTCTAGAGCAGTTTGACTCCCAATGAATTTTTTTGGTTTTTTTAAACTAGATGATGTCACACGGTTCCAAAAGGGCTGATTTCCACGGTCACTAGCCCGGCGTTTAAGGGTTAAGGGTTAAATGTAGGTAGACCATAGATGGTTCATGGTATGTTCACACTTGGTGTTAGAGGTGTTATTTGGAATGTGAATCTCGTCTAAAAGAAGGTCTAAATTTGTCCCTAAGACCCTCAATAACAACACTTTTAACACCAAGTGTGAGCATACCTTCATTGTTTGTTGACCAAAATGATAAGCTATCTATAGTCTATTCTTAATATTTCTATTTACAAAAAATTCAAATCATTTTGTTTCATCTAATGAGATGAAAATTATTATGAATTCTACATTTTTTTAAACAAATGAAATAGAATTCTATTGCCAATAAAAAGAATAATACAAGCTAGCCACATGTGGCCTAGCAGGGAAGAGTACATTTAGGTTCTAGAATCATTGCCTTACCTTGAAAGTGATGCCATTGGGTGCATTGATGGTTTTCGATATTCTTACAGTATCCCTTTTTTTTGCTTCTTAATCCCTAAATGTCCAAGGTCTTTTTTGAGCTTTTTGAAATTTGCTTCTTGAAATTGAACAAAAAGGTAATATTTTGATAAGTTTCATCATTTTTTAATTGTAACTGTACAAATTCTAACTAGTCATGTTCAAGGTAAAAAAAAAACATAACAATATCACTTAAAATTCTTTCAATCCTCTTTTCACACAAATCTAAAAAATTGGTCACCCAAAAAATATGAGGTTAAATGACACAATATACATAACCCCAATCAATTTACAACTTCTCAAAATCCACTTTACAATATTTTTAAACAAATTTCTAATAAGACTTTTTCCCCAAGATTTAGTGTATTTGAATCTCATTTTCAAGAACCCTCAACACTAAAAAAATCAAGATTTGCAATGGACACCCTTGCATATGACACCCTTGAACAAAATCTTGAATAGAAAAATTATAATCATTCATTTCCAAAATTAGATTTTAACTTGGAATTGGAATTCTAAAAAACCTTTCAAAAATACAAACTACTAAAAATAATAAATTTGTATGTTTTTATTAAATTTGAAATATTGTAGACACTGGAATTAGAATTTGGTGCCTCAGACATTTAGGGGTTAATTGACACCGGGGTTTTCTTTTAAAAAAATATTACTAGATAGAGTTTAACATGGTCTAGCTAGTCTAAAGTTGCCACGACAAGTTGCCAACTTGGGCGGACATTAAACACCCCCCTCAAGCAAAAAGGGAGTTGTCAGACGCAGTGGGGGCTTGCTACCCCTCTGTTCCCTCCGTCTGTTCCCTTCACTCCCTGCCTTGCTTCTCCCTCTCTCTCCTTCCTTGACTCCTATCTTTTGGCCACAGGTTTCTTCAACCTCAACCTTGTGTCTTTGTTTTCATTCCCTAATTGTCCAAGGCACCAAATTTTCGCGTTTCAAATATTGTGAAGTTAAATAAAGCTTTAAGAATCAATTTTCTTTTCCTATGTAATCTCTAACATGTCTAGTTTGAATTTGTATGGTTACAATTTTTTTTTAAATTGATTCAACTTATCAAAATGTTGGCTTTTGTTCAATTTAAAGCAAATCTTGAGAAGCTAAAAACAAGCCTTAAGCATTTAGGGGTTAAATGTTTTCTTTTGCATCAAATGTTTAACTTAAATTTTCATTCAAATACTTCTTAATTACCATTCATTCCAAAAGCATGGTTATAGTCTTCATCAATATTTTTCTAAATGAATTCAAGCATAGGATTCTTTGGTTAACTTGTTCAAGTACATTGTTCTAAGATTATGAAATGACTTTTACTACCAATAGCAAGTTCAATGTACTAGAATTTAACTTTAAACATAGGCTTCACTAGCGCTTCTAAAAGGTGAAGGCTTTTGTATTTCAACATTTTTAGAAAAGAAATATGTATATGCTATAACTTGTCCATGTAGTCAATATGTTGGAAAAGTCAATATGTTCAAAAATCTTTCAAATTTCTTTTCACATATGAAATCTACAAAGTTGGTCACCTCCAAAATATATGAGATTATAAGGCCCAACATGCACAACCCCAATCAATTTATGGCTTTCCAAAATCTATTCTATAATTTTTTTTAAATGAATTTCTTATGTAATTTTTTTTTCCACAATCTAGTGTATTTGAGGCTCATTTCCAAGAACCCTCAATACTATGTGAAGTCCAGATTGCAATGGGTAGCCTTGCACAAAATCTTGAATAGAAAATTCATAATCATCCATTTTTAAAATCGGATTTTTAATGCTAAAATTAAACTTCCAATAGAGTTTTGCAAAAATATAAACTATTAAAAATAGAAACCTGGTTAGGTTTTATTTAACTTCACAATATTTGAAACGTGAAAATTTGGTGCCTTGGACAATTAGAAGTTAAAGACAAATACACAAGGTTGAGGTTGAAAAAAATCTGTGGCCAAAGGATACGAGTCAAGGAAGGAAGGGTGCAAGGGAGCAGGAGAGGGAGGGAGAAGAGGAGGAGCCAAGGTAAAGAGCGAAGGGAACAGACTGAGGGAACGGAGGAGGAGCTGGCCCACTCCGCCTGACAGGCCCCCCCTTTTGCTGGAGGGGGGGTGTTTAACGTCCGGCGCCAACTTGACCGTTTGACCCTTGACAGAGCTGTAGCAGCAACTTACCACCAGAGTCTAGTGGACTCTAGAGGACCCGGGTGGCCGGGTCTCGCTGCCCGAGGGAAAACGCTGACGATTTTTATTTGTCATGCATGAAAAAATTTGCAAATTTTGAATTCATATTTGCAATTAGAGAACCCAAAGTCATTCTGTAGTAGAAAAATTAATTGTAACGTTATAAACAAAAACTACACTAATTATGAAGCACAACACTAAATGTCAACAATCTTATTAATATTACCAACACTAAATGTCAACATAGACACTATTTGTCAACTATTGGGTATCAATTTTTTACAAGTTTACATTTAGTGTTACCTATTATTTCATCAAATTGCAATGAAAAATAAATAAATTTAAATACATGATTGTTTATTCAAATGAATAATTTATTAAATGGTAAATTAAAAACCTTTTGTAAATTAGCATTCTATATTTTCAAAAGACAAGCAAAAAATCCTAAAATGTTGGCAACTCTAAATGCCAACTAATTGACATTTAGAGTGGGCGGGGTAAAAGTCCAAGTAATGCTATTTGCAACTTATATATTTGAACACCTTCATAGGATGATCCAAAAAACATCAATCCAAAAAGTGGTCCAATGTTTAAAATTGAAAACTAAATCCTTTCATATCCAAATATTTATATTTGGTCTTTTTTATATCATAAAAAATTCATGTCTAACCAGTGTCTTACATGATGGATTTTAAGTAACATTTGTTGTGACAACCCATATTTTTATGTCAACTATAATGTCCAACATAACATTAAAATGTTTCGTTGAACATTATAGCCAACATAAAAATATAGGTTGTCAAAGTAGATGTCACCTAAAACACGGGGTCTTATCCTCACATTTTGTATAGATAAGTGTCAACTAGCCCATAGTATAAGTTTTGAAGAGAAATTGTCAAAAAATGTTGTTTTCCTAGTACATTGAGATTAAATAGAAAAAATTGAAATTGACACATACAATCACACTTTGAGCTAGTCTTTTCTAGGGATGTGTGGAATTTCTAGAAATGTTGACTAGTAAATTGCAAGATTATAACATTTGAAGTTAGAAAAATAGGTTATTTTTTGGCCTTGCTTGATAGACCAACAAACTTTACTTCTTCTTGAAGTGAGAATTTTACAAGCACTACACAATGATTTTGTGACCAATCCTTGCTATATCATATTCGTTATACACTTGCCATTTTATTTATAGTTGAAGTATTACAAGAAACAACACATGTTGCCGCCATGTCTAAAAACTTTTCATCTAAGGTAGTGACACCTTGAAATGTTGTAATAAGCATTTGAAGGGTTTTTGTTCAACTCAATATGTGCACCATGGATATCCATTCTACAAGCACAAAAACAATTCAATTTCATTACAAGTTGTAAATGATAGATGAACTCTCCTTATTTATCTTTGAGTCAAAGATAAATGCATAATGTAAAAACAATGCACAAATTGCAGTGAAGGGGGGTATAAGTAGAATTAAATTTTATGTTGCTCATATTTCTACAACAATGGTGAATTTTGAAGAGTTAACCTTTAACCCCTAAAGGGCCATTTGTCCCCTCAAGGGACAATTTGGATCTAGGTAGGTTCCTATTGTCTCAATTTGTAGTGAGTTCTTTTGAGATTTTTAGGTTGTGGAGTTTGCCGAGAGCTTTGTGAATATATAATTTTTGTTTCAATTGGTGTCCAAGAGAAAAAGTTATGGCACAATGAGCCAATAATAAAAGTCAATGGGCAGCACAAAAAAAATCAGAAAAAAGTCAAAATATTTTTTCCCTGAAATCTTATATTTTTGTTTACATTTGAAGCTTTGATTCATTCCATTTGGACTAGTTATGAGAAAGCTATGGACAATCTTAGTTTTCTGGGCAATCTACGCATCTTCTTGAAAATTTAACTTATAGGATTCATTTGTGAATGCAATTTTTACAATTTTCCAAAAAAAAATCCTAGAAAAGGTTAGGTTTGCTTTTTAGAACAATCTCACCATTGGAATTATCATGTATCAATTCTATTGATTTAGTTTTCCCTTCAATCTTTAACCTACTTCTACTTGACAATTTTTAATGAGTGAAAATTAAGTGTTTTTTTGTTGAATTTTTTTCTTAGATTCTCAACTCAACTATTCAATATAAAAACTTAGAAAATTAAAATTAACAGTGCAAAAATTTTTAATTAAAAAGATTCAAAGCCAAAAAATATAATCAAGCAAGTTACAAAAAATCTTATTTTCTTCACTTTGGATGCAAATATCTTGCAATCTATGCAGTCAAACTCGATGAAAATTTTACCATATGATTTCAAACAAGTTAAATAGAAGATCCTATGGTTGAATTTTGAAAAAACATATTTTTTGGGTTTTCTTAGGTGAATGCAGCAAAAGTGGTAGTTCTAAGTGTTTTTTGACAAAAAATACCCTTGGGGCTTTAGGAGTTAAAGCTCTTTTAAATCCAAAACTATTTTCAACTTTTTGGGTCATTTTAAGTGTATTGTAGCACAAGTCAAGAATGAAATACTAAAGTTAGAGTTTCTTCAAAATGTATGAGAATTTATTTACAATTCCTTTTGTCTAAAGTATTGTTTTTTTTAATTTCAAGAGTATTTTCTTACTATTGAGCAACAAGAAACTATAGGGTTTAATATAAAAAGTCGACTAATAACATTGTCAAATAATATAATTTTAACATGACCCTTCTTTTTATCACATCACATTTGGGTGGCCACTAATTAGTGAGTCTATGTGTGGTACCAAATTGTTGAAAACCAGGTGCAAACTTCCATTGAAAAACCATCCCTAAGAAAAAAAAACATCATTGGGTGTCAAAGTTTGTTGAAAGGTGGGGCAATTTTGAAATTTTGGTTTTGCTTGATTTCTAGAAGACCTCTACATTACAAAATTTTATTCTAGGTTTTAATTCATTAAAAAAAAACTTCTACTCAACGTAGATACAAATATGAGGTATGGATTATTTTACTAAGTAGAAATTTGTTTGTCATATTATCCAATTCATTGAGTAGAAATTAGTATGTTACAATAAAGATACTAATGATTCATTCTAAAATATATAATAAGTGATGTGATTTTTTACACATCTTTTAAAAAAAATTATTTGAACGATGTAAAGTCTATATTTAGACTAAAATGATTACAATAAAGGTATTTAAAGTATTTAATTCCTAAAAAAAATTTGGTATGTTTTGCCAAAAATCCTCCCAAATTGGCATTTCTTTTACCTAAATGTGAAAAAAAAACTTTTTTCACATTTTCAACCATACAATTTTGAAGTGTGGTACCTATCAATGTGTCAATAAATTTTCATGATGTTTGACAATTTACATAGTATAATTGCAATGTTTGAAAATGGAATATAAGTTTTTTCCTGGCATACCTAGTAGCATTAGCCAACTTTGACCATCGTTTTAGTGAAATTTTTGCAATACAAAAAGTGAAAAAATCATGGAATTGCATATTCCATTGTGTCATATATAAGTATGTCAAATTTTAAACTTGTTGAATGAGTGTAGAAAACATCAAACTTTTGGAAAAGAATAAGTGGCCAAAATTATGCCTGTACACTAGGCAATTTTTAGAACAACAAATTGGACTCAATTTTTCCCATACCACAATTTGAATAGTGATTACAAAAATATGTCTCCTTTGAGTATATAAATTGAGTACTATCTACATAAGCTATAAAGTTCATCAATTTGGACCACCTTCACTTTGGGGGATTGTCGCCTATGCTCCAAGGCAAGCGCTTTAGAGCTCACTCAATACAAAAATGGAATGCCCAAGTTGCCAAACCCAAGCTTTTGGACACTTTAATATTTTTTTCTTGGACAAAGATGGAGTTAATTAGTTAATTTTCTTGTAAGTATTGTAAACATGGAACTTGAAGAAAAAATTCATAAAATAATATTCAAAATTCACTTCAGAAGCCATATTCAAAGTTTCAAAGTTTGACATGAGCTTATAATTGTCTTTAATTTGGGGGTAATAAGTAAAATAAATGCTTGATTTTTTTTTAGAATGGTGTCTCTAGCGCATCAAACTATAGTGTTAGAGTTTGGTACTCCACGGACACCATTCTACTAGTGTAATACTATGATCTTCAATGCTAAATGCATCTTGAAAAAATATTTTAATCCCTAGCACTCTTTAAGCTCTTGTCACTAATGCAAATTCACATTAAAAAACATGTTTTGAAATAGTTTTGTGCAAAATTTATACTAAAATCAGCACAATTGCTTTAAAAAAGCAGATGTTCATTACAAAATCATTTTAGACCATAGTTTTTTTGGAGTGTACTTTTATTAGTGTGTGGAGTTTTTCAAAAGTTTTTTGAAAACTTGGATAGGTTTATGTGAAGTTAATTTTTAGCTGACAAAAGTGAATATTTTACCAAAGATGGGGATTTGTATAAACTTTTAGAAAGTATGAGATTTTGTTTTCCAATTGAGTTACCAAGTCAAAAGTTGTAGGGCCCTAATAGTTTAGGGGTAGATTAGATTGTGTGCTAATAGCTAGGTCAAATAATTAGGCAGGCTATGAATATTTTTTCTATCAAATTTAAGCACTTACATCTCACAATCTATGATGACAAATGGTTTGAAATTTTTTCCACACATTCTCATAGTAGAATAGATCAATAACCTATTGCCTAAATGTTTTTTTTTACAATATTCATTCCATGTACTAAAAATGGAAGTTATAAAACAATTGTAGATCCATTAACTCAAATTCTAGCACAAATTTATGAGATAATATTTTCAATATTTTCACTTGATTTAGAGAAAGAAATATTTGTGTTGACTGCTAGAGGTTCGATTCTTTCAAAGAATGATTTCTCAAAGAAATATCAAAATTTTGCACATGTAGTTGCATTTTTTGGATTGAGTCCAAAATGATTTGGGGTACGTTAGGCTCATACAAATTTGTATTGTTGAAAGTTTGAAGAATGTTTTCTTGTTTCAATTGACCTCAATGCTCTAAAAAATGACAAATATGGATACATTTTGTGAAAAAAGCAGTCAAAATTTAGTAGGTTTTTTTGTTCTATTATTCAATATAATTTCATCTTTTGATACAAAAATCTTAATAATCATAGTTTACTGTACCATGAAACTAATTGATTTTGAAACATATTCTTTTGTCATATTGAAACACGGTACAGTAGAACCTCTCTAAGTACACCTTCCATAAGTCGGTAAACCCTCTTAACCAATATTGTCAAACTGGTCCTGGACTTGTCCCCATATAAAGGTTATGACTAAAAATGACCCTCTATAAACAAATAAACCTCTCTAATGCAATCTTGTCAGATGGTCCTGGACCTACTGGTTAAAAGAAATTCTACTGTATACTTCCAATCTCATGTGAAAAGAATAAAAAATGAAAGAATTCATATAATTGAAGGGACAATTCTTTCTTTAAAAATTTGTTTGCCTTTGTAGCCAGGGAGATGATCTTTATGTGGTGAATGGTGACCCACTGAACTTCACAACTTGGAGCAGCTAGGCAGAACTCCAAGTAAACTTTACTTTTAAGTTACGGCCTTAGAACTTAGACATAGGAACTCATCCTAAGATCTGGTCCGGTTTATACTTGGGGCCGGATTGAGGGCCAGCCAGAATTCTCTAAGTTTACCAATAGGATTGTTTTATCAGTCTCCAAATCCAGCCCAAGGACTTTATATGGGGCCGGATGGAACTACAACTCATCCTACGTGTCACCTTAAGTGGCATGGTTTTGACATCAAACCATCTGGTCCCAAGGGAGCAATCAAGCCTAGATTTTGGGTGGCCTAATTTCCCATCTAGGGCCAAATTGGGGCCGGATTGGCCTCCTCCGTTGGATTGTACAAATGTCTACTGTTTACTAATGCAAAATCTTTTGTTTCTATTTTGGTGTGTGTTTGTTGATTGTGAGCTCAAGAAACTTCCACTAATATGCATTGTTAAATTTTTGGAGCTCGATTTGTTGTCAATATTTTAGTTAAAAAATTGGGAACAATGGATTAGATTTGAAGCTCTGGGGCAGTCCAGTTTATAATATATTATAGAAATTTATTATAATATTATATAATATTATACATATATATCATTATTATATAATATATACAATTTTGTTTGTTTGATAAGATGTTCTATAAAATTGTTCTTAATTGAATGTATGAAATTTTAAAACTTATTTGATTCAATTATTTTTAACTGACTCACTATAAGATGTTTATTTTTATTTGGTATTTGATACATGTTTATTTGGTAGAGTTGTTCTTAATTTCTAAATGTCCTAGGCACTAAATTTTGGTGTCAACAATACTTTAAAGTCTAATAAATCTTAACCAAGTTGATATTTTTAGTAGTTTTTATATATTTTAAAAGTCTTTTTGAAGTTTAGTTTTAGCATCAAAAATCCAATTTTGAAAATGATTAGTTATAATCTTTTTATTCAAGATTTTGTACAAGGGCGTCCATCACAATCTTGACTTTCATAGTGTCGAGGGCTTTTGGAAATGAGCTTCAAATATACTAGATCTTGGAGAAAAAATCACATTAAAGATTCATTTCAAAAAATTGTAGAGTAAATTTTAAGAAGTCTTAAATTGATTGGAGTTATGCATTAAATGATTTCTGGGGTCCAAGAGAACATTTTAGGTTCGTTCCCGAAATTGGTCCCCTTGGCAAATTCTGGTGAACAGTTGTTCTCAAATATATATATATACACACACACATATTCTTGAAACGAAGAAAAAAGTTGAATTTAAAAAAAAAAAAGAGTATATATATATATTTGGACATGGCAGTCTCTCAGCCACATGAACGAGCTGTTGTGGCCCTTTGTAGGACAATTCTCGCCGTTTCTGGGTTAGTCAAGTTATAGACTATCTGAGGGCCTCTTTCTGGTCAGTGAATGACAAAGAATTTTTTAATGTAGGACAGAAGTGTAGCCATTTAGCCTTAAAATTTTGCATAAAAAGGAGAGTTCCTCTATAGTAGTTTGTCTTCCAATGAATGTTTTTTCATTTTTTAAGCCAACAATTCTCATAGTATTCAAATAGATGATTTGCACAGTGACTAGCTTGTTGTTATAAGGGTTAAGGCTATCATGGGTTGATGTAAGGCTCTAATAGGTAGTTCTCTTGGTGCCTATCATAGGTGGTTTGTTTGTCATAGGCATGTTTACCTTATTGAGTTTGCATCTTCTTCATGGTTGACATTTCCTACATGTGATGCAGAGTTATGAATATTTGCAAGGATGGGGGTAGTGATATGAGAACTAGTTTATGAAATTTAGTGCTATATAAGGTAGGAGGCTAAAAAACTACTCTTCTACGGTCTAGTTTGTCTTTTTCATGTATTTCCTTGGATGGAAATATTTTTAGCTCATTTTCCAAACAAAGAAAAATAAACAAGGAATCTTATACAAGTAGTTTCATATTTTTTGAAACATTTTTAAATGACTTATGAATTTTCAAATGAGTTGTGTTATAGACCATTATTTTTCACTCTAGGTCTTTCATGAACTATTCACTTGCAACTTCTAAAAAAGATGGAAAAACAAAGTATGATTAATTAATAATGCTCTTTTTCTCAATTCATTCAAATGACTATAGTAATTAATTTAAGAACCACTTCATGTCCATTTCACAGCTATTTATAAGGGCAATTTAGAATGTCCATGCAATTTTTAGAGCCTCATACCTTATACTACCTTCAAGATAAACATGCATCAACTTTTTATTTTTATTTAAAAATAAAGGGAAACTTTTACTGCAAAAAGAATGAGTACAAGGACTTAGGCTGCATTGCAGTAGCATTAGTAGGAGAGCCAATTAGGTCAAGTACAAAAGGGGGGCCAATGGGGGGGGCAGACTTTGACACTAAGTCCCCCAGTTTCAAAGAAATGTCGGGGGACTACTGCTCGTATACCTTCTGCCCAAGGGAGGGTTGATACTCGCCACCCGCCACCCTCCACCTTCCTTATCCAAATAGATGCTCCGCTCTCCGTCGCTCCTATATCTTCTACGGCCATACACTGTTGCTCACAATGTATGGTTAGGGCAGTAAGAGCCATACACCATAAATAGTAGTGTATGGCTATAGAGTGAGTGCCCATACACTACTGTTCATGGTGTATGGCTCTCACTGCCTTGGTCATGTACTTTGAGTAGCAACGTATGGCCACCAATTATTGTTTTAATTTTGAAATGTGAGTTTCTACTTGTTTAAAATATTTTTAATATTTTTAAATTTGAATTTTTTCTTGTGAGATTTAAATGTGTCACTCTTTGAGTATGTTATATTTCAAAATTTTCTTCATGTACGTCAGAATATATTTTTAAAATAAAAAATGAACATTGGTAATGATTTTTTATGAAGATTTAGGATATTTTTCTTTCCAAAGATTGAAAATTAAATAATGTTTGAGGTTAAACATTATTAACTAATGTTTGTTCATTGATACATGTCTTCTATAATTCAATGGAGATTGTAGTTGTTGTTGTTTAGGTGTACTTTGTGGTACATATACATTTGTAAATTTTTTTTGAAAATTTTGGTCAACAAGGGATTCATTTTACTTATCTATATTTTTTCTTTGTCATTGTTATATTTCTAATTTAGATAGGTCTAACTAAAAAGTAGGCACTTGATTATGTAAGCATTCATTGTCTTTCGTAAATGAATTTGAAAACCTTGTTAATAACGAACTTCTCTATTTATACCCTTCCACTTTTCCACTTTTCTAAAGTAAGGAGCAAGAAGAAGGGAGATAAAACCCTAATAAGCTCTTTATTTTCTTTTTAACACTTGAACTTGTTTCTTTAGAGGCTTTAACTTGTAGAGAAAAGTTCTTTCTTAACACCTCTATGAAGATTATATGATATTCCCAACTACGTATTTTGTTTCAGTATTGAGCATTTGTTTTAGGGATTGCTAGGAGGGACTTCATTTTGTTTCCAACACTTCCTTTGTCTTCTCAGCCTTGCTCTTTGAAGCCTATGGATTGTTGCATGTAGACAATTTCTTTCAATTTTCCATTCAAGAACATTGTGATGACATCATGGTGACTGATATCCCAACCAAAGTGTCAAGTTAGTGCACTGATTGTGTTGATGGTGGACGACTTGGCTATAGGAGCAAAGGTCTCATTCATAGGCAAGGCTTTCTTTCTGTTTACAGCTTCAGTGGGCAACAAGATGAGCCTTGTATCTGTGATTGTGCTGGGCTTTACCTTGTCTATCCATCTAGAAGTAATTGCTTTCTGTGGAGGAGGAAGATTGACCAAGTCCTAGATTTTGTTAGCTTTGATTGTGTGCATTTCTTCTTGCATAGCCTGAATCCATTTGGGTGTTCGAGATGCTTCTGGGTACATGATGTTATCTTCTAAAGAAGAAATAAAATATGAGCCATGAAGATATGGACCGATGGTTAGTACCTGGTTGATAGAACTGAGGTCTTGAAGCAAGAGAAAGGGTCTTTTTACTGAGTGTCTTGGAGGTGGAGGTACAAGATATTCATCGTACACTTGTAGCTGCAATGGAGACTTCATATTTTCTGGGGATTGTAGGTCAATCTGTTGAACTGCCTGGGGATATCTCAAGAAAGTTTGTAACTAAGGTAGTATGGCTTAAAAAGTGACCATTTATCAACTGTTTTGCCTTTTTCACAGGTTTCCATGGACAAAATGATTTTTAGCCCATTTTTTAGAGAAAGAAAAAAATGTGGAACACAACACAAGTAGTTTTGTATTTTTTCAAGCATTTTTGAATTATTTATGAATTTTCAAAGATTCAGGTCATAGGTACCTATTTGTGACCATAGATGTCTCAAAATCCGTCCCCTTGTGACTTATAAAGAAATGTGTAGAAATCAAAGACAATGATTGGCTCTTACAATAAAAAAATAATTTTTCTTGAATTCATTAACAGACCAGAGAGGTCCATTCAAGGATCATCTGGCATCCATTCTATAGCTACCTACAGGACGGTTTGAAGAATATGGGCGCTTTAAGGCCATACTACCTTAGTAGTAACAAATTGCTTGGTGTCGACGAAAAACTCCAGTGGAGGTTGAGAATCATGTAGAGTTTAAGAGCTTTGTTCGAGACTGATAACTTGTCGTGATTCAAATGACACCTACCAGCTCCCAGCAGCTCACTAGATTCACCCCAGTCCACTTACAGTGTCACTTGGTTACCAACTGCTTAACACTGCACATGCCAAGCCCCCACAGTGTTAGTCCCCATTTCCAACTAAGTTTGCCAAGTCCCAGTCACCGGGATTACTAGCACACACTCCCATCGTGACACCGGGCATGTCACTTAATAACATGGGGCGGAACTTCCACCTTAATGTGCAAGGACCCATGGTGGTACTACTCACCATGGTCCTAACCGCCCTTGAGTGTCACCCCACTCCATGCTAGCCCATTTTGCATTTGCTACTCATCCACTAGAGGTAACTGGCACTCACAACTCGGGACACATCCAAGGAGGCCTAGAAAGGAGCGGGACTCCACCCAACCGATGCCACGGGACACACACAAGTGTCCCATGGTGCCTTGAAGTGGTGGTGAAGTCACCACCACCAACCATGAGTCACCGGGACTCACCAAGGCTTCAAGAGGGAGTGAGGAGTGAGACCAACCCCTCCTATAGTACTCTCTGTGGTATTCGGCAGACCCCCCGTCCTAGATCGAAGGAAGTCCTTGGATAACCTTGGGTTGTGGAAGACCACCCACTTCCAACCCAAATCGCCAAGTTACGTCACTGTTTGGGCTCCCGAACTTCCAACCGGCGTAACTTTGCGCTCAGAGCTTCAAATCCAACATGCGAGCCCATTTTAGACATCTACGCGACAAGTAAATGCCGATGGACTGCTCACTCGTCCCATTTGGATAAGTTCTCGCAAAGTTATGGCCCTCTAAAGATTCGGATGCACCAGGGGAGGCGTCACGCCTTCACCACGGCTCTTCTTTTGGCCATAACTTTGGACTCATGTCTTAGAACCTCGTAATGCTTGTCATTCTAGATTCCTTGTGTTCATAGCTTTCCAATGATATGCCACATGCCATACTTTGTTGTGGGATTCATTGGGAACCCCTCACACCTAGCCCTCAAGTGTCCCGGCGCCATCGGGACCCAGTCAACTTTGAGCGGCCATAACTTTTCGCTCACAACTCCAAATTGCGCGTTCTTTGCGCCATTAGAAGCGTATTGTCAAGAGCTTTCCAAGCATGTGTGACACTCTCATGTTCACTTCAAAACCAGGGCGCTATTGCGCCATGTTTGATCGGGAGTCTCTTCATTCTCCCTACCTAGTCTATTGCAAGGCTTGGGAAGTCACCCTCAAGGTCCCCCCTTGCGCACTAAGGTTCATTTGGGCACCCCAAGTAGATAGGGGCGTGACATAACTCTGGTTGAGAGGGGATTGATGTAGGTGATGTAAGTACCTGTGAGCTCCAAGTGTGGAGAGAATTTTGTGCTTGGTAAGGGAAGATAGAGTTCACTTGTTGCAGTAGATCACTAAAGCGAAGATACAATAGAATTCATTCTCATTGAATTAAACGTCTCTTGACTTTGTCTTTTCTTAAGAGAGGGAATGCAACATTAGTAACATTTGCTCTCGAGATAATAGCCAACAAGTATGGTCTTATACGATTAAGGAGCTAATTTGCCATTTCAATTGTGTTTGTTCACTAATTATGTACGCTATGGACCCATATGTTCAAAGATGAGATAGATTTGGTCTTTTGCCGGTGAAGGCTCCTTGGATGTTTTCTAAAGACGACGCTTTGTGGATCTCTGATTTATCAAGTAAGACGTGCTGCCGCGGTAGTTGATGTTTCTCTCTCAAAAAAATTTGGAGATGGTTGCCTCCACCATTAAGTAATGAGCCATGGTTTGGAGGGGTCGATTCATTCATTTAAATGTAGATGTCTTGCTCTGAGCTAGTGTGTAGTATTGAGAGAATTGACACTTGATCCCAGTGGCAATGCAAATGGCATTATATGCTTTAGAATTCTCGAAGCATATTCAGCTCCATTGTTGGATTGAATGGCAATAATTTGTATTCCCATTGTCGCTTCTATTTTATTTTTAAACTTTTGAGTGCGTTTGATTTAGCAATTAGAAATTGGAGTCAAACTTCTTTTAACATCATATTCATTATTTTGGGAGATTGTGGACCTCCCAAAATTACATTGTTCAATTTTGGGCCCCCAAGATTGAAGTCAATTTAAAATGAATTTAAGTTGAAGGGAACTGAATTTTTGAATTTTTAGTTGCAACTTCCATTAAATTGATAGTTCCTTATAATTGGGTATCTCAAAAAAATTAATGGTTCGAGTGATGATAGTCATTTCCTACATAAATGCGATGACTAGTCTCTACTAAACACCAAGTCATGAGCTGAACGGTTGGTTGTAAGAAGCTATTTATTTCATATAGTTGGTCCAAGTTCGATTCTTGTAGAATTTGTATGAGCGGCTACAAAATATACATGATTTGGTATTGATTAGTGAGCTCTACAAGTAGGAAAGTTGTAACAACCAACAAGCCCCCTATCCAAAATTGTGACAATTGCTTGATATGTTAAGGAAATGAAAAGTGGTCTTATCCACTACCAGTTTTTCCAACTCATACAAAAGGGACAATTAGTTACAAAGTAACGTAATAATGAGATGATACCAATATACACAATCTCACATAGATAATGTAATTGTGAATATATTAAATATTGTAAATAGGTGCATTTGCTACGCAAATAACTACACACAAAACATAGAAATTCTTGAAACACAAATCTATAAAATCCAATCATAATATTCCAATCCACACCATCTATTCTATACCAAACAATTCTAAATCATATAAAATCATCCATAGTTATGAATAACATTACTATAGAATATTAACTATGAAACTTAGCTTCAAATACGATAAAGTTCCTCCAAAATATGAGGGTTATGCTCAATCAGAAATATACGAAGACAAACTCCCATTGATAACCTCTATTTGAGCCGTAGGGATTCTCAAGACACATTGTATTGTGTTCTTTTTGACCTTGGACCTCCATGCCGTGATGAGAGAATTTGTATCCTCCAAAATAGGTTCTTGAGTCTCGTCCACTTTCCAACACAATCCCTTCGCAAAGTCCCAACCAATGTAGAATTCTTGAATATCCTTCCCTCTTGTTGTTGACCGAAAGTACTGGATTAGGATACAATTCGGATGCTTTGGATTTGTAAAAGGATTAGACAAAGCTCTAGCAATCCATACGGTCTTCGTATCACCATCAACTGGTCGAAGGGCGACAAAGAAGTCTTTCTGAACATCACGCCCCTCTCGGAAAGATGGCAATGGACGATTGCGACATTGTCCTACAAAGACATCATCTTCAGCAAACTCCTCACAAACCTTGCCATCGTCATCGAGTTCATCCTCTACAATTGTTTTGATTCGAGTAGAAGGCCAAAAACCTTCCATCAATGTCTCAAATGGCACTATTGGCTTCGACAAACATGCTTTTATCGCTCGCCAATAGAACACCAAATGCTCAAAACATCTTCTATATTCTCCACTCTCATTGCATAATGCCTCCTAATAATTGATGAATCCTGATATCCCTTTAGAGATGTTGTCTACACCTTGCATTGGAAGGTGGACAACAGGAACGGGCTCCCCATGAGGCCATAGACTTCGTCCTTCAGAGTTTTCTCGCCACAATTTGACCCCCCCTTTTTTAGGAAGCCAATCACTATCCGTACAGTACCTCTTGTATTTCATAATTGGGACATCCGCAGAGTTGAGGTAAAACTTGAATTGTTGTGCCTTGGTATGTCCAATAAGTGCTTCGTCTCCTTCCAATATCGAGCCTTCTATGAAGGCTTTGAAATCAGATACCTCTTCAATCAAATGAAGAATTGTAGGTACAGAGTCCACATCCATGAAGGACTTCATGAGGGCTGGGATGGTAGGAAAGCTTTCCTTTTTTAATTGCATGCTCCATCTACCAAACAATGCGTCGATGTCGTCATGAGTGTGACCATGAAACTTATGTACACTTCTCGGAAGATCTTCTTTACAACGAGAAGGGACCAAAATGTGAACACATACCGATTCTTGTTGTCCCCTGCAGCATTATCCATTTGAATGTTTAGAATTAGAGGAAGGGAAGTCGCTGGAATAGGAACTTCAGGAGGCGGCCGAAGTGATGATGTGCACATTTCTACTCCTTTTAGAACTACTTCAAATAGAAGAACAAAACCTCATCCAATAAACAATTCTCGAGAAGAGTATTTTGGAGGGAGTTCAAGGTCTTGTAAGAGCTTTGCTAATAACCCTACTATGTAATTCGAGTCATGCAAGAAGATATCAAGACCATAATGCGCGTAATATACATCACCGTGCTCATGAGCAATCATTCTAGTTACTAATATTGATAACTTTGTGAGGCCGTCTAGTTGCTTGCTTTGATGGGAGAAAACCGGAGGCACTGTCTTTGCATGATCTATTTTGTCATGCATGATTGTTAAGCATTTGTGAGGGTAGACAGTTGACGTATACCGCTTTACATAATAATTGTCTTGGTGAGCTCAAGTACATGCATTATGTTTCTTCAATAGATAATTCCATTTCCGTTGTAATCCAATGGTGGCAATCCTTCTTTGTGCATAATATCTATCATAGTCAGCACATCGAGCAAAGTTATCTCCAGGCTTTTTCACAGAGTATTCAGGAAAATTTAATTTCCTGATCTTACTGATATTCAAAGGAGAGACTTCTTTCAACCCAAATACAACATTTACTATGTTGACCTCGGGAATTGTCTCTTTCCATGTAAAGATGGCTGGTAGAACCTTCGAAACAATTTTCTCTCTAGAAAAAAGAGTGTGCATTCGATGAGGCATACGGTCAACTGATTTTTCAAGTATACACTTCAATGTTGTCATGGCTTGTGGCATATGCTTTTGAGCCTTTTGGGTGCCCATATTTCCATGTGGTTGAGCTTGTTCACCTCTAGCAGCATATCCTTGAAAACGATGAAATATGGATTTTGAGACACCTGCAATATGTTGCCATGCCGCCATGCACATATTAACTCCTTCCAAAGTGACCAACTTCTTGCCTTGAGCATCACGATGGACTTGTCAATGCACATCCAACTTCATGTGGTAGCGGAATTCAAAGGTTGTCTTGTGCTCTATATGTTCATGGAATGCTCGAATCTTTTCTCTAGAGAAAGGTTGAACACAATTGCTCGTGCAGCACATCTTACTTGATACAGAGTTGATAGATTCCTGAGTGAGTAGATCCTTGGCTTTCACACAAGTTCGAGGAGGAGGAAGAGGATTCCTCACAATGCTTGTATATTGTCTCACATCTGATGAGCACGGCTGCAATAGTCTTGCTTGCTGACGATTATATTCGTCACAAATCTCGTGGTCTTTGAGGCTTGCCCCATTTAGAAACACTCAATCAATAGGCCATGCACGAAGTGAATACTTCTAGTCCTCAGAAACCTCCACAGGTTGTAAGGATTTCGATATATGAACCGTGACAAGAGATTCTCCGAGGAGACCAGTGTTGCCTTCTACATGCTCAAAACTCATACTATGACATATGCCCTCAGCTACTGGTTGCCCATTCACGTTATGTAGAATTACAATTTTGGTGCTCTAAAGACAGCTTAGGATACCCTTGCAATTTGGAATGTTATTGTCTTCTAACGGCGTATTCTCCACCTCGCCTTCATCAGATAGGTACTCCTCGACAAGATGTCTTAAAGCAGCAACCATCATTTTTGTGTGTAATAATATATGATGTTAAACATATGTCACAACAGAAATGATCTACAGTAGTACTTGGCAAAGCAACAGAATACATAAGTGCAAAGATAGAAATGGAAGAGTAGTAGAACATTCAGTGATTTTACAGTATAAACTGAAATCACTACGAATTATAAAATCCTAAAGATGTGGTTGCGCCCACAGCCAATGTTTAGAATTCTACAAGAGCTCATTGGTTGGTAATGGCTACATCTACCATACATTGTGCTAAAGTTATACAGACAATATTCCGACAATCACATACTAATGACGATAGTAATAAACATTTATAATTCGTATAGAACAGATCTCCATACAAATGAATATATTCTAATCACATACCAAATGATTTAACTCAAGTCGAGTTAAACACACTGTATTCAACTAGGCCAACAAATAGGCATGATCAAAGTATCTACCCACTAACCAACCAACATTTATCATACAAATGTGAAATGAAATTGACATAAAAGTCAGAAATCATAGAATGAAGTTTGGAAAACAAAAACACGTCTCGAATGTTGTCACATTTCCGTGAACAAGTATTCATCCACTAAATCAACAGACTAGAATATTTAACTCAAGTCGAGTTAAACTATACAATTCATATATAATAATAAGTGAAGTAGTTCATGCGGTTCTATTTCAAGGCCGTTGTAGAGAATTTGTACTACTCTAATAAGGATCGCTTATAGAAAATTTAACTCGAGTCGAGTTAAACATCTTCATAATAGGGGAGGGAATCCGTGACAAGACATTTAATTTGAATTGAGTTAAAAGGATAGTCCGGATGGGGTATTAATGTAAAACAATTATACTAGCTTTAATTTGGAGCAACATCAGAAGGTAAATACCATATAACTTATTCCGTGATTCATTATTGTAGGTAGGAGAGGAATATACTCCTAACAATTATTGTTATGGGGATAATGGAATTCATCATTAAAATTCAATTTTTAAACTTGAATCGAGTTAAAATCAGTGAGCGGTTGAAATCTTCTAATTCCGATTTCCAAGATTTTTAACTTGATTCGAGTGGAAATTAGTTTCTACATTTAATGAAGCTCATGCTCAAATCAATTTCTAGCACGCATTCCAGAAAAAACGGCACAATTATCAGAAGTGCACTTCCACGCATCCAACAGTCAGTATTGTATGCAGCTTGATGCAATCATCCCATATAGATAAACCAACATAGAGTAATGTTTATCTTATAATCAAAAAAATTCTCAATGAACACAGAATTCATAGAATTCAACATCAAAGGACTTCTTAACTCGAGAATGGTTATAATAAGGCCATATTCGTTATATTGAGACTTTTGGTAGTCTCATTTTTATCCTCGACTCGAAGATAAATCATAATAACTGTTCAATTTTAAGACTATTTGGTAAGTTGAGATTTCAATGTATTAATATATATAAAAACTTTTGATTTCCCAAAGGTTTCAGGCTCATCTTATCTTCGACTCGAGGATAAATCACTATAATTGTTTTAGGATTGTAGTCTCAAAATGTGCAGATTGTCTCATTTTAACGAATAAGGCCATAATTATAACAAAATCCTATCAGTATGCACTACAGGCAGGCGGAATGGCGACCACACTGGGTGCAGGAGAAATGCAGACATGAATCTATTGAACATACGAAGTACCCCTATAGATTCAGAAAAGAACAACAACTGGAGGACAAATGGAGTTTGATTGTGGCGTATTGAATGCATACCAAGGCACAACGGACTAAGACCTGACCTGAAACGTGAATAACAACTCTTACGAAACTGAAAATGCAACCAAGATAATAGCCTAAAATGACTTCTGAAATTGAGTTATGAAAACAAGAAAGTATGACACAATGCAAATTGAAATGTAGGAATGCGAATGTAGACGGTGGCAATGACAAAAGCAAGTTGTCCAAGTGGAAAACGGAATGAAACAACTTTGCTCGTTCAATGATGCAGAACCGTATTATGCAAAATTGTGGGAAAAGGAGAGGGGGAACAGGACGTGGGATTTTCAAACGGTCTAATCAACTTCGAACAGAAATATGTTTAGGCAATTTTCTTTGCCATCGACAACTATAAACATCTAATTTTTGTGACCAAGAATCTTCCAATTTCAATTACTTGAGAATAAGTCTACAACCTTTGAAGCCACTAATTAGGTCCTTTTCCCAAAATCTACTATTAGAAATAGATAAATCTACTAGTGGATCCATAAAAGGAAACAAAGGAATCCGAGGGTGTAGTAATAGTTCAAGGATTTTGGGTTTAGCGATAAAGTTTACTATTACTGTTATGGTTTTGGGACCCCCAGGTGGATGGGAGGGACATCCCTATACAAGGTCTTTCCTATAAATTTCCAAACCATAAACTTTACATGACTAATAATTTCCAAAGAAAGGCATCTTTTTAAGCCTATCATATCAATCTATAAAGAAATCATGACCACTGATTTCTAAATATTGCCTCCATTCACTATTTCTCCCACCATTAATCATCCCAATGCAATAATGGAAGTTCAAAACCTAGTACATGCAAAAAGGGCAAGGACCTTTGCACGAAGGTAGAGACTTATAGATCCCATATGCAAACATTAGAAGATGTTTGAATCTTAGAGAAAGTCCCCTATAGTAATTTTGATAGGCATAGATATTAAAAAAATTATAGAAGAGCCTATTAAAGGTACTATAAAAATGTTATTGCTTTGTATGATGTACATGACATGTGCCAACTTATACAACTTGGAACATGCTTTATTTTAATCAAAGTATTCTAATTATTTTTAGTATGGTGAAGTCGTCAATCCTAATATACCAAATGGCAAGAAAAAATGCATAGCCATGTAGTACATACTTCATGGTACTTAGCACTCCAATCACTAAATTTATTAATAACAATAAAGGATAAACCAATACCTTAGTACAATGTATTGTACATTGTCACATTGTTCTCCATGTTAGCTTACAAATATGACATGGCATGTGCACAAGATAAGCAAAGTTGATGTGGAATGAATTAACACATTTGTATTATCATTTATGTAAGAAAAACAAATTTTTTTACTACAAATGCATATAACTTGAAATTTAGGTAGTTAAAGTTTATGAAATTTTTTCCACACCTTTTTACACTATTCAAGTATATTTCCTACAATTAGATATGTGAAAAAAAAATATTTCTAAATGTTTTTACACTGAACTATAGAAATGGCAGCTTTGAGTGTTATTTGATGGAAAAAGGTCTTGAGATTGTAAGGGTTAACCTTAAAAGGACTAATTTCATGTCTCACTATCTATTACTATGTACCAAAAAGATACAAATGTCCAATTGAGACCTCTCCTTCGGCCTAGAAAATACTCCATTGTTGTATGAAGGAAAAAAAATTATCCCCATGCTATCCATCTATTTTCCCCAAAAAATTTGACATTGTTCAATGAGAGCCATTGGATCCACGATTGGATCTAAAAACAAAATTAGAACCCCTCCTAAAATATCATTGATCTTTTAAGAAAACCAAAGCCATTGATGTTTTGTCAAATAAACAATATTGACCAACAAATTATGGATACAAAATACAAATAGAATATGATTACATTATTTGAAATACAAAATACATATGTATTCATACAAATTCATATAGATATATCCCATGTCAATTGTAGTCCACACATGTTTCACAGGTATAGAAAAAAGGGTTTGGGGTGGGTTTACAAGCACAATTCATGAATTCATTTCACAAGGGGATGTGCTCAAAATTTTGAATGTAAAAAGTTTTACAACCAATAGAAAAATTATATGTGTACCCCTTTTAGAATTTTTATGAAAGCTTAACAACCAATGATTGAATGATATATGGATTCTACTCATATTTTCCTATCTGATTTTCTAAAAAATGAGCAATATGCCATTTGTCATTTGTCACTATGCAACCAAAAGATGTACACAATATCTTCACATTACTATGTTTGTTGTAAAATGGCAACAAACATAGGTATGAATGAAAATTTTTATATTTATTTTTCAAAGATAAAATCATAAATCTGAAAAAATTCATATCAAATATAGAATGCATTCAAAGAATCTAAATATTTCACCATAGATATCTACTATAGTTTATCCTTGGAGTGCTTTGACAATCAAAATCTAGATGATGAACAAATTCCTTGATGCTTGAATGAAAGTCATTCTAATTTGTGGTGATACTTTATTAAGTTCTTATACTATTTATTGGTTGGATTTTGTGTTTCTTGATTACATATTTTTCTAAAATTACAAATATGGAAGTATGTCAAGTGGTTGACCAAGCCAAAATTGTATTGACTCTAGTTCAAAATTGGATTTGCAAAAAAAGGTTCATAGATGTAAAGAATACAAAAATTCTAAAAAATCACTGTGCTAAGATAACCTTCTTTCAAATCCATTCCAAAAAATTCTACTCTAAAAATGATAATATTTTACTTGTAATCAAAATTTGAAGGAATTTTAAAATTTTCTTTTTAAAATTCATAAGAAAAATATTGGTAATAGCATTGGTGAATCTAATTGTACAGATGGAATTTGAAATTCAAAACCTAAAATTTTCATTTGTATATCAATTCCAAAGCATACTTCCAAATAATACTTTATAATGATTTTTTTTCAAATTGTCAATTTGGGAGAAGACTCTAGACATTTAGAGCATCTCCATAGTAGAATCAACAAATTGAGACGGATGGCCAGTGTGCACTTGCAATGCAAGTTTGAAGACTAGGCCAACCTACTCCTATTGTCCCCTACAATTGACACGCCAAGAAGGGGTGCCAATTTAAGGACCTCCTCTTTCACCTCCAAAACTCAAAAGAAAGTTGAAAAATCATTTTTTATTTATTATTGGATTTTAGTAAAAGAAAATTTATTATATATATAAATGTTTTTTAACGTTTCATATGTTCCAAAAGAAGTAAAATTTTAAATGGATTTGACTTCATTTCAACACTAGTCAAGGATTTTTATTTGAAAATTTGCCTCAATTTGTATGTTCCAAACTTTAGAAATGTGTTTGTGGCATATTGAGTTCTGGTAAGGCCTCCCAATTTACTGTTTGCTCAGTACATTTGGCCATGGCTAGCCATTGTTTGCCCCTACCCGTGCCTACCGTGGGGAAGCTCACAACGTGCACACCCGGCCAAACATCGGGTTTGCACCATTGTTGAGTTGCAGTGCAGATGCTCTTAGAGCATCTCCACAGCAACACACCGAAGCAACACCGTAAAGGTTCTACACCATTGATCTTCTAATTATGAGGAATGTCTTCCATTGATTTGGTTTACAGTGTTGCTTCAACGTGTTGCTATACAGATGCTCTTAGGGTTTATATGAACCAAAGTTATAGGACATGCACACCTGGCCTTAGTGAAAGAATGGTGCTGCCTTGATAACGTAGTCAAACACTACAAGAGAAATGCGTCCTAATTGACAAAAATCAGCCCCTCCTAATCTACAGAAAATTGATAGATTTTTGTCAATTAGGACAAAAAACTGTCCGAAATGACAGAAATTCATCCAAATTGACAAAAATCTGTCAATTTTCTGTAGATTAGGAGGGGCTGATTTTTGTCAATTAGGACGAATTTCTGTCATTTTGGACAGGTTTTCTTGTAGTAAAATGACGTTGACTCCGGCTTAAACAACATTGCACAATGGGGGGCCATTGCCCTAGCAGAAGCAACTTCTGCACCCTATCAAGATATGTGAACTGTTCACATACGCTATGTAGGTATACTGCACTTGCGTTGCTATGAAGGTTGGAGGATGGTTGTAGCTATCGAGTATTCACACCACCCACGTTGGAAGTAGGTCCACAGACTTGGCCAGCTTGAGGGTGAAGCTTCTTTTTTTTCTCCCAGCTTTAGTCGCCAACATCACATTCTGATGCCCGAGCTCGTTCGGAAGGCAACCCTGTGGGAGTAGTTGTCGACTATTGTTCCTTCCTCTACTGTTTTCCCTGTCTATGGTACAGAAGCGGAATAGGGATGCGACATAGCTAGTAAAGCACGTCGTAATCGTTGGATCCAAGTTGCCGCGGTGGTCTCAAGTAAGAATTGCTTCCTCTTTGTTGTTTGTAGTGTTGAATTACCGGGTTCCATTGATAACAAGAATTGGTGTTGCTGAAGCAGCAGATATACATCCTACGGCAGTGACGATGGCCAGCATGACCAGAAGGCAAAGTAAGTGCACGACAATCTAATAATTTTTTATGACATTCTCATAATTTGCCAACGTGCTCTCTGTAGGTGACTTGAAGTGTTTCGGCGTTGTTAACTTCAACTCTTGCAATGGATTTTTTGGAGTATCCTGTTGACATGCTGGTCATGGCGTCCGTTATCTTGGTCGTCGTCCTAGGAACGCAACGAAGACTGCTTGTTACTGACAAAGACTTGCCCAGCTATGACCACAATGACAGAACATCTGAGTTATTGCATTTCGATAGCACTTCCTCTTTACACAAAGCAGGTGTTTCTTACGTTGCCATGCATCACCTACAACTGTGGAATATACTTGTAGCCGTGGAAGATGACCTAGGCTTCTAGGTGAAGCCTAGGTCCACAACTTGGTTTTCACGATTTCTCTTGGAAGAGTACGAGGACGAACGTTGGATTCAAATGTTCAGAATGACAAAGCGAGCAGTGTTGTCTCTCATACGTCTTCTGGAGCCATCCATAAAGAAAAAGAACACAAGGTATTGCTATGCAGTTCCGGTTGTGTGCAATTGACTTGCTCTCTTTTCAAATTGAGTCACAGCGCCTCATTTTTTGTATACAACGAACTCTTTGGTATGGACTGAAGTACTATGTGTATAATGCTCTGTGATGTGGTGTACGCCATTAACATCGTTATGTACTCTGAAATGTCATGGCCTATTGGAGGAGATTTGATAGACATAGCTACAAAGTTCCAACAACTTTGTTCTCTACCAACAACTTTTGGTTTGCTAAAGCAATCCTTCAAAGAGTTGGAAGTGAAGTCCGAGTTGGACGTCGCTTTCCTATTGGACGTGGTCTTCTACTATTGTTTTTTGCACAATTTGCTCTTCAAGTAGAGCCATGACGAGGTTGAGTGACTCCTAGACATCCTTTAGGCAGAATGGACTAGTATCAATGAGGTTTGGGCCACTCATGTTGAGCAGTTTGTGTGGCCAATGAGGAATGAGAACAACCACTTTGCAACAGCTACAATGAAAAGACGGTAGTTGGCTGTTTACCTTGCTGATGAATGAGGCCTAGCAATGTGATGCCTTCTACCTTGAAGATTTGTTTCTTATAATATGTACATGTATGTACTTTATTATATAGTCAGAAAAGAATTTTTTTTCTTGCAGTAAATTTCTTCATATCAAAAGCAACTTTCCCTAACTTCTTCTATGAATATTGTACACAAAATGCATTATTCCATACTACAACGGCTTGCCTTCTACTCTCCTCACTTGCACAAGGTCAGACCCTGTTCAGTTTCATGTATTGCATTCTGGTCTCCACATTGGAATGCCAACAGGCGTTGTTCATAACCACCTGCTACCTGACAGCCGTGGTTGATAACCACCTCCTATAGTTTTTGGTCGCTCTCCTCTTGACGGCAGACTAGTGTTCATAGTGAGGGCTTTGACATTGACAAGGTCTGGAGGAAGAGTAGAGCTCACAGTCAGGGCTCCGACATTGGCTCAGAGACCTCGTTGGTGCGAGCGGCACTTGTGCTAGACTTCAGCTGGTCCATGGCCGCATTCTCTGGACGTTTGTCTCCAAGAAAGTCATGGTCTCCCTATTTCAAGCCACTCTAGAAGTATCAAAAGCCAGCTCCAATGACGTCCGCTAGGTTGGACAAGCATTGCACCACCTCAGACTGCTTGTGGATAGCAAGGCGGACGTTGTCATTGGCTGACGGGCTGCGTCCTGCATTCAACGGTCTCTATCGCGTTGGTAGTCCAATTGATTGCCGAACAGCTGGATTTGGACGTCGATCTTCGACTTCTCCAACTCTCGACTAGCTTGAGCCATTTCTTTAAATTGCTCAGCCATTGCTTGTCCGGTTTCTTTTATACACTATAAGAAACTTAGAAATCGGATGTCTGAGTTGACGTGGGTTTTTTGGACACCCAGTGTTGCAAGTGATGTTTTTATGTTAACAATGATATCCAATACAATATGAAGATTTTACAGTGGACATCATTGTTGACATAAAAACATCAGTTGCGACATGGGTGTCCAAAAAGACCACGTCAACTCAGACGCAGTTTTCTTATAGTGATAGCTTCTGCTATCAAAGCATGCCTTGACTGATTTTTCCTACGCATGCTAGTATTGCCAGTACGGGCAGGCCCATTTCCTTCTTCAGTGTCGTTGGAGTTGATCAGAACCGGATTCATGCCGACTGGGAGGTCGTTTCGTCAGCGTTTGGAAAGACTGCTAGCTCCTCTGCCGCCCCACGGACTTTGAGAACATGGCAAGTTTCGGCTTCCTCCGGCCAATGATTCCGTAGGAACGCTAGATGAGTCATCCCCCGCTGGAATTGAAAGAGGGTCATTGAGGTCTAGTTCATTTGGTATGTCTTCACGCATGCTGTCGACCACAGTGATTGGTATACAGTAGTTTGTGTTTTTGTTGGACATGCCATCTCTCGTGTGTATTGGCGTCACATTGGGCCGCGAATGAAAGTACTCATCCATGGCAAAGAATACATCTCATGCAAATGACTTGGGCAATCTTTCTCCTCTTTGTTCAATGGTTATCAGATCCCAGTAGTCAGACGCATTAGTGCTACTTTGCGCATGGTAGTCCGCTATGCGCTTGTACTCTGATGTGAGCTAATTCCATTTGTTCTTACAAGCTGCGGTGTCACGTTGATAAGGTGAGCAATTGGCCTTATGGCCTTATTTGTTAAAATGAGACAATCTGCACATTTTGAGACTACAACCCTAAAACAATTATAGTGATTTATCCTCGAGTCGAGGATAAGATGATCCTACAACCTTTGGGAAATCAAAGGTTTTTATATATATTAATACATTGAAATCTCAACTTACCAAATAGTCTTAAAATTGAACAGTTATAATAATTTATCTTCGAGTCGAGGATAAAAATGAGACTACCAAAAGTCTCAATATAACGAATATGGCCTTCCTTCATTACCAAGCAACATACATGATGCCACTTGCGCATGTCCAAGTTCATAAGCTCTCGTGCATCGGGTGTACTTTCTTCTTCACGCCAGAGAGAGACTTTTGCAACTATGAGAGCGTGAATCTCAGTGGTCTACTAATTCGGCCCTCTCTCTTTCCTATGCCGTTTCAATGGATTGCCTACCTCACGCAGTTCTCTACACAAGGTCCGTGCAGCGGTGCAAAAGGCTGTGCATGCTCTGCTTGTACATGCTCTGTTATAGTTTGCAAACCTGCGTGGGAGTTCAGCGGCAAGGCATGAGTGACATGTGACGTCTCTCAAGGAAGGGAAACATCGATTCAGTTTTGCAAGCATTCACTTACTCATGCATGCATCAACTCACTCGTACATGCAAGTATGAATTCACTAAAGCATGCACTCTAGCATCGATAATCTCATAATTGGGCATTTACAACTGTGTCGACCGGCAACCACCTGTTACGTTATTCATATCTGCACAACTCTTACCTCGTGGTAACCTTGAGACAGTCGTAGTGGCTGCTCCTGTACAATGCGAAACTTTGGTACCTGCATAACTAATATGAGTATTGTAAATTAAATTGGTGCATAGACATCATGAATTTCACGTCAATTTTTGCCTGTATGCAAGGAAGAATCACATGTACCAAACCTCTAATGACATGCATACCGTGAAACTCACCAGCAGAGGGGCTAGAACCGGGCGACAGTGCGTGCCTATCCATGCAGGGTCCAATATCCATGACGTATGCCGTGCTGACATACAAGCAGTGAGTACTCGTTACTAATACCTCTGGAAACTGTAGCTGATAACATAGAATCTCTGAAGTCAAGTTCGTGAATTGAATGAACAATAATAGTGCATGATTCCTATTCACCAACAGTGAACAAATCCGAAGAGCTTGGTGGATCTGGTAAGCTCGGAGTCCCTATATGAACTATAGTCTACGCTTGTCGTGGCCGTCGCCATTACTTGGAGGTTGTACGATTTTGCAACTGAGCGTGATGTTGACAGTTCATCCAGAAGATAATCTCGTTGTCAAAACTTAATTGACACGGCGTATGCCCATTATCTTATTGCAACAGAATACTTTTGAAATCTTCGTGTTGCCTTATTCGAGTTGTAACTCCATCTCACAGTTAAGCACAGGGAAAAAAAATATTTTCTGCTAATGGCGTCTATAACCACTGCTCTTTGAGGGCCAGGTCATGACACACGTAGGCTCGGCATTCCCGTACTTCCCTTACTCTGAACATCCTAGCAACTTGCAAGCTCACAGTGTCTGCTAAAGCACTTCTTAGCAACAAGTATGAAAGACCCTTTACTTATCATTCAAAAATTAGAAAATCAACAAACCATGGTCTGACAAAGGGATACTGTATTGGGACGGTTATAGGTATCTTCTCCTTCGCCTGTGGGAGAGAGATGTCGGTCGGTCTAGCCTTCGTCGCTGTATCCGTGTGTTGTCCGTGGCTTCCCCGCCTATTGTCGTTCGGTCGATCGGTTACCAGGATTGGCTGCTGCTGCTCCCTGCTGCTCCCTTCTTTTCCTGCGAGTGTGGTTTCCATTGTGCGTGTGAGAGTCGGGACCAATTTTGGTGAGTGGGTTTCCGGGCCGAGATGAGTTCCGCGGAGAAGGTGCGGGCCTCGCACTTGTTGGTGAAGCATCAGGGCTCGCGCCGTCCGGCGTCATGGAAGGATCCGGAAGGGAGGATCATCCGCAAGACCAGCCGCGACGAAGCGGTGGCCAAGCTGCAGCAGTTCAAGAGCGACATCGACAGCGGCAAAGCCTCTTTGGCCGACTTGGCGGCGTCCAATTCCGATTGCAGCTCCGCCAAGCGAGGCGGGGATTTGGGTACGTATGTGTTTCACTCTGTTTTCAATCACCGCTTTCCAAATTCCACGGTGAACGTGAACGTGGAGGAGAGGAGAGGAAAGGAGAGGGCTGGGAATTCTGTAGGGTCCCGTGCCGTCGGTTAGGGTTTGATTGTCGAGGGTTAATATGTGCTGGATGATGGCAGATGCGAAGTACAGCTTGGAAATGAGTTTAGCGGTGTCTTGGTAGGGTTCGGTTGTAGGCGTTCAATTGCAATTGCAATCGAGTTTGAGTCCTGGTCTGGTTCTGTAGTCATCTAGGGAGGGTTAGGAAGGGCTCGTAGGTTACGCTGAGACGGATCGTGCTTCTGGGTCGCAATTCCTACTCATTATTTGGGTATTGTTATCTCTATTTCACTGCCACTGCTCCGGACCTCTTCTCCTTGTTGTCCCTCCCAACTTTGATTTCGAGATTGAAACTTCTGCTTCTGACGAACAGACCATCTCTGGATTGTGCATGTTGGTCAATAGAGGTGTGCTTGCGTTTGCTTACAATCTTCCAATTGCTCTTACCTCTCTTCTTTGCAACATCGCTTACTCTGATAGCCAGGCAGAGTCATAGGTCTCCTCATAACCCTAGGTGCTCTTTGGAAGTGAGCTAACTTGCACTACCATGTGGTGGGCATGAGCAGGGTGGTTCGGGCGTGGGCAGATGCAGGAACCATTTGAGAAAGCCACTTTTGGACTCAAGGTGGGCGAGCTCAGTGACATTGTTGACACGGACAGCGGTTCTCACATTATTCTTCGAACCGGTTGACACGTGAACAACTCGGAGAGGGTTGTTACTATGGTTTTGTTGTCGAAGGAGGTTGTTTTTCTGATGGTTTAAGTCACGTCAACAACAATCAGGTGAAGTGATCTTATGTGGAAGAGCAAAGGGAACCTTTTTGTGATGAATTGGAAAGCTCAATATCCGTAGAATTTGCAGTGGACTTCTGTCATGTCACAAACCATGGATACGAAAGTTGTCTGATGCCGCTTTCTGAATGAAATTTCCTCATCTGCATGTTCAGTGATTCTCCTTGCACATCCATCCAACGTCCTTTTTGAAGTGGAGAAAACGGATTGGGAATCCTTCTAAATGACTTCAGGGAGGTTCAAAGTTGGAGTCTACCTTTGGATTGACACGGTTGCAACTAGTGTAGGATTGGAAGCGGTTCCACTTTGTTGCTAGAAAACTCCACAAAAACCAGGTAGATTGATCTTCATCTGCCGACCTCCATATCACTTGTTGAGTACGTTCAATGCGTGATTTGATTGTGATTTCGAGTTTGTAGAGGTGACCAAGATGTAGTCATTGTATGAAACGGCAGCGACTCCTGGACCAACAAAAATACAAAACATGAGATACATTAGTTCAAATCGTGCTCATTCGTTCGTCAGTGGCTAAATATATGCTTCGACATCAAGATTTCACGGGATGATTTCAATTATATTACGTAATGTGCTCACATGCATATAAGAAATGAAACCTGCACGCCATCGATTCATTTTGCAGAAGCAGGAGTCTGAAACGATAGTAACAGAGCCTGTTTAAAGATTCATCTTGATGAAATTAGAGTTCGAGCGACAAAGCTGGCTTATTGCTCTTATTCATGGAGGCATCTATCACTGAAATAGCCTCACTGGTGCTTTCCTGCGTGTGCACGCCAATGAATTTTCCAAAGTAATCACTACACTAATGATGATAAATAGTGTTATCTTGTGATTAATGTTACGTGGACTTTTACCCCGGTCACTCTAAACTTCAATTAGTTGGCATTTAGTGTTGTGTTCACTTTTTTTAGCAGTAACTTTTTTGAGCATGCAGTAGGTTTCTTGGGTTCATACGATTTTCTTTGCATTTTGATGAAATAGTTAGGTAACATTAAATGTAAACTTGTAAAAAATTTATATCCAATAGTTGACGAATAGTGTTTATGTTGACATTTAGTGTTGGTAACATTAACTGGATTGTTGACAATTAGTTTTTTGCTTTGTGATTAGTGTTGCCAACACTATTTATCATCATTAGTGTAATGAGCTAAGATCTCCATTTTTGATCTCATGTTCTCATGAGCCTATTTGATTATGTCATAATGTGGTCTTTTTTTCTTCTTTTTTTCAATTTGGTTTATTTTTTACTAACATTTTTAATGTTCTTCATTCAATCAATTCAATTGATCCATTTAAAACTTGGAATCCTTAATCCATTAGGGATTAACCCTTGAGATTACCAAGTAGCCAATTGTAGCCAAGGCTCCTATTGTTTCAATTTTTGTTGTGGTCTTTTGAACTTTTTATAGAGATGCAAAATTCCAAGAGCTTTGCTTGTATGTAATTTTCATGCAAATCAAACCTAGGGTTTAGAAGTTAGCATTTTTTTGCAAAATGGAATTTGAATTGAACCAATTTGAATTGAATTCCTTGACTTGTACTAGGGAGAGATTAGGAGGAGGGTAGTGAGTAAAGATACTTAAAAGAATGTGATAGACATAGGAACATTCCTTGATTTCTAAAGGGAGGAGCAAAAGGAGAAAAAAAGAGGGTAGTGGGTGAAGACATTTGAAAGAATGGGAGGACTTTACACAATACTGATATAGAAACTTTGGTTGTTGATTGTAAGGACAATTTTTTTTGCAAATTCAACATTTAATGAAACATTGGAAAGATCTTCAAATTGTGCTTCTAGTAGTGTAAAATATGCCTCCTTGTTCAAAAAATTGAAAACAAAAACAACTTTCAAAATTCGCTATAAAGTATATTATCAATGAAAGCTTAGATTGTCAATTGCAAGGATAATTTGTATTTAAATTTAGCATTCAATATAACCAATGGAAAGACCTTCAAATTTCACTTTTAATGATATAAGATATACTTCCTAATTCCAAAAAATTGAGAATACACAAAGCGTCCAAACTTTGTTGCAATGATTTGAGACATTTGCTAAGAAGGAAGCTTTAGTCAAGAACCAAAAGGAGAATCCAGTGGGACTTTTTATTCAATGATGACGAATGTCTTAAGGACACTTCATACTACATCCTAAGTCATACTACATTCTCAAAATTTGATTGGTGGAGAATTGAAAATTGGAATTTTGAGCTTCATACTACATTCCAAGTCCCACATGATTTCAAACACCTACATGGCAACACTTTTTGGGATTTTTTGGCACCAAAGAAGTGGAATTTAGAGGCCAAATTTGATTTAGCTAAAATAGAAATCCAAGTTTGCCTCCAAGTCCCAACAATTTTTAAACTAAAATATTGAAGATTAAGAACAATTTAGGTCATCAAATGGAAATGGTCATTTTGTCTACTCAATACAAAAGCCAACCAAACTCCTAAACCTTGAGTATGTGCATGTTTTTTTTTCCATTATTGCCATTGCATTCAATTTTTTGGTTGAATTTTTTTAGCTTGTTTTTTTGTGATATGTAGGAGAATGTTGTGAAAATTCTTCCATTCTTCTATTGTCCGTCTCGTGTGTAGAGAATGAAGGAATTCTTGTAAACCCTCATGGTTGCAATCAACCGGATTATAAAATTGAAGAGGAGAATTTTTTTGGACCTACTTTGTACATGGCATTTCATTCCTTTACTCTTGGAAGTCATATCCAATAAGAGCAAGAAGAGAATTGCACACAAAGCAAGAAAATTCATATTGAATTATCTTCTAAAAAGAGACTACTTCCAAAGAAGAAGGCACAAAAAATTGATCGAAGGTTGAAGGAAAATTGAAAAAAATTGATCTAGAAGTTGAAAATGCATTGAAAACAAATTGGTGGCATTGCAATGTAGAAATTTTGATCATTCTATGAGCATAAATCAATTGAAGTAACAAAAAAAAGTAACTTTCAATCAAATTTTTTTGTAAATTTTTGCAAATTGTTAGGCTTTGGGATTTGGCAATTAAGTTTTTAACAGCCCTTCACCTTATCTACTTGTCTAAGTCCCGATTCTTGAGCCTCCTTTCCTACCCCCAATCTACATTAAATGGTGATCGACAAAAAGAACTGAATCTCAATCTCTAAACACCCATTTCTTGGGCCATTGCTCTCAAAGATGGCTATAATATCCTCTTGATTCCATGAAATACATGAACCAAGATAGTTCTCCTTTTTATTTACTTGCTTCATCCATTGGAGCTTGACAATATGTACTGTAATTATTCATTCAATTTTAGAGGTATGTCTCATTGTTTTTATCATTTTTTTTCTCTAGGATGTGATACTTGGGTGAAATTGCATGCAAGGATACTTGCAATGCTACCAAAATTTACTAGGTCTAGCATTGCTTACAAGAAAAAAATTCTTTTATATTCAAGTAATACAAAGAGGACAAATTAGTAAATGGTGTTTTGGGAAATGACTAGCATGAATGCCAATTTTTTGATGCTATGCAACAATGATAACACCAAGTTGGACAAGTAACAAAGCATATTTCCTTTACAATTGACAACCTTAAGGATGTGGGAGATAATCCTACTTTAGACAACACCATAGATCAATCCAATGTTTAGACTATGATGGGCTTTTATCTAAAAATAAGTAGGTTTTTCATCATCAAATAATTGATATTTTGAAAAGATGAAAAAGAATCACTAGTTCAAATCCACACTAAAAAACACATTTCTAATTGTTGTTTTGTATTTATTTTGTAATTTTTTAATGCATTAAATTAGTTTTAGCCTAAATTTAATAAATAAAAAACATGGTTTGAAATGGTTTTGTTAGTGTAAATTTATCTTGGTGAATAGTACACACGTGATGAAACCTTTTAAAAAATGGATCACTCTCCAAAAAGAGTAGACCAACAAATGAGTTGTCTAATCTATAAGCTCTAGTATCTATCTACTCTATTCTAACCCCTAAAGCCCCAAGGCATATTTCAAGCAAAAATTGTGAAAATTGCCACTTTTTAAGGCAATGAGAAAAAATTAAAAATTAAAGTTTCTTTTCAAAATTTCACCATAAAAATTTGTACTAGACTACTATGGAAATGTGTGTAAAAATTTTTAGAAACTTTGACCACATGAGTTGAAAGATTATAACATTTGAAGTTAGTAAAAAAAAAATTCATTGACCTTGCATGACAAGACCAGCAGCCTTTAACTCCTCCCATAGTGAGATTTTTACACTATACATAGTTAATTTTTTTTACATTTGCTTCTTAAATTATATAAGTTACATACCTGCCAAATTTCCAAAGTAAAGGAGGAGTTTTGCAAAAGTTTTCAAAAGTTGCTCAAGCTGCTAAAAAAGTTCAGGGTAGTATAACTTTGATCCAGGCACCTAATTAGAAAAAAAAATTCCCACTAAGGGTGTACATGTTCACACCTTGTGTCAAAATTTCTTGAACATTTAACCAAAATTGACTTCATAGGAACCTACTTGGATTTTCAATTATCCATTCAACAGACAATTCTTCTACGGGACAATTTAAAATTACCTCCAAATAGAAAGCTAGCTATTTCAACCAATTTTGCCTTGAAAAAGATTTTGGTCATCAATTGATGTAGATTTATTGCTTCTTGTAATATGTTCAACTTCTCTTCCTATTCTTTTTTGGGCTTCGAACTATTATTGTTGTTACCAATCTTTGTTTCATGTTCTTTTGTATAGTCAACATTTGGAAATTAAAATTCTTTTATAGAACTTTTTCATTTCATTCAATGATGTCTCTAGTATATGAAATACATTTGTATTTATAAATCTTTAAGATAGTCATTGGCCTCTTGATGCATTTTTTTCCTACTCCTTTTGCCCATTCTATATCAAAGTCATTATTTTCATAACATATAGATTATGTAATTGACATACTTGTTGTAACAATATTTGGCACATATTGCAAAATCCAAGGCAAAGGCATATTGATTTTATTCAATGATATGTACTATCTCTTCTTGAAAATCTCTAAAGTTCTTAAAATTGCCATTTGAATATTTGTGACTGAATGAAATTTGAGTGAGTTTTTTTCCTCAAGACAAGACTTATTTTTCTCCTTTGTATATTGACCAAAACCAAGGCCTCATAGGGTAAGCAACATCACCAATAAACTTACAAGGCAAGAATGCTCCTTCATATTTTTCTTCCCCATTTTATATTTCCAAAATATTATCCAATTACAAATCTATTTAGACCATCCAAAAGCATAATCGTAGAACTTGCATTTTGCATCTACATTTCTTTGAACAAGAACTAAATAGAAACCTTTATAACAATAATATAGTATAGGATTGATAGGAAGTGCCATGATAGGAATATGACTCCCATCAATAGTTCCTAATATAAATGGAATATTATGTAAAGCTCCAATTTTCCTAGTAATTTGCTTGATTTAAGCTAGTATTGGTTTTAAAAAAAATAATGACTTCAGTTTTTTTTATAAGCTTCATAATATTCTCTAGCAACAATTGAAGTTGTATTCAATCCTATTCTATATGAATCATCAATCATTGTCATAAAACTATAAGACTCCAAACTACAAAGAGTTACAACAACTTTTGTCTTCAAAGAAATGCTTTCCCTCAAATGTTTGTCTTTTTTTTTCCCAAACAAGCCCTAGAAGAATGGATAAACAATTATAAGGAGATGCATTCATTTCCATTTGTTATCTAAATATAATTTGCATATATGATCCAAAAAGTCAATGCTTCAAAAATCCTCTAGGCCTTGAAAATGCCAACTTGTCCTTGGTGAACAAAGCCTTTTACTTTGATTAAAAAAAAGTTGTCATTATTATTATTTCTACATCTTGTTGGTACACTGCAAGTTTTTGCAATACCAAAATGCTAACAATGACAATGACATATTTCATTGCCATTAAGAGCCTAAGATTTTTTTTTAAATGTATTTTCTTTTTGAATCCATTGTTAACCAAAGTGAAAGCAAACAATTTCATAAAATAAAGTGACTAGAGAAGTTGGTGAAGGTGTCATTTGAAGAATAACAAGTCCTATGCAACTAGCCACTGTACTAAAAAGTGTCCACTATGACTCATTTACAGTCGTAGTGGACACTTTTTAGTTGTAGTGACCAATTGCATAGGACCTGTTTTTCTTCTAATGCATGTAACTTGGCAACGGGTATGAGATTTGGGACTTCAAGTTGGAAGTTTGGCCTTCATACTATGTAGTTCCAAGTTCCACATTTAATATTTTTATTCACTATCTACTAGCCCCTTTTTTTCTTTTTGAGAAAGTACCAAGATGGTGATTACTTAGAATTTGGTGAAGCATTGTATTTCTGCATTCATCCATCTTTTGGACCAAAAATCACTTTTCAATCATATTCATGCACTTTTTCATCCAAATTTGGAAACTTCATCCACATTTTAATGTAAATGGAAACTTTTTTGGTGAAAAAAAGATTATTTTCTTTTAGCAAAAAATAGAAATTTATTTTGAAATGGTACAATTTGGTCCTATAAGGTAAAGTAGCCCATTGTAGTCAGAATTTGGAGTCTGCCCTCATGCCAATGCTGAAAATTTTCAAATTTTTTCCCACATAAGGACAAATGTGAGAAATAGTGAGAACAATTGAAATTCTATTTTTCAAACAATGTATGAATTTGTTATGAATTTTTGAACTGATCTATCCACAAGAGTCAGTAGGCTACCTGATAACCAACAAAAACTATATCTAATATGTTCATCTTAATCACCTAAAGCAGTCACAATAATTTCTAATGTGGAAGGCCCTGAAAAAGTCACATTCTACCATGATTTACACTAAAAAGTTGGGTGCTCCTAATGAGGTCACTAATCACTTCATGGGTGTCAGGTTAGGCATTGATTATGGCTTGAAAAACTGTCATGGGGTCGTTAGGTGTCCGCTATGGGTCATCTAACCGCAATGGGATGTTTTACTTTAGTGCCAAAAAAAGGGGTTGCTACCTACAATCCAAGAAAGTTGAGATTTGGCCTTGAATTGAGACTTAGAGAGTTAGGACTTGGGATGTAGTGCAAAGGGGCCCTTAGGCACTTTGTTGGTTACATTAGCCTTCTAATTTCTATAAAAATTAAAAGACTTGAGTTTTATCTTTTTAATTCTTTTTATAATTGTGAAAAAAATTAAATCTTTCAAAATACAATTGGGAGTCTTCTTTTGAGAAATCGCATTATGAAAAGTGTTTGCAAAAAAGTGTATTGTATTGTAAGATTTTATTGGAGTTGCTCTTTAATTTTTTTATCCCTAAAAATTCATAGAGATAGAATAGATTTTTAAATTTAAAGTCAATAGAGCAAAACTTTCCTACAAGAAAAGATCAAAGTCATTTGACAATTTTGGGTAGAGTCCAAAAAAATTTATTTTTCAACTTCAACAACTAATATCTTTCAATTAATCTATATGGTCAAAATTTTTGAAATTTTTATCACATGCTCTTATACAAGTGTAGTACAAGATCTCATAGTTGGATTCTTCCAAACACCATTTTATTGTTTGCATGGTTCAATATAAAAAAAAATGGCAAGCTTGAGTGCTTTTTTGAACTAGAAAGGCTTAGGATTTTTTGGGTTAAATTGTGGAAGATCCCCAAATATATGATAATACACTATTATTTATTAACATCACATACAAATTTAATTTGCAGGTTTTGTTTTTTGAAGATCATAAAATTGTTGTTTAGCTATTAGAGTTGACCCTACAATCTTGTAATTAGTACTAGAGTTTGTGCTAGAAGCATGTATTAGCCTTCATCTCTAAATAGTATATGGATTGTGTTTTGTAAGGTCAATTTGTATATTTACTTGAAATGCATTATTTCACTTCCAAGTCTCTTTTGCTTGATTCTTTTTTGTTGTAATTTCTCTACAACTTTGAATAAGACTAAGTCATTATATATTGGACAAACTATCCAAATGTATGCTTTCCAATACATGAAATCTATTCTAAAATGCATTTTTGAACGTGAATTAAATTTAACCCCTAAAAGATGAAAGCCCATACAAGGAAACAATGGATTTTGGGTAGGCTCGTATGGTCTCAATGTTTGTCTTGATTTTTTGAATTTTTTTTTAAGATAGAAAAATACATTAGCTTTTGGGGAATATCCTAAGTGCCATTTTCACCTTATTAGGTAGCAAGATAAATCCACAAAAACTTGAAATAAAATTTTCTAATAAATTTGTTTTTTTATAGATCATATATTCTTCACTTTAAATTTTATATCTTGTAATCTAAGTAGTCAAAGTTTTTGAAATTCTTCCATACATTCTTCCATATAGTGAAAAATCCTACAGTTAGATGTGCAAGATATTAATTTTTATAGTTGTATGCTCTTTGCAATAAAAATGGTAGTTTGAATCTTTTTTCACAAAAAAAGGCCATGATCCTATAGGGGATTAACATACCATAACACCATCAAGTGCACTTTTGCTTCTTACAATTAAATTCATGACACAAATGTACATTTTGCTTTCTTCAATGTACTAGAAGTGTACATTTCAAGAGGTGATTGTTTTTCATGACCACTGCGTTTCAACTTCAATAACTTATAGAATTCATTTCTGAATGCAATTTTTACAATTTTTCTGAAAATTTTTTTTTACATGATTTTGTTTGCTTGCTAGAACAATCTCACCATTGGGATTAGTGCATTTTAATTCCATCTTAAAGATATTAATAATTTAGATTTTCCTTCATTCTCATACCTACTTCTACTTAACAAATTTTTTAAGCATGAAAATTAATTTTTTTCTTAAAATTTTCTTTTTTCCTAGACTCTCAACTCAATTTCCCACAATAAGGATTTAAAGCTCAAAACTTTGTAGTGCAAAAAATTGAAGTTAAAAAAGTTCAAAGTCAAATAATCCAATCCCGCAAGGTGCTGAAAAAATTGTTTTTCTCACTTTAAATGCAAATATCTTTTAATCTATGTGGTCAAAATTTCTGAAATTTTTTTCACACATTTCCATACTAGTAAGGTATAAGATCCTATGGTTGGATGTGCAAAAAAAATAATTTTCAAATTTTTTTACTCTTTGCTACAGAAATGGCAGTTTTGAGTGTTTTTTTGGCAGAAATAAGGCCTTGGTCCTTCAGGGGTTAAAGGTTCAAAAAATATGAAACGACTTGGGTTAGATGCCAATTCCATTTGCCTTCCTAGGAAATTTTACTAAAATTTATTTCAAGGGGTTGAGATTCCCAAAATGCAATCAGCTCTTAAATGGTCACTTTAAAAACAGAATACCTTAATAGTCTAGGATCTCAAGGTGTAGCTATGGCATGCCTTGATTTTTTTGTCACTCCTCCCAAGACCTGAAAATTGAACAGGCACCAGAGCTCAAGGGCAAATGAAGAGTCATATCAGTTTTCCATATTGCCAATAAAGTTACTTAGGCTGCTCTTAAAGCAACCTTTCAAGAGTTGATTGCAGTTGTGGGGAAACTAAACTCCTATAAATAATTTTCAGAATTTATTTGTAAGAATGAAAATGGAATTGGCATCAAACCCAAGTTATTTCAGATTTCTTAAAGGTTTGTAGAATTAGTTACGAAATTTTGAAGTTGAAACACAATAGTCACTAAAAGCAACTACCTCTTAAAATGTACACTATTGGTACAGTAAAGAAAACAACATGTACCTTTGTGTTAAGGTAAACCAGCCCATTGTGGTCAAAATGAGGAGTTTGATATCATCTTGTTGTTGAAATTTTTCAATTTTTTTCCCACAGTAGTACAAGTGTGAGAAACAGTAAGTGTATTTGAAATTATATTTTTTTGACAAAATCTGTAGACTATTTGAAAACCAACAAAATCTGAATGCATGATATTCATCTTCCTAATCACTACAAGAGAAACTGGTCCTAATTGACAGAAATCAACTAGTTCTAATTGACAGAAAATTGACAAGTTTCTGTCAATTTGGACAAAAAATTGTCCGAATTGATAGAAAATTGTCCAAATTGACAAAAACCTGTCAATTTTCTGTCAATTAGGACTAGCTGATTTTTGTCAATTAGGACCAGTTTCTGTCAATTTGGATAGTTTCTCTTGTAGTGAATGCAATCAAAATATTTTCTATCATGGAAGGCCTAAAAAGTCAATTTTTACAGTGAATTTCACACTGAAAAGTCATAAGTTCGTAACCAAGTCAGTATTCACTCTATTGCTGTCATGTAAGACATACATTGTGACCCACATCTCACATATTGAAAACCCCCCACAATGGGGCATTTCCTAGGCAACCGCAATGGGCTGCTTTACCTTAGTAGTCACAGGGTCGCTTTTAGAGCACCCTACCTTTCCGACATCCCACTACAAGAGAAACTGGTCCTAATTGACAAAAATTAGCTAGTCCTAATTGACAAAAAATTGACAAGTTTCTGTCAATCTGGACAAAAAATTGTCCGAATTGACAAAAAATTGTTCAAATTGACAAAAACCTGTCAATTTCCTGTCAATTAGGACTAGCTGATTTCTGTCAATTTGGACAGTTTCTCTTGTAGTGTCATGTCAGGAAGGAGCATACATGTGGCTGTGATAAACAGGAGAAAACAAAGTTTGGAATAGTATCTTAATCCACGTCCAACCCCATATTGGTCGTAATTCAAGACATTGCTTTCAATTTGTTTTCGTGGTTGGTACACTATAAGGAAACTGTATGCTATTTGATAGAAAATTTGACAAAATTGTGTCAACAGTGCTGTAGATTAGGACACTATAAGAGAAACTGTCCAAATTGATAGAAACTGGTCCTAATTGACAGAAATTAGCTAGTCCTAATTGACAGAAAATTGACAGGTTTTTGTCAATTTGGACAATTTTCTGTCAATTCGGACAATTTTTTGTCCAGAGTGACAGAAACTTGTCAATTTTCTGTCAATTAGGACTAGTTGATTTCTATCAATTAGGACCAGTTTCTCTTGTAGTGGAAGTACCTGTTTTGGACATTTAATTGACAAGGTTATGTTAATTCAGCTGTCATTTTGGACAAAGATATATGTCATCATGATTTTTCACCACAAAAATCGTAATTATTTGAATTTCTGCCACGTAGAAAGGATTGTTAGTTTTTTACATTTGCAACCACTATAAGAGAAAAGTGTCCAAATTGATAGAAACTGGCCTGAATCAGCTAGTCCTAATTGACAAAAAATTGATAGAAAATTGACAAGTTTTTGTCAATTTGGACAAAAAAATGTCCGAATTAACAGAAAATTGTCCAAATTGACAAAAACTTGTCAATTTTCTGTCAATTAGGACTAGCTAATTCAAGCCAGTTTCTGTCAATTCGGACACTTTCTCTTGTAGTGTTAACCAATACATTTCTACCAAAAAAAATAAATTAAAGTTTCAAAAGTACATTATGCATTTTAGAATAGAACTTCTATAACTTTCAATACTACATTCAAGATTATTTGGCTTAATCAACACTTCAATTTTGAATGCAACTCACCATGGAATTAAAAATGGTAAGAAGACAAGTGCTTTATACAAGTTGGTTGGTAAAAAGTAAGACAACCCATATGGAATTTGTAAATGAGGGTTAGAAGGAGCTCGATCCACCGCTCATAGTTTACTGAAGAGTAGGAATAATGGTTAAAGTGGAATTTCAGACCTGATTTTAACATAGTAGAATAACTTTTTTTATCTTAAACTTTAAACTAAGAAAATGTGGGATTTCAAACCAAATTTTATATTCAAAAATTTGTTTGAGATTTAAAGCTTCTAATCAAAAGTTATAAGCAAATTTTAGTGAGGATGTTTGAAATTGTCAAAGCAAATGTCCCTTCCAATCCCTCATTGAAATTTGTCTATAACTTTTGATTTGAAGCTTTAAATCTCAAACAAATTTTTGGACATGAAATTTGGTTTGATTTCCCACATTTTCTTAGTTCAAAGTTTTCTAAAAAATGTTATTCTACTATACTTAAATTAAGTCTGAAATTCCACTTTAACCATTATTTCTACTTTTCACTAAACTATGAGCGGTGGAGCTTCCACTAACCCTCATTAAGATATCCCACATGGTTTGTCTTACTTCCCTACCATCCCACTTGTATAAAAAACTTGTCTTCTCATCACTTGAGACACCATGGTAAACAACACTTGCGAATTCCATTTAGTGTGCACTAAGCAACCATTAACTGTCTTCTTTTGTCAAAATTGACGGAAAAATTGACTAGATTTTGATAGAGATTGCAATATGAACCACATTGACAAAGTGCCAAGTTCCAGAAGTTATGGCGGTCATTCCGGACACTTTTCTATTAAAAATCTTGTCAATTCGGGCTCATTTCCTTGTAGTGGTATGTGGTATATGGCTGTTCCATAATTTGCAATTGTAAATGAATATGCAAATCACTTGGATGAGCTACAATGGGAAGTTATATTGAGGCATTAACCCCTAAAGCATGTTGCCACAACTCATACGATGGAGATACCGCTGCCCAATCTTAGTACAAAGTGCATTAACACATAGTAGAAATTATTTTTTCAATGGCAATTTTTTTGATGAGAGTGCTTGCAAATGCACCTTTGTCGTGTGATTTTCACAAGGGTTTTTGAAACAGGTTTGTGAGAGATAAAATTTTTGGTATACAAGGACTATCACTACAAGAGAAAGTGGTCCTAATTGACAGAAATCAACTAGTCCTAATTGACAGAAATTTGACAAGTTTCTGTCAATTAGGACAAAAAATTGTCTGAATTGACAGAAAATTGTCCAAATTGACAAAAACCTGTCAATTTTCTGTCAATTAGGACTAGCTGATTTCTGTCAATTAGGACCAGTTTCTGTCATTTTGGACAGGTTTTCTTGTAGTGTATGGAAGGGCATAGAACTTCAATGCATACGTTCAACTTTCCAGGCACTACAAGAGAAATGGTCCAAATTGACAGAAAGAGAAATGGTCCAAATTGACAGAAACTGGTCCTAATTGATAGAAATCAGCTAGTCCTAATTGATAGAAAATTGACAGGTTTTTGTCAATTTGGACAATTTTCTGTCAATTAGGACTAGCTGATTTCTGTCAATTAGGACCAGTTTCTCTTGTAGTGAGGCCACACTCCAAAGGACGTCCAACTTTCACTAACAAAACAATTAAAAGGACATAGAGAGCCGGTTAGCAGGGAAAATCATAACCTATAGCAAAGGTTGCCACTAACACAGGATAGTGACTCCACAAGCTAGCCAATCAGGGTTGTTTGCCTCCCTAAAATTCAGTTGGAATGATGGTGTTATGGGTTTAGGGTGTTTCAGCTGAATTTTGTACTCTGCTACACTTTAGTTTACAAATTTTCCACTCCTCCAGTTACACAAGCACTAGTCCAAGCAAAAAGAAAGTTGCCACATTGTGACAACATAATGAAATCACTCAAGAACATGCTTCAGAAATCTATCATTGTGGTTCCTATGGAGTTCAATAGCTATGTTGAATAACTTTCAAAGCTATCTAAGAGCTTCAGCATTGCTTTTAGAGACTAAACCTGCTTCTATTGCAATACATGAATTTCAGAAAATCAAACCAGATACAAAATGAATTGAGAGTTATATGAGATACAAAACAATCTATTATTACTTGCTTCCCAAGGTATAGAAGGCCAAGGCTGAGACACAAAAAGTAGGCTAAAGGTTCTTCTAGTTCTACTTCACTATAATCCATCAAAGAAAGAACGATCAATTGTGCAACGTCCTCATTGCAGAAGCCTATATAGATTAGACCTAAATCTACAATAGCAAATCCTACTAGGTCAATTCCAGCCTTGGAGTCTTGCAGAATTGATATAAGTAGATCTAATACCTAAATAAGACCACCAATGAATACAATGCATTAGACAGTAAACTTCATATAAGAAACTATGAACATGCAACGATTAGCAAGATAATCTGTTATTCATGACATCATCTGTAATCCATATCACTTTGCCTCCTATTCATGCATCAATCAATCATCATACCAATGTTTGAAGGTAATTGGCCAACCTCCTCCTTGCATGCTGTTGTCCAGACCCACAATAGCCCTAATGCATATTGCAAGATCTTCCTTATTGACAAAGTTGATACACAAGAGCATAGTCCTAACACCAACAAATATCCCAGATCAAAATATGTTCCATTTTCTAGCATTTTTAAATTAGAAAATCTCGACAAGAAATTTTGTCATAAAAAAGTATCAACGACATTACTAACTATATAAGTAATTAAATTTAAGGACTTCAAATGTACCTTTGCATCTATATTCTGATCTCTTTGCTTTCTTGATATAGGAAACAAATGCAATTTCAACGTGGCACCACTCTTGCAGTTGTTTTCAACTAGCTGAGACATGTCCAGATCACACGAGCTACTATTAGGACTATATCTTTGTGAATTCCTAAATTTGAGACAACTGAATTTGTGTTCCACACTTTCAGTTATCAAAATCAACACAATGGCCTACAAGAACATCTGAATTTTTGGATACTCTACAGAGTTAAGACTTCAAGAAAAAAAACTCAAATCAGGAATAAGTTTGAAGGTTCTATACCATGACAAATAACAAATGTAAACTAATTCAAGCAAAAATATTCATGACTCTACAGAACTACAACTCTATTCAAACACTTACTGCATAATGCCAAGTTATCCAATGCTTGTCAAGGTAAGTAAAAGACCTAAAAGAACACACACAAGCACATGAATTATATGATTCAAAGAAACAAACACTACATGAGATTCCAATAATTACCAAGTCAAAATCTAACATGTAAAGCATAACCAAGGGCATGATGATCAAAGTGTAGTAGATACAGGGTACAAAACAAAACTTGGAATCGTGTGGTTTACCTTCAAATGAAAAAAGAACAGTTTGCTACACCAAATGCATCATGTCATCAACATGTTGCTCAGCAACCTATAAAAAACGTAAACAAAAAGATCACCAATAAATACCAAAAGGAATATGGTGCCACAATAGGATCACTTGGATAACTACATAAATTCAAATACAAGTAATGTACAAAACATTATAGGAAAAGTAAACAATTGGAAGGTAAGCGCTAGACAATTTTGTCATCATCCTTCAGATGTACTACTACTAGACAATAGATACCTAATATTGCTGAAATTCATTGTCCATCTCTCTAGTGAAGTTCCTGTAGAATGCCCAAGAACATGTCAACACAACTCACTCCATTTGTTACACCCAAAGCATAGCCATAGACACACAACCAAGTTCCGTAAAAACCAAAGCGACTTCTGGTGCTACACAAACCAAGTATAGTGTGACAATCATTACATGTCAACATAGTCGACATCACCTAGTATCGACTCATGGAACAATTCTCCAAAACTCAAGTTCGACTACTATGGATCAGACATTCGATTGATACACTACAACTCTAAACCGTAAGAGCTAGATTGATTAGATTGCACTACAAGAAAACCTATCCGAAATGACAAAAACTGGTCCGAAATGACAGAAATCAGCCCCTCCTAATCTATAGAAAATTGACAGTTTTTTGTCAATTTAGACAATTTTCTGTCAATTCGGACAATTTTTGTCCTAATTAACTGAAATTCGTCAAATTTCTGTAGATTAGGAGGGGCTGATTTTTGTCATTTCGGACACGTTTCTCTTGTAGTGTTGCCTAGTAACAACTCGAGGAGCAAGCTCATGGAATTTAACGTGGCCTATTGCGGATTAGACTTTGGATCGATATTGATCACAACCCTAAATTGTAAGAGCTAGATTGATTAGATTGCCTAGTAACAACTCCAGAAGCAAGCTTACGGTACTAAAAGAGTCAGACACTGGATCAATAGTGATTGCAACCCTAGATCCTTAGAGCTAGATTGATTAAATCAAACTAACTTCAGAACAAGACAATCAACTCAACTGTAATCTCCTTTGATCTCCTCATGCTGCAACCATATCCAATATATCTTGATTCTCTACTAGCTCTTATGATGAACAAGTAAATTACTTCATAATTAATCCACCAAACAAATGCTTCTTGATCCTCAAAGAATCTAACAGACATTGACCATCCACTACAAGAGAAAGTGTCCGAATTGACAGAAATTGGCCTGAATCAGGTAGTCCTAATTGATAGAAAATTGGCAAGTTTTTGTCAATTTGGACAATTTTTTGTCAATTCGGACACTTTTTTGTCCAAATTGACAAAAACTTGTCAATTTTTTGTCAATTAGGACTACCTGATTCAGGCCAGTTTTTGTCAATTCGGACACTTTTCTCTTGTAGTGATCTTGCATCAAAGAATCAACTAAATTTTGATCCACCACCCATCCAATTAGACCTTTTGACTATACTAGTATTCTATTGAAGTAGCAAGAGTGAAATCAACTGTTTGACTTGAATCGCTGGAGTACCAAATAGACACTATTGGAGCATTTCTCGTTTGTCCTAGGATACACCTGCCACAACTAACTAGAGGCCTTGTCATTAGAGTAGATGAACTTCATACTAAATTCCACATAACAAAAATAAAACACCACCATTATATAAAATACATGGACTTTGAGAGTCTTGTTTCACAAGCCAAATCTATCGAATGATGAAAGTAACACAAGGAAGACTTTGAAGCCCCAGAACATATAAGGGGACTAACATGGAGGCCAACAATTATAAGTATAGAGGTTCACTCCACATTTACAAACAAAAATGAATGAGTCATATATTAACAAGCTAAGTTCCACAAAGTAGGAAGTCCATGTTCACAAAATTTGTGTGCATAGTTCTGCATGTACAATAGTCCACTCCAACATTTTGAGCTTCACAAAATCATTGCACTTCTCAATATGTGCACAAAAGTTATCATCCGTGGCATATCACATGAACACTATAAGCAAAGGTAGTCTATGAAGGTGTGAAGGTCAAACAATCCTTCTGTCGATAGCATGCTTCTTTAAAGGCTGTGTCAAGATTTCCGTTGAGAAGCGCCACCACATCTGCATTGCACATCCAGATCAAGTGCCATGTTGAAGTCCCAATTCTTCAAATTCCATGGACGCTTCTTGTTTGTGGTCTGAATAATAAAGATGTCGAAGTAGGTGTTAGCTTTCTTCAATACTATCAATTTAATGCTTCATGATGGGTATAGTAACATACATCACGGCACATCCACATATTCCCACAAGCTTCGCAATACCACCTTTGGCGATGCCCACATATAATGCAGCCTCTTCTTAACTTTGAGTGCAAAGGAGCGTGAATACGAGGTGGCCTGCGAGGTGCACGACCAGGTGTACATGCTTTCCTTTGTCGTATAATGATAGCATCCTCTATAAGATGCTTTCCTATAGCAATTTTAAATGCCAAATGTGACATTATTCTCAAGCCAAGATCCTCCATCTCCTTCACCCAAGTGACATAAGCATTCACCATGGTTTGGTCAACTACAAAGTGAAATAATTTTATCCACCATTTGTGACAATGCAGTTGCGAGGAATAATTTCCTCGCAAGTGGTCTGTGACGTCAACACCCCTCATATACTCTACATACGCCTTATGCATGGGTGATGAAGGAATAATTAGTTGTCCACGAATACCAGGTATGCGACGTAGCATCTTCACTCCAAGCTCCCAGGGTGACTCTACTGTGCTAAGCAACACTACAAGAAAAAGTGGTCCTAATTGACAGAAATCAACTAGTCCTAATTGACAAAAATTTGACAAGTTTCTGTCAATTAGGACAAAAAATTGTCTGAATTGACAGAAAATTGTCCAAATTGACAAAAACCTGTCAATTTTCTGTCAATTAGGACTAGCTGATTTCTGTCAATTAGGACCAGTTTTTGTCATTTTGGACAGGTTTTCTTGTAGTGCAAAGTAACTAATTTTTTGTCTTGCCAAGATACAACCCCCATTTGGCGGTGAATATGGGTGGCAATGACCATGGATCCCCTGACCTCACTGTTTTACTCTCGATAAAGCCCAGGTGGTAGATTTTTACTAGTTCAACGCACTGTGCCAATTGCCCACACTCCTTGAACCATCAGTTCATGAAATAAGTTCACACTAGCAAATAGGTTATCAACCACTAAGTGGTGGCCTTGGTGCTGTAGTCCTGAAATCATCCGTTCCACAACATGGTATCCCAAACCATGAGGACCACTACTTGTTCCTTCACCGAAATACACTTCAATCTTCCATACAAACCTGCTTTTCGAACTTGCTAATAACCAAACCTTAATCCCAAACCTCACAGGTTTATCAGGCATAAATTGTCTTATGAAGCAATATCGACCCTTATATGGGATGACACATTCATCTACTGTTATCTCTCTCTCTCCAAATTATAGATTTCTTGTGACATCGTACCAAACAATTCAATAAGCCATCTTGTTTTGGCGATCCTGTCAAATCTAGGATCCTGGACATCTTGGACTACATGACTATTGTCTACTAGATGCAGACAACGAAGAATCTGCTCCCACCTTGCCAATGTTATCACTTGAGAAATTAGGTTGCAATAAATAAACTTCTCACTCCTCATCCAATAGTGTTTGATACTGGGTAGCCTTTTGCAGCCTATAAGGATGCAAACACCAATCCAAGCACGAATGTCTATGCGAGTGACGTCTATCTAAGTAGGGCCACCCTTCATACGTAGGGGTGCAATGGGCTTATGAGGAAGCACAACATGCGCATACCTGTTTGTTTCTAGTACAATGCGATCTAAGGTTTCATTGGACCAATATAGGTTAAAAACTCTTTCTGGCTGTGGGATCCCTTGTTGAGGGTACTTCAAACCAGGTGGAGGGTCGCTAAAGTCATCTCGACTCCGAACAAAGTTTACACTTGTTGAATTCCATGCTGATTTTCTATAATATTGAGCGAGTTCATTGACTTCCATGTGCCTAGGAATGAATGCTTCTGGGTGCATGCACCATTGTGCAAGTCCTTCGTCAAAATGACCTGATTCATCTAGGATGTCTACTTCAAAATCTGAATCACCGCTTTCTATAGTATCTTTCCAAGTCGAGATCCAATTAATATCACTAGAGTCAGCATCATCACTACAATGGAAGGGGTCATCCTCACAATCTTCTTCACTCTCTCTATCACCCATTAGCATGTATTCTGGAAGGCTAGAATGTACCTTTGGAAAGGTGGTTTGTGCTATAGAATCTTGCGTACCATCGATCCCCTCTACATCAGATGGGACATCATAATCAGTAATTGGCTCACCAAGTGACTCCGGAGCAATTCTCAAGGTTGGAATGTTGCTAACAACGTGCTCAGTGTCTCCTGGGCCTTCACATCCCCCAACTCCATCATGTCTAGTCTTGTTCTAGTTAGTGGCATTGGCTCTTGATCCTTCACCTATGAATGTGAGTCCATCGTAAAAATGAGTGTCTGCTGTATCAGGAAACACCACAGGTGCCTTCCTTGTGAAACAGTGTTGTCGCTTTACCCACCCATAACCGTGGCCATCCTCACTACCCGTAGCACACAAGTTTTTTGCAAGTGCAATACACACGTCTTTATCCTCCAAATGTATCTCGTTTGGAAAGCCACCTAATGCACAAACGACCATCTTTTTGCCAGTCCTGCAATCCACACCTTCGCCGATGACATCCCCCTGCATCCATGATGGTGTATCACCAGTGTAAAACGATGCTTTTGATAGAAATCTATTAGGAACCAATACAGTCCAACCTGCTCTTGCCTCATTCCAATTACTGTAGATCTTGCGGAGGTGCGCATTCCGTTCTTCAACTTCACACTACAAGAGAAACTGTCCAAATTGACAGAAACTGGTCCTAATTAACATAAATCAGCTAGTCCTAATTGACAGAAAATTGACAGTTTTTTGTCAATTTGGACAATTTTTTGTCCAGAGTGACAGAAACTTGTCAATTTTCTATCAATTAGGACTAGCTGATTTCTGTCAATTAGGACCAGTTTCTCTTGTAGTGTTTGCCTTTATTAAAACCCTTGGGGTCTCATTTGGAATGATAGGCCATGGAACCCAGTTTCTTGGCTTCTTTTCCTTTGTGAGCAATGTTTTTCCCTTCTGGTCCCTCCGGTACCTACCATTCCTTTCCATTGCTGCACAATTACAAGCATGGAAAATGTGTGATAGTTAGGATCATTATGAAGGAAAATGGAATAATGAACCCATTCATGCTAAATCATGTCACAAACATCTATGCACATTATAAGAGAAACTGTCCAAATTGACAGAAACTGGTCCTAATTGACAGAAATCAGCTAGTCCTAATTGACAGAAAATTGACAAGTTTTTGTCGATTTGGACAATTTTCTGTCAATTCGGACAATTTTTTGTCCAAATTGACAGAAACTTGTCAATTTTCTGTCAATTAGGACTAGCTGATTTTTGTCAATTAAGACCAGTTTCTCTTGTAGTGGCATGTGATGTATACTCTACAATGTACTAGATAATCTATATTCTATGATCTAGCATATGATTTATATTCTATGAACATAAGAAGGCAAACATATGCAATCAAATGTTGTGGGTACAATTGCATACATTGTGGACACGTGCTAGAGTCAAGTGGAGGTGGTCCAATGTCATTTGGTATGTGGCTTTGCGGCATTGGAGTCATTTTTGCTGGGGTCATTTGGTCGATGAATGCATTCTTGTCCATGGGTGTCTTTGATTTCTTATGTCGAGGCTTCTAAGGCTTCCACACAGGGATGTGAATTGTTGCTCCTTCAATTTGAATTCCATCCCCTTCTCGTATTATTGGATTCTTCTTTACTCGTGATTTACGCATTCTCGTGTTCTTTGGAGGTAGATTGGTATTCTTGGATCCAATTTGGGCCACTGGGATTGGCTTTGGAAGGCAACAATCTTGTGCATGTAACACCTACAAACCCTAGAAGTAATTTAATAAGACATCTACAGGAGAACAACATCCTTTAAATAATGAGGAAAGACATATTTCTATTGCTAAGGAAGGATGTGTTTCCATCAAAAAATACTTTGAATACACCTCATTTTGCATCCAAACAACCCTAAACCTTGTAGCAAATTGTTTATTATTCTCTCATGATTAGTATCACTATGTATTAATGAAAGGAGAAGATATTGCCACAAGTATATATCACATATATATGTGCTCATATTTGAATTTGGTTCGTGAAAAAGTAGAAGCAGTGAACCTTTGTTGTTAATAACAATGATTATCAAAGTTTGCAAAACTAGGAATTTCTTTTTAAAAACGTGATGCAAACATTCTAAAACCTCAATCACATCATACAAAGTTCCAAAAGAATTAAACCTAGGAAATCGATCGAGACTCAGAAACTCAAGCAATGTATGTTATAGTATACAAATGTATAGTAAATTAATAGACACATAAGCATCTGCTCATATGGAGCTCCAAAATTGGTGTTGATTACGAAGTCTAACCATAATCAGTTTTGGTAGTCAAACAATACCTTCTTTGTGTTTGGTATTTGAGCAAACTTTGTTTTTTGGGTCAAATGAACATTCTCCTGATCTTGGATGTCCTGCAATGTGGGTTGTACTTGGCTGACCTCTCGTCCCTGTAATTCCTGCATCTGATGTCAACAAAGGCCATGGCCAATCAACAAACTTTATTATTACAAAACATTATACTGAAAACAAGGAACTAATCATCCTAGAACGCAGCTACATACAATATTTCTTAAAATGGCAGAATTTTACATAAACTTCATGGTATGATAGCATTCTTGGCTAGTGCCACATCCATTCATTGAGCTAAAATTCAAGAGCAACATCATTATATCTTTAAATTCAGAACTTCTGAAAGCTCAATGAATTCATTGAGTTGAAATTCACACTAGTAGAAAATGCAGGAATTTCAACAAAATTCTGTTGTTTCGGTCGCGTTGATTTGGTCATTGAACAACAGATTTCTGTTAATTTCAACAAAAATTTGTTGTTCAGTGACCAAATCAACGCGACTGAAACAACAGAATTCTGTTGAAATTCCTGCATTTTCTACTAGTGTCAAGAGCAACATCATTATATCTTTAAATTCAGAACTTCTAAAAGTTCAATGAATTCATTGAGTTGAAATTCAAGAGCAACATCGTTATATCTCTGGAGCTTCAGAAGTTCTGAAATTTCATGCTCCTTCGAATTGGAACTTGAGTAGTATTTTCAGAGCAATGACAGTCTTTGTTGTTTAACTAGCAAGAATGAATAAATTGATGCATCTTGTCTACTGAGATTCAAGAGCTCTGATTGCCAAAGGTGTCTACTGGAAAATGTGCTGATAGATTCTGTGAATGTTGTTAGAAGAAACTCTCACGACAACTAGCAACGAAGACTTAGAATTATAAAAACCCTAACTTCAAATCGAAGTCATACAACACAAGTTGAAGAGTGCAAAATACTCACCGTGAAAGGCTAAGGTTGTTAGAGTGAGACAGCTCATCTTCTCACTCCACGTTTTCGATCGTTGCAACAAAATCCAACTCTATTTTGTCATTACAGCACCATACTATGTTGCGAAACACAATCTTAAAGTACTGAAATTGCGTTGCCCAGTTCAAAGTAAAAGTTGTGAATTCGGACATCCCTTGCTGTAAAACCCTAAATGAACTCCGATAAAGAGGAACGAAGAATTGTAGAAGGTAGACCTTCATCTAATTCAGTGAAAAGCCTATGCAGCATCTGAGGTAAATTCACCTAATGGCTACAAATATGAGAAAAATACCTACTTGAATAAAGGTGAGGGTTGCAATTGATCCCAAATTTGATCAAGTTCAAGCACAATTAGGAGGCCCTCAAATTTTGATGTATGAGAATAGGGAAAAAAGGGTTTTCTCTATCACCTTAGTCCTTCGTCTAGTTAGGGTTTAAATGACAGAGGATCGAATTTTCTATTGTAGGTGAAAGCAAAACAAACAGGACGACCTCGTAGCCACCACTATTGTAAATTGGACTGGTCAGAAATGGACTGATGAAAAAGAGAAAGAGGCATACCTGGAAGGTTTCTTGAAAAGCCTCCGTGAGTGGCAACAATGGTGGCTGTTTGGTTGCTCTCACTTGAGCGAGCTTCTTCATTGTAAACTAGATTTGGATAGATATCTTGTTGAAGGATGTCCTTTACAAATTGTAGAAACTCTTTTCTTTCACACCAACCAAGCAACCTCGCTGCATGACGATACCATAAATATCAACACCGATCTGCCACTACAAACGTTCCTCGCCGGTTCCACTTGCTAGGCCGTGGCTGTGCCTCAAGGTATGCTCTGTTGCAGAGTTGAGAAATTTTACGGACTCCTCCCTCTGATAGTCCTTGTGCCCGTAACCAATGTTGCAGCTCCTCCAATCCTTGAAGTCTAACCATAAATTCTCCCTCCCTTTCCAAATTCCCACCCCCATGAACTATCACCACTGCAACGAAAGTGTGCCTCTGCAAAGCATAGTACACCTCTTATGCACCACATCACTTCCACAGGATGCATTTCCTCCTCTCTTGTCACAATCTCTTGGCGGTGACTCACTATAAGAAACCAAAATTTATTGATGTCAAAAGGAACGGATTTTAGGTGATATTGAAAAAAACAAACCCATGTTTTTATGTCAACAATGATGTCCAATATAACATCAATGGACATCGTTGTTGACATAAAAACATAGGTTTGTTTTTTTGATGTCACCTTTGATGTCACCTAAAATCCGTTCCTTTTGATGTCAATCCGTCACGTAAAACAAGGTTTTCTTATAGTGACTTCTGCACTAAAACCTGATTCCCAGATTGCAAATTCGATCCCCTCGCTTGAAGAACTAGTAAACAATTGTCGTAGAATCCCCGAGCTCCTCATCAACAAACAGCCTTTACAGAATCCAAGGGGACGTCCCTCTCCCCGGATGTACCTCCAACTGCCACTAACCGGCTATGCCTGTTCAAGTACGGGTGTATCTGACATGCAAGATCTGCCACGCGATTTCGACTTAAGAGCTACGTATATCTTCAAATACACAAAAATGATGATTCTCGTAGGTGGTAAATATGCATACTTTAGCCAAAAAAAAAATTCAAAAACCTGAAATTTTCTCTGTGACTTTGTCCGTAATTTTGTTGTTTCATGTATTTTCATTTAATACAAGTTTGGCCTTTGAAATTGAAAAATACAAATTTCAGTAGGCCATTTCTGGTCACAACATGCTAAAGGGGTTAAGGCAGTTACTACCTCTTCTGAGTGCATTGTGACAAACTGCAAATCCAAATGAAAACTACAATTTAATTTATTTACCAAAGGGATCCACATGGCATTTCCACATTTGTTTTCAATTTTTTGTAAAAGGGGCACCAAATTAATCCAACACGATGAAGATTTAAAGACATTCAAATGAAGATGTAACGACATAGAAGTGAACATCAAAAGACATGTAGCTTCAAGAATTTGAGCTAATTCAAAAAGTGTATTTTATGTACAATACAAAAAAATAAAACATAGTCATACTAAGAGTTTCAAAGAGAGTCCAAAATATGAAATTGGGTTCAAAAAGGTTGAAGTTCATAAAACGCTTCAAGGTTCAAAAAAGGCAAATTTGGAAAACTACAATACTAAACTACTGTGTACATCATGGATTTCCAAAACAGCTGGAATGTACATAGATTGGTCTGTAGTAATTTGAGGCAAGTCTATGTTGGAATGATTTGCATTTTGAGTGCCTTCAATGAAAACACTAGTAGAAAATGTAGGAATTTCAACAGAATTCTGTTGTTTTGGTCGCGTTGTTTCGGTCACTGAACAACAAAAATCTATTGAAACTAACAGATTTCTGTTAGTTTCAACAGATTTTTGTTGTTCAGTGACCGAAACAACGCAACCAAAACAACAGAATTTTGTTGAAATTCCTGCATTTTCTACTAGTGAAATGACATCATTGCATTCACGCTTTGACTCTTTTGGAGCAACAAATTCACATAAATCATGCAAATCACTACAAGAGAAAGTGGTCCTAATTGACAAAAATCAGCTAGTCCTAATTGACAGAAATTTGACAAGTTTCTGTCAATTCGGACAATTTTTTGTCCTAATTGACAGAAAATTGTCCAAATTGACAAAACTTGTCAATTTTCTGTCAATTAGGACCAATTTCTATCATTTTGGACAGGTTTTCTTGTAGTGAATAAAATCATACTATAAATTTTCATACAAAAAAATATAGTATAATTTTAACATAAATTAAATACCATTTTTGTCTGAGAGCATTACCTAGGACCTCATACTCGTAAACTGCACCTTCTCCTGCCTCATTCAAATCTCTTGCAAGGTGTTGGCAGCCCAAATTAGCAAGTCGAGAACCTGAATTTGTGTGCTCAAAAAATATTTGAGTGGCATCCTCCATTTCAAGTCTAGTTGTCGCAGCACAGGGTAAATGAAATTCCCTATTATGCTCACAAAAACCTCTTTAAAGCATAATAAAGTGACTCTAAAGATCGAACCCAAGAGACTCTGTGAAGTGTTTCGTGTTACTAGGTGATTTGAGGAAAGTTTCCCAATTCCATTATTCTTCTTTGTACCTTTCTCACCCTTTTTCCCAAATACCGGATGATTTCCTGATCCTCCTATAAACTAATCCGGTCCAAACTAACACTAACCCGAATCAAACTTGATCAACAACCTACAAGAACCAACCCGGAATTCACACTTCCGATCGGATCTCGTACTACTTTAATCGAGGACTTCCTTTCCTCAACTTCTATTCCGGTTCTATTTAGCCTCTGTTGGCACCTCAGAGGGATCTGTCACTTATTTTCAAAGAGGTAGACACTCCTCTCTTTCCGGTTTTTATAGTGATGGCACTACAAGAAAACCTGTCCAAAATGACAGAAACTCATCCTAATTGACAAAAATCAGCCCCTCCTAATCTACAGAAAATTGACAGATTTTTGTCAATTTGGACAATTTTCTGTCAATTCGGACAGTTTTTTGTCCTAATTGACATAAACTTGTCATTTTTCTGTAGATTAGGAGGGGCTGATTTTTGTCAATTAGGACGAGTTTCTCTTGTAGTGTGGAAAGTTCACTAAGCCAATCTATCATCCTATCCTAACAGGATCCGGTTTGATCTTTCACAGCAAACTGGAAGTAATCTCAGCCTGTAGGTCATACAAAGATCCCCGTACAACCCTCATTTACTACAACGACCTTATTCCCTTTTGCAATCCGTGCGAAACTAAGGTGGCTACAAGTGCGTCTACCCGTACCAGCACAATCTAACGTTCTTCCATTTACTTCTTCAGATGGTGAGACCTCTCAAGTGTTCAGAGGCTAATCCAGACATTCCATCTAGCAGCTCTAGCACAGTTTGAGGATCCTTTCTCTTACTACCTAGCCTAGCATTGGTTATCTCACCCGAAATTATAAACTTTAAATCTACTGAGGTGTCTTGACTCACTCCCAACACTTACAACCTGTTCACATGCACCTGCAATCACAAGAAGACAATAAAGGGAGAAGATCCTCTCACACTGTGCTCATCTATATTCAATCTCTCCCTCCCTTATCCGGCCAATCTTTGAGAAGACAAGGAAAACAATAGACAATACACAAGAGATAACATATGCAAGAAGGAAAAACTTCCAGTCTCAGTCTTGAAACTTGAATTATATACAGAATTTACAAAAAGGTCCCCCTAGAAATCCGGCACTGATCCGGCCGAGATTTTCGGATCTGAACTTTTCCTAACTTTCCGGAACGAGGTCCGGTCTAACAAAATTTCCTACCCTCTAACTTCTAATTACTTATCCCTCATGAGGGGGTCCACCACTATCTAGAGTAGCTATGGGGGAGAGCTCACTCAAATTTCTACTTTTATCCCCCCCTTCCGGAACTTGCTCTGGTTCTACAGGAGAAGTTACTTATGTCCTCGTCCGTGGGGCTTTTGAAGTAGAAGTCCTTCCAGCCTCCTTCTCCTTCGATATTGGAGTTTCAAACTTCCCCTCCAATATCTCTATCTCATCGAACTCATCCGGGATTGAAATCCCAGATAAAGAGACTAACCCACTCTGGAATTTCCGGACGCTATCCTCTAATCCCTTTGCGTCCTTCCAGAATTCCTTCATCGCCTCTTCTAATTCTCCGGCGAAGTCAGCCAAGATGCGAGCAATACAGGTACCCGAAGGTTTCGGATCCTTATGTATCCCCTCATCAAACAATTTGGCCTTTGCCATTACCTCACCGGATGCCCCTAATATTGTCGTCATCCGGTTAATTGCAGTCTTGGTCTCCTCCTGCAAGGACATTGCGGCCTTCACTTGGTCACGACAAGCATCCAAATCCTTCTGGTAGCTTTGGATTTCTCCTCGCAACCGGACCACCTGCTCGTTTGTCTCCCGCTGGTTAATATTCTGCTTCAACAACCTATTCTCCAACTCTTTCACTTCATTCGGATTGTTAATGCAGTTTGCCACGGCTTCCGGCAGGGAACTGGTCGGAGCGCTTCCTACCAAATCCGCCACCTCACGCAACGTCGTGGTCTTCACTTCCCAATCCGCTCTCACTACACTGAGAATCCGGATTAGGTCGTTGTATGGACCCGTCAGGTCCATCAACTGGGACAATGGAACTGGTTTCGATCTGACCGCTTCCACTGGCTCCTGCTTCTTCGGGATGACCAGTTCCACTATTTCCGGTCCTTTGTCCTTCCGAAGCCCCGAAGGAGACCCTCTCAAACTGGGCGTCCTCTTCATCCTTCGGTTGAGAGGAATGTCCTCTTCTTCTTCTTCCCAATTCTTCTTCTTAGGGTTCTCACCCTTCTCTTCCGGTTTCGGGCTATCCGGTTCTGTCTCGGATTCCTCATCCAATCCACTGCTCGTCCGAAGAGCCATCTGCGCCCTCCACTCCTTGTTCTCCTCCGATGTCAAGAGACTCTGATTCTTGTATAGGTGGAAAAGGTAGGGGCTTACCGGAATAGCCCTACTCTTTCCCACATTTGAGACTAAGACATTCACCATCGTTTGAATGAATGTCGTCCAATCCATCCGCTTCTCTTTGCTCAGGGCTCCAAAGATTGCGTTTCCAAGCGTGGAAGTCACCTAGGTAGGTTTTTCCGGATGTAGAATCGGGACCAAGAACTCTAGTAGTCGCCTGTGCCGCACATTGACGTAGTCTTCGATTGCGTACCTGTCCTTGGGGTTAGCTGCTCCCCAGAACTTTCCACGCACGAAATTTCCCTTCCGGTTGGCCTGTTCCGCGCCGCCTTCCTCCAGCTCGTAAACTTTCCTCCAGATCTCCCTGGTCCACATGGGCGGAACCGGCCGAATAGTGTTGTCAAACTGGTTAGGGGCTCCTTCGATGAGCTCCCTCACTATTGCCTCGTTCCGAAACCCCCAGGGTTTCCCTAGGAACCCTGCGCAACCCATGGCGGAGAGGTCCTCCATCAATTCGACTCTCTCCCACTTACTACTGGGCTCTAAAGGAGCCACTTTCCTTACTCTAATTTCTATCCTCTGAGCGCTCGTTGGTCCCTGATTTCGACTGCGCTTTAACTGCGGCATCCGTCTCTCTTTTAGATCACTACCTCCCACTACAAGAGAAACGCGTCCTAATTGACAAAAATCAGCCCCTCCTAATCTACAGAAAATTGACAGATTTTTGTCAATTAGGACAAAAAACTATCCGAAATGACAGAAAATTGTCCTAATTGACAAAAATCTGTCAATTTTCTGTAGATTAGGAGGGGCTGATTTTTGTCAATTAGGACGAATTTCTGTCATTTTGGATAGGTTTTCTTGTAGTGTCCCTTCTCTCCTAGCCGCACATCCCGTTTCCTCACACACTCCTCTGCCTTGAATCGCTCACTATACAAGTACCGCGGTGCTCCCTTTCCCTCTCTCTCTCTCTCAATTTCTACCTCGCTCACGCACTCAATTCTTTTCTAATCTCTGCGCCCATGTAAAGAAAACAAACACGCTCACTCACAACTCTCAGACTTTGCACAATTCACACAAAAACACACTCAATTTGCAAACACAAACTCAAAGCACTGAGAGCGCGCCAAGTACGCTGGTGCTCCCAGGTGCAAATGACAGACAAACCCTAAAACAGTCTCTTTTATACCCTGAAAATCTCATCATTACTTTTTTTTTCGTTTTTCCGGACACGAATTCTGGATCCGTTCCTCCGGTTAGGGGACTAGACCGGATTCGTTTTTGATATCCGTTCTGCTCCTTAATCCAATTCCTTCAAGGCTTATGTTTCTAGTCTTTCTAACTCTTGGCTTTTCTTTCCTCTTCCATGCCAATCCGGGTCTACTCACTACAAGAGAAACGCGTCCTAATTGACAAAAATCAGCCCCTCCTAATCTACAGAAAATTGACAGATTTTTGTCAATTAGGACAAAAAACTGTCCGAAATGACAGAAAATTGTCCTAATTGACAAAAATTTGTCAATTTTCTGTAGATTAGGAGGGGCTGATTTTTGTCAATTAGGACGAATTTCTGTCATTTTGGACAGGTTTTCTTGTAGTGACTTAATCCGGATTCCGTCTCACAGAACACAATAGAGAGAAAAATCAAAAAGTTAGGTTGCGACACTAGTTGGACTAATCATGCATTTCTAGAGTGCTACAGCTCTATTATATTCCATTTCACCTTGATGAACAGGCAAAATCCAAGAAGTTGATGGAATATACTGCCTTGAACATAGCATAGGCAAAAGATTACTTAGAAGAATACTCTCCAATTGCCTTTTTAGCTTGAACCTACAATAAGTCGTAGCCCTTTCAATGAGATTAATACACTACAAGAGAAACTGGTCCTAATTGACAGAAATCAACTAGTCCTAATTGACAGAAAATTGACAAGTTTCTGTCACTGTGGACAAAAAACTGTCCGAATTGACAGAAAATTGTCCAAATTGACAAAAACCTGTCAATTTTCTGTCAATTAGGACTAGTTGATTTCTGTCAATTAGGACCAGTTTCTGTCAATTAGGACAGTTTCTCTTGTAGTGATATGAGTTAGAACGATTCTATTCTTTGCAAATGGAGTACCATACTTGATGTACTCTTCAACTCCTTCAATTTGTTGAGATGTCACCCTTGTCTTTAATGCAACATCCGAGCATTCCAATGAAAGTATCACTACAAGGGAACAGTGTCAATTTGGACATATTTTTGTCAATTTTTTGTCAATTTGGACATTTTTTGACAAAATTTTGTCAATTTGGACATTTTGGTCAATTAGGACGTGTCAATTCGGACACTCACTACAAGAAAACCTGTCCAAAATGACAGAAAGTCGTCCTAATTGACAAAAATTAGCCCGTCCTAATCTACAGAAAATTGACAGATTTTTGTCAATTTGGACAATTTTCTGTCAATTCGGACAGTTTTTTGTCCTAATTGACAAAAATCTGTCAAATTTTTGTAGATTAGGATGGACTGATTTTTGTCAATTAGGACGAGTTTCTCTTGTAGTGACTGTTTTCTTTTAGTGTATAGAGCTTGGTATTACAAAGGATTTTTGTGAGAATGTGGTGTCCCACTAGGGCTTTGTCAGGTTCATCCCATCCAAGATAACTTTTGATCTTCTTGCTAACCATTGTTGCTAAAGTGGTTACACTACAAGAGAAAGTGGTCCTAATTGACAGAAATCAACTAGTCCTAATTGACAGAAATTTGACAAGTTTTTGTCAATTAGGACAAAAAATTGTCCGAATTGACAGAAAATTGTCCAAATTGACAAAAACCTGTCAATTTTCTGTCAATTAGAACTAGCTGATTTCTGTCAATTAGGACCAGTTTCTATCATTTTGGATAGGTTTTCTTGTAGTGTTAGAATTTGGCACACCATTTGGAAGTGTAGTCTAATTAGACTTCCACCTCTTTCAATGGAACAGAGTTCTAAGATGCATTTCTTCTCAAGAAATTCATCCACTTTGTCCAATAGTTGAATGGCAATGTCATCACTTCCCACAAAAATGGTGACACTCACATCCAATTCTTTGGGCTGTTGGAGGAGCTTGTGTCCATGGTTTTTTCACAAGAGTTTTTTTTAGCAATATTTGCTTAAGCAGTTCTTTGTTTTTGGACAAAGGTTACTGCAACATTATGAGTACCAACATCTACTATTGGGATGTCAAGCTTAGAATTTTCATTGTTTAGAGCTTTTCTTTTCCTTGCTACTCCTTTCATGATTTCTGACATAGGATGCATTATTTTTGAACCATGTTGGAAATGACATCATTACAAGCATGCATGTATTTAAAAACCAACCTTGCAAACTGGATTGAAATCCATTAACCTAACTGACCTACTAAGTCTCTAATCTATACTACAAGAAAACCTATCCAAAATGACAGAAACTGGTCCTAATTGACAGAAATTTGACAGGTTTTTGTCAATTTGGACAATTTTCTGTCAATTAGGACTAGTTGATTTCTGTCAATTAGGACCACTTTCTCTTGTAGTGCTAGGAAGCAATGAGTCTCTAATTAAGCAATTTTTTTAGAACCAACCCTCCATGAGTGATTAAGCAAGCTAGAAAATCCTAAATAGAAATCTTAATCAAACTTTGAATTAGAACTTCAAATCCAATAGAACCCTACAAATCCTAAAGCGATTTAGGAAGCAATCAGTCAGTCTCTGATTAACAAAGACCAATATTTTCCACCATACATTTGAAAACTCAACACTTCAAAAAAAACTTCCACACTATCTCATTACCTCAATAAAATCTTCAAATTGTCAAAATCCTACCACAAAACATTCCCGAAATGCCCAGCCACCAAACCTTAGTTTGCCTCATACATTGAGAATGTGCCCTCCCACACACACATGAGCTAGCTTTTGAAACACCAAAAGAAAAATTGAGCTTAATCTCAACCTCTCCACAATTTCAACCTCAAGCCACCCACAACACGCCAAATGACCTTAGGAAATTGGAGTTGCCAATCGAATCCAAATTCTAATTACCAAACACTCAAAATCACTACAAGAGAAACGCGTCCTAATTGACAAAAATCAGCCCCTCCTAATCTACAGAAAATTGACAGATTTTTGTCAATTAGGACAATTTTCTGTCATTTCGGACAGTTTTTTGTCCTAATTGACAAAAATCTGTCAATTTTCTGTAGATTAGGAGGGGCTGATTTTTGTCAATTAGGACGAATTTCTGTCATTTTGGACAGGTTTTCTTGTAGTGAATCCAAACCATAAAACTCTAGAAGCTGGAAGGTCACGAACTAAAGAAATTGCCGAATTCTCCACACCTCTACATTGAAAATCCAAACCACAAAACTCAGGAAGCTAAAAGGTCATGAACTAAACAAATTGCCAAATTGAGGAAGTTGCACTACAAGAGAAACTGTCCAAATTGACAGAAAGCAGCTGGTCCTAATTGACAAAAATCAGCTAGTCCTAATTGATAGAAAATTGACAATTTTTTGTCAATTTGGACAATTTTCTGTCAATTCGGACAATTTTTTGTCCAAATTGACAAAAACTTGTCAATTTTCTGTCAATTAAGACTAGCTAATTTCTGTCAATTAGGACCAGTTTCTCTTGTAGTGTTGGGAGGTTGCAACGGACCTCAGAGGAACCAAGTTGCAGAGGAGGTTGAACTTAGAAAGCCAAACCTAAGAACCAAACCTAATCCTAACCAAAGAACAATCACTACAAGAGAAACTCGTCCTAATTGACAAAAATCAACCCCTCCTAATCTACAGAAAATTGACAGGTTTTTGTCAATTAGGACAAAAAATTGTCCGAATTGACAGAAAATTGTCCAAATTGACAAAAACCTATCAATTTTCTATAGATTAGGAAGGGTTGATTTTTGTCAATTAGGACGAGTTTCTATCATTTTGGACAGGTTTTCTTGTAGTGAATGGATTTCAATTTGTCCAGACAGTCCAATTTTTTTTCCCACCTTCCATCATCAACGGTCGCTGGAGGGGTTTTAATTTAATTCTTAGTTCATCAAACAACCGAGGTTTTTCTAGTAGGAAGAAGGGGGTTCATCCAATCTAGCCATCATTGCTTTTTGGGGGTACATTGTGTGATGCCTTGAGTTTTTTATTTCAAATTTGCAATACTTAGGTTTAAACATTTCAAATTTGCAATACTTAGGTTTAAACATTTCAAATTTGCAATACTTAGGTTTTTGTCATTTTTGTCATTTCGGACCAGTTTTTGTCATTTCGGACTGCTTTTCTTGAAGTGCCATGTGGGTGATCTTTTAGTCTCTAAGCCTTGACAATTGACACTCTATTTTGCTATTGCAAGACCTCTCATTTTAACTTGTGAAGGTTCAAATCTTCATGACCATCTTTTCAATAAAAACTACCTCCTAATTGAATTTGCAATCACTATAAGAGAAAGTGGTCCTAATTGACAGAAATCAGCTAGTCCTAATTGATAGAAATTTGACAAGTTTCTGTCAATTAGGACAAAAAATTGTCCGAATTGACAGAAACTTGTCAAATTTCTGTCAATTAGGACTAGCTGATTTCTGTCATTTTGGACAGGTTTTCTTGTAGTGAATTCAATTTAAATTATCATTTCTAGTGCAAAGAGCCACAACGATTTTGCTTTTTCCAAATATTCAAACACTAAATCTTGCATTAGATTGTATGAGACGGGGTGAAAAACATTCAAAAACTTTAACCAAGTAGATTGTTAGACATTGTTGTAGCAAGTAATGCGTACTTTATAGATCTAGTTGTTTGTTAACTTGTAGAAGTTACATGGAAAACAACTTTTGTACATTAGTTTTTGTAGAAGATGAACTATAACTACCTAGAATACAAGATTTTGCATAACTTTTGCATCAATAATCCATGGACTAAGTAAAAGCTTTGGAACTTATGCCATAAATGGCTCTATGAATCTATGAAAGAAACACATATGCATATATATTTTTTATTGCACAAACTTAAGAACTTTTGTCCTAAGAAGGATATAAATATTGTACCTGGGCACCAATGAAATAAAAATTATATAGTCAAAAAGCTAGTTAACCTTTAAAAAAAAATTTAAATGACATTAAAATTTGATATTTCTTGAAACCTTCTCCAAATCCTAAAAGTCACATTCTAAGACTTTAAACCTTTAGAAGTCAAGAAACTTTAAAAACTTACACTAAGGCTACAACAAATTTTGGTGAAATACAAATTGGTTGATTTGTTATTCTAAGATTGCTTTAGTTGGTGGTTTTGCTTCTAGATAACATAATTTATACTCTTTAATTGGTACTCATTTTTTTATAAATCACCTACAAATTTGTTGCATTAATTGATCTTTTTTGAAGTAAATTTAGTAATTAACCCCTAAAGTCCTATTGTCCCTACTGGGGACAAAATGGATTTCGGATAGGCTCTTATGATCTCAATTTTTACTAAAACCTTTTGAAACTTTTTCATAAGATAGAAAAACTTAAGAGCTTTATAGGAATATAATTTTTATTTCAATCAGTGCCTGGGAGCAAAAGTTATGCCACAATAACCTCAAAATGGGTGAGACTGGGCAACAAAAAAAATCCACAAAAAATTGAAATAAAATTTTTAATATTTTTTTCTTGTAGATTATATTTTTGTGAATGGAAAGCTTTGATTTATTCCATTTGGATTAAAGATGTGAAAGTTATGGAGCTTTTTGTTTTGCAGGCAATCATAGCAACTTCTTGAAATAAATTTTTTTCTTTCACTTTGAATGCTAATATCTTTCAATCTATATGGTCAAAAATCACAAAAAAATATCACATGATTTAAGACAAATGTAGAACAAGATCCTATGGTTAGATTCTAAAAAATGTTTTTTAAATTTATTTTGTAAGTGATTGTAGTAGAAGTGGTAGTTTTGAGTGGTTTTAGTAGAAAAATGGCCATGGGACTTTAGGGGTTAAAAAAATGGCAAATGAATAAATTCCTTAAAGACCAAGGGATACTCTACATTTCCAAAATTGTGATGATGCATTATAAAATGCAGTTAAAAATAATAATTAATATTGATTGTCCTATAAGGATTATAAAATATAATTTATTGACCATATTCATATATTAATTAGATCTACAGCTACACAAACCAATATTCAATAATAAAGTTTGGACCATGTAATTTGAGAATTTCTTCTAAAATTTGATTGTACATGAATATTGGTGATTTTTACAAGATGTTTTCTTACTTCAGTTCAAAATATTAAGTTCTAATGATAATATTTGCAAAAATTTATTTAACTTATTTATTTGAGTCCTTTTTGAAGTTTTGATTTTTTGAATTAGAAAATAACTTGTGATGTATAAGATGCTTGAACGCTCTAAATTATAGATTATTTTCAATTAGAAGTTTCAAAAATTTAGTATGTACAAATATGAGAGAATTAGCATAAAAATCTACAAACATTTAGGTGGATGAAAAAATCAAGATTTTTTATATTTGAGACATGTTTGCATGTATCTATTCTTTAGAATTTGAATGTCTAGTTTAAAAAAATGTTAGATCCCTAATAAGGGGATTTTTTTGGATGATCAAATTTCAATTAATTTCCTACACTAAAGTAGACTTGTAGTTGCATAGTTGAATTAAAGGTAGAAAAATTAATGGGACATTTGGATGAATCCAAAAAGTATTTGTACTATATGTTGCTTTAATTTAGGATAAATATAGGATGACAAGTGATTTTGGTAGGAAGACTTTAAAATTAAAAAATTTAATTTTAAATAAAATAAAATAAGGTTAATTATTAGGGTTACTTAAAGATTATATTCTAGAAAGATTAAGTCCAAAATAAGTTTTTATATTGGAGAACTATGAGTGTTTAATCTCAAATATATATATATATATATATATATATATATATATATATATATATATATATATATATATATATATATATATATATATATATAGGAATTAAAATCATTAATAAATATAATTAAAATGAATAAAGTGGACAAGTAGTAGATCATCATACTACTAAAATCATAAGTCCCTCTGTAATATCACAAATGCTACCGTTAATACTAGCGGCTCGTGCTTGCTATGCTATGCATTCATTGTATCACATATTACTAAAATTTTCATATATTTGAATAGAATGCATGATAATGATTTCAATAAGTCTTTAAAATAATTATTTTTAATATTTTGTAAAAATATTTTCAATCATGCATACATAGAAATCATATTTTCACACAATGTGATATTACAGAAATAGAGTAGCAGTTTGCAATCACCTCTGTAATATCAGTTTTTACAATTATTATAGGAATAATATAGTTGTTGCAATTGAGGTGATATTAAAGAGGATCCATATTCATCATTGCATATATTTTATTCATCATTCATTAAATTTCTATTGTTTATTTCAATATATGCTTATTTATTAAAAAAATTATATAAAGATTTTAGTCATTTTTATCTGAAGATTTATTGAAATTCTTGCTCTGCATTCTATCTAATACGTAAAAATTCTAATGGTGAATGCGTAGCATAGCAAGCGCCAACCGCTAGTTCTTAGAATGAATTTTTAAAATATGAGATTCTATCAAATAAATGGAGACTTTTTATTTTTGGATGTCATAAAGCATGTGTGCAAGGGACTTTTTTTGCAAGCAATAAAAGGTTACTATATTTTGGATTTTTAGATGTCATTTGTACAATCTCTTCATATCTAAAATATAAATATAGCCTTTTAAATTCATCCCATATCATTAATTTGGGATTTTTCAAAGTTCTAAAACCATGCAAATTCTCAAAGTGTGATAAATTAGCAAAATTATTAAATTAACCTTCAAATTAAAATTTTATTTTAAAAAATAATTTAAAAATATCAAATATAATCTAAAAGATGTCGTATATGTCCATGTAAAATTTCAAATCCTTGGATCTGTACTTCAAGGTTATGGTAGAAAACACAAAAGACACACAATATGTGATGTCTAAGCAAGACAAGTGTTTTATGGAAGCACCCATCTATAGAGGTTCATATTGTCTTTTGCATATTAACACTGGTGCTTTGCATGTTTACATCCATCCATCAATGCTTGTTGATTCCAATGTAATATTTTCACAACTTTAAAATATTTATAATAGTAGCATGCTGGTAGATAAAAACAATAGATGATGTGAACTTGACTAAAATCTAATGTATTAAAGGTTACAAAAACTCAAAAATTGAATTTTATAAAACAAAAATGAACCAAGAATTCATGACAATAGATAAATGTATAAACTCATTGTACACAACACTAAAATGTGATAGTGTCTTGTTGTGGTGAGGTGGTTTCAATTTGGGTTCTATAATACAAATTCATAGTGATAATTTTCCTATGTATTGGTGTCATAGAATAAGCATTCCATTTAATATATTTAATTTTTATTAAGGTTTGTAGATATGTCAACAAGTTGATTCTTTATTTTGTGTTTTAAATTATGGTATCTATGACCTTCTAGAATAGATATTAAACCTTTTGTGCTTTGACATCTATACTTTAGACAAGAACCAAAATGTGTCCTCTTCAAATTTTCAATGGCAAATTCTTGGTATGGTGAATCAAATCTTAATATTTTCTAAACTAGGATCTTGTAGAGTAACAAGTTGATATACTTGGTGTATTTTCCAATCCTTAAAATTTGAATGTGAGAAGTACTTAAAATTTATTTTGGAAATGTAATCTAATAGAAAAAGGAAGCAAATATATTGTTTTTCAAAAGAAAGGAATAGTAGGGATGGAAAAAATTCTTGGAAATTTATAATCATTAATCTACACAAAAAAATTGGATCTAGAGATTTTTTTTCAAATTTTTATTTTTAGTAATTTTATAAATAAAAGGTTCAGTTTGGTGTGATGAAGAACACAAAATAATTAGAATGATTCCAAACTTTTTGAAGATGTTGTAAACAATATGCTAATACTATTAATTATTAAATTTCAAAATTTGATGCATGCATAAATTTTTAAAATTTTTGCAAGACCCAATTTGGTCAATTTTAGCTTTCTACTCCTTTTGTTTGAAAATGTCTACAAATTTGAGAGAGTTTTTTATTTTTAAAATTAAAAAATTAAAAAATACTAAGTTTTCTTCAAATTCTAATATAAGTTTTTAGAAGATAAAAAAATAATTCATCCTTTTATAATTTTTCTTCCTCAAAGGCTACATTTTTTGCTTCTAAAGTTGATCATTTATAATTGTTATAATCTAAAAATTCAAAAATCAAAGTTTTGCACAATTAATTCTACGCATATTAGATAAAGCAATCTTTTCTTTTGTATAGTTGAAGTTAAAAATTTCAAGCACATTCATGTGTTGAAAAATATCAAAGTGGAACAATTTAATGAAAACCCTCATTGTCAAAAAGTTTTTGGGCCTTCATGGGTTAAGACAAAATATTGTCTAAGTAACTTCTTGTTCTTCCAAAATAATATTTGAATCACTTAAAGATAACCTCTTTTATGACCAATTTGATAATATTAAGTTAAATTATACATTATTATCCAAATAGAAATAAAAATAGGAATTTAAAAATAAAAAATAGTGACTTTATCCTCTAAAGAACCAAAGGTGAATTTAAATAGAAATCTTCAAAAAAATTCTATTTTTAAAAATCCATTGCCCCCATTTAAAAATTTCATTTTGAACTTCAATCATACAAAAGTGTAGAAGACTATTATGACAACATGTGGAAAAAAATTTCATCACATTCAAACACATCAATTGAAAGATCATAATGTTTGAAGTGTAAAAAAATATATTTTTTATTTGTGCAAAACAAGATTAGTAGAGTTCAAGCCTGAGCACACTTGCAATAAAGTTTTTGTTCTTGACAAATGTGTGTCTCTCCACCATTGAGTTTGAAAACTTCTTAGGCAAAATTTTAGAAGAAAATATAGAGTCTTACTTACTCTAAATCACCCTACAATGCAAAAAGGTTAAATAAACTACCAATAAACTTGTCATTTTATGATAATATCTTGTATAATGAGAAAATTATTTTATTTGAAGTCCAAATGGTGCGAAAATTTAGAGACAAACATTTGGAACATGTGGGATAAATTTTAAGAACTTCGAGGTTACAAATTTCATGATAATAGTAAATCTGAAGTTAAAAGATTTTTTTATGGGCCCCTATAGCAGACGCTTATGCTCCCCACATTGGAAGATTTGGCATCATGCCGGGGAATGTAGGGAAACAAATGTGTCAGAGAATGTTAGTGAAGCAATCTTCTTGCTTCATTGCTTTGCCTTCTTGCTAGAACTTTTGCAACTCCAATTCTAGTAATTACACAACACTCAATCCATTGCAACCGCAACCAAGGATTGTAATTTGAGTACAAAGCATTATGCAATTTTTTAAAATCCAATTCTATGAAATATGGTCGTTGCTAATAACTCAACAACATGTCGTGGAGAAAATCAACAACTTCAAGTGGCTCAAACGTTGTTTCCTTCAAATATTTTCATTGCAATTAGTATAATCTTGTTTCATAACATGTAAATATAGAGTACTAAATATCTATAGTAACAATTTTCCTATTTGCATAGGCCAACTTTGAATAGTTGGCATACGATGATGCTTGTTGGGATTAAAAAAAATCCTAGTTAAAATTACTATCCGCACTATAGAATAAACTTGTTTATACCTTTCTATAACAAGAATTGCAAAAAATGTTAAGAGCTATCCAAGTACTGTGGGCAAAATTGGCTAACTTAATCCTTGGATGTTGATGTGTTACATAGTGGTGGCATTGCAACAAATCTGTTGCCAATACCATACATAGCTAGGGTCTCAATCAATTTTCTTAAAATCTAACTCCACTTTCCTACTGACCAAGTATATGGATCTCAATATGGACAAAAGAGTCACATTAGCACCCAGAAGTTGTGATTCATTCAATTTTTCATCCAATATTTAGTATTTGTAAAGACATGTTTGTAATTAATAATCTACAAGACATGAAGTATATGTGTTGAAGTTATAATAGTAGTGTGCCAAGCAATGTCAATGTACTTTAGAAGAATACATTGTCTTGAAATTAATTGAAGAAAACAATGAACATTAGTAAAAAATGTGAGAACTTAATTAGTTTGGTCAAATTTCCTACAAAGATGAAGGATGATAATTAGGTTAGCAAATGCTCAACCTTTGGTAAGAAACTTGACAAAAATCCACCTTGTGGCATCCGAAAACAAAGTCTCATATAGAATCATCTACAAGTGATTTCACTATTAGAAAATGCATGTTTTATGACTACAAATATGACTGTAATGAATAAAAAAAATTCAAAACATGACTCACGCCAAAATCACTATACATGATTCGGAACATGATTGGGTTCAGTCATTATTGACGAGTCTTATTGGACATCAGTTATATTAGTAGTCACATACATTGGGGAGCAGAATTATCCATAATTAACCATTTTTTTTGCCAATGTAGCATATATGTTGACTATCTTTTGGAGCTTGACTTTCTCTTGAGCTACCTGAAAAGAAGGAAAAAAACTTATGCAGCACATGATTCCATGTAGTCATATTCTTGGTTGACTTGAAATATGACTGTGGTGAATTATATTTTGGCTGACATGGAATATGACTACAATAAATCATATTTTTGTTTGGTATAAAATATGACTATAGTAAGTCATATTTTGGTTGACATTGCATATGATTTTGTATAATCATATTTTTTGTTGAGTAGATATGACTCTTGTAAGTCATATTTTTTATTGATGTAGAATATGACACTTGTGAGTCATATTTTCTACTAATGTGGATAATGACTCTTTTGAGTTATAATTTTGAATGATGTAGAATATGACTTTTGTGAGTTTTATTTTTTACTAATGTCAAATATTATTTTTGTGAGTCATATTTATGGTTGATGTGGTAGTTCACATGGATGTAATTGGTAATTTATAATTGATTGCAATCATGTTTTAAAAAGCGCAAAGTCTCCTTTGGAGTGCATGACTATGAGCATTATATAACTAGTTATTTATATCTTTGTCAATATATATATTATAAAATATAACTTAAACAAGTGATTGTCTTGATGATTGAAAGTCACATATGTATAGTTTGTGATTAGGGTAATTAAGGTCCAAAATAACTTCAATTACAAACTACAATCACATTTTCCATGCATTTAATAAAGGATATGACACATTGCAATTATACATCAAGTTAATTGAATAGTTGAATAAAAGACTTCATGTGGTTAAAAACAATTACATATGATACGAGAGATATACAAAAGACAATTATGTAAGAAAAAATGTGACTTTTTTCAATGACATTTATTAGTCACCAATACAAAATATATATATCACAATGAATCATTTAAACAAGCCAATGGGGTCTATTTTCCTTACAATAATGTGAAGATGGTTCTATTGGGTTGTAAGTAGCCTCCAACAACTTTATTCCAACTTTTTATGTTTGCATATACAATTAAAGAAATGGGAGATTAGTTTTTAGTGAATGAACAACAAAACTCAACCTTCAAAAACTTACAACAACACAAAATATGTAGCACAAGTTTAAAGTAGGAAAAATAACAATGATAATAGAGTAAAAAGAAAGAAAAAAGTGGTAAGTGGTAAGAGATAACAAGCAAGAGTTAAGAAAACAAAAAGCAAGAACTAAAAGTCAAGAAAAAAAAAGTCAAAATGCAAGAAGGAAAAAGAATTTTCATGCAATAAGAAGAAATAAGAAGTATGAACTAAAGAGCAAGAAGAAGCAAGAGTTAAACTATACAAAAACAATTTAGGTGATCAATTTGGCTATGAACTAAAGAGCAAGAAGCAAGAATTAAACTATGAACTAAAGAGAAGTAAGAGTCAAACTATAAATTAAAGAGCAACAGAAGGCAACAACTATGAAGCAAAATAAAAAAGCAACAAGAAGTGAAAGGTAAGACACAATACGAGGCAAGGAAGAAAAGCCCCCCAAAATGGCAGCTAGGGTTTCAAAATCTTAAAGAAATGACGACTAGGGTTTTTAAAACCCTAAAGAAGTAGCAACTAGGGTTTTAAAATCCTATAAAAGTAATGGCTAGGATTTCAACATCCTAAAAAAATTAGTGATTAGGTTTCAAAATCCAAAAAGTAGGTGCCTAGGATTTCAAAATCCTAAAAAATGGCTTGACCATATTTTTTTTAGATTGTCCATATTTTTTGAGGACTGCCTTAAAAAATATGACTGAAAATATAATTGAACTAAAAATATGACTAGGCACTTTTCAACAATTTTCTTGCCCAAATTTACTTTTGGCTGTCCAAAACAAAAAAATGTAATCACTATGGAGATATGACTGTAAAATATGACTTCAAAAAATATGACTATGAAATATGATTCCACGTCCCCAAATATGTTTTTTTATGATATCCTATGAAGTATTTGGCATTTCTAATGGGCGTATACTATACACCCATGAAATACAAGGTCAAAATATGACTGCAATTAATCACCAATCATCCTCAATCGTATTTTCATAATCATAAAATATCCATTTTCTAGTAGTGTTTATATTGAACATAGATCAATACCTTTTGTAGTATTGTCAAAAATAACACCATAGCTAGTAGCACTTTTAAATAATGAAGTATAGGAAAGTGGTCCAAAGTTATCAACACTAAGCTCTTGAATGTGACCAATGACTGTTGGATCTTGCTACTATATTGATAGTCCCAATAATGGCAATCTTTCAAGAATTGTATGCATATGCTGCTAGCTACAATCACACCATTAAACTCCTTAGTTCAAAATTTCAAAACAAACAAAAGAACACTTAATTACTGAATTGCTAGACAATTGAAATTAGGCTATTTATCCAACTAGCAACTATAACGGTCCAAATAGAAAACTTGGAGACCCACCGCACTATAATTATCACACCCCTATTTTTTTAGATTGCTTGGAGTACCTTAGTGAAAAAGGGTGACCTTGGGGGTGACTTCTCAAGCCTTGTAATAGACTAAGAACGGAGAATTGAATGACTCTTGCATAAATAGGGCATAAAATAGCACTCTAGATTTGAAGGATATGGTAGAATATCAATTTTAAAAATACCTTAAGAAGACGCATCCAACTATTTAAAGAATGTGTGATTTGAACTTATAAGCTAAAAGTTATGACCGTTTAAAGTTGATGGTGTCTCGATGGCACTGAGACACTTAAGAGCTAGGGAGTGAAAAGTTCCCAATAAATCCTTCATAGAAACATGGCATGTAGCATATCATTAGAAGAACAAAAATATAAAGAAACTATAATGATAAGCATTACAAGGTTTTTAGATACAAACACAAAGTTATGGCTAAAAGAGGGCTAGGGTGAAAGTATGACATTACTTGTGGTGAATCTGAATCTTTGGAGGGCCATAAATTTGTGAGAACTTGTCCAAATGAGATGAGGGAGTAGTTCATTGGCATGTACTTGTTGCGTAGATATTGAAAATAGGTTTGTATATGAGATTTGGAGCTTTAACTGCAAAGTTACACAATTTAGAAGTTCAAAAGTCTAAATGGGGTTATAACTTGGTAATTCTGGATGGAAATAGGTGGTCTTCTAAAATCAAAGTGGATTTTGGGACTCCCTTTGATCCACAAGGGGGAATCTGCCGAATGTTATAGAAAGTACTATAAAAAGGATTAGTCTCTCTCTTCACTTCCTCTTGAAACCTTGGTGAGTTCTAGTGACTCAAGGTTGGTGAGTTCTAGTGACTCAAGGTTGGTGTCCCATAGTCTTGTAAGAACCTAAGAAGGAAGAAATGAGTGACTCCTAAACAAATATGACACAATAGCACCCTAAATTTGAAAAGCATAGTAGTGTATTATATATATTTTTAAATCCCTTGGAAAGACGCATTCAACTGTTCAAAGAACATGTGATTTGAACTTATAAGCTAAAATTTATGATTGTTTAAAGTTGACGGTGTCCCAATGGCGCCGAGACATTTAAGAACTAGGAGTAAGAGATTTTCAATGAATCCTTCACAGAAACATGACATGTAGCCTATCATTAAAAAGCTAAGAACATAAAGAAGTTAGAATAAAAAGCATTAAGAGGTTCTAAGCTATGAGTCCAAAATTATGGCCAAGAGAAGGGTTGTGGTGAAGGAGTGACACCGCTTATAGTAATTCTGAATCTTTGGAGGGTCATAACTTTGTGAGTACTTATTCAAATGAGACAAATGAAAAGTTCATCAGCATTTACTCGTCGCTTAGATATCTAAAATGAACTTGTATATGGAATTTAGAATTGTGGATGTAAAGTTATATTGTTTGAAAGTTTGGAAGTCCAATTGGGAGTGTAACTTGGTGGTTTCGGTTGGATTCAAGTGGTCTTCTACAAACAAAGTGTATTTGGGGACTTCCTTTGACCCACAAGAGGGGGGGTTTACCGAATGTTGTAGAAAGTACTATAAGAGGGGTTGGTCTCCCTCTTTGCTTCTTCTTGGAACCTTGATGAGTCCCGGTAACTCAAGGTAGATGATGCAACTTTACTACTAGGTCCAAGATACCATAGGACACTTGTGTGGGTATCTTGTAGCACTAGTTAGATGGAGTCCATTCCTTACTAAGTCATTCCCAATGTAGCCTAAGATATGAGTTCCAATTAGTTACGAAGTGCAAGTAGCAAATATACAATGGGCTTAGGATGGAGTTGGGGTGAAATTAAAGGGTAGTTAGTACGGGTAGGAAGTAGTGCCTCTCTTGAATACTTGGATATAAATTGAAGTTCTGCCCTATGTCATCAAATGACATGTCCAATGTCATGTGTGGAGAGGGTGTTAGCAATCTTAGGGATTGGGACTTGGTAACATGAGTTGAAAAATGGAAACTAATGTTGTGGGTGCGTGACATGTGCAATGTTAGTGAGTGGTGATTCAAGTAACACTGAAAGTGAAGCATGGTGACTAGTGAGTCCATTAAGCTAGAAAAGGCCTCTAAAAATTATTTGGAGTTGTAAAGTGTTATTTGGGTTGCAACAATAATAGTTCCAATAGCCATACTTTAAGCAGCAAGCAACATTGACTACTCATCGCCGTTTTAAATTGATCAATTTCTATTTGCAATTGGAGTACTAGAACTATTTGATTACAGCACATGTTGCAACCAAACTACATTCTCCAACACCTTTAGAAATACCTACAAAATTTATGAGACAATAGTAAGTTAGGAACATGACCAAATGCAATCAATTACCAAATGCAATCCTCTCTAAGAGATTAGGTTAGGATCCAAGCATTCACATGAAATTTTACATTATGAAGATGTTCTAGGAGTACAAGGAAAAAAAACCCTAGGAAAGCACATGAAAAATTATGTCTAAGGAAATAGAGGAACTTACTTCCAATAAGACCAAGTCACTAATATCCAAATCCAACCCTACAATAGCAACAAGTCTAAAGGGTTCTTCAAATAACAAAGAAGCTAAAACGGCAATGGTTGTGAATCAATGATCACCTATCTTGTTTCACATGCAAACCCTCCCTAGAAAATCATGTCAATCCACCATAATCATTTGCAAACAAACTAGGTATGGATTGAGATTTGATAGAAAGTTTATTTTAACATTGTAAGAAGGGAATTGATATGAAAAGAGAGGGGAATGAAAAGTTACAAAGAACAAATAAATATATAAATAATTGACACAACATGGAATGTATACATGTGAAGGTAAGAAAAACTCACACCAAAGCCAACATTGGTTTGTTATAGGCCTTTTGCCAAAAAACCCTATTTCATGACAACAAAATGAAAGGGTTCCTATACAATAACCTATATAGATCCAATAGAATATGATAAAATTAGAAACAACATTTGAATAGAGGCCCTATAGATTGACCAAAATTCTATCACTTGTGAGAGTTAATTGATTGTCATGTAGTTTTTTGCACAAAAATATAATTTTCCAAATGTATGTTGATGCTCATTCTTACAATTAGGCCCATAAAAAATGTCAATTGAAAGGCTAACCATGTATTGATGGCATAGAGGAATAGAGTAGGCTAGCTATACTTAAAAGCACGAAGCATCAATGAATCTGAATAATGCAATGGCAAACCTTATAGAAGAATTGAAAGGCAATTTTATTCCTCTCAAACAATAAAATCAAAAGTACTTAACCCATTATAGGTGCAAGAATCAAATACATATACGGTGTTCAATATTAATATGCCTATATGGGAAATTTCATTAAAATGGCAATATTCCATGTGCCATTTTCATAGCGTGCCATTCCCACAATTCAAACTCGGTGGTCTGAAATCTATTAGTGTACTAGATTTCAAACCATCCGGTCTGAACTGTGGCATGTCAAAGTCACAAAAATACTAAATATGTGCCACTTTAATGAAATTCCCCATCTATTGGTATGTGCTCAGTCTTTTCAACACATATTTGAAAAATCCAATGAGCAAAGGCCCAGTAGGAATTAGCCTAGTGGTGGCAACAAACATAGGCCCGTCCTTGGACAGGATGCCCTTTGTAGCCACCATAGCCATGCCCCAGAAAAATAATGGAGATATCGATAGCAAGGTATCCAACACGAACTCTACTACAGTTGCACCTTCTTCATTTGTATTTATAGTACCATCCTTTGCTCTCCTTGCAACCCCATTGACATCCACATCCAATAACAAAACTACATACTGTCACAATAGATGGCATCCTACATATTATAATAAAAAAATTTAATGATTAAAAACAACCAATTCAATAAATCATATACTGAAAACTATAGGTCACATGTAGTCAAATTTGACATCAACAGAACCATTGCACGTGTAGGTAAAAAATAAATAACAATAAATTTCTTTTAAATCTCCATATGACCTACTCAAAACAAAATCACCATACAAAAATAGCTAAGCCAAAGGCTAGACAATGAAGAGAAACAAGCACAAACAAAGAAAAAGTTACAACAAATTGAACTACAAAATAGAACAAGAATTTGGAAGACATTTGGTCTAAATAATATAATCTCTATTTCTATTAGCAAAGACTAGAAAATGAAGCCAAATATTATCAAAATTCTACCAAATAGTATGAGCCCCAAGATTGTCACCTAAATCTCGAACCTTTTTTTTTTTCTTTTTAAAAAAAATTTTACTTTTAATTATTAGCAAAAAGGTAGAAAAAGAGTGTTTGTAGTGTACTTGGAGAAATTCCCTATTTATATGGGATTAATCTTCTAGAATTACAAAAGAGCCTTAAAAGCTTCCAAATATATTTTCCAGTGCTATAAAATGGTATTTGGAACATCAATAAGAAATTTCAAATGAAATTAAGTCCTATTGGCAAACCAAATAAAAGACACCTAAATGCTAAACGAGTGGAATTTTACCTTTATAAAGAAGTGACATAGCACGATTAACAAAAGTTGGAAGTACAAGATGTCAACTTCCTTCTTAGGATCTAGGAACCTCTTTTGGTGGATCTCGTAGAGATTCCCGTTCAAGTTCCAAACTTAGATAAAAGTCACTCAAGCATAAAAGATAAAAATCGCTAATGTTGAAAAAGGCGATCAATAGACAACGAGAGGTGTTTTTAATATGAAAACATGCGAGGAGCGTAACGGTGAAGTTGACTCGTCAAGATTCCCTCAAACAAGAATGATTCTTCCCCGGAGGAATTCAAATCAACAAGAAGTAAAATTTTATTTCTTCCATAAAGTACAAGTTGAACTTGAAATTTTGCACGAAGGATATTGGAACTTCCTAGAAGCTACCCAAAAAAATTTGTAATTTTTCAAATTTTAGAACTTGACTCCATGGAAAGTCAACCATTTTACCAAGGTTGGAGAAAATCATAGAAATCCCTCTAATAAAGGTAAAATTCCACTAAATTTAGGAGTGTTTGTTTTAGTTTAAATAAGCCCCTAATCAAGTTTTGTGACATTCCAACATTGATAGCTATCCGAACCAATGGTGCTACCAAATTCCAATGGGATTTCAAAACATTCTACAAAATACCAAGCGAATAACAATCATATGAAATCCAAATTAAGACTTCTTGGACTCTTTTCTGACATTCTTGAACCTTCCAAACAATCCTGGCCAATTAGAATTGGAAAAAACTTAAAACTCCAAAAGCTAGGTTTTTACCTTTTCACTAGGTTTAAAAACACTCTCTTTTGTGAAGGTTTTGGCTAGGAAGTTGGGGGTGAGGGAGTTCCCTAGGCTGATTTGGGTCTTTTGAAGCCAACGGCGCAGTCTATTTCTCAATTGGAGCTTTTCTCCAAAAGTTATAGAAGGACCAGCAATAGGGTAGAAATAGGCATAGTAATAGTTGATTTTCATGATTTTTAGTTACGTAGGTAGTTTTAGAGTAACTAGGGGTAAGTGAGGGCCTTGAAAACGTATAAAAGGCCTCCCATCGACTCCCTTTGCACCCCTTTTCTTCATTTTGTTGTTTGCGGCTATGTTGTCAAAAATTTTGGTATTTGCCAAAATTCTTTGCTTTTCATTGCAATTTGAGATTTCATTGTGTTTTCGAGAAGTCTATTGTGTTTTTTAGCTCATTACAAAGGACATGGGGAGTCCCTTTGTCCTAAGCTTGTCTTCTTTGATGCTTTAATGCAATTTTGAACCAACTTTGTATTGGGTGGTATTTGTTATTGAGTTATTCTTTTGGTACTAACCGCAAGGACATTCTAGCCGAATTCCAACGATGCCATTAGTTAGAATTCTTTGGAGCTTGCTTTAAACTAATTATTTTTGTGTTTTGAATCTTATGGTCTACTAACAAACTTCCAATTGAGCTTTTTTGAAGAGGAATTTCACACCTTTGGTCGTTGTAAATTCCCCCTAAAGCCCAAACATTGGAATTTGTGGTCTCAATGATGTTTATGTTACTTTGAGTGATTTAAGTGAGAACCAAACCTTATACTTTATTACTAACCCATTAGTAGAAATTGACCCAAATTTGGGCCTAAACCCCTCGGACAACAAAGCTAGCTAGCCCAACCAGGTGGCAGCTCAATAGGTTGAGCCAGCCACCAGGTTGCTTGATCTGGGTACCAGACAAACCAATTTTCATATATATTGACTTGTTTCCCAAAAACCCGAATGGGAGGATACCTTGCGGGGTCCCCTTTTTTGTTTTTTTGTTTTTTAGTTCATTTTTATCACTAGGCTTGAGACTTAAACCATAGTGTACAAGAGGGAATCTAGGAAGGGAATTTTTCGTTTTTTTTTCTCCATTAAAAATCTAGCCCAAGAGTGGAGACCAAAGAAAGTCGAGGGTTGAAAGATATCCAACACTGGGATCTTTGAGTCTTACAAACCAGAGACAGAGGAAATTTTCCCCACTCAGGGTCGAGTTTTGAGTTTCCAAGCCCAACTGACAGAGGCTTTCGAATTCGATTGGGATTGGTCCAATCACGTTGACCAAAGCCCAGAGTGATGGAATCTCCACACAGAACACCAAAGAATGAGGTTCAAGGCAGACAGGGCTTTCAAATCCGATTTGGCCATTGGGGTGGTCCAACTGGGTTGACCAAGGAGCCAAAAGGATGGAATCTCAACCAAATCACAAGGAATTGAAGCTCAAGCTAGAGCAACTCAAAAACAGAGTAGCTGAAGTCAACCGTGAGTCAACCGTGGGAAAAGAGGGTACCAAGCAAGCAAAACATCTCCATCTCCCTGGAAGCCAAGCCAAGCCAAGCTGTGTTGTGTTGGATTCCCCAAAAACTTGTCAACAATCATCTGTGGAGCTTGAATCTCATATCAAAATCATATACAAGTGCACACAAGTTGTTGGAAGGCAATTAGGAGGAAGAGAAGGAAGACGAAGAAGAGGTAGAGTAGGTTAGGTTCACCCACTAGGAAAAAGATAGTTGACTTGGATAACCACATTTTGTTTTGGATTAGAAAACAAATAGAAAAAGACAATAAAGAATTATAGTTTGACTTTGAGAGAAGTTGTAAAGATTAGCTATAATTTATAACAGGTTAAAGAAGCTCAGTTGGAGCTTGATTGACTTTTCTAGCCATTTAGCTAATAGTTGAAATTAAATTAGATTAGATTAGATTAGATTAGATTAGATTTTTTATGTTTTGATTTCTAAAGCCTATTGAAAAAAGAAGAAAAAAACTGGAAAGAAAAAGGAAAAGTGAGGAAAGAAAATAAGAGCAAAAAACAAGAAGATTGGAAGACCAAATAATTCATGAATTTCTCAACCACCAATAATCGAAAATACGGAAGGAGATGGAAGGAGCGTACACTCAAGTGATGGAATTTGAAGTTCAAACTAGTGAAGAGAAGATCCACAACATGGAGATTAGTGTTTAAACACCACCCCTTAATTGTATTTTGATTTCAATTAGATTTTTGATTTGGCTTAACAATTAAGGCCATAGGTGGAATTTAAATTTGGACCGTTAGAATTATTCAAAGAGTAGAATTAAAATTTAGAATTGCATAGAAAATTCCATTAACTTCCCAATTTTATATTACACTTCAAAATCCAACTAAAACTCCAAAAGTTAGGTTGGAAAGAAGTTTAATTTAAATTTGGATGAAAACTTAGAGTTATCACAAAAACATTACAATAATAAGGAAGGAACTATAAAATTAGCATAGATTAAAATTGAGGAAGTAGAAGAATAATGAAACCAAAGATAAAAGGAATTAATAGGTAAATTTTGAAGAACCGTTAACAGTCAAAATTTATTCCACAATCAATTAACATAAAAGCTAAAGAACAATAGTTTTTTCTTTTATTAAAAGTAAAAGTCAAAAGTAAGGAAAAATTAAAGTAACTTCAAGTGGACAAGTAAAAAGAATTAGTGGTAAATTTTGATGAACTAGTTAACAGTCAAAATTTATTTTTAAAAATTAACTTTTTACTAGGAATCTTGAAATAGAAAAAAAATTGACTTTTACTATTTAATGGTAAAAGTAGAATTAGGATTAAAATAAGATTATCTTGAATGAAAAATCATAGTAAAAATAGATAAAAGATTAAAGGTCATTCAAAGGAATCTTAGAAGAAAATTTAGAATCTAGATTAAAATAGGAGTTAAAAATAAAAAATAGAAGTCATTTTGAAATTCAAAGGTGAAAGAAAATTCAAGGAAAAAGTTGATGATCGGACAATGGTCAAACTTCCACCGTAAACAATTTCTACCCAAACAGTCAAAAATAAGAAGTTATCTACCTTGTAAGAAGATAAAAGTAGAACCTCAAAGATAAAATTAATTAACCTTGGAAGTAGAAGTAAAACCCAAAATTACCCAAAGTAGTAAGGAATGCTTTAAAATTTATCCATCAAAAGAGAGTCAAGGAATAAGTTAGGGTTGGAATCTTCCAAGGAATATATCAAAACTAACTTTCCTCTAAATCGGAGGGATAATGAAACATTTGTAGTAGACTGAAGATTTAAGCAAAATTAGGTTAAAATTGAATGAAAATCAACCAAGTTGACCAAATAAAGTCCAAGTTAGAATTGAGGTAGAAGCTAAAGAATAGAAAATTACCCAAAAATACAAAGTCAATTTCAGTAGTTAGAATAAAATAAAAGACTTATAAATTTCCATCATTTATCAAGAATTTACCTATTTAGAATTAGAAATAGGATTTAGTAAAAAAAACTCCATTGCTTGGAAGGTAGCTCATTTACTACAACCACTCACCCATAAAATTTCTCAATTTTATTTAGAACCTGGTTGTGCATGTTTGGTCTCAAGGGTGGAGATCAAAACACTTACAAAATAGTATTAGTTTGTTGAAGATGATATTGAATTGCCAAACGTGCCTTCATTTGCACCACTTGGTGAAAGTCCAACAAAGCTTTCCAAAGAGCTTTCTAAGAGAAGTTTAGAGGACACTTGTGTTGACTGAATACCTTGCTATTTCTAAAAATCCAAATAATCCACATAGTAGATTCTCAAAGGAGAGATCCTAGGAATTCTTAAACATTTTTGGAAGATAGGAAAACACATTAGCTTTGGGGGAATATAATTTTTATTTCAATTGGTAAGTAAAAGTTAAACGAAGTCTAAAAAGCATTTCATAGGGCAATACAAATAAAATCACATAAAATTGAATTTTTTATTTTAAAATATTTTTTTCTCAAAGACTACATTTTTGTCTATATGTGAAGCTATGATTCATCCTATTTGAACTAGTAATGAGAAACTTTTAGAAAAAATACTTTTAGAATTCATTTTTGAATGCAATTTTTGTAATTAAAAAAAATTGTTTGACAAGATTAAATTTTCTTCCTAGAACAATCTCATCATTGGGATTATTGTATTTCAATTACATATTGGAGCCACTACCAATTTAGATTTTTGTTCAATTTCATACCTACTTCTACTCAACAATTTTCTTAAGAATAAATGTTTTTATTTTGAAGTTTATTTCCCCGACTTTCAACTCAATTCTCCAGTATAAAAAATTAGAAAATAAAATTCAATAATGCAAAAAATTTAAGTTATGAAGATTCAAAGCCAAGTAATCTAATTGAGCAAGGTACAAAATAACTTGTTTTCTTTACATTAAATGCGAATATTTTGCAATCTATACCATTAAAAATTTTTGAAATTCATTCAACATTTTTATAATCCTATAGGCAAGATTTGATAGTTAGATATGAGAAAAAAAAATTGAACTTTATTTTGTCTCTACAATAGAAATGGCAATTTTGAGTGTTCCATGAAGGAAGGACTTGCCACTTAAGTGGGTACTTCAATGAAGGGTGAATGTTACCATTCTTGTGTAAACATTTTGGAATCATCCTTTCTAAATTGACTTTGGATGGCACATTCAAACAAACTTTGCAAAGATGAGGCTAAACAAATGTTGGCATCCAATTGGATTTTCAAAATATTTGGTGCCCACTTTCAAAAAGTATCTTGATTGGCAGCCACAAAAGTAGAGCAACAGATGCAAAGCTTGCTACAAGTTAAGTTAGGGCCATTTTATACTTGGGGCAGGATTAAAGGTCAACCAAAATTCTTCAAGTTTAAACCCATAGGATTGCTCTATTCCTTCAAATTTGGCCCAAGGGCTTTATGCGAGGGCTGAATTGAAATCACCACTCATTCTACATGTCACTTTAGGTGGCATGGTTTTGGTGCCAAACCATCCAACTTCAAGGGAGCAATTAGAATAAGATTTTAGGTGACCCAATTTTCCATCTAAAGCCAGATTGGGGATAGATTGGACTCTTCCATTAGATCGTACAAATCTACTAATGCAAAATCTTTTGTTTTCTATTTTGGTGTATGCTTATTAATTGTGAGCTCAAAAAACTTCCTCCCGTTTGCGTTGAAGAATTTTGGGAGCTTTGTTATTATCAATATTTCAGTTTGGGAATTGGGAGCAGTGGGACTGAATTTGGGAGCTTTGGGGTTGGAAGAATGTATAGTAAAATATACATTCTTGATCAAATGTTTTGATCAAATGTTTTGATCAAATCTAAACATCTCATGTTTAAGCTTATAAGGGACAATCATTTTTAACTAAATCAATATGAGATGTTTATTTTTATTTGGTATTTGGTACATGATTATTTGGAAATATTGCTCTTAACCCCTAAATGTCCAAGACACCAAATTTTGGTGTCAGCAATACTTTGAAGTTTGATAAAACTTAATCAAGTTTTTATTTTTAGTAGTTAAAATTTTTTATTTTTTTAAAGTCTAGTTTTAGCATCAAAAATCCAATTTTGAGAATGATGAATTATATTTTTTTGATTCGAGATTTTTTACAAGGGTGTCCATCACAATCTTGACTTTCCATAGTGCTAAGGGCTCTTGGAAAGGAGCCTCAAATACATTAGATTTTGGAGAAAAAATTCCATTAGAAATCCATTCTAAAAAATTCTATTTAAAAAAAATGTAGGGTAGATTTTGAGAAGCTATAGATTGATTAGGATTATGCATGTTAGGCCCTTCATCCTCATATTTTTTTGGTGATCAACTTTTTAGACTTGACAAGTGAAAAGAGGATTGAAAGAATTGTAATTACTTTTGTAGTTTTAACACCCTTAAGATCAAACATTATAATCATTCAATATATAAGTGATATTTTTATGTTTTCTTTTCCTATGTGATCTTTAACATGTCTAGTTTCAATTTGTATGGTTATTATTTTTTTTAAATTGATACAACTTAATAAAATGTTGTCTTTTTGTTCAATTTAAAGCAAATTCTTAGAAACTCAAAAAGGCATTGGGCATTTAGAGATTAATTAAAAAAGAGATGTTAATTTTTGGTGCAGACACAAATTACATACTATGGTACAGACACAAATTTTGGTAAATTATTTGCTCAATAATAAAAATTTTGGTACAAATAGAAATCTGTAAATGGAAGTCATTGTTGAAATTAGGCAAGATTTTGATAGATGATGTGTGTTTTTACTAATTTTCATGGAAGATATTTGAAAAAAATATGATTATGGTATTGGTAATAACATATATGGTAAAACTTGATTTACATTTATTATTGAATTCATTCAAGTTCTCACAATTAAAAATTTCATACTTTTCTTTAATATAAAACTAAAAATGTAGATTGATAAAAAAAAAAATTATGTTTTTTCAAATTGTATTTTTAGTTGTATGAATATTTTCAAACCCCCATATATAGTAACAACACTATAATTATTTATTGCTTGAAATTCTTTAACCCCTGCAATCCTAAGGTCATTTTTTTGGTCAAAAAACACTCAAAATTGTCATGTCTATTGCATTTATCCAAGATAATTAAAAAAATAACTTTTTTAGAATCTAACTATAGGAATTTGTACTTGACTTCTCTAAGATCATGAGGTAAGGATTTCATAAAGTTTGCCCAAACAAATTGGAAGATATTAGCATTCAAAGTTGAAAAAATGAGTTTTTAAAAATTTTGGCTTGCAATTTCAAATGACTTTGACCACCATTTGCAAAATTTTTTGAACTACACACTTTGAATTTAAATTTATTATATTGAAGAATTGAGTTCAAAGTCTAAGTTTTTATTTAAAAACAACACTTGATTTTGATTCTTTAAAAAATTATTGAGTAGAAGTAAGTCTAAAATTGAAAGAATGTTTAAATTGTTAATACCTCTAAGATGGAATTGAAACACAATAATCCTAATGGTGCGATTGTTCTAGCAAGTATACTTAACCCCTTCAAACAATTTCTTTCTGAAAAAAAATATGAAAATTGCATTCAAAAATGAATTATCTATGTTATTTTTTTACATATAGAAAAAAATGAAAATAATTTTTAAAAAAAAAATTAATTTAAAATTTGAAATTTTGTGATTTTTTTAATGTTGCCCACCTACCTCCATTTTTGGCTAATTGTACAATAACTTGTTCGTGGGCACCGATTGAAATATAAATTATATTCTCATGAAACTTATGTGTTTTTAAACATTTACAAAAAGTTTAAAAAAAAATTCAATTAATAATGAAACTATATGAGCCTATTTGGAGTTGCATTTTGGCTCCTAAAGGGCCACCAATGGGACTTTAGGAACTAAATTCTCATGAAAATAAACGACAATTACATGGGGCTACAATTCTAATTTCAACATGAACTCTACTTTTAATGTAAAGAGAAAGGAAAAAGTTCAAAAGAAGTGAAAAATTCTACTTTTATTTTCAAATAGAAAGAAAAGGAAGAGAAAGGAAAAGGTTAAAAAGAACACTCTTCTATTTTTGAAATAGAAAAATAGGAAGGGAAAAGAAAAACTTTAAAAGAATTAATATACCCAACATAAATTAATCCTTAGATGCAACACCTATATTCTAAATGATGACAAGTGCTTTAAGACACTAACTAACTTTTTGTTTACCTAAAGTAATACTTGAATCATTGAAAGATAACCTCTTCTTTGATGAGTTTGATGATATTGAGGTATGTGATATAACCCATAAAATTATAAACAAAAATGTGAAATTAAAAAAAAAAAATTGTACCTTCAATCCCTAAAGGACTGAGGATATTTTTCAACATGAATTTACTCTAAAAAATGTATATTTTAGTGCAATTGCCTCCACTTCATTTAAATTTTTAAATTCAAATGCACAAAAGTGTAGAAAGCTATTATGCCGACATGTGGAAAAGGCTTCATCCCATTGCTAGTGTGGATTGAAAGATTGTGGATTGAAAAATTACAACATTTGAAGTTAAGAAAAACTTTTTGTCATTTCTATGAAATTGGTCAGTAGACTTCAAACCTAAGCTCACTTGACATTTAAAAAAAAATTGCTCTTAATGAATATGCATTTCTTTGTCATTGAGTTTGGAATCTTTTTTATGCAAAGTTTTAGAAACTAATATGAAGTCTAGCTTATTCTAAATCATCTTGCAATGCAAGGATGGTAAGTGAACTGTTAGTACACATGTCATTTCAAGATAATTTCTAGTGAAAACAGTGAAAACGTAAAGAAAAACATATGGAATACTTGGGAAAGATTTCAAGAGCTTTGAAATAACTCTGGTCAATTTGAAATTTTGAATTCAGATAACCCTACCCGTCTGTGCGAAATTAACTTCCGATGACACATCCAAGTAAACTTTGCAAAGACGGGGCAAAGCAAATTTTGGATTCTTACTGGATTCTCACAGGATTTGGCACCCACTTTCAGAAAGCATCTTGATTGACGGCCAGGGTGAACTGACCCCCTCATTGCCCTGTTTTACCCCCGGGGAAAACGCTGTGGAATTTTTTATTTGCAATCAGATGAATTTCTTTTGCAAATTCTGAATTCAGATTTGCAATCAGTGACCCTGGCCCAGAATTAGCTAGGGGCAGTGTTGAAATATAAAAAATCATGGCAAACAAAATAGGGAGCTTTTTTCACAATTAACTCTGGCCAGAGCAATGAGGGGGTCAATTCTCCCTGGCCCTTGATTGACTGCCGCGAAAGCAGAGCAAAAGACACGCGAAATTGGCTACAAGTTAGCACTCGCCATTCCCTTGTGCAGCAACTCATGTCCTCCATCATCTCCCAGAAGGCCAAAGCCTGAAGCCTCGGTGGGGTTGCTTCAGCAAGTCCCAAGTCCACATGGACTAGAACGGAATCCATCACTAACTTCATCCACGTTCAACATACACGAATTCTCCGAGAAGGAATGGAGCCAGAAGGATGAGAGCGCTGCTGCGTCGGTTGGAGTAGGAAGTGGAGTGCCAACTCTCCACTCGAGACACAGGAACGGCGATTAATTGCCCTCGTCGAACCCATCGAAGTGCAGCCTAGGGAATGCACAGCAAAAAGCAACAAGCTTCAGACATCAAGGACTTCAAAAAAAACGAACTCGATTGGTGACGAAAAACAGCCTTGCATTGTTTGCACGTTTACTGGGCTCATTTCATAGTCAATGTCCGAAAACCCGAGAGCGTATAAACGGGTGCACTTGCACAGCTTCGATGTCACATAATTGCAGAATGTCGGACAGTAAGTTTGTTCAAGCATCCTGACAGCAAAGGTGAAACAAGCTTTCGTGACATTACATGTGGAGGGCCTAAATAATGCTTCCAAATGAGTCTCAATGCAAAGCTGCTGCATCGACCTGTCCTAGAAGGGGACCTAAACCGTCCAGATTCCAGGGGATCTTTCGTTCGCAAACACAGGTTCGACCTTTCCTTACCACTGCCCGCTCTGCAGGACAGTGGTCACATCCTACAACTGCACAGAGCGAAAATGAAGCAGCGCACAATCACGACAGGCAGAGAAAAAACATTCACTACCTCGCATGGAAACGAGCAGTCCCGCACAGGATGGTCCAGAAGAAACATGAAGGACGAAAAAGTGCACGCCCCAAAGACAAAGACCAAACGGCAAATGGAAGATCCAAAACTGCATAAATTAAGGAACGTGTGTAGTGTACAAGTCCTTTCGAATCAGTCCCATCGGAGAATCGTCACAAACAACGTGCACGGAGTTCGCGCCTGTGAAATCGTGAGAAAGATATGCACATTTTACTGATTCCAGATAAAGACTGCGGCTGCGGCTAGGCTAGCTACGGTCAAGAGCAGTTGTGGCAGTACGTCACCACACTCTCCCCTTGATGGTTGTCAACAGATACGGCGAAATTACTTTCCGAGCAGCTGCAACAACACGACACATTCCCACACTCGCATCATCAGTCCACATTCAAAGCTGCCACCGCACGCTCACACACACAGACATCGAAGAAATTCCACACAGGCTCACTCGTCCACCACGAACACGACGTCAATCCCGACACGCACATTCACGCAAACAAGACAGGAACCCAGGCCATCTCCGAATCGAGACACTTACGGATTGCAAGACGGTGTTGTGGTAGGGGTCGGCGATGTGGGCGAACAGGTTGTCGATGGGACCGGTGTGCGTCACGTTGGCCTGCACGAACGCGCCCAACACGGCCATCATGGCCAGACGGCCGTTCTTCACCTCCTTCGTCCTCAGCTCCTTGAGCTTGGCTCCGTCGCCCTTGCCATAGCCCAAGGGGTCGAACCACAGGCCCCCGGGGTACCCGACGTCCGTGCCCGTCAGCTTGTAGTTGGGGAAAATGGGGTCCGTGTTCACGCTCCCCGGCCTCGCGATGTCGGCCCACCTCCTGCTCTCGGCCCACGCAAAGAGCAGCAGCTCCACGATGAACAGGGTGCCCTGGTCGGCGAAGTACGTGGCTTTACCAGCCTCGTACCACGACGGAGTGTTCAGGATGCCAATCTTCGTCAGAAGCTCCGGAATGAAGATGCCCGCGGCACCCAGCATGGACCAGCGGCAGTGCACCAGCTCCGCCTGGACCATCCACTTCAGGCGCTCGGGCTCCGCAGCTGCACACGCAAGGAAGTCGGACCCACACGAACACACACACACAAATCAGACAGACCCCAATCAGACGCGACCCGACCCAATCCGACCCGCGCTCCTGGCAGCCAATTGGGTAGGTCCCTCGGCCCTCGCACACGTATGGAACAACAAAAGATCTATCCAATTCGTTGCATTACCGCATCCATTCAAATGTTAACCAACAATCAAGCACTGTAGTTCAGTGCCAAGCCTACCAAGCTCCAAGGGGTCGAAGCCATAGTCTCCGGGAAGGCTGCCGTCCAGCCAAGCCGGGGCTTGGCTTCCGGGAAGCCACAATGGCCGGTCGCTCTGGCCTCCGGCCACGGCAGCGGAAACCGTCAGGTCGCCCGTGGCCGCGGCAGCGGCCTTGGTCATGCGCAGACGTCGCCCGCCCAAGAAAGCGCTCCTGGCGGACCCCGCATTGCTCACCACCTTGCTGCACGACGCAAAACAAGACAGGGAAAAACCTCAGACCAAATCCGGATCAAGGAATGAATGGCAGAGAGTCCTGCACTGCGCTCGGCACGTAGAGACGATCCACCGCTCTAAGAATGAAACTCCCACTGACCCAGCCACTCCAAACCAACTCTCTTCGATCGTCTGCTCTCCAGCACACCCGGATCCGATCCCATCGCAGAGATGGGCGAGGCTCCAGCGCCCACAAGGCCCCCCAATTCGTACACTTCTAATCCGTGCTAGCTTCCCCCCAGTGCCTCCCAATTCAGCGATCCATGTCATCCAACACACGTAGTTGGAGACCTATTCGGTCGACACAGGCATGGATTGCAAGCATGCATTGGTGCCCCCTGCTTTCAGCCCAGCTATAACTCCAATGCGAGCGGTGCATACGGTCTACACATGCACCCACACAGGCCACAATGTACACAGGCTCTTCTTACGAATTCTAGCACACGCAGCTCTGAACTGCCCAAGTCCGTCCGTCCATCCGTCCGTCCCCACGGCAGTCCCATGACATCTCTCGGAACGACGACGAAGAGGACGACGACGACGACTTCCCCTTGGTGCAGGGCTGCCGCGACTCGCTTCGGTCCACCAATTAGCAAGCCCACGGACCGTGGCATTCCCCGCCGGCCCACCGAAAGGAGCGGGACGCGAGTCCGCGCACCTCCCGAGCGGAGAGACAGTCCTGAACGCAAGTCCTCAAGGCAAGGCAAGGCAAGTGCGCAACGCAAGGCAAGGCAGGGGAACGAGAACGAGGACAGACCTGGTAGACGGGGCGGCGACAGCAGCAGCCACTCTGGAAGAGGCGCTCACGGCGGACGCCATAGCTGCAGCAACGCAGAGAGAGCTGCACGACAGGGGGAAGTCGGCGGGGATGCAGCAGCAGCAACAACAGCGGGCGCGAGGACGGCACGGAGGAGGAATCGAGGGTGCCTGGAAGAGCAGGCGCAGAAGCAAATTGTAGTGAGGAACGCGCCGGGGGGGTCCGCAGATCGTCGGGCTGCAAGCCAAGGGATAAGGGCGAGGCGCCGTGATTGGGTGCAGCGACGCGCCCTCTATCTGCCCTCTGCCCCGCCCATTGGCCCGCCATCAGCCCAGTGTTTTTTTGGGGTGGGGAAACTAAATGCCCAGTTGCCTCAATATAAGGGTAAATGTGTTAACCCCTGAATGACGGACCTATGACCGCTGATTTCAAGACTCACTGTCATCACCCAGTTTGTTGCCATTTTGCAACAAGATATGTATGAAAATTTTTAAATTAATTTTTTAGAGATGAAACAGCATGTCTTCTTTGTTTCACCAAAATTTTAGATTTTTTTGTGAATATTTGATTTTTTGTGAATTTGTGAAGATATAATGAAGAAAAATCATATCAAACAGAAAATTATATCAAAAAATCTGAAAATTTCACCATGTGTGCATATTATAGTGATGAACAGCACGGTGTAAACTCAATTTTCGTGTTATTCTATAATAAGAACGTAGTAGACATTGAAATTACATTCAAAGTTCAAACTGCAATTAAAAATTGAATATTAGGAATTTAAAAAAAATTCAAATTGGAGTAGAAACTAGAGTGAATGAACTTCATTTTGTTAGTTGGGCTCAAATTCAGAAAATATCAATTTTATAGAGAAATTTCAGATTTAAAGCAAGGAGCAACAACTTTCTAAAATACATAAAAAAATAGCATATTTTGTGATCCGTATTTTTTAATAACTTCTCATTTATGTGAAGACAAACAATAGCATGACTCCAAATTCAAATAGATTCTCTTCATAACCCAACATGGAAGAACAAGAAGGAAGTAGATGAAAAATTGCTTCCCAACTATCTACAAATCAAAAAAGATTCATCCAAAAGCCACAAAATGGCTCCTTCATCGTTTCTGGGTTAAAAAATGCCAGACTATAATCATGGCCCTACACACTAATGTCACAATGTTTCTAAAATCTTATTTCATTTGTCATGCAAACCTAGCCTTTACAAAAATTGCATACAAAAATTACATACTCAAAATTGCATACTTAAAATTGACTTCATTCTATTCAAGCCCCCAAAATGAAAGAACCAAGAAACTCATAACCTTCTTAAAAGGAAGGTTGCATAATTATTGGTCTTAAAAACAAAACAAAGCAAAAACATTGCATCAACCTTCTCCTTTGCTTGACTTGTATTTCAAGATTTCTTTCCATTAAATGAAGTTCAAGAAACCTTGAAGGATAGACCGTGTAAACACCCCAATTAGATCTTAAGAGGTTCTAAACAAGCCTATTACTACCTTGATTCACAATTAGAATATCTTCAGGTCAACTCCAAGGATACATATTTTCTAAAGGTGTGCCTCTTGTTTCATGAATCAAATCCAAGTGAAATTATAATTTTTCAATTAAAATTATATTTTCTATGAATTTTTGAAGTAGCCTACCCTAAAATTACAAAATCTTTTGTAGAGTGGAGTTTTAAACGTCCTATAAGCAACCCATAACCACCACTCCATGTATCCAATGGTACTTAAGTATTCACCATTAACCTCCAAAGGCCCAACCTTGTGTTTTTAGCAACATAACTTTTTTGGATACTGTGAGTGGAGATATTTTTTTCTTTGAAATTTTCACATAAGATGTGGAAAAGAAGTAACTTTAAGACCCAAAAATTTCCATAACTTTTAACTACATGGTTCAAAAGTTATAATTGTGTAATATGTAGTTTGTTTCTGTACTTGAGCAACCTGAGTAGATTAAAAAAATCATTTTTTACACAAATAAAAAATTAAAATTGGTTTATTAGATTTATATATAAGTAGAAAGCTATGAATCATTCCATTTTTATTAATGTGATGAAAGCTATGAAGAGTTATAGTTTGCATGCAATTATAGATTCTCTATTCTAAGATAAACTTTTGAAGTGCTTTATTTAGTTTAATTTTCAATATTTAAAAAAAATTAAATCATAGGGTGTAGATTGTTTATTACAACATTACAACCATTGGGATTAGCATTAATTTTTTCAATTCCATAAATAAATTCTTATGGCTCTAGTATATTAACTCTACTTCTTTTGAATTACTATTTTTTCCTATATGTTGTATAAATCCAAACAATATAAAAACAATCAATCATGTAGCTAACTTGCCTTGGAGAATGAATTTAGAAAAGCACAACCATTTTGGAATTTTTTTTATAATGATATGACCTTGTGAAGTGCACCTGCATGTTTTTTTACATGGATAGAAAAACGATTTTTGCCACATCAAATGTTCATATTTGAAATTTTTGAAATTTTTCTATATATTCTCAAACTAGACTACAAGATCCTATAGTTACATGTGTCCAAAAATGATATTTTCAAAAATTTAGTACTTGTACTAGAAATGGTAGTTTTAGAACATTTTTGGTGAGACCATAATTAAAGAACTTTAAGAGTTTTAAGGATTGATACATTACCCTTTGTTGACATTAAAGCAATGATTTTATTAAAAAATGAATGAATTCAAATGTTTTTTTGGACAAAATTGGGGCCAAAATTCAAATGATGGAATTTGGCATTGAACAAATTGGATTGGTCTACTTTATTTGACTGTCAAACAGAAATGGGTTTTATTTTTCAGAGAAGAATTTACACATTTTCCCAAATCTTTAAAATTTAGGATGCAAATTTGAAATTATGAGAGGAAGTTGGTCTGGAAAAATAAGGGAATGAAATTCATGTCAAATATGTCATATGTGGCATATGAAGATGTCATTTGCCATCCATTGCAAAATATGTAAAGACAAAGAATTAGTTTGAAAGGCTTGGAATGAAGAACAGGCTTGTACAGACTTGATAGTCATCACAAAGTTTATACCCTACAGTTTGGCAACAATTATCGTGTAGTTATCATTGTTTCATGGGTTCGTACATTAATCGCATTGTTATCGCATCATTACGATGCATTGCTTCACATCGTTACAGTGCAGTTACAAGTAATGAATTGTAACGATGCGAAGCAATGCACCATGATGATGTGATAACAATGTGACTAACGTGCGAACCCATGAAACAACAATAACTGCATGATAATTGGTGGCAAACCGTAGGGTATAAACTTTGTGATGGTGTCTTTCAGCACATTATTTGAATCCTCAAAGACCATATGTTTAGCCAATTTCTATTCCAAGGTAGCAATTTGTCTCGTAATTATAAACTATAATTCATTTATTTTTATTATTTCTATTTGTCATAGTTTAGTTCTATACAAGAAAAGAGGCTTGGTGTACTTTTCAATTTGAGAGTACATCAAGTACTCTCATTGAGGTCCAATATTTCTATAGGAGGAGGTGGGAGGGGGTTGTTTCCTTTTTTTTCTTTTCTAGATTTCAATTCAATATTTTAATTGAATATTAGGCTTCAAAAAGAGATTTAGCATATCAACACATATTATAATATGGATGTGATTTAGAAATTGAAAATTCAATGATGTTAGTATATGAGTATAGAAATGCAAGTCTAAATGTAAATAATTACTCTACAACTGTCACGTCCCTATCTACTTGGGGTGCCTAATGAACCTTAGTGCGCAAGGGGGGAACCTTGGGAGTGACTTCCCAAGCCTTGCAATAGACTAGGTAGGGAGAATGGAGAGACTCCCGATCAAACAGGGCGCAATGACACCTTGGTTTGAAGAGGACATAAGAGTGTCATACATGCTTAGAAAGTTCTTGACAATATGCTTCTAATGGCGCAAAGAACACGCAATTTGAAATTGTGAGCTAAAAGTTACGGCCGCTCAAAGTTGACTGCATCCCGGTGGCGCCGGGACACTTGAGGGCTAGGTGTGAGGGGTTCCCAATGAATCCCACAAGAAAGTATGGCATGTGGCATATCATTGGAAAGCTATGAACACAAGGAGCCTAGAATGACAAGCATTACGAGGTTCTAAGACATGAGTCAAAAGTTATGGCCAAGAAAAGAGCCGTGGTGAAGGCGTGACGCCTCCCCCGATGCATCCGAATCTTTAGAGGGCCATAACTTTGCGAGAACTTGTCCAAATAAAACAAGTGAGCAGTCCATCGTCATCTACTCGTCGCGTAGATGTCTAAAATGGGCTCGCATGTTGGATTTGGAGCTCTGAGCACAAAGTTACGCCGGTTGAAAGTTCGGGAGTTCAAACGGTAACGTAACTTGGCGATTTGGATTGGAAGTGGGTGCTCTTCCACAACCCAAGGTTATCCAAGGACTTCCTTTGACCTAGGATGGGGGGGGTCTGTCGAATACCACAGAGAGTACTATAGGAGGGGTTGGTCTCCTTCCTTACTCCCTCTTGAAGCCTTGGTGAGTCCCGGTGACTTATGGTTGGTGGTAGTGACTTCACCACCACTTTAAGGCACCATGGGACACTTGTGTGTGTCCCGTGGCATCGGTTGGATGGAGTCCCGCTCCTTGCTAAGCCTCCTTGGATGTGTCCCGAGTTGTGAGCGTTGGTTACCTCTAGTGGATGAGTAGCAAATGCAAAATGGACTAGCATGGAGTGGGGTGACACTCAAGGGCGGTTAGGACCATGGTGAGTAGTGCCACCATGGGTCCTTGCACATTAAGGTGGAAGTTCCGCCCCATGTTACTAAGTGACATGTCCGGTGTCACGATGGGAGTGTGTGCTAGTAGTCCCGATGACTGGGACTTGGCAAATGAGTTGGAAATGGGGACTAACACTGTGGGTGCTTGGCATGTACAGTGTTAGGCAGTTGGTGACCAAGTGATGCTATAAGTGGATTGGAGTGAATCTAGTGAGCTGCTGGAAGTTGTTAGGTGTCATTTGGGTTGCGACATTTGGTATCAGAGCAGAGCTACATTGGTGTGCAGTGAGTCTTGGAGCCATGGTGAGAGCTAAGACAGGTGAAGCTGGAGCTTCAAGACAAGGGCGCCAAACATGTAATCAAGGTTTGGAGGCTAATGAACCTTCTTTGGAGGAAATTCAAGGAGGGGATTTTCTTCATTTGGAGCAAATGGGACAAGAATTGACTCCCATTGAGGAAGAGAATGTGGAAACTAGTGGCAAGGAAGGTGACACCGCTACTAGTCTCAGGAAACCTCAACGTGATCGCAAACGGAAAGGGCGTGACCTCATGTTTGAAGAACTTGTCAAAACACTTCAGGTGATGTAAGGTGAAATTAAAGAGCTAAAGGAGAAGGGTTCTACCTCTTCTTCTCACAAATTGTGCAAAACCAACATGCCATCTTCTTTCACAGGCATTGGGAAGGCCCACAAAGTGAAGGACTATTTGGTGGAATTAGAATTGTACTTGAAGCTCAAAGAGCACCTGAGGAAGACAAGATCACCGTCGCAGTGACCTTTCTCAAAGATCATGCTTTGCTTTGGTGGACTCACTTTCGTAGGGAAAGTCTTGAGGTGGTGGATAACTTGACTTAGGTTGGTTTCAAGGAACGCATTAGCGACCGCTTTACCCTAGAATACCAAGACATTCGTGATGGAGTGGCACTTGTAAGACTCAAACAAACAGGGAGTCTTAGGGGGTATGTGCGGGAGTTTAATGCACACTTGAATGTGCTTCCAAGGCTAGACAAACTAGCCAAGAAAATCATTTTCTTCAATGGGTTGCAAAGTTGGGCAGAACGTGCATTGTTTAGAATGCCCCAACTTTCAGAGACTTATGCAGAGTTGTTGAAGTTGGCTGAAAGGATTGGTGATGATGAGAGCCAAAACAAGAAGGCTAAAGATGGGCCTTCAACATGTGAGTCAAGTAAACACTCCAAGCGTAAGTTGAGGCGTCATGTTTGGATGAAGAGCAAGTATAGTGGGGATGGAGCCAAGTCAAGTGGCCAAAAAGAAGGACAAGCTAAGGGCATTGACAAAGGGGGTGACAAAACCAAAAGGGATGTGAGCCAAATGACTTGTTACAATTGTGGAGAGAAGGGCCATTTGTCCCGGGGTTGCACCAAATCTAAGGTGAGTGTTCAAAGTATACGCTCTCACATTGAAGAGTATGTTCTTCAAGGTGGCTTCTTGGCTAAGGCAAATCAATCCAAGTTGAGTCCCCGCTTGTTGTTCTTAAAAGGGTCCATAAATAAGCATGATGTTTCACTCCTGGTGGATACAAGTGCAATTCACTCATTCGTGAGCCCAAGACTTGCTAAAAAGTTGGGCTTGCAAATCAAAGAGTCTTGCAAGTCCATCAAAGTATAGTTTACCAAGGATAAGCCGCACAAGACAAGCAAGGTGACAACATATGTGGAAGTTAAGTGTAGGGAGTTCACCTTTGTGGAGGACTTCACGGTGTGTGATATGGATGGGGTAGACCTCATCCTAGGAAATACATTTCTAGACACTTATGAAGTAGACATAAGAAGGCGGCCATCTTTGAAGGTGGTTGCCAATGTAGATGGCAAAGAGATAGAGTTAGAAATAACTAAGTCACCCAAGATGTTGGGGACTCAAATCCATCTAGTAGTTTTGGAAGAACTTAGTGATACTAAGTTCTTGATTGTTATGCGTACTGGTGTGGTTGGAGGGGAAAAGAAGTTGGCTAATAGGGCCAATTCCCCTCCAAAGTGTTTAACAAGTGTAATCCATAAGTTTTGACAACGGAGTTGCTTGATGCCTTGCCTCCTAAAAGAGAAATGGATCACAAAATTGAGGTGGTGTTTGGATCACAACCACCATCCAAGGCACCTTACTAGTTGAATCAAAGGGAGTTGAAAGAATTGAAACACCAACTCAATGAGCTCTTGGCTAAAGGATACATTCGCAAGAGCAAGTCACTTTATGGAGCGCCAGTCTTATTTGTGGATAAGAAGGATGGAAAACTTCGCATGTATGTGGATTATAGGGCACTCAATAAGATCACTATTAAGAACAACTACCCTTTACCTCGAATTGATGATCTCTTTGATAGGTTGGCAGAGGCGGTGTACTTTAGCCGCATTGATTTGAAGTCAGGCTACTACCAAATTCGAATTGCACTTGGAGACATTGAAAAGACAGCATTTAGGACTCGATATGGGTCCTATGAGTTTTTGGTGATGCCTTTTAGTCTATACAATGCCCCTTCAACATTCACCACCCTTATGAACACCGTGTTCCATCAAGAGATGGATGAATTTGTCATTGTCTATAGTGATGACATCTTGGTGTACTCCTAGACGGCGAAGGAGCATGCCAAGTATCTTGAGATTGTGTTGGGAAGACTTAGGGAACACAAGTTGTATGCAAATGGGGAGAAAAATGAGTTTGGTTTGATGGAGATTGACTTCTTGGGCCACATGTTGTTTGGATCGGGGATCAAACCAGATACAAAGAAGGTAGAAGCAATCAAGGAGTAGAAACCACCTACCACCCCAAAAGGTGTAAGGTCATTTTTTGGACTTGCTAATTATTATAGGAGGTTCATTAGAGACTTCTCTAAGATTGCCAAACCTTTGTCTGACTTGTTGAAAAGAACCAAGCCATAGTGTGGTCCAAGTCATGTGAGCAAGCTTTTCATGAGCTCAAGGCCAAACTTTCTTCTCATCCAGTGTTGAAGTTTCCTGAGTTTGATCAACCTTTTGAGGTATACACGGATGCAAGTGATTTTGCAATTGGGGGAGTGTTGATGCAAGGTGGGAGGCCCATTGCTTTTGAAAGCAAGAAGTTGGATGGGACTCAAACCAAGTGGCCAACACATGAAAAGGAGATGTTTGTAGTGGTGCATTGTTTGAAGACATGACAACATTACCTTGGTCTTCATCAAACCAAGGTGTTCACCAATAATGTGTTGTTGAAGTATTTTGAGAGCCAGGCTAGAGTGATAGCCAAGCAGTTGAGGTGGTATGACACCTTGGCTCTTATAAATGTGGACTTGATTCACAAACCGGGCAAAGAAAATGTAGTGCCCGATGCCCTTAGCCGAAAGGATGAGTTCAAACCAAGTTCTACTCAAATACTAAGGTTAATGTATGAGGGGGAAAGTGACTTAGCTAGGAGAATAAGGGAGGCTTATATGAAAGACCCAAAGGCTCAAAAATTCTTAAGTGATTTGAGGGTGGGCAAGAAAGTGAAGGAGATTCGATTACACCAAGGCCTAATCAAATTCAAACAAGGTAGGGTGTATGTCCCCAAAGGCAAGTTGAGGTTGCAAGTCTTGAAGGAGGAGCATGACAAGCCTCTTGCAGGTCATAGAGGTGAGAAAGCCACCATAAGTTTTGTGGCTAAGAGGTTCTATTGGCCTAGGATGAAAGAAGACATTGCACATTATGTAAAGACTTGTGTCACTTGTCAAACCAACCGAGCTTTATATCAAAAACAAGTTGGATTACTTAAGCCTTTGCCTATTCCAAATGGTCCATGGGAATGTATTTCCATGGACTTCATCACTAGCTTACCGGAGTCACAAGGGTTTGATGCCATCTTTGTGGTGGTAGATCGATTTAGCAAGTTGGCCAGGATAGTGCCAACAACAAGAGTGGCAACTGCATTTTAAACAGCCACACTCTTTTTCAACACTTGGTGGAGGCATAGTGGATTGCCTAGGGTAATTGTCTCTGATAGAGATCCTAAATTCACAAGTGCATTTTGGAGGCACTTGTTTAAGAAAATGAAGACCAAGCTTTCATTTAGCACGGCGTTTCATCCTCAAACAGATGGGCAAACAGAGAGGGTGAATGGGGTCTTGAATCAATACCTTAGAAACTATGTGAGTACGGACCAAAGTGATTGGACGGAGTATTTGGCTTTGGCTGAGTTTAGTTACAACAAAACCAAACATGAATTGCCATTCAAAGTGGCTTATGGTGTAGAGCCATTTATGCCTACTGACCTTGCCTTGGAAGGGTTGCAATTAGAATTTGAAAGAAGCCAAGTTGCAGAAGACTTTGTTGTCCATAGAGAAGCTATGCATGAGAAGATCAAGTTGCATTTAGACAAAGCACAAAAGAGATACATCAAACAAGTGAACAAAGGGAGACGCCATGTAGAGTATGATGTGGAACAAAAGGTGTGGTTGAATGTGAAGAACTTCACATTGCCAGAAGGACTAACACCTAAATTTATGGCCAAGTATGCAGGTCCCTTTGTCATCGCCGAGCGGTTGTTTGAGGATGTTTATAAGTTAAAATTGCCACAGGAAATCAAGGTGCACCCAACTTTTCATGTTTCATTGTTGAAGCCATATCATGAGGATACCTTGAGGCCGGAACGCAAGTAAGTGTTGCGACCTCTCCCTGAGTTAGTTGGAGAACACCTTGAGTATGAGGTGGAAAGGATTCTCAAGAGTAGAAACACTAAGAAGAGGGGCAAGGAATACTTAGTGAAATGGCGGGGGTATCATGAAAAGGAAGCAACTTGGGTGAATGCCAAAGATATGGTTCATGCAAAGGAGGTGGTGGATCGATTTGAACAAAGTAGATAATCCAACAAAAAGCCGCGTAGGAGTTGATGAGGACATCAACCTTTGTTAGTGGGGGAGAAATACAATACTTGTGTAAACAATGTATTTATGCGCTTGTCTATTATGTACTTGTTTTGAAATAAAGTTGCAATGTTGAAAATGATTCTTTGTATGTGAGTTAGCTCTTGATTGGTATTAGCACTATGAGATGAGTCCTAGTCTCATTGATGTTTGGTTCAGTAGAAGAGGATGGAATGATACGTAAATCAATTTTGAGAATGCTGCAAATAGGGGCCTTGGCTTGAAGGTTGCAAAGGACTAAACCCTTTTGACTTTCAAGCTTAGGACTTGCTCAGATGGGAGCAAGATAGTGGCATGGGCTTACAAAAGTGCCCTTTGGGAGTGGACCATTGTCTACACATGGATTGATCATCCATGCCTCGGGAGAGTACTCAAAGGACAAGTCGGGCGGGACTTGGCACTATCTCTAGGCTTGCAAAGTTCATCACTTGATAACTTAAGTGTTTGAGAGGGGTCTTAGTGTTGCAACCAAGTAGAAATTGATGAGCCTTGAGTTCTTCCTTGTCATGTAAGTAAGATAGGCTAGTTGAGCCTAACTCGGAGCCAAAAGAAGACAAACCGAGGGAGTCTCAAAATAGACAAGTCCCTTTAGTGTAGATCCAGGTCCTTGGATGTTTGCCATTCAAGGTGCCAAAACCATGGGCTTATCTAGTGCCACCTTTGGAGACTTAGCCATTTAAACTAACTAAATGAGTACCTGGATCATTGAGGGGTTAGCTACCCAGAACGCAATGAAAGTGTTGAAGGGGATGGTTACCCTTTTGAAGTCAATGCTTCCGACAAGAAGTAATGTCAATGAGCGCATCAACCCTATTTGGTGGCGGTGAGAGTCACGTCCCTATCTACTTGGGGTGCCTAATGAACCTTAGTGCGCAAGGGGGGAACCTTGGGAGTGACTTCCCAAGCCTTGCAATAGACTAGGTAGGGAGAATGGAGAGACTCCCGATCAAACAGGGCGCAATGACACCTTGGTTTGAAGAGGACATAAGAGTGTCATACATGCTTAGAAAGTTCTTGACAATATGCTTCTAATGGCGCAAAGAACACGCAATTTGAAATTGTGAGCTAAAAGTTACGGCCGCTCAAAGTTGACTGCATCCCGGTGGCGCCGGGACACTTGAGGGCTAGGTGTGAGGGGTTCCCAATGAATCCCACAAGAAAGTATGGCATGTGGCATATCATTGGAAAGCTATGAACACAAGGAGCCTAGAATGACAAGCATTACGAGGTTCTAAGACATGAGTCAAAAGTTATGGCCAAGAAAAGAGCCGTGGTGAAGGCGTGACGCCTCCCCCGATGCATCCGAATCTTTAGAGGGCCATAACTTTGCGAGAACTTGTCCAAATAAAACAAGTGAGCAGTCCATCGTCATCTACTCGTCGCGTAGATGTCTAAAATGGGCTCGCATGTTGGATTTGGAGCTCTGAGCACAAAGTTACGCCGGTTGAAAGTTCGGGAGTTCAAACGGTAACGTAACTTGGCGATTTGGATTGGAAGTGGGTGCTCTTCCACAACCCAAGGTTATCCAAGGACTTCCTTTGACCTAGGATGGGGGGGGTCTGTCGAATACCACAGAGAGTACTATAGGAGGGGTTGGTCTCCTTCCTTACTCCCTCTTGAAGCCTTGGTGAGTCCCGGTGACTTATGGTTGGTGGTAGTGACTTCACCACCACTTTAAGGCACCATGGGACACTTGTGTGTGTCCCGTGGCATCGGTTGGATGGAGTCCCGCTCCTTGCTAAGCCTCCTTGGATGTGTCCCGAGTTGTGAGCGTTGGTTACCTCTAGTGGATGAGTAGCAAATGCAAAATGGACTAGCATGGAGTGGGGTGACACTCAAGGGCGGTTAGGACCATGGTGAGTAGTGCCACCATGGGTCCTTGCACATTAAGGTGGAAGTTCCGCCCCATGTTACTAAGTGACATGTCCGGTGTCACGATGGGAGTGTGTGCTAGTAGTCCCGATGACTGGGACTTGGCAAATGAGTTGGAAATGGGGACTAACACTGTGGGTGCTTGGCATGTACAGTGTTAGGCAGTTGGTGACCAAGTGATGCTATAAGTGGATTGGAGTGAATCTAGTGAGCTACTGGAAACTGTTAGGTGTTATTTGGATCGCGACATCAACAATTGATGGTAGCTATAACATAAATACCTTATAACTATGGAAGGTGCTTCTAATATAGGTATCTATAACATAAACACCTAAAATATAAGTACTTATAATATAAATATCCTATAACTATGGAAGGTGTTTTTAATATAGGTACTAAGGTACCTATGACATTAACACCTAAAATATAAGCACTTATAATATAAATATCTTATAACTATAGAAGGTACCTATAATGTAGGAGCCTAGGTTCCTAGGCTCATTGACTCAACAACCTAAACTCACATGCTAGCAATCTTGATTTGAAACCTAAAATGTGATATAAAAAACATTTATTCTTACCAATTTTATGTCTTTTGCATTTCATAATAATATTATAATTAAATTTGTCCATTTTGCTCTCATACTTAATATAGTTAAAAATATGATCTAACTATTTTGATACTACGATCGTTTCTCCTTATTATCTCATAAGTTACCACTTAATGGAATTTATTCAGGATTAGTGCTTATTATAGCATATGCAGATACAAGTGATTTACTTATTCCATTAGATAGAAATTGCTAAACTACCCTACTAAAAATGTTGATTAGTCTCTAATGATTAACAATTGGTTCTATAGGGTTCCAACCAATTTATAAAATAATTAACATGCATAAGAACATTAATAATTAACTTTTTGGTGGCTATTAATTTCAATTACATAGGGATGTTTGTAATTAACCATAGCTTCTAAATAATATAATATTACCTTTATAACATGCTAATTTGGCTTATCTAATGGAGTTAAGGTATATGTGCACCTAAAGTTAGATTGGAGTAGGTGTTGAAAGATAAAATATAGGAAAGAACTTCGAGCCTCTTTAATGAATACAATTTTGAAGGGGGACTTAGTACCATCAATGATGTTTTCATAACATGAATAGCATATGTTTCAGACATTCACACATGATGGATAATTTTAGGTTTGGGGAGAGTAGTTATTAAACAAATTGTCCATGTAAGGCCGCCTAGTCATACCTCATAGGTGGATACTACAATGGCAATAGGCTCCATTTGTTATTATTGTTATCTTCAATTGTCTTGCTTTAGTGCTTATCCACGTCACTAGACATACAATGTGGATATTGTTGTTTTGTAAAGAATGAGAGGAGGGCGCTTTAATGCAATCATTCCAATTTTTGATATGCAGTTTCAATGTCCTTAATGTTGTGGTTATTGTAGTGCTACTGCTTATGTAGAAATGGTCATCGTTGGAAACAATTTAGAGGCATCATCTAATTAGGGGGAGAATCTAAGTGCTTATAGATATTGCTGCATTCATCGCCATTTCATTGTGATCTTAGCAGAAAAGCTTCAATTGCACTATCTAGCAATAACTTCAAGTGAACTTCTCACTATTGTTGCTTCTTAGAGGGATAAGTCTCGATTTTGTCTACATTCATTAAAACTACCTATTTTTTTCAATTTAGGATTTTTTAAAGTTAGTAGGTTGGATTTTATCTCACAACGTTGTCTACACTAGTAGAAAATGCATGACCGAAATAACAAAAATCCAACTCAAATCTGTTGTTCATTTCAGTTGTTTCGGTTGCATTGTTTCGGTCAAAATTTAACTAAAATCTGTTGTTCCAACTTGTTGATTTGGATACTGAATTCTTTCAAAAGAAAAAGAAAATTGCCATGTCAGCAGTTTTAAATGCCCACGTCAGCAAAAACTGAATTGCCAACTCAACAAAAATTGGGACTGCCAACTCAATAAAAACATTTTAGTAAAAAATTAAAAAACGGCCAAATTCTTTTTCATTCATTTATTTTAAAGAACTCAATGTCATCAACCTATGTGGTTTGAAGGACACTTACCTCTGTTAAGGTAGGGCGGAGAAGCCAAACACTTTATAGAAATGGGGTGGTAAGATGTTGGGCAACACATATGGGATATGTACAGTAAGAACTCAGACAACCGCTCATAGTAGTAAGTTCATCAAAAGTAGGAATTGTAGTTAAATTCAGATTTCAGACCTAATTTAGGCATAGTAAACTATTTTTTTTTTAAACTTTGAACTAAGTTAATGTAGACAATCAATCTATCTTTCATTTTCAAAAATCCATTTGGGATTTCAAGCTTCCTATCAAAAGTTATCAACAAATTTAGAGAGGGGTTGGGAGGTACAATTTCTTTGACAATTTCGAAACCTACCCTCTCTAAAATTGTTGATAACTTTTGATTGGAAGCTTTAAATCCCAAACGGATTTTTGCAAATGAAAGATATATTGATTGTCTACATTAACTTAGTTCAAAGTTTTAAGAAAAAAGTTAGTTTACTATGCTTAAATCAGGTCTGAAATCTGAATTTAACTACAATTATGAGTGGTTGAGTTCTTACTTCACATATCCCATATGTGTTGTCCAACTTCCTACCACCTGACTTATATAAAGTGTTTGGCTTCCCCTCTTCACCATCTCAAAGGTAAATGGCATACCAATTGCAATTTTTAAAATCAGAAGTACTTACAATAAAATGTTGAATCTTTGATGTTTGTTTATAAAATCTTTTAAATTTTAGTTGATTTGGCCCCAAATTTTTTTGGAGTGCCCCAATCAATAGAAATTTGTCAGTGTCTTCACAGAATTTTGTTAAACTTGTTAAAACATGTCCACTACTATCCAAAACAACAGAAAACTGTCGAATTTTTGTTGTTCTAGTCACAAGTTTCTAGTAGTGCTACCAAATTGTCAAAATCATAGGTAGGGAATTTGTTGTCAGATTTAATGTTTGTGGATTTATATCATATAGAGTCTTGTGTGTATGCAATGATGATCTTGAAATATAGTGTGCATTGGATGGACCACATTCTTTTCCTCTAGCTTTGTTGCCATCTTGTAAATAAACAAAATTCAATTGACATTTTCCTTGCACTAGTCTGAAATTTGTTCTCTTTATTTCTAGAGTTTTGGAAGGTTGGAGATTGGATTCCTCAAACAGTGCGCTAGTTGTACAATCATGGAATTTGCAATCCCTATTATTTTCCAATGCTCTCCAACTTTTTAGGTTTTTGGTTGCACAATCTAAGCCGTCTTTGGCTTCTACACTACTGTTCATGTTCCTATCCACTCATCGCAACAAATAAGTATGTGCTTCAAAAGACACAATGTTCAAATGAGAGTGACACATTTTTAGGTTGACTTTGGAATAGTTGGAACATTCTTGACAATGATTTCATTCAATGACTTAGCACTATTAGAAAATAGTGTCCAAATCTACAAAAATTTAATAATTTTTTCTTGACTAGGATATTGTATTGATTGTTTAACAATTTTTTATTGATTTGATACAAGCTAATAAAATGATCATTGAATTTTTGTTGATTCAGATTGTACATCATCTAAATCAATTAAAAAGTTAACACTTTTTAATTAAGAAGACATGCCTCTCATTCATTGGTGATAAAAGAGAGGTGATTTCAGTAATATAAGAAAGAAAAAGACAAACTCTTTATACAAATGGGGTGATAAAAGGTTGAACAAACCATATAAAATATGTGAATCACTCATAGTCTCAATTCACATATCCCATATGGTTTGTTCTACCTTCTACCACCTCATTTGTATAAAGAAGTTGTCTTGTCTTCTTTATAATCACCAAATTTACCTCTCTTTTATCACTAATCTCCAAATTATGAGAAATTAGTCTTCTTTCTTCTAAATAAATTATAAAGTTCAATTTAGTTTTTAATTAAATTATAAAATCTAATTTGTAGTCCTATCTATGTATTGTTTTTTTACTTATGTGGCAATTTGTATTGGTTTGGTTTTTGGCTTGCCAAGTAGCACCATTTATTGAACAAATTTATAAAATAATTAATATTATTATTATTTTGACTTGACCACCATAACAAAATGAACAATAATTTTTTGTTAGGTATTGTTCAAGACAATGCGATCAAGGATATAAATGACATCAACACTTTTTTGTTAATTTTTTGTTATGGTGGTCACTATTTTTCTACTAATGCAAGTACTATTGATAGTAGTAGCTCTCAGCGTGTTAGTGACATCGACCCATGTTAGTATTAGAAGAAGCAATTTCAGACATTATATATTACCATGATGTTTACAAAGGCAATTTGAAGTGCTTGATGGACGTAGTGTTAGCTACAAACAAGCAAGGGCTAGTCGCACTACACAAAAGATGTTACAAGTCATTGAAGAAGCACTACTAGTCGCAATGATTTCTACACAAGCTTCAATTGCTTGCTTGTGTCTTTTTCATCTGCTATTGAAGCTGTAGGTGTCGCATTGCAAAGAGTGTCATTGAAAAAATTGTCAAAAGTACGAGTAGGGAGTGGTGCTACTAGAGTTCTTATAATGGAGTTGGTGACAGTGGAAGATACAGAACAAGGATGGAAGGTGGACAAGTTGATGTCGATGAATGCCAACAAGTGTGAATGACATCATTATTTGAAGCCAACATTTAATATGCACTGCCCTCTAAACCAACTGGAGATGCAGTAGGAAATACAACAACGAAAAGCACCATAGGTACAAACTTGTCTGCATTGATGTTTATATGTAATTTAGAGGAAGGTGCGTTTGGGAGTTACTAATGTGAAAATGGATCATTTCTATCTACAGCAATGAAGGCGCCTTCCATGTGCAGCTACAATTGTTTGTCCCTCTGTAATCTTCATGTTCTATATTAGTTCTTGTGACGTATGTCGGTGTATCGCATTCCCACCTTTCCACTGTTGATAGCCATTTAGTCGGAGCTTCACTTCTTCTGCTATTGCTCTTGTAGAACATGCTTTGTCTACACATTGAGGAGCGCTAGTAGCAAAAAGAGGCAACGTTTGTGATCCTAGCAATCCTTCGACTGTATGAAGGTGAACTTCATTGCAGTGGTACTAGCTTTTCTAGCATAGCTCTCTTCGACAAGGCACTGGTTGTATTGTCAATGGCGTTCCTTTTTGTTGCTCTTGCTACTTAACAACAATTGCACTCTATTGCTCGCAGCATCAAGCACAATTGCATTTGAAGCGTGCGTTCATGACAATGACATAGTGCACCTATGAAAATCCCTTCCTCAAAAATTGGACTAGGCTATGCAAGTGATGTTACATCACTTCACATTGTTAGATACTTTGAGCACATTCAATGAGAATTTCAGCTTCTAGGTGAAACCAAAATGCACCATTTGGTTTTTTCGTTTCATTTTGGAAGAGTACGACAAAACAGTCTATGTTCTCACTAGCACAACTGTTATTCCATCTTGTGAAGAAGAAATATATGCATGAGATACCAAATGGCAATACCTATTACCATTCGCATTGCATGCACCTTATTTAAACTCAATCATAGAGCTAGTTTACTGATCTGTAGCAAAGCTATTCGCAATGGATAGGAGCACTATCTCTATAATATTGAAACAAGTTGTGTATGCCATCAATAGTGGCTTACACGGTGAGATCATGTGGCCTTTTGTTGAAGGTGTGCAAGAAGTAGTTGGAGATTTTCACCACATTTGTGGTTTGCTTGGTGTTTTTGGTGCTATAGATAGGACACACTTTGCTATAGTGAAACCTCGTATTGAAGTTGTTGACAACTACTATTTTAAAATTGGAGGTTACATAGTGAATTGCCAAGTCGTAGTTGATAGTGGGAAGAGGTTCCTTGATTTGTATATGGATATGCTGGGATCTACAAATGATAGTAGAATGCTTCAACGGTCTTTCTTTTCCACAATGGACAACGCAATGAGTTGTAGAGGGCATCTATTACATTTGATGGATTTGTGCCCTATTTGTTAGTTGATGTTGGATACCCTCTTCTATCCTGGATGATGGTTCCCCACCAACATACTTCTCATATGCTAGTTGCATATCAACTTTTCAATTGTAAATTGAGTAAGGAATGAGTGGTAGCGGAAAATGCATTTGCTTTACTGAAATTCACATTTCAGGAGTTGGATCCACATTTGGGCTTGCATGTCGTCTTTTTCCCTGACATTGTCATTTGCTACGTGATTCTGCATAATGTTTTATTGAAAAAAACAAGCAACAAAGTTGAACAACTTCTAGAGGTGCTGAGGAATGAAGAGCCTTCACATGCTACAATTTCTAAACCTCATGCAAAAGCAACAGTTTATAATGTTGACATTGGTATGGCTAATGGTCTGAAAGTTGTAACAAAGAGACTACAGCTAGGCTTCTTCTTGACCTAGTAGTAGACGCTACTGCCATGACAAACTTAGGTACGCAATTGTCGCCTGTCAAGTCAGCTCTATCTACGTTGCAGAAATTTTCTTCTGCATTTCCATAGGTTGCAATCTTGTCGAACATCTATTCTGTGTTGTAGACTAGGACCAAAGCGAGCTACCATGATATCAACATCTATTGGCCCACTTGACAGCTTTGTAGCTATAGACGTATGTACAATACCAAAGAGGCATGTGCCTCCAACTTTGTCTATTATTTTTTTTGTAAATGAAAGTAGGCATAAGCAACTTTTCAATCTATTAAATTGCGTTTTGTTTCAACATCATGGTTGGAGTCAATTGCGATGTTGAGCACCATGTTCATTGTCACCCTTTGTTTGAAAGTTAACATTGCAAGGGAGCATGACAATGTTGGATGTTCAACAAGTATTGCAAAGATTATTGCACTATTGAGTTTGTCTATAATTCAATAGTGTTTCACATGCTTAGAGAAGGAAGTGTAATTAATGGATGGCAACAATAAAAAACAAATGAAGTAGACTCAAAACACCGCAGTGCAAAAAAAAGTAGTATAACCATTTTCATATCAACTTTTCTATTGTCAAGGAAGTGCATATCAAAGCAACCGAGTAAGAGCAAAATGCAATGGTTCCATCCATATCCGCGACCACAACAAACCTCGTTGACCATGGTACACTTGTTGCAATAAGAACGAACGTCGAAAACCACGATGGCGTACAATGCTGTAGGAAAAAGATTGTGTCATAGATGAAAGCATGTATAGGCGATTGTAGACTATTACTACTAGAAAATTTAGTTTTTGTTTTGTTTTGGTCGTGTTGATCCTGTCAAAATCTGTTGAAATCAACAAATTTTTGTCAAATTTTAACTAGATCAATACGACCAAAACAATTAAATTTTCTAGTGTTGTATGGACCTAGTCTATGCACAATCTAGACTATGGGCCCTCTTTGTATATTTACATCACACATATAAAGAGAACTTATTAGCGAGCACCAATGATAAAAGATAGAGGATAACTAAGCGACAACTACTAGTCCATTGGTGTTGCACTGGGCACTTCATCTTTTGCAATGGAAAAGGTAGATATAGGAAAAACCGTTGTTGTTGCAAGTGGAGCATCAGACACTTCTGTAGGGGTTGTATTTTTAACAGTCTTGTCTCATAGAAGACCTGCATTGAAAATGGCAGCTAGCTATACTAGATAGTTCACCACTTCACCTTGCTTTTTGATTGATAGTTTGGCATTGTCATTTACTTGCCGTGTACTCTTTTGCAAGGTTTGTCTCTATCTTTTTGGTACTACATTTGTTTAGTGAAGAGTTGAAGCTAAACATTAATCTTTGCTTGCTCTAGTTCACGACTTGTGTTTGCCATGTGTTTCATTTGGCTAGTCATGGCTTCACCTATGGTGCAAGTGGCCTCCACAATGAGTGAGTGGCTGGAAAGAATTTTGCACCTCACACCTATACTTATTATTCCGAGATGCCAATGCAATGATGCCCCACTTGTATTGGAGGAATTCAAAATGTGCGGTATGACACCTACCAAAATGGAGCACTTTGGAGCAGCGTTAGAAGAGACAGCCAATAACTCAATGGAGAAGTTAAAAGCGATCTAGCTTTTTCGTCCAAGGGGTCGTCAGTGGGAAACTACATGGAAGCTGTCATATTATTGGTGTCGGCTAGCAATACACTGTGTTTCCTGCCTCTTTGTTGACATCTTCGTTGAAGTCTTTAGCGATAGCACCTTGAATAGTTGATACAAGTGTTCGGTAGTTGCTATTGACTTTGGCTTAAAGATCATGAGTATGTGATAATGTCACTGAAGGTCAACTACAATACCATTTGTCAATGTGATTGAAGACATCTAGTGGAAAAACTCGAGGCAAGCCCTTGGCCTTCTTCTCCATCGCTGACATGTTTCAATAAGATAGTTCATTTGTAGCATTGTGTATAAGGAGGTCAACAATGTGTTTATAATCTTAGAATCAACTGGTTCTATTTGCTTTTGCACACAGGACCATTATGGTGACATTGTGACACGCTAGCTCTTATGACCACAAGACTAATGCATAGCCACTTTCTTGCATCAAGTACCATCAAATCCCGTGCGTCAGTATTGTCCTCTTCTTCCATGTTAACCATACATTTAGCGTCAAAAAGGGCAACCACTTTCTAGGAACTCCAATTGGAGCATCTTTCCTTCCACTATTGCTTGCTACTAGATTTTCCCTCGTCATCTATCGCAACCCGATTTTTTGATTTTTTCTCTCTATTGTGTTTTGAAACACAGAATCCGGAAAAAATATACCCAGATTGGTACAGGAAGAAGGAAAAACTAAAAGTTAGGATAACTAGGAAAACAAGCAATGATCAAACCGGAAAATGAAATAGAACAGATATCGAAAACGAATCCGGTCTAGATCCAAAGCTAGAGGAACGGATCTGGGATCTACGCCTAGAAAAGCGAAAAAAAGTAATGATTAGGTTTCCAGTGTACAAAAAACTCTTTAAGGGTTTGGACCTCCCATTTGCACCTAAGAGCTCCAGCTTACCCGCCATGCTTTCAGCTGTTTGCACCGCTCCTATGTGTGTGTGAGTGTATTTGTTTCTTTTGCGCTGATCAGAGATTAGAGAAGAACTAGTTGTGTGTATCTGAGTGTGGCCGGTTGAGATTGCGTGAGTGTCACGAGAGTCTGTGTGAGGATTGGCACAGGTGGTAACTTGATTGAGACCGAGGAGAGATTGTGAGGAAACGAGATGTGCTGCTAGGAGAGAAGTAAGGTAGCCAATTGGTGAGGAGATGGATGCCACACCTAAAGCGTTCTAGAGCTCAGGGACAGGCGAGCGCAACAAAGGTAGAAATTAAAGTTAGAAAGGTGGCGCCTTTAGAGCTAGTAGCGACCGAGAGAAAGCGGAGTTGATGGAGGATTTCTCCGCCATGGAGTGCATAGGGTTTTACGGGAAACCCTGGGGCTTCCGGAATGAAGCCATAGTTAGGGAGCTTATAGAAGGAACCCCTAACCAATTTGACAACTCCCTCTGGCTAGTTCCGCCCATGTGGACATGGGAAATCTGGAGAGGAGTTTACGAGTTTAAAGAAGAAGGCACGGCGCACGCTAGTCGGAAGGGAGATTTCGTGAAGGAGAAGTTTAAGAGCAAGCCAACCCTAAGGACGGATTTGCCATTGAAGATTGTATAAACGGGTGACACCGCCGATTGTTGGAGTTCTTGGTGCCGATCTTGCATCTGGAAAAACCCACACGGGTTACTTCCACAATCGGAAACGCCATCTTTGGAGCCTTGAGCGGAAAGAAGAAGATGGACTGGGCGAGCTATGTACAAGGGCTGGTAAACACCTTGGTAGCCAAGAGTAGGACTATTCCGGTATGCCCCTACCTTTTCCACTTATACAGGAACCAGAGCCTCCTGACTTCGGAGGAAAACAAGGAGTGGAGAGCAAAGATGGCTCTCCAAAAGTTTGGGGGATCAGATGAAGAAGGATCCGAGACCGAAACGGATAGCCCAGAGCCAAAGGACAAGGGTGAAAACCCGAGGAAGAGGGCCTGGGAGGAAGAAGAGGAGGAAAAGGAAGTCCCCCTCAACAGGAAAAGGATCAAGCGGACGCCTAACCTAAGGGGCTCCCCTTCTGTATCCAGGAAGGATAAGGAGCAGGAACCGGTGGTTAGAGCGGAACCGGCCGTTCCAAAGAAGAAGGAGCCAGTAGTGGTGATCAAGCCGAAGACTACTCCAATAACCCAACTGACAGACCTGACGAGTCCGTTCAATGACCTGATCCGGATTCTTAGTGCAGTGAAAGCGGATTGGGAAGTCAAGAACACCACGCTCCGTGAAGTGGCGGACCTGGTGGGTAGTACAGTGAATAGTGCGTTGCCGAAAGCGGTAACGAACTGCATCAACAACCCGGATGTAATCCGAGAGTTGGAGGATCGGGTGCTGAAGCAAAACATCAATCTGTTGGAGATGGACGAGTTGGCACTCCGGTTGCGAGGGGAGATTCAAGGCTTCCGGAAGGATCTAGAGACCAGTCGCGAGCAGGTGAGAATTGCCAAGTTTCTACAAGAGGAGACTAGGGCAGCGATCAAACGGATGACCTTAGTAATGGGGGCATCCGGCGATGTGATGGCGAAGGCCAAGCTATTTCACGAAGGAGTGCACAAAAACCAGAAGCTTTCCAAGACCTAGATTGCCCACATCTTTGTTGACTTTGCCAGAGAGATAGAGGACACAATGAAGGAATTCCGGAAGAATACTAGGGGAATAGAAGAAAGCATTCGGAAGCTCCAGAGTGATCCGATTTCTTTATCCAGGATTTCGATCCCGGATGAATTAGATGACCTGGAGATCTTGGAAGGGAAGTTTGAGACCCCAGTCTTAAAGGAGAAGGAAAGAGGAAGAACTTCCACGTCAAGAGCTCCAAGGCCAATGACAGGGATAACTTTCCCTGTAGAACCGGAATGCGTTCCGGAAGGGGGAGACATGAATAAGAATCTGAGCGAATTATCACCAATGGCTATTCCAGATAGTGGTGGACCCCCATGGGATGAGTAAGTAGTTAGGAATTTAGAAGTAGGAAATTTTGTTAGACCGGAAACTGACAAAGATTAGATCCTTGGGTGTAGTAGCAAGATCCGAACAGATGTGTTAGTTCCGGCTGGACTTGAGTTTATTAGGTGACCGGATCTTGGTTCGGATCAAATAGAAGTATAGTTCGGATTAGTGATCATTGGTCGAAGGAGTTGTCCGGTTTTGGGGGAAAGAAGAACCGGAGAGAAAAAAGAGCATTTGTATTGATATTTACCCTCAACTACCTAGTAACACAAAACACTTCACAGAGTCTCTTGGGTTCGATCTTTAGAGTCACTTTGTTATGTTTTAAAGTGGTTTTTGTGAGCATAATAGGGAATTTCACTTACCCCGTGCTGCAACATCATCATATCTGTATCCAGTCTCGACACCAATGCCAAGAATGCCGTGAGCACTATCCACAATATTGTAATGAATTTCGTAATGAATATTGAATAGTGGATGTAGACATTATACAGCAACAACACTAGCTTATATTACAACTTCATCAACATCACTACGTTGCTAGCATGATGCTATATCTTATAAGATGCACATGATAGTCACAATATGCAAATAGAACAACAATTGCAAGGGCAGTAACAATCGTTCAAACCTTCAACACTAGTGGATTGTGGTATAGCAACTACAGTCAACATTGGTGTATGCGAGATTCCTACATGGTGTTTGTCTTCATCAGTATATGTCAATAATATTTCTACTACAAGAACAACATAACATTGCTACAAGTGGAAGGTCGTCTACAATGATACAATAGGAATCAACCATTATTTAAGAAAAATTGCAAGTTTCCTAATTAATGAACCTATTTTGTTGGCATGGACTATTTTTGCCAATTGTGCAAGAGTTCGCTGATGCATTCACCGCTCCATCCTCCAAATCTACCTGTACAAATTATAGACTAACATCAATCTGCACATTGTCACTACACTTGTCATATAATAATGTAAAATAGTATCCAAAAATTACTATCTCTACTTACAATGCCCCAAATTTAGAAACTACTAAGACATTAGCTAATGACAATCTTCTTACAAATTGTTCAATGCAGAACTCTATTTTCTCTATATAATTTGTAATACTCCTTGCTACCTTCTCATCATGTCACATTCAATTCTGTTGTTTGCACAAACAATCACCATTTTGTCTAAGGGAAGCCAACAAGCTTCATTGCTTAATTATGTAATTTTTTTAATGACTAATCCGTTGTTAGTTTGTAAATATGCACTAGGGGGCTTCCACGTACCACCACTTCTTGCAAACTGAAATCTTCATTTCTACCTAATTCTACTCTATTTTATTTTGTAGACTTAAAAGATTCCCTTCACGTAAGACTTGTTGCCGCCTTCCTTCAACACCGCTCTTTGCAGCAACCATCCACAGTGACTCGTCTGATCGAACACTAACCATCCATGCAAGTCTACACACCTTTGTCCTCTTCTCCATAATACTGACCCTTAACAACGTATGTAAGGCCCAGTGCAAAAGGCCCTTGAGCAAGAAGGATAGATGCTAGTAAACTTTCATAAATGATGTATTAAGCTAAAGCTGTGAGCGTTAGTTGTAGTTTTAAACAGGAATATATGGATATTTTAAACTTGCAAAGTTACTGTTGAAGGTATTTAGACTATGGCTAATTTGCAAGAACAAAAGCTCTGCTTACATATTGTGACTTTGGTAACTAGCAACTATGAGAGACATATGACTTCATCTCAGTTTAACAATACCCCTTCTTAGATTTTGATGTTATTTGAGTCATTGTATGCAAATTTATGTATCTAAAAATTTCTCTCTGTGAAAACTATAACATGCATTCGTGGGCTGTAGACACTTGATGTATCCTCACTAATAATGCAATTTGTTGTCTTGTTTTGGGGCATTAGAAAAAAATTGAACCCCCAAAGAAACCACTTTGTAATGCAAAAGTTTGGATGGAAAGAGCCTTCTCAATTCATTAATTGAACCAAGAATTGCATGATGAATTCAAAAATTCATCATTATTATCCAATCCATCTCTACAATCTCATAAATTTAGGTAGGAAGAGCCTTCTCAACTCACTAATTAGGCTATGAATTGCTCGACGAATTCAAAAAATTTTCATCATTATCCAATTCATCTTCATGATCTTATAAATCTCATAATGGTTCCATCATGAAGAATAGAGCACACACCAAGTGGTGGTTCCAATGAGGACGTGGCCACCTTTATATTCATTCAATTAGTATAAAAACTAGTAAGAAAAATCAAGGCCTCTTTGTGGGTTCAATCTTTTCCTAATGATGGACACAAGTGAGGCCCGTGACCTCGTAGAGATTTTTGGAAAATTTTCAAAAACTCTTCAATGCATATGTGACTTTTTCTTGATCCATAGAATAGAAGGTTTAGTATTCTCAAGTTTTCATAGGATATAGTGATGGTTTTAGACATATGCGTGTAAATAAAAGCTTTGGCTTTTATACACAGATTGTGGTTAAAAATATGGTGAGAAACTTGTTTTATGACTCCACCTTGATAGTATGTGCAATTGCTATGTATAAACAATTTTTTTTTTTTTTTTTGCCATGACCAAAAAAAGATGCAAATTATACGAGATTAGATATGGATGTTTGATGCTATAAGTTTTGATGGATAAAGAGATAAAAAAGATACTTATTATTTACAAACTAAAAAACTAACAAGTCCCTTCTAAGCTAGTTTGTTGGAAAGTGAAAAGGAGTAGACAAGTGCCCAATACTTGAGATGTTCTAGAAAAAGTTCTTTTGTGTGTGTGTGTGACTCCATCATTTCTAGAAACCGTTTTAGCACTAAGAAGCCCCTTGGGGGAACTACATGTTAAAACACTCTAAAAACTGTGCATGCCATAGGGGTGATGCCTATCACATGAGCCTTCCTATCACTTGTCTAAAATACTTGTTTGCCCTTGGAATTCCTTCAAGCCCTTGAGCTTGAATAAATATTTATGTGAGAAGAAAAAAAATAAAGCTCAAGGTGGGTTAAAACTATCATGAGCTAGCAAGCTAAGCCAAGCTCAGAGTGTGTGATGACCACTCTTCTATGGTCATAGGTCCATAGTAAATTAGTAATAGCACTGGAATTTTATTATTAATAGTAAAATTTTAAAAAATTCCACTTTTATCTCTATTGGCTTCAAAAATTTCAAGTTTTTTTTGTCAACACTCTAGGCTCACAAAGCGTACACTCACAACTCTTAAGCTTACATTTTTAGGCTCACAAACTAGTGTTGTTGTAATTAAATTTTGCTATTTGAGCCTCACAATGTTGGGGTGACAATGCCCAAATTTTATAAAATAGATATTTCTTTATTGTAATTAGATTTTAACTTTTTTAAACGTCACAATGTGACAATGTAATTAATTTTGCACATTTGAGCATGATGTTACAATTACTATGCCAAAATCTTGTTAAAATATGGAGATTCCTAATTTCTAAAATTTTAGGCACTGACACTTTAACGTTAAAATTTCTATAGAAGAAATTCTAAGTTTTTTTTGGAGATACTTGTTAAAAGAAAGATGTGCATATAGATGCTTCCTATATCTATAAATAATTCAATTTAAAAAAATTTACCAATAGCTTTCAATCAATTTTTTATATAAAATCTTGAATATTAAATGAATTAATTTATTAAAAATGGATTTTTTTCCCTTTAAAATTTGGTTTGCTTGATTGGTATTGCATAATTAAGAATTATATATCAATAAATGCAAGATAAAAATGCCAAATTGTAAAATTATTAGACCTAATTGTACATCATTGGTCAGTAGATGATGGATTATGATGCATGTACAAAAGTTTTTGTTGAAGCTAAGGCAATTGGAAAAGAATGCAAAGAAATATCAAACAATTACAGAAACTACTCTAGATTTGAAATAAAATTGCAATAATTGTGTTTCTTTGATAAATCTATTGTATTAAGTATAGAGTGTGACAACCCCTATCAGAATTTCTATCACAAAATCCATCATTTTTTCATCTCAAAGAAATATCATCCAATTATTTCATTCAATGTTTTTAATGAAAACTAAGAGCACATTCAATGTTTTTAATGAAAACTAAGAGCATGACAAGTAAGCACTATTTTTTGACATAAAAGGCAATGATTCATTGCAAGTACAATACTAGATTGATTGAAAATCTCTATGAGGTCAAAACTACAATGCTACATTTTCCAATCGAGGTTCCAATTTTTAAAATCATTTTATAAAAATTAAAAGACGGAACAAATTTTCTTGAAATAAATCTCATATAGGCCTTGATGTAGGCAACCATAGATTTTTAAAAGGTACTACCTATTTTATTTTATTATGTTATTTTCATTTGTTTGGTTACCCTATGACCTCTTGGATGTAAGGAGGGAGCATTTTGTTCTCCATTTGGATGAGGGAAGTTAACCCCTAAATGCCCAAACCTTTCCAAGAGCATTTTATTCATGATAAAAGAGCATGGACTTATAGTTAGCCCCAACAAAGCAAATTGTTTTTTTTTTCAAAATCTAACCATATAGATGTTTAAAGAGCTTGCTAATTCGTATGTATACCAATTTTCAGCACAAAATTCCATAGGAGTTGTAAGATTATAACAAGAGAAGTTTGTGTTTTCTATTTTCAGCATGTTGCCCGTACCCACAATGGAACTGAAATTTGCATGTAAAAGTTTTTTGAGATGAGAGGTGACATGAACAACTGTAAATGGTATTAGGACACTAATATGCACTTCCAAAAAACTTAATTTCACATGAAAAGCTATCAAACTCATTTCACAATCCACCTTGCAAATGTAGAAATGCATTTTTTTATGTTTTACACTTGATGTTTAAAAACTGCAAATAGCTCCAAATCAGCACTTGAATATTGAACTTTTCAATGGTGAAAGTAAAGAAAATGCTTTACTCTTTCCATTAGGACTATTTTCAAAGAAAATGGATAAGTACAACTTCTTAGATCTCAAATCTAAGTAAAATTGCTCAAAGTCAAGAACACCACCATGCTCTGTCTCCACCCTTTCTCTAAATAATGGGAACCATCCTACCAAGGCACAAGGTACCTTCTAAATGAAGAAGGTAGTTCCCAATAATGTCCCCAACGCTCCCGGCCCTCCCACTGAAAATGCTGCCATCAAAACCAATATTAGTCAAACGGCCATAACTTCTACAATAATTAATATTTTAGCATGAAAGTTGTTGGGCCCATTAGATATTCTCATGACACATTTTCTCCAAGTGGATATTATTAATTTTTTTAATTCACTATTCCTAGGGACGCCTTGAAATGACAACAACTATCTTGTAAAATTTCAGAGTCTCTCAAAACTTTTAGATGAACTTGAAGGTTACATAACTTTTGCATATCAACTTAGTTTTGAGTTTTTTTCCCCCCTTATAGATACTAAAGCATAGAGTTTCTTTTAAATAAAAATTCAAATAAAAAATTTCCAATAGATTTTCTTCAAATTACAACTTTGGGTATGAGGAGATGCTTTGGATGCAACTCTTCACAATGCATCAACCTCATATTTCCAAAGTGTAGAGAAAATCCTAAATCTAAAACCAAACAATAACTCATGATGTTTCTCCAAATTACAACTTTGGGTATGAGGAGATGCTTTGGATGCAACTCTTCACAATGCATTAGAGAAAATTTGGACTCTCCTGAGGGTCGTTAAGAAGTGCCGGAAGGGACCCTGGGATTACATTTATTTCGGCTTCACAAATTTTTTTATCCTATAGTCGCTCATTGCCAGTGCCCGCACTCATCAGAGCATTGATTCAAGAAAAAAATTGTATTTAAATGGAAAGCATGCCGGCACTTACTTTTTTAAATTGCTAAAGTAATGCAATTTGGAACCCTAATAAGAAGTTCTCAAGGACAACAAGTGATGGAGGTTCCAATCCAAATCCCTTATAGTTTTGACCCAAATAATTTAAATTTTGGTCACAATCCCTTTTGGTTTTGGCCCCAAACCCTTCTGAGTTTCGATCCCAAGCCCTTTTACTTTCGACCCAAATCCTTCAAGGTTTCGGCCCCAAATCCTTCTAGTTTCGGTCTCAAGCACTTTTAATTTAGACCAAATCCTTCAAGTTTCACATCTAACTACTACAAGTTTCAGTTCAAACTAACACATGTTCAACCTAAAGTAATCATGAACTTCAAATTCAAAATTCTTTTACTTTATCCCCTAAATGCCCAAGCCTTTCCAAGAGCATTTTGTTCATGATAAAAGAGCATGGACTTATAGTTAGCCCCAACAAAGCAAACTACCCAATTGACCATATATGGTCCCTAATTAACTACCCAATCGACCAGTTTCCATCAATTCAAAAATGCCCAATCAATCAGTTTCCGTCAATTTTTAATTCCAAGGTTGTTAGAGGAGGTACTTCCGAAGTAATAGTTAACTATAGTTATATATCAAAGAAGACGAGAGCTTGGCATGGTTATTGTTTGATTCTGATGTCACTCTTCTTTGACAGACAGACTTTCACTTCTACGATCCATTCAAGAGGTGCACCTCGAATTTTTTTACTATTTTATTTTTTACTATTTATAAATTGATCACTTGTCTGTGGGTTTGCAAGTCTTAGTCAAGCTCATGTGATAGCTACATATGGATCTATTATGTTCAATGTTGTAAGTGTAGCTGGACCAATTAGACATCTCGATTCAATTTTAGAACATGAGTGATAAGAAAATTCACCAATCTCACAAGAACATAGTGCAAGCAAAGAAAGTGATACCAAAAATTGAAATTGAAGTGCTATAAATCATGAAGGTATAATAAAAGCAGTGTAATTAAAATTAAAACCTGGGATTACAAATCATGGCAACAAGTGAAAATAAAGTTTTAAATTTGAAGTTCATGATTACTTTAGGTTGAACATGTGTTAGTTTGAACTGAAACTTGTAGTAGTTAGAAGTAAAATTTGAAGGATTTGGTCTAAATTAAAAGTGCTTGAGACCGAAACTAGAAGGATTTGGGGCCGAAACCTTAAAGGGTTTGGATCTATTGGGCATATATTGATGAATGGCACCGAACTTTGAAGTATATACAGAAGGTTGTGACTTAAATTTTTATCTCATATTTAGAGATTTTCATGATTTTTAGAAATTTTAATTTCTTGTGTTAGATTATGTATTTTTCATTATGTTCACCATTCAGATTTTTTATCAAAAGGGATTTGAAAGAGGAATTTATTCATGAAAAAAATGCTAGTGTTCATTAGTTTTGCCAAACCTATGTCTACAATGATGTTTTTTTCATTATGTTGTACAAGTTTTAATCACTTTCAAATTTTTAGGGGATATTACTTACTTATAAAAGAACTCTAATCCAGGAGATACCATTAAAATGGAATTGTATACATATCGAATTTAGCAATCTAAGTACAGCTGCCCGGAATTTTTGTAGTGAAAAAAAAAGAAATTCACACTTTGAACCTTTGGATCTCACTCAATTCAAAGAATTTATGGTTGAAAATTGGGAAGTAGCTAAATAGTGAAGATAAGTTCAAGATCTTACAGTTGAAAACTAATTTTTCTTTATCATTCATTGCCTGCTTCTCACATTTCACAAACACCCCATTTTTTACTACTTTCTTCAAAACCCCTTCCAATACCTTTAGGGGTTAAAAGTAGAAAATATGGCAATAGAAAATGGTAGAAAAATACATTCAATCTAAAATCGGAAGGTGCACCACCTTCCAACAATCTCCAATATGTACATGGTGCCCAATACAAGCTGGACAATATGTTTGGCACCGTATGTGGCATTCAACACAAACTTTGCGAAGGTCACTTCACATTGGCATGTGAAAAAGTGCCTCATGTTGGTTGTAACGTGAAGTACATCTACGAGATCAAAGATGGTGTGATGCTAAAACCTTAGCAAGACGAAGTTGAAAAGATTTGTGGGACAACCTTTTCATTCCCCAAATCAAAGATTGTTGAGAATGGAGTTTCCACATGTTCACCATGGTGGTGTCCAAGAGGAAGAAAAATAGCCTATGCCACCACTTGTGAGTGCGAACTTGGGAAGAATATTCACCTCTCAATTGGTTGGCAACATCCACTCCCCACATGAATGTAGTGTATTGAAAATGCATTGGAGATGTTTCTATAGGCTTTCACAAATGTCCCACCCGTCATTGAATCACCGGACACTCTTTGCCGACTTCATGGATAGGTGGTGCAACCGTAGATCTAATAAGAACCGGTTTCTTGTCAACCCACACTATGGCACTAAGTTGCTTGGATTGATGCATCTTCCATTCCAAATGCCCTTGAGTGCATTTCTTGTAAAGGGATTTAGTAGCTAAAGCCTTGGGAAGGCCAATGAGATTTGCCCTAACTGTACCTATTGCATATGTGCCTTTGTTCAAAAGGTCCATAAACAAAGGCACCGAGGAAAAAAAATTATCCATGATCACTATATGTCCTCTATTCTCTAACCCAAGCAATAATCCATGTACTACATTTGCCCCTTGTGTAGCCTCACCCTTCTTAGTACTGGTAATTTCGGTAATCCCCTTGTTGGCTCCACAATAAACCTCAAATGTCTATACATACTTCGCTTCTGAATCGGTGAGGCACCAAACTTTAATCCCCCATTTAGTTGGTTTCTTGGGCATATATTGATAAATGGCACAATACTTTCCCTTGTATTGTATCATCATCTCATCAATTGTCACCTTATCCCCCAAATTCCACATATCTTTGCACTGATCTCTAATCTCATCTAAAAGCCACTTCAATTTCACCAATTTGTCAAATTCTATACTTGACCAGTCTATAGTTGCTTCATGATCATTATGCACATGTAAACACAGTATGATGTGTTCATAATGATTTCATGACATAATAGATGATATGATTGGGCACCAAAGAAAGTCGCACGATTTCTTCCAATAACATCTAACATTTGGCTCAATTTTGATCCCCATGTACAAAGAGATAGCACATATGACTGCCAATATAACTGATGTTTGAAGCGACTACTTCTAAATGATTAGAGTCAGTCATATTTTGAGTCATCTAAAGTGATTTCTGCGTGAGTCATATTTTTTTATTTTATGACTCACTGCAGTCATATTTTGCAGTCATAAAACACTGTTTTTTTTGTAGTGATCAAAAATATAAAACTTGCACCTTCTTTACCTTGCAGCACAATCCTACAACCACAATTTTGGTACTAGAGTACCACTAAACTCGCGTTCACTCCAAAAAGAACCAATACTAATGTAGCACTAAATTAATATTCCCTCAAGAGTAAATTAACACTAAACTAACATTAGCTCACTAGTATAGATTACAACAAAGATGATAAACAAGAACAGTAAAGCGGCGGCAGCGAGAATACAACAAAGCAGTGGTGAAGGAGACAGAGAAGATAAACACTAGGTTGCTCTAGTCTACATGTTTCACCTCATCATTCCCACACATGTCATCTCATCGTAGGATGAATGACAAAATAAACAACTTTCATCGACATATGGCATTATTGAAGTCCATAGGTGGGTGGAATGCTACCACGTGCGTACCCTCAAAGTTCAATGGAGTTAATCGAGATTAAAAAATTTCTAAAAAAATGTTCATTCTAAAAAAATTGAGGATGACACAGTTGTTGTGTACAACTTCACAATGCTCAAGTGCTACCTCCACTTTTGTCAGTATGCGTCTAGACTAGACAAGTTTTGAGGTAGGGTTTACAGATAAGTGTGCCGACTGGTGGCTTCTAGTTTAGCTACTCCAGAGAATGTACCTCCGTTACCTACTATTTCATCTTTAGTTGGAGCCATAGAATTATTTGCGGAAGAGAGTGTCTTAACAGTTGCAAGATATTGAGAGTATTTATGAATTGTAAATGTTTTGCATATGAACTGTAATCATTTGGTATTCAAATTTTAGTTTGTTTTTTTGGCAATGAAGTCATCTTCCAGTTGCATCCTCATTGTTGTTTACTTGAACTGTAATTGTTTTTATAGTTGCAGTATACTTGTTTTTTAGTTGCATCGTAGTTGTTTGTTAGTTGCATTGTAGTTGGTTTGTAGTTGTATTGTAGTTAGTTTGTAGTTGCATTATAGTTGTTTTCTAGTTTCATTGCAATTGATTTATAGTTCCACTGTAGTAATTTTGAAGTCGCATTGCAGTTGTTTTTTAGTTGCAATGTAGTTGTTTTCTAGTTGCATTATAGATGTTTTTTAGTTGCATTGTAATTGTTTTCTAGTTGCATTGTAGTTGAGTTGTTGTTGCATTGTAGTTGTTTTGTAATAGTAGTATGGTGAAATTTCATTTAAACTTATAATTCTTTAGGATCTTTAAAATCTAAACTTGTCCTACATATATGAAATCTACAACAACCCGATTTTTTTATATGGCATGGTTAGAAATTTATACTAATCTTAGATTTATAACATCTTCAAGAATCATAGATGCCTAATATCTATTTATTTTGTAAATGTTTGTGACAGTACAAGATCCGAATCGTAATAGTTGCATTGTAGTTGTATAGTTGAAGTATTTTGTAGTTGCACTACAGTTGTCTACACTGTAGCTGCATTGTAATAGTTTTGTAGTCACACTATATTTAGTTTGCAGTCGCACTATAGTTGTCGTGTAATTGCACTGTAGTTGTATTGTAGTTGTTTTATAGTTGTATTATAGTTGAACTTTGGTCATTTTTCAAACTATATCTGACTATAGTTTCATACGTTGAAGTTTAGGACCATACATCAACAATGCTGATGAACTTCGGATGTAGAGTGCTTCACATCTATACTTCTGTTACTCTCTCGTAAAGTTTTCTAGTTGAACTGCAATCATTTTTCAAACTACATCTAACTACAATTTGATACATTGAAGTCCAAGACCGTACATCGACGACATTGATGTACTTCGGATGTAAAATGCTTTACATCTACTCTTCTGTTACTCTCTCGTAAAGTTACACATCATTCTATGACTATTTTGCAACTAGAACAAAGTACACGACTAATTTGGTGCAAATATGGAGGGCAACAGTTGTACAATAGTTGTATAGGACACATAGTTGCATTCCAGTGGGTTGTAGCGGACACGTTTTTCTTCTAGTGATTGGGGTATTGATAATCATATTTTAGGCCATATTTATAGTGGCATTTTAAAAGGGTGGCATTTAGGGTAGACATTGACTGTAGTGTTATATGAACACTAAGACATCCTATCTATTTTGACAGATGTTGTCCATTTCTACCATGCATACATATTTACAGAAAGTTGTGTCACACTTGACATTTGTTTCGCTGATCAATATCAAGCATCAAAAATTTTATGTTTAGGCCTTTGGTTTTATCATATTGCGACCATTTTTGCATAATGACTGCATGTTAAACAACAGTCACTACAAGTATGGCAAAGCACAATGCTCAATAATGTATTTAGATGCTTTAAACTACTATGGAATAAACTAGACCTGAAATTAGATGCTTCCAAATAATTTTAGTGCATATAAAGCTTTCATTCTTTTTATATGCATTAATAACATTTCATTTCTAGAATTGTATATACCTACATTTTTTTCTATTTAATTCCTACAAAATTCCCTTCTTTGAGGGGAGAGAAGTGCCCATTGAAGACCTCATTTCATTCATTAGCACTATTTCTTGTAAAAGGGATTCCTTTGGGAACCTCATTCAATCCGTAAACGCTAATTTTTTTAATTTCCTAATGAGATCCCCATTGGAAACCTCATTGAATTCGTGAACATATTTTTTTTTTCTTTTAAAGAGGATCCCATTGGGAACCTCACTTTATTTGTGACCAATTTTTATTTTTTTATTTGTTCAGAAGGTCCCCATTGGGAAACTCATTTAATTTGGGAACACTATTTTTTTTAAAGAGGATTAAGAGGTCCCCATTGGGAAACTCATTTAATTTGGGAACACTTTTTGTGAATTTTTGAAGAGGATCCCATCATAAACCTCCCTTTATTTGTGAACACTATTTTTTTTAAGAGGTTCCCATTGGGAACCTCCTTTAATTCTTGAACACTATATTTTTTTTTCTTACTGAAGAGGATATCATTGAGAACCTCATTTAATTCATGAACAATTTTTTTTTGTTTTTAAAGAGGATCCAATCGGGAACCTCATTTTATTCATGGACGCTAAAATTCTTTTTTGGTTTCATAAAGAGGTTCCCATTGGGAACCTCATTTAATTTGTGAGCATTTCTTTTTAATTTTTGAAGAGGATCCCATCGTGAACCTCACATTATTTGTGAACACTGATTTTTTGTTTGTTTGCTAAAGAGGTTCCTAACGAGAACCTCATTTTATTCATGAACACTATATTTTTTTTGGTTTCATAAAGAGGTTCGCATTGGGAACCTCATTTAAACCATAAACACAATTTTTTTTACTTTTGAAGAGGTTCGCATTGGGAACCTCATTTAATTAGGGAACACTAGTCACATTTTTTTAAAGAGGATCCCATTGGAAACCTCATTTAATTAGTGAACACTATTCGCATTTTTTGTAAAGAGGTCCCCATTTGGGAACCTTGCTTTATTCGTGAACACTATTTTTTTTAAGAGGTCCCCATTGGGAACCTCGCTTTATTTGTGAACACTATTTTTATTCTTTCTTTTTAAGAGGTCCCCATTGGGAACCTCGCTTTATTCGTGAACACTATTTTTATCCTTTTCTATTAAAGAGGTCTCCATTGGGAACCTCATTGAATTTGTGTTCAAACTTTTTAGGGCTCTTTTAAAGAGGATCGCATTGGAAACCTAACCGAATTAGTGAACACTATTCGCATTTTTTTTCTTAAGAAGATCCCATTGGGAATCTCATTTAATTAGTGAATGAAATTTTTGTTTTTTTGAAGAAGGTCCCATTGGGAACCTCATTTAATTTGAGAACACAAATTTTATTTTTCTTTTAACAAGGTCCCCATTGGGAACCCCATTTAAGCCATTAACACAATTGTTTTTTTCTTTTAACACTACTAGAAAATTTTGTATTTCTGTTGTTTTGGTCGCGTTGATCCGGTCAAAATCTGACAGAAATCTGTTAAAACCAACAGATTTCTGTCAGATTTTGACCAGATCAACGCGACCAAAACAACAGAAAAATGAAATTTTCTAGTAGTGTAAAGATGCTTCCACTAGAAACCTCATTTAATGAATGCATGTACATTTTTTTTGGTTTGAAGAGGTTGCCATTCGGAACCTCATTTAATTTGTGACCAATTTTTTTTTCCTTTCGAAGAGGTCTCCCATAGACACCTCATTTAATTTGTGAACAAATTTTTTTTTAACAAGGGTGTCCATTAGGAGCCCCATCTAAGCCATCAATACAATCTTTTTTTTTCTTTTAAAGACAATTCCGCTAGAAACCTCTTTTAATTCATGAACACTAGATTTTTCAAAGATTCCCATTACAAACATCATCTACTTGTTGACCACAATACCGGGTTTTTTCCTCATAAGAGGATCCCATTGGTTACCTTGTATGATTCCTTCATTCAAATCCTGACATTCAAAGGTTCCCATTGTGAACCACATTTCATTCCTTAAAACTCTTTTTTTTTTTAAGGTTCTCATTGCAACTCTAAACAAAAAATATGAGGCAAGGAATAAGATGGGGTTCCTAGTGGGGTCATCTTCAAAAGGAAAAAAATAATTGTACATGCATGACTTAAATGAGGTTTAGGGTAGAAACCTCTTTTTAAAAAAAAAGAATCAATTGTATTTATGGCTTAGTTGAGGTTTCCAATGGAGACCTCTTTAAAAGACCAAGACAAAAGCGTTCACAAATTAAATGAGGTTCCCAATGGGATCCACTTTAGAAGAGAAAAAAATAACTTTGGTCACGAATTCAATGAGGTTTCCAATGGGGACCTCTTTAATAGACCTAAAAATGTGGTGTTCACTAATTAAATGAGGCTCATAATGGGCACCTTTGTTAAAAAAAAATTGTGTTCACAAATTAAATGAGGTGTCTATGGGGGACCTCTTCGAAAGGAAAAAAAATTGGTCACGAATTAAATGAGGTTCCCAATGGAAACCTCTTTAGCAAAAAAACAAATAGTGTTGACAAATTAAATGTATTTCCCAATGGGGACCTCTTTCGCAAAGAAAAAAGGAAAGTTTGGTCACAAATAAAGTGAGGTTTCCAATGGGTCCTCTTTAAAAGAAATAAATAATATGTTCACGAATTCAATGAGGTTCCCAATGGGGACCTCTCTAGAAAATTAAAAAAAAATAGTGCTTATGGACTGAATGAGGTTTCCAAAGGACCCCCTTTCAAAAGAAATAGTGCTAGTTAACGAAATGAGGTTCTCAATGGGATTCTCTTCAAAAAAAAAAAATTTGTTCATGAATTAAAAGAAGTTCCCAATGATATCCTCTTCAAAAGAAACAAAAAGTTATATTCACGAATTAAATGTAGTTTCCAATGGGTGTAGAATCAAAGTACCAAACTTCTCATTGACTCTTGAAATCACAACAGTAGTGCTAAAAAACAACTGAATCTGAAGCTTGAACCCTTTTCCAACACTTGGATTTAAAAAAAAAATTGTGACCACAATCCTTTGTGTTCTCTCTCAGTGCTACAGTAGTAGTTATGACACTAGTGTGTAGGCTTTGTACTACTGCGGGTGACCCTAACACTTGTGGTTTCAGCTACAGTTTCTGTGGCTCTAGATTAAGCCTTTTTAGTATCATTTTTTCTAAGCAAGTTTTTGCGGCTACCATCCTCCTCTTGTTTATGCAAACACTTCCTCTTTGATGCCTTTGTAGTAAAGGGACTACTAAAGGAGGGATTAACAACCGGGGAAACATCAGCAAGACTCATGGTCTTAGAACTACCTAGGGCATCCTCTACCAATGGTCTAGAGTTCCTCCTCTTGCTAAAAGAATATCTCTTGTTCTTTCTTGGGGGAGCTTGTACTACAGAATCTGAAATCTTCTTTGATAAATCCCCTTCTGAAATTTCAGGTTCCCTTTCGTAGCCATCTTCTGCTTCTCCACCTGAATCCAATCCCATTAAATAAAATGTCCTTTATTGCCATGCTACTACTTACTCATATTGAAGACGGTTTCACAAAATGAAAGGCCAGTCACAAATTCAGTCATGAAAGTAGTTGCAAAATGGGGTTTAGACATGTACCATTAGACTGTTGAGTTGATGCGGTTCCAATCGAGATCACTTCAGGAACGAGGTGTGCAGCATGTGTCCATCGATTTGGGTCAAAGTCAGTTACCACGTTTCCAGCGGGAGATTTCTTCATAGGGACAACCTTCATAGGCGATTCCTTTTGAGGACATGTAATCGTTTGAGCTCTCTGCAAAGGCACTTTCTTCACTGGTGAATTCACTTCATCCATTGTAGTAGTGCTAATGCGAGCAGGTTCTCGGGCCTCCAAAACTACTGGCACTGCTCCAACCTGTGTTTGAAGATCCAAATGTGCTTGTGTTTGAAATGTTGACCCATAGGAATCGAGTTCGCTTAGCTTCTGGAAACTTGTGTACACGAACGCAGTACACCAAAGCAATTAGCACCATAATTAACCAAAGGACCAAAGCACCAAAGGAACCTGTCCAAAAGCATAACCAAAGCACCGAAAGAACCTGTCCGAAAGCATAACCAAAGCATAACTAATCTAGCACCAAAGGAACCTATCCGAAAGCAACAACAAAGGAACTTGTCCAAAAGCAACACCAAAGGAACCCACCCGAAAGCACAGAGTAGAAAAAACAACCGAAGCAGCCATGCCGAAAGCAAACAAGTGGCAAAGCACCCCGAGCAACCTAGCCAAAAGCAAGCAAGTGGCAAAGCACGCCGAGAAACCTGACTGAAAGCAAACAAGTAGCAAAGCACCTCGAGAAGCCTGGCTGAAAACAAACAAGTGGCGAAGCACCCCAATGAGCTTGGCCAAAAGCAAAAACTTACAAAGCACCTCCAACAACTTGACACAAAGTAATGAAAATCCAAAGCAACCTAAACACCCTTTCCTAAACTTAGATTTTGGAAAAGCACCAAAGTATAAGTACCCAAGGAAGAAAGCACTTTACCAAAGCTTCTTGCAACACACTAAACCGTAAGCACCAATGATCAGCATACAAGACATGGTAAGTATAAAGGTTAGCTGAAAAAACAACCTAAACAGAAATGGTCAACAGACCAGTTCCATACGTATAGTCGCAGAGATGTAGAGCACCCTAGGCGTACAAAGGACATATTCTTAAATTCCAAGCACACAAAGCGAAAGTAGTAAGGATCCTAAGCTATATAAACAATGTCAGCACCTCTTTGTCTAAATGGCTGTATACACTAAGCACGACAAGCACAACTTCTGAAGTTTCTTCTCAAAAAGTGCTTCTCATGCTGTGCACAAGGACCCTTAAACCGTAAGTATGCCAACTATGAAACTAAAAAAACACATCTACAATGGTAGCCTAAGACAATAAACTAAACACAATGAACACCAAACAAATTAGCATTTGCAACACATAAGGAAAGCATAGACTAGCTGCACAGACAAGTGACAAAGCTTATACTCACATGTTGGTCCCAAGAAATCGATGTCTTCTTGCAAGCTCCCTTGCATATGTGAGACCACCTTCGGCAGATGTAGTTGACTAGTGTCTTCTTGTGAATTTGGATCCAAATCTTTGAAACCAAAAGAACAAATCCAACTTGGATGAAATAATTCTCCATAAGTCACACATCGGTTTTTTTTTTGCAAAGACTAGCAATACAGAAGGGATTATACATATGTCTATAAGAAGCAACAACAATATCAAAAGCAGAAAAAAATTTATTGCAGAAAGAGCAAGGTTGGAGATCAAAGACAGTGTCGTCCTCTAGACAGTCGGTATGCAAAACAGGTCGTGGCCAAGTCGACACTCCTCCGCCTGCCTTCATTGAACAAATTTGGTGCTCAATTGCATCTTTGTGACGAGCCATGTTAGCGATTTGTCTTTCCAAGGTTTGAAATCCGAGTTTGCCTTCCACAACTCAATTTCTGCATTTTGGTAAGACTCCTCTCCTTGCACAGCCCTCCTTTGGTTCTCTTCAAAAGAAAATTTGGCAATTTTAACTTCCAAGCAATGGGCTCTCTCTCTCTACTTTTACAATGTTTAAATGGAGCAACAGACTCTCAACGTCTCCAGTTCTCGAATCATCGCCCTACACAACAATGATCTAATCCAACATACATGCCTTAGTCTAAAAAATGATGGTGATCTGTCCATTAGGCCACCCCAATCCCTCTCACAATTTTAAGTTTTTACCCTCACAGACTGAGGGATTGGAAATGAAGAAGTACTCCTAAACTCTGGAAGAAGTCTATTGGAAATGAAGCCGTAAACCTAAACACCAATATAGTAATCCATGGCTTCATAAAAATCTCAAATTACAGTCCTCAAAGATAGAGAACATGACCAAGTACAAACCAAATTCTGGTGTTAACAGGCTGTAGTTACGGATGTAGTACATAATTGTATTTTACGCAATATTTGTAGAACAAGAAGGGGTCACCAATGACATACAAAACTTAGCAGGAAATCGTGTTCAAGATTCACGACTTACTGACTAAAGGCTTCGCCCTACGCTATAACCCTAAAGCGCTTTGTGTGAACAGCCTTGAATTAAAAAATAAAGTTGAAACAACCCTAAATCTTGTGAATCATCTTTGTGTACAAGCTTAAACCACAAAAACTTACTGCCTGGGTTGCACGAGAGACTTCAACGTCCACCGCTGACAAATTTGACTCAATGGTCTTCATGCTCTCCTCCGATTCTTTGGCTGCGCTCTTTTTGTCGTCCATACTATATCGGAGTCCAACGATTCTATCAGTGTCTTTTTTCCGAGACTCGCTCAGAGACAACACCTTGCTATTAGCCGATTCAAGCAACTAAACCTCTACATTCAAGTGACACGTCTTCAATAGCTGCAACGTCATCTTTCGAAACAGGGCACCGATGTTGGAAAGGAATGGAGCTCAATTTTGAAGGGTTGGCGGGCGCTCCCTTCTTTCCTAAACCGACCTTCACAACTTGCTTTGAAACAGGCTTCACGATTTGCCTCCCTGATTGATTGAAAAATGAGTATACTAGTGGGCTGCTGGAAGAGACCCTGCAGCTGGAGCTTCAAAGCCTAAACCCTCAAAATTTCCAACAATCTCCTTTTTGCATTTGTCTAACTCTTATTGAATCCACTCCGCCTTCTCCCTTGCCGTAGAAGCAGCTGCTGTTGATCAATCCACAACTTCACCCTTGCACTCCAAAATAAAACCCTTGATTATCCACATCATGAACTCATTGTTGGTAACATCTTCCGTCCCATAGATTTTTGAATACAAAGTGATGAGCTCTCATCTAGTGTCCGGATGCAACTTTGTGTTTGTTGTTCGGTAGGTACTGACTTTCCCCCACACCTCCTCTAAATCTTGTGCAGTAATTGAGGCAATATCAAAGACAGACTTTGGATTCAACCCAACGCTTGCTAAACCTCTAATCTCTGCATAGAATTCAACAGTCTGCTCTTTATACGAGGCCAACTTTTGAATCAATTCCTCAATGGACTTCGGCTCAGACTTTACTTTTAATCTATTAGCGTGGTTTCTCTCAAGATTCCTAACACTCACCGATTTAGGAATGGTCATCGCTTTAGGAATGCTCCCCTCCATCATTGATTTCTCCTAAAGCAAAGAAATGAAAGTATAACCTATAAACTTAAGGAAAACAGCGTTGGGAAGAACCTTTGTCTCCAAAGACCTCTACTTTCAGAAAACTCTAGCCCTAAGTTCAAGGTTCCCAAATCAGCTTGGACGAGATGCAAACAGTGCACGAGATGCACACAATTGTAGAAAGCATGAAGAAAAAATCCAACAATACAAACAAAATTCATGGTCCAAAACTGAAACCCTAACCAAGCTTGATCCAGAAGCACTTACGGCAACAGATCCTTCTAACGCACCAGGAACTGAGACTCGCGCCACTCGAAGAATTCAAAAACACTGACAAGCCTACCTACAGAAAGAAACTCTCGACTGACACACTGGGCCCAGGAACCCCAAAAATTAAAGTTTTGTTGTCCATCCAATAATATACTAAAGCAGTCTAGTAAAGCACTACCTTCAATGTCAAAATTGGTTCTTATTAGCTCGTTTAGACCCTGATAACTCATGTCATCTTATCACGTTTTCGTAGTAAAGATACTTACGCCTAGACTATGCGTACGACAACAAGGCATTAGCCATGGAAGTGTTCTGAAAATGCTTGAATGACCTGAACATTGAGGCCAACCAAGTCATGAATGGCAATGTCCTCCATCATCTAAAAAGTGACAGATCAACAAGTGGCAAGGTTAGAAACTTATTGAAGATGGCTAGGAGGGGATCCATAGTCGGCTACAAAAAAAATAGTAAAAATGTGGCTTTAAAAAAAATGGCGACAAAAAAAACACCATTTTTTAGAGGAAATAGAGGAGAGAAAGACAAATCCAATGGTCATCTAATATTCAATCACATACCTCAATTAAAAGATATAGGCGTCAGAAGTTTGAATTCAAGCAGCAAGAAATCATGGAGTATAATACACACATACTGTAGAAAGCTCTCCACTTCTCTTCATAATGCCTCCAAGGCTGCCACCGGGGAGCTCTCCACCTCTCTTCACAATCTCTCCAAGGTGGTCACCAAAGAAGGGATGAGTAAGGCAAAGAAGCGAGCAAAAAAGAAAGTTTTTCATAAGAGGCGGAAATTGGAGTTTCCCACGGAAGGGCTAGAATGTGATGGCGGGAGGCAAAAATTAGAGTTTCCTAAGGAAGGGTCAGAATTTGTTAGCGAAAATTAGAGTTTCTCAAGAAAGAACTAGAATTTGATGGCAAGAGTGAAGTGCCCCAACACTATTTTCACACAAGTTGAAAAATAGTGTTGGGGGTAAAAAACAAGGAACAACACTAATTATCACCCAACACTATTTACCAATTTTAGTGTAATTGACTTCCTAGACTGCAAATAGTTCTGGAAGAGCCCCTCGTGGGAGTAGTTGCAGGAAGGTTAAGGGGTTCTTCCGAACCTTTCAGGCGCCATAACTTCTTTGTTCTACTACCAAAAGGGACGTATGAGCATTCTATCGACATTTACTTTTTGCGAAGATGCCGATAGACTCCTTACTTGTCCCATTTGGACAAGTATTTAGGGAGTTATGCCACTCCCAAGCCTCGGAATTTCTGGGATTGTCACCCTGGACAGTCCCTCCTTGTCCCACTACCTTCAAAGCCACACAACTTTCAGCCCCCACTTCCAAATGAGGTATTCTTTAGCATTCTCAAATCCTCTCAACACGAGTCTTTACAATCTCATGTTTATTTCCTCATGACTCCTAGTCTATGTGGGTAAGAGGCACCTACAATGCCCGGGGTCCTTCCCCACATTAGGATCACTTGGTTCTATCACTAACCATGCTACAAGGCCCGAGCATCATTCCGATATCCTTCCTTGGGCCTTTTGTATTATGGGCACTCCTTGAGGAGGTGCGCAATAGTTGAAGTAGAACGCAATGTACAAATGCATGCATTCCAGCTCCAACTACAGTTAAGTGGATTGATTGCTGCAATTGTGGAATTTTAAGAGGTGAAGATAGCATGCAATGCCAGAGCACAATTGCCTAGGTAAATATAGCATATTTTTGGTCATATTAACAATAAATACATCATAAATTATAGGCGGATAGTTGGAATGGGTAAATTCAAAGCAGACAGACGACAATCAGAGGTGCCAATGCGACGCTTGTATTGGTCAAACAATATTCCTACTATGCGCCTTGAAATCCTAAAGTCCTATAACCAAAAATCTCAAGTAGGTGGGGTGGAATGCAATGCATGGATGTAGGTATCCTGGCCTCAACCGAGATTTGACCATTAGCCAAACATTTTTTATCCATATAAAAGAACAATTATTGGCAGCTTTATCTAGTCGAAAACAAAGCATATATATTCAAGGAGCCAAACATACTCATTTTTAATTATTAATAAAGACCAAAGGTCTTGACCAGACAATGAAAATTCATAACAATTCATTGAGTTGTTGTCTTTAATTATCCTTGATTTTTTCTTGAAGCCAAAATATTACTTGCTCAATTGACAACTCCAATTCATTAAAGTACAACAACAAAGATATTTGAGAGAATGTTTGTAATATCGTAGCTATATATAGGTTCAAATTAATAGATTTCAAAAAAATACAATTCAAACCTTCTAACACTACTTTCCATAGTAAATGATGTTGGATAATTTTTATATCTATTGTACGGACATGAGGTTGTATTTTGGTGTATTCTAATTGCTCCAATCCAACACTCATATCTACAAAAGCTTTGATTTTCATTAGAGACAAGCATTTGCATTCATAATTAACATCCAATAAATGTTCAAATGAAAATTATTTGAAAATCATTGAAGGTTTATACAAAATGATATTGACATTATTAAAATATTTCTATATATACCTATAGATAGTCTAATAGGTTGTAAATTTTTGTTCATTTTTGTGCTAATCGGAATGCATTTTGCAATTAATTGAGAGCAATTAGTCAATTGCGAGGTCAATTTGGGTGGTTTTGATTGTTTGATTGTGGTCCGAGTTGGAGTCTTTGTGTGATTTTATGTTGAGTTTTTTGATAGGGTCCTTATTTTGAGTCTTAGTTGGATGGGGGGCTGATTTGAAGTTATATGTAATTGGCTTGGTTGGTGAGTGCTCCAAGTTGGTTGGTTGATGGATGTCTGCTGACTAATTAGGATGTTCATTTTATTTTTGTCAAAGTGGACAGGTCGAAGTGGATGTGAGTTGCCAAATAGGGATGTCAGTTGGTTCAGTTGAAGCTGCTGAATTGATTGAGACAGTCGGTCTTCGTCTTCTCTGGCTCCTATTTGGTCTGATTTTTCTTTCATTTTTCTTTCATTATTTGGACTGATTGAGTGTGAGTCCTAGCCAGGTAGGCTGCGTTTTATTGTGCTTCCTGTGTGTTTGTTTGTCGTGAATGTGTGTGTGTGTGTTTTTTGTCCTAATTGAGATGGGTGTGTTTGTGTCTGTAATTATGGATTTAATTCTTCCTATTTTGGAATGTCTGAGAGTTAGCAGTTTTAGAATATGAGTGGAAATGTTTAGTTCTGGAGAAGATTAAAACTGTGGAGATTTGTGAAGATCTAATTGGAAAGTTCTATAGTGATTTATTGTAAGAATCCAATTAGGAGAAGATTAGAAGAGCTAAATTACAACTGGTATAGTCAAAATGATAAGATTAATTTAGCTACGGATTAGATCTATGAGACTTTGAAAATCTGATTAAATATTAAAAGGTGATTTGTTCACTAATTTGGCATGTAATAGAAAGAAATATATTTGACAATGGTTGCTGTAATGCAAGGGAATTAATTTTTCCAATCTGTGTTAAGTGATTGAATTTATAAATCCAAGTTGTATGTGAATGGCAATAAGTGAATAAATTGTTTCATTTCAATTTGGATGCGTATTAGCATGGTTATGTGAATGTTGGATGTGATTTGCAAGCATGATCCAATTTGGAATTGATGCGGGCTGATTGTAATATTAAAAATACAATTTGGGGTTTAGAAGTATGCCAGGGTTGCTATTTTGTGAGCCTGTGAGCGTGAGCCTGCGAGCCTATGAGCGTGAAGCTGTGAGCTTGTGAGCATATGACTGTACATTTTTTTGATTTTAAAATTTAGAAGGTACCTATGACCGTGGATTTAGGTGGTTTTTATTTTTTTATTTTTTAAATAAATAGAATATCCTATAATCGTGGATTCTTCAATAATGATTTAATGCAAAATGAAAAGAAGAAATGGTAATTAATTAATTTTTTTTTATAAACCACTCAAATCATTTGTAGTGGAATTTGTTGCCAACTTCTTTGATATGATTAGGGTTTAGGGTTTAAAGAAAAATAACATAATCCATGGACATAACTTGTGTAGTGCATTTTATCCATTTCTAAGTTCCTACCCTGAATTCATTCATTTTTCACATTGAAATGATGTCCTCTATATGTTTGTCCAAGCTAAAGAGAAGCAACTAATTAAATGAAATAGTAAATAGATTATATGAAGTAAAATATAGATGATCTTCTAACCATTTTTGATCGTTTTTATTTTTAGGGTGAGAAGACCACTTCACATTATCACAATAGGCAGACATAATGATTACTATATCATACATAACTTTTATATTTATTTATGGACTTATTTTCAGAACAAATAGAAAGAAACCATTGAGAAAAAACATGGAAACCAAGTAGAAGGCAGCTAAACCAACAAAGGCTGGCTAGACAATGAAGAGTTTAGGGTATAAAACAAAAGCCAAGAGAAACATAAGCCTAGATGAAAAGGCAAAAGAGAGGACCCCTCTTATTAATCCTGTAATCAAAAACTAAAGATGTGAACCAAATAATAACTTGTACATTTTATATTCTAAAAGAAGCAAACATCTAAAGAAGTTAAGGTAATAGAATACTGATGGTTTAAAGACCAAAAACAACATATAATATTAGATAAAATGAAATCCATTAAGTGTAATGTAACAAACAAAGGAATCAGAAAGAAGATGTAGACATAGACTGAGAATGGCCACTACTATCAGCCGACGATGTCTCTGTATCTGATTCTAAAGCTTCCACATCCACAAACTTTAAAACTTTTGGATCCATAGAAGTAGAGTTCTTCCGTGCAGGAATGTCTTTTTCAAATGCTGAAGTAGAAGCTATAGCCTCTGCATAAGACGGCAATATGTATGACTTCTCCGGGCTTGGGAAAAAAGAAGGCAAAGTGAAAAAAGGGCGCTGAGTTGCCTTGTTTGAAATCATGCTGCACAAATCAAAGAAGTATGAGAATGTAATTATAAATCACTTTGATGATAAATCATATGTATAAGGTGAATGTAAAAGAAAAATGGGTATAGGGTTAGAGCTACACATGTAATACTAAAAAATAATGTTAACCGGTAGACTTACTCACATGTGAAACGAGATTTCTTGACAATGCGTGGGACTTGAACTTCTACTGCATCTTCATCGGCGTCAAGCAAAAGGACTGTTGAGGATGGTTTAGTAACCTCTGTAATTGGGCGAATCATAGGAGCCAAAACCGCATCAAATAGGGCTTTGTCGGACTCAAGTGCAATTATGTGCCTACCCAAGTTCCTGCACGCGTGGATTGAAGCCCCTGGTATCAAATACAACACAAATACAATAAGTAAGAAGACATTGGCAAGCATAAGAGAGAAGTGAAAATTAAAAACAAGCATCAATGAAGTCACTTGATAATACCTGTTGCAACAGTGCAATCCATAACAATGTCATTTAAAAATGAGCATCGTTGGATTAGCATTTGCAATAATCGAGGGTCTTTTTCTCTTGCCCCTCTCCAAGGCTTGGAGTTGCAATCCATTGTCATAGTCTCCAAGTTCGTGAAATTCTGAAGGATATCATTAGCCGCCACATCCAAATTTAGTTTTGCTAAATTTGGCAGGCATGGCTGGTATTGAAACTTAGAAGGCTGAATACCGGGTAATTTCCTGACAAGCAACATAATTCCGAACCGCTGTGTTTGCAAAAAAGAAAATGTATAGGATTTAGTTAAATCAAAGAAGACTATGACATTCAAGGAATATAGGTATGATTTTATATAATCAAACAATGCATTACAATCGAAAGTACAATACTAAACTATGCAAATTCTATGTTTGACAATAAAACACCTTTAAAAAATTATAAAAATCCAGAAGTGAAATGACAAAGGAATTTACCGTTCTCCCTAGACTGACAGGTGACGCCAAATGCAAAGCATTTGTTCCCCACCAATCTTTCATCGGCTCGAAAGAGTAGGTAACACCGTATTGCACAATGGTAGCCTTCGTTATCGCCCTCAAAGGATATATAATAATAACCGCTCCATCGTCATGAATATGGCCGTCACTAAATTCAAAAAACAACTGTAGCCACTCTGGATCTTCCGCATTCCACTTAGGAATGCTGGTTTCAGGTAAAGACAAACCAGGGACAAGCAAACCCTCGGGCATGTCTCCAATAATAAGGTCGACTCGTGGGGAATCACTCTTCTTTCCTTTGAAGAGACGTTCTTTTTCACCCTTATGTTGCAATATACATGTAACGATAAGTATAAAAAAATAAAAATTTATTAAATGTCAATAAAATATATTGATCAAAGAATTCAAAGCAAGTAAAGAAACTGACCTTGTCCAGGAATTTTATAATGTCGTGGTACACCTGGGGAAGAGGATCATCTAGAATAGTTTCCAAAGAATGATTCAAAATCAACTCAGACAAGGAAATCTCTGAGTCCTGTAAGAACTCAAAGGTGGATGGGCCGTGTAGCATGCCTTCTTCGCTAAGTGATGCGAAGTCTGCATCACGTTTGGTGAAGCGGGAAAATGACCCTTGATGCTGAGAAACCTCGTCTTTTGTAGATGAAAGTGGAACTTCATCATTGGTCTTCCTCTTCCTACCCTTCTTTGGTGTCGATGCCTCTTTGGTCTCCTTCGAAGCCTTCTTTGATAGTTTCTCCTTGGCTTTGTTCACTACCTCGGCATTCTTCAAGGCAATTCTTTTGTCAGCTTCTTCCCGCTTCTTCAGTGCTTTAGTTCTTTCTTGCTCGTCAAGACCAGCAAAATCGTTGATCTCTTCTTCACGACTGTGGGAATCAATAGACCGTTTCAACTCCTCTTCAGACTCAGGTGTAAACTCCAGGGGGCAATCCAGGTACCAAGCACTCGTCTTGAGGTGTGTACTTGTCCACCATTGCAATTGAGACTGGGAAAACATACAATGTTCAGAATTAATATCCACCCATGTTGACAGAAAAAGGGGTAAATCGCGCTTTGCAATGGCCCCATTTTCCAACAACTCATACTTGAAATACCTGTAGATACAAAAAAAAATTTAATCAAAATAATGAAAACATTCCAGCTGTATTCAATTCAATTCACAAAATGAAGATTATGGAACGCATGCAATCGAATTCTTACCGGAAAAGGACACGTTTCAACATTAAATCAGTGCCATTGCGTTTTTTGAAGTCATCTGACTTCTTGAAACCTTCTTGCCCTCTGAAATGAGACAGAAATGCTTTGTCCCAAACTCGAATCCACCATCCCTCAAGATAATCAGAAAAAATGGCCGGTTTTTTGGGTGAATCCATAACCAGCGGCAACCGGTCCTTTTTGGCAATGTCCTCAAACATTTCGGAACCAATTTCTTCAATCTATGGAATGAAGAGAGTTTAGATATGCCAAAGGAAATATATAAAGATGATAAAAAAACATCCATCACTTCAATGAAGAAGAGTGGAATTTGAGAAAACATTAAACTGTATAAAATTACTTACCCAAGCATACCAACAAGCTTTCACTAGGAAGGCCTTCAAATCACTCTCACCAATCGGCTTCAGTGGAAACCATAAAGCCTCCCGTGTTTCATTAGAACAATTCCACCATCGAAGCCACCTCACTTTATACTGATTGCTCACATTCGAAGTTGCAATCAATTGCAACTTCTCAAGCGTCATCTCTGGACTGATGTTCTGTGTATAGTGTCTCTCAATTTACATCGCAGAAAAGAGAGAAGTTAAAATAAATCCATTAAACTTAAGCAATAAATATTGATTCTAATATTCGACTCGGTCTAGAAATTCATACCTCCTTAAGGAAATCAGGACCGAACTGGGGATTAGCAACTGCAGTCAACTTATTCAGCTTCTGCTGCAACTTGGACGTTGTTTCCTTGGTAGCCGATTTCATCACAACCAGAATGCTTTCCGGAGATTGGTCTTCTGCTGCAGTTTCTTCTTTGAATTTTCGGACTGCCAAATCAGCTGCTGCAGCAATCTCATACTACCCACCACAAAGAAATTAGCAAATTTGCTTCAAAATCAAGAAAAATGAAAGAAGTACATGGAAAAGTTGAATGAGATATTTTACCTGAAAAATAAATGAAGTGAACACCTCAACCGACATCGTATACCAACTCTTTTGAATGCTAGTAGTGCATTGTGCCATCTCAAATTCACTCAAATGTTTTGCAAATTTGTCCAACGGAAGAACTCCGTATTTTTGGATACGATACAACGTGTGTACTAAATTCGTTTTGATAAACGAATTTTCGGTATGCTTGCGAATCAAAAAGAAGATGATAAGTAAAATTAAGATATAAAAATTCATAAAAATCGAAATCAAACAAAATTGAACAATGGATGCACTTACTGGTTTATATCATGCATTGCATGCATGACTTCACCAATCCTCCCCTTTGTCTCCAAAACTATGGAATCAACCGAGATATGCCAATCTCGATTGGTTGAATGATATTTCAAAATGTAGGATGACCACGCCATCAACCTGTGATTTCCATCACAAACAAAGAATTTGGAGTTCTGAAAGTTCTCCAAGCCTGGCGTTGCATTGAGAATGGAATTAAAGATGTCATTCTCCTCATTCCATAGTGGCCCCCATGCCTCCCTGTCAGCATCAGATACCAGCTGAATATCGCCTTGCTCGTTAGTAAGAGACACATAAAACACATTGGAACCATCTCGGTACCCATGCACAAACTCCTGTTCTAATCGGGTGAGGTCACATTGAAGTGCAGGTCGAATCATGGGCATACTGACAAGGCGGCATAGGGGAATTCGGAGCTGAGATATTGAATTCGGTTTCAGTCTTAAAGCCGAAATTGAGGCCACTGAGTTCACTTTCTGAGACTTTCAAAAGGCATCTTCAGTAGTGAAGTCTGTTTCGGCAATCTCCTTATTCTGCACTGAAGATGTCCTTTCTGTATCTAAATCTCCACCAGTGTGCTCCTCTTCAACACCAACACATTGTGAGCTGGGAGATTTATCTTCCACAACCTGTAAAACACAAAATATAAATTCATTAATTCAATAAAGCAATTCATAAATTGGTAATAAAAAAAATAGGTAATATCCAAACATCCATGTCATGAGAATGAAATAGCCCTAATTGTATTGAGAACAGGCCCTCAGAGTCCACAGTCCCGATCACTAAGGCGGCCTCGGCGCCGAGGCATAACTTTTTGGGGTTCGAGATTCTAAAACCATTTCCTGAACTGGATTCTTGAGGGCTGCCTAAAATCAATTTGGCATCCGGTGTACAGTAACTGAAGTAGCCGTCTCGTTTCAACAACTTCAATCACAGGTCACCTCGGCGCCGAGGCGGAATTCTCGTAGCAGTGACTATCCCGAACCTCAGCTACAAGTCGACTTGCGGTTTGTTGAAGATAGCAATTTCTACTCCCTCGGCGCCAAGACCACTTCCCATGTCCCATTTCAAAGCCCTGTGCTTGATCACAAATTCAGAATGCTCAAGAACGTGAATGTATGAAAATCAATGGATTCCCTATGCATTTGTATGAACTGATCATATGCTTCCTGCCCACATCCGCGTTCGTCAATCCAAGCAATCATCACGTTATACGGGAACACCTCCTGATCCTACATCTGGTCCAAAACTAGCCAAGCATGAACCAAACTGCCCACATGCAAATCCGACTCAAGTCCCGTTTGGTGGACATGCCTGTGATAAGTCCTTCACCTACTCCAAACCACTGGCGCAGGAACATGTATTCAGAATGCTCGCATAAGTGAATGCATCGGGTTCAAGGCCTTCATTTTGCATTTGCATAAACAGTTCATACGCCTCTTACAAACATGCGTATTCGGCAAGTCCACTAATTCTCACGATCCACGTGATTACATCATGATCATGCATCTGCTCGAAAACTAGCTGAGCAGCATTCAAACTGCCACACATTCCATGCAAATGGAGGAGTGCATTGCCCACACGCAAATCGGACTCAAGTCCCGCATGGATATTATGCCTGTCAACATCCTTCATCTAGTCGAAAGCCCCTGTGCAAGAGCGTGGATTTAGATTGCTCGCAAAGGTGACTGCATCTTGATCCAGGCCTTTTGCATAACGGTTCATAAACCACCTGCCCGAATCCATGCTCTGCAAGTCCCCGAAAAATTAGGATATTTGAGAGCACGTCTTGTTCCTTCATCTGGTCATAAACTCGCCAAGCATCAATCAAACTGCCACACATTTCATACATGTGGACAAGAGCAGTGCCACACGCAACTTTAAATGAAGTCCAACATGGGCTCCATCACCCACTTCGAATTCCCCGCGTTACACATTGATTCCTAGTGCTTGCATATGTTTCGACATTCCCTGCATTTGCTTAAATAGTTCATATGCCCCTGTCCCACCGGCTAGTTTGGCAGGTGCACCAAATCATCATGGTCCACACATCGTAATCTAATCAGAACCACGCTTGGAGGACATTCCTTTGAAATTCCTTCAACATGATCCGTCCCTGACGCGCGCTTGAAGTGTCAATCGACTGGAGCCTTCGAGCTGCCTCGGCGCCGAGGAAGGCTTTCGTCTGTTGAACAAAACATGGGATCACAAGTTGCCTCAGCGAGGAAGACTTCCAGATCCCATAAAGTTAAAGAAACCACACCGTGCGCTTGGTTAGGCAGCCGAAGTCCACCGATCAGGGACGACGTATAGCCGGTGAAACTCGCATTGAGGAGGCCCTCCAGATTGCCTCGGCGCCGAGGAAGACTTCCGGATCGCATAAAATTAAAAAAAAAAAACGTGCCCTTGGTCGGACAGCCGAAGTCCACCGATCAGGGACGACTTATAGCCGGTGAAACTCACATTGAGGAGGCCCTCCACATTGCCTCGGCGCCGAGGAAGACTGCCGGATCGCATAAAATTAAAAAAAACAAAACGTGCCCTTGGTCGGACAGCCGAAGTCCACCAATCAGGGACGACTTATAGCCGGTGAAACTCGCATTGAGGAGGCCCTCCAGATTGCCTCGGCGCCGAGGAAGACTGCCGGATCGCATAAAATTAAAAAAACAAAACGTGCCCTTGGTCGGACAGCCGAAGTCCACCAATCAGGGACGACTTATAGCCGGTGAAACTCGCATTGAGGAGGCCCTCCACATTGCCTCGGCACCGAGGAAGACTGCCGGATCGCATAAAATTAAAAAAAACAAAACGTGCCCTTGGTCGGACAACCGAAGTCCACCGATCAGGGATGACTTATAGCCGGTGAAAGTCGCATTGAGGAGGCCCTCCTGATTGCCTCGGCGCCGAGGAAGACTGCCGGATCGCATAAAATTAAAAAAAACAAAACGTGCCCTTGGTCGGACAGCCGAAGTCCACCGATCAGGGACGACTTATAGCCGGTGAAAGTCGCATTGAGGAGGCCCTCCTGATTGCCTCGGCGCCGAGGAAGACTGCCGGATCGCATAAAATTAAAAAAAACAAAACGTGCCCTTGGTCGGACAACCGAAGTCCACCGAGCGGGGACGACTTATAGCCGGTGAAACTCGCATTGAGGAGGCCCTCCACATTGCCTCGGCACTGAGGAAGACTTCCGGATCGCATAGAATTAAAAAAAACAAAACGTGCCCTTGGTCGGACAGCCGAAGTCCACCGATCAGGGACGACTTATAGCCGGTGAAACTCGCAATGAGGAGGCCCTCCTCATTGCCTCGGCGCCGAGGAAGACTTCCGGATCGCATAAAATTAAAAAAACAAAACGTGCCCTTGGTCGAACAGCCGAAGTCCACCAATCAGGGACGACTTATAGCCGGTGAAACTCGCATTGAGGAGGCCCTCCACATTGCCTCGGCGCCGAGGAAGACTCTCGGATCGCATAAAATTAAAAAAAACAAAACGTGCCCTTGGTCGGACAGCTGAAGTCCACCGATCAGGGACGACTTATAGTCGGTGAAACTCGCATTGAGGAGGCCCTCCTGATTGCCTCGGCGCCGAGGAAGACTGCCGGATCGCATAAAATTAAAAAAAACAAAATGTGCCCTTGGTCGGACAACCGAAGTCCACCGATCGGGGACGACTTATAGCCGGTGAAACTCGCATTGAGGAGGCCCTCCTGATTGCCTCGGCACTAAGGAAGACTGCCGGATCGCATAAAATTAAAAAAAACAAAACGTGCCCTTGGTCGGACAGCTGAAGTCCACCGATCAGGGACGACTTATAGTCGGTGAAACTCGCATTGAGGAGGCCCTCCTGATTGCCTCGGCGCCGAGGAAGACTGCCAGATCGCATAAAATTAAAAAAAACAAAACGTGCCCTTGGTCGGACAACCGAAGTCCACCGATCGGGGACGACTTATAGCCGGTGAAACTCGCATTGAGGAGGCCCTCCTGATTGCCTCGGCGCCGAGGAAGACTGCCGGGTCGCATAAAATTAAAAAAAACAAAACGTGCCCTTGGTCGGACAGCCGAAGTCCACCGATCAGGGACGACTTATAGCCGGTGAAACTCGCATTGAGGAGGCCCTCCTGATTGCCTCGGCGCCGAGGAAGACTGCCGGATCGCATAAAATTAAAAAAAACAAAACGTGCCCTTGGTCGGACAGCCGAAGTCCACCGATCAGGGACGACTTATAGCCGGTGAAACTCGCATTGAGGAGGCCCTCCTGATTGCCTCGGCGCCGAGGAAGACTACCGGATCGCATAAAATTAAAAAAAACAAAACGTGCCCTTGGTCGGACAGCCGAAGTCCACCGATCGGGGACGACTTATAGCCGGTGAAACTCGCATTGAGGAGGCCCTCCTGATTGCCTCGGTGCCGAGGAAGACTGCCGGATCGCATAAAATTAAAAAAAACAAAACGTGCCCTTGGTCGGACAGCCGAAGTCCACCGATCGGGGACGACTTATAGCCGGTGAAACTCGCATTGAGGAGGCCCTCCTGATTGCCTCGGCGCCGAGGAAGACTGCCGGATCGCATAAAATTAAAAAAAACAAAACGTGCCCTTGGTCGGACAACCGAAGTCCACCGAGCGGGGACGACTTATAGCCGGTGAAACTCGCATTGAGGAGGCCCTCCACATTGCCTCGGTGCCGAGGAAGACTGCCGGATCGCATAAAATTAAAAAAAACAAAACGTGCCCTTGGTCGGACAGCCGAAGTCCACCTTCAGGGACGACTTATAGCCGGTGAAACTCGCATTGAGGAGGCCCTCCTGATTGCCTCGGCGCCGAGGAAGACTACCGGATCGCATAAAATTAAAAAAAACAAAACGTGCCCTTGGTCGGACAGCCGAAGTCCACCGATCGGGGACGACTTATAGCCGGTGAAACTCGCATTGAGGAGGCCCTCCTGATTGCCTCGGTGCCGAGGAAGACTGCCGGATCGCATAAAATTAAAAAAAACAAAACGTGCCCTTGGTCGGACAGCTGAAGTCCACCGATCGGGGACGACTTATAGCCGGTGAAACTCGCATTGAGGAGGCCCTCCTGATTGCCTCGGCGCCGAGGAAGACTGCCGGATCGCATAAAATTAAAAAAAACAAAACGTGCCCTTGGTCGGACAACCGAAGTCCACCGAGCGGGGACGACTTATAGCCGGTGAAACTCGCATTGAGGAGGCCCTCCACATTGCCTCGGTGCCGAGGAAGACTGCCGGATCGCATAAAATTAAAAAAAACAAAACGTGCCCTTGGTCGGACAGCCGAAGTCCACCGATCAGGGACGACTTATAGCCGGTGAAACTCGCATTGAGGAGGCCCTCCTGATTGCCTCGGCGCCGAGGAAGACTACCGGATCGCATAAAATTAAAAAAAACAAAACGTGCCCTTGGTCGGACAGCCGAAGTCCACCGATCAGGGACGACTTATAGCCGGTGAAACTCGCATTGAGGAGGCCCTCCTGATTGCCTCGGCGCCGAGGAAGACTGCCGGATCGCATAAAATTAAAAAAAACAAAACGTGCCCTTGGTCGGACAGCCGAAGTCCACCGATCAGGGACGACTTATAGCCGGTGAAACTCGCATTGAGGAGGCCCTCCACATTGCCTCGGTGCCGAGGAAGACTGCCGGATCGCATAAAATTAAAAAAAACAAAACGTGCCCTTGGTCGGACAGCCGAAGTCCACCGATCAGGGACGACTTACAGCCGGTGAAACTCGCATTGAGGAGGCCCTCCTGATTGCCTCGGCGCCGAGGAAGACTGCCGGATCGCATAAAATTAAAAAAAACAAAACGTGCCCTTGGTCGGACAGCCGAAGTCCACCGATCAGGGACGACTTATAGCCGGTGAAACTCGCATTGAGGAGGCCCTCCAGATTGCCTCGGCGCCGAGGAAGACTGCCGGATCGCATAAAATTAAAAAAAAAAAAACGTGCCCTTGGTCGGACAGCCGAAGTCCACCGATCAGGGACGACTTATAGCCGGTGAAACTCGCATTGAGGAGGCCCTCCAGATTGCCTCGGCGCCGAGGAAGACTGCCGGATCGCATAAAATTAAAAAAAACAAAACGTGCCCTTGGTCGGACAGCCGAAGTCCACCTTCAGGGACGACTTACAGCCGGTGAAACTCGCATTGAGGAGGCCCTCCCGATTGCCTCGGCGCCGAGGAAGACTACCGGATCGCATAAAATTAAAAAAAACAAAACGTGCCCTTGGTCGGACTGCCGAAGTCCACCGATCAGGGACGACTTACAGCCGGTGAAACTCGCATTGAGGAGGCCCTCCTGATTGCCTCGGCGCCGAGGAAGACTGCCGGATCGCATAAAATTAAAAAAAACAAAACGTGCCCTTGGTCGGACAGCCGAAGTCCACCGATCAGGGACGACTTATAGCCGGTGAAACTCGCATTGAGGAGGCCCTCCAGATTGCCTCGGCGCCGAGGAAGACTGCCGGATCGCATAAAATTAAAAAAAAAAAAACGTGCCCTTGGTCGGACAGCCAAAGTCCACCGATCAGGGACGACTTATAGCCGGTGAAACTCGCATTGAGGAGGCCCTCCTGATTGCCTCGGCGCCGAGGAAGACTGCCGGATCGCATAAAATTAAAAAAAACAAAACGTGCCCTTGGTCGGACAGCCGAAGTCCACCTTCAGGGACGACTTACAGCCGGTGAAACTCGCATTGAGGAGGCCCTCCCGATTGCCTCGGCGCCGAGGAAGACTACCGGATCGCATAAAATTAAAAAAAACAAAACGTGCCCTTGGTCGGACTGCCGAAGTCCACCGATCAGGGACGACTTATAGCCGGTGAAACTCGCATTGAGGAGGCCCTCCTGATTGCCTCGGCGCCGAGGAAGACTGCCGGATCGCATAAAATTAAAAAAAACAAAACGTGCCCTTGGTCGGACAGCCGAAGTCCACCGATCGGGGACGACTTATAGCCGGTGAAAGTCGCATTGAGGAGGCCCTCCTGATTGCCTCGGCGCCGAGGAAGACTGCCGGATCGCATAAAATTAAAAAAAACAAAACGTGCCCTTGGTCGGACAGCCGAAGTCCACCGATCAGGGACGACTTATAGCCGGTGAAACTCACATTGAGGAGGCCCTCCACATTGCCTCGGCGCCGAGGAAGACTGCCGGATCGCATAAAATTAAAAAAAACAAAACGTGCCCTTGGTCGGACAGCCAAAGTCCACCGATCAGGGACGACTTATAGCCGGTGAAACTCGCATTGAGGAGGCCCTCCTGATTGCCTCGGCGCCGAGGAAGACTGCCGGATCGCATAAAATTAAAAAAAACAAAACGTGCCCTTGGTCGGACAGCCGAAGTCCACCTTCAGGGACGACTTACAGCCGGTGAAACTCGCATTGAGGAGGCCCTCCCGATTGCCTCGGCGCCGAGGAAGACTACCGGATCGCATAAAATTAAAAAAAACAAAACGTGCCCTTGGTCGGACTGCCGAAGTCCACCGATCAGGGACGACTTATAGCCGGTGAAACTCGCATTGAGGAGGCCCTCCTGATTGCCTCGGCGCCGAGGAAGACTGCCGGATCGCATAAAATTAAAAAAAACAAAACGTGCCCTTGGTCGGACAGCCGAAGTCCACCGATCGGGGACGACTTATAGCCGGTGAAAGTCGCATTGAGGAGGCCCTCCTGATTGCCTCGGCGCCGAGGAAGACTGCCGGATCGCATAAAATTAAAAAAAACAAAACGTGCCCTTGGTCGGACAGCCGAAGTCCACCGATCAGGGACGACTTATAGCCGGTGAAACTCACATTGAGGAGGCCCTCCACATTGCCTCGGCGCCGAGGAAGACTGCCGGATCGCATAAAATTAAAAAAAACAAAACGTGCCCTTGGTCGGACAGCCGAAGTCCACCGATCAGGGACGACTTATAGCCGGTGAAACTCGCATTGAGGAGGCCCTCCACATTGCCTCGGCGCCGAGGAAGACTGCCGGATCGCATAAAATTAAAAAATACAAAACGTGCCCTTGGTCGGACAGCCGAAGTCCACCGATCGGGGACGACTTATAGCCGGTGAAACTCGCATTGAGGAGGCCCTCTACATTGCCTCGGCGCCGAGGAAGACTGCCGGATCGCATAAAATTAGAAAAAAAAAAATGTGCCCTCGGTTGGACAGTCGAAGTCCACCGATCAGGGACGACTTATAGCCGATGAAACTCGCATTGAGGAGGCCCTCTAGATTGCCTCGGCGCCGAGGAAGTCGTCTGGATCCCATGAAATTTTTAAACCACACCCTAAACCTTGGTTAGGAAGCTGAAGTCCACCGAACAGGGACAAATTAAATCCAGTAAAACTGACACTGGAGAGCATCTCCGAACTGCCTCGGCGCCGAGGATGCAAACCTGATGTCTCATGAATTTTTGAGACCAAATGCTAAACTTACGTCGGGAAGCTGAAGTCCACCGAACAAGGACAAATCGTAGCCGATGAAACTCACTTTGAGGAGGACCTCCGAATTGCCTCGGCGCCGAAGAAATCTTCTGGATCCCATGAAATTCTGAGACCACTAGTTTTGATTCTTGACTAGTTCTTGCGGTCACTACAAAATGGCCAGTTATATGCGTGTCGACCTAAAAAGAGTGGGAGGAAATTGCAAACCTGATTTCCCGTGGGGAGATTGGAGCCCAGGAGATTTCCATGGATGGGGTCTTCAGTACTTTCGCTTCCATCTGCAATGCCTCTTGTCTCTCCAGGAGCCGCTCTCCTCGTCGCTGGCCTTCTTGCCATCGTCCTGTCACCCTACACAGATACCTTAAACCCCACGTTATTTTCTATCTGAGGGAATCGTAGCAAGTGGAAATGTGAATGAGCGGCAATCAGAATGAACAAATTTTGAATAGGATGCCAAACGGGGACTTGCCCACTATCGGAGCTCACAGATTCAAAATCGAAAAGCGTCAACCAGTTCACTTTGGTATGAGGCTGAAGTGCCGCAATGCAGGTTCACCACTACCTGTTTAGCCGACAGACGTGCTCCGAGCTAGAGGCGGGATTCCTTACGTCTGTATATTCTCCCGTACATACTGAAATGGTATTTGTACAAGTATGGCAAAATTCCCAAGCAGGTCAGGCTCGCGTTTATATTCAAGCAGTATGTGTTATGCGATAGGCACATTCAGATTAGGCAATGCTATTTGTTTATTATTGGAAGGTAAGAGTTGCATTACAAAATCTTACGACCTTCATTTTCTTTCCTATTTATGAAGTCTTGTGTTAATACCTAAAATGTCATAAATAATGCATTTAAACTGTTGTAGTTCGTTTCTTGAAACTAGGAATACTGTGCTATACTTTCAATATTTCTGATGTCTTACATAATGTAAGGCACATTTCTACAAATTCGTATCTAGCCATTTGGTACAATCTAGATTTTAATTGCATTGGTTGATTTCTGAATACTAAGCAATTATTCTCTAGAATATAATATTTGAAATAAAAAGCATTCCGTGAGAAACTTACACTTGAAATCGGGTTATATCCCTGAGTGGATAAGTCCTTCAAGTTCACCTTCATGTTCAAATCCTCCTGTAAGTTTCCTTTAATTCTATCATAAACATCTCTCTTGAGATAATTGAAGATGCAAGTGGGATTTGGTGGTGTTACCTTTTGCCCTAAACCAATCTTCTCTCGTACCGCCTGTACCCGTTGCAACTTTTTACGGGATGAAAAGAAAAGTTTTTTTCTCTTTCTCCGCTTTCCCAACATATATTGAGGACTACTCACACTTATAACCTTTTCAACACGCATGAGACTAGCAGATCATAATACAAAGGATTTCTACAAAGTGGGTAGGAGTAGGAGAAAAAAATGAAGTTAACATTCTAATTAGCACTAGTCACTCATTCTAACGCATGACCTAAATACCTAATTCTTCTACGTAATGCTTTCACGAGAATGGATAAACCTTATATCTTTACATCATCTTATAGGGAATCCAAACATCTTTTCAGTTGGTATTCAAATTTGAAATTTGAAAGTTTGCTACACTAATCGTTAAACTACTATCTCTAAATATTTGTCAGATCCTATCTATAAAATACTCCATAACGGCATAGAGTATAGAAAAATATATTGTTTGAAATGTATTGTGTATCCAGTACATTTTGATTTTATAGATATGGTAGATAACCTCTACAATTTGAATCAAATGTTATATCTCCTAATTTATGATGCAAGTTTGGGCTTTCTAAATATTTTTTATGCTTTTAATAAATTAACGTATGTCCACCAAGTAGCCGTTTTAATGCCCCTCTTAAATGAGTCATTAGTGAAAGTATACGTTGAGATTAGTTGAAATTTAAGGTACAAGACTTCCTACAAGGACAAGAGTGGGAGTTATTAACAACAGCATATACATAATATTTGCACAATCTTAATGGATCTAAGATCTATAACAATGATATCTTATTACTTGAATTATATTACACTTGACTTTATGAGTTCGCTCAGAGATACGGCTCTCTCTCAACGATTTAACTTAGTCATAATATTTAAATAAAATATATTCATACATTAAATAGAAGTTCAAATTCATTCAATCCATCTCTAATCTCTACTGACTACCTCTTGTAAGCGTCTCATTGTTGTTGTGCTTTCTTTTTCACTCAATGGCCTCCATTCGAGCGGACGGCCATGAGATTCCACTAGTTCTTCCTCTTGGGCCCGAAGGATATGTTGTATTGTCTTTACACCTTCTTCATGTGCGATTTGGTTTTGTCGAATCTAGTATATATGTTGAAGAAGAAGTCATGTCTAAGGATGGGCGCTTGAAAGAGTATATACATATGTTAAAATTAGAACTCCAAACCGATCATGTCTGGCACCTTCGGCAAAGTCGCTACAGAGCTTATGGATTGCTGTCTCCTGTTCTCAATGCTACTACTCAAATATTACCTCGCCAGTCGGACCCCTCTACTGTGAATATGCCTCCTGCTCGATACACCAGTAGTATTTCTCCGGATTGTGATCATGTTTTAAATGCTAGTACACCTATTCCACTTATGCGTGTAAAGCAAGAAGTGAATGGCCCCATTATAGATCTCTCTAGTGAATCTGAGGGAGAGTCTCTGAGCCAGCCAAATATTCAGGCAGCTGTGCCTGTTAGAGTCCCTAATGATGTCTTCAAGACATCTTCCGGTATATACCAAACGCCAGCAAGTAGTCCTTCTTTGTCTATGCATTCTCGCCCGCCAACATATCCAAATAGTACAGACTTGGTTAGTATTGTTGGTTGCTTGCGTAAACTGACAACCATTCGTAAGTCTAGGAACGAAATTGCTGCTTTGAACTACAGTTCCTTGGTCCACCACAAAGTGTAGTATCTGCCCGTCGACTTCAATGGGGATTTGATATTTGAGTTGCCTTCCCTTCGTGTCTCGTCTTCATCATCTTCTGGTGGAAATCTACAGGGGATGGATAAAAAATACAATGGTCATGCTTGGTGTCGGACCATGACATCCAATATCCACAATGAAGATGGTTTGAAGTTTAGAAAATCCTCTTGTGTAGGCCATCTCATTTGTAAAAATTTTGAGTGTGACTATTTGAAGCGATTCTCGAAGCCCAATGAGACGGAGTGGTGTGGTTATACTCCCACCCCATTCTATGTTGGCACTAATCCTCCGAAGGATTCATGTCTCTTGTGCAAGATATGCAAGAGTTCACCAGATTGTATTAGTACTTGTGATGCTAGAATCTATTACATCCACAGTGATATTGCTTTCATGACCCAAGCATGCATTCACTTAGGTAATCATATGCATCCTGTAGCTTCTGGAACATGTAGAGAGATTGTAGATACTATTTCAGGTTTCATTGCATGTAAGGTGGCCAAAACTCCGACTGCAACCAACTCAGCCATTGCCTTGGCAGCAAGTAAGCATTTTCTAGACAACCACCTTATACACAATGGTGAAGGCCCTGTGGAGATGTTGCAAGGAAAATCGTTAGAGGATGTTATGGATAGGTTCCAGAGACTGAGTTCACCTAATATCCGAAACATTATTACTTCGTTTCGTAGCACTGGGAAAAATGGGGTCATAGATAGCATCATGAATATGAAACGGAATTTGAAGTTCGAATACATTCATGATAGTGTGTTCCCTGGACAAGGAAAGGAGAAGGTATACTTATTCAAAATGTTGGTAGAAGGACTTGGTAGTGGAGTGGATTTGGTAAGGCGCATGCAACCGGGTGGAGACTTGGAAAATGCATGGCTCATGTTCGACTACGTCAAGCGTGTGAAGGATTGGACAACCATGGCGTGCCACGTTTATGACACAAATTGCAGAAAGGTGATGACAATTGCTGTCTGTGACATGCAATCTGAGGACACCGAGATTCAAACTATTATGTGGAGGTTATTAAATGATGTCATGAAACGGAATGGTATATCAAATCCGAACTTCAAGGGCTTCATGGCTGATAGTGCACAAGCCAATTGGAATGCTGTTCGCATTGTATATGGTTTAGGGGATTCCAAAATAGAGATGGTGAACCGTGAGCAAACTTGTTTGTTGCATTGGAGTACGTCACTGCATCGCCATACACAGAAGCTCATCAAACCAGATTTACAACACCAACATACTCGTCTTTGCAAGCAATATAAAGATTCCAAGACTATGGAGGAAGCGGAGATGCGATATCTAGCGATTCGTTCTTGGTGGCTTTCATCCGAAGCAACCTCAGAAGATGGTTTGCGTGAATTGGAATTGTGGCTTGCGTTCTGGCACTTCCGATATCGCCAATGGGGTGGCTTCATACAAATGGTATTTTCATCAGTCCTTATTTTTAGTATTATATATACCGTTCAAGTTCACTTACATTTTATATTGCCTTCTCCAAAGGTGAACTTGGTTTTTTTTTCTTGCATAAAGAACTATCAAGGAAAGATGAAATTCTGATTTGTATATAGAGTAAGTGTCGTGACCCTCAGGAACGAGGTCGAATTCTCGCCTCGGCGCCGAGGTGAGATTTTACCTACGAATCAAATGAAGTTTATGGTGGTTAGCTTGTATTGAAAGTGCATCATTAATTTGTTGTGGGATTCCTTTTTGACTTTGAATGCACATTTTATTTTCTCCAGGATTTGAATCTCGAAGAGATGGCAGACATGCCATCATGCAACTTATCCAAAACAGTTCATAATAGATGGTTGCAACAATTGGGTAATCGAGGTAATGATTTGTTTACTGCCACCTGTGATGATTGCATTCGAGCCTTCATACAGATGACAAATTATCGAGCTTTCTTAAACGACACAACATCAAGGTCGGGGCCATCAAAAGAGGAGTTGAAATTAAGAGGTGCGAGACGCAGCGGGGACCCAAAGAAGATTGCAGAGGCGATAAATGGTCTCCCTTACCTCAGTGACATTGGAACCCGTATTCCACATTTGGAAGGCGAAGAGGTGTTTGGTAGTAGTAAACGCAAGCTTGATGTCCCTATTGGTTCTGATGGTGATTCTCATCGTCCAAACAAGGTCAACTTCTCTCAGCCAAGAATGCAAAGGCGATCTACTTCTACACCTGTTGTTCTCTTCAATGAACTTGGCATGGCAGCTTCCTCTACACCTGCACCACATGTCGCAACTGCAATGGAAAGTGATTGTGACATTTCACAATGGCATATTGCCAGACTATCCCATAAATCTAGCTGCAAATGTCATGCCCAACAAAGAGGTACAAATATCCGTTGTGTTGCCAAAATAGCTAAAGGTTCTAAAAGCACTCCAGCTCCAACGTATCGTGGTCGCAAGAAACAATATGGTGGAAACAAGGAGATCGTCACTGACTTCTGGTTTTGTTCTGACGATATTGAACGATGTGTACGAGGCTCTAAACGTGCTTGGGTAATTGACTGGCCTCAAGTACCAGACGTCTGGCCTGTCCTAACTGATACCAACTTAACCCGCCAAGAAACCCTACTACTGCAAGAAGCCGGCTTTCAACTCCAAGAACGACCTCCTATGTCACCTCGTCGTTTATTTACAATGTCAAATGTTTTCATAGCAGTCTATTACGATCAACCTAGCCCTGTGAATGCGGATACATATCCATCAACCCGAAGGAGCAAGGCAATTCGACGTATTGCAAACGCTCCGACTATAGAGCATTGCAATAATTGGGAGAGTGCTGGTAATGTTAAAGGAATGATTTTGGGAGTAACCATGCTCCCCTTTCCCGGACTTGGAGCCATAATCTCCCTTCAATCTGGAACAGAACCCACACAGAAGGTTTATAGAATCACACTTGGCATGTACTCCGAGTGTACTTGTCCCAATTTTGTAGACATGGTTGTTTCAGCAATTGGGGGCCGACATCAGTATGTCAATTGCAAGCACCTTTACTACTTATTTCGTTACTTTTGCAAAATGAATCCTATAGATGATAAGTTCATACATTCTCCAAGCTTCAATTTCAATGAAGTGAAGCTTCTTCTCATTAGGGTTGGTATAATCAAGACTTTGACTGAGAATCTTGAACGTGTCTAGAAGCCACAGAGTGTTTCAGTAATTGACATTTGAGAGTGAAAGAGTTTAGACTGTAGTTAAATATGTAGCTGAAGGAGTATTTTTATTTTCAATTGGCCAAATATTGTATTTGCCAACATATTTAATATACCCTATTTTCACTTTCCATTTGAATTTACTGTACTTCATTTTTTTTCTATTATATATTCTTTTGACATCTTAAAAACTAACTGGAACCAAAAATTCTCCAAAAACTATACGTTACCTAAAATTATAGGTCTATAGTCCTAGTTTCCACAATAATGGGTCCTCATTCATTGTTCCACGGTAATAGGTGATTTGATTTACTTAAAATAAAATAAAATAAATTACAAATTTTATTTTTAGAAATATTTTTTATTTTAATAAAATAATAATAATTTTCGTTGTCAATGCTTACATAATCTTGCTTACTGCTCATATAACCCTACTCGCAGCTCACAAGCTCGTGCTCGCAAGCTCACAATCTAGCACCGCTGGAAGTTATGCTGGATGTAATATTTCCAATTAGGAATGGCTGTGGGTTGACAAGACCGATTTGGTAGCTGCCAGTCTAGCTTAACCCTAAATGTCCTAGGGGTTGACAAGACCGATTTGGTAGCTGCCAGTCTGGCTTAACCCTAAATGTCCTAGGCACCAAATTTTGGTGTTGACAATTCTTAAAAGTTAAATAAAACCTAACCAAGTTGCTATTTTTAATAGTTTATATTATTAAAATTTTATTTTTGAAATCTAATTTTAGCACTCAAAAATCTGATTTTGAAAATGATTCATTGTGATTTTTCTATTCAAGATTTTGTACAAGGATGTCCATGGCAATCTCGACATTTTGTAATATTAAGGGCTCTTGGAAATTGGAGCCTCAAATACACTAAATCTTGAAGATAATCAACTTTATAGGCAAAAAAATGCAATTTGGAGGAAGAAAAATTATAAGGAAATGAATAATCTTCCTTCCAAAAACACAAATTAGAAACTCATTTAAAAAGATTGTAGAGTAGATTTTGAGAAGTCATAAATTGATTGGGGTTATGGTATGCATATTAGGCCCTTTATTCTCATATTTTTTGATGACCACTTTTTAGATTTGACATGTAAAAAGAGGATTGAAAGACTTCAAATCACTTTCAAAGTTTTAGCAACCTCATAATCAAATGTTATATTCTTTCAATCCATAATTGATATTGTTGTATTTTCTTTTCCTATGTGATCTCCAACATGTCTAGTTGAAATTTGTATGGTTATAATTCAAAGAAAATGGTACAACTTATCAGAATGTTGCTTTTTTGTTCAATTTAGAGCAAATTCTAAGAAGCTCAAACAAGGCCTAGGACATTTAGGGGTCAACAATGCTAGCATGTGAGCCTAGAAATGCAAGCCTACAAGCTTAAGGCTTAGGCCTAAGTAAGTATTTTACAACTATTGAAGGTACCTATAACATACATACCTATAATATAAGCATCCTATAACCAAGGAAGATAACATAGGTATCTATAACATGTACACCTATAATATAAATATTCTATAATTATAAAAGGTGTTTTTAACATAGGTACCTATAATATAGGAGGCTAGGCTCCTAGGCTCATGGGCTTAAGATCCTAAGTTCACATGCTAGCAACGACTTGAATTCATTGTAGGCCATGTGGTTGACAAAGCTAATATTGTATTTAAAATCCCCAAATGGTCCAAGACTAATAAATCTATGCCAAATACTAAATGCATTGGCTAGTACCATCAAGGATAGACTTCCATATTGTGTTGGATTTATAAATGAATTTACAAGATTTTTAGTCCAACATTACCTTGGTTGTGTTTGATAATGCTTTCACTTGATTGTGAAGGGCTGCTTTACACCTAGAGGTTGAAACAATTTCCTTTGAAGCCGATGGTACAAAATTCAATAAGAATCCCTTTTAAGTTTAAAGTTGTCCTCAACTACAATATTCATAAAAATAAGATTTTAATGAGGGCCAATTTTTCAATATATAAAGGCTTTGAGGTCAAGAAGCTGAACAAATTCAATATAACCTAGACAATTTCAACCCCTCTTTTTTTTTATGACCGCCTTACACCTATAGGCTAGGCCAATTGATTCTCCTTAAGGTTGATTGCACAAAATCCATTGAATTTGATTTGTTAAAAATAATATTTTATAAAAAAAATTTATAAAAATTTAACATTGGTCCAAGGGTAAGAATTGGCTTTCCATTCTTAATGCAACCAATTCATCTAGCTTGAGCCATGTTAGGTCATATTTTTTTAATAAGAAATTCATTCTACCAAATTGACCTATTCTTTAGGTGGTGTAATGGAATTCTTATCAATTTTAGCCTTTCACAACAAATTTTAGTGCAATCACAAGTAAGGATTTTGAGCCTCTTACACAACAAATTGGCTTGGCCTCTATGTGTAAAGTAGCCCTAAGTAGGGTGAAACTACATTTTGGAGTAGCTTTTACTTGTTGTCAAACCGGTGCTCAAGCAACCCAAAAGTTTAAGTGCATTGTTCAAAATAGTTTTTCAGTAATTGGTAACTTGCCTCCCCGATTTTCAAGATCCTGCTGAAGAAAATTTTGGTGGCCAGCAATTCTGATTCTCGCTTAATTTTCTGTGCATGGATGTTCTACCTTGTTGAAGCCAACAATCGCCTGCGTGTGGTACTCTGTAATCGTGCAAGATTCAAGTTATGAGGCTGCAATTCACGGATGTTTGAATGGGGGAAATGCCCACAAACGTCAACCGGTCATGCCAACACAATGTGAAAAGCTAGAGCAGCTGCGTCGTTGATCGGTCTGTCAGCCAACCGTCTCATCAAGGCTGTTTCGTATGAGCCTCATTCTGCTACATTCAATCACTAGGTTCTTAGATCGAGAACCACAGCATGAAAATAATAATAGATAGAATCTGATGTCCCTGTTAAAATTTCAAATTCCCTCACAATCTTCAAGTTCACACACAAGGGTAGGCGTGCCATCGTCATCAAATCATGAACCACACTCTCGCCGAGTGGCAACCTCGATTCCTCCCTCAATGCATGAGCATCACCAGGGATGCAAAGCTTCGCTAACACAAACCAAGAGACGCTGCATTGTGCTCTACACATTGCTTGAATCTCTGAAGTACAAAGCTGCAATTCCACATCCTTCCTGCACAATCTCACGCTACTAGGCTTCCTACATTACATTACTGGCTGAAATTGCAGATACAAAAGTAGTCATGCTCAAGAATTACACTCACACGCGCGTCAGCAAGTATCGTGTGGTGTTATTAAATATTCAAAATATAGGGCTGCGAAAAGCTATTCTTCTTGCAAGCCGCTCAACACTATGCTTCCTATGAACAACCCCCCGGCAGTCGCCAAGCAAAGCAAACTCACGACATTCTGCAGCACCAAGAGGGCAGAGGAATCGTCGGGGACGAAGACGGGGATGGCGATGGCCAACACAATGAGAGGGAGCGAAAGGGAAGCCAACGCGGCAGGACTAGCGGTCGCGAAATTCTCAGCAAGACTGAGCAAGCCGAGGTCCTCCGCCTTGGACAAGAGACCGAGCTTCTCAATTTGCGATAGGCTCACGCCGAGGCTCTCGGCTTTGCTGAGGAGGCCCGCCCTCTCCACTTGCGACAACAGCTTCTTCTTCTCCAGCTTCCTCACGATATTTATGGGCTCCGTCTCGGTGTTCTCCGCGAAAATGCCCGCTCCGAACCACTGCTTGCTCCACCCGTCGTCGTACGCGTTCACCTTCTTCTTGGGCGCCATGGCTCGCACCTGGAATGGCTTCCGAGAGGGCGGACACATCTTCTTGTCGCGCACCAAGCCATCGCCCAGCTTCTGCACGGAGCTACAATTCGCCGAGAAGCCCAACGCTTGAATTCCGACTGCAGTTTGAGCCATGGCCGCCATAGCCGTGGTCTTCCAGCCTTGAAAAAAATCAAATGGCCCCTCAGAATTCCACGGCAATCCACAACTATCTACAACAGAGCCGCAGAAGTTGGCACACACAAGCACACTCCGAATCTACACAACCAGTAGTCGACCGCTCGCACTGACCACCAGGATAATGATTTGCTCCCTATTTCCGTCGTCGTCAAATTTCTTGTGGTTAGATTCAAGTCTCCTTGCGAACGGGTAGGATTCAAAGGCGCAGAGCACCCGGCCAAGAAATTCGATTCGATACCCAAATCTTTACCATGTTCTCAGTCAGGTCCTCAATCAGGGCTTCAATCCTGGAGCTGTCCATCAAGATCGAAGGCCCACAAACCCTAACCATGCTTCCAGAGAGGTGGGCTGTGCGTGTCGCCATGCAGATATTTGTGAAGACCCTGACGGGCAAGACTATCACTATCGAGTCGATAGCTCTGATACCATCGACACCGTGAAGGCGAAGATTCAGGACAAGGAGCCCGATCGGCAGCGGTGATCACGAGGCAGATTTTTGTTTGTTTTTGGTAGCTTTTGCGTCTATAGGACCTAGACTAGCTCGCTCTTAAGCTGAAGCTCTATATTTTCGAGTTTATCCAGCCCTGTCCACTAATTGCTCGTGGTCTCGCTCTAGGATATCTTTTGTGGAGGGTCGAGTCCCCTTTCTCCGAGCTGTCAACTGCAGAAAGAAGAAGTGTGGACATAGCAATCAGCTCCGCTCCAAGAAGAAGATCAAGTAGAGAGGTGGTTCTCTGCTTGGAGTACACGGCGAGCTTAGGGGAAATGCTTAGGTCGTCGAGATCGGTTTACATTGCCTTCTGGAAGACGCTCTAGCTTGTCTGCTGCTGCTGTTTCAAGTGCATCCCACTGCCTCTGTAAAAATTTTGTTTTGATTCTAATCTCAGCTCTATGTACAGTTTCGAAGTATGTGATCCCCTAAAGGTCTGAGGATCTCACTTTGTGGAATTGGAGCAGGCTGGATAGATTTCATATTGGGGAATTCTTGCATGAATTAGAGTGGCTCTTAACCCCCAAAAGATTCAGTGTTTTTAGGCCCAAAATTGGTTCAAAAAACTTGAATGCAAACCAAGGCTACAATCTTTATCTATATTTGTTCATTAACAATACCAACAATAAGAAACTTTGCCAATTGAAAGATTATGATGCTTGAATTTCAAAAAGAAATATTTCCAACTCTTTCCAAATTGTTAAGTTTCATCCTTCAAACTTTATCCCCCAAAAATATTTATTTCTTACAACTTGCATCTCTCAATAATGTTTTGAAGAACTAGTCCCAAAATTGTGTGTTTCTTAGAACTTGCATCTCTCAATAATGTTTTGAAGAACTAAGTATGGAATGCATATAAAAAAATTCAACCAAAAAATATTAAATATTCAAATTTATGGCAAACCAATCGGTGTGGTTAGTATAGGTGATGGTGACCATACCCGGGTGTTCATTTCTTCTACAATTGGGATCAAATTGAAGAGTGACTTCACGACCCCGAGCTCCTTTTCGAATGGAATCCTATGTGTTTCGTGATATTGTTTTTGGATACTCCTATGGGCACTCGTTACGATTTGTATTGGAATGTGCGATTAGGGTTTAGGGTTGGTGACATCAGAGCGATGAGAGGTTGCCTGTGAGGTGCAGGTGTGAATGGTAATGAAAAAGCTTGTTAATTTGGTGTCGGCTTTCGATGTCACCGCGAGTCCAGCCGACGAGAACCGGCCTTGTAGCGAGTGTTTTGAAGCTTGTACGATGATCCGGTCATACGTACCCTGTGCTCTGATCCTGTGTAGATGAATTAGGTTGTCTCGCAAATCAATTAGGGTGATCGTTCTACTCGTAATTGGAAATCTTTATGTCATGTAATACTATAGTGAGGTACTAGCTACTCGACAATGGGCTCCTCAGATTTAGAGCAAGCCAAGCTTCTGATGTTGCGGAATATTTACACATCATGGACTGTGATAAACTCTGCAAGTGTAGGCATAATCCAAGAACTGTCGCGTTCCTCTACATCACATGCTCCTCCGCCTTCAGGTTCCTGTGAGCAAGTGCTAGGGTAGCACAATTTGCTGTAAATAGTTATGATGTCATGGACCAAAACAGAGATTTCCCTCGCTTAGATCAAGTTCAGATCAGCTTTTTTGCTCTTCAATATTGTAGGTTCTTTTTGGTGCAGTCCTACAAATGTTGCATCACGTGGTCTAGACATCAACCCCTCTCGCCCGTGCAAAGATGCACTTCATATCAGAGGCACACGAGGTTTTCTTGGAGACCTCTCCGAAATTGGCATCCTGAATTCTTGAAAAACTGTACAAATGGCAGTTTGGGGAGACATTTCCACGATGCAATTAATGCATTTGACTCAAGCGTAGGGACCTCTGATGGTCAAATTTTGGAGCCGAGGAATGTGTGAAGATTTGCTGCGTGCGTTTGGCAAAGAAATGGCGGGATCCAATTAATGACTGGCGACGGTGGGAGTCCGAGAGGAAGATTCAGCTAGCTATCATAGTCATTGAAGTCTCTGGTAAGCATTTGACTTCGTATACACTCCAACGTTATATTTTGATGTGATAAAGCTTTGTATTCTAATTTATTGCGTGCGCCATGCACTCCACTGCTCTCTCGCCAGGTCCTATTGCTGCCGTAGGACTCCCGATCTCACTGTGTGAATGACAAAAGTCAGAGAATGCACGACGGACAAGTCGTTAGGGAAATTCCGTGAAGAAAGGCAAAGTCAATGGGCGGGTACTTTGTTCCATTCGTTTTGGCAAATGCATGGTGGAGACAGATTGTGGGTACAAGCAAGGCTGGTTGAGAACGTCGAAGCAGTGTAGTATCTGTTCTTATCAGTTTAATTGCTGATGCGAGGCTCATCGAGTCTCACGATGTCAATCTAATTTTCTTGGGGTGCGGGTCCATTTCGTAGCTTGCTGTCCGGCCTCGCGCGTCGCCTTGGTTTTGCTCTATTTCCTTGGCTGGCGCAGCCTACAATCTCCTCTGGAGGAACCCAATTTTATTCCGAACCGCAAATCATGAAATGTGGGGCTTATTTGTGGTAACCCATATGCTTGTCTGATAAACCAAATAGCTTCCCATTCAACACTTGCAGTGCCTCCAAAATACCACAGTTGACAATGTCATGGGATGGTGATCATTCAAGACGTATTCACACTTGTTTCTCTTTTGCTTTATCTTTCAATGAATCTCTTACTTTGACTTTTTTTTAATTGTTCATTTTTTTCTTAGTATTATCTTTTACTTTATCTTTGGCTTCATTTTACTTTTAAAAATAATAGAGCCATTGATGTACTATTTATTATATCTTTATGTCACAATTGATTGTGAATAATAGCAAGGGAGATATTTGCAAGGAATATATAGAAAGGACTTGTATCCAAAATTGAGTTTGTAAACTTTTGAGATTAAGCCTTTTAATCAAATCACACTTCTAGTATTGCAAACAAACAAGATTATACCAAGTGATAATTATAACAAAATTAAGATAATGAAGAAGTGTTGAATTAGTAATCCTTATGAATTGAATAGGAAGTACCAAGCTTCAAACCAATGTATAGTGGATGCTATAGAAAAGTATGGCTCAACTAAAGTGGAAATGCAAAATGATGGAAGCTTGAGTTATCCTAGTAACATTTTACTTGCAAATAGAAAGGAAGGGCCTTTACATCTATTTATTGAAGAAGAGTTTTTTCTTCAAAGATTTTACGAGGGCAAAATCCAACAAGTTTGTGTGCATCTTTTCAATTCCCAATAAAATTCAAGCAACAACTATTATGTACTTCAAGAAATTTTATCAAAAATGATCCGTCATGGAGCATGATCCAAAAAAAATCATGCTTACATGTATATACGTGGCATGCCAAGTAGAAGACCATTTTGTCTCTATTGAGGAATTTGGAAGGGGACGTAGAGAAGACCTTGAATTTATTTATAAATATAAGAAGTTTGTGGTTGAAAGCATAGATTTGATCTTATGGTGCACACCCCTTATCGTGCTTTGCAAGCTTTAACTATTTTCTAGAGCCCTTTGTGTAAAGGATGGGTTCTATTAACTTTCAAGCTTTAGAAGAGTTACAAAGAGCAACTACTATTTGTGTGGATAAGATGATGCTTACAAATGCACCCCTTTGTTACCCTTCAAGACAATTAGCATTGGTTGCACTACATATTGCCAATTGAAATGAGCCCAAGATAAATTTTGAAGGATACCTCCAAACTTTACCAAATGCAAAACCATTGGAACAATTGATTGTCAACCTTGACGACATTGAAGAATTGGTTAAGGTGGAGAATAAAGAACCCTTACGAATAGAATTGAGCCACATTGATTGCAAGATAAAATGTTGTAGAATTTCCAGTTTATTGCGGAAGAGGTAACCATTATGTAGATTGTAGTTCTTGATACACTTTGGATTGTTTGTTTTTTAGAAGTTACAAATTCATATTGTCAAGCTTTCAATACTATCTTTTTTCAATTAGAAATTCCAAAATTGATACAAGTCATGATTGAGTTTTTACATTTTATATTATTTTATGATATCAATATATCATAATATTCATGATATAAAAATGATCAAATACTGTAAAGTTCAAAAATTTATGACTATACAAATGTGATAGAATTCTATTTCATGATATATAGTAGAAATAGAAGTTTGTCGTCATGTTGAACTAGATCCAATGACACATGGTACTCTCAATTGGGATCATTGTTGCATTTCCTACATGTTTGAAAGACTACAATATTGTCTCTGGATGGTGCCATATTTGAATACGATAAGGTTTAAATTTTAAAGTGACATTTGAATGAAAAATGCTAATTGTTGAATTATCAATCCAATGATATATATCTTGACATGCACATAATTCATATTAATTTCAAGGATTCATATATAATGATGCATAGACAGTTTCCTCCAACATTTTAAGGATTAATAATCATTTTATGCAGCAACTACTCAAAATACATGCCATACAAACTACACTTGTGTGTACATGGTACCTCTCTACACAGACAAACAAGTATCCTGCGTGCAAAGCGCAAACATTTATGGTGCTTTACATTTAGAATTTTTCATGGTTGTCACCATTCTCATCTCTCCTATCAATTCTTGTCTTTATTTCAAAGTTGTACATTGGTGTACTAAGCTTAAGTGGTATTTTGGGGTTGTAAGCTCCTCTCATTCATGCTAGGATTGCCATCTTAACCCCATAAGGTTTTTGACTATGTTTTTACCAAAAATGTTTCAAAAATGCCATTTCTAGTATAAGTACCAAATTTTAGAAGAAAAATATTTTTAGACAAATGTAACCACAGGATCATGTCATAAACTAGTTTGAAAAGATGTGGAAAAAATCTCATAATTTTTTATTGTGTGAATTACAAGATATTAGCATTTGAATTGACAAAATTCATTTTTTTGGCCCTGCAAAAAACTAGGAAGTTGAACTTCACAATGTCACATTGGTATGAAAAAATGTCCAAAATGATGGTTACTCTTTGGATTCATTCTTCAAGGCAAGTTGGCTACATGCTTGAAAAATTTTAGATCATTTGGAATTATACAACATATAGGAAAAAATAATAAGTAGAAAGAAGTAGAGAATGATTCAAAGCACTAAATTGTTAAGAATTTAATTATGAAATTGAAAAATGCCAATCCCAATGGTTGTAGTGTTGTAATAAACATTCTACTTCCAATGTATTTTTTTTTTCAAAAATATTGAAAATTAAGTTAAATAAAGAACTTCAAAGTTTGTTTTAGAGTAGAGATTTCATAATTGCCTGCAAAATAAAACTCTCCACAACTTTCATCTCATTGATGAAAATGGAATAATTCAAAGCTTTCCATGTATACATAAATCTAGAAAACCAATTTCAAATTTTTATTTCTTAAAAAAGTGATTTTTAAAGAAATTTTTGACTGCCCACCAAGCAATGAAAATTATATATCATACAATAACTTTTTAACCATAAGTTGCCCCAAAATACTATGTTCTCAAAAAAGTTTATTCAATGCTTTACGAGTTAACAAGCCCCATGGGCATTTTGAAAGTCAAAACCTAAATTTTCACATATTTTTTTAATTTTAAATGTTCTTAAGCTTAAATTAGAAAATATAGCTCGAATAAATATTATTTTAGTAAGAATTCTAAACATTTAAGAGTTTTTTTTAATAAAGTGTTGAAAATTGAATTAAAAAATAAATACAATATGTTATTTTTCAAGAAATTTCCATGATTGCATTCTAAACAATAAACTCTATAATTTTCACATTACTAATCCAAATGGAACAAATCAAAGTTATGATTCATGTAGAAATAAATTAAGTTCAAGAATTATATTTTTTATTTTTTATTTTTTATTTTTCAATTTTTCAATTTATCTAAAATCCTAAATTTTGAACTTAGGATGGTATAATTTTTATGCTTGGGTACTAATTGAAATAAAAATTATATTCCTAAAAAGCTAATATATTTTTCTATCTTGAAAAGAAGTTTCAAAAATTGGCACCAAAAATTGAGATTATAGGAATGTACATGAATTTTCATTGTTCCTTGAGGGGACAATAGAAGTTTAGGGGTTAAAATGCTTAACCTTGAAATTTTTGGGATATCATTTTGTGGCCTTTGGATGATTTTAGAAGAATTCATTAGGACAAAAAGTTAAACACAAAGAGATCTCTTTGTGCATAATTTTTGGACTATTTTTTTAGAATATGTTGTTTTTAATATTCAAGTAATTATCTATATTTACTTATTTTTTAAATCCCAAAATCTTGTAATACTATTAGTGCTTCATTCAGATGTAACAAAACCAACAAGTGTTTTATACTTTCACCTTTGTAAAATATTTAGGGAACTTTTCTATTAGAACCTTTAAAAATAGACCAATTTATAGATTGAATATATTACAATAGGACCATTCATACTTGGTACATTTGAAAGACAAGTTTGAGGAATTTTCCTAGCCAATGTCACAAACTAATAATATAACTATAAGTGAAAATTCCTTTTACAACTTCATAAAAATTATTTATATTGTATGTCATTGAGTATTGAAAATTAAGCTTAATTATTAGATATGTCATTCATTTGCTTGTTAGTTTACAAACTTCATCTAAGAGACTTCAATCTCCGCAACCATTTTTTTGGTCTCATATTATAAGTGATTTTTTTTGCATGAAGAAAAATCCACCCCTAGAGTTTGGCCGAGGAGTGTGTGGACCCTAACCTAAATCGCCTTCAAGCAATGGACTCTTATGACCATGGATAATATATTAGACTCAAAATTACCTTAAAATTGTAATTAGGGTATCCAAAAGGATTCTAATTTAGCCCTGAAAAGTAAATTCAGCACATGACACTATCACATGAAGACCACCATTTCACATGCATTGACTTCATTTACAATTTCCATTTAATTTCCTATATTCAACCCTAAAAAATTTAATTCTTTCAAGTAATTAGAATAGTACTTCTTTTTCTTTAGTCATTTTACTCATAAACCCTAATTTTAGTGCAATTTGGATAATGTTTTTGCACTTGCCCCAAAACAAAACAAAACAAAACAAAACAAATAAATAATTATGCATTCTTTTTAGACATTCTCATCCCGCAAGTGAATCTGATGCATGTGTAATGATTTGTTCAAACAAAACAAGGCAAGAAAATATTGTAATCAATCATTATAGTTTTCTTTGTATCTAGATTTTTTTGAATTTTTCAAAGATCAATGAAAATTACATATCATACAATGACTTTTTAACCATTTAGTCAAAAGTTATAGTAAAAAAAAGTCATAACACTGCCGACAAGAGAAAAACAGTCACCGTAGCATGGCAATAGACCTCCTTGCACTAATTCAATTCTCCTATCTTTGTCGTTGCTTCAAATTGGGCGAGCAATAGTTTTCTAGAAAACTAACGTTTCCATCTTCATTCTCTCAAAAATTAAAGTCATTTGGTTGTGCCAACCGCCTACCATCGCTTGTCAAAGTTGGCAGTCTTTCGTGGTGGTGGCAGTTGACCTCCTCTCACTAAATTGTCCACCAACGCCCTGTCCATGCTCCAAATGGATTGAGCCTAGATTTTTTGAAAGGCCAACTTAAAGGTGCATTTCTTCATCAATTTTCAGCTTCATTCAAATTGCCATGTTTCTACTATTGCTTGCCAAAGTGGGTAGTCCAAATCTCAATTCCAATTTTCCCCTCATTCTCAAGCACTTCCCATTTGACCTCAAACCCCTCCATTTTTCACCCATTTTCTTCCATAAATGGTGAAACCTACTTGACAAATTATTCCTACATGGTTTCTTTTTTTAATCCTTAATAATTTATGCTTCAAAAACTCATAAAACTCCAAAAGCTCCTGAAACACATGTACATACACAAAAAGTTGCAAGAGCTAGAGGAGAGAGAATGAGTACCAAACCCTAATTTTGCCCATACCCAACTTCCTAATGGATTAAAATCCCTAATGACATTCATCCAACTCTAATTTGCTAAAAAATTGCTAAAATAGTGTAAAATGCATCAATTTAGTGCAAACCATACTAATTTAATGCAAATTGTACCAATTTAGTACAAAAACCCCTAAATTAATATTTTTTTCTCCAATTTTATTGTTTTTACTCCATTTTAGTGATTCCTTCACTATTCTAGTATTGTAGTAGTAATTTTAAGTTTACTAACTTGTTTTGTGTTTTTTTCATATTTATTATTTTTGTGTTTTCAGTTTACTTTTAGCTTCATTTCCTACTTATAGCCTGTTTTGTTTTCATTTTTTCATTTTTTATATTTGGAATTCTTTTTGTTTTTTAACATCATTTTCCATTTGTAGGATTTTGTCTTTAGTTTCTAAATATTCTACCATTTGCCTAATTGAAAAATATAAACATTATACTTGGATTTGTACATTCGAAAGTGTTAGTACTCCAGATTAAGTTATGACCACGATTTAGGGAGTTTACTGTGAGATAGGAATAGGAACTTTAGGAATTTAGGGTGAAAATCTAGATATGCAATTAGGAGAAAATAATGGAAAAAATCTAGGAATAACCTAGGAATTTAAAACTAAAAAGACTTTAAGCATATATGGTTAGACCTTCTATTTCCTATATTGGATTTTAACACTTCTAATGTAAGTCTTTAAGAGATTTTGAGGGATGGATTTTTACCTAGAGAGATTGCATCCAATCTTGATTTATTTGCAAAACCACCCACACTAGATTCTTTCTAATAATATAAGTCTTTGAAACATGAGAGCTACCTTTGATGCTACATTTCTAAGAGAAGTGAGTTTTCTTGAATAATTTACTATCAATAACACCAAATTAATCCCTTACCACCCGAAAGGATCAAAAGTGTCCTCATATAGTTTCAAGTCTAATTCAAAGTGCTATAACTTTTGCATCCAATGTCCAAATTCAATAAAACTTGTTGGAAAACTTGCACTTTCTTCTAGGGTTTAGGTTCACCAAAGTCTTTTTCAAATCACCTGTATTATTATCTAGGGAATGGATAAGCCCCACTAAAACCACCTATTTCTTTCAAATCACCCGTATTATTATCTAGGGAACGGATAAGCCCTTCTAAAACCACCTATCTCTTTCAAATCACCCCTATTATTATTTAGAGAATGGAGATGAGGTGATCCTTAAATGGACCACTTAGCAGTTGAATGAATCAAGGAAAAATTGATTTCCTATCACATGAACCAATCACTGTTTTTTATTTCCACACATGTCTTTATAAGTTGCAAGTAGATGCATTTTGGGAGACCAATGGTCACAAATAGATGCCTATGCTCAAATCTTTGAAAATTTATAAATAATTCAAAAATGCTTGGAAAAATACAAAACCACTTGTGTTAGGTTCCACATCTATTTTTTGAAAAATGATCTAATAATATTTTTACTCACAGAAACCTATAAAAGTAGACCAACTTTTATATGGTCGCTTTTGGAGCATATTACTTTAGATTGTGTGAAGAAATTCTTAGATTGATCCAAGATGTATTCATCTTTCATAAGCCAATCAAAATTCAAACGTTCAAATTGAGTTCACCAAAGTGCATTTGATGGGTGCAACTTTGAGGGCTTGTATCTCCTTCATCCAACAATCATTTTCAATACGATTTGTTGGGTTATATTTTTCTTGAAGTCTAGTTATTGTGGTAATGTTTTCATGTTAATCTAAGTTGTTTTGAATGTTTAAAAGCATTATGAAGTTCAAAATCTCAACATTTTTGGAACACCATGAACTTTAGTACCTTGTCTCTTCTTCATACAATGTCTATTTCCAATAATTTGTTTTGAAAAAGTTGCACATACTAGTTTAATTTGTGTAGCTAAAATTTTATATCAATCCAAGAAGTTAGGAGTGATTGAGAATTGTTTTAGTAGTAGAAGGTTGAGGCTTAGATGTTTTTATTTTCAAATTTTCTTGCTATTTTTTGACATTTTCAAGCCATTTTGCAAACTCAATGATCCAATTTAATGATATTTTTTCACCAATGTATTTGTATTCTATTTTTGAATGACTTTATAGTTTAAATGTTTTTCATTTGAGTAGGTTTAGAAATTGAATTTCATCTCCAAAATGTATTGCTAGGAAAATTTTAGCATCTTTTTTCTATACTAAAACATTATAATCTTGCAATCTATGTGGCCAAATGACCACAAATTTGATTCATATCATTTACAATATGTATACTATAAGATTGTACAATTGAGATTCCTATCATACTACTAAAATCATATGTCCCTCTGTAATATCACAAATGCTACCATTAATACTAGGGGCTTGTGCTTGCTATGCTATGCATTCATTGTATCACATATTAGTAAAATTTTAATATATTTGAATAGAATGCATGATAATGATTTTGATAAGTCTTTAAAATGATTATTTTAATTATTTTATGAAAATATTTCCAATGATGCATATATAGAAATCATATTTTCATACAATGTGATATTATTGAAATAGAATAGTAGTTCACAATCACCTCTGTAATATCACTTTTTACAAAGGGTGGTATTATAGAAATAATATTTGTTGCAATTGAGGTGATATTAAAGAGGACCAATATAGTGATATTATAAAGGTAGCAATTCCATTGCTTTTCTTGGCTTTATACTTCTTTTGCATTTCTATGATTTTGTGCTTTTGTGAGCTTTAAGCTTTTGATTTCAATTTTTTGTTATTACTACCAAATGATTTGAGAAATTTATTAGATTGATCTGATTTTTGATTTCACAACAATTAAGTTGTTCACTAAGCTTTTGAGATTTACAAGTTTTTTCTTTAAATTCTTCTATTTGGGTTGCCATTGTTTGTAACAATTGAGTCAAATTTCTAATGCATTCTAATGTATGTGTATCTTTTACCGTATTCATCATTGCATGTATATCATTCATCATTCATTAAATTTCTATTGTTTATATCAATATATGCTTATTTATAAATAAAAAATTATATGAAGATTTTAGTAATTTTTATTTGAAGATTTATTGAAATTCTTGCTCTTCATTCTATCTAATACATAAAAATTCTAATAAAATTCTAATGGTAAATGCGTAGCATAGCAAGCGCCAACTGCTAGTACCTTACTGACATTTTGAACTATAACACTTCAAAATCAAAGTAATGATGTTTTTAAATCCCCAAAGGCCTTGGGCCTTAAGAAATTAAGCATTCTTGTATTGGGTCAAGTGTATGTGAACCACCATATTGGTTCACCTTTAAGATAATGGAAAATATAAAAACTATATATGAGTTTTAAATTCAAAAGTGTTAGTATACTAAATTAAACTACAACTAGTAGTTAGGAAGCTTTTAGCTCTCATCAAAGAAAAAATTAGAAAAGGTAAAAAATATAAAAATAAGGTGAAAACAAAGATCTAAATATAAATTGAAGATTACTAAAAAATGATAAACATAAAAAGCACAAAAAATGTTAGTGAACTTATAACTACTAGGAAAATACTAACCTAGTGATAGGAGTACTATTTAGGCAAAAATAATAATTAAAAGGCAATTTTCAGTAAATTAGGGATGGATGTAGGTGATTATCAAGTTAGTTAGTTAGTAAGCAAGGGTAATAGTCGAATTAGGGTTTGGAGCTCTCTCTCTCTTGTTTTTTTTTTCCTTGGATGCAACTTGTATGTTTTTGTGTAGGAGAGTTTTTTTGGGGGAATTCATGGTATGAAAAGTTAAGATTGTGGGAGATTAGGATAGAAAGTTTTTAGGAACAATTTGTTGAGTAGGTTTTCACTTGGTGAAGGACAAAACTGAGTGAAAATGGAGGGTAGTTGTAGGTTAGAAGAGAAAAGTGATTGACAACTTTGAAGAACATCAGATGGCCCACTTTGATGGATGATTGCAGACGCATAGAAGGTCCAATGGAGCTGAATTTTGAAGAGGAGGAGCGCCTTAAAGTCAACTCTCCAACAAGATCTATCTCGCCCAATTTGGAGCTACAACGAGGTCAAAGCAACCAATTTTGTGCAAAGTGGTCTCAGCCGCAACTATGGAGGATAGCCAACTTTGGTGAGCTGTCGCACGCAACTAGAGCAATGAATTCAAGTGAAACTAGGAGAAAAGATGCGCCTTCAAGTCAGCTTTCAAGCTAGACTAATTCCACTCAATTTGAAGCGGAATCAAAGCCTTGGTGGAGGGTTTAGTGAAGAGGTGTCTGTTGACCCTAGCAAGAGGTCAAATTTGAGTTTTTTGTGAATGTTCTCTTCAATTTTCATGGTGAAATTACAATTTTCATTGCACATAGGTATGAAAAGGTTTATTTTGTGCCAATGGTCAATTGGAATGCTTGATGATGATTGAAAATTGCATGCAAGCTCAATGGTTAAGATTTAGTGGAAGTTGGAGGTTTGTGGGAGCATAGTGTGCTGGAATTGATAATTAGGGCTCAATTTTGGGCCATTTTAGACCTCTAGGGGTAGTTTTGAATGCAATTTTGACTTAGGAAGCTCTCCTAAATCATGCGGAGGTTAGATGAGGTGATTTAAGTAAGTTAGGGCCTGTTTTTACAAGTTTAGGAGGGCTGGTCCTCTTTCACTTGGGGTCAATTTACAAAAAAGATAGAAGTTCTAATAAAAACCTAAAAAAGTTTGTTGCTTGGAAGGCAAAGTAGTTAAGGTTCCATGCACTCCTCCTCGTCCCAACTTTGGAGGTGGGATTTGCCTCATGGTGAATTGCACTCATAGTGCACTATTCATATTCAAAATGGTATAGTAAGGTTTTGATTTATATAGAAATGGCATTCTATGATTATTGAGGTCCTCCTTGTCATGTTTCCATTGCACTAACATGTACTAAAAGATAGAAATTTATAGTTAGGATCCAACAATGGGCTTGTTCCAAACTAACTAGCAATTACATATTATCAACAATTGCCAAACATGAACAATGGTATGCTAGTATAATACAAAAACCACCTTTATTAATTTTTAGTGGTCTCTATAGTTAACCACCAATTCCAATAGTACTTAGAATTTTATAAAAATAATTCAAAAGGTGCTAATATATGATTCATTATAATATTTATTATTGAATAATAAGGTTTATCATTTATATAAAATTCATTTTATAAGTTGAAAACTTTCAATACCTAAGTTTTTAAATTTCCAATACAAGCATGAATTCTATTCCTGACCACAACATAACATGATTTACACTATTCTTATACACCTTGGATCCTTGGAGGTCTTTGTTGTTGCAAATGATTTAATTCCAACTTCTTCACTTTCTACACTACATATATATTTATGTGCTATTCTAACCTTGTACAAACATTTGATAGAGTTCTTGGGTCTATAGATTCCAAAGTCTTCTCTAATATAGAAATCCTTATTAAAAATAATGCAAGTTAGATTTAAGATAGTTAGACTTTTAAAATAAATGATAATTGGGATCAAATTTACAATGACCATTTGTTTGTCTTGATTGTAGTATACTTCATCTATTGACCTTCCATTTATTGTCCTTGAGTATCATTGCCATAACTTTACTCAAATGTACACAAGTAAACAAATTTATCTTTTAGTTCCTATAAAATAAAAATACTTGTATCCCTTAATTGTCTTAAAAATGAGAATTGAAATTGCTCATTTCTGTAAAGAAGTTTAATTTGCTTCACAAAAAAATAAAACCATCATTACCCTCCAACAAGAACCCCAACAAAAAAAATTCCCTCATCTATCCAAAAGAAATTGAATATGGGATTATCCCCTAATTGCCCAATCGACCATATATGGTTGATCGAAAATTTTGAACTCATTTTGCTGTGGGCAGTTAAATTTGTTTGACCATTTAAAAAAAAATTATGGGTAGTATTGAAGGTTAATTATTGGAAAAAAAAATTTCACTTAAAAAGATAGATATTTGATTTTTGGAAGGCCTTCAAAGGCATACATGTCCCATTGTGGAGGAGGGCAGCATGGAAGAACCAATAAGAAAGTGTCATGTATGCAGCGGTTATGGAGGAAATTTTTTGTGGGGGCGATGGACCTGGCTTTTACTAGAATGGGACCAACATTGGGGCAAACGGTTCTTACTTTGGTGTCAGAAAAGACGAAATTCAAACCAATGAGAACAATCTATTTGTACAACCTTCTAAATGACAAAAAAATACATTGTAGCTACTGTGGCAGGTGATAACGGCCAATTCCTGATTTACAACCGTTTTTACAACTTTCACAACATGATGGCATGAAAATGACGGTAGCCACAACGGTTTCAGCTGACAAAACCTTCAAAACATTTACACCAAAGAAACGTTGCAAAGCATCCCAGCTAACAATTTAATGAAAGATGCAATAAGATATACAAACATTGTAAAGAAAAATGGCAACTTCAAACATTACAAAAAGAACATTTTAAAGTTGTAGCAATTCAAATTTGAATTCACAGCTCTCCAATTGCATACAAATTCGTCACAATGGCTGAAATTCCAAACCCTCCTATTTCTCTTTGCTACATTGGAGGACTAGTAGACATGGTTAGAACTTGGGCAAGGCAGCAAGGTGCAAATGCACAACAAGAGAGACTTATTCTAGCAACTCTAGATTCAAACTATCTTACCAAGTTGCCTAGGCCAAAGAAGTGGAGAGACATTGGCACTACTTTAAAGAATAGGGTTTTTAGATCTAGATACTATCAGCAAGTAGCTCACATTTTGAAGTGGAAGGAGAGGCATGTAGATGGGTTCTCTGAATCTGTAAGAGACACTTTGAGGATAGTAGTGTGGCCAGATCATGGAGGAGAACACAGAAGCATGGAAGGAGACAATCCTCAAGGCATTAGAGGGAAGGGGAGCAACCACATTGGTGCTTCAATAGAACGATTTGTAGTGGCCAAGGACAACAGATTGGAGGAGCAAGATACCCAAGTTGACAATCAAGAGGTGCACATAAAAAACGAGGAGACAAGTTTCTTACACCAAAGGTTGGGCAGAAGGAAAGAAGCAAGCAAAAGAGAGATGGAAGCTTGCTTTGAAGAAAGGAGGCACTGCAACAGTGGGAGAGGCAGTTGCAGTAGTGGGAGAGGCATTTGCATCAGTGGAAGAGGTTGTTGCAACAATAAACGCTCAAAAACAGAAGGGGAAGGCAATACATTTGGAGCCACAAGCAAGTCTGGAGGGGGAAAGGGACGTGTCCTTTCTAAGTGGTTTCAGTGAACTTAGATTGATAGAAGTTACAATGCAAGAATATGAAGTAGTAGTGAGAGTTCCCTCATATATTGTGAATGAAGTAGAACAATCAGCAAAGAAAGGAGAGGAATAAGAAAGCATTGACTGGATACTAGGTGTAGTTCAAAAGAGTTACATAGATGAGAAGTCAAATGTTAAAATGTATCAAGTTTTATTTGCCAATGGAGTTACAAAATGCATTCCAAGTGGATTTACAGAGCAGATATTGAGGTTTGAACAAGATGCAATAGAAACAACACTAAGCAGTGAACCTATGTGTAACTCTCAAGTGATGATGAATCAGAAGATGAAGAAGGGACTCGGGATGGTGACAACAGCTAGCCTGCAGATGAAGATGACGACCTTCAATATCAAGTTGCAAAGTGGGAAGCTTGGAAGCAAAGTCGACTTGGTACAACCAAGGAAACATTTACACAAAATATAGGCGTAGCAGTGAGAGAATTTTCTACAGTAGTAGGAAAACAACAAAACAAAGAAAACTCTACAAAGAGAAGCAAGATGTTGCAATGAAAGTACCTGCAAAAAGAACAAACGCTATTGTGGGAGAGGGAGAATCACAAGGCAAGAGTATGCTTGAAGAAAGGCAACAAAAGAAGCTCAAAACATTTCGGGAGGAAGCAAGTAGGAGTGGAGTGAATTTGAACGTGGGCGGGAGCTGAGCGGACGAAGGCAGGCTGCGAAGGAAGGCGGAACAACCTAGCATCTACGCGGAGCGGAGGCCGCCAAGCGCCCCACAACAGGTGGAGGTTGCTAGGCCCCCCGCAATGGGTGGAGACCGCTAGGCACCCCGTAGCGGGGGGAGGCGGGCCGGCCCCTTGCAGCCAGCGGACGCCCTGCAGCCTAGGGAGGCGAGCCCCGCAGCTGGCGGAGGCGGCAGCCAACCCCCCGCAATTGGTAGGGGTGGCAGGCCCCCCGCAGCTAGCGGAGGCGGCAACCAGCCCCTCGCAGCTGGCAAGGGTGGCAGGCCCTCCCTTTATAGCTTCCCCACAATTGGAGTTTGTCGCTACCCCACAATTGCTAGAGGTGGCAGTAGCCTCGCAGCTGGGGTTTGCAGCTGCTGCTCGCCCTACACATAACTTGGGGGTAGTAGTATCAGCGTGGTGGAGGGCAGGCCAATGTCAACAGCTCCCTTCCCCTCCTTCAACGGCCTTCTTGGTAAGTCTTTGTTTTGTTTTTTTGTTTTTTGATTTTGTTTTTCTAATCTAAAACAAATGAAATGGAATTTCATTATTGGCCAGGGTCCTTTAGGGGTCTATTTTGAGGTCTGTTTCATGGACTGCTTTGTTTTTATTTTTTACCTTATTATTTTTTTCATGTAGAGTTTGTATTTTTGTCACTTACAATTTTTTTTATGGTTTTTGGTTGGGGCAGAGATTGGCATTATTGGAGATGGAAAGAGAATGGGCAAAGAAAAATTACCGGGGTTGAAGGAGCTTTATAATGAGGATTCATGGGAGAAGACATTTTCTATGTTTGATCCATCTCCAATTGCATTTAGTGGTCCTACCCCGAGATTACCAAACCCTTCACCAAAAATGCCCACTCTATATGGTCTATTCCATAAATTTTGGACCAAAGAGAATTTACGCAAAATATGTGCAGAGACAAACAGGTGTGCCTTTGAGATAAATCCATGGTCTAGATGTACACCTAAGAAGTTACGGGGTGGAGAGACATGGGTTGTACTACATCCGCCGGAGTTGAGGGCATTTTGGATTGAGGGGTATAAATACCCATTTTTAGCCATAATATGCCAACTAGGCATATACTTTGACTATCCTAAGGGGATTTTGACTTTTTCTTGGGTTGCCCGGGCAAATAAAAAAATCCTATGTGGAATACGACTGTGTCGAGTCATATTTTTTAATGACATGGAATATGACTGCAATGAGTTATATTTTTTGATGACGTGGAATATGACTGTGGTGAGTCATATTTTTTGATGACATGGAATATGACTGTGGTTAGTTATATTTTGTAGTGATGTGGAATATGACTGCGGTTAGTTATATTTTGCAGTAATGTGGAATATGTCTGCGATGAGTCATATTTTGCAGTAACGTGGAATATGACTGTAGTGAATTATATTTTGCAGTGATGTGAAATATGACTACGGTGAGTCATTTTTTACAGTGATATGGAATATGACTTTAGTTAGTCATATTTTGTAGTAATATGGAATATGACTGCAATGAGTCATATTTTTTGGTTACATGGAATATAACTAGGGTGAGTCATATTTTGCAATAATGTGGAATATGACTGCGGTGAATCATATTCATGTTAATGTGAAAAATGATTCTCATGAGTCATATTTTTGAATAATGTAGAATACGACTCTCGTTAGTCATATTACTAACTACAATCACATTTTTAATGTATTTTAAATGAACATGATATATAACTATCATACATCAAGATGATTTGACAATTGAATAAAAAGCCTCATGCAATTAAAAATGAATACATAATATATGATTTTAGAGATGTATGAGAGATAATCATATTAAAGAAGGAGAATGCAAGAACAAATACAACTATCTTCATTGACATTTATTAGTCACTAATACAAAATATATATATCACAATGAATCATTCACACAATTCAATAAGGCCTACAATCCTTACAATAATGTGAAGATGGCTTCATTGGATTGTAAGTAGCCTCCAATGTCTTTGTTTCAACTTTTGGTGCATGCATATACAATTAAAGAAATGAGAGGTTAATTTTTAATAATTGAACAACAAAGCTCAACCTTCAAAGGCTTATAACAACACAAAATATGTAGCTCAAGTTTAGGATAGGAAGAATAAGATTGATGATGGAGGAAACAAGAAAAAAAAAAAAAGTATTAAAAAATATCAAGAAGTAAAAGTTAAGATGCAACAAGAAATAAGAAACAACAACTAAGCAACAACTAAGACACAATAAGAAACAAGAAGCAACAATTAAGACACAACATGAAGTAATAATTAAAACACAAGAGGAAATAAGAAGCAACAACTAAGACACAAGAAGAAACAAAAAGCACCAACTAAGACATAACAAGAAACAACAAGAAATGAGAGTGTAGATGCAACAACAAGAAATGAGAGTGTAGATGCAACAACAAGAAATGAGAGTGTAGATGCAACAAGAAGAAATAAGAAGCAAGAACTACAAAACAAGAACTAAAAAGAAGAAAGAGTTCAAATGCAAAAGAAAAAAAGAATTTAAATGCAACAATAAGAAGCAAGAAACATGAAGTAAAGAGCAACAAGAAACAAGAGTTGAGATGCAACAAAAAACAACAACAAATGAGAGCTAAGAGACAATAGAAGGTAAGGAAGAAGAATCACAAGAAGTGATAGCTAGGATTTCAAAACCCTAAAAAGTGGCGGCTAGGGTTCTAAAATCCTAAAAAAAATGGCTAGGGTCTCAAAACACTAAAAAAGTGGTGACTAGAATTCAAAATCCGAAAAAGTAGGTGACTAGGATTTCAAAATTTTAAATGATGGCTTATTTATATATTTTTTAGAATTGCCCATATTTTTCTTGAATTGCCTAAAACAAAAAAAATTCACTACTATGAAAATATAATTGATAATATAACGCAATGTTTCCAAACATGTTCCCTACGTTCCCTATGAAGTACTTTGGTATTCCTAATGGCCGTATAGTACACACTCGTGAAGTACAAGGCGTAAAAATGACTGGTAGTCATATTTTGCAGTCATATTTCTCCCCAAAATGTTGGCCTTCAAGAATATGATTGCAAGTAGTCGCCAATCATCCTTAGTCATAATTCTGCAGTCATAAAACACTGCCATTGTTGATCTCATGAGGTGCTTCTTCTTAAAATCCTAGAGTTGCGAGGAGAGTTTGCTATTTCTCGATGATGCTTTTCCGTTGTCTTGTGCTGTTAATTTTGAACTTTGTTTTCAATCGGTGTTTATTTCATTGTTTTAAAAGGGCATTTTCTATTTCTTTCAATTGAAGCTGAACTTGAGGCTACGTATTAGTCTCGATGTTTTTGGTATAGGAAGGCATTCTCTAGCTCTTTTTATTAAAGTTGAACTTGGAGGTTATGTATTTATTTTGTTTTTTTGGATGAAGGAAGGTGTTCTCTATCTATTTTGTTGTTTTGGGTGCAAGAGGGCGTTCTCTAGCTTGTTTGGTTGAAGCTGAACTTGGAAGTAGCTAGTTGAATAATCGTGTGCATACAAATTCAAAGGAGCACTCGTCGTGGCATTCTTGGTGTTCAGTCTGCACCTTTGTTGAACGTGCACCTTTGCTGGGCGTGATATACATCACTTTCTGGTTTGTTTCTTTTCACTCACGTGATAGAAAGTCAAGTTTGTTTTTATTGGGGTGGGGTTGGTGGACAGTGCCTAGTTTGTACTAGTGCTGGTGACGGAAGACAGTGGCAGCAACTACTAGAGTCGTTGTAGTAGCTTTGTTTGTGTCTATTTTTCTTTTGGCTTGAGCTACAACGCACTATTCATTTCCCCTCTAGCTAGATTCATTTTGTTATGTAGGCTTATCTAGTTATGCAAGAAGAAGATGGCTTAACTAACTAGCAAGGTCACTCATTTATTCAAAGAGGAAGCGAAAAATTTTACAATTGTATGTGATGACTAAGGATCTAAAATTTGGTTGAGGAATTGATATTGCAATTCATTAAGTGTAGTACATTTATGATTTATGAGAGAAGAAAGATTTCATGTACACTAGGTTAACTAGGTTTGAAGATTTTGAGGATCAGCAAACTTCGATTCTAGATGCGGAAATCAAAAGTAGGCCGAATTTATTAGACTCTTCTTCCCATGGTTTTGCATACTGACATTGAATGCAGATTTGGATTCCGACTCTCTAGTGTTTACTTTTCTTCTTGTTTGGACTTCAATTCTTTATTTTGGTAGATCTCTTGATCTGCTTGCAGAGAATGACATTTTAGCTAGGCCATTAATTCAAAGAGGGAGTGTCTTCTCGTTTTGTGTTGATCATGATGATGAAAGAAATTTGGTTTTTAATTGAGGAAGTTCTAATGGATGAAGTTCACAATTCACGAGAGATTCCGATTATTTGCACTCTAGATTAAGAGATTATAGATTGAAGATTCAGCACTCTTTCCTTTTAAAGCATATAAATTTGCTTAATCGATCATGTTGTGAAGTTGCACATGAGTTGTTAAAGGTTATTTTTAGCTATTCTCATTGTTTTTGGTTATAATGTTAGATTTGAAGGCGATTAGGTTGATGACATAGGATTAGTAGTTATTGTACATTAGTTGCATAGTAGTTGAAAGGGTTAGTAGTAGTTGTATATTATCTGCAAGGTTATTATTGTCTTGTAGTTGCAAAGGTTAATAGTAGTTGAATATTAGTTGCATAGAAGTTGAAAGGATTAGTAGTAGTTGTACATTAGTTGCATAGTAGTTGAAAGGATTAGTAGTAGATGTATATTATTTGCAAGGATTACTAGTAGCTGTATATTAGTTGCAAACTAGTTGTAAGGATTAAAAGTAGTTGTATACTTGTTGCATAATAGTTGCAAGGATCATTAATAGTTGTTTAATTGTTGCAAAATAGTTGTAGTCACAATTTTATGTATATTACATTAACCATTACAATTATTATTTGTTTGTGGTCAAAATGTTGTGTTCTCAGGATTTCAAGCCAAAATGATTGCATTGGAAAGTAAACAAAATGAATTAGATAAGTTCAAAGTCGAAATATTTACAACTATAGAGCAGAATATGAAAGCTGTTGAAACAATGCAAGAGATGTTGATGAAGTTTTTACAAGGGAATGGTAGTAGCCAAATTCATAAGCCAATATCTACTGAGAATGAGTCTAGGGCCATTGAGAATGAGCCAATGTCTACTGAGAAGGGGATCATTGATCCATCGGATCCTACATTAAATTTATTGGATCCTACATCAAAGAGCAACACTATACCATCAGATTCTATATCAAGCAACTCTATATTAGAGAGCAATATTGTGGGCTCTAATGTGGAACCTATTGACCATATTGAACTACCTGAAATTGTTATAAATCTTACAAATTCTACCTTAGTATTAAGAGGTCAACAATCCTACCTTGGTGATGGGAGTGTAGAGAATGGTCCTTAGGACAAAAATGGGAACGTGGAGAAGGGTCCTAAGGACAAAGAACTAGGTGAGGATGAAGGTGAGGGCAAAGATAGAGCCAATAGTGATGTATTAATATTGGATGGTTCTACTCCTAAACCATCAAAGAATTCAAAGAATCCTAATACAAAAATGCAGTTAAGAGGAAAGGAGCAAGAGGTGAGGACAACTACCTAAGCAAACAATTTGAAGCTAAATTTTTTTTTGATAACTTTTGATATTGATAAATTACTTATAATAATTGTGGTTAAATGTTGCAGAAACCTTTGGTTAGGAAGGAGATCTTGAAGAGGAAGAGGGTTCATACCAAGGTTCAATCTAAATTCAAACCTCAGCCTAAATGAAAGCCAAAGGTGGCATTTTCAAAGGTAGTCCCTACATTTCATCGTTTATATATTATATGTTAAAGTTAGCTAAATTTCTAATGTATACATATTTATTTATATATATTTATATTTGCTCATTAATGTTTTGTTTTGTATTGTGAACAACTACAGTTTTCAATTGGCCAACATGTTTTCCTTCTAAATCCAGCAGCACTTGGGCAAGTTGTGGTAATTAAATATGTCACTGGTATCGGAGGATAAGCTTTTCATTATACGAAGCCTATATCACGAGGGTGGTATAAGCTCGATATTGCACATACACCAAGTGGTTTTATGGACTTGATGTATCCTAATTCAACGGAAAATCAATTAAAGTTGAAGGACGTTGTAGGAACTAATACCATATGGGATGAGCGATTTATAATCGTTCTTACATGTAATGACAAGTGAATCAGTAACTATGTTTTTTGGACTAGCAATGTACATATTTATCTAATATATGGGTTTTGTATTATTTTGTGTGAACAATGATTGTCTCTATCTCTATTGTGTTTTTTATTGCTTTGTGTGAAAAATGATTGTCTCTGTCTCTGTTAGCTTGTAGTAGTTAAGTTACAAACTAATCATGTAGTTAACTAGTCGCTCCCTTAATTGCATATAGGTTACAAATGGTGAAAATTAGTTGCATATAGGTTATATAGTAGTTGCATAGTAGTTATATACTAAATCAATGGTAAAAACAGTTGCATACTAGTTGCATGTAGAATATATAAAAAATTGAGAGTTAGTTGTATAATAGTTGCATATGAGTTGCACTTGTGTTGCAAAATAATAATAATATATAAATGTTGAGAAGTAGTTGCATATAGGTTGCAAAAGAGTTGTAAAATGAGTTGCAAAAGAGTTGCAAAATGAGTTATAGATAGATTTAGAAGGAGTTGTATACTAGTTTCATATAGATTGCAAAAGGGGTTGCATGTAGGTTGCATGTAGGTTGCATGTAGGTTGCAAAATGAGTTGCATAGTAGTTGCATGTAGGTTGCAAATTGAATTGTACACTAATTGTATATTGGATGCATATAGGTTTCCCAATGAGTTGGATATTAATTGCATGCAAGTTGTAAAAAGAGTTGGATGTTAGTTGTAAAAACAGTTGGATATTAGTTACATTCAGGTTGTAAAATGAGTTGCATACTAGTTGCATATACGTTGTAAATGAGTTATATATAGGTTACAAATCAGTGGCATACTAGTCACACATAGGTTGCATACCGTCACACATTACAGTTGAAAAGAATCGTAAAATTTAAATTTAAGCCAAGTACATTAATTATAAAGGAGTAGTTGAGTAGTGAATATTGAATTCATTAGTTTCACGCGGCAATGCGTATCTCGTCAGAAGATATGCAGGATGAAGTTTTATAGAAAATCGTCCGATATGACGTGTACTTACAACTCTCTTGCAACTTGTGCAATTTGTCCACTGCGACTACAGGTTCCAAATTATCACCTAGTTGCAATTGTCCTTCACAACTCTAAAACCAGTTGCTAACTGCAGTTGCAAAACCCCCCGATTTCTTCTAGTGAATACACACTTCCACACTAAAAATATTGTGTTCTTAGCTGCTGCACCTACATGGCCACTACATGGAATTAGTTGCACGTCTTGAACCAAAACACACTCCTACAATAGAGAATTATGCAACAAGCCTAGTACTCCCCTACTTTACAAAAACAAACTGAAACTTTTAGAGCTGGACTTCCTTCAACCCTCCAGCACCAAGAACTACAGAATCCAAAATTGCCAGCGATCATACATTATATTTTTTCCCACCTGCAGTTTTCTATTTCAGCAATAATCATGAAAGTAGCTTCTAAACTTGCCATCAATTAATTCAGAGGACATGGACTAGCTCAATGCTCATGACAATTTACCCGAAAATGCCCACACAGCTTACAAACGTTGATGCCTAGTCACGCCTGGCTATAGTACGTGCACAAATCCCTTACTTTCTTGAACGCAAAACTGAACACCGAAACTGCATTCCAACGCCTGCATACACACAAGAGAACACAACAAACCAAAATTTGCTAAAATGGTGATTGAGTCTAATCCAATGCCTCAGCCTAGAGGACAACATTAACAATGATGTTCAAGACATCTTGCTTTAGCTCATAACTTCCAAAGTGCCCTTTTGTCCCATGAACAGTTGGAGGCATTGAAAACTTAGATGCTATCACCAAGTGCGAAAGTACATATGATGGAGGTTTGTCATCCCTCAACCAGTAAATGTGACTATCGGATCTCAACCGCTCATACTAGAAGCCTCTGAGGACTTGATCACCCGGCACAAATGAACTACCGGAAGGATTAGTGAACTCATTTTCTACTTCATGTATCCCCTTGTCAACCAACATGATCCAGAACGTTTCATCATCAATACACTAGTAGAAAATCAGTGACCAAATCAACAAATAGTCAACAATTTTTTGTTAACTTAGGTACTGTATTGTCCATTTTCACAATTTTTTGTTGATTTTGCCCAAATTAACAAAATGGTCACATTATTTTTGTTGATTTGGATAGTGCAACTAAAATCAACAAAATTTTGTTAATTTTTTTGGAATTTTTTTGGAATCTTTTGGAATCTCCTGTAATCTCCTGTAATCTCTTGGAATCTCTTGGAATCTTTAATTGTACAATGTAGATTTTTAAAAAATCTAAATATTAACAATTCGGTATTTCTTAAAGTCAGCATACTTTAGTGCCGGTTTTGACTTAATAAATTACCTTTTTTCAAGAAACTTTGAACAAATAAAAGTTGGAAAATCAAGCCCACTTTCACCTCCAACAATCCGTTTGAGATTTCGATCCTCCAATCAAAAGTTATGGACAAAAATCAGAGAGGGGTGAAAATTTTTAAAACCCCTCTCTGATTTTTGTCCATAACTTTTGATTGGAGGATCAAAATCTCAAACGGATTATTGGAGGTGAAAGTGGGCTTGATTTTCCAAATTTTATTAGTTCAAAGTTTCTTGAAAAAAGGTCATTTACTAAGTTAAAACCGGCCCTGAAGTGTGCTGACTTTAAAAAACAATGGGAAAAAAATGAAAAACTAAACAAATAAGATTTTATATACACTTTAAACATGTATATGTATAAGTGGTGCATTGGTTTGAGTCTTGGGCCTCAACCATGAGGTTCAAGGTTCAAACCTTGATGGCAACGTTTGCCACGTGAATTGCCAACGTGGCATTTGGACTGTCCATGTGGCATTCAAGTAGCTTGTAAGCCATGCCACATGGCTAGTTGGGGTGCATATGTGGCATTGCCACGTGTCACCTTTTATTCATTTTTTTCCAAAAGAAATAATTTAAAAAAATAATGTAACCAAATTAACAAAAAAAATAACACTTTTTTGTTCTAAAACAACACTTTTTTGTTAGAAATTCAACACTTTTTTGTTCTTAAACAACACATTTTTGTTCAAAAGTGCCCAAATCAACATGTCCAAATCAACAAAAAAAATCAACACTTTTCTGTTGATTTTTGTTAATTTGGTCACTGAATTTTTCTACTAGTGATAGAATTAGTCTTGACAGCAACATTATTTCCAATCGAAACATCTTCATCTATCCATTCACCACCTGAGCCAGCTTCTACTTCCTCATTAGAATCATACAACAACCTGACTTGGGCACTAGATTGTGGTTTCAACCTATGCAAACTCCAAGGTCCCACATGAGCCTTTTGATGGCAGCTACAAGTTGTATTGTATTCAGAGCAAGCCCAACAAAAGCAAGAGAGAGGACGAAATTGAATGAGCGTGGGATCCTTACAAGAAATAGATCGCACTTGATGCTGTTGTCTGCTGTGGCTTACCGTCTCACATTGCATATCCCTCACATGGCAGATGTTTCTTTCTTTGATCTCCTAGAAATACATATGCGTGGTTTTCTTAGAAGAAGGTGGCCCATGGTGGTGTTTGCTGCTCTCCTCTTTCAAGAACCTCACCATCTGCTCTGTGTTTTGGATACACTTGCCATTTGGTTTAAGTTGCTCTTTGCACACTTCTCTTTTGCAAAGAGCACCTGCACCATCTAGACATCCACCTCTCCTTTTCCGTGCCCGGATGCAAAATAGTTCCACAACATTTGGCACCCTTCAGGCAATACACCATCAGTTATAGTTAAACTAGGGTACTTGCTAATGAAGTACCAAGCCCTTGCTGATTTGAATTGTCTGTTGTAGCCATCAGAACAAACAATATGATTTTTGAGTAAAAACCCATGGGTCTTTATAAAATCCCAGTGCATCAAAAAGCAATGCTGAACATACAAGGAGTCATGAACTTTATCATCTAATACATAGTAATGAGCCTCTTTCAGTAAAAGAGGCTCATCATTGTCGTTTGTCCAATTGGGATTTAATCTATAAGTTATGTGAACTAGAATTGACACCTGTATACTTTGCCAATGCATACTCTGAGTTTTGTACCTTCATGGAATAGTTCTCAGAAAAATCAACGCAGAAAATGACCGTGTCTTTGGAAACCGAACTAAATAACTCCTTAAACTGATAATCTTGCCAAGTTGCGATATAGTTATGGACAACAAAAGATTTCAAACAAGGTTGCATGTATTCAAACAACTCTAATGCTCTAGTTTCACGGTGTTGCACGCATGGTAACTTCTTTGGTAGTCCTTCTTCAGAATACCCTACAATTTCTGATCCAATGCTTTTCCATTTCACTAGCTTTTCCGATGCTTGCTCATGAGGACAGGTCTTCAGTAGCTGTAAACCGCATGACGGACACTCCCCAAGCAAACACTCACGTTTGTGCCACATTTGGTACTCACCTCTAGTACACAAAATTGACTCCCACAAGTTGGATAAACTATCATAGGTAATGGAATTCGCTAAACAATTTCCTTTTAGTTGTAGACCAGTATTGCAAACCATGGGGCAATTGCAAGAGCACTGGAGATGCATACCTTGACAATCTTCTCGGAATTTGTTAACACCATGTTTCAGATCGCTCAACTCCTAGTGGTACTTGCAACAACACGTATTCTACATCTTCAAGCGCTTCACCATGGTTTAAGTGAATTAAAACAAGTGAGATTGCACTTCACACTGGGAAACTTCTCTTTGAAAGCTGAATAGAATTTGAGCTATACAAGGGGCCAGGCTCCACCATCAGATTATAAAACATCAGCAAACATTTGAATATATCAGCACCATCAGCAGAGTATAAAAGTATTTTTACATGTCGACCCAATGGTGTACAAATTTTTTTTTTAAAGACATAAGCACTAAGTACTCAATAGTGGCTCTACCCTAAACCAAGAAATATTATGCTTTGGTGTATCATGTAAGTATAACCAGTAAAAAATCCAAAACAAATGTGCAAGGAACCATAAGCACTAAGTGCTCTGCGATGAATCTAAAAAAAAGCACTTAGAAGCATCATGGAATTCTATAAGGAGTCTTGAGCACTCACTAATCAACTACAAATATGCAAAGGACTTGTAAGCCCCAAAAACTCTTGACCTTTGTTACAAGGATTCATTAGCACTAAAGAATCTGAAGAAACTGTACCAAAGGACTTATGAGCAAAAAGGAAATCACCAGGCCCCTACAATGGACTTATAAGTAGAAAGGATCTAGCACTACTGTACAAAGGAGTCCTAAGCAATAAGGACGGTAAAGGACCCACCTTGAATGCAGGAAAGAATCAAAAGGATTGTGGGAATCCGGAATCCGGAAACAGATCGATCATACAAGAAGTAGGTGCAAAAAATGGAAAAAAATCAAAATTTTTATAGTTAGAACGTGATTTTTGGATAAGATAACTTAAATTAGAAAATAAGCGTTCCGGCCCAACCTATAACCGGAACTTATCCGGATCTGGAATCCGGATTCACCTGGAACACAGGAACCTACCGTATAGGTCTCGTAGCTATGGAAGTAGGATACCGTTAGTACAACGGACCTGTAGCTGTTATCTTGAAATTCGTAAGAAGACGGTTTAGTATTTAAGCTGTTTGCCTAGGATTCTCCTCTTCACTTTCCTGTTTTGCTTTTTTTGAGACTGTCCGTGTGAGTAGTTGAGAGAAAGAGTGGTGAGTTAGCGACTGAAGCAGGGTTACTTCTCCCTCGTTTTGACTTAGATCTTATGGCATCCGGACCAGTACGGAAGATAGCGGTATTTGCCCGGGTTATCTCTCCGGCCATTCCAGATAACTCGGAATTATACAAATAGTTAGAGGAGGACTTAACTAAGTTAGGGTGTGTTGATCTACTACACCGACCATGGAACCTCAAGAGTGAAGAAATGATTCAGTAGCTACTTCACGATGTTCCGAATCAATATGAGCTCACTTTGAGAGGGCGGCCAGTCGCGTGGACCGAGGACATCTGGGCGGATGTCTATCAGTTCCGGAAGAGCGGGAACGGGTTAGCATCAAGGACGGACCGTTTTGTAGCTGGAAAGTTCACTAGGTCTGCAAGCCCTAAGGACGGATTCGCTATCAGCGAATGCAAGGACGAGAGACATAAGCGAATACTAGAATTCCTCATTCCCATCTTGTATCCGGAAAAGCCAACACGGGTTACCATTACAGTGGCCAATACTATTTTCGGGGCTATGGAGAACCGAGTAGTGCATTGGGGTAGAATTATAGCCAGAATCGTGGCTAAGTTAGCGGATCATGTGATCCGAGCAAAGGCAAGTCCAATTAGCATCTACTTGTTCCATCTATACCATAAATAGGAACTTTTGAGTGCAGCGGAAGTAATCCAGTATGACACCGGAAAGGCGATCCTGTCATACGGACTTTCCGGAGAGGAGGCGGAAGATCCGGTCGAGTCTGATCCGGAGGAACTTCCCGAGGAACGTTTGACCGATCCGAGGACCAAAAAGAAGAAATCAACCGATCCGGGGTCGCGATCCAAGCCACCGGCGATGGAGAGGGGGGAATCCAGCAAGGGACTTGAAGTGGAAACGGAATCCGCATTTTTCAATGCAAGGTTCGAGTGGATATGTGAGGCCAAGGTACTCCACGACAGTCTGGCGGATTTGGTAATAGATACCGCGGAAGTTCTAAAGGTGGAACCGGATCAGATCGTGGAAGCTGTCAAACGATTGCCCAAGTCAGAAGATCTGACAAAGAGGGAGGAGCAGATTCAGGAGCTGGAGGCAGAACGGAACCAACTCCAGGCCCGAGCGAATTGGGCGGAAGGAGAAATGGCAGCTTCAAAGGAGAAAGAAAAGGAGGCTCTCGCTTTGGTCAAGAATCTATCCGAAGCAGTCAACATCAAAGCCGACCTCGTCACGAAGGTTGCCTTGTTTGATTCAAAGTTGATATCGGAAGGCCACATTACCGGAACCAAGGTGGTAACTATCCTTGTAGACTTCATTGCGAGGATAGAGCGAGTTTTGAAGGAGATCCAACAGCTATTGGCGACTATCGATCCAAATCAGGTGATGGATTTCTCCACCTTTCCGGAACTTCCTTTTGTCTCAGGTACCCTAGGGAGACCAGTGGTGGATCGTGCAACTCGGATGGAGGGTTTGAGGGGGATACTCACACCAGCCGAGCCTTCCGCCAGTAAGATACGGATGACGGAGCTGAATTTGATGCTAGCTTCGGAACCGGAACCTGAGTCCAACGTGAAATCGGTTCCGGTACCACCCAAATTCTCAACCCTGGAAGTTCCCAAGTCACAAACAATGCCGAATTTGATGACCGGAACATTCAAGGTTCCAGGACAACAAGTCAGAGGAGACCTCATTAACCGGATCGGTGGAATGACCAATCCGGCTCGGACTAATCCAAAAGGATTTGTACACATGCAAGAGACCACGCCGGAAAAGAGAAGCGAACCCGCAACCTTGGAGGATACACCGCTGGAGAAAGAGAAGGAAGTTCAAGTCATTGAAGACTCAAAAGAGGAGAGTGCCCATTCCACTTCCGGAACTGAGGACGACAGCGATCCATCTCCCGCAACGCGCCATATCCAAACTCGAGCTGCATCGAAGACCAAGCCAGCTAAAAGTACGAAAGGGACACCTACTAGTCAAGTAGGGAGCCGCTCAAAGAAAGGGCGGAAGCCAAAGCATTAGAATCCGTAGGAAAAGAAGTATAGGATCCGGATCGAGTTTCCGAGCATGGGCCCGATTTTCGGAATCTTAGGCAGATAGTAAGGAAATCCGGTAATTTCGGGTGATAGTTAGTAATCTTTCCGGATATCCCGGGGGGTTCAGTGATTGGTTGCCTAGATTTCCAGGTTTCCTTTTCAGGCTTTTAGGAGTTGACTTTGGGTTTTTGTGTTAGTATTTTAAGGGCAAGCAAGTTAGTTGTCTGCCATTCCATCCTACTCCATTCTGTTTTAGTGCTTTCACGTGTGTATTACAATTTTCTTTTCTTAATCTAAGTCAGCCAGGATACCTCTAGCTGCACTTTGTTTAGACAGGGTCTTTTGGCTAAGTGTATGCATGTGTGTGTATCCTTGTACTAGAGAAAGAGAAGGGAGGGAGAGGAAGAATCCAGATCTTGAGCTACGAATCTCTTGGTGTCGAGTTGAGTGGGAGAGATGCGAGCTGAGTAAGGGAGTGTAAGTGTGATGTGCCTTTAAATTGCCGGAACGACAATCCGGATAAGAAGGTAGAGGTCCCTACGAGTCCAGAACCAGGAGGGTTCTGTGCGGAGATAAGCAACCGCCAAAGGAAAGGAACTCCCGCTACTTCGGAAGGTCTACCAACCTCTCCTCTTAGTATGTTGTCTTCTCCTTGAGATTCTATTCCTTTAGATCTATAAGTTTGGATCCGTCGTTGTAGTAAAAGAGGTGTGAGAATTGCTCTGTGTGACCTGATTCCAGATCGGCCAATCCGGAAACTGTGAGAGAATATTCCTCCCTCCTCCTACAGCTGTGTTGTCTTGGGTGTGCTGTTTAGTAGGTTTAGAGCATAGAGAGGTTAAATTGTACAAGTGGTGAGTTCCCACCCCTTTCTAGATCAAGGGCAGAACCTCTGAGGGTAAAACAGAGGTAACAAAAACCAATGACGGAAGAGAGACGGAACTAAGTTCCGGAGGTATCCGGATCCGGAACGAAATCCGGAATGTACTAAGTTTCCGGAGTGAGGTAGGAAAAGTGAAAGAAGGGGGATTAAGTGAGTAGTCACAATCCAGATGCTTCTAACTCAATCGATATCATACTAGAAGTTCCTTGGAATGATAATTCGTGTCATCTTGCAACAATTTGTCGTTGTAAGGATACTTATGGCTAACTACGCGTACGACAAGGATTAAGGAATCAATTGAGTATTTGCAAAGGATCCATCAACAGTAAGGACTCTGACGGAACTATACATAAAGACTCATGAGTAGAAAGGAATTTACTAAGCCCCTATAGTGGAGTAATAAGCAGAAAGGATTTTCCACCACACTGTACAAAGGAGTCATAAGTAGAAAGGATCCACCACTACTGTACAAAGGATTCATAGTAGTAAGGACCCACCTTGAATGCATAAAAGAATAAGAAGGACCAAGGAATCACTGGAGACTTTGCTAAAGATTCATCAACAATAAGGACTCTAACAGAAGTGTACAAAAGGATTCGTTGACAATCAGGAATCTAGCAGGCCCCCTATAATGGACGAATAAATATAGAGCATCCACCACGGCTACATAAAGGAGAAATAAGCAATAAGGATCCACCTCAAATGTAGAAAGGAGTGAGAAGCACTAAGGAATCAATCGAGATTTAACGAAGGATCCACCTGCACTGAGGAATTAAGCGTGACTTGAAAAAGGACTCACAAGCATTACGGTTCCAAGTGCAGTCATTGAAGGACTTTTCAACAGTGGAGAACCCTCCCAAACGACCCAAGGACCATTCTAGGGAGAGTACTCTGCTATAAGTGTACAAATAAAAGATTATCAAATAGAAAGGATTCATGAACGCTAAAGTAGGACTTCGAAACATGAAGGCCTAAATATAAAGCAGAAAGGACTCTCACAGCTCCATATCTCAAGAATCAAAGAAAAAGAGCACCATCTTGGTTCCATAATACCTCATTCAAGACTACAAGTGTTTCCCTGAATTTCAGAATGTCTGTAGGAATACCTTAGTACAGTTCCTTAAATCAATAATCTAGTAGTATCAAGTGAAGATATAGTAACCACAAAGCACGAATAGGGTCACAATTGATGGTTCAACACTAAGTTAGGACTTGCAACCATCACCCACCAACTGAAGAACTTACCTCCGATATTTGAAGATAATGTGCTAGGTGCTCGATGTATTGATTCACTCCAATCCGGTGTCGTATAATATCTTTCCGATTTGGAGAAACAATGGTTTCTGATGTCCAAAATTCGGTAACCACTTCTTTCACCATATCGGACAATGCATCGGAACGGCGTGTAGACCGGTAGTTTAGCTAAAAGGCATTCTGATGAGTATCCAATAGTAACCTCCTTTCCATGCTTCTCTTAAGATTCCTCCTATTAACCCCTAGCAAGTCAGCAACCCTTCTATTGCTGCCCATGTTAGAAGAAGATGCAAGAGTGCAAACAATATCTTTAGCTATAACAATTTTGGATTGTCTCACTCCTAGAAGGTGATCTACCATGCCTCTTTTTAAATTACTCAGAACTAAATGTCTTAGTTTGACTTTGTTAGTGTCAACCAAGAAATTAGGGACCATTCCAACAAGCAAATCATGCCCTAGAAGCTTTTCAATTGTTAATTGTTGTACAATTAAATCATGAATTCTTAGGCGAGGGGCAATAAGCACAGCAAGCTCTCTAGCCAAAGCGGAGCTTATAGTCTTAGCTATGCATTCAGACAAAGGTTCAGGTGCTAAATTTGGATTCTGAGTGCATGCAGCAATAGTAGATTCCTCTGATTCTCGTTGGGCCACCTTCCTAGCTCTATACCATTGGACCCTTTCTCTAGTATCTACCCTTTTTTTTTCAATGTAATTCAATCTGTAGTGCTCTTGACAATCTTCGGTAGCTCCCTCAATTGGATCCATACTACAAGTTTAGAAGGAATCTAAGATGGAACAGTGGAAATGTATTCACATGTTTAAGATAGCATCTAAGCCCTAAACCTTGAAATCCTCCCAACTATTCTAAATTGCCACCCTAAGAGACCATAGAGAATGCAAACAATACCACCTTAATCAAAACGTTTCCTACAACATGAATGTACTGTGGTTGTGCTAAGTACCCTCCAGTTGTAGATAGAGTTAAACCTGAAGGTAAACAAGAGACGTTACAAAAAGCGAGACAGTATAAAGTATTGGCAGCCGCTCCTCCTGTTTATCAACCCTGAAATCCTAATGCACAGAGAAAAAATCATTAGATATGTTGCATTTGTAATCAACAAAGCCATTGTACCCAATTGAAATTGAGATTTCAAGCAACACGATAAATCCTAACCGCCGGAGTGTGCATAGAGTACTCAAAAGATTTTCTAGTTTTTCCACAGTGGGTATTCTGAGAAGATAAAGTCAAGCACACAAGAAACTTGCAACATGTACCCTGAACATGGAATCGTTGACTTGAACCTCCAATCTATGAAAAACATGCAGACACTTTTTTCAACAAGATGCAGCGTTTGTAGCATCTTCGACGTTTGAAACGTAGTAGCAACAAAACATAGACTCATGCATTGCACAACTTTGAGGTTTCCAACATCCCTAGTGCATACACTGTGTGGCACTCTCTAAGACATTATGTGATCTAAAATCCTAAACCCTGACCTCAACTTCTACTGCAACGCACCTTTTACTTGAACTGCACTAAAATTTTCTGCTATTGAAAGAGACTAAAGTTGCTGTAATTGATCCCTTAGCCTGACGACTGAACCAACCATTGTCTGCCTATGACAAATATGAAAACTAGATGCCCATTTTTCGATTGCCAAGAACCCAAATCGCTAAACCTCGTGACGGGACTACGTCTCTTAACTGTGGCTAGTGCATGACGACTTCAAGTTTGTTGGACATACTTGCGTAAAATGTAGAATACAAGCGCACCCTAAACCCTAGTGATCAATATCCACTCCTCGACAGGAAAAGAAGAAGGCCGTATTATCTATACAGGACAAGAATTGAAGCAATGTTACAACATACCTTCAATGCCAGAAAACGAGCAATCTTACAGTGCTGGAGTCGCCTTGCAATCAAGTATTGTACTAATGTAAGCAATTTTCTATCCAAGTCTTGTCCAAAAGAAAATTTAGGTGATTTTGTACCTCTGCGAGAAATCTACTGCAATGTGCATGCTTCAATGCTTGCATCAAGCATCCGCAAAATCCAAAACCAAACCACTTTGCACGCAATTTCGAAGCTCAAGGTAGGCGAACTTCAAATAGCCGCTCTTCTCACACACAACATCGTTTCTCCAAACCCTAGCTATGAAGGTTCCGAAATGAATGGTCCAAATGCTCCGATGAGCGTAGCTTAATCTCTAGCCATTGATTGTTGCCCTAATTGGATGATAATTAGTATCGTTCATCCACAAACCCTAAACCCTATACGTTCATCCACAGATTTGAAAGTGGAAAGTTCATTCTTTGAAGACAACTGCAAATTGCCTATTCTACATCCAATTTGAAACGACTTTCATCCATTTAGGACTCCAATAAGCATAGTAAGCACTGGTTACATGATGTTTTTGGTGCTTAAGTAGTAACAAATTATGATAATATAGAATATGCTTTGGCAAGAAATGATACCATTCCATTTAGGAAGGAAAAGTTATGTTTATTTCAGTAAATTGACCTACACACTCAAAAATGGTTAAAAAAAGCAATGGTTACGTCAAAATTGGCTCCTATTACCTAGTTCTTATCCTACGACATCTTCCATTAAAGGCAAGTGGACGCACAAAGTTAGTGACAATGTGTTCTCCGATTAGTATCCCATGCTAGTTGGGGCCAAGGCCATCTATGTACGTCAGTACTTACGAGAATTCTTAGACGAGGTCTCCAAGATAGGAAACCACATTGTAGTTTCGAGTTGCATGTACACGCACTCGATAGAGTTGGTTGCAAACTTCTTCTTCCAGAACCATAGGCCTCCCTTCGACATGGTAGGACAAGACAAGTGCAGGACTGTCATGATCACTCTGGATAAGCATGTGATGCAAGGCTCGAATCCTTTCAAGCCTCTCTTCCTCAAGGTGCTCAACGAGCATTTGTTCCTAGATCCCGCGTCCTTCAACAAGGACAACACATTGTTCATTGGTGACAACCTACAAAAGAGGATCTTCAATGAGAACGAAAATGGAATTTCCTATAGAGTTGGAATAACCATTGCTGCAATGACAATGTCCTCTTGGAGGTGCTCGCGCCGTGGCTTCAACGGTTGTACGAGATGTGCCCGCCACGGCGTCTGCGCAAATATGTTGATGCCAACCAAATTGGAGATCCTGCCATCTCTAGAACCTCTTTGTATGTGGATTTGCTTATCAATAGGTTGAAGGAGGCAGCGAACATCAATGGCTACCGATTTGTGCTTCTGGACATGAATCTAGTCATTGAGAGGGAGAAGTGCAAGAAATAGTATGTTTCTATCCTTGAGTAGTTGGCCGTAGTAGGCAAGCGCTTAGGAAGGCTTTGTGTACATATGGATTTCCAATATGTATATTTTATTCCTTGTATAAAATTTATATTCTTATAGAATTTGTTCAATTTTTAATGCCTCTTGGCATCAAACATGCTATGAATTTCGTACACTTGTTTTCTTTCTCGTTGGACTTTTGGATTATCTTTGCCCCGTAGATGAATGGGATGGGGCTTCTTTGTACTCTTGCAATGCTGCAGGTTAGAGGGTCCATAATGCAAATGCTTTGGCGTCATCCACCGCTGACAAGGAGCTTGTTGTCGGGGTCCGAGGCCTCACTCTCCATGAGGTTGGGCTTAGATAGAGGGAGTTGTGTGCTCTCATTCGATTCCAAGCCTTACCTCGAGTTCTTTGCCACAGACGTCACATCTGTTGCCATTGACTTCTTGAAAAGGAATGTAGAGGAGGGCGTAGTGGATAGCCCGCCTAGTCGAGGGTTGGGAAAGACCCCGCAGCAAAAGCTACATGTGGATGACAAGCAAGACATGGAAGGTCTTTGTATCGAAGATTGGCTCTCCTTGCTTGAAGTAGATAAAGAGGGTGGGTTTTTGTCTCTTCAAGCCATTGAAGGGCGTACCGTGATTAACGATTACGGATCGGAGTTTCCAAAGGAGAAACCTAAAAAGATGATTGCAACGAATGCATGAGCAGTTTTGGGGGGGCAATGCTCCTCACAAAGATGGCCCAATACCCTTGTCGGGACCCAAATGACACCTACCAGCTTCTAGCAACTCACTAGGTTTACCCCAGTTCACTTACAGCGTCACTTGGTCACCAACTGCCTAACACTGCACATGCCAAGCACCCACAGTATTAGTCCCCATTTCCAACTTAGTTTGCCAAATCCCAGTCACTGGGACTACTAGCACACACTCCCATCGTGACACCGGGCATGTCACTTAGTAACATGGGGCGGAACTTCCACCTTAATGTGCAAGGACCCATGGTGGCACTACTCACCATGGTCCTAACCGCCCTTGAGTGTCACCCCACTCCATGCTAGCCCTTTTTGCATTTGCTACTCATCCACTAGAGGTAACCGGCACTCACAACTCGGGACACATCCAAGGAAGCCTAACAAGGAGCGGGACTCCACCCAACCGATGCCACAAGACACACACAAGTGTCCCATGGTGCCTTGAAGTGGTGGTGAAGTCACCACCACCAACCATGAGTCACCGGGACTCACCAAGGCTTCAAGAGGGAGTGAGGAGGGAGACCAACCCCTCCTATAGTACTCTCTGTGGTATTCGGCAGACCCCCCCGTCCTAGGTCGAAGGAAGTCCTTGGATAACCTTGGGTTGTGGAAGACCACCCACTTCCAACCCAAATCGCCAACTTACGTCACCGTTTGGACTCCCGAACTTCCAACCGGCGTAACTTTGCGCTCCAAGCTCCAAATCCAACATGCGAGCCCATTTTAGACATCTACGCGACGAGTAAATGCCTATGGACTGCTCACTCGTCCCATTTGGACAAGTTCTCGCAAAGTTATGGCCCTCTAAAGATTCGGATGCACCGGGGGAGGCGTCACGCCTTCACCACGGCACTTTTTTTGGCCATAACTTTGGACTCATGTCTTAGAACCTCGTAATGCTTGTCATTCTAGATTCCTTGTGTTCATAGCTTTCCAATGATATGCCACATGTCATACTTTGTTGTGGGATTCATTGAGAACCCCTCACACTTAGCCCTCAAGTGTCCTGGCGCCACCAGGACCCAGTCAACTTTGAGCGGCCATAACTTTTTGCTCACAACTCCGAATTGCGCATCCTTTGCGCCATTAGAAGCGTATTGTCAAGAGCTTTCCAAGCATGTATGACACTCTCATGTCCTCTTCAAAACCAGGGCACCATTGCGCCCTGTTTGATCGGGAGTCTCTTCATTCTCCCTACCTAGTCTATTGCAAGGCTTGGGAAGTCACTCCTAAGATCCCCCCTTACGCACTTAGGTACATTGGGCACCCCAAGTAGATAGGGGCGTGACACTCACCCCCACCAAATAGGGTCGATGCCCTCATCGACATTACTTCTTGTCGGAAGCATTGAGTTCAAAAGGGTAGCCATCCCCCTCAACACTTTCATTGCGTTGTGGGTAGCTAACCCCGCAATGACCCAAGTGCTCATTTACTTAATTCAAATGGCTAAGTCCCAAAGGTGGCACTAGATAAGCCCATGGTTTTGGCACCCTAGACGGCAAACATCCAAGGACCTAGACCTAAACTAAAGGGACTTATCTATTTTGAGACTCCCTCAGTTTGCCTTCTTTTGGCTCCGAGTTAGGCTCAACTAGCCTATCTTACTTACATGACTAGAAAGAACTCAAGGCTCATCAATTTCTATTTGGTTGCAACACCAAGACCCCTCTCAAACACTTAAGTTATCAAGTGATGAACTTTGCAAGCCTAGAGATAGTGCCAAGTCCCGCCCGACTTGTCCTTTGAGTACTCTCCCGAGGCATGGATGATCAATCCATGTGTAGACAATGGTCCACTCCCAAAGGGCACTTTTGTAAGCCCGTGCCACTATCTTGCTCCCGCCCGAGCAAGTCCTAAGCTTGAAAGTCAAAAGGGTTTAGTCCTTTGCAACCTTCAAGCCAAGGCCCCTATTTTGCAGCATTCTCAAAATTGATTTACGTATCATTCCATCCTCTTTTACTGAACCAAACATCAATGAGACTAGGACTCATCTCATAGTGCTAATACCAATCAAGAGCTAACTCACATACAAAGAATCATTTCCAACATTGCAACTTTATTTCAAAACAAGTACACAATAGACAAGCGCAAAAATGCACTGTTTACACAAGTGTTGTGTTTCTCCCCCACTAACAAAGGTTGATGTCCTCATCAACTCTTACGCGGCTTTTTATTGGATTGTCTACTTTGTTCAAATCGATTCACCACCTCTTTTGCATGAACCATATCTTTGGCATTCACCCAAGTTGCTTCCTTTTCATGATACCCCCGCCATTTCACTAAGTATTCCTTGCCCCCTTTCTTAGTGTTTCTACTCTTGAGAATCCCTTCCACCTCATACTCAAGGTGTTCTCCAACTAACTCAGGGAGAGGTTGCAACACTTGCTTGCGTTCCGGCCTCAAGGTATCCTCATGATATGGCTTCAATAATAAAACATGAAAAGTTGGGTGCACCTTGATTTCCTGTGGCAATTTTAACTTATAAACATCCTCAAACAACCGCTCGGCGATGACAAAGGGACCTGTATACTTGGCCATGAACTTAGGTGTTAGTCCCTCTAGCAATGTGAAGTTCTTCACATTCAACCACACCTTTTGTCCCACATCATACTCCACCTGGCGTCTCCCTTTGTTCACTTGTTTGATGTATCTCTTTTGTACCTTGTCTAAATGCAACTTGATCTTCTCAAACATAGCTTCTCTATGGACAACAAAGTCTTCTGCAACTTGGCTTCTTTCAAACTCTGATTGCAACCCCTCCAAGGCAAGGTCAGTAGGCATAAGTGGCTCCCCACCATAAGCCACTTTGAATGGCAATTCTCCTGTAGCTGCATGTTTGGCTTTATCGTTACTAAACTTAGCCAAAGCCAAATACTCCGTCCAATTACTTTGGTCCGCACTCACATAGTTTCTAAGGTATTGATTCAAGACTCTATTCACCCTCTTTGTTTCCCATCTGTTTGAGGATGAAACGCCGTGCTAAATGAAAGCTTGGTCTTCATTTTCCTAAACAAGTGCCTCCAAAATGCACTTGTGAATTTAGGATCTCTATCAGAGACAATTACCCTAGGCAATCCACTATGCCTCCACCAAGTGTTGAAAAAGAGTGTGGCTGTTTGAAATGTAGTTGCCACTCCTGTTGTTGGCACCATCTTGGCCAACTTGCTAAACCGATCTACCACCACAAAGATGGCATCAAACCCTTGTGACTCCGATAAGCTAGTGATGAAGTCCATGGAAATACATTCCCATGGACCATTTGGAATGGGCAAAGGCTAAAGTAATCCAACTTGTTTTTGATATGAAGCTCGGTTAGCTTGACAAGTGACACAAGTCTTTACATAATGTGCAATGTCTTTTTTCATCCCAAGCTAATAGAACCTCTTAGCCACAAAACTTATGGTGGATTTCTCACCTCTATGACCTGCAAGAAGCTTGTCATGCTCCTCCTTCAAGACTTGCAACCTCAACTTGCCTTTGGGGACATACACCCTACCTTGCTTGAATTTGATTAGGCCTTGGTGTAATCGAATCCCCTTCACTTTCTTGCCAACCCTCAAATCACATAGGAACTTTTGAGCTTCTGGATCCTTCATGTAAGCCTCCCTTATTCTCCTAGCTAAGTCACTTTCTCCCTTATACATTAACCTTAGTATTTGAGTAGAACTTGGTTTGAACTCATCCTTTCGACTAAGGGCATCGGGCACCACATTTTCTTTGCCCGGTTTGTGAATCAAGTCCACGTTCATAAGAGCCAAGGTGTCATACCACCTCAACTGCTTGGCTGTCACTCTAGCCTAGCTCTCAAAATACTTCAACGACACATTATCAGTGAACACCTTGGTTTGATGAAGACCAAGGTAATGCTGCCATGTCTTCAAACAATGCACCACTGCAAACATCTCCTTTTCATGTGTTGGCCACTTGGTTTGAGTCCCATCCAACTTCTTGCTTTCAAAAGCAATGGGCCTCCCACCTTGCATCAACACTCCCTCAATTGCAAAATCACTTGCATCCGTATGTACCTCAAAAGGTTGATCAAACTCAGGGAACTTCAACACTGGATGAGAAGAAAGTTTGGCCTTGAGCTCCTCAAAAGCTTGCTCACATGACTTGGACCACACTATGGCTTGGTTCTTTTTCAATAAGTCAGACAAAGGTTTGGCAATCTTAGAGAAGTCTCTAATGAACCTCCTATAATAATTGGCAAGTCCAAGAAATGACCTTACACCTTTTTGGGTGGTAGGTGGTTTCCACTCCTTGATTGCTTCTACCTTCTTTGTATCCGGCTTGATCCCCGATCCAGACAACATGTGGCCCAAGAAGTCAATCTCCATCAAACCAAACTCACTTTTCTCCCCATTTGCATACAACTTGTGTTCCCTAAGCCTTCCCAACACAATCTCAAGGTGCTTGGCATGCTCCTCCGCCGTCTTGGAGTACACCAAGATGTCATCAATGTAAACAATGACAAATTCATCCATCTCTTGATGGAACACGATGTTCATAAGGGTGGTGAATGTTGAAGGGGCATTGCATAGACCAAAAGGCATCACGAAAAATTCATAGGACCCATATCGGATCCTACATGCCATCTTTTCAATGTCTCCAAGTGTAATTCGAATTTGGTAGTAACCTAACTTCAAATCAATGCGGCTAAAGTACACTGCCCCTGCCAACCTATCAAAGAGATCATCAATTCGAGGTAAAGGATAGTTGTTCTTAATAGTGATCTTATTGAGTGCCCTATAATCAACACACATGCGAAGTTTTCCATCCTTCTTGTCCACAAACAAGATTGGCGCTCCATAAAGTGACTTGCTCTTGCGAATGTATCCTTTAGCTAAAAGCTCATTGAGTTGGTGTTTCAACTCTTTCAACTCCCTTTGATTCAACTGGTAAGGTGCCTTGGATGGTGGTTGTGATCCAGGCACCACCTCAATTTTGTGATCCACTTCTCTTTTAGGAGGCAAGGCATTAGGCAACTCTGTTGTCAAAACATCCATAAACTTATGGATTACACTTGTTACACACTTTGGAGGAGAATTGGCCCTATTAGCCAACTTCTTTTCCTCTCCAACCACTCTAGCACGCATAACAATCAAGAACTTAGTATCACTAAGTTCTTCCAAAACTACTAGATGGATTTGAGTCCCCAACATCTTGGGTGACTTAGTTATTTCTAACTCCATCTCTTTGCCATCTACATTGGCAACCACCTTCAAAGATGGCCGCCTTCTTATGTCTACTTCATAAGTATCTAGGAAAGTATTTCCTAGGATGAGGTCTATTCCATCCATATCACACACCGTGAAGTCCTCCACAAAGATGAACTTCCCACACTTCACTTCCACGTTTGTTGCCACCTTACTTGTCTTGTGCGGCTTGCCCTTGGCAAACTGTACTTTGATAGGCTTGCAAGACTCCTTGATTTGCAAGTCCAACTCCAAAGCAAGTTTTGGGCTCACGAATGAGTGAGTTGCACCTGTATCCACCAGGAGTGAAACATCATGCTTATTTATGGACCCTTTTAAGAACAACAAGCGGGGACTCAACTTGGATTGATTTGCCTTAGCCAAGAAGCCACCTTGAAGAACATGCGCTCCAATGTAAGAACGTACACTTTGAACACTCACCTTAGGTTTGGTGCAACCCCGGGACAAGTGGCCCTTCTCTCCACAATTGTAACAAGTCATTTGGCTCACATCCCTTTTGATTTTGTCACCCCCTTTATCAATGCCCTTAGTTTGTCTTTCTTTTGGCCCACTTGACTTGGCTCCATCCCCACCATGCTTGTTCTTCATCCAAACATGACGCCTCAACTTGCGCTTGGAGTGTTTGCTTGACTCACCTGTTGAAGGCCCATCTTTAGTCTTCTTGTTTTGGCCCTCATCATCACCAATCCTTTCCGCCAGCTTCAACAACTCCGCACAAGTCTCTAGAAGTTGGGGCATTCTAAACAATGCACGTTCTGTCCAACTTTGCAACCCATTGAAGAAAATGATTTTCTTGGCTAGTTTGTCTAGCCTTGGAAGCACATTCAAGTGTGCATTAAACTCCTGCACATACCCCTTAAGACTCCCTGTTTGCTTGAGTCTTACAAGTGCCACTCCATCACGAATGTCTTGGTATTCTGGGGTGAAGCGGTCGCTAATGCGTTCCTTGAAACCAACCCAAGTCAAGTTGTCCACCACCTCAGGACTTTCCCTATGAAAGTGAGTCCACCAAAGCAAAGCATAATCCTTGAGAAAGGTCACCGCGATGGTGATCTTGTCTTCTTCAGGTGCTCTTTGAGCTTCAAAGTACAACTCCAATTCCACCAAAAAGTCCTTCACTTTGTGGGCCTTGCCAATGCTTGTGAAAGAAGATGGCATATTGGTTTTGCACAATTTGTGAGAAGAAGAGGTAGAACCCTTCTCCTTTAGCTCTTTGATTTCACCTTGCATCACTTAAAGTGTTTTGACAAGTTCTTCAAACATGAGGTCACACCCTTTCCGTTTGCAATCACGTTGAGGTTCCCGGGACTAGTGGCGATGTCACCTTCCTTGGTACTAGTTTCCACATTCTCTTCCTCAATGGGAGTCAATTCTTGTCCCATTTGCTCCAAATGAAGAGAATCCCCTCCTTGAGTTTCCTCCAAGGAAGGCTCATTAGCCTCCAAACTTTGACTACGTGTTTGGCGCCCTTGTTTTGAAGCCCCAGCTTCACCTGTCTTGGCTCTCACCATGGCTCCAAGACTCACTGCACACCAACGTAGCCCTGCTCTGATACCAAATGTCGGGACCCAAATGACACCTACCAGCTTCCAGCAACTCACTAGGTTTACCCCAGTTCACTTACAGCGTCACTTGGTCACCAACTGCCTAACACTGCACATGCCAAGCACCCACAGTATTAGTCCCCATTTCCAACTTAGTTTGCCAAATCCCAGTCACTGGGACTACTAGCACACACTCCCATCGTGACACCGGGCATGTCACTTAGTAACATGGGGCGGAACTTCCACCTTAATGTGCAAGGACCCATGGTGGCACTACTCACCATGGTCCTAACCGCCCTTGAGTGTCACCCCACTCCATGCTAGCCCTTTTTGCATTTGCTACTCATCCACTAGAGGTAACCGGCACTCACAACTCGGGACACATCCAAGGAAGCCTAACAAGGAGCGGGACTCCACCCAACCGATGCCACAAGACACACACAAGTGTCCCATGGTGCCTTGAAGTGGTGGTGAAGTCACCACCACCAACCATGAGTCACCGGGACTCACCAAGGCTTCAAGAGGGAGTGAGGAGGGAGACCAACCCCTCCTATAGTACTCTCTGTGGTATTCGGCAGACCCCCCCGTCCTAGGTCGAAGGAAGTCCTTGGATAACCTTGGGTTGTGGAAGACCACCCACTTCCAACCCAAATCGCCAACTTACGTCACCGTTTGGACTCCCGAACTTCCAACCGGCGTAACTTTGCGCTCCAAGCTCCAAATCCAACATGCGAGCCCATTTTAGACATCTACGCGACGAGTAAATGCCTATGGACTGCTCACTCGTCCCATTTGGACAAGTTCTCGCAAAGTTATGGCCCTCTAAAGATTCGGATGCACCGGGGGAGGCGTCACGCCTTCACCACGGCACTTTTTTTGGCCATAACTTTGGACTCATGTCTTAGAACCTCGTAATGCTTGTCATTCTAGATTCCTTGTGTTCATAGCTTTCCAATGATATGCCACATGTCATACTTTGTTGTGGGATTCATTGAGAACCCCTCACACCTAGCCCTCAAGTGTCCTGGCGCCACCAGGACCCAGTCAACTTTGAGCGGCCATAACTTTTTGCTCACAACTCCGAATTGCGCATCCTTTGCGCCATTAGAAGCGTATTGTCAAGAGCTTTCCAAGCATGTATGACACTCTCATGTCCTCTTCAAAACCAGGGCACCATTGCGCCCTGTTTGATCGGGAGTCTCTTCATTCTCCCTACCTAGTCTATTGCAAGGCTTGGGAAGTCACTCCTAAGATCCCCCCTTGCGCACTTAGGTACATTGGGCACCCCAAGTAGATAGGGGCGTGACAACCCTACAACATTATAAAAAGACAAGCCCCACCTTCTGATGTACATATTTTTTGTCGGACAAGTCTTTGAGACTTTTGACAGCCAAAACACTCACAATCTACCGCTACTACATACCCATATATAAAGATTGTACATAGATCCATACCGATGCCGCCCCACTATTAGTGCAGGTCTCTTGTAAACGATGGCTTTTATCGAAGTAAATGCAAGCAGTAGAAAGAGATGAATGAGCAAATGGAGTTGTTGTTTGGCATCCGTGATACTAGCCAACATTCGAGGCCTTCCTGTTGTGAGGACATTTCTAGAGCGCTTGCCAAGCAGAGGGCGCTTGAAGCCACCAAAGAAGAAGCAAAAGAGAGTTTTTCTACCAAGAAACCATAGTCTACTACAGTACATTCATTCAATTAATAAAATAGCCATTCACATGTCACATAATTAGCAATGTTTATTACATTTTGAATGTGCCTCGTGTGCACATACTTAAATTTTAACACTGCATCATACATTAGTTCATATTCAAAATCATCCTTATAACCACATTGGTTATTGATTCATAAGATTCTTAAGATTTTTGGCAAATCATCTTAATATTTCTTGGTTGATTTGTTTGTTTGGTTCGAGATTTAACAAAAAGAATAGTGTACACCATATATTTTCTGCCACAATCCTGACGCCTTGTTCTAAAGCTTATCTAAATTCCCTTGTGGATGTTTTTCGTAGATGAGGTCTCCAGAAAAGGAAAGGCAGTTTTTCAGAAGGCTACCTAATGTTATATTATTTGATTTTCAAGCTAGCTTCCAATACACCAGTACTAGAAAAAAATGGGAAAAGTGGATGAAATTGTCAAAATCATTTCTAAGAAACTACAAGATTTTCCAAAATTTGGAAGAAGTTTCTACGTTAAGTTGTTTGATGAGTGAAGGATGGATAATCAAAATTTGACAATTTGTTTGACCTACTTGCATTTTGGAAGGGATTGTTTTTTTTAATGAATTTTCACTAAAAAGCAATGAAATATTTTTGGAGGGAATATTTGGTGAGATATTCTTCCTTTCTAGTGGATGAAGTTGTTAAGTTGCTTCCCAATCTTGGGATGGAATTGCTCTGCTTTGGATGAATGTATGCTGTTTTGGATGAACAAATGGATTTTCATAGATTTCACAAGCAGCTTTGTCACTCCATTGAGGATCGCTTTCTGCATTGCTTGCACTAAATGTTTCTTTATTTAAAAGAAGAAAACTGATTCTAAAACAGGTGCGTGTCGTGCTTCCACGAAGAAAACGGACGGACGGACGGAGGAGTGGGCCCCATCCGAGCCATCCGAGTCACCCGAGATCACGGGACTCGCGGGGGGCATCGAAGGACGTCCCGATGCAGCCCCCCTGACTTTCTGTTTCTCACGGAGGACGGACTTTACTACAGAAGCACAGAAGCCGAGTCAGGAGGCTTCGGTAGGCTGCTTGTGTCCTTGCTGCTGCTTCTGCTGCTTCGTCCATCCGTCGGCCTGGTGCATGTTCGCCGTCACTCACTCGCCATTGGTGCCCCTGCTGTATGACATACCGGTACTACACAGTAGTTTCTCTCAATTGTTGCCCTGCCCTTCCCGACGGTGCAGCATTCTTGGAACAGACTGGGATCATTTAATTTGCCGGACGTTCCTTTAATTTGCAGGTCCCCCTTGGAAGGAAACCGCGCGCTAGCTTCACACCCTTGGGCTCTCTGTATTTTGTTTCTGTCCGTGCTTGCGGCTGCTCTTATCGCACCTCTCCCGGGCCTATTTCCTCGTGTGACCTGTCCGTCGTGGCGTAGCTGGGAATACAGTGCTTGCTGTTGTTGATTGTTGCAGCAGTTAGGTAAGGCACGCTGTGATTGTGCTGCAGCTTAGATTGGGTGCAATTGGGTTTGCAAACAATTGCGTGCTCATGTTTTGGCAACTTAATTGAGATTATGTTTCAGAGCTAGCTATGCTGACAAGTAAACCTCTCTCTTGGCCTCGATCTGGGCATGTAGCTGTGTGTATGTGAGCTCGTCAGCTAGCGTTGATTGTAGAAGTCAAGGCTTCAGTTGATTTCGTTGGTTCCAGCGCGTGATGGATTTAAATCTACAGGCCATGGATCCGCAAATGTCAATTGCCGTTGCCGCAAATGAAATTTAGTTTCTGTTTCTAGAGTTGGGTTGTTTGACGTGACTTTTCTAAGTTTTGTGCTTGCCCGATTGTTTTCCCCAGTATGAATTTGTCATGGTCGGAGTACACGAACCGATATATCAATGGTTTGCGGAAAATTGAATCCTCCTAATTAATTTTTGCTGATATTTCGACTTCTGCTGTACACGTACGTGTTTTTTCTCACCTCGGGGATTGACTTGAAATTATACCTGAATTAGGTTCCATTGTTTGCAATCGTGAAGAGGTGCATATAGATTGTAGGCAAGTGGGGAAAGAACGAGTGAGGTAGCCAGGAGGAGGCGGTGCAGAGACAGACATACAGACATGGCGAGCGAATTGACAGACAAGGTCAAAGCGGCGATTCTGCCTATTGCGCATGACAATGACAGTGCAGGAGGCCAGTGCTGCAGTACTCTCTCGAGTGGACCGGGCTACGCCTCACCGGCGGACGCTCTCAAGGGGCCTCGCGAGAAGCTGCTCTACATTACGGCTGTCTACACAGGTTTCCCCCTTCGCAGCGGTTTGGAATTATGGATCCACACCTAGTCTGAGGAGTTTTCATTATGGTCCCTGTAGTGTATCTCTTTTTATTTATCTCTGGAGATGTAGATCACTTGCATTTATTTCAGGTGTCGACCACACATGTCATTTCGGTGGAGAATTTCGAAGTGCACTGATACACCGTTGTAGTCCAATTAAATCTGAAACCTGAATTGGAGCGCAGGTACTGGCAAGAACAAACCCGATTATCTCGCCACTGTGGATGTGGACCCAGATTCAAGTACCTACTCGAAGGTTGTGCACCGCACAGTGGTGAACCATTTGGATGATGAGCTTCACCACAGCGGCTGGAATACATGCAGCTCTTGCCACGGCGATGGCGGCCAGAAGCGCCGCTATCTCGTCCTTCCATCGCTTGTGTGAGTTTCGTTCCCTTTGAGCATCTTCTGAGAAGGACCGATTGGCAGGACCGTTTGCACTAGTCCGTATTAGATGACGTTCTCCTTCGAAGGGGCTGGGAGGAAGGTTGTCTGATGTCTAAGGTAGGAACAGCGATTGAGATTGGATTTCTTTTGCAGGTCAGGACGGATCTACATTGTCGACACTCTCAGGGATCCGCGTGCACCAGAGGTGTACAAGACAGTGGAGCCGGAAGAGATTTTGTCGAGAACAGGATTGGCATACCCTCACACTGCCCATTGTCTTGCCAATGGTGATATCATGGTTTCGTGCATGGGTGACAAAGAGGGGAATTCGGAAGGCTCTGGTTTTCTGCTCCTTGACTCGGATTTCAATGTCAAAGGAAGGTACGTATGTGATCTTGTCCATGTGAAACTAAGCGATAAATTGGGGGTCGATTACGTTTTCGATCTGTTTCAATAGCTCTAGTCTTGGTTCCCGTCTTTCATTCGAATTCTATCTCCTGTTATCCGCTGTATAGAGATACTATCTATTCTATGCAACTGCCTCTCTAGCTCGTCTGTGAAAATTATTCTGTTATTGGCTGATCTGGAAAGGATGTGCACCTAGTTATAGCTAGACTAAAGGTGCAGTAGTCACGTACTCACGTTTGCATTCTTTATAACGAACAACCAGACAACGTGAAGACAGTGTAACTTCTCTATGATCCTGAAATGAGAGAAATTGTTTGACGTGAATTTCGACTATGCTTTTCGAAACTCACGAGCGATTTCTTGAGTCCCAGGTGGGAGAAACCCGGCCATAGCCCACGGTTTGGTTATGATTTCTGGTACCAGCCACGGCATAAGACGATGATAAGCTCCTCGTGGGGCGCTCCTTTGGCGTTCACGAAAGGTTTTAATCCCAGTCACGTTGCTGATGGTTTATATGGTCAGCATTTATTCGTCTACGACTGGCCGGAGGGCACTTTAAAGCAAACGCTGAACCTGGGTAATACCGGTCTCATTCCTCTTGAGGTATGCCGACAAGTGATTTAGCCGCATTGATAATTGCATTCGTCCGAAATTCTTACTTTCTCTTTGATGGTGGCTACTGATCGATTTGATTCCTCAAATTCATTTATCCGGCAAAGGAGCTGGCATGATTTCTTGTACTCTTGGGGCAGATTCGCTTTTTGCATGATCCGAGCAAGGCAGTGGGATATGTTGGCGCTGCTTTGAGCAGCACGATGATTCGATTCTTCAAGAGAGACGATGATACGTGGGATACGCAGGTGATTACACTCACGATCTCTGCATTCGACTTTCATGTTGGAACTCGCACACAATAATGTTGGCCTGTCAGAAGCGGAGACTGCTGCGCTGACCATGATTCCTAAATGATTTTCTGTACTTGTTTTCATGGCAGGTTGCGATCACTGTGCCTGCTTTGAAGGTGCAGAATTGGATATTGCCAGAAATGCCAGGACTCATTACTGACTTCTTGATTTCCTTGGATGACCGGTTCTTGTACTTTTCCAATTGGTTGCATGGTGACATCCGTCAATACAACATTGAGGACCCTGCCAACCCAGTTCTGACGGGTCAGGTATGGGTGGGCGGGCTCATTCGCGAGGGTGGTGACGTCTTCGTAGAGAAGGAGTCGGGTGAAACATGGCAATCTACCGTTCCGAACGTGAAGGTAAATATGCCTTTCATACTTCTCACACCTATGTTATGATTTGGAATATGAAATCGAATGCCTTGCCTGATTGAACTTGGGCAGAATATATAATGGGGAATTCTCACTCCTGCCAGCTTAGTCCCGGCCGACACTCCACAATTTGCGTTCAAGTATTTCTTATAAAGGCTGTGAGCCTAGAAGCCATAAGAGAGTCTGGAGAAAATAAAATTAATAGGGAAAGGACAGGGAAAAGTGAACAGTTTTCTGAAGCGCGAATTCGATGTTGATGATGATCTACAGGGCACGGAGTTAAGAGGAGGCCCACAGATGATTCAATTGAGTTTGGACGGGAAGCGGCTGTATGTGTCAAACTCCCTCTTCAGCGCATGGGATAACCAGTTTTACCCGTCCATGGTCCAGAAGGGGTCTCACATGCTCCAGATCGACGTTGACAACGTCAAGGGTGGCTTGAAAGTCAATCCGCATTTCTTCGTTGATTTCGGTGAAGAGCCTGAAGGTCCTGCCCTAGCTCATGAAATGCGCTATCCTGGAGGCGACTGTACGTCAGACATTTGGCTCTAGATTACCACTGACCACGACTGGTTGGCAATTTCCGGGTAGTTTTCGCGTAGTTGGATCATTAGTTTCGCTGATGTTGTCGATTCTCTCGTAAATTAAAACTGCTTGGTGTTTCGCTGTGTTGGAGTGAAATCGTGAGGGTTTGCATAAAAGATGTTGAAGCGTCCTACACCAGACGAGTAGGATGTTGAGCATATCTTTGTAGTTCTTGTTGCACTTGACCTGGACCCAAGTGAATTCATTTGGGATTGAGGTAAAATGAAGCTTTCTTTATCTGAGATCACATTCTCGGGCAAGAATTGGTAGCTTCTAACGTTGTCCTTCAATTTCTTGCTTCACTGACTCAGTGGATGTGATTCTTTGAACCTGATCGCTAAAGTTCTGAATGGATTTGTTTTTAGGCTGAAGTTTTGTTGATAGCTATTGTACAGATACCAAATGAGAGCCTTAAATTCCAAACGAATACGCCATGCTGGGCAGGTATAATTAGGCCTCCGTAGATGCCTGGTAGGGACTCGTAAGGTGATTCGAGGAATGGGGTTGGATAAGGACAATTGTCGGGGTCCTTTTTGAAGGATGAAAAAAGGGTCCTACCTCATGGGTAAGGAATGCTATGCTTTTTGTATTTCGTACAAAAGTGGAACTCTTAACTAATGATTGGTCATCAAGTACACTAAAGGTATGTTCGCACTTGGGCTTTGGGGTGGGAGATTAGGGCATGCGGTACGACTGTTTCCACTTGCACCGCTCCGTAATTACCGAACCTACATGGACTCCACCTGCCAACGCAATAAGAGCAGTGGTTAGAGAAGATTAGCTGTTCACTGTTCCGTCTGTTACGGAGTTCATGGCGGTGTATACGTAAGACTGGAATTCTAAATAAATGAAGATTTCAAGAATTTCAGAGCGCTTTTACGTAATTAGCCTTCACATGGATGATTAGGAAAGAGTGGTGCCACAAAATTACGGTTTAAACGTTGGAAAGCCAAAAACGTTGACATTCCTCAACGACAACAATCTAAAACTAGATCACATTAATTTCAAGAGGCGGTTAGATGCATGGAACCTGCGGGTATTTAACAAAATTCCAAACCAACGTAGAACATCGCTCGAGCAACCACACTCAAACTGAAGGAACAATTTCAGCGTCTTGAATCAGGTATCGATACTCTCTTTCTACCGTAAGCACTGTGCAATTAGTTTTTGCTGCTCTGCAATTCTGTATCATGACTATTGTGCTCCTACATTGTACTTGCAGTTATACGTCACGGAGAACTTGCTCCATGCAACCACATACGGCTCAGCAGTTGAAGGTCGTTTCGTAGCTTCTGAAGGTACGTCTGTTTTTTTCAATTCTTTGTTAATTTCTGCTACATTGAACATGCGTACCTGCACAAACCACACACACACTCCGACGCTCTAGTAAGTACTTGCACAAACAACAACGGGTCTAATGAGTTTTTGGTTGTGCAGGTACCGTCATGGCTGGACCCCCTTAAGTGACTGCAGTTCCCATAAGGCCAACAGCCCGGCCTCCACGTCCAAGTCCTCCTCCAAGCGTTGGAGGTCACTCTCCTGCCCCAAAGCGTGCGAGAAAAGACCGGGGGCCTAATTGGCTTCCCTAAGAGGTCACGGCGTTAGTAAACACCAAGAGAAACATGTTCTTAGAAAAAATTGATACAGTGGATGGACGCGACCTTATAACTCCTGATTCTACGAAGTGGCAAAGAGTGAGCTAAGAAGTCATAGTATAAACGCATTGCTGACTTTTTTTGCGTGTATTGGCAGGAATGGAGCCGACTATTGGAATTTAATAGCAAGTGAACGCAAAAGTGAGGGCTTGCCACGTTCTTTCGCCCAAGAGCTTTTTGGCAACATACATGAATGGTTCGGCAGCCGCCCAAGTATGCAACCACCACATACAAGAGATTTACTATCTCACGAAGATGGGAATTACGATAATCAAGCCCATTTGAACGTGGATGATGAACAGGTGCAAGACAGCGACCCAGTCTCCGAAGATCCAATGGACATTGCAGACCAGATGGAGGACACGGATGACACCAATGCTGGCTTCACACCACCACAGCGTCGGAGAGTCAATAGTGGCACAGCATCAGGAGAACACACATCTAGAAGAAATGGTTCACCGAGTCCCAGGCGACGACCCTTTCTTCCACCTGGTGTAACACCAGTGGTCATTAGTTCGAGTGAGGCATCTGAATGCAATGGTGGCCGCAAGCTCGGTAATACAGCGGTTAGGAGAAAGAGTCTGTCCGGCCACACACTTATTGCTCAAGCAACACGAGCGAGTGATGATGTCATGGCCGGACAAATGAAGCAAATGGCTGAGGCAAGTAAGGAAATGGAGATGTCCAAAATCGAAGTGCAACTGAAGCTCTTCTCAGAACAAATGCAGTACCAACGGGAAAAAGATCGTCGTATACATGAGAGTAGTGTCATAGCAAATGAGAATGCTAGGCTTGCCATTGAAAAGCAAGGTGAGGTAGTTAAATGCTTAGCAGACCTCTCTTTTGTGTTAAGCAGAGGATTGCAGCTTCCTAGTAGAAGTGCAAAAGAAGACAAGCCACAGGCAACTCCTCCGAATCTACATGAAGACAAAAATGCGGTAGCAAAAGGCCCCCCATCTTAGTTACAAAGATATGACTAGGTGCCAGTATACGGAAGCCAACTGGAGGGCGTCAATATCATGCCCAATTTCGCCTTCCCTGGACCTGCACATAGTAGAAAATTCACATAGCTGTTAGAATTCAAGTCCATGTCATTGTACTCTTGAACCACGGCTATGAATGAAGCGGTCAAAGATTTGGAAACTCTTGGTATTCTTGCATGTGTTAAGTTTAAATGTTTGAAATTAAATTTCTGTTTTTTTTCATTGAACTACACCTTCCTAATTGCATGCTAGCATGAATGAAGAGTAATGAAGAAAAGAAATTAAAAAATAATAATGGAAAGAAAAAAAAATTGAAGGGAAATAAGTACCTGCAGAGTTCAAATGCCGCTCGTTCGCTGCAAAGCGAGGAAGACGCCCAACTGCCGCCTTTTTTCTGTACCCTGAAAATGGGCGCAGTCATCTCGAATGACCTCCACTGCGTCATTGACCATAGCAAGCTCCTCCAGAACTTCTTCCTGCAAACCTTCATTGCAAAGGACTTCCAACAGCCTTTCTACATCTTCATGAGATTGTGTAAAGACATTATGCAAAATAGCACAACAAATTATCACGTCAGGTAAGAATGTTACGCTCAAGTCCGACTTCACCAGCAACTCCCGAAATGTTTGCTTGAGGATGCCAAAGGCGTTCTCCACAACTCTACGGCCCCTGCACAGCTTCTTGTTGAAGAAAGTGTCTGCAACAAGCATGTTTCCTTGACCTCGGTGTGGAACCAGTAGCCAGGGAAGTAAAGGATACCCTGAATCTCCAAGAAGGTAAGGGGAGAACCCCTCAAATGAAGCTGCACCATCCCACAAGGTTCCGTGCATTCCCTTATCATACAAGGATGATCTCCGCAACATACGTGAATCATTTGTTGACCCAGGCATTCCTAGGAACAAATCAAGAAACCGTTTCTTACTATCAACTACTGCCTAACAGTTTAAGGTATAACCTCCTGACTTGAAGTAATAATAGTCAGCAGATCCAAAACGAGGCTTGCTAATTGATACATGCGTATCGTCAATAGCCTCGAGAACTCCTAGCAAGCCACAGAGGTCATGAAAAGCAATCTCGGTTTCCCGCAACTTCTCTCCAATCGGCCATGAAATTTTGGATCTCAAGCTCACGTTGATGGCTTGGACAACGTCTCGCAAAACCAAAGACACTGTGCTCCTCCCCATAGCAAACATCTCACTACATATAAACAAACTAGCACCGTGAGTAAGTTTAAATAACGTACAAGCAACCCGAACAAGGACAGGGATTGCTAAGCAGTACTTGGTGTCTTTTTTTTCCACGAAGGGTTTCAGGAGTTGTGCCAAAGAGTGCACAGCGGGTTTGGTCATGCGAAACATAGTGATCCAGCGCTCATCATCATACTGGTTCAACAAAAAATGGGAGAACCAAGCTTTGCTTCTCGGCTTGACCCAGTAGCCCAAGTCCTCGTCCAAGAGTGAAAACAAACTACAAAGTCGAAAATTGTGAAGTGCCGCTGCTGTCACAACTTCAATGTCGAAGGACGATTCCTGGGGTGCCTCGATTATGCCATGTAGAGGATCGTCAATGTCATCTTTGTTGTCCTCCAAAGCAGGGACATCCAAAGTTCTATTTGCAGACAGCAGTAGCAGGAGAATAGTCGAGGCAATGGCCATCATCTCCGTAGGAGAATTCAAGATATCCATTTTCAGAGATCCTGCATGAAAAAGGCAGGAAATAAAAATCCAATCGTCACAAACTCTAAATTGCTAGCAACATCCCAACAAGAACTCAAACTTTGAAAGATTGAAGACAATATGCCAGCAAAAAGTCACCAAATTCTCAGATTTTTGAAGAAAAAAAATTGCCAGCAAAAAGTGGCCGACATCCTAGACTATCAAAGAAAGAAATTGGACAACGGAAGGGAACTCACCTGCCGCAAATTGATGCGAAATGTACGAAATTGGACAAAATTGGACTGCACTGATACTCCTTCCCCCTAGTGCAAGACTGCAAGTGAAAACTGGACCCTACCTTTGCAATTCGTGAAACCCACTTCTGTTATTGCGACACCCGAATAAAATTACGAAATGCAGGAAAACAAGAAGTTGACAAAAGATCAACGCAGATGGAGCTCAAGACCACCAAAACAAAAAACCGGAAAAAAAACCTCACGGATTTCACTTCGTGACGATCGCATTCTCGTGGTGAATGAGAAAGGGCAGCAACATACCTTCACTGTCCGAAGAAATGGAGGAGCACGGAGGTGAAAATGAGCGAGGAGCTGCAACGTGAATGCAAAACACGAAAACCGAATCTATAGTGAAGGAGAGCGACGAGCAGAGCAAAAGGACGAAGATGACAAGTGATCGAACCTTCAGTAGCAGAAGAGGTGATTGAGGTGGGGCCCACCAATAAGTTTTACTTGCATGTCAAATCAGGTGTGGCCACTACCTCAAGTGCAGGTTGTCAATTCAGACGTGGCAACTAATAAATAAAAAAATAATAATATATGTGAACGTTCCTGCTTCAATCGTTGCTAAATCAATAGCACTATTTGTCTATGATTTCTGGAACTCATTCGTGAATTACCAGTGTCCGAAATCAGGCAATCTTTTTTTACACGAACTCCATTATCTTTTAAAACTGTGTCTTTGGTAAGCCCAAGTGTGACTATACCTTAATGATGGTATTTAGTGTTGGCAACTCTAATTACGAAGCATAACACTAATTGTCAACAATCCGGTTAATGTTATCAACACTAAATGTCAACATAGACACTATTTGTCAACTATTGGGTATAAATTTTTTTACAAGTTTACATTTAGTGTTACTTAACTATTTCATCAAAATGCAAAGAAAAATGTATGAACCCAAGAAACCTATTAAATGCTCGAAAAAGTTACTACTTAGAAAAATAAATACAATACTAAATGCCAATTAATTGACATTTAGAGTGGGTAGAGTAAAAACTCAAATAACACTATTAGTAACATAACACTAAATACCATCATTAGTGTAGTGTATTTTGTGCATCAATTAGAAAATTGAAAAAAATTCTTAGAATTGAATATTTTGTTGCTGTTGGAGGTGTGCACCTACTACCATGGCATACTGAATTTCTAAATATTCAATGAAATGGAAATGTGGCTCAGTTTGATGTTCCTACTTTATAATGGGTGTTTTCAAGACACACTGTAGTAATTTTGCTATTACAAAGAGCCAATTTTGTTAATTTTGCCAATTTTTCAACTTCCATGATTTATGAAATTTGCTTCAATTCAGGCAAATCACTACTTTTTTTTTAATGAACTTCCCATGTTCACAAACATATTGAAAACAAAATTGTAGCTTCTTCATCATCTCATTACATTTGTGGCATCTCACACATGTTTTGAAACAACAAATGTATTTTGTTTGTAATGATTAAAGTTCAATTCCATATCCATATTTTATTATTTAACCCCTAAATGCTAAAGGCCTGTTTTGAGCTTTTTAGAATTTTCTCTAAATTAAACAATTTTATTTGAATTGTAACTATACAAACTCAAACTAGTCATGTTCGAGATCACATAGGAAAAGAAAATACAACAATATCATTTAAGGATTGAAAGATTATATTGTTCGATCATGTGGGTGTTAAAACTATAAAAATCTTTCAACTCTTTTTTTGCATGTCAAATCTAAAAAATTGGTCACCAAAAAAAATATGAGGATAAAGGGCCTAACATGCATAACCCAAATCAATTTATGCTGTCTCAAAATCTACTCTACAATTTTAAAAATTGAATTGTTGATGTGATTTTTTCTCCAAGATTTAGTGTATTTGAGACTCATTTCTAAGAACCCTCAATACTACGGAAAGTCAAGATTACAATGGACACCCTTGCACAAATTCTAGAGTAGAAAAATCATAATCATTCATTTTCAAAATCAAATTTTTGATGCTAAAATTAGACTTTGAAAAGAATTCATCAAAAATATAAACTATTAAAAATAAAAATTTAATTGGGTCTTATTTAAATTCAAAGTATTGTCAACACCAAAATATGGTGCCTCAGGCATTTAGGAGTTAAATGACCTCAATAAGACAATGCAACCTCTTTTATCATTGATTCTTGAAATGTGAAAAATATTCAAATACTATTGTAATAAATGAAGCTTGATTATTGTTTGCATTGATTAATTTAAAATTTTGAAATTAAAAAATCACTTTGACTACTTTGAATATTAAATTTTTTTGGGTAGAATTGTCCATCTATTTTTGTATATTTTATTTTTCAAAACAATAAATTTACTGCAATAGAGTACAATGTCCTTTAAATACTCTACCATAGCTTGAAATGCCTTAATACACACCTATGATAAAAGTTTTAGAATTTTTAACATTATTTGGTATTATATATGAATATCTTTATTATATTTTAATAATATCCAATGATTTCAAATGTTTTAGAAAAACAAAATTGTAACTCTACTGACTTACAAAAGAAAGTGATTTATTTGTGAAAAAATATTAATGTATCCCATTTAAATGTAATCTCCAAAGAAGGTTTAGAAATTGAAAGTTATTGAAGCTTTAGTAATTCATTTGGTACCAAATTCTGCCAATTTCATGAGTCCGTGTACCTTCATTTTGAATGCATAGTTAGTCATTAATTTGAGGTTTAAAGATTTTTAGATCATGCTTTGCAAGTGTCACCTTTTATTATTGGATAACTAATCTTGACCTTCTAACAAGTCATACACACTATCAAAAAAAGGTTTTCTTTTCAACAATTTTCTTGATAGTTTTTAATACTAAAATGTCAAAAAAATGTTGCAAAAAATCTTAGTTTTTGACACTTTAGTTTTGAAAACAATGTCGATCTAATAAGTTAAAAAGATTGTCCAATATGTTACATGCCTAGGTGGTCCAAGGCACGTAATATGCAAGTGATGGAATTTGAACCCCTCACCTTGTGGTTGGAGGTGAAAATTCCTAGTATCATGGAATATGTGTGAAATTGGAGATGATGTGTTTATTTAGCATTTCCTGCACCATTGATCTTCTTTTTTTACACATAAAAACCCTAAAAATATTTTTAATTAAATTTCCTTAAAAGGCAAGAGGAAGCCAAATCAAACACAAGTTGTTTGTTTTTTTGAACCTTTGGGGAATTAGCCATGAAATTTCACAATGAAAGACAAATTTCTCTACATTCTTTTCAACACAATTTTTGACACTCTTTTTGACATTCTTTTCAACAATTGAAAATTTTGACACTTTTTTAACCCCTAAATGCCCAAGGCCTGTTTTGAGTTTCTTGGAATTTGCTCTAAATTGAACAAAATGCCAACATTTTGATAAGTTGCATCAATTTTTTTGGATTTGTAAGTGTACAAATTCAAACTAAACATGTTAGAGATCTCATAGAAAAAGAAAACACAACAATATCACTTATGGAGTGAAAGATTATAATTTTTTGACCATGAAGGTGTTAAAACTATGAAAATCTTTCAACTCTCTTTTTGTATGTCAAATCTAAAAAGTTGATGACCAAAAAAATACGAGGTTAAAGGGCCTAACATGTATAATCCCAATCAATTTATGGCTTCTTAAAATCTATTCTATAATTTTTTTAAATGAATTTTGAATGTGATTTTTTCTCCAAGATCTAGTATATTTGAGGTTCATTTCCAAAAGCTCTCAACACTATAGGAAGTCAAGATTGCAACGAGTACCCTTGCATAGAATCATGAATAGAAAAATCACTGTCATTTATTTTAAGATTGGGATTTTGTTGCTAAAATTAGACTTCAAGAAGAACTTTTCAAAAATACTAAATACTAAAAATTGCAACTTTGTTAGGTTTTATTTAACTTCAAAGTTTTGCAAACACCAAATTTGGGTGCCTTGGGCATTTAGGGGTTAAACAATGTAATGTTGGAAAAAAATTTCAACATTGTTTTTAACACTTTAATGTCGAAAGAAGAATTAGCACCAATCGTTAATTATGTCACACCCTATGAAACTAGCATGTGAGCTTAAGAATGTGAGCGCATGAGCCTTGAGCCTAGGTGTAAGTAGGTACTCTATAACTTACAAGTGCATATAATATATGTACTTATAATATAAATACCCTATAATAATAGAATGTATTTGTAATATAGGTACTTATAGTATAGACACCTATAATATAAATATCCCATAACCATAGAGGGTGCCTATAACATAGGAGCCTAGGCTCCTAGACTCAAGATCCTAGGCTTATGTGCTAGCAACCTTGTGTCATACCTTGTGTGATGGACTTGTCACTCGTTATAACTTTTGAAGCATACACTTGATGAACTTGAATATTTTATTAGAGAAAGATGATTCTATTGTAATTTATTTTTTATTTTAAAAATTATATTATATCTAATAGTCAAATTTTCTAATTTGTCATACTTTTAGCATTAGTGGTTTGGGAGGATTTTGAATACCTAAAATTAATGATCTAAAGCTAAATTTTTTAATTTTATTTCCACAATAGGCAAAGCATATTTTTTGAATATAAGGCATTTAAAAATAAATTATTTTATAGCCTCCACATTTGTGCAAATAGAAGATTTTTGCCTCCCTACTGCTCATATTTTTAAATGTTGAAGATGGTTTCAAGCTCATTCTTTTAGATAAATTTCATCACCATCAAGTCCTAACAAATGTCCAACTTTTAATATTTTTTATAATAAAAAATTATTATATTCTAATAGTTCAAACATATCAATTTTTTCAGATTTACTAACGTTCTATTTTGTGAATAGCATTAGACCTACATTTTTTAGGTCTCAAATTTTGGTGATATGTTATTTTTAGTATCAAAATGATTATCTATATATTTTAACTTATAAATACTTATTTTCCTAAAAATTCATAGTACTATGAATACTTGGACAAACACAACAAAATTGACCAATCATTTTTGCAATCATTCAAAATTATTGTGAAATTTCAAATTTCTATGAATTATGAAAGAATAAGAGAAGAAAATTTGAATTAAATACAAAACATTCTTAATAAATTTGAGAATTTGAGAATAGATGTAATTATATTGTAGTATAGAATTAAAAACTAAATTTAGGACCATAGTTATAAATCCTCAACTTCAAACTTCAATTGAATAAGCTCATGTTAAGCAACATTTTCAAAATTTTAAATAAAGTAGAAATTAGACTTCAAAAGCTGCATTTTCAATGTCAAAACCAAATTTTAAAGGAAAAAAGCTCAAAGTAATTAAGCCTGCTATCAAAGATATAATGTTTCTTTTTTGATAAACTACACTATGAAAATATTAAATAAAAACATTTATGTAACTTGAACTTAATTCAATGATGTGAATATAATATAACTAAACTTGCATCCAAATTCCAAAAAGTGCATGAAATTCATTTTTCCTTCAATATAGAAAAAGATTGTTTAACCATTTTTCGAACCATCTAAATGATACAATTTGCCCCTAGCATCATTATAAGATAATAGGACCATGACACATTTAAGGCAAAAATTGTGAAAAATTGTCACTTTTTAGAATAGTACAAATTTGTACTAGACTACAACATATGGAAATGTGTAAGGAAAAAATTCTATAACATTGACTACATGAATTAAAAGATTATAACATTTGAAGTTAGAAGAGAAAAAAAAATTGACCTTGTCAAACAAGGCTAATAGATTGGAACTCCTCTTAAAATCATTTGTTTATACTACTCACAATTATTTTTTTAACTCTTGCATCTTGTATCATGTAAGGTATAAAGTAAAACAATCTATAGTAGTTAGAATTAGGAGTTTGTCCTCATGCCATTGTTGAAATTTTTTAGTTTTCTTCCCACATAAAGACATATGTGAAAAATAGCAAGAGCAATTGAAATTATATTTTTTCAACAAAGTATGTATTTGCTATAAATTTTTGAATTATTCAACTTATCAATTATCATGGCCCAAAAGAGCCTTTAGACTACCCTAGAATCAATAAAATTTTGTATCCATAATGCTTATTTTACACACTTATAGCAATCACATTATCACAATAATTTTTATGTGAAAGGCCTTCAAAATTCACTTCCTAAAATGAAATTACATTGAAAAGTTTGAAGTTCCTAATGAGGTCATTAATCACTTCATTATTGTCAAGTGAGACATTGATTGTGGCCCTCATCTCATTTATTGAAAAAACCCATAACAGGGCATTCCCTAGGTATTCATTATGTGGGGTTTTAATTGCAATGGGTTGTTTTACCTTATGCCTACCAAATTTTAGAAGTAGAAGAAGAGTTTTGAACATACTACCTAAAATTGCCCAAACTTTCTTGAAAAATTCAAGGCAACATAACTTTTGATCTAAGCACCTGATCAAGAAAAAAAAGAGTCATATTCTTAGTTTCCCACTAAGGGCACATGTCACACCTGCTATGAAAATTTTGTGAACATCCAACCCAAATTTGACTCTGTGTGTAACTACTCGATATCTCTTGGCTACATGGGTATTTGGTCCTTCACGAGTTAAATATTTTTAATTTATGGGGAATTTCATTAAAATGGCGATATTCTGCATGCCATTTGTGCGAGTAGGACGATTTTGGCGTTTTTTGAGATTGCATGTGGACTGGTGCCATTATAATGGAATTGCACGGAAGTGGAGTGCCCAATATTTGTAGAGGTTTTTGGTGATCGAGGTGCGGGTCGTGCTTCCCCCTCCCCAATCGGAATTAGTGGCCTTGCATTCGCTTAGTGTTTCACAGTGTACAATGGTGAGAGTATTTTCATAGGCAACATTCTTGATGGAAGGTGGTCGACAAATGAAAGTGGAAAAGCTTCATATATTTCAAGATGAATATAATAATTTGTACATATATGGTAAAGGTCAAAGTACATGCGTCCTAAAGTCTGTCTTAGAGCTTGGAAGCCCAAAAAAAGGAGTCAAGAAATAGCCAAACAATGAAAAGCCACATATGGTCACATTGCATGCATGTGGGATCCTTCTTTCTAGAGGCTCTTCCAAGTTAAAGCATTTAGTTTGGGTTGTGTTGTTCTTCTTCTGCAATGCGGCGTAAATTATCGACGACAAAGCTAATTTGTTGTCGCGGCGCAACAAAGCTCAGTCCTTCATTCTTCTTTAGCTTCCAAAATGCCATAATGTTGTCCGTTGAAACGTAGTCAGCTTAGATTGTTGCTCAATCAATCTTCCATCTGAAATTGGTCTTTGTATCCCACCCTATGTAGTATGTACAACCGTTGTATGTCCTTGGACGTTCTGCATGGTATGTACCATTACACGAGGACTTTGTGGAAGTGGTCTGCTTTTGGATCAAACTCTGGATTTGCAACAGCCCTACCAAGCCAAACCAGATCCTCGCAATCTAATGTTGGTCTCACAAATACGTAAAAGCCTTCACAAAGATTAGTGGCTACATTGTATGCACGTGGGGGCCTCCCCTCCAAGATGCCGATGTAAGGGTCTTCTGCCTCTAGCTCCTCTAATGTGCTTCCGTCTTGCATGAAGTCCGTTGTAAAATCCTCTGGTTGTCGAGTTTGAGGCCAAAATCCTTTCTGCAGTTCATGAGAATGGGGGGCTCTTGCAGCTCTCACTACAAGAAAACCTGTCCGAATTGACAGAAGGTCGTCCTAATTGACATAAATCAGCCCCTCCTAATTGAAAGAAGATTGACAGATTTTTGTCAATTTGGACAATTTTCTGTCAATTCGGACAGTTTTTTTGTCCTAATTGACAGAAACTTGTCAAATTTCTGTCAATTAGGAGGGGCTGATTTATGTCAATTAGGACGACTTTTGCTTGTAGTGTCTCTATTACGCATTGCATTAGTCACACCGGTCCAATATGTCACCAAGTGCGACATATGGGCCTTGTACTCTCTGGTCCCATCCTCTTTTGCAATATTTGTCCAGTGCTGGATGTATCCATCGAGTCCACGTAGAATCTCCGCTTCGTTTGTCATTTTCTTGGATTTCACGCGTTGGGGATCACCTTCAAGAAGCTGAGGTTTGTGTTCGGCATCTTTCTTCCATAACTTCAAGCCCTCTTTGGGCAACAAATGAAAGTCGGTACACACTAGTTTGTATTGCATGATGGGCCAACTGTTGTCGTCCATGAAGAATTTGTATTGCCTTCCGTTCGAGTGACTCACCAATTGCTTCTTCTTCATCCCAAGATAAGGTTTCACGTAAGCCTTGAAATCAGACACCTCTTTGATAAGGTGTGGAATGAATGGAACCTCTTCCATTTCCATGTACAACTGCATCAACAATAGCAATGTCGGATGGTCCTTTGCACGGAGGACCATACTCCAATGCCCAAAAGATGCGTTGATGTTGTCGTACGTGTGCCCTACTATCATGAAAGATACCACCACTTCTTTCACAATCTGTCGTGCAACCAGGAGGGACCAAAAACTAAAGACGTATTTGTTTTTGTTCTCTCTCCAAGAATTGTCCATTTAAATGTGAAGCACATGTGGCAACGGTCAAGCCATGATGGGGTCCAAAGAAATGTCTTACAAAGAACTTACACAAATCTTGCTATCCTTCAACAATACTCAATACAACTCGATGCTACCGGACCCTCGAAACAATGATTGGAAAGACTTTGCTGGGGGATCTTCCAGATCTCATAGCAATTTTGCAATTGATCCCACTGTGAAGTTGCTATCGCTCATGAAGACATCTAGACTGTAGTATACGTATTTGCCATCACTGTGGCCATGTGCAAACATTGCAGTCACTTTGACGAGCAACTTTATGAATCCATCTAGTGCTTTTGTTTTCCCTGCCAATGTAGGACATGCAGTTTTGGAATGGTCCATCTTGTCATGCATGATGGCCAGAAGTTGGGACGGGCGCAACTTGGATAGCCATCGACTACGATAGTACACATAGCAACAAGCCTCTTGAAGAAACAAATGCTTCTCAAAACGCCTTTGGATTCGATTGTAGTCCTTGATTCTAGATGCATGCGAGGCTCGCAATTGCTTCAAGTTGTCGCAAATGCTACATCTTGCAAAGGAATCTCCTCTTCCTATGATCACATAGTCATAAAAGTATTTCTGCCGAATCTTATTGAAGCAAGGTTGTGATATTGGAGACAACCCGAGTGCTTGGTTTGCCTACAAGCAAGGTGAAGTACACAGTCACTCTTCAGTATCCGAGTTCTTCTAGAGGTAAAGTAAATCCACACTTCTAATTGTAGAATTAGTCCTATGCAAAGGGTTTTTTGCCGCTCTATTACATTATGAGGGGAGATAAACCACAAAGACTTCACATATGTAACACGTACATGGAATTAAATTCCTCAACCTCTGAATTTGTATTTTCAATGTGAGGCCCCAAATTGGATAAGAATAGGTGTTGAGTAAGATAACATCTAATACAATACAAAATAAGGGACTTCCATGTCAAATTAAACTTGGTTTGCTTTACTGCTTTGGGCTCCTTCTATGACTACTAACGCCTATAACACTATATTCATTAAAATGAGAGATTTCCAGAGAAATGAAAGATTAAAAAATCACAATTGTTTATGAATACACAAATATTGGAGCATGGTAAGAGAGTGAAAAGCAATAAACTTATACAAACAGCACAAATGTAGGTGCAAGTTCCTTTCAAAACCAATGCACTTTATAGGAAATAGTCATCACATATACAAATATAAGTGTGTACACTATAGGATGACAAGCTCTAAAGACACCCAAAACTATACAATAGATTTAGTCGTAGCGCTACACATGGTTCTAGAAGCATCACCACCCTTGGCAAGTAAACACCCAAAAATTACATTTGGATTCTAAACTTTACAATAGCCTTTTATAAGGAACCCAAAATGTTGTCATGGTCAACAATTGTTGATATTCAACTCTACAACTACATTGTATCGGATGACGTAGTTCATGCTCTGTAATAAGCATAATATGCTCTACTACTGTGACATACTCTTCAACTTCTCATATACCTTCAATATTTCCGGTCCTCTACTGTACCCAATACAAATCGCGGATCGCTCTCGAATGATGTCCCACCTTTGCTTCTCCAAGGACCTTTCTTCCGTAGCATCCTATAAACGACGGCTCCCTTCTAGTTGGGACTCTCCACTAAGACTTGAGTGTTGACATTTTGGAACATTCAAGTATCTGCGTCTGTGAATTGGAGGTAGTGGAACCTCTGGTGTGGTCGCCTCTGCAATATACATGGAAGAGCTCCGAGATTGCTTCGTTTGGACACCTTCCGTCAATGGAGGAAGGCGGGGAAGAGAGGAAGCAATATGTGGACGCACTTGGCAAATCTCACTTGGAATGCCTAAAGTTACATTTGTTCCAATGCCTGGACAACCTTCCTCCCCGTAAAGCTTTCTTTAAGTCATTTGATCAGAAGTAGACGGCAAAGCACGTTGGCCAACGGATCGTAGCGGCGACGAGGAGCAAGAAAGCCACGGACGCGTCCTACCACTCGGAGGACTGTCGACCACGTTGTCCTCAATAAGCTTCATCAAGAAATCCATGGTGGAATTTGCAGTAGTGGCTGAACACAATAAATTTCCAGTGCTGAGAATGATGTATTGCCCATAGTCTAAGATGGAGTCAACAGAAGCTGCACAAGCCAATCCACCTTTCGGAACATGGGTCTCCGAAGTACTCATCATCTAACAACCAAAGACAGGCACAAAAGAAGAACATAATTCAAATTTAGAAAACATTGCAACGCAATACAGAGACCTAACAAAATAAGAACTAAAACAAAAGACAACACCCAACAAAAAGCTCAAAAGAACTTTGACATGTATATAAGCCAAGCATATGCTGTTTAGGTTGGGTGTTGACCATAACTGCACAAGTTGAAACGAATGAACTGGATCACACAACATATTGGAACAAAGCAGTTCAAACATATCACACACAAAATTGATATCGCTTAAACGTTTTGAATGGTTTCATTCAATCCACCAGTCTACAAGTATCAATTAAAAAATAGGTATATACAATTTAGGGCGGACCGAGCTAAAATGCGCCAATCTTGTACTCGAACTACACTTCCCTAGGAAACCATAGACCATGACTTAACTCAAACTAGAGGAAGTGCGAACTACTTCCATTAGCATTTCGTACTCCTTGTGATTCCTTTTGTCGCAAAGCATTCGTCGCCCAATTCTTCCAGGACCATTTTCCTTAAATGCCTTCAAACCTTGGTCTTGAGCTATGTATAAATGTTGAAACCAAGGAAGCAAAACATCAAAAAGAAAGGAGTCCCGCAGACCATTTCCTCTAACTCCACAAATCAGGCAGTATGACATTATGAGGCCTGTTCATTATATGCTTCACAAGACTGTCATCTACAATGACAATATTATTAGACGAGAAGCTTCCTCTTCAGATTTTAAATAACCTATCTAGATTTTAGAGGAATAAGTCCTTGTCTGTTCCTGGTACTTTGAAATAGGTCAATCTTCCCGATCTTTTTCTTTGTTTTAGTGTTTGGCAGGAGTCCTGCCGAAGTATTTGTGAAGGCGGCAATCCGTCTCAAAAAAGATATCAGGGTTACATGGACGTCCAGACGTTCGAACGTCCGGACGGACGTCCAGCGTCCTCGTCCGCCGGTTCCCGAACGTCCGCTGACATAGGACGTTCCGACTGTCCCCGTCCAACAGACGGGCGGATTGGCGGACGGGAAGGCGGACGGGGATTCGGACGAGGCGGACGGGAAGGCAGATGGGGCGGACGGGGTGGACGGGAAGTCGAACGGGGCGGACAGGGAGGCGGATGGGGCAAACAGGGAGGCGGATAGGGCAGACGGGGAGGCGGATGGGAGGGTGGACGGGGAGGCGGACGGGAGGGCGGACAGGGAGGTGGACGAGGTAGACAAGAAGGTGGGTCGGTGTGGAGTCATCCGATCGGGTGGAAAATGGGATAAACTTCGGTGTAGGGATGAAACCATGGATTTTTTTCCAATTTTTGGAGAACTGCTAAAGTGGCAATATACGACAAAATAATGTTACTAAATTTTTTAGTATTCATCTATATTTTGGATAGAACTATCTTTTCATCCACATATTTAGATGAATTTCATTTGATGTGCACAATTTCATCCAATTTTTTTTCTTTCAAATTCGAGCAATTTGGCATTATCATCCAATTTTTCTTCAAATTTAACCTATAGATTTGGTACAGTCCATTTTTTTTTTAGGCATTTGGGCCTTCAATTGCCCCCCCAAAAACAATGGTTCAAACAAATCCAATCATCCAAATAACCATAGGATGTTGTAACCCCTACATGCCCAAGCCTTGTTTTCAAATTTCAACTTCCTCTAATTTGCTCTAAATTGAACAAAGAGCCCACATTTTGGTAAAATGTATCAATTTTTTGGAATTGTAACTATACAAATTCAAACTAGACTTGTTAGAGATTGCATAGGAAAAGGAAGCACAACAATATCACTTGTAGAGTGAAAGATTATAACATTTGACTATGATGCTATTAAAATCGCAAAAGAAAGTTGAAGCCTTTTTGGCAAGGCAAATCCAAAATGTTGGGGACCCAAAGAATATGAGGTTAATGGGCCGAACTTGCACAACCCCAATCAATTTACGGCTTTACAAAATTTACTCTATAATTTTTTAATATGAATTTCCATTGTGAATTTTCCTCCAAGATCTACTGTATTTGAGGCTCATTTCCAAAAGCTCTTAACACAAAAGAAAAGTCAAGATTGCATAAGGTACCCTTGCATAAAATCTCTTTTAGAAAAATCATTGTCATTTAATTTCAAGATCGGACTTCTGGAGCCAAAAGTAGACCTCAAAAAGAATTTTCCAAAATTATTAGCTTACCAAAATGATGAAAAATAGTTAGGTTTTATTGAACTTCAAAGTTTTGCAAACACCATATTTAATATTTTGGTGCCTCAAGCATTTAGGGGGTAATTACTATTCTTTTTTAACATCTTAATGAAGCCGACAAACCCATTGCATTAAGTTAATTCATTCACAATTGTTCACACTCCTAGTCGGAAGGGGCTCACAGATACCAATTGGCACTGGATCAGCCCACTCCACAAGGGAAACAACTGTGCGGAATGGGCCGTCCGCGCCCCTCTTTATACCGTCCGCTGATGCTGACATCACTGCCCGAATTTGACGGGTGGACGGGCTGACTGCTAGATCGGACGGGCAATATGCCCCGGCGCGTCCAATCGCACAGCCTCGACGAACTGTGGCGGACAGAGCTTGCAGACGGACGCTCCGACCGCGCGGCGGACGGACAGCGGGCGGCGGACAGTCGGACGGATAGCGGACGGACAGCGGACGGCGCATGGTGCACGGCGAACGGGCGGATGGGTGGACGGCGGACGGGCCATTTTTCTAGCACATTGAAGTTCATCACTTGGAATACCCTATGCGAGAGTCAAATTCGTTAAAAATTAATTAAAAAATAAAATAAATATGGCATGTAGTGAAATTTTTAGAATTTATAATAGGACATAAGTTGAAATCTCAAAAAAAATTGATGAAAACAAATTGAAATCTCAAAAAAGATCTTCATAAATGATGAAAAATAAAAAACAATATTGTCAATGTGTTTAAAAAATAAAAAGAACAATATAAAATAATATAAAATAATATTCCATACATAGAGAACTATGCTATAAAGTCTTACTTGTAAAGTTTGATTACCTTATTGTAAGCTTTACTTGTGAAGACTTAATTTTGGCTTCAGAAATCATGGTGATTTAAATTGGAACCTAAAATGGATTACCAGCCTTCCTTGCATTAAGGCCTTCATCGCAATAAGGCTTGATTTAGCTTGAATAAAACAAGATTTTGAAAAGTATGCCTTGAATTTAGCCACCCAAAGCAAGATTCCGTGATGCCTTGTGTCATATTGAGCTTGCAATTCCGTATTAAAGGAGGACCATAGCTACAATTAACTAAATATTCCCAAACAAAAATTTGAAATATATGAAATCTTGAAAATTCAAAATTCAATTAATGAAAGATAATTCAATTAAAAAAAAAACAATTTCGTTTTGGCTCTGACGAACCTAACCTCAACGTACGGTACCAAGACCACTTTGTAAATGCGAAAACTACATTTTTTGACTTAGAACATTTTTAAATTCAAATTTTTGCACTATAGAGTTTTGAGCTTTAAATCTTTATAGTAGAGAATTGAGTTGAGAATCTAAGAAAAAAACAAAAATTCAAAAAAACTTAATTTTGTGGGCATTACATCGAAAATTGGAAAAATGAAAAAATTGCATTCGCAAATGAATCTTGTGAGTTATTTTTTAAAAAAAAATGCTTTAATTGCCCAATTTTACAAGAATGTCTATAACTTTCTCATAACAAATCCTAATTAAATGAATTAAAGCTTCCTAAATACTAAGTAAGAAAGAAAATTATCTATGAGAATAGAAATTCAATTTCTTTTTTATTTGGCATTTTTCCAAATCTTTCTAAATTTCTAAATATCCAAGGCACAAAAATTTGGTGTGAACTATACTTTAAAGTCTAATAATACTTAACCAAGTTGCTATTCTTAGTAGTTTATATATATATATATATATATATATATATATATATATATATATATATATATATATATATATATATATATATATATATATATATATATATATAAATCTATTTTAAATCTAATTTTAGCATCAAAAATCCAATTTTCAAAATGATTGATTATGATTTTTTTATTCAAGATTTTGTACAAGAGTGTCCATCACAAACTTGACTTTCATAGTGTTGAGGGCACCACATTGAAGATCATTTAAAAAATTGTAGAGTAGATTTTGAAATGCATGTTAGGCCCTTTATCCTCATATTTTTTTAGTGACTTGATTTCTTTCATATTTTTTAGATCTTTCTGTAATTAGTTATGAATTTTTTTAAGTTGAAAGGCAACGGTCATTAAAAGTGACCATGTCCTAAAATGTGCTAGTACATTCAATAAAGCAAAATGTACCTCTCCGTCATGATCACTCTTAGAGCATGGGTGTTTTTAGAGCAAACTTCCTTATGGATTTCCTTTTTTTAATTTTAAAGGAAAATCATCTAAGTGACTACAATAAAGTACCTATGTTTTAGCATTAAACATGTTGATTACAAATGTATATTCTATATAAGAGGAAAACCAAAATATTAAATTTTTTTAATTTTTAAGTAATAAATAAATAAACTTCTTTTTTTATTTTATAAATAAAATATATAGAAACAAAATGAAAAATGAAAAAAATGAAAAAAATCTTAGTTTTTAATTGAAAAAGAGAAAAAAGAGAAACATGCATATTTTTATATATTTTTTTAATTGAGCCTTGAGAAAATTGAAGAACATATGAATTGAAAATCCAGCCCAAGGGGTTTACATTAAGTAGGGCCGGATGGAAAAACTGGGGCCGGATTGAAGGCCGGATTGAAGGCCGGATCGAAGGCAAATCTGGTCGGCCTTCCATGTGGCCTTAGGCACAGTATAAACCCACCTTTAGATAAAAGAAGAACTTATACAAATGGAAACTAAATATGTTTTATTGCTTCACGTTTCAAATTCTCCAGGAAAACAAAACAAAACAAAAAAACAAAAAACAAAACAAAAAACAAAAAACAAAAAAAACACCCAAAAACATATCTTTTATGGATTAGAAGATTATAATGCTTTTCTCATTATGACAAGGTTTTAGAGTTCTACTAATTTCAGAAATGTTGTGAAGTCTTACACTCTTTGTATACCTTTACTTTTAAAACAATCCTAATCAAAAAAGGGCATTATAAAATATAGTACAAACATGACGTTGAAGTGTGTGACATGCATAAGTTATATACATTTTTGGCTTCTCCATAAGTCCATATGTACAAAACACCTTGAAGTCAATGGAAATTGTCCATGAGGTTCAAAACCAAAACCAAAACCAAAACCCTTCAAGTAATTGTTGTGATTGTAGCACCATCTCAATTCAGTCAATTGTAAATTATAACGTTTCACTTCATCACTAATATTGATCATGTTCTTGTTTTTCTCTTTCCCTTTGAAATATCCTACATGATGGAAAAAAATAATAATAATATCCTTTATGTCTAGTTAAAATTTGTATGCATACAATTTCAAATGAATATTACAAATTTACAATTTGCTCAAAACAATGGCGTAATCTGAAATGTAGGAGACTAAGAGTTGAGGGTTTTAGGGTTTTAGGGTTTAGAGTTTAGGGTCTCACTGTAAACTTCAAAGACCTCTAAATGATTATTTAAAATCTGATTATAACTTGTCTATTTTTTATTTTCTGGGTTAATGACAAAAGCATAGGATGCTGAAACTTTAATTGACCCAAAAAATCTGACAGTAAGTAAAGGTGGATGAGAAGAATCCTATGTCTCATGCCAATATGGAAAAAATTTGGACGCCTCAAAATACTAGGCGACGGACTAGGCGGACGGGGCGGTCGGGCGGACAAGGCAGACAGGGCAGTCGGGTCGTCCGCCGTCCGCTTCGGCGGTGGACGGGGCAGATTCGTCCGCCCGTCCGCCGAGTGGATGCGGTCGGTCTAGCCGGCCGGCCGCTTCGGCGGCGGCCAGGGCAGCTCCATCTGCCCGTCCGCCGGCTTGGGCCACGTCCATTGGCTCGGGCCACGTCCGCGTGGTCCGGGACAGGTCCGTTCCCGGGCCTCTTTTAGGTCTGGGAGTGGACGGGTATATTGGCCTATTCCAGAACTTCCCTTGAGAAAAGGAAAAGCGGTTGATCGCCTTCGTGAACGTATAGGGAAAACCTTGATGAAAGCAAAGAAGGAGAAAATGATGGGCAAGCTTAAGAAAGCTCGTGTATCTTCAACAATACAAGAGAAAAGAGGGGGAAATCAAAAACTTTCATCAGACGATGAAGACAACACTATAAGTGATGAAGATGATGGATTCCAATCAAGAGAGTATAGTAGCGGGGCAGAGGTGAAAGGAGATAGTGATTACCACCCCTAGGCATTCAAATTTAGAAAGGATTTGAATCAAGAACATTTACAGAACTTGGTGCTCAAATGTTTACGATTTAGAGAGATGAATAGCTAAGATTTATTAGTTCTCGGAGCATTTCTTAGTAGTACAAGGTTGCCAAATTATCTTGAAAAAATTAATCAAACTATCATTTTTGGGGGATTTTGTCCCAAGTGATATTGAAGAAATCTTCATTGTGTTATTTTTTGTTCTCAATTTCAAGTGTATAGCACATAAAAATTTCTGAAGCACCAAAACTCACAAATATGTAAAAATAACCCTAAAACAAAATGAAAACCATGCAAAATGCAAACTTACAAACCCTCACTTACTCACTCACTCGGTCACTCCCTAAACCCCTTGAACCGTTCGCTCGTCCGCCCGCTCGTCTATCCGTCCGCTCGTCCGCTCGTCTGCCAATCCGTCCGTCCGCCCGCCCGTCTGCCCGACTGCCCATCCGTCCGCCCGCCCGTCCGCTCGTCCGCCCACTCGTCCGTCAGTTTGACCGGCCCGTCCGCCAATCTATCCCCCCGATCGACCGCAGGACGGCGACCGAGGATCGTCCGTCTGCGTCCGCAGGGTCCGGATGTGCGGACGTCAAGACGTCCGATTTCAGACGCAATTTCGCCGCGGACGCACGTCCACGACAACCCTGAAAGATATTGAGAAATCAATTCAGTAGTAGACTTCTTCATAGAACTCCACACTAAAACTGTTGCAAATTTTTGAAGCTCTGTAAGGAAATTAGAGCAATGAGGCCACACCCACACAGCCTTGGGTTTGACTAGCGCGGGCTCAGTTGCGGAGTGTGGCTGCAAGAAGTCTCTCAATTTTTTATGCAACAATCCCTTAGATTTCCAATCTTTGCAAACACATAGAATGCCATTTAGGTTCAAGACAATATTAATACTCTTGTCTGTTAATCTGTTAATTTCAACAGAAATTTGTTGTTCAATGACCGAAACAACAGGACCGAAACAACAGAATTCTGTTGAAATTCCTACGTTTTCTACTAGTGGTATTCAACCTTTGTTCCTCTTTGATTCTTTTTTTAATTCTAAATTTACCTCTCGGTCTCTGTTTTGTTCACACCTCATTTCCTCTTGCTGCTTCAAGACCACCGCCAGCGACATCGACAAGGCCTACATATGGTCCACTTTCTTTTTCTTAGCAAGTCTGGTTCTTGAGACCGGAGTTTTAGCATCCACAACTTGGACTGCGGTGTTTTACAACCCTATTGAGCTTAACGACCCTAAATTGGTCTGCAATGCACGAGCACCTGGCGTGGTGATTTCGTCAAACACATCGTAATCCCCCGCAATGTCTTCTACGTCAAAGTCATTGTTGTGGACGCAACTCTTGGATGGAACCAAGATTAGAATTGAGGGGAAACCTCAAACAAAAGCTGGATCAAGACTAGAATGGAGGGGATTCCTCTAACAAAAGCTAGAAGAAGAGTCAGAGATGTAGAAATAGACTTGGATTGATGTAATCAAGAGTAGGATACAACTGGTGTTGAAGAGAGTGAGGAGCAACGGCCCTTGACTCTCTATTTATACTAGACTTTTGGAAACTTCCAGAGTAAGGTCCTAGAGACCTTGGGAAGCACCCATGGGACCTTCCGGAAGCTTATGGAAGCCTCCGGAATCTAAGAAGGTCAAGTGGAACCTTTCGGAAGCTTATGGAAGCTTTCGGAGGCATCTAGATTTGTATGGAAGCTTCTGGAAGTTTGTAAAAGCTTCCGGAAACTACTAGAACTATACGGAAGCTTGTGGAAGCGGAACCTTTCGGAAGCTTATGGAAGCTTTCGGAGGCATCTAGATTTGTATGGAAGCTTCCGGAAGTTTGTAAAAGCTTCTGGAAACTACTAGAACTATACGGAAGCTTGTGGAAGCTTCTGAAAACTAGTGGAAGGTTCTAGATACTAGTAGAAGGTTCTAGAACTTTTTAGAAGTTACTCTAAACTAATTAACGACTAAACTATACCAGTATTAGGTCTTACGGGAATCTGTGGGGTGTGGATGAAGTCCGGTATGGCACGTCCGTGACATCACCCCCCCTTTAAGGAACGAGTTCCACGAGTTCCCTTGTGGGCCAATAATAAAACTAGAAAAAAGAATGTTCACGTGGGATTCACGTGGACCAAACAAAAGAAAAGAATGTACAGAGTACGGAAAACCGTTAAATCGAATGTCGGCGCTGGTGGCGGAAGGTGGTGTACGGAATATCGTTACGGTTGTTGGAGAACCGTTAGTGGTGAAGAATGTTTTGAAGACGGCGAACAGCGGTGGGCGACAGCAGGAACAATACAACAGTCGATCAGAAATAGTAGACGGATAGTATAATAATATAGTTCAGTCAGATGGTAGCACCGACGACGTAGCGGTTGGATCGCACCGATTGATGTAAGCGGCGCGGGTTCATTCCGCTTGCGCACTAGCCCCTAACCCTAAAGAGACTGAGCTAATCCTTGACTATTGCGTCGTCGGTACCCCCTTCTTTTCACTATTTTCTTCCAAAACTTCTGCATTTGCACCTGCACCGAGAACAAGATACAAGACTTGGTATTGGTGTTGGTCCAAAAGTGTTGGACTCAAACATCTTTTGCACTTGATTTTGTCGGATATTGACGATGGAACTCCTCGATCATTTTATGAGCATTATCAAAATGAGCAGTAGACTCCCAAGTTCGTTTGCTTACTTTATAGCCTGGCTTGCCAATATACAAGATACTCCAATTTTCTTCGAATGATGCGGGAATCAAGGATCTCAGAGACTTCGAATTCTTCTTCTCCATCAATCTCAATTGATGGCGGAGGTGCTTGCAACCGTCCTGAAATAGTTGATTCTTTGTAGGGCTCAAGTAAGGAAACATGAAATACTGGATGAATTTTCATAGATGTGGGTAGGTCCAATCGATACACTACTTCATTGATTTGTTTACTCACAAGAAAAGGTCCAAGACGACAATAGTCGAGTTTATCACTGGGTCGGCGAGTCTTCAGATTACGACGGAGAAGTCAGACTTTATCTCCAACTAAGATCTTCGGATGTTGTTTTCGAGACTTGTCTGCATTCATTTTCTGTCGTTCTTGAGCTTTTAAAAGTCTTGCCTTCATCTCCTTGTGAATCTCCGAAAACCTATGTCGCAACCTAACCTTTTGATTTTTCTTTCTATCGTGTTCTGTAACACGGAATCCGGATTGAGTAGACCCGGATTAGCATGAAAAACAGGGTTGTCGTGGACGTGTGTCCACGGCGAAATTGCGTCCAAAATCGGACGTCCGGACCCTGCGGACAGTCCTCGGTCGCCGTCCTGCGGGCGGACGGGCGGACGGATTGGCGGACAGGCTAGTCAGACTGGCGGGCAAACAGACGGCCGTTTTTCTTGGTGGACGGGCAGACAGGCCAGCGGACGGGCGAGCGGATGGGAGAGCGGACGGATTGGCGGACGGGCGGACGCGCGAACGGTTCAAGGGCCAAGGGGTTTAGGGAGTCTGGGAGTGACCGACTGAGAGAGTGAGGGTTTGTAACTTTGCATTTTGCAATTTTGCATGATTTTCAGTTTGTTTTAGGGTTCTTCTTACATATTTGTGAGTTTTGGCGCTTCAGAAATTTTTACGTGCTACACACTTGAAATTGAGAACAAAAAATAACACAATGAAGATTTCTTCAATATCACTTGGGACAAAATCCCCCAAAAATGATAGTTTGATTAATTTTTTCAAGATAATTTGGCAACCTTGTACTACTATGAAATGCTCCGAGAACTAATAAATCTTAGCTATTCATCTCTCTAAATCGTAAGCATTTGAGTACCAAGTTCTGTAAATGTTCTTCATTCAAATCCTTTCTAAATTTGAATGCCTAGGGGTGGTAATCACTATCTCCTTTCACCTCTGCCCCGCTACTATACTCTCTTGATTGGAATCCATCATCTTCATCACTCATGGTGTTCTCTTCATCGTCTGATGAAAGTGTTTAAGTTTCCTCTTTTTTCTCTTGTACTGTTGAAGATACACGAGCTTTCTTAGGCTTGCCCATCATTTGCTCGTTCTTTGCTTTCATCAAGGTTTTCCCTACACGTTCACGAAGGCGATCAACCGCTTTTCCTTTTCTCAACGGAAGTTCTGGAATAAACAAACGCTTATCAAGGGTTTTTTTTCCTGCATTCACTTTCTTCGCTGGAGAGATAGCAAACGGCTCCATTACTCGTTTGTTCTTTGCTTTAGAGGGTTCTTCCATCATCATTGTCATCCCTGCCTTTCTCCCTTCTTCAGTGAATGCCTCTATAGTATTTGAAGATTCCAATGTCGGGTCCGCTAGCCTTGTTGAAGATGCTGGTAGGCGGTTTCCTTGCTTCTTTAACATTGAGGCCAACGTCTCATCTTCCTCGTCATCGGTGAATGAAGAAATCTGCAATCTTCGATTTTCGGTACGTTCTATTTCTTTCGAAATGATGGAAGCTCGTGTCGGACGTTGAGAACTTCCTGAACCCACCAAAGTAGTGCTTACACTATTAAATAGTGAGCGTGCACCTATTGGAGGAATACTACGCAGTGGACGTACAAAACTTGTCATGTTTTCCTTTGTGCCTTGGCCACTGTGAAGCAAGTTCGGACTTCCACATTCTATGAAACGTGAACATACATTGTCTTGTGTCCCACTCGCTTCATGGTTTAGGCTACTTGGTTCCCCGTTGCTTTTGCTTGCCAATCCTCCTAGAGACTCCACGCTTATCTTGTCCACATTCATTTGCTCGCGGTCCTCAACGTTGTCATTCTTTTCTAGTTGGGCCACCACTATGGATGGAGACCTACCGCTTCCAATCACTTCATCTATTTCGGAAGTTCTAGCATTGGATGCTATGGTTCCATTAGAAGTCAGGACTTGGACATTTGTGTCCTCTTCGTTTAGATTGAGGACCTTGTCACTACTTAGAAATCGATTTCCATCTACAAACCTTGCTATGGAAGGTACGCCTTCATCGTTTCCACAATCATTATCGTCCATTGGAAAGTCGTACTCGTCTCGGTCATTGTTGCCCATGTCATCATCATCCATATTTACTCTTCTAAACGGTTCACCTCCAAAATTGTATGTGTTGCCATCCAAATCTTCTTCTTCATTGAATATTAGGTCGTACCAATTTGCTTCTTGTCCATGTGCTTCATTCCCGTCCACACGAACACCTTCTTCTTCATCTTCGCTGCTCTCGTCATCTTCGTTTGGTCCCTCCGATTCTTCTGAATCTACATTTTCAAGGTACCACTTCTTCTCATCCCTCTCCTTGGATGCGGCCAACACTCTTGAATTAGTGTACACATACACCAAATCCGCAGCTCTCTTTGTTCTCAACTTATTCCGAGATTTGTTGTGAACAAAAGAATAGCTACTCCAATTCCGTTCACATGAAGATGAAGATACCGGTTGGCCCAATATTCTCCTTGCAATTGGAGCAATGAGCTTCCCACATGCGCCTTCAAAATCCCACCAAGCGTGTGCTGATAATTTTTGTTCACTTAGATCCAACATGTTGTGGAAGGGAGGCTCCCTATGTCGAAACGCCATGAATTCCTTGACGACATCCGCGTAGTCCGTAGGTTTACATATTCACATGAGATTACGCTTGCATGCCTCGGTGGCCTCTGAATCGTCGGCTAGTTCTTTATCGTGCAAAAGATAGGGATTCAAAAGAGCTCCTGCATATTGGAGATCGGTCTCTACCATTTCCCAACTAGCGTTGAACGCCTCCTTCAATGGTTTGGCAAATTCGGGGCTCAATAGAAAAGGCGGATTTTCTAACCCCCCCACATGCGACCGTATCTTCCTCATAATATGCAAAACTTTCCTTGAACATGGCGTCTTTGCATCTAAATCACGAAGGCTATACACAACAACGCCCATCAATTGCACAAAATTCGTGCAACGCCTCCAGAAATGCTCACTGTTTATTATCTTCTTTGTACACCGAGACTTTGTACGGTTCTTCTTTTTCTTGTCATCCAACGTCCTCACATATTGTTCCCAACGCGGATCTGTCACACTCTGTTGAAGTGCTCCCTTCACTTTCAACAAGCATTCAAGCGCAATGAAATTTGAAGCAAATCTTGTTTCGCCTGGCATCAATAAGCTGTGCTCTTTTTCGTATGAACGAAATATTGCAAGCGGCATGTGCCGCTTTCTAAAAAACGTAAGAACCATACGAGCTTTGGCCACGACATCCGCCACCCATGCTTCCTTCCCCCAATCTTTTAGTAACAAATTCAAGGTGTGCACCACACAACCTTGAAAAGAAATGTGAGGATATTTGTCTTTTATGATTCTACATGCTCGAGGGTTTACAGGAGCATTGTCCGTTGTTATTTGCACCACATTATGCGGACCCACCTCCTGTATGAATTTGTCCAAAATAGAGGCCAAGTACTCTACGTTTTTTACGAACCCACTTGTGTCCACCGATCCCAAAAATTGCTCCCCTGTAGAAGATACAAGCATACAATTCACCAATGGCCGATTTGTAACCGAACTCCATCCATCAATAGACAAGGTTGCTCCAAACTTTCTGATACTATCCTCGGTCCTCTTCTGCAACTTTAGTTTGACATCTTCTTTCGCTTCTTCTAGTAATTTGGTTCGTAGAGCGTCGTACGATGGTGGGCTGTATGGCTTACCAAACTCAGCTGTTTTCTTCACTGCTTCTTTGAAGGCCTCACTTCGAGCTACCGCAAATGGTATGTTGGCTGAATAGAAGAAATTAGCCCACAATGCATTCAAATTGCGTCTATCAGCTTATTCAAACCCATCTACTAGCCGACTTTGTCTTCGTGACCGATTGATGGAAGAGGGTGGAGTTGGACATTGTTCACTTGATGTTTCCACACTTTGATGTACCCTTGAAGACGCACGATGAATTTCAGACGGCGCTGCACACGAGTCCTCTTGTGTTGAACGTGAAAAATCCCTTCCATTTGAGGCATTGCTTGCAACCCTCCCTATGTTTTCACCATCTACATTGTCAAGGGCCGATCTTCGTGGAAATAACCCATTACAACCGGCAAAAAGAGTTCGAATTGACGAAGTCAATTTTGGACATATGCTTACCCCCCTGTCGCGAACACCGTCTTTGCCTTCATATCCAAGGTGGCTCAACATGCGACACTTCCGATTTGCAAACACCAAGTCACATGCCTTGCACTGCACTTTACCGCTTGATGGAACAACATACCAACCGGAAAAATCCTTACTCATTGTGGAAAGCTCCGTTCAAGTTCAAGTCCAAGTTCAAGTTCCAATCTTGTCTTTAGTTCCAAATGTTTAGGTTCAAATCACCATGTCATATGTATCAAATATAGTTTGTAAGCAAAGCCTTGGAAACCAAAGCCCCCCTGTCCACTGAACTATGCATTACCAAGCAAGGGACACAAAGATTGCAGCTTCTAGCCCTTGGAAATCTTAGCGTTCAGTTTCTCAGAAGTGCTTGTAAATGCCTTCTTCCTTGCTCTTATACTCCTAATTTGTTGAATGTTGTATGCCTTAGAAGTAACCGTTGCCAACGGTCAGAAAACCCGGCGGACGGGGTGGGCGGAGAGGGCGGACGGATGGTCGGTCGGGTCGGTCAAGGCGGACGGCCGGTAGGACGGGGGGGGCGATCGGTCGGGCGGACGGGTCGGACGGGGCTGACGGGCGGGCGGGCGAGCGGGTCGGACGGGGTTGACGGGCGGGCGGGCGAGCGGGTCGGACGGGTCAGACGGGCGGTCGTGCGGACAGGGCGGTTTTAGCCTTTTAGGGTGGTCAATTTTACTTAGTTATTTCTTTACTTCGAACTTTTGGGCTCTTGGTTCAGTTGGTTGCATTCCATCCTAGGGATAACTAGATTACGAAAGTAGTAGAAAACAAGTGTTAAGTACTACAACAAAATTCTCAATCAACGACACAATTCACTAAAAATTGGGCATAACATGCACATTTCAAATTTTCAATAAAACTTAGTCCAAGAAAATGAATTTTATGATAAAAACATTATATATATATATATATATTCAAATAAATAAATAATTACTTGCAACATGTTTTTCTTCACTACATGTATATGCAATACAAAAAAGTCATGATGGACATGGTGGGCCACGTACAATACTACTAGTCATAAAAAAAAATGAAGCCCACACTACATAATTATATCTTGAGTGCCATTAAAATACGACTACATAGGAAATTAAACATTTCACAATTACTTCAACACACTATTATCTTCTTCGGCATCACGAGATGTCCCCTCCCTCGCCATGAGTCTTCTACTTGTTCGACGAGGCACCGGTTGCGGACTATTTCCATGGCTGCTCCCTCCGCAGTTAGCTTGTACTTGCATGTCAACCCTCTCAAATTGTCGTTTGGTTTCCGGAGAGTGGTCATCCTCCTCTTCAATCTTCCGTTTATTCTTCTTCTTCGGAGACAACTCCACTTCGTGGGCCCTCAAAGCCCTCACAGCACAATCTATGTCATCTATCAGTTGTTTTATCATTTCATCCTCGCTTTTCATCATCCAAGTTTGTTCGCCTCCCTCTCCTAGATACTTCCTCCACTTGGTTATAATGTCCTTCATGTTCATGTCAAATGCCCTTGCAACATCTTCCATCTTATGCTCTGTAGATGATTTACCGTTTAGATCCACCACAGAACGAACTCTTGCTGCTTCTTCCAACTTCGACAAAATGAGGGCTCGCCCTATCAAATCCGTATTGTAGCCCGCAAATTGCTTTATGACTTTTGGATCACGCTCAACCTCCACCAAGAGGTCATTTGGACCCTCTCTCTTCCATTCCTTCTCGGGAATTTGAAAGAACTTTTGGTGCTGTGTGCTCCAATGTCCGCCCATGCTGTGACAGAACAACTCTCGAGCCCCGCTGTTCTTAATCTCGAAGGCACGCAACTCAACCTCCACGTCAGACGTCATCCAAAAGAATTTATCTTTGGTGGGAAATGGGCCATTGCATAGCTCATATATTTGTGATCGAGCATCCCACTTCATTGGTTTCCCCCAATGCAAATAGTTCTGAAATTTGTATGGCTCTTGGTCAAGTGGAAGGTTCCATCGATTGTATTCGTGCCCCGTAGGCATACGGTACAAAATCCCTAGCATTTCATATAGCCTTGGACTCAGAGGAATACGGCATTCGGGACAACGGCGTTGAAATTCCGCCGATCTTTGAATGCAAAACACATGGAATGTATGGCGACACTGTCTCAATGCTATAGCTCCTTCGGGCCCAAAACAACCTTGGCAAAGAGAACAATGACCCTCCAAGATGGGAGTATTTGGAAAACTTCCTGGCACAAGCTCCTTCTCATGTTGCTGGAAGTGAGCTGACAACGTGCCATAAGGGACCCATCCTTCCTCCGCTTCCAAAGTCCAATCAATGTTCTCCGTATCATAGGTCTTTCCGTGGTTTAGCCGCTCATACATCCTATCCATGTTCCCCCAAACCGTAAGTTTTAAATCAGGGTCCTTTCTTTCTTCCTCCAACTTCTCCACAAAACGCTCATAAGAACTCTTGACATTCTCGTATGCTATGTCTGATTGCAATGCATACCTCAAGAGCCCGTTCATGAGTCCGGATGATACTGAGGAATGATCTTGTAGTTGTCGCACCCACATCATCCACCGTAAATCCGCATTTTCCTTTGGAAGGATTTCACTTAGTACCCCTACTTCCATCATTCGTTTCATTGTTGATTCGGCCTCATTCTTTCCTCGAACTGCCAAGTCCAATTGATGCCTTAACTCTTGAACTTCCGGATTTTGTGATTGCATGGAAGCATCTTCAAATGAGGGGAGAACTATGGATTTTGGACTCGGAATGCGCTGTCGGAGTTCTACGGTCCCATCCTCAGCTTTGCCCTCGTCAAAAGGAAGAGATAGTTGATCGCTCTCTTGTGTTGGTTCACTTGCCTCTAATAGCCCTATTCCGCCAGGCGATTGTTAACCTGCCTTCTCGTTCTGTAATGTCCACAATGTTTTGCGATGCTCTTCTAACATCTCTTTGCATGTCTTCAACTCCAACACCAACTTCTCATTCATAGCCTTGAGATTCTCATTCATGGCCTTCAAATTGTCATTCGTTCGCTTCAAAGTCTTGTTATTTTTCTTGACACTCTCATAGGCATTACCCAAGGGCTTCAAGTTTGGGGTCGGCCTCCAATACAACATGTTGTATTTGCTCTCCAATATCTCATACTTTGCCTTGAGGTCATCATGATCTTCTTTGGAGTAACGCACCTCCTTCAACTCCAAATTCTGTTGTTCCAAAAAATTTTTTTGCTTAAGGTCTTCCAACTTCTCGTCTTGTAGTTTGTCCGCAAACTCGACAAACTTTCTGAAAGCCAAAGCACCATGAAGAATGGATGGTGTCATTTTCGTAAATGTATCAGTTATTTACGCAAGAGCAGGCATTAATACAGCCACAACTCTAGCTGTACATGATAGAGAATACGCCGTTCTAAATATCTCGCCAAATCTTGATGTTGAATTGCCTGAAGTGGAGTTGCGTCCTTCATTTGTAGTGCCACCTTCATTAGGATTTCCTCCTACATGCTCAGGGCCACCTTCGTTTATAGTGATCCCTTCATTTCCGCCATTTGTTGCTTCTCTCTGAATTTCAAATTGATTCCATCGGAGGGAACACTGCAACAAGTTCTCCATTTCTTCTAATGGAGGCATCTTTTGTAGAGTCTTGAGATCCTCTGGGCCCAACAAAGCTAGCAACGGATGATCTTAGATAATCGGGGTCTCTTTGTCGTTATTTACAGCAGCCTCGTCTTGAGAGTCCATCCTTACATCTGTCGGTTGAGTTGGATGCTCTTCATTTTGGTTTGGTGAAGTTCGAATTGCATTTTCAGGTCTGGACAGTAGGCTTGGTTTTTTCCTTGATTTAGGAGACGGAGGGACATAAAACATGATGTCTTGTGCTGTGTCTGCTAAAAACCGGTCAATACAAGCGTGAGCCTCCTTCACGTCTTGAATGTCTTCTCTATCTTCAATGTCTTTTATAGGATCCTCTTCTTGGTGCTTCTGTGACATGGATGTAGATCCATGTTCTGTTGGCCGAAGGAGCTTGATTGCAACGTTGCTTTCTGGCACCCCTTCTAACACGTTTTGTGTAGGGTTCAAATCCGTCAGTGGAGTCAAAAACACCTCTCCCTCCACATCGTCCACAAGACAAGTGCTTCCTTTTGTGGGGTCCCCCATACAAACCGGTTCTACCACCATTTTTTTTCCATTCAGTACTTCCGTACGACGCACTTGGATTTCAAGAGGGATCTGAATTGATTCCACAGCATCCTCTAATGCTTTCTTTTTTTCACTTGCTTCAGGAAGTTGCACCTTCGGAAGAAACATATCAAGGATATGTTTCTGATGTCTACCAATCGCAAGTGGCAATGTCGCTATCGTAGGATACGTACTCCAATCCACTTGACGGCCTAGTATGAGTTTAGCGTAAACCATGCCTGCCAAGCTGTAGTTAATTTTGCCCTTGCTCATAGCTTTCTCGGGAAATAAGGCCTTCCACACTTCCATCGAACGGTGCACAAAATGATCATTGAGGCAATTCAATGGTTTAAAACAATATTCACGGGTGTGAAGAGGGTGACACTCTCGAGGCCACAACTTCCCAATGTGATACATTTTCACGTATTTGCGGCACAATTTAGAGGTCCAATACTCCACATCCTCTTTTTCCCAACCCGTCTCAGCCTTGATGCTGACGTCATCCAAAATGTCAAACCGTAGCTCATGACCAACGCCCTTCGGCTTTGACTTCTTCTTGCCTTCAGTTGCAGCACTACTTGCCCCCGCCATGATTGCTTGATTGTCGAGTACTCACTTGCAATTTTAGAATGGAAATTTCCAATATATAATCCCCGATCTCTCAAAATATATAATGTGCTTCACTGTCTCCAAACGTATGTAAGTAACCAAGGACCAAAATCCAATGTAGTATGATCAAAATATGACCCCCACTCTTCACCACATAGGAGCAACTAGCGCGTGAAGCAATAGTAGCACATCCAACGTGGCAGTGATTCCCAAATGGAAGAGTGAAAGTGAAGAGATGTATGTTGGTCGTCTGCCAATATACCCGTCCGCTCCCAGACCTAAAAGAGGCCCGGGACCGGACCTATCCCGGACCACGCGGACGTGGCCCGAGTCGGCGGACGGGCGGACGAAGCTGCCCCGTCCGCCGACGAAGCGGCCGGCTGGCCCGGTCCCGGTCCGCCTGGCGGACGGGCGGACGGAGCTGCCCCGTCCGCCGACGAAGCGGCCGGCGTCCAGGTCCGCCCGGCGGACGAGCAGACAAAGCTACCCCGTCCGCCGACCAAGCAGACGACCCGACTGCGTCCGTCCGCCCCATCCGCCTAGCCCGTAGCCTATTATTTCGAGGCGTCCAAATTTTTGACAATTTGGTATGAAGCCTAGGATTCTTCTCGTCCACCTTTATTTACTGTCATTTTTTGGGGGTCAATTAAAGTTTCAACATCCTATGCTTTTCTCATTAACCCAGAAAATAAGAAATAGACAAGTTATAATCAGATTTTAAATAATCATTTAGAGTTCTTTGAAGTTTACAGTGAGACTCTAAACCCTAGAACCCTAGAACCCTAAAAACCCCAACTCTTAGTCTCCTACATTTCAGATTACGCCATTGTTTTGAGCAAATTGTAAATTTGTAATATTCATTTGAAATTGTATGCATACAAATTTTAACTAGATATAAAGGATATTATTTTTTGATTTATTTTTTCATCATGTAGGATATTTCGAAGGGAAAGAAAAAAACAAAAACATGATCAATATTAGTGATGAAGTGAAACGTTATAATTCCCAATTGACCAAATTGAGATGGTGCTACAATCACAACAATTACTTCAAGGGGTTTGGTTTTGGTTCTAGTTTTGAACGTCATGGACAATTTCCATTGACTTCAAGGTGTTTTGTACATATAGACTTATAGAGAAGCCAAAAATGTATATAACTTATGCATGTCACACACTGCAATGCCATGTTTGTACTGTATTTTGTAATGCCCTTTTTTGATTAGGATTGTTTTAAAAGTAAGGATATACAAAGAGTGTAAGACTTCACAACATTTCTGAAATTAGTAGAACTGTAAAATCCTTACTCATTGTGAAAAGCATTATAATCTTCTAATCCATAAAAGATATGTTTTTGTTTTCATTTCTTTTTGTTATATATATATATATATATATATATATATATATATATATATATATATATATATATATATATATATGTATATATATTTTATTTTATTTTCTTGGAGAATTTGCAACGTGAAGCAATAAAAAAATTTTAGTTTCTATTTGTATAATGTATAAGTTCTTCTTTTATCTAAGCCTGGGTTTATACTATGCCTAAGGCTGGATGAAAGTCCGGCCGGATTTGCCTTCGATCCATTCTTCAATCCGGCCCCAATTTTTTCCATCCGGCCCTACTTAATCTAAAGTCTAAACCCCTTGGGCCGGATTTTCAATTCATGTGCTCTTCAATTTTATCAAGGCTCAATTAAAAAACGTCAATAAAAATATGCATGTTTATCTTTTATTTCTTTTTTAATTAAAAACAAAGATTTTTTTCTTTTGTTTCATTTTTCTTTTTGTTTCTATACATTTTATTTCTAAAATACAAAAAGAAGTTTATTTATTGATTACTTAAAAATAAAATAAAAATTTAATATTTTGGTTTTCCTCTTATATAGAATATGCATTTGTAATCAACATGTTTAATGCTAAAACATAGGTACTTTATTGTAGTCACTTAGATGATTTTCCTTTAAAATTAAATTAAGTAAATCCATAAGGGAGTTGCTCTAAGAACACCCGTGCTCTAAGAGTGATCATGACGAAGAGGTACATTTTGCTTTAGTGAATGTACTAGCACATTTTAGGACATGGTCACTTTTAATGACCGTTGCCTTTCAACTTATTCGCCCTCCATAACTAATTACAGAATGATTTAAAAAATATGAAGGAAATCAAGTCACCAAAAAAATATGAGGATGAAGGGCCTAACGTGCATTTCAAAATCTACTCTACAATTTTTTAAATGAATCTTTAATGTGGTTTTTCTCCAAGAGTTAGTGTATTTGAGGCTCATTTCCAAAAGCCCTCAACACTATGAAAGTCAAGTTTGTGATGGAAACTCTTGTACAAAATCTTGAATAAGAAAATCATAATCAATCATTTTGAAAATTGGATTTTTGATGCTAAAGTTAGATTTAAAATAAACTTATATATATATATAAACTACTAAGAATAGCAACTTGGTTAAGTATTATTAGACTTAGAATCTCTATTCTCATAGATAATTTTCTTTCTTATTTAGTATTTAGGACGCTTTAATTCATTTAATTAAGATTTGTTATGAGATTTCAATTTGTTTTCATCAATTTTTTTTGAGATTTCAACTTATGTCCTATTATAAATTCTGAAAATTTCACTACATGCCATATTTATTTTATTTTTTAATTAATTTTTAACGAATCTGACTCGAGCATGATGAACTTCAATGTGTATAAGAACGGCCCGTTCGTCGTCCGCTCGTCCGCCGTCCGCCGTCCCCCTGTCCGCCGTCCACCTGTCCGCCGTCCGCTGTCCGTCCTCCCATCCGCTGTCCGTCCTCCCGTCCGCTGTCCGTCCTCCCGTCCGCTGTCCGTCCGCTATCCGTCCAACAGTCCACCGCCCGTTGTCCGTCCGCCGCGCGGTCAGAGCGTCCATCCGCGGGCTCCGTCCGATGCAGTCGTCCGCAGTCCGTCGAGGCCGTGTGATTGGACGCGCCGGGGCATATTGCCCGTCCGATCTGGCGGTCGGCCCGTCCGCCCGTCGGATTTGGGCAGTGATGTCAGCATCGGCGGACGGTATAAAGAGGGGCGCGGACGGCCCATTCCGCGCAGTTGTTTCCCTTGCGGAGTGGGCACATCCAACGCCAATTGGTATCTGTGAGCCCCTTCCGACTTGAAGCGTGAACAACTATGAATGAATTAACTTAATTTTTTGTAATCTCTTCATCACCTTCTCAATTATAGAAATTGTAAACTTCTCACTCAAACATTGCATTCGGTGCGGAAAAAAAGGATTACCATGGCTCCAAAAGGATTTCCCAATCCGCTGAAGAAGAGTACAAAGGGAAAATCACAAGACATGGATTGGGACGCCTACTTCAACCACTTCTGTGTGGCTGAAGAGGGATGGCAATACGAGCCCAAAGCAGTATGGACTTGCACAACGTGCCGAGAGTATGTGAAAATGTCACACATTGCGAAACTCTGGCCAGCAGATAACACGATTGTATTAGAGAGACAAGTGAGACGATGGGAAGGTCCCATGAACACTTGCAAGAGTGAACATTTCAAGCAGAGATACGAGGAGATTTGGGCATCTTGCGGTCTAGGTGCTTCTAAACCAAATATCATGAACTATTCCACCATGGCAATGATTTGGGCGGAGATTGTACTCCAGAAAGATGTGGATTGGCGTACGGTGCCTGCAAAGGACAAGAAGACCAAATTGAGCTGTGACAAAGCGGTGATAGACACCAATTGGGTTGGCCCAAGCGATTGCATGCCGGAGTGGTCTAATCGGGGTCAATTTGGATTTCCTCCGGAACCATTGCCAGATGCAGAGGACAATGATGATGATGACAAAGAAGACTTACCACCTCCACCTCCACTTCCACAAAGGCACGTACGTCGAGAAGAGCGCGAAGACTTGGACTTCCAAAATCAATTGCGAGAGGCAACAAGAAATAGTATTTTGGATCAAGGTCGCCCGCGTCAACAACGGTCACCACCTCGTCATGATCGTGATGTGCGTTGCCCGCAATATGGAGGAGGAAGTTTGCATTTTAGCCCTGGCCCCCACGATGACTTCCAAAACATACGAGGAAGCCATGGAAGCACAAGGTTCACGGACTACGGTGGATCTCAATATGGTGGGTCGCAATTCTATCCGGGGACGGGAGGGCCGGACTCATATGGGCCTCGTGGAAGCTCATACTACACCGACTCAAGCGAATGAAGGACAAGAGGGGCCGAGGCAAATGCATCACCTCCTCCACCTCCACCATTTGGGGGTCCATACTTCTCCGATTACGGACAAGGAGGAGGGTATGGCGGATATGGGCGATGTGGTGGCTTCGGTCCCACACCCGAAGGTCGAAATGACGATAGTAGTTTGGATTCAGAATAGAGTATAATGTAGTTTAACTATTTAAGGGTAGAGTAGAAGATGTCTTTTGACTTATTCGGAGGTTATGGATTTACTATTATTATTTAAATGTATTTTGGTGACCACTTTTGTGACCATTAGTGGTCAATGATGTCACTATTTAAAACTTTGAACATGCACATCTATTGAACATGTTTAGTTGTAGTATCAAAAATCTCTTCTTGGAAATGCTTGACAGTGTTTTTTCTTTTTTAGATTTAGTGCAAGGGTACCGAATGCAATGTTGACTTTCTGTATTCTTTACCTACTCTTGGAAGTTGGAAATGAGATTGAAATGCAATTAGTTCTGGAAAATAAATTAGAATCCAAATTCATTTGGAAGAATTGTATAATAGTATTGTGGATTTTGATTAGCCCTAATGTAATTGAGCTTATACACATTAAGCCTTCCAATTTTTTGTGTCACGAAGTTCAATGGTTTGACTTGCAAGAAATATTTGAACTCTTTTTTGCAATTTGAACACCCTCATAGGTAAACATTATAATTTTTAACTCCATAAGGGATATTGTTGTGCTTTCTTTTTTTCCATAATGTCTAGCATGTCTAATTTGAATTTGTACGGTTAAAAACTCGAAATTCCAAGAAAATGATAAATGTAATGAAAATATTGACATTTCTTTAGAAGTAAAAATTTCAAGAAATTGAAGAAAGTTGAGAAGAAGCCTTGGGTCTATTTTTTTAATTATTAGGCATTGAAATGCTCAAATGCCTAATTCCTCCCAAACAAGAAGACCTACATGAAGCTTATTGAATGAAAAGGGGGAAAAATCACCCTAAAAATGAGACAGTAGAAATGAAGCGGACGATCTAAAAATCGCCCCCTCTGGACCGTCCGATCACGCAGACTGTCCGTCCACCCGATCGGACGGGCCAGAGGGGGTGCACGGCCACCCCGTCCGCCCGATCGGACGGCCTCTGTTCGATCGTGCGGACTGGACGAGGCGTCCGCCAACCCTAAACCGTCCGCTCGGACGGCCAGGAAGAGGCGAACGGCCTCTGTTCGACCGTGCGGACCGGACGAGGCGGCCGCCAACCCTAGACCGTCCGATCGGACGGCCAGGAAGAGGCGGACGGCTAGTCCGTCCGCCCGATCGGACGGCCTCCGTCTGCTGTAGGACTAGAATGAGGCCGTTCGCCTCATATAAGACAAGCGGACGGACCGTCCGCTCTCACTTTTGCCTTCCCCCTTGCATGCAAGAGAGAGCGGAGAGCTGGTGGTTTGACCTCCAATGGCTCCTTTCTTTGGGTGGGTAAGAGTCTAATATTTGGGGTAACTCTTGCCAATTTTTTTATAAAATTTTAACGTTCATCATTCTACCGGGTTATCAACATGCCGAGGGCGAAGAAGGCTTCCAAGGAGCCGAAGGGAAAAGAAGAAGCCCCCTCTATTCAGTGGACAAGGGAGAATCCCTCAGAGAGTTGCAAAGCATTCTTAATCGAATTGATTGTGAAGTTTTATGAGACAGAGACTACAATGTCTCTTGACACTAAATATGTGCAATATGAAGAGGACTGCATCGAGAAATTCTTCGTGGATATGAGGCAGAGGATGTTGAATGCCTTGCACGTACCGCAGTGGATTGATGAAACGGAGAAGAAGAATTTCCCTAAATTTCTTGACAGCAAGGTGCATGATGCATTATGGAATGCTTCGGTCATTTTGGATAAATATTGGAGGAAGAAACGTGAAAATGATGAAGCCTTCGAGCATGTCATTATGAAAGCGGATTTATTCACCAAAAGGTGCCAACCATTTAAGAGGAGGCAGAATAGAGCAGGGTCAATTGGTTGGTGGACGAGCAAGCCTGGAATGGACCAAGCACAAAATACACGTCGCCTTCTAATAGCCCTTCCGGAAACGGCCACGGTGATTCCTGTAAATAACAAAATCATGTGGGGTGGCTATGCTACAATTCGGAGAGTGCGAATAGAAGGATGTGGGGAGATTCATCCATCATGGGAGTTTGCAGCAAAGATGTCTCTCTAAGAAGGTGAACGACCTGCTTTTGCAAAGATGGAACACAATACTGAGACTATGGCAGTAAGGATTCCGCATGCTGGAGTGATACGTTTTTTTGCAGTGCACTCCAAAAAGAATGAAGGATACTCATTCTGGTGGAACGGCGGTATATTGCGTGAAATGATGCGTCGGGATGACGACTATCCAGACAATATAGCCCTTCGAGTGCTGTATGAGCCGCGTATAACAGAAGAAGAAATCATTGCTGCTAAAAATCTGAAGCGATTTAGAGCCAAACGCGTGGAGCTTGCATGGGCATTACTGCACATCATGAATGCGGTGCACACCGCTGGACATCTCCACAACGACATTTCTCCGGACAATATCATGTTTCATTTTCCTGAAGATGAGTCCCGGGTTTACATTGGAGTTTGTGATTGGGAGATGACTACAGTGTTGAGCGAGCCTATAAAGTCGTTGTATACATTCACATCAACAGCTGAAAAGGACGAAGCTATAAAGAGGAGGTGGTGGGTGGATCCCAGTATTACTTATGTACACGGAAGAGATGCGGATGTGCAAAACATCCCTTCTCTTTCCATGCTATCCGAGCAATATGCTGTTGCTAAATTAGTTGAACGGATCAGTAGGCAGTGCATGTCGGAGGCGTATCACAAATTGCAGCGTGAATCAAATAGCTCACATGTCAAGTACCTCCATCCACAATTTGCACAGGTGTTTAATACTTACTTGAAGCGCGTTCAGAACAAAGAGAGTACTTTGGCACAAGTCATCTTCCGTTTTAGTACTTCATTCAATTGGCCTGTTCCAGATGAACACTTCCGTGGTTCATATTGAAGTTCAAGAATAGTTCATATAAGTATATAGGCTGGTAGTATGCATAGATGCCAAGTAGTAATGTAGTATGTATGCGAATTACATAGTTGCATAGCATATGTGCACCATTTTGATTTTTTAAGACCAATGAATGCCAATGTAGTTGGACTTTTATGTGCCTTTGTAATTGACGAGGATATTTTAATTGATAATGATTTTTAAAGTGTGTGAATTGTCCCTATCTTTTGTCATTGTTGGTTTGCAATTTTGCATAGAAAAGTCTAAAACCCTTCAATTACGGAAATTGTGATTTTTTAAGTTGGTATTTGCAAGATTGGGAAGTTTTTGTTTTAAATTGTATGGTCTTCCAATTCTTTAATTTGCCATGTATGGTTGAAGATATTCAATTGGACAATGTATTATGTATAATTGTAAATTGTCTTCAAGATTCTAGAAGCATGGTTTTTTGTTTGGTATTAATGGTGTGTTGTTAATTTTTTGCATGCAACGAGTTTGTCGGCTTCATTAACATGTTAAAAAAAAATAGTAATTACCCCCTAAATGCTTGAGGACCCAAAATATTGAATATGGTGTTTGCAAAACTTAGAAGTTCAGTAAAACCTAACTATTTTTCATCATTTTAGTGAGGTAATAATTTTGGGAAATTCTTTTTGAAGTCTACTTTTGGCTCCAGAAGTGAGAAGTCCGATCTTGCAATTAAAGGATAATGATTTTTCTGAAAGAGATATTATGCAAGGGTACCTTGTGCAATCTTGACTTTTCTTTTGTGTTAAGAGCTTTTGGAAATGAGCCTCAAATACAGTAGGTTTTGGAGGAAAATTCATATTGGAAATTCATATTAAAAAATTATAGAGTAAATTTTGCAAAGCTGTAAATTGATTGGGCAAGTTTGGCCCATTAACCTCATATTCTTTGGGTCCCCAACATTTTAGATTTGCCTTGCCAAAAAGGCTTCAACTTTTTTTTGTGATTTTAACAGCATCATTGTCAAATGTTATAATCTTTCACTGTACAAGTGATATTGTTGTGCTTTCTTTTCCTATGCAATCTCTAACAAGTCTAGTTTGAATTTGTATGGTTATAATTCCAAAAAAATTGATACATCTTACCAAAATGTGGGCTCTTTGTTCAATTTAGAGCAAATTAAAGGAAGTTTAAATTTGAAAATAAGGCTTCGGCATGTAGGGGTTACAACATCCTATGGTTATTTGGATGATTGAATTTGTTTGAACCATCAACCATTGTTTTCTTGCGCCAATTGAAGGCCCAAATGCCTAAAAAAAAATGGACTGCACCAAATCTATAGGTTAAATTTGAAGAAAAATTGGATGATAATGCCAAATTGCTCGAATTTGAAAGAAAAAAAATTGGATGAAATTGCGCACATCAAATGTAACTCATCTAAACCTACACCGAAGTTTACCCCATTTTCTGCCAGATGCCCCGATCGGACGACCCCACACCGACCCGTCTGCCCCGTCTGCCTTCCTGTCCACCTCCCGGTCCGCCTCCCGGTCCGCCCTCCCGTCCGCCCTCCCGTCCGCCTCTCGTCCGCCTCCCCGTCCGCCTCCCCGTCCGCCTCCCCGTCTGCCCTCCCCGTCCGCCCTCCCCGTCCGCCCTCCCCATCCGCCCTCCCGTCCAACTCCCCGTCCGCCCTCCCCGTCCGCCCTCCCGTCCGGCTCCCCGTCTGCCGTCCTGTCCGCCTCCCGTTCGCCCCGTCCGCCTCCTCGTCCGCTGGACGGTCAGAACGTCCTATGTCGGCGGACGTTCGGAAACCGGCGGACGTAGACGTTGGACGTCCGTCCGGACGTCCATGTAACCCTGATGAAAAAGGAAAGAAAAGCCAAGGGTTAGAAAGACTAGAAACATAAGCCCTGAATGAATTAGATTAAGGAGCGGAATGGATATCAGAAACATATCCGGTCTAAACCCCTAATCGGAGGAACGGATCCAGAATTCGCGTCCGGAAAATCGGAGAAAAGTAATGATGAGGTTTTTGGGGTATAAAAGGGACTATTTTAGGGTTTGTCTGTCATTTGCACCTGGGAGCACCAGCGTACTTGGCGCGCTCTCAGTGCTTTGAGTTGTGTTTGCAAATTGCGTGTGTTTTTGTGTGAATTGTGCAAAGTCTGAGAGTTGCGAGTGAGCACGGTTGTTTTCTTTACACGGGCGCAGAGATTAGACTACAATCGAGTGCATGAGCAAGGCGGAAATTGAGAAAGAGAAAGAGAGAGAGGAAGAGAGTACCGCAGCACTTGTGCATTAAGTAATTCAGCCAAGGAGAGAAGAGAGTGAGTGAGGAAACAGGGCGTGCGGCAAGGAGAGAAGAGAGGAAGTGAGCTAAAAGAGAGACGGATGCCGCAGTTAAAGCATAGTCGAAATCAAGGACCAGCGAGCGCTCAGAGGATAGAAATTAGAGTAAGGAAAGTGGCTCCTTTAAAGCCCAATAGTGAGTGGGAGAGAGTCGAATTGATGGAGGACCTCTCTGCCATGGGTTGTGCGGGGTTCCTGGGGAAGCCCTGGGGGTTTCGGAGCGAGGCGATAGTGAGGGAGCTCATCAAAGGAGCCCCTAATCAGTTTGACAACACTATCTGGCCAGTTCCGCCCATGTAGACTAGGGAGATCTGGCGGAAAGTTTACGAGCTGGAGGAAGGCGGCGCGGAACAGGCCAGTAGGAAGGGAGATTTCATGCGTAGGAAGTTCTGGGGAGCAACTAATCCCAAGGACGGGTACGCAATTGAAGATTACGTCAGTGTGCGATACAGGCGACTACTAGAGTTCCTGGTCCCGATTTTACATCCGGAAAAACCTACCCGGGTGACTTCCACGCTCGGAAATGCGATCTTTGGGGCCTTGAGCAGAGAGAAGCGGATGGATTGGGCGACATTCATTCAAACGATGGTGAATGTCTTAGTCTCCAATGTGGGAAAGAGTAGGGCTACTCCGGTAAGCCCCTACCTTTTCCACATGTACAAGAATCAGAGTCTTCTCACAACGGAGGAGAACAAGGAGTGGAGAGCGCAGATGGCTCTCCGGACGTGTGGAGGATCGGATAAAAAATCTGAAACGGAACCGGATAGCCCGAAACCGGAGGAGAAGGGTGAGAACCCTAAGAAGAGGAATTGGAAAGAAGAAGAAGAAGAAGAAGAGGAAGAGGACGTTCCTCTCCACCGAAGGATGAAAAAGACACCCAATCTGAGGGGGTCTCCTTCAGGGCTTTGGAAGGAAAAGGGATCGGAAGCAGTGGAACCGGTCGTCTCGAAGAAGCAGAAGACGGTGGAAGCGGTCAGATCGAAACCCGTTCCATCGTCCCAATTGTTGGACTTGACAGGTCCATACAACGACCTAATCCGGATTCTCAGTACAGTGAGAGCGGATTGGGAAGTAAAGACCACGACGTTGCATAAAGTGGCGGATTTGGTAGGAAGTACTCCGACCAGTTCCTTGACGGAAGCTGTGGCGAACTGCATCAGCAATCTAGACAAAGTGAAGGAGTTGGAGGATAGGTTGCTGAAGCAGAACATCAACCAGCGGGAGACAGACGAGTAGGTGGACTGGTTGCGAGGAGAAATCCAAAACTACCGGAGGGACTTGGATGTTGGTCGCGAATAAGTGAAGGCTGCAATGACTCTGCAGGAAGAGACCAAGACTGCAATCAACCGGATGACGGCAATAGTAGGGGCATCCGGTGAGGTAATGGCAAAGGCCAAATTGTTTGATGAGGGGATACATAAGGATCCGAAACCTTTGAGTACCCGTATCGCTCGCATCTTGGCTGACTTCGCCGGAGAATTAGAAGAGGCAATGAAGGAATTCCAGAAAGACGCAAAGGGATTAGAGGATAGCATCCGGAAGTTCCAGAGTGGGTTAGTCTCTTTATCCGGGATTTCAATCCTGGATGAGTTCGATGAGGTAGAAATATTGGAGGGGAAGTTTGAAACTCCAATATCGAAGGAGAAGGAGGTTGGAAGGACTTCTACTTCAGAAGCTCCATAGACGAGGACATGAATAACTTCTCTTGTAGACCCAGAGCGAATTCCGGAAGGGGGAGATAAAAGTAGAAATTTGAGTGAGCTCTCCTCCATAGCTACTCCAGATAGTGGTGGACCCCCTTAGGAGGGATAGGTAGCTAGAAATTAGAGAATAAGAAATTTTGTTAGGTCAGACCTCGTTCCGAAAAGTTAGGAAAAGTTTAGATCCGAAAATCTCGGCCGGATAAGTGCCGGATTTTCGGGGAGACCTTTTTGTAAATTCTGTATATAATTCAAGTCTCAAGACTAAGACTGGGAGTTTTTCTTTCTTGCATATGCTGTCTCTTGTGTATTGTCTATTGTTTTCTTGTCTTCCCAAAGACTAGCCGGATAAGGAAGGGAGAGATTGAGTATAGATGAGCAGAGTGTGAGAGGATCTTCTCCCCTTGTTGTCTTCTTGTGATTGCAGGTGCATGTGAACAGGTTGTAAGTGTTGGGAGTGAATTAAGACACCTCAGTAGGTTTAAGGTTCATAATTTCGAGTGAGATAACCAGTGCTAGGTTAGGCAGTAAGAGGAAGGATCCTCAAACTGTGCTAAGGGCTGTTAGATGGAATGTCTGGATTAGTCTCTGAACACTTGAGAGGTCTTACCATCTGAAGAAGTAAACGGAAGAACGTTAGATTATGCTGGTATGGGCAAATGCACTTGTAGCTACCTTAGTTTCGCACGGATTGAAAAAGATAGTAAGGTCGTTGTAGTAAGTGAGGGTCATACGGGGGATCTTTGTATGACCTACAGGCTGAGATTATTTCCAGTTTGTTGTGAAAGATCAAACTGGATCCTGTTAAGATAGGAGAATAGATTGGGTTAGTGAATTTTCTATCACTATAAAAATCGGAAAGAGGGGAGTGTCTACCTCTCTGAAAATAAATGACAGATCCCTCTGAAGTGCCGACAGAGGCTAAATAGAACCGGAATAGAAGTTGAGGAAAGGAAGCCCTCAATTAAAGTAGTGCGAGATCCGGTCGGAAGTGTGAATTCCGGATTGGTTCTTGAAGGTTGTCAATTAAGTTTGATTCGGGTCAGTGTTAGTCTAGACCAGATTAGTTTATAGGAATATTAAAAAATCATCCGATATTTTGGGAAAAAGGTGAGAAAAGTATAATCAAGAATAATGGAATTGGGAAACTTTCCTCAAATCACCTAGTAACACGAAACACTTCACAGAGTCTCTTGGGTTCGATCTTTAGAGTCACTTTATTATGCTTTAAAGAGGTTTTTGTGAGCATAATAGGGAATTTTACTTACCCTGTGCTACGACAGCCTAGAAACAAGATCTTACGCAGCTGGATTCTCTGCCTGACTAAGATTTAAAGAATCAAATCATGGATGATAAGCATAGTTTGCAAAGAATGGAGTTTGCCAGATCGACTCTTGAAATGTATTGTTGTAGGCAAACTCAGCAACTGGAAGCAGGTCCACCCAATTATCTTGATGATAGTTGATGGAGCATCTCAAATACTGCTCCAACACTTGATTAACTCGTTTGGTTTGTCCATCTGTCTATGGATGATATGCCGATGATAACTTGATCTTCACTTGTAAGATCTTGAACAAGGATTGCCAAAACTTGGATGTAAATTGCGTACCACGATCAAAGATGATATCATCAGGAAGCCTATAATATTTGTACACATTCTCTATGAAAAGTTTCGCCGTTTTTTCACCCGTGACTGTCTTGTTGCATGGCACAATGTGTACCATCTTTGTTAGGCGATCGACGATGACAAAGATGGAATCAAAGGTTTTGGACTCTGAAAGGTCCGTAATAAAGTCCATGGATATAGAAGACCATGGCTTGTCTGGAATTGGAAGTGGGTGTAATAACCTGTATGGTCGATGTCAAGGGATTTTGGATTTAGAACAAATGTTATATGTCGTGACGTAATCTTTGACAGATTTCCACATTTGTGGCCATCAGAAATCTCTTGAAATTAGCTCCATGGTCTTATTAAAGCCAAAATGTCCCGTCATTGGAAAATCGTGTCGAGATTGGAGCACCCGAAGTCGGCATGGACCTTCAGGGACATATAATAGTCCTTGATAGTATAAGAGTCCATCCTTGAACTAAAATCTTGGATCAGTATCATCTCGGGGCATTTCACCTCCATGTGATCTATGGATTCATGAACTAGGAGTAGGCAGATTCGGGGAATCCAAATCTATAGCCTCAAGAGTTTGAGAGTTCATGACTAAAACATCTCCAGAATCAAGAACATTAGAATGGCTCTTGAATTTCAAAGCCAAAGGATCAGAGCGTAAACTTACGCGAATATCTTGGAAAAATGCTGCATCTACCAAAGTTGTAATGCGCGCGGCTCGGAGCAGAAGTTGTTTAGGCTTGAGCAGGGTTTGTTGTTGTTGGTCATACGCTCTATCGCCTTCCCTTGGTGCAAGATAAGTTCGTCTTGATAAAGCATCGGAACGAACTTGTTGCGAACCAAGCCGATATGTGATGATAAAATTGAAGCGTGATAGCGATATGCTCCAATGTGCTTGTCGCCAATTTAGCACTTTTGCTGACATGAAGTCCTCGAGATTCTTGTGATCGGTATGAACTATAATTGGATGTTGAGCTCCTTCAAGGAAATGTCTCCATTCTTGAAATGAGTCGATAATGGCCAAATAACTCCTTGTCATGAATCTCATAGTTGATTTCTGCAACCGTGAATTTTCTCAAGTGAAAAGCAATAGGATGGAGGCGTCCATCTTTTCCATGTTGGGAGAGAACCACTCCGAGGGCATAATCAGAAGCGTCGCTTTCAAAGAAGAAAGGCTTCTGAAAGTCAGGATGAATCAAGATTGGCGCTGAAGTAAATGCCATTTTCAGGATTTCAAATGCTTGGTCTGCTTCCATACTCCATTCAAGCTTGTCCTTGCAGGTGAGTCGTGTTAATGGAGTAGCAATCTTGGAATAGTCTTGAATGAAGATTCAATAGAAGTTTGCAAAGTCAAGGAAACACTAAACATCTTGAACTGTTGTCGGTCTCTTCCATTCAAGAACTGTTTGAATTTTCTTAGGTTCTATGGATAAACCCTCTCTAGAGATAATAAAACCCAAAAATTCGACTTGGAGTTGGTAAAAGATGCACTTTTCTAGCTTGGCATATAGCCCAGCATTGCGTAGCTTCTCCAATACCAACCAAACATGTTTCTCATGATCTTCTTCATTCTTTGAAAAGATCAGAATGTCATCAAGATAACAAACGACAAAATCATCCAAGAATTCTCAAAAGACGTCGTTCATTAAATGTTGGAATATGGCAGGTGCATTTGTAAGACCAAAAGGCATGACGTTGTATTCAAAGTGTCCATACTTTGTTCTAAATGCGGTCTTCCATTCGTCACCTTCTTTAATGCGTACTAGATTGTAAGCTCCACGAAGGTCGATTTTGGTATATACTTTAGCTCGACCCAGTTGATTAAGAAGTCCAAAGATCAAGGGTAGTGAATATCGATTCTTGATTGTAATCTTGTTTAGTCCACGATAATCCATGTACATTCGAAGTGAACCATCTTTTTTCTTCACAAAAAGGATGGAAGCTCCCGTAGGCGACTTAGAATGTTGGATGAAGTTTTTGGCAAGGTTCTCATCGATATATTCTCGCAAAGCTGCGAGCTCATTCTGAGAAAGACTATAGATTGATCCAAAAGGTGGTTGAGTACCTTCTTGAAGATCAATTCCACAGTCGTACGGCCGATGTTGAGGAAGTATATTTGCATTCTTCTTTTCGAATACGTCTTCATATTCCTTGTATCAAGCCGGAAGTTGACTAGAAGCTTGGACTGGTTTAGATGTAGGAGTTGTATAGATAACAAACGTGGTTCCTGTTTTTGCAGCTCTCATGAATGCTCTAGCGCCAACAAATAGAGGGATTTGGGCTCTAGATGCCTTGATTGAACAGGGATCTATATTTTTGGATTTTTGAACAATAGGTGTATTAATGCTAGAAGGGATATCACTACTTTTTTGTTGAAATGTCAATAGTCGAGTGTTCCAATCAATATCCTATAGTACTTTGGTGACTTTTTACAAAGATATCTAGTGGTTTGGTTTCTTCAATTACATCACCAGATACAAGGGGTCTACCATCAATAACCTCTACATGAACAAGGGATTTTTTTGTGACTAAGGGCAAATTATGCTTTTGCGCAAAGTCTTTATCTATAAAACAGGCTGAGGCTCCAGAGTCTAACAAGGCTTTTGTTTTAATACTAGAAAGGCCAAACTTTAATAATAGAGGTACTAAGAAACAAAGATAAGGTTCAGAAGATAGGATAGGACCTGTAGACTACGTATCGCTCGCCAGCCGCACGGTCCCTATTGTGGCTGGGTGTTGTCGTTTTTCTGGTCTTCTACCTCCTTCACGACCAAATGATCTACCGAAGTATATCGAAATTTGTGAGGCTTCGAAGTAGAGACCTTCTTGTGGCAATTGTGTGCTCTATGACCTTTCTCGCTGTAATATAGACACAAGTCTTCTTTACGACGGCGATCTTTCTCTTCTTGAGAAAGCTTCAAGACCTTGGAAGCGTCAATTTGCATTGGCTCGGAAAATGATGCGTTGTTTTGACGTATTGGCGTTACAACATCAACTCGAAACGGTCCTGACGATGATCAGCGCTCTTGTCGACGCTCAAAAAGTCGATTGTCACACCGCACTACTTGTGTAACAACTTCTGAAGTGTAGTTGGATCTGAAAGATTCAACAACAAGTTCTTGACGTCATCTCGTAATCCCCAACAAAAAGCGCTGATAAGGGCTTTGTCGTCCCAATCCACGTCACAAGCAAGTTGTCGAAATTCTACAGCATAAATAAAAGCTGCACGCGATCGTTGTTGCAATGAACAAATTTTCGTTGTTGCAGTTCTTTTTTTGTCCATTTCACCCAAAGTATTGGTGAACTCTTCAAGAAAGCCATGAAAATTTTGAAGTAGTAGAGAATCTTTCTCCACAAGTGGTAAAAACCATGATAAAGTAGATCCAGACAATAACGTACCAATAAGTCCTACTTGAGTTTCTTCAGTAGGATATCGCAATGGCTGCATACGGATGATTAGTTAGATTTGATTTACAAATCCTCGAAACTTTGAGCGGGTTTCGTCGAATTTGTCTGGAAGTCCAATCCTTAGCTCTTTTGTTGTTTGTGGAGTTGGATTTGTGACAGCAGCTGCAGGCCTTAGAGATCTTGAAGTTGAAGCTTGAAGTTGCTCGAATGTATATCTCAAGTTGTTGTTTTCCTCTTGAAGTTGCTATAGCGCGCTCCACATTTTATTGACTGAAATTCCTTAATCGAAGCTAGTGTCTTCCATCTTGAACTCAACCAACTCCTACAGATAGATATAGAACCAAAGTTCTCCTCGAAAAGTCCTTGGTATGACTAATGGATGAGAAGACCTCAGAAAATTTTGATATTCAACTTCTCCGCGCACTCGAACAAAGACGTCCCTCAACTCAGTTTTTGATTTGCAGGCTATGAAAACTTCTAACGACACTGGTATAATTGGAATTGAAAGACGATTCAAGTCCATACACTACTTACATCAAAACTTTGGGAAAAACAAACTCTCAAGTATAGAAGATCTGAACAAAAGAAGAGCAAGATTCGAAAGGACTCTCTTCAAACTGTTGCGGACGCAACTCTTGGATGGAACCAAGATCAGAATTGAGGGGAAACCTCAAACAAAAGCTGGATCAAGACTAGAATGGAGGGGATTCCTCTAACAAGAGTTAGAAGAAGAGTCAGAGATGCAGAAATAGACTTGGATTGATGTAATCAAGAGTAGGGTACAACTGGTGTTGAAGAGAGTGAGGAGCAACGGCCCTTGACTCTCTATTTATACTAGACTTTTGGAAACTTTCAGAGTAAGGTCCTAGAAACCTTGGGAAGCACCCATGGGACCTTCCGGAAGCTTATGGAAGCCTCCGGAATCTAAGAAGGTCAAGCGGAACCTTCCGGAAGCTTATAGAAACTTATGGAAGCTTTCGGAAGCTTTCGGAAGCTTTCGGAAGCTTTCGGAGGCATCTAGATTTGTATGGAAGCTTCTGGAAGTTTGTAGAAGCTTTCGGAAACTACTAGAACTATACGGAAGCTTGTGGAAGCTTCTGGAAACTAGTGGAAGCTTCTGGAAACTAGTGGAAGGTTCTAGATACTAGTAGAAGGTTCTAGAACTTTTTAGAAGTTACTCTAAACTAATTAACAACTAAACTATACCAGTATTAGGTCTCATGGGAATCCGTGGGGTGTGGATGAAGTCCAGTATGGCACGTCCGTGACAATCATCCTCTTCTTCTTCATTTTCATCTTCCTCGACGTCTCCTTCCATGCGCCTATTCCCCTAGTTTTGGCTAGGCGAGGCAGCAGTCTCTGAGCGACCCCTTGGTCTAATCGAATCAGGGTTCGACTATGACTCATACAAGGTCGATACAATATCTTTGTCAACGGCATATGAGGAGTCGAGGAAGTCATCCTTGTCCAATGATAAACTGACTGTGGCAATATTTTGCCAGATATCGGTTTCGCAATCCGGAACAACAGCAAAAACATCTACCCAGCTCATCTGCAGCCAAACACAACATGTAGAATCTTAGAGTTATTGACTTGCAATTTAGGACGGTCCGACCTAAACAGCATCCAAGGAACACATGCTAGGATAGGAAAATAACGTCGACAACGATGACAATTAATCATTGAGTTGTAGACTATGTGTGCATTTTAGGACAGTCCTCCCTAAATTGCAACCAGGTTCTAGAAATTGTTCATTTAATACAAGTAAATAATAAGCTTTAAGTACAGGTTTGCAATTTAGGTCGGTCCAACTTAAATTGTAGCGATGTACTTACTAGTACAGCACATGTCAATTTGCTCCCAGCAAAAATAGAAAATACGCTTAACCCCGGATGGCAAAAGTTCTTGATGATCCCAAGGTAGAATTCCATTCGCAGCTCCATAATATACATTCTAAATGGTAGCTCATTGTACCTCTTAGATTCTTTGTAAGTGATTGTATCCGGAGCTTGAAATTTCGGTTCAATCCAGATCTGCGTTGCTAGGTCTCTGCTTTGGAGAAAAATGAGTGGTACTTTCCTCAGCACCTTTGCCGAATTCGCTAGAAAATCATATAGCCTTTCATTTTTCGCTAGGTAGTAATCGGAAAAACTCGATTATATGTACGTAAGACCTCGTTTTTCTCAACGAACCCGATGACTTGAGATAAGTCGGTCTCATCCTCGACGATGAACAACCAAGTCTTGACTTCTTCAAGTAGAGGTTGCTTCATTTGCTGCTGAGACATTAGTACTTCCAAGAAGAACGGCTTCTCCATCGTGGAGCTCTCCTTTTCCAACACTCTAGGAATTGATCGAAAATCAATCACTCCCAAACTGATCATGCTCACTGTCTCCGACGTCCAAACATCCGTCGGCCAATTCTCGTGCGTGTTCTTACTTACGCAAATGTGCGACCGACGAAGGAATGCAAAATTGGTTCTTCTCCAGAAACACTTTAAAGAAGGTCTCTATCTTGGGATCGATGGTTGTTGCTATTTTATTTCTCCCTCGGGTTTGCTTGGTCATCAAAAAATATGCCTCACCCGGCTTTTCGAGCAACAGATTCATTGTTGCACTAGTGAAGCAGCGACTCCTCTTGAACTGTCACCAATTCTCTGGAATGAGCTCATTCCTTGCATTGAACAAGTTGAGTTCTGGGCAGATCAGGTGAAACTCTTTTTTCACCTTCTTCTCTCGCTTCACTCTCTCCACCCATTCTTTGGTTCTGTAGCAGTCTTGTACAACCGTAAAAACTAGTTTGATTGTCACTTTCAGATATGGGTGGTGGAGATTTGGGCCGGAGCGATTGAAAATGTACTTTGCCAATCTCTTCATATCGTCGTAGTTGAAATTTCCAAGGGGCCTAAAGAAGTCCCTGCTCATTGCGCAACTTTCTTGTTTCCAGTTTTCCTTCTTATTGAACTTCATCTTAGTCTCTGGATCAATGAGCTCCCCGTGTGCAGCACTGATGATAACTTCGCTCCAGACCTCGTAAACGTCGTTGGGTGCAAAAATTGTTTTCAGTTCGTTTGTAAGCTTTAGTTTTTTGTCTGCACCCTTTTTCTTTGAGAGTGTGAAGCTTTTGTTTGCGTCAATCATGGCGAATCTGAGATTAACTGCCTTTTCAAAACTCTGCACAAGGATTGACTAGATTCAATTTAATTGTGATCTTATCATAAACTACACTGCAAAAAGAGCTCACTCAGAGAACAAGTACAAAATTGTAAGCTTATGCAGTTTAGGGCGGTCTGCCCTAAAATATTAACCTTGTACTTTTCAGGGTTGCTAGCAGGCGAGCTTGTGAGCGTGAGCCCATGAGCCTGTGAGCCTGTGAGTAGGAAATTTTTTTTATTAAAAAAATGTGAGGGACCTATGACCGTGGATGTAGGTGTCTTTTTAAAAAAAAAAATATGAGTTCATTATTAAAAAATTTAACTTACTTACAAACTTAAATGAAATAAAAAATTGCAACAATCAATTGTGATTAATTTTTATAGAAAATATAGAATGCAAAATTGTGAAGGGAAATAAATCATACTAAAGATGTAGCCATAAAACACACAATGAAATCAAATCATATTGAAAATGAATACGTAACTATTTGACTCATGAGATATGTCAATCTCATGAATCTAAGTTGCAGTGGACTCAGTTGTAGATGCCAAGCTACTCTCAAACTCTAAAGTCTCTTTTCCCTCTGATGCTGATCCATCTATGAATTGCAAAACATTAAGAGCATATGTATCTTTTATACGTTTTGGTTCTAAGCTACCAAAGTTTGCAAACGCTGATGCTAATTGCTCTGCATAAATTGGGAGATCAAAAGACTTTTCCGGACTTAGAACAAGTTTGCGTCTCTTCCTGAATGCATTAGCGGACATCAGTTTTTGACGCCTGCAAAAAGAACAGATAGAATATTAGAATTACAAAATAGAAGAAGTAGTATGTAAAGGGAGACTCTCCAAAAATATGAAAAACTTACTTACTAGGTTTAGTTCAGCGAGGAAATTTTCGAGGCACTATAGTCATGGCGTCTGGATCTTGTGAAGATGTAATTGGTGGTGGTGGTTGCGTTTCAGTTATTATCACATCTACTTCAGTGGTTTTCTTCATGGGTCTAAGGACACCATTAAAGACATTATTGTCCTCCTCCAAAGCCACTATATGTCATCCCGTACCGCGACATGCTATAATTGATGCACCTACAATTTACAAAATGCAATTCATGATATGAATGAATCACTATGTCAATAGATATATAAAAAATCAATTATTGAAATGAAAACTAACCAATAGATGCTGTGCAGTCCAAAACCAAGTCTCCTTCTTCAGTTGTCCCTTCTATAAGGAATTAGAAGAGCCTACTATCTTTTTCGCGAGGACCTCACCATGGAATTTTGGTTTCTGGATTGATCAACATGGTATCTTCAGTTGTGTAGTTAATTAATGTGTCATCCTTGCGGAGGTCTACTTTCGCCTTCTACATTGCTTGTGACCGCTTCAAAAAGAACTTCGACTTCTCTTTATCACCAAGGTCCTTCACCAGAAGAGTGATTCCAAACTTCAAAGTCTGGAGTCATAAAAAAAAAATATATTAGAATTGAATACAACAATTTCAGAATGCCAATTTCCATTAAAATCATGAAAACATTTGAAAACACTAACCGTTTCGGAGTCATCCACAGTTGAGGTTAAGTGCATATGATTGATGCCCAACCATTCCTTCTTCTTCACCAATGAAGGATAAGACTCGCACAATCCTGCAATAATGCCCTTTGAATCGGCACACCATGACTGAAATACTATCATGCAACCATGGTCTTGTAAGTGCATATTTGCAAAGAGGAAGGCCGATTGAATGGCCTCATACTCTGGGTCTGAATTCCATGAAGGTATTGCATTCTCTGAAGCAGATACCTCTGGAACAGGTAAATTCTCTTGGTAGTCAAAAAAGATGAGGTCCACTAAGGGTGCTCGGCTCACTTTACCTCTATACATACGGGGCTTCCCTGATGCGAACTGCAGAAACAAATTAATTGAAATAATCAATATTTCATATAGCATTTGAAAATTTTAAAATCCCCCCCCCAAAAGATTCAAAGTTTTAGGAAAAAAACAATGCTTACCTTGTTTAGAAAGGTCGCAACTTCACTATAGCATGTAGGTCCCTCAAACTCCATGTTATCCATAATATCAGCAATAGAGACGTTCAAGATCAATTCCTCTGAAGTAACGTCTACATCATCACTAACAACTATGACCTCAGTACCTTGTGTCACCATATCCTCTGTGAAATCTGGAAGTACTGCCTTTCTTTTCATTCCACTTTGCGATCCACTTTGCATGTGCGAGTTTTGATCAACCGTTGAAGAAGTTGGCACTTGTTTGTTCCCTTCTTCCTTCTTCTTGCCTTTGTTTTTTCCCTTGCCCTCCTCTTTTTCCTTCTCCTTCTCTACCAACTTCGCAAGACGCTCTGCTTCTTTTTTCTCCTTGTTCTCACGAATCTCCTGCTCTTTGTTTTCTTTCTTCTTGTCAGCAACCATCCTCCTTGCAATTGCTCTCTTCTTCTGTTGATCTGTGTAGTTGTTGAATTCAGGAACCTCCACATCAATGACGCCGAGACCATTTAATGATTTTCGAAGTTCCACCTCTGATGGATGAGTGAATGTCAATGGACAATCTAAATACCATGCACCACCACTAAGATGAACTGTGGTGATTGTCTTCAGTTGGCTGGATGTATACATGCATTCTTCAGAACTCCGATCCAACCATGTGGTCAGAAATGGAGGAAGATCCTCCCTAGAGATGGCGTTCTTTTGTAAGAGCTCATACTTGAAGTACCTATGATAAGAACATAAAAATTTAATAATAATGACATATCAAAATTTGAATACTCATTAAAATATCAATGTTTAGGGTTATTTCACACAACTGACCACTTCAACTTCAAAAAACGAATCAGAAACAATTGTTCACTACAAAAGTATTCTAGGCATCCAAAGAAGTTCTACTATGCACGACTATTCTATAAAATAATGCTATAGTGAGGGTACAATGAAGGTTTACGACTCCCCCTGTTGGACCTAATGCAGGTTTGGGGGGGTTTTCATCGTACCGTAGCCTTCAATGTTGTCATTGTATTTTAGAAACTAATTCACTTCATTTAAAAAACTCAAACACTCAAAACAAATAACCACATATACTAATCTTCTAAGAAATTGATGAAACATAAAATCCAAATTCACTTAAACATATCGGAAAATAACTCTACGAATAGCGTCATTTGAGCCATCATAATTTAAGAAGGTTTCGGACTTCTTGAAAGGATTCGATCCCTTCAAAGTTGGGCCGAAACCTTGATCCCAAATCTTCCTCCTCCATCCCTCTATATACTCTGAAAGATACTCCGGTTGAAGAGGGACTGCCATATTGATTGTGAGGCCATCTTTCTTGACCACATTGTCGAAATATTCCACTGCACAATCCTCAATCTACAAGATGTTCTTGTTAAATAATTTTCATTGTTGTCAAACATTAATAAAATGCACCACTTCAAGAAAATGACATTACAGACATAAAGTTATTTCACATGAAAACAATCACTTACCCCTGCCCACCAGACCCATTTATTGAGGAAGGGACCCAACTTCTCTTCGGAAACTGGCTTTGGAGGGAAGCGTCTAGCATACCGTGAAGGTATGGATGAGTTCCACCACTTCAACAACTTTATCTTTTGAGTTGTAGAGGTATTGCAAGTGGCTATCATTTGGAGCTTTTCCAAAGTCATTTCCGGAACTTCATTTGTGGTCCAATGCTTTTCAACCTTTAAAGTCATATAAGATTTTATCAACATCAAATTAACAATTCAAATAAAACATGCAACAACAAATTCATGCTTCAAATGCATTCAGCACCTTTTCCAGAAATCCTGGACCATGAGCAGGGTTTGCCACTGCAAGCAATTTCCCCATTTTCACATATAACTTAGCTGCCTTCTCTTTAGCTCCTGTCCTCATGGCATTAGCCACTCCCTCATCGCTTTTATCATCCACTGCTGTCACTTCATTGTACTTTCGTACTACAGCATCCGCTCATTGTGCTATTTCTTGCTACAAAATATCATCAGTATCATTTCAGTTACATCAATTTTGTTAATGCTTTAGCCCTTGCTATCCAATAATGATAAATACTGAAAGATATATAACATTGTCAGAACATTGAGACTCTCACCCGAAAAACAAATGCTGTGAAGACCTCAATTAGCATGGAATACCATGTTTTCCTCACTCCTTGCATACCACAACGTTTCCTCTCAGAAGGTCTCAACATTTCATTGAACTTTTCAAAAGGCAGAAGTCCATATTTTTGAACACGGTATAGAGTGTGAACCAAATTGGTCTTCACATGGGAATCCTCCGTTGACGTACAATTCATACAATACAATAAGTATTTTGCTGAGACATATACAAATTCAACCTAGGAATTCTGAATGTCAAAGCTCAGAAACAATAAATTAATAAATTATGATGTCATTTTACTTACTTATTGATGTCATGCATAATTTGCATGACCAACTCTATTCTGCTCTTTGTATCCAAATTATGGTGTCCACCGAAATGTATCAAGACCGGTCCGCAACATGCAACCTAGAAATATGATTCATCCAAGCCAAGCGACGGTGATTTCCATCGCAGATAAAGAACTTGGAGTTCTTTAAGTGACTCAGCTCCGAGACAGAATTAAGAAAATCATTGAAGATTTCATTTTCTGCCTTCCATATAGGGCCCCAAGCCTCCATGTCAGCTGCTGAAAATTCCAAGGACTCCCCAGCCTCATTAGTTGTGGACACATAGAAAACTGCGGCTCCATCCTGATATCCATGAACAAACTCTTGCTCAAGTTTAACAAGATCACAAGAGAGGGTGGGTCTAACCATTAGCATAGGTACCAATCTACACAAAAGTATGTGCATTCGTGAGTGTTTTTGAGGTTTCATCCTCAAACTCTCAATGGTGGCCACAAAATCCACCTTCTGCAACCGTCAAAGTTCATCTTCCAGCAACTCCGTCTCCTCCTCCTCCTCATCAACATTCACCTCTGCATTTCTTTCTTCCTGAGTGCCAATTTCTGGCTGACCTCTTTCATTGGTAGGTGGAGTTGATAGAACTTCCTCTGGCTGTGATAGATTAATTGGTGACTCCTCCATCTGCAATATCATGTACATTTTTTAAGTCAATCGGGAAGTATGAATATGTCTTCATGAAATTACAATTTAAATTTATACAACAAATCTTTACTATGATGGTAAAAAGTGTCTCATTACAAAAAATTGTAAAAGTGTTACATAATGGAAAGAAATATGATAACACCAATGGTTAAGTAATACAAATGTTGAAGCAATGGAATGGTGTCTACTCCTTCCAAACTCAATCAATTTCTATAGTACCATCTAAGTCGGAGCTCAAGTGGATGAGGACAATTTTATGCTTGCCCAAACCAGAGCTGCAAGCACAATCTCTAATATCCTCTATTATTGGACTAGAAATTGAGATTGACGTTTCAGAATTCGAGCTACTATACTCAGTCTCAGAACTCTCAGGAGAAAACACTTGTTGTTTTCGTTTTCGTCTGTTGGGGTCGCTGAACCTACTGCAACGAGGTTCATCTAATTCATCAGCGGCTCGGTCACAAGCATCAAGAATGTCTCCAAGGCTTACCAAGTCAGTGTCTTCATGAGGCAATGATTGGCTACCTATGTTGACAATCCTGTCTTCTGGAGTCGTAAGTTCCGAAGTACGCGCAACATCTACAATATGGGTTGCCACATTGCTTGGCAATGGTAAAGGTGCATGCTCGTTCAGACTCTCATCTGTATCCATCTGCACAAGCATTATAAGAATGAGGTAGGCCAATGATAATCAAAACAAACAAAAAAACTTTTATAACAAATTGGAAGAAAAACCAAATGACAAATGGGAAGATAAAATAAATATCAAAACGTTGCTATATTATTGTAAATTCTATTGACTTCATAAATGTATACAACTTAAATTGAACTCCATAATTACTTTGTAGAACTTCCCTTATGCAAGAAAACACTAAAAAAGTGGAAACTCTAAATTACCCCTCTCAATTCCTCCTATTTCTCATGACATATTCTTATTCAACACTAAAAATGAGAATATCATAATTCTACAAGTCTTTCTTTGGTTTGCAAGACCAGATATGGGGGTACATTAAGATACTCCTAGGAATGTCGTCGGATCCAACGGCCTTCCTAGGGTTATCTAGCCATACCCCCATTATTGGTCTTGCTGACAGAACATGACTATCAATTTGGATTTATTTACATTACAACATGAAATTCACATCCCCGTGAAACTCTCAAATAGATACAACTAAGACTAACATTAATGTATGAATACAGCAAGATTATAGACAACATAAATATTTATCTCCTCACATTTCAGCTTCCACGAACAAATAACAGGCATTTATATTAATATTTCAAACATTTTCTTCGAATATATGGTTAAACGAGCAAACACTGTCATAGTCAGTCCAAGAGAAAATGTTCTACCAAAACCAAGTGATTGAAATTGGCATCTCCCTCCACGTGGCATGCCACTAACGCTGACAAGGACCATTGATGTTGAAGTATTAAACTAATTAAAACATTCAACATGGAAAGAGAGAAAACTTAGGGCAACTTCAAGGAGGTTAAAAAAGCCCTACAGTCACTTCCACAAGACAAAAAAAAATTATTTTCCTAAAAGACATTGGATTGGTTGGTCGCCTCATCATCCGTACACCTTCTTCCAAGACCAAAAATGGGGGTAGCAGGAGCTACCCCAAGGAACCCCGTCGGACCCGACAGGGTTCCTTGGGGTGCTCCCACTACCCCCGTTTCTGGTCCTCCTGCCCGGTTGACTTGCTGGCCCTTCAAAGATCTTGGAAAAATCTCTAGTTAAATAATTTAAGTAATGTTAATCAACTAAATAAAATTCTTTTTTTATTAAAACAAATATTTTATTTTAAAAACAAATTACTAGATAATATTTGTACCGATAATATCCATTACAGATGTGGTACCCCTCACACTTGCATCTACCTACCGATCAAAGAATCAAAGAACACTAGCATTAGATATTTTACAGAACTTCATCATTCTCAAATTTTTGGAAAGAGAACATGCGAGAATTTTTACAGGACTATTGCTTTGCCCAGTTGCATTGACGTCTGAGGCGGTGGTAAGATCGAATTGAGGAAAACACGGGACGAGCTGCACTGCTGTTTAGGATTAAGGGTACGAAGCATTTGTTTAAGGGGAGGATCGAAAGAAAATTTAACCCTGCAGACAACAGTTGGTTAGGGTAGGAAGCATCTGTTCGATTCAAAAGAATCCAATGGGGCCAGCAAGTCCAGAAAGGGGGGTAGCGCGAGGTACCCCCGACAACCCCGTCGGGTCCGACTAGGGTCCCTGGGGTCCCTGGCGCTACCCCCCTTTCTGGACTTGGAAGTCAAACCATTAATCTTCCGAGTATTCTGGGGAGCGAAGGCGCAGGCTCCGGAGATGCACTGGGGTCCTTCCAACTTCGATTGCACCACATTTCCCACGTCGATCCCCGGTACGACCGAAGCAGGGAAAGACCCATCGATCAAGGTGTAAGACGGTTCGTTTTTTTTACTATACAAGAAACGATTCCCGCAAATGATAATTCACTGAACTACAATCTGCAATCGGATCTACGCTTCAGACTAGTAAGGAGCTGCACCTTCCAAACAGAATTTGACGAACATCAATGATGATCGATGTGCATGGGGAACACAACTGGAAAGCGGACAAATTGAAAAACTCGGAACTGCTACCCCCGTTTGCGGACTTCGAAGATAGAATTATGAACTTACGGTTTTGTGGTTTAGGGGGGGTGTAGGCTGCAGACATGTACTGGGGTCCTCTCAACTCCGACTACTAGATATTTCCCACATCGATCTCTGGTACGACCAAAGCAGGAAGACCAATCGATCAGGCGTTAGGACAGTCCGGGTATTTTTAAAATACCCAAAACCTATGTCATTCAACTGCCGGCAAATGCAGAATTACTTAACTGTGTAGAGAATCTGCAATGGAATCTACGATTGAAACTTGGAAGGAGTTGCACCTTCGAAATAAGATTCGACAAACATCAGGGTGATCAGCAGGACGATGTGCATGGGGATAGAATTTACGTGGTGGAAACGACTACCACATGCGTGATCCGGCCTTGGTAAGAATGATCGAAATCGAATGGCAGAATGTAAAGGAGTCCTACTGGCTGAACTGGCTTACCGGCTTACACCTAAACATTCCGACCTGAGAAGCAGTTCGATCCTCTGAACTTGACAAAAGCATCTGGCTATGCGTCCATGGATCTTAACTTGTATGCATTCGGAGTTCAACCGAGGCTTTGACTGCTTGCCTAATAATTATTCAGGACCAAGAAATCATCTCCTGATGGAACTTCAACATGAATACCTCAAAGTACAGAATACTCAGTTCACAAGATTTCTAAGTTTGTGTGTGTCTAGAAATTAATAGCACCTGTAGCCAGTCACTTCGAGGCCAGCAGGTTTCAAAATTACTTAAGACGAAGATTGGATTTGTACACTAGCTTAATATCTGCAGACTTGAAATAGCAAGAATGAGGTCGGCTCTTAATAAAAAACATCCTGTACAAGTGCTGTCCATCATGATTGCACCGAGCAAAAGAAAGTGGCAATCCAGTGTTCATGTGAATGAGCTTAATAAACTAGAAGCGGACAATGAAAGCGATACAGATCCATAGAATGGGCAGGTTTATATACAATGATCAACCTTTAAGCATCACAGTTGGTGAATTTAACGGGTTCATACATGGAAGTGTGTACTGGAGGTTTAGGGTCAATCTCCCTTGAAAAAAAAACTACATGTATCAACCGGACTGCATGAAAACAAAAAAAAATATAAGATGAGGTCGGTGATTACCTGCTCCGTGTCTTCAATGTGTGCCGCCAACCTTGTTTGCGAATCTTCACTTCCTAGTCTTCCATGCCTCCTCGTATTCTTCATTGTGAAGTAACACTGCTCCTGCTGCCAAATCGTGAATAACAGGAACAGGAACCGAAGTGCTTCAGAATTGAAGGCACCACGGAATAGATTGCAAAGACCACCAGATGTGAGAAACCAACGAGTTCAAGCCGAGATTTATACCACAGGTTGTCATAATCTGAAATTCAGAAGGACTTCGAGAATTACATATGGACCCTCAACTGCAACCATGTGCAGAGGAACTTTCATGGACGTCGGTAATCCAGGTTCATTCACTGGCGGCTTCCTATCCCACAATAACCACCCGTCTGTAAAGGCGAGGCGTTCAAATTCTTGAGCGAGGTATTCAAGGGTACTTTGAATCATGATGTGCCCAAAATATAAAGGGAGATGGTACATGAGTTAAGGCTGGTTCGCACCACGTCTTAAGGGAGCATTGTTACAAGGAATAAAATGTTGTCAAAGCCTGGCGACTCCTTCAATAGGGAAGTAGGTGGGTTCCTGGATTTGGTCCGGGAATATCGATGAGACATTCTCACTGCGCACTACTGAGAAGATTCTTCTCGCACTGCATGGTTTCGGAGAAGTCCAAGTGAGCCATGGGATGGCCAGGGTGAATTGACCCCCGTCCTTGCCCCTGCCTTGCAACCCGTGGAATTTTCTATTTGCAAGGTTTAATTTTTTTTTTAATTCTGAATTTATTTTTGCAATCAGAGGCCCCAAATTACCTCGGAGGAGATGCAAGAATTCTCAAAAAAATGGCACAACATAATTTTTTTTCTGTCAAACCAAAGTTGACCGGGCCAATGAAGGGGCCAATTCTCCCTGCGCCCATGGAACTGGTCTTATAAGTTGAATATCATGAACGCATGATACTGATTAAAAATTTGAGCTTGTTTCTTTTACCTTTGCAATCTAAAGAAGCCCAAAGACAATTGAGAACACCTACGAGCAACACTCCAAAGTTTTTTACTTTCAATATAGCGTACCAAAATACATGCTCAGTTGTGTTGGGATCTTCTTTCGATTACCAACAAGATTCAACAAAATTGAAGTTAGAGTAATAATAGGAACTATGATCAAATCCTTAGTAGGGTGCTCATGGATGTACATGTCTTACTGCTGGGTAACATTTGTATATCAAATCATAACTCAAGTTAATTCAAACAATGCAAGATACATTTTTTGCTACATTTTTCTACTAGAAACAGTTTTATTTTCAACTATTTAGTGGCTACTTGGATAATAAGGAAGTCTTGTCCTTGCCCTTAAGTCATGAGTATTTTGGAATTTTTTACAGGGAAAACACGCAATATAAAATAAAATAAAACATCTAGCAATTGAATTAACCTCTAAAGTCCCAAGGCATGTTTCGGGAAGAAATTGTAAAAAAATGTGACATTTTTGTGTAGTGAGCAAAAAATGAAAGAAAATATTGTTTTTCTTAAAATTCAACTATATAAGTTGGAACTAGAATACTATAGGAATGTAGGGAAACGAATCATTTCTTGAAAATGAGAAAGGAGGGATTCAATATGGACTCCGCATAGAGGACTTGCCCTCTAGTACAAAGGAAGTGCGAGTAAACAGCTGGACTTACCAGGTCTTGCCTTTCTGCATTACAACCTTAATACCCACTCGATTCCTCTTGGTTGTGTCTCTATAGTACTACCTGCAGCTATGATTTAGGAAATAGAATGTTTTCATTGAAGGGGCCCCCTAGATTGTGGAAGAATAATCCAAGCTCAAGTTCATTCCTTTGGTTCTATTTTTGCCTCTGATAATAATTATAAGTGAACTCCGAGTAAAAGGCGGATTCTATGCAAATTATTTTATTAATAATGCTTTAAAAAACTAGAAGGAGCATCATGGATTAAGAAAGCAACCATGAAGTTGGAGAAGACATTGGATTCTGATCTGTAAAGATTTTTATTCTAATTTGGAAAAACCCATGATGTTAGTGACATTTTGAATTTTGATTCTCATTCTTCTAGATAGTATTTGATTCTATAGGCTTCTTGTTGTACACAAAGAATAGGTTATTCTATGGTATTGTACTGTTTTCTTGTCCTATATGAAGAGTTGATTTTCCCATACTTAGTTGCATTTAGAGATTTTTTCCCATGAACATCAGAAGTGCATTGCTTCAAACATTGCATTTAGACCGTGCATCCAAGTACATCAATCATATGGAATACACGTACGAATTTATAGCAAAGGATGTTTCAAACCTATTACACTCTTACAAGACATGTCATGACCAAATGTATTGAAAGAATTTGGACTTATATTTGTCTCAGTAGCTTAGTCTAAGTCATGTCATTTTATTTTGTATGATTGGCGTGCAAGTACTTCTATTGTGGATGCATTGAATGTGTTGATTAAAGCCGCAAACAACAATAAATGCTTCATTGTATGGCACTATGATTGGAATTTTTTTTAAGTTATTTTCCAACTGTTATTTTTCCATACACTTCCAGTTTACTTAGTAACTTCCATCCTCCTTTATTTTCACTAGTTTCACAGTAACAAATCCATACACTATAAGAAAGCAAATATTCATTGACAAGAGATCAAAGACTGCCTTCTTTGATCCATATTGTTCTCCAAGAGCAAAGTTTGAATCATGGCTTGTATTCGTGTAGATGGCCATGACATTCCCCTAGTGTTTCCAGTAGATGAAGGTGGACATGCTAGAGTTCTAAGCCATCTATTGCACATCCGCTTTAGATTTGTATAGTCTTCCATCTATGTCGAAGAAGAGAGAATGTCTGAATTAGGAGAAGTGCAGCAATCAATTCCAATATTGAAGTCTACAGAGGAAGGAAGTCAGTATTGGTATCTTCCTATTGGAAACTATAGAGCGTATGGATTGCCACTGTCTATGGTAGGTGCATCAACAGAAATTCGAAGTCGGCAGTCAGATAACTCTTCTGTAGATATGCCATACGTTGCTCATATGGTTTCACCCAGTCCTAGTCGTGAAGCTCTTCCAGTCCTTCTTGATAATTCTACTCTCCGCCCAGTGAAAATTGAGAAGTTAGATGCCATCATAGAGTTGTCTAGTGAATCAGAAGGAGAGTCCCCTGACTTAACAGTTCACAAAAATGCGTGCAATATCAAAGTTGCATGGCAAGAAAATATTTTGGTGAAGCCACTGTCAAGCACCCCATCAAACAGTGGAGGTCGAACTTAAGTGTCCCGTCCTCCATTGCATCCAGATGTAGGGAATCAAGTGAGTATAATGGAGTCTTTGAGGGGATTAGGGAAAATGCATCGTTCACGGAATGAGTTGTCGATGACGAACTTGAACAGCATGAAGCACCATCGCGTACAGTTTCTTCCACCCGTCTTCAATGGAAATGTCATATTTGAGTTGCCTCCATGTCGTTCATCTTCTTCTTCATCAGCGGCCAAGAACTTGGAGGGAATGGACAAGAGATATGATGGACATCCATGGTGCAAGTTGGTGACCACAAACATCCACAACTCCGATAAGTTGAAGTTCCGTAAGTCATACTGCGTTGGTCATCTTATTTGTCTAAATATAGAGTGTGACTATTTGAAGAGGGCTTCAAAGCACAACGAAACTGAGTGGAGTGGTTCAACAACCTTCGCTTTCATAGTAGGGGATACTCCTCCCAGAGACTATACTCTAGTTTGCAAACTTTGTAAAAAAACTCCTACGTGTCTAAGCACCTGTGATGCTAGGATGTACTACTGCTATAGTGAGAATCCAAAAATGACTAGGGCCGCTATTCATTTCGGAGATCATGCTCACCCTATTGCTAAAGGCATGTATAGAAATTCTACAGAGAAGATTAGTGAATTGATTGCAGAACAAGTGGCCCGAACACCAACGGCGACGAACTCCGCCATTGCTCTATCGGCAAGCAAAGACTTCCTTACAAACTATCTATTCCACAACGGAAATGGAAAGAAGAAGATGTTGAAAGGTGAGGAATTGGAGGAAGTAATGGATCGTTTCCAGTATTTGAGTAGTCCCAACATTCGGAATGTGATTTCTTCATTTCGCTCAAACAATAGAGGAGGAGTCATAGACAACATTATGACCATGAAGAGAGACTTAAAGTTTGAGTACATTCATGATAGCGTTTTTCCTGGACAAGGAAAAGAGAAGGTATACCTTTTCAAGATGCTCACCGAAGGACCTAGTAGTGGAGTAGACTTGGTGAAGCGCATGCAACCAGGGGGAAATCTGCAGAATGCATGGGTGATGTTTGACCACGTGAAGCGTGTGAAAGATTGGACCACAATGGCTTGCCACGTGTACGATTCTGAGTACAAAAAGATAATGACCATTGCAACATGTGATATGCAGTCCGAAGACACAAAAATTCAAGTGCAATTCTAGAGGTCATTGAATGTTGTAATGTCAAGACATGGACTGGATCAACCAAACTTCAAAGGATTCATGGCAGATAGTGCTATGGCCAATTGGAACACAGTTCGAATTGTTTACGGAAGTGGATGTGCCAATGACAAAATGGAGAATCGGGAGAGGACATGCTTATTGCATTGGAGTACTTCTCTCCAAAAACATACTCAGAAATACATAAAGGAAGCATTTCAACAATAGCACAATACACTGTGCAAACAGTATAAAGATGCGAAAACTATAGAAGAGGCAGAGACACGTTACCTAGCAATTCGTTCATGGTGGTTATCATCAGGTGCTACTACGGAAGATGCGCTTCATCACTTGGAGCATTGGTTGGCATTTTGGCATTTCAGATATCGACAGTGGGGGGGCTTCATGCAAATGGTAAGTAAATATTTACTTTTGTGTATGTCAGTTTGTGAGCATATAAAGAAGTTGTAGTCATGTTCGACTTGGAAAATGCAAATTGTAATTAAGTTTAGTGATTAATGAATAGCCATGTGTATGCATATTTGTAAGAAAATGGAAATTGTACCTAAAACCCGAACTAGGGGTATTGTTGTAGACCTTGAAACACTTGTCGGATTTGATGGGTGTTTCCATGATAATTCACGGTACATTCAATTTTAGTGACAGAGGTAATTGTGAAGAGGGGTTTGGATACAGGATTCTATTGTCGTTGTGAAATAATTTACTTCTTGACGTACTTGTTTGAACACAAATAATATTCTTTTTGTAGTTCATTCACTAGGAATGCCTTTCATCCCATATGAACTATACATGCACATAGTTGATGGTGTTCACAATTTTCTGTAGCTTTAATGAATAAAAGTAATTATGAGAAGTAATTTTGATTATTGGGTGTATGTCTAGGATTTGAATTTGGAGGAAATGGCAGACATGCCTTCATGCAATCTATCAGAGACGGTTCATAATAAGTGGCTTCAAATGTCTGGCAACTGAGGAAATAATTTGTTTGATGCCACATGTGATGATAGCATCCGTGCATGGATGCAAATGACAAACTATCGTGCATATTTGAGAGGCCATGCCTCTGGTTCTGGTCCGTCAAAGGGGGAGTTGAAGTTGAGAACTGCAAGACGAAGTAGAGACCCTAAAAAAATGGCCGAAGCGTTGAATTCCTTACCCGGATCTGAAGGAATTGGAAGTCGTATCCCACATTTGGAAGGAGACGAGATCTTTGGAAGCACAAAGAGGAAATTGGACGTCCCGATTGGCGACGCAGGAGACTCACATCGACCAAACAAAGTGAATTTCTCTCAACCTCGTGTCCGAACAAGGTCCGCTATTCCTCCTACAAACTCTTTAGAGGGCAAAGGAAAAGAACCAGAGTCAAATAGGTATAACCATGTCACAACTGCATTTGAAAGCGATTGTGACACATCAAAATGGCACATTGCAAGGATCAGCCACAAATCTAATGCTAAGTGTCAAGCTCAGCAGCGAGGGTCAAATATGAAGTGCACTACTCGAATTGCAAGAGGACGAAAGGGAACACCAGCTCCAACTTATCGTGGTAGAAAAGTAGATTATGGAACTAAACGAGAAGTATTTGCAGACTTCTGGTTTTGTGCAGATGATATTGAACGATGTGTGAAGGGTACAAAGCGTAAGTGGGTAATAGATTGGCCAGATGTCCCAAAAATTTGGCCTATTTTGACAGGGACAAACCTCAGTCGAGATAAGACTTTGCTATTGCAACATGCTGGCTTTCGGCTACAAGAACAACCGACATTGTCACCACGTCGCTTGCTCAATATGTCAAAGATATTTGAAAGTGTTGTGTATAATGAGGTCCCGCCAACAAATGCAGATGTGTACCCCACAGTGAGGAACAATCGAACCATACGTCGAATAGCAAATACACCAACTGCAGAACAACGCAATAAGTGGGAGAGTGCAGGCAATGTTAGAGGTCAAATTCTGAAAGTGACCTTGCTTCTTTTCCCGGGACTAGGTGCAATCATATCTCTGGAGACTGGGATAGATCAGAACACAAATGTGTATCGGGTAACAATGGATATGTTTCCTTCTTGCACATGCCCAGACTTTGTGAACATGTCTACTTCAGCTATTGGAGGACGTCAACAGTATGTGAATTGCAAGCACCTGTACTACTTGTATCGATATTTCTGCAAGATGGACATCCATGACGACAAATTCATTCATGCACCGAGTTATAGTTTCAATGAGTTGAAACTTCTTTTACTTCGAGCAGGAATAATCACTATGCCAGAATAGGCATGTAGTAGACTTCTTATGTACTTCAGTGGTATTTTATTAATATATTTAAAATACTATTTAATTGATGGAAACTTAAAAAAAATGGAAGCTTGAAAATTGCAATTGAAAGCGAGAATGTAGTTATAAAAATATGAACATGAATGACATTTTCTTTTCCTTCTTTTGTGGTTTTTTTTTTTTTGAATTGTATTTTTCTGGTCTTTCCCCTTTTTTTCCCTTGGTTATCCATTAGTATTTCATTCTTCTTGAAATTGACTTTCTCATGTTTCGTCATGCACTTGTATGTTTTTTAATTTTTTCCGTACCCTAAGTCCATACTAATTTTTTTTCCTCCACTATTACTTGTAAACCCTTTTACTTTTCTATTTTCTGTCATTTAGTACCCTCCTTCTTACACTTTACTTCCCTTTTTTTCCTTTCGTTTTTCTTTTCTTTTCCATGTCATTTCTTTTTCTTGGTTGCTTACCCATTTTCTAGGAAGACGTCTTCTATGCTTTATATTTATTTTTTTCACTTGAGCAATCACTCCATTAAGTTGGAGTATATTAGCGAGAGGTCTATGAGACTGTAATGTAATGGCCCGGGTTTGAATCCCGTGAGGCCCAAAATTATGCCGTTCGGCACAATCCTTATATTGAACTAAGTCTTAAGAGTGCTTGTAGCGCAGCTATAGTGGAGGATAGGTAATGTCCATCAAATATTTTTTATAGTATTCTTTGCTGAACTAATTATATTTTTTCCTATAAATGATTGGTCATTGCATACATAGTTGCATTATAGAGTTGGAAGTACAGGCCTAACTATATACTAATGTTCAAGGAAATTTTCACATTTCAAATGGTCATTATTGAAACAACTTGTTTTTAAAAAATTCACGGTTATAGGTGGCTTGGTCATAGGTCCCAAATTTTACTAAAAATAGTAAGTACAAGTCTTTTTTAGAATTTTTTTTTAAAAAAAAATTGGGGAGTTTTTTCTGTTTTTTTTTCTAATTTTTAGGGCTCCACGCTCGCAAGGCCTACGCTCGCAGCTCACAAGCTCACCGCTCAAGGCTCGCATGCTAGCGTCATTGTTGTACTTTTGCGTTAGCGTAGTATAGGCTTTGCTTTGTTTTGACGGTCCACCAGACTCTATCTCCTTTCGGTGGTGTCAGTCTTCCTGTCACAATCCGACTTTTTGATTTTTTCTCTTTATCGTGTTTTGAACCACGAAATCTGGAAAAAAAATATACCCAGATTGGTGAAAGAAGAAGGAAAAGATTAAAAGTTAGGATAACTAGGGAAAAAACAATGATCAAACCGGAAAATGAAATAGAACGGATATCGGAAACGAATTCGGTCTAGATCTAGAGCTGGAAGATCGGATCCGGAACCTACACTCGAAAAATCGGAAAAAAATAATGATTAAGTTTTTTAGTATACAAAAAGACTCCTTTAGGGTTTCGACTATCCATTTGCACCTGAGAGCTCTCGCTTATCTGCCACGCTCTCAATTGTGTTGGAGCCATTTCTGAGTGAGTGTGTTTGTTTCTTTTGCACTGATCAGAGATTGGAGAGAGAATTAGTTGTGTGTATCTGAGTGCGGAAGATTTCGATTGAGTGTCGTGAGAGTTTGTGTGAAAATTGGCACAGGTGATGACTCGGTTGAGACCGAGGAGAGATCGTGAGGGAACGAGACGTGCGGCCAAGAGAGAAGTAAGGTAGTCATTCGGTGAAGAGAGGGATGCTGCAGCTCAAGCGATCTAGAGCTTAGGGACAAGCGAGCGCATCAAAGATAGAAGTTAAAGTTAAAAAGGTGGCGTCTTTAGAGCCTAGTAGCGATCAAGAGAAAGCGGAGTTGATAGAGGATTTCTTTGCCATGGAGTGTGCAGGATTTTACGGAAAACCCTGGGGCTTTCGGAATGAAGCCATAGTTAAGGAGCTCATAGATGGAGCCCCTTAATTAGTTTAACAACTCCCTCCGGCCAGTTCCGCCCATGTGGATACAGAAAATCTGGGGAGGAGTGTACGAGTTTGAAGAAGGCAGCATGACGCAGGCCAGCCGGAAAGGAGATTTTGTGCAGGAGATTGTGTCGAGGATTGTGTCGAGGATTGTGTCAGCGCGTGACACCGCCAGTTGTTGGAATTCTTGGTACCAATCCTACATCCGGAAAAACCCACACTAGTGACTTTCACGATTGGGAACGCCATCTTTGGAGCCTTGAGCGGGGAGAAGAAGATGGACTAGGCGAGCTACATACAAGGGCTGGTGAACGCCCTGGTAGCCAATGTGAGAAAGAGTAGAGCTACTCCGGTATGCCCCTACCTTTTCCACTTATATAAGAACCAGAACCTTTTGACCACGGAGGAAAACAGGGAGTGGAGAGCCCAGATGGCTCTCCGGAAGTTCGGAGGATCGGATGAGGAGGAATCCGAGACCGAACCGGATAGTCCAGAGCCGGAGGACAAGGGTGAAAACCCGAGGAACAGGGCCCTAGAGGTGGAGGAAGAGGAAGTCCCCCTTATTAGGAGAAGGATCAAACAAACGCCTAACCTAAGGGGCTCTCCTTCCGTTCCCCTCAAGGACAAGGAGCCGGAACCGGTGGACAGAACGGAACTGGCCGTTCTATGGAAGGAGGAGCTAGTGGAGGTGATTAAGTTGAAGGCTACTCCTATGAACCAATTGACAGACCTGACGGGTCCGTTCAATGACCTAATCCGGATTCTCAGTGCGATGAGAGCGGATTGGGAGGTTAAAACCACTACGCTCCGCGAAGTAGTGGACTTGGTAGAGAGTACCGCGAATAGTGTGCTGCCGGAAGCAGTGGCAAATTGCATCAGCAACTCGGATGTAATCTGAGAATTAGAAGATCAGGTGCTGAGGCAGAACATCAACCTACGGGAGATGGACGAGTTGGCAATCCGGTTGCAAGGGGAAATTTAAGTCTTTCAGAAAAACCTGGAAACCAATCGTGAATAGGTGAGGATTGCTATGTCTCTACAGGAAGAGACTAGGGCAGCAATAGAGTGGATGACCGCAGTGATGGAGGCATCTGGCGATGTGATGGCAAAAGCTAGGCTGTTTGATGAGGGAGTGCATAAGGACCAGAAGCCATCCTGAACTCAGATTGCCCGCATCCTCGCTGACTTCGCTGGGGAGATAGAGGACACGATGAAGGAATTCCGGAAGGATGCTAGGGGGATAGAAGAGAGCATCCGAAAATTCCAAAGCGAGCCGATCTCCCTATCCGGGATTTCAATCCATGATGAATTGGACGACCTGGAGATCCTAGAGGGGAAGTTTGAGACCTCAGTCTCAAAGGAGAAAGTAGGAGGAATAGCTTCTGTGTTAGGAACTCCAAGGTCAATAATAGGAACAACTTTCCTTGTGGAACTGGAATGCATTCTGAAAGGGGGAGATAGGAGTAAGAACTTGAGTGAACTATCACCAATAGCTACTCCAGACAGTGGTGGATCCCCATAGGATGAGTAGGTAGTTAGGAATTTAAAAGTAGGAAATTTTGTTAGACCGGACCTTATCCTGGAAAATTAGGAAAAGTTCAGATCCAAAAATCTCGGCCAAATCAGTGCCGGATTTCCGGGGAAACTTTATGTAAAATTTGTATATAATTCAAGTCTCAAGACTAAGACGAAGAGAATACTTTTTTCTGCATATGTTGTCTCTTTCTGCATTTTCTATTTGTTTTCCTTGTCTTCCCAAAGAGTGGCCAGGTGAGGAGATGAGAGATTGAATGCAGATGAACGGATTGTAGGAGGAATTTCTCCCCTTGGTATTTTCTTGTGATTATATGTGCATGTGAACGGGTTGTAAATGTTGGGAGTGAATCATTGCACCTCAGCAAATTTAGGATTCATTATTCCGAGTGAGATAGCCAGTGTTAGGCTAAGCAGTTAGGGAGGGGATTCTCAACTATGCTAGAGTCACCAGATGGAATATCTGGGTTAGCATCCGATCGCTTAAAAGGTCTCACCATCTGAAACAATAAATGGAAGAACCTTGGGTTGCGCTAGTACGGGCGGATACACTTGTAGCCACCTTAGTTTCATACGGATCCGAGGAAGCATTAAGGTCATTGTAGTTGGAAAGGATTGTATAGGGGATTTTTGTGTAATTTGCAGATCGGATTCACTCCTGGTACGTTGTGAAAGATCAAGCCAGATCCTGTTAGAATAGGAAATTAGACTTAGTCGAGTGAGTCTTCCGTCACTATAAGTTCCAAAAGGAGTGGTGGGCCTACCTCTCTAAAATCAAGTGGCGGACGCCTCTGAAATACTAACAGAGGTTAAGCAAAATAGGACCGGAAACCGAGGAAGGAGAGATCCCCGGGTGTAGTAGTGATATCCAGACGGATTTGTTAGTTCCGGCAAGATTTGAGTTTATTGGATGACCGGATTTTGGTTTGGATCGATTAGAAGTATAGTCCAGATCAGTGGTCAATGGTCGACTGAGTTGTCTAGTTTTGGGGGAAAGGAGAACTGAAGAGAAAGAAAAACATTTGTATTGATATTTACCCCCAAATTACCTAATAACACAAAACACTTTACAAAGTCTATTGGGTTCAATTTTTAGAGTCACTTTGTTATTTTTAAAGTGGTTTTTGTAAGCATAATAGGGAATTCCACTTACCCTGTGCTGCGACATGGCAAAAATCTGGCGCCGCTGCCGAGGACTCTAAAGCTGTTAGTGTTACTACGAACCGGAAAAGAAGCAAAGTCAGTATTTATTAACTCCCTCTATTGATTATCTAGGAAATCGGAGATTTAATTGCTGCAGAAACCGGAATCCTAATTAATGAAAAGTACAGTAGTGATGGGGAGGAAGTCAGAGCAAATCAGGAAGAACTAGCAAGCCGAGGAATTGTCGAGGTCGGGTCTCAATGATCAGGAAACTGCGGATCGCAAGGATAATCCGTTGTTAGTGGGGAGACCTGACGACACGGATCCTAGATCTGCCCCTACATCTCAAATTTCAGAGCCAAATCTAGGACTAGAAGGAGAGGAGGATCCAATCTTGGAAAGGGAGGACCATATGCCTCGCATAAAGTATAAGCGCTTTAAGGGAGATGGAGATTAAGATGCGGATGAATGGATGTGTAAGTTCGAAGCAATCGTAGTTGCAAATCAGGACAATAAAGCGGCCAAACGACGAATTTTTCAAGGCCTGCTGAAAGGAGAGGCACTGCAATGGTACCAAGATGTTTTGGACCCTATCCGAAATAACTAGGATCAACTTCAAACGGAATTCCTTCAAGCTTTCTGTGAGACGGGAGGAGAAGCCAGAGCTCTAGGGAGATTGAGCACGATGACTATGAAGTCATCCAAATCTGTACGAAAGTACGGATATCGGGTAATAGCTCTGATTCAAAAGCTAACAACGAAAATTGCTCCTAGTTTGCAAGTGGAATGGTATGTAGCCGGACTACCGGAATCTATGGGGTTTCTAATCCGACAAGCTAGACCAAGGACACTCCATGAGGCGATCAATGTTGCCACCAACTATGAAAATTCGGCGCAGTCCCTCCAAAAATCTTTGAGGAGAAGTGAGAAGAGAGACAAGGGGAAGAACAAGAGACGTGATCAAAGGTCGAAGAACCGGAAGAGGGTTTCTGATTTGGAAAGTAGCTCTGAGAGCTCTGAATCAATAGATTCAAATTCAATCTCTTCGAGTTCTGATGAAGAAAGAAGTGTTTCACCCCCAAGGAGATCGTCGAAGTCCAAGAGTATGCGTGAGAAGGCTGTGGTCAAGGTCAAGTTAAAGGATCCGGATTCTAAGAAGATGATGAAGAGTATCCAGCAATCTTTGGAAGCAATCAAAGTGAATCTTGCGGAAAACCGGAAGTTGAGACAGATCGTCTCTACTTCCAGAGCAAATGCATGGTACAGAAGATGTGGAGAACCGGATCACTATCCTAGTGAATGCCAGCAAGCAACTCACAAGGTAGTACATTATGTATACCCGGAAGAGGAGAGCTACTATACCATGGGAGGTGATGAAGAAGAGGAAATTTACCAAGTGTAGTCGATATACGGGAGGAGAAAAGGAATTGCGATTCCGACCCGGTCCAATCCGTTGAACTGGAATTTCTTACCCGAACCAAGCCAAGGGCTGATGATGCATCAACCAATCCAAACTTTAGGTTACCCAAGCAGACAAGTTGTAATCTGTTATAGTTGTGGAGAACCGGGCCATTATGCCAATGCGTGTTCTAATCAAGGGCAAGTACCAGGAGCGTCCCGGATTCTCCCACTATAAGAAAACTGCGTCTGTCTGAACATCCAGCCAAAAACGACATATATCCGCGAAAACACGATATGTTTTAAAAGATGTTGGGGTGTCAGGCCGAAAAAGTGAAGATTTTGCTTTGATGTCTTTGAAAGCATTGCTAGTTTTCAGTCACAACATACTAATGCTATGAAAAACAATGATGTAATGTAAGACATCTAGGTGGACATCAGATGTTTCCAAGGATGTCCACAATAACATGTTCAGCCACGTCACCATCTTTGGTCAAACTTAGCTCAGAAGTTGATTTAAAATTTTGTTGCGATCAAAGGTAAAGTGACTGTCCAAGGTTAAAAAGAGGACAACAAGTAAGTGGTGACTCCTAAAAGCTTATGTGGCATCTGACGTGGCGTGATGAGGTGGAAATTGTGTGACATGGACATGGGTGATGACGTGGCATGCCACGTTAGCATACTTGGCCTGTCCATGTTCCGATCTTAGATGTCTCCGTGGACATCATAAGTGACGTACTGACGTCTACAATTTTACATTGACGTCACTTCTGGCATCAACATTTTGTACTTACTGCGAATGTAACTTCAAACCACATGCTATCCACTGTGCGTTTCATTACATTTGATTGGACGTATGAGTGTTGTGGAAGCAATTGTAGGCGTCTTCTTTGATGTCAAAATGACTATAGATGTATGACATGACTTTATGCCCAAGGTTGAATTTGCACATGATGCACGTCTTTTCTATGTAGTACAAAATGACTTATGTATTTACTTGGTTTAGGTTCATTTTTGGGCTATTGAAGTTTTACAATTTGCACACATTCAACAAATTTCATTAGGATAAAATTCCAACCTATTCATATGATGTCACTTGCAATACCAAGCAAGACAGACTCTGCCACAAAATGCACGTTCAAGATGCAACGGGTCTACTTAGAAGACATGAACATGCTGATGACTTTGTATTTCTCAGACGTCCTACGTGACGTCAAAATGCTGGCACAGCAAACACATGTCAGTGATGTGAACACCTTATGTTTCCTCTTCAGATGCAATGCCATTGCTAACTACGGTAACATACTCTTCACCATTGTCTATTGGTTGGCGCACCGGGTCTACGACTTGTTGCAGTGGTTGTAGGCCATCGAAGTTCCTATCATTCACCAACTGCACCATATAAGAAAACTGTGTTTTTTCGGATGTCAGGCCAAAAACATTGTACGTCCAAGATAACATCATACGTCTTAAAAAATATTGGGATGTCACGGCGACAGACGTTGGAAAAGTAGAAATTTTGGTTTGATGTTGTAAAAAGCATTGCTAAATTTCAGTCACAGCATATTGATGCTATGAAAAACAATGATGCAACCTAAGACATTGTTGTGGACATCAAATGTTTTCAAAATGTTATAAGCTATATAGATTTAATTTATATAACAAATTTATATAAATTAGATGATTGGATTTGTTATGAAAAAAGGTTTACAAAATCATATCAATATTATATTATGTAAAAATATTTATTTTTAACTTAAGATTTAAATTCTAAATTTTATTAGTTTAAAATTATAAATTTTGCATCAAATTTTAATAATTTTTATTGCTATTTCACCTTCTTAACTTATTATTTACAAATCATTCATATCTAATGTGGGGTGATTTTCTAGTGTTCTTGGACTTTGAGATATTTGACATCTTAACCCTTAAAGGACCAAGGCATTTTTTTTGCCAGAAAACATTGAAAATTGCCATTTCTGTAGCAAAGAGTAAAAGAAATTTTATTTTTTTTCACATCTACCTATAGGATCTTACACCTAACAAGTAGAAAAAATTATAGAAAAAATTTCAAAATTTTTGACCGCATAGATTTAAAGTGGAAAAAACAAGTTTTTTAATGCATTGAGGGACTAGATTTTTTGACTATTCGCAACAAAAGTGAGCTTCTCCTTCCAACCATGCTGGAACGTGGTGCAGAATAGTGGGGATGCCGTGGTCAACATTTTTCGGCATCCATTCAAGATGCTCTGATGGGCAATGCGAGCATCACTTGTCATGAACGCCCTCTTTCCTCATCTTACGACCAACAAATTGAGAGGAACCAATCACCTTAAGGTTCTCTTTCATCACCACACATTGCATTGTCACGGTTGGAAACAATCAACTTGTGAGTGGATGTAGATGGATGTGGATGGATGTAGAGAATCTCTTTTGTCGACATTGGTTTGCGAACCAGCACGAAAGTTTTGGAGCGTACATGCACCATGCGCGGTGATGAAAGAGAAAGGGTATCAGATCCTAGCCAATATTTCTGTCGTGAGATGAAGAAGGCGGTCATGATGAACGCCACCCACGTTGCCTATGGGAGCATCGCAAATGGATGCCGGAAAATGTTCATCACGGCACTCTTTCTTTGCTCTAAGCCATGTTCCACCATATGCAAACTTCACGGAAGAATCCTTTGTAACTCACGACGCAACAATCGACAAGTACTTTCTTGGAGTCCTTGGCAAAAGCGGTCAACAAAAATCACTCCATGTAGTTCTTTGGCCATACAACAAAGTGCAAAGCATTACGAGGTAGCTCGGTTGCCTATATAGTGGCTCATGACACAAATGCCTGTTCTGGAGCCCTTTCACTATGAATGGAACGAAGGTGTTGTTACTGCTTTCAAGGGTCGGAGGTGCTCAAGGAACTCTTCACCAACTGGGGATCCACCGGTACGTAGCGATGAGTGGAAAAATTCAAGAAGGAGCCCATCTGCTTGTAGACTGGGCATTGTGGGCATTGACAAATCAAAAGGCAACCTTCACTTGGACTACCATGATGTGAGACAACTGACAAGGGAAGCCTTCAACAAACTTGGAGACAAGCATCATGGCCTTGATGTCTAAAAGGTCTGCAACGAAACTAAGCTTCTACTTCCGACCATGCTCGAATAAAGTGCAGAATAGTGGGAAATATCATGGTCAACATCTTTTGGCAACCATTGACGGCGTTCCCATAAGCAACGTGGGCGGTGTTCTTCATGAACGCCTTCTTCCATCATCTTCTATTGGAGAGGATGAAAACAATCGGAATCCGTTGTCCTTTTCCATTACTACACATTGCATTCATTGGGCTTGGACCAGTCTACTATTGCCGGGATGTAGATTGGTGCGGAGAATCTCCTTCCTCAATACTTGTTAGCGGAGCACAACAGAAGTTGTCTGGTGGGTACAATCAAAATCTCAAAACACTTACACTTCTCATGAGACGAATGTGCACTATGCTAGTGGATGGTGCATGTATGTTGGAGAATTTGTGTTGTGCTCAATTAACAAGTGTTGAGGAAGGAGAATCTCCACACCAATCTACATCTCGGCAAAAGTCGATTGTTTCCAATCTCAAAAATGCAAAATGGGGTGATGGAAAAGGACAATGGATCCCGGTTGCCTTCAATCTCCCTAATGGAAAATGATGGAGGAAGGCTTTCACGACAAACATTGCCCACGTTGCCTATGGGAGTGCCGTCAATGGATGCTGAAACATGCTGGTCACGAAGTCCCTTCGTTGCTGTAAGTCATGTTCTGTGACAATTCAAAGAGCGCTGAGTGCTACCATATCCAATCTATCATGGAGGAATCCTTTGCAATCGACAACAATGCAAATCCTCAAGCGTTTCTTCGAGCATAGGGAATTTCATTAAAATGACAAATATTCTATGACTTTGATATCCCATAGTTCAGACCGGGCGGTCTGAACTATGGGAATGGCATATTGTGGAAATGGCACATGGAATACTGCCATTTTAATGAAGTTCCCCATGAGCCCAAACGCGAGAACCGGGTGGAGACTTTAGCGACATATACTCAAGCTCCTAATGTAGAAGACCTGGACTCCTCGACAACAACAAATGCTACAGCTTCAATCGTCTAGCAGTCTACTTCTATATGACGACCATGACACTGTACAAATAAATAAATACCTTGATGTAATTGAACAATAGCAAAGTATTGCAATTGTGAGCATTAGAATGTGGTCCATCCCGATGTAGGATTGGTACTTAGGATAATTGGTGGGCGGTCCACAAAAGTCGTCGTCAATTTGCATGTGCAATGTTCAGAGGAAAAGGACCATTGGATGTTTGTGCTCCTTCAACGTGTTCTTGAGATTCCCTTTTGGAAATCAAGTTGTAATATGACCTGAAATGGATCCCTATGGGGAAACCAAATTTCTATTGAATGAAATCCCCATTATTGGAAATGAATTGAAGTTCTTCCTTAGCATTCATCCTTGTCCTTCATGCATACATTTGGTTGAGGTCCTCGAGGAAATCCCATCTTGTCTAACCTCTAACACTGTATTCACACATATTCAAAACTCCCACGTTTCTTTACCTCCCGTGCCATCTGGCTAGGAATTTCTTCCATTTTACAACCCCAATTTCTGTCATTTTCAGGGAATAATCGCCATTTTAATGAAATTCCCCATATTTCAATCTCCAGCACCTAAACTGACGATTAGCACTTAACCCCTCACCGCCCAAGGGGACCAAAAGTGTCCTCACACAATCTAGCAGTCAACTTCAAAGTGCTGTAACTTTTGCATCCAATGTCCAAATTCAATAAAACTTGTTGGGGAAGTTGCGCATAATAGTCTATTTTCTGTGGTAAAATTTTCAGATCTATCCAAGATGTAATCAGTTTTTGAAAGCCATTCAAAGTTTGCAGGTTCAATTTGAGTTCACCACACTGCAATGAGATGGCTGCAACTTCGGGGGCTTGTATCTTTTTCATCAAATGTTAGTTTTCAATAAAATTTGTTGGGTATTGTTCCCCATAAAGTCTAATTATTGTGATAAAATTTTCATGTCAATCCAAGTTGTTTTGAATGCTTGGGAGCAATTCGAAGTTCAAAATTCAGACATTTTTGCATTACAGTGAACTTTGGCGGCTTATAACTTCTTCAGAAAGGGTTTGTTTTCAATAATTTTTGTTGGAAAAGTTGCGCATACTAGTCTAGTTCTTGTGGTAAAAATTTCATATCAATCCAAGAAGTTATGATTGAATGAGAAGCATTTTAGTAGAGGTAGGTTCAGCCATAGATGTGTTTTTTTTCTACTTTTTTCACTGTTTTTTGACATTTCAAAACAATTTTGCAAACGCAATGAGTCAATTGAATGAATTTTTTTTCAACCAAATTGTTTGTCTTTTGATTTTAAATCACTTTGTAGTTTAAAGTTTTTTCATTTGAGTAGGTGTAGAAATCGAATTTCACCTCCAACTGTGTTTTTAGGAAAATTTCAGCATCTTTTGTCAACACTAAATCATTATAATCTTTCAATCTATACGGTCAAATGACTCCAAATTTGATTTACAACATCTACAACATGCACACTACAAGATTGTACGGTTGAGATTTTCATAACTTACTCACATTTAGACTTATAACACTTGAAAAGCGATCCTGTTTTTTGACATGGTTAGGCCTTGGGCGGTGAGGGGTTAACCGATTAACACAACTGTGGTGGCAAATTAAAAATGGGAAAGAATTGTATTAGCTGCTCCACAACAAAGAATTGAAAGCTAGCATTTCATGATCGATCTGCTACCTATCAGAAACATTGTGTAAATCAACCTCTCTCCACGTACATTCCACAAGCCTTTAAGATCTCCCTTCTAACAAAGTGAGCCAGGACTCGGAGTGACTTTCTAGGTCGACAAACTCACAAAACACCTTGCAGTGCTTACCAGAACGGAAGATCATGTAACCACAACCGCACCTAGACTAGCTAATGATTGCCCATAACTTGTTACATGACTATACAAACGTTTGAAAAAAAAGGAAAAAAAGAAGAAATGAAAAACAACTAAGGGAACAATGATCCAGCTGGCCTCCGAGGCAACTTGCGAGAAGCGCCGGAATGAAGGGATCTAAGGCAAGCAAGGCAAGGCAAGGCAAGGCAAGGCAAGACCATCGATCAAAGCAAATTGGTTTCTTTTAGATTTCTAGCTTCAAAGGATCCCGTGTCGACCCAAGTCTGCAAATCTTGGGGCGTGTCCAACGGGAAATGTCCAATGCCCTGGGCGAACTCTGGAAGCACCGCCCACGTCCGCAGGAGAAAGTCGAACACCACGATGCAGAGAATCTGAGGGTTCTTGATATTGCGCCAGAAAAACATTCGGTGCTGGTGGCCGACGGCTTTCAGCTGGAGGGAACTGCGCCGCTTCGTCATGCACATCTGGATGTACAACTCTTGTGGCATCTCCACCATGGGCCCAAAGAATTCGCGGCAATGGAGGCCCAGACCCCAAATAGCAACGGTGCTTTTGGCCGTATCCTCAATGGCCGCAAACAGGTTGCCCGCGCACTCCACCATCTGGAAACACTTCGGCGTCTCATGCCGCGGAAGGGCGATGCAATCGTTCGTCCACTGCTCCTGCTGCACGTCAAACGAGACCAGGATGGCACTGCCGTTGCCCGGATGCTGACCGTAGCAGAACAGCAAGCCCCCGCACAGCGTGGCACTGATGAGTTTGTCCCTGGTGGAGAACACCGTGCTTTCGTGCACCCCCGGGGGCGGCTTGTTCCGGAGTTTCGTCCACTTCCCGAGAGACGAGTGAAAAATTTCGGTAGCCAACTCTCGCACCGCAACGATCTGGAACGAGGCAGAATCCTCCGGGTCCACCAGCAGAATGTTGCCCACCTCTCCCCACACCTCCGTGGAATTCGGAATGGTTTGCCAAGTACTGGATACGGGGTCTCCAACCACCACTTGCGATAAAGCCGTCATGATCTTGAAGCCTATCAAAGCCTTGCCGTTCCCTGCTTGCAACCATGTCACCAGTGAGACGGAACTCAGAGTGGCGAATTAACAAATACAAAACAGGTTAGTCACTGGAAGGATTATTTTACAGCAGACAACCCAGGACTACCGAATAAGACATCGGGAATTCGCAACGGTGGTGAGTGGCCTGGTCAGTTCAATACCTGTGAGAGGTCGAATATCTACTTGCGGAAGATCCACGAGAGAGGGTAATGGTTGCCATGTGCTGCTCGTGCTGTCATACCCGCACCAGTCATGCTTCCCACCAGTCCGCTTAAAGACGAGGGGACACCACGACTGAACCGTGCTGCTGCTCTGGTCTCGGAATTGAGCGGAGTAATCCTGAGGGGTGAGGAAGGCGAGCCATCGTTTGCATACAGCGCGAGCTCGCAAGGTGTCGAAGAGCTCGAACCTTCGGAAGATAGACTTGAGTAGCTCGTCAGGAAGAGCATCCATGCTCGCGAGCTCCACTTCGCTCGTAGAGTGGTTCCTGCTCCCAAACACGATCTTAATTTGATGAGGTGCAGCAAGCTTCGTTGACTTTCATTTTGTGCCACAAGTCCACACTCCACAGAATCATAATTTCCAACTTGGGCAAGAAACCAGAGATGCGAGATCAATGATCAATACAAAGGGTGGGTGGGCATGTGGGGTATCAATCGCCGAGTATCGTACATGTACGAATGCAGAAATTGAGTGCGAATACCGGGAAGAACCAAGGGATGCCAGGTCAGAAAGAAGAGATATAGGACTAAAGAAAGGCGCTCGGTAGGTTTTAACTGTAGCGGTCCGACTTTTCACATCCCAAACTCCATGTTTGGTAACCCGAACCTCTCGATTCCTGCCTATAAAACATGGTTGAAATATCACTGTCATCATCATACCCAGGGCCCGTAGTAGTCACTACAGTAAGTGGGCCAGACCAGATTCTAGTTCCAAAGCAGTCGCTCGGGAGTTGCTCACCCAGTTCAGTTAAGGTCTGACGAGTGCCGCTGGCGCTTTAGGTTCTCCTAATCCCCGTGCCCGCCTTGTCTTGAATCCCACTACTGCCGCGAAATTACAGATGTACAACTTCGTGAGAGCTTCTTGTTACCCTACCCTATCTCGCAGTTGTCGGTGAAGCTCTTGGAAACGGGGTACCTCCAATTGCAAATACACATGGATCAATATACTAAAACTTCAGAAAACATTATAATCAGAGCTGATTTATAATTTGAAACGGACCGACTCGTGCACAACCAGAAAAGTTTTTAAAGATTTTATAACCAGTTGCAACAAGTTTACTATAAGATAATAGTGTAAACAGGCTAAGTGGCGCGCTGTATCAACTTGAGATGAGCCCCTTTCGGCCGCAGTGCACTTTATGGTTGCAGAGCCCTCCAGTGCAAGAATCTAGAAATGCAAACATAACGTTCCTAATGGCAGTCACTAGCATGTAGCGTAAATTTCGCTAAATTGGCTGAATTTCACGACTTTGGCGCAGTGCAGGCCGGTTTGAAAGTTGAAACCAAAACCTTTACCTGTCCTAGTTTCTGGCCTGAAATTGGACCTTTGAGAAAATGTGTGTCACAAATTTTGCCTTGTGGAATACCGCAAATTTAATGAAATTGTCAGCTGACTCAGATCTAAGGATGGCCACGGAAATGAGAGAAGGAAGGCACGCCTAGGAATGACGAGCACTAATCGAAAACCACTTACTCGGCAGTCTAAGAAATCAATGAGCGATAAGCCGACTGAGCCAAGTGAACTATAAGTCTCGGTTAGGTAGTCCCTAAATTCAACATCCGAGCTCGTCTCCAGAAGCTAGTTTGGCAAGGTTTACACAACACACCACATCACCCGGAAGAAGCAATTTCATGATTCAAATGGCCGGTAGCAAGAATTGAATTGCAAAACCTCTAGCTAGTCCCTGCAGAACTAGTCCACACCTGAAGCGGTTGGTGTTGCAAGCGGCATGGCGGAGCTGCATGCAGGTACTGGTCGAATCCGTCACCTCGATCGCACCATGAACCACCCTCTAATTAACTGGCCATATCGATCACTACCATCATGATCACCGTTATGGACGAGCTCCAGATCTGGCGAGCCTGAGGTTCACCCCGGTTTAAGCCATCAGTTTGATACGCTTCGTACTGGCTGCTCCAAAGTGCAAGGTCGCCACACCGCAGAATTCGCGTCCGACACACGGAGGTCGATTACAGACAAGGTGAGCGATTTGCAGACAATTTGACCATTGACGTCCGTCCCCACACGATACTGGGACGCACTGTAGCGGTCGCAAGGACACAAGGCTGGTTTGCTAGCTAGACCAGGGGTGGCGTGGTGCCAGCCAGCGAGATTGCCGCTCCACGTATAGCTGTGTCCGCCTCTGCCATCGCCGCCCGACGAGATTCTCGCGGCAAGTAGTACAACATGCACGATGTTTGGGCGGGGCGGATCGGAGGTCGCTCGAGTGCTCGACGACAATGGGTTATGGGTGGAGCTGCTGCATGAAGGCGTCGCCCGTGAGCCCGTGATCCCGTCGTCATGTCGAACGTGTTCGTGACACAAGACGAATCAGGCTGATGAGAAGTTTAACCTGGTCCGAAAATCATGAGACGGGGACAGGACGTTAAAGGCATCTTACGAAGTCTGTCCTGCACCTACGTTAGCTTCCTGAAACCCTAAAACCCTCATTCCTCCGGCCAAGGATAAATGTAAAAATATTGTTCCTATTTTGGGTTAGTTAATTTTGAAATTCTTCACCTCCCTCCATTCTAATTTTTTGCCTCTGATTTCAAATATGAATTCAAAATTTCAAACATTGATCATGGATGGCAAATAAAAAGTTCCAATGTTTTTGCCAAGAGTAAATTCATTCTACATGACAAAGTTTGTAAAATGCCTTTAACCCCTAAATTGCATTATTCACTAGGGACAAAATGGATTTTGGGTTGTCTCTTATGGTCTTAATTTTTGTTAAGATTTTTTAGATTTTTTGAAAGATATGAAAACACATTAGCTTTTCTAAAATATAATTTTAATTTCAATTAGAGCTCAAAGCAAAATATATGCCACCCAAAGCCCAAAATGGAGTTTGTTGAGCAACACAAATAAAAAATCACAAAAATTCCAAATAAAAGTTTTAAAATTTTGTATCTCAGAAAATTTATTTTTGTCTACATAAAAAGATTTGATTCATTCAGGGTTGTCATAATAGGCGAATTAGGGTCGTCGGACGTCCCGGACGAACGGGCAAACTGGACTGGACGGACGGACGGTCCGGACCAACTGGACAGCTTTAATTTTTCAAAGTTGTGGAATTTTTTTGAATGACACGTCACCTCAAACAGCGAATCTAGGACACATACGTCAGGTGTGAGCACGGACATCATCGTGCCACCGTCAGGGCATGAACTCATGAAGTCAAGGCGCGGACTTCAGTGTGAGCGTTAGGGCGCGGACTTGTGCAATCAAGGCGCAGACTTGTGCAGTCAGGGCGCAAACTTGTACAGTTAGGGCACGGACTCATACAGTTAGGGCGCGGACTTCATCGTGAGTGTGAGGGCACAGACTCCAAGGTGTGACACCATTAAAGAAATGGGAGTGTGCACATGGGGATGCACTGAAAAGTAGGTTGACCTCCGGCATGGGATCCCTCCTTCTTCCTATTTAATGGTCTTAGAAGATGGTGTCCCTCCTTTTCATGGAAAAAGGGAAACATTAAATGCTGACACACCTTGTTTTAGATTTCTCATATTCGTAGGGAGACAAGATGGCAAACTTGAACATATGTTTTCGCTGAATGGGCTGTGTCAGGGCACGGACGTAGGGCGTGGATTCCAAGGCGGACAATTCACAGAGGTGGAGGAACTTGAGAGAGCGCAGATGAATCACAGACTCTATGGCGTGGAGTTAAAGTCAGAGCACGGACTTGAAGTCAGGGCGTGGACTCCAGGGCGTGAACTTCAAGTCAAGGCGTGGACTTCAAGTTAGAGCGCATCCTTGAAATCAGGGCACGGATTCCAGGGCATGGACTTGAAGTCAGGGCGCGGACTCCAAGGCATGGACGTGGTCGTCCAACACAGGAAGCATGACTTTGAAATGCGCTTGGGCTTGACATCCTTCAATCTGTCCTATTCTTGGAGCGGAAAAACCATTAATTTCAGCCTCAACAACTTGTTTTGGATTCCAACAAGTTAATGAAAGCAAGAGGCCAAATTAAGAGCTCCACGGACTAAGATTTGGAAGAAACTTCATGGAAGAGCATGTCCCCATCGTTGTGGTGGAAAATGTTTCTCCTTACTTCTTCTAACACTTCAAACTATTTTGAACCAACATATACTTTAGGGTGTAAAAAAAAGACTCTAAATTCTTTGATTTAGGAAATGGTTAGGACACTTTGAGAAAATATTTTGGAAATGTTTTGAAAATGTAGTGTACTAGATAAAAGGATAAAAGCGCATTGTGTTTAAAATGAAAGAAATAGTAGGGAATTATCCAAAATTCTAGGCCTTCAATACGCCACTTGAATTTTTAATTCCATCATTCCCTTTCCTAATTTTCTAGGCTTCATTCCTTAAACTCTTCCATCCTAAGTCAATGCCATTTTTTATTTGTTCCATCATTCCCTTTCCTTTTTTTTTTCCATGAATTAGCAAAGGTCTCCCATCCGAACTCTATGCCATTCTTTTTGGGTTGGATCATTCCCTCTCCTTTTTCTATAGATGCTTCATTCCTAAAACTCTCCCATCCCAACTTATACTTAATTTTTTTCTTTTGGTTGAATAATTTTTTTTTCTATTTTGTTCCTAAAACTCTCCCATTCCAATTCATAGTTCATCTTTTTTTTGTTGAATCATTCCCTTCTCTATTTTATTTTTGCTTATTTCTTAAAATTCTCCCATCCCAATTCCCAAATTCCCAACTCAAAGCCCTTATTTTATTTTTGTTTATTTCCTGAAGTTCTCCCGAAGCCATTAATTTATTTTTGCTTATTTCCCAAAGTTCTCCCACCCCAACTCAAAGCTATTATTTTTTTGTTCCATCATTTTCTTTCCTTTTTTTGTTTTTGCTTCATTCCTAAAACTCTTTCATCCCACCTCAATGCCATTAATTTTTTTTGTAAATCATTCATTTTTTTTTGGCTTCATGAACTCCTTAAACACTTCCATTTTTTTTTTTTTTTTTGAACAAATGGAAAAACCATTGCATTAAAAAAACAGGTCTATGTTTTAGAAGTTAATGAAGCCCCCCCTTCAAAAGAAAGTAATTGATCCAACAAAAAAAAGAATGACATTGAAGTAGATTGGAATAATTTTAGTAATGAAAAAAATAAATATTGGAAAGGAAATGATGGAACAAAAAAATAAGAATAATGGCTTTGAGTTGAGATGGAATAACTTTAGTGAATTAAAAAAAAAAAAATAGGGAAGGGAAAGATTGAACAAATAAAGCAAAACTATGAGTTCAAATAAAATAGTCTTTCTAATTAATGAACCAAAACAAAATTGAAATTGGGATGTTAGAACATGGAAATTGTCCATTTCTTTCAACAAAAAAAAATGTTCGAAAAGAAAAGAATAACTATGAGTTGGGATGAGAGAGTTTTAGGAATGAAGCAAAAAAAAAGAATGATCCGAACCAAAAAGAATGGCATAGAGTTGGGATGGGAAGAGCTTTGTTCATTAATGGAAAAAAAATAGGAAAGGAAATGATGGAACAAATACAAAATGGATTGGGCTTGGGATGGAACAATTTTGTGAGAGAGATAAGCCCACAAAAAATAGTGTGTCAAAGTGATTTCAACTAACAACCCCAAAAAATTACCATTTAGTTCGGATAGAGTTGGGATACCACAAAAAATAAATGGAATTCACTTGGGATGAAAGAGTTTTGCTATGGAGCAAAAAATGAAAGGAATGGGAATGATCAACGAAAAAGAAATGGCCTCAGCTTGGAATGGAACAATTTTGCTAATCACGGAAAATAAAATAGGAAAAAAAAAGTCATTCCACCCTACACAAGTGGCATTGAATTCAAATAAAAGACTTTTGGTAATGATGTCAAAAAAATAGGAAAGAGAATGATTCTGCCAAAAAAATAATGGCAGTCACTTGGAATAGAAGTGTGCTTTAAAAATCAATGTCCAAAAGGGGAGATGGAGTGACCAAAGCTTTTGAAAAGCATACCAATTTATTTTAGGGTGGCCAATTATTTTGAAGGAGTTATATAATCTAACATTAAAAGAAATATGAATGGTAGAGTGCTTTCGAATATGGAAATGCTTTGGGTGTCAGTGTAATATAATGTAACACCCAAAAAATTTATGGAATGGTGGATTGGTGGAGTGATTTGGACATGGAAGTGGTTTGGGTGTTACAAACTTATAATGAAGTAATTTAACACCCCAAAAAAATATGGAATGATGGATTGATTAGGATATGGAATTTATTTGGGTGTTAGAGTGATATGATCTAACATTAAATAAAAATATGGACTGTTGTAGTGACTTGGAATATGGAATATGAAATGGAAATATGTAAAAGCATATTAATTTAGTATATTTATTAAATACCGTCCGCGCCCTGACGATGGTGTCCGCGCCTTGCATATTCCAGAATCCACGTGGCATCCCAGTGGCATCCACGTGGCATCCCAATGGCATCCACGTGGCCTATTTTTCCATTTTCATAAAGTCAACTTTGTGTTGACTGTATCGAACGGGCGAGACCTCTAATGGACGGGCGAACCAGACATCCGTCCATTATGGATTCATTCTATTTAAATAAGTTTTTGTTTTTGTTTTTGTTTTTTATAAAATGTTGTAGTGGTGCTCCAAATGTCATCATTCATTCATATATTGGATAGAGAATATCACATAAGTACATATCACATATCCATAATTTTGTTTTCATCCACAATTTGGTGATTTCATCCAAGATTTTTTCAATTTGAAGTTTTTTGGCAAAATACTTCATGATTTGTCTTTATTTTTTAACCAAATTAAATTTTTTGGTGCAATCTAGTACTATTTCGCCAAAAAAGATATGATTTAAAGTTAGCAATGATTTTGATTATGGGGCAATCTAAGCATCTTTAAAAAAAATTAACTTTATAGGAATAATTTTCGAATGCAATCTTCATAAGTTTTCAAAAAAATATGTTTAATACAGTTTAATTAGCTTGCTAGATAATCTCACTATTAGGATTCTTGATTTTCAATTCCATCTTACAATTGTAACATTTAACAATTTTATTTTTTTTCAATCTCACACCTACTTCTATTTAATTGTTTTTTAAAGAATAAAAATCAAGTGTATGTATTTTCAAATTTTTTTCCTAAACTTCAACTCAATTCTTTACCACAAAAATCATAAATTCAAAATGTATAATGCAAAAGTTTTAAGATGAGAAGATTCAAAACCTTAAAAACTAATTAAGCAAGGTGCAAAAAAACTTGTTTTCTTCACTTCAAACTCAAATATTTAACAATCCTCATAGTAAAAAAATTTGAAATTTCTTTCACACATTCTTACACCTATTTAGTGCAAGATTCAATGATTATATAAGTAGAATAAAAATTGTAAAGTTTTTTGCACTTTTACAATAGAAATGCCAGAAATAGCAGTTTTGAGTGGTATTTGATAATAAAAAAAATGCCTTTAAAGTTTAGGGATTAACATCTTGCAACATAGGTGGTGTTACTTTGTACTAGCCACTAACCCTCAAATCTTAGAAAGCTGAATTTGAGTAGAATTTATTTTAATCTTTTTAATTTTTAAATTTTCCCCCTTCATCTTTAGAGATGCAATCACATGTTCTCAGAAATCATAAATTTTCAGACTTTTTCATGAAAATTTGAAACTAAGGGGAATTTTTTGGAATAGATAATGAACAAAACCTCATATCAAATACTAGTACAAAATATTTTTTAAATCTGAAATTTTTCCATTGGCAAGTATTAGAGTGTATATAAAATATTGTCGTGTGAACCAAAGTTTTTGTATCATTCTAATGTTAGGAAGTTAGCATATTGTGGTTATAGGTCCAATGTTCAAGTTGAAATTATATGTTGAATTTTGTGAGTTTTTCAAATTTTTAGAATGGAATAGAAACAAGGACTAGAAGTATATTTTTAGTATCCTCTTCTACAAAAAAGTCAACAATACTTCAATGAGGAAATTTTCACCACCATGCATTAGAAACACACTCAAAGAATTCTTAAAAAATAAAACAGATGAAATATTGTAATTTTACATCTTCAATTAGTCATTCAAAATCATCTAGAAGCTACTTTGTGGTTTTATAGGCAATGGAAGGCTAAGACAAGTAGACAACTTCCACATCATTATTATGGACTTTGCAAAGGACTATGGTTTATACTCTTCTCTTTTGCATAGTACAATGACTAATGAAACTAAGTACAAAATTGAAACATTTTCATTCGAGCAACCATACCATAAGCATCAATGGATAAAGTCCAAAAGCAGATATAAGAAAGTTGTAGTGTATGACATATTATATGTCACTACGGAAGTTTGAAGAAAAATTAGTTGTTATTTGAAAGAAAACCAATTTCAAAGTTAGCCAATTTTTTTTGGGAGTTCTAAAAAAAATTGGCAAAAGATAAATTAAATCCATATTGTATTAAACAAAATTGAGTTATTGACATGGCTAACTTTGAAACTTTTTTTTTTTCAAATCACAACTAATTTTTTCTTCAAATTTTTGTGGAGAAGTGTAATATGTCACACTACAATTTTCTTATATCTGCTTTTGGACTTTGTCCATTAATGCTTATAGTATAGTTGTTTGAATGAAAATGTTTCAACTTTATACTAAGTTTTGTCAATTGTTATATTTCATTTTTATCAGTTAAAGTATATATCTAATGTGGATTAATTCTCTATAAGTCCAAAACATTCTTGAACTGCAAGGGAAGGTGATGCTTTCTAAAGTAACACTATAAGAAGAGTATCATTTGTGTTACAATGATTGACAATACATGGACAAGGTTGTATTCTAGATATTTTACAATGATAAGACTCAAAAGAGCCTTGATTCATGGAAAACAAATTGGGCTTCTACCCACCCCCGGATGGAATGATGTAGAATATCGCACATCATTTCATCCAAGGGATGAAAACAGTGTGAAATATTCCAACATCCCAAAAGTAGCTAAGGAGACACTTGTCGCAATTTGTCAAAACTCACTGTTGGGTGCTGAGTCACAATAGCACATTGCAATTAGTGGAGAATTAAGTACAACAATTAAACCTACAACCAAAATAGCAACTTCAAACAAAATGGCAAGGAATTCATTGAGATCAATACTTTCAATGGTATAATTTCCTCAACTAGCTTAGAAAACCATATATGCTTTATATTCCAAATAGAGAAAACAAGTCTTTATATACACATAAGGTGGTAGGAGGTAGAACAACCCATGTGGGATATGTAAATTAGAAATTGTAGTTTTTTAATTGCTCATAGTTAAGTCAAAACTAGGAATTGTGTTTGAAGTAGAATTTCAAACCTCATTTAGGCATAATATAATAACTTTTCTCAAAAAAATTTGAAATAAAAAAAGTTGGTAAATAAATTAAGTTTCATCTCCAAAAACTTGTTTGTTATTTCAAGTCTCCTATGAAATGTTATAAATAAATTTCAAATAGGGGTTGGAAGGGAAATTTTCTTTGACGTTTTCAAACATCTTCTTTGAGTTTTGTCCACAACTTTTCACAGGAGACTTGAAATAACAAACAAGTTTTTGGAGATGAAACTTAACTTAATTTACCAAATTTTTTTAGTTCAAATTTTAAACAATTATTATTACATTATGTCTAAATGAGGTTTGAAATTCTACTTCAAATACAATTCCTAGTTTTGACTTAATTATAAGCAGTTGAAAAAATACAAATTCTCATTTACATATAAGGGTTGATTCACCTTTTTCACAGGTTTCCATGGACAAAATGATTTTTAGCTCATTTTTTAAAGAGAAAAATAGATGCAAAACACAATACAAGTAGTTTCGTATTTTTCCAAGCATTTTTGAATTACTTATGAATTTTCAAAGATTTGGATTATAGGCACCTATTTGTGACCATAGGTGTTCCAAAATCCGTCCTTTTGTGACTTATAAAGAAATGTGCAAAAACTAAAGACAATGATTAACTCTTGCAATAAAAAAATAATTTTTAAAAAATTCATTAATGGACCAAAGAAGTCCATTCAATGATCATTTCGCATCCACTCTACAACTACCTATAGCACGGTGTGAAGAAGAGGGGCGCTTTAAGGCCATAAAGTAGAACCTCTTTAAATACACCCTCTATAAGTCAATAAACCCCTCTTAACCAATATTGTTAAACCAGTCCCGGACTTGTTCCTATACAAAGGTTATGACTAAAAATGACCCTCTGCAAACAAATAAACCTCTCTAATGCAATCTTGTCAGATGGTCCCGAACCTATTGATTAAAGGAGGTTCTATTGTACTACCTCATAGAGCTTCTCTTCTCACTAGAACTTTCTAAATAACACTATAAGAAATCAGTGTTTTTTTTAACAAGGGAAAAAACGTGCCGTGATGTCTAATTTAACAAGGACGATGCCTGTAGTGACGTCTAAAAAAATCCGTTTAAAAAAACAGGCCAAAAACATGCCATGTTATGTGCTAAAACATGCTTAAATTTTTTGTGACATCGAAAACAACAGGGTCACCCAAGAGTTTCTGAGAGTGCTATGTGGAGGGGTTTTGGCATCCACGTAGGATTTTTAACGATGGGCAGGGACACGTTGGACAACTTTTTCATCCAACGACGTTGTGACGTGTCCAATGACGTAGACCCCTAAATATCCGACGTGGAAAATAATTTCCGGAGCACGCAGCCTACGTGGCAGCTGATGTGGCACTCTTTTGCGGTACATGCCGGTGTTCTGTGTGATGTTCTCTGGGACGTCACATTTGACAGGAGGATGTTTTAAATGACATCAGAGTCAACGAGAATGTGCTTTAGGAAACGAGCTGGGTGGATAATATTGTGGAATTTATTCTTTGCTGAAATCGCAGACATCGTCCACATACACGTCTATTGTGACATTAAGTAGAGCAACCCGTGTACTGGGGTATGCATTGCTTTGCGCTCAGTGTTCCGTTCGACACGCACAGTGACATCTGCAGTGTTTTCTTGAGCATTACAGAAGACATACAATGCGAGAGGAAGGATGTTTTCTCGAATGACATGAACAACGTGAATCATAAACCTCAACATCAAAGACGATGTACTCTACAGCCCATATACATGAGTGAATGGAAGATTGAGATATGCCATTAGAAGATGAATTATGTGTCTTTGTAAAAGATGTCCAAGCATAGAAGCCTGTGTTTTCAATGGCATTGGGATTATAAAGCCACTTGCCAACTTCTGCACAAAAATGCCATAGTCTAGTACTACGAAGAAATCCACAACAACATTAACTACAGCACTTTCGATGAAAACATGGTGCATTCTACTCAATGTTCTGAATAACATGCTTGACCATCATATGCGATGTGAAGTTGGACACGCTGTGGCAAATAGAGACTCACTTCTTCCGAGGTGCATCCGATTTCTTGACAACAGCAGCCTGCATCGTACCACACCAAGTCAAAACCAGAAGTACCTACTCATGCATATTTATTTCTGGGACTCTTATACAGCCACAACAGATGTCAAGGAATGCTACACTTGCATTATTCTTTTAAGTTGCATACAGAAACAAATGAAAGTATGGGTGAATGGAATGCAGGCTTCCTAACCTTTTTAGTGGGTTGGGTAGGTTCAGGAAGACCCATCGCTTTGGGAATTGCTGCCTTCGGTGTAGCCTTCGTGCCCTTCGCAGCTTGCGTGGTCCTCACAGCACGCCGAGGCCGGCTTGAGGACTCACCAAGGACTTCAATGTCTTCCTGCAACACCATCACACAATTATTATTCACTTCTGACATCCTCTAATCACCTACACTTCCTAGCCTTACCTGAGCACCATTGAGGCACTTGCTTTCCTGTAAGATACACATAGTTATTGTAAAACATTCCTGCGCATTCAATGGAATGGAGGACTGAAAGGAAACTTCAACTTCTGCTTACATAGTATTTTGATGTACTCGCTTTGAAAAGAATAGACTGAGCCCTAGAGTGCATCAACGTCTGCCACTAGTGACGTTCACTTGGATGTCCAATTTGACACGCACTTGTAAAAAAAAATTGAAGCATTGCAAGGCATCCGCTACTACGCTATGACACCATCCTCATACAAGGCAATTCATGGAAATAACGTCACTAGCCTAACAAAGGGAGTGCTTCACGTCAATCACTTGGCACTTAAAATGGAAAGAGAGACGTCGCATCACCTGTTGCTCCGTGGGGGTCTCCATCGTGTTTTCTCGCCTCTCAGATGTTGCCTGCACCCCGGAGTCTTTCACTATGGCGTACACATCTTCCACTCCTTGCTGACCTTCAGCAGTTTCAGGGATGGCAACTTCACCGGCGCCTTGTACCTACTCCTCCTCAGCGTTAGCTACAACGTCGTGAACAACATCGTCTTCAACAGCCCGCTTGTCGGAGTTAACGTCAACAAGAACATCGTCTTTGACATTGCTTTGGACAGCTATGGGGACTGGCTCAACGACATCTACAGGAGCTGTGGGCTGCAACACGGGCACAGGACTGTCCTTTTGTGCCATTTTCGATGCCTCTGCCCTAGGTGACGTGAGAAGTGGTGCATTCCCTGCCTCCATTGGCGAGGATGGCTCCGTGACATCCAGGGTCCCCCCAGCACTTGCTTTACACTGACTTGCGAGGATCTTACGTAGCATTTCCTCCATGCTTTTGTGGGACGTGCCCACGGTCTCAATAAGGCGACTTACACTGAGCTCAAGCTCATCCAGCCAACTGCGCATCTCTTGCAGCTCTTTGCCATGGGGACTTCGACCTCTACGCTTTTCTTCTTCCAGACGGTGCAACTCCTTGGCCATTTTTGCGTCCACCTCTGCTTCAAACGGTGCTCTGTTCCGCAACAAAGTCTACAAGGGGAAGAAGAATATGCACTTAGAGTTCACATGCAAAGCTTACATGCTTCAATGGCACCGTACAAGGGGAACAAGAATATGCACTTAGAGTCCACATGCAACGATTACATGCTTGAATGCCACCCGACAAGGGGAAGAAGAATATGCAGTTACAGTTCAGATGCAATGATTACATGCTTCAATGCCACCCCACAAAGGTCCTTCCACGTGCAAAGAAGAAGGCCCAATCCTGCACATCTACCACCAGAGTGGACATTTTTTGGAAAAACAAACGCAACATGTGTAATGAAAGTGGTGTCGACCTGGGCAAGTAGGTGGACGTCAGTTACTACATACTTACCAGCCTCGAGATGACTTCTCTCTCTACGGCCTTATGCTGGGCTGTGCTGGATGCTTTGCCCTTAGAAATGGCAGACATATGGGCTGACTTCTCTTGGGAAGCATCGGTTGCACGAGCCTCCTTCAATGCCTCCTATACATCGTCATCCATTCCCATCGGCTTGGGTTTTCCGCCATCAATCAATCGATTGAGCTTCCAATGAACATGAATGAGCGCTTTTGTGATGAACGGCTGCATCCACTTCTCCGACACTCGCTCGGACTCGCCCTCTATACGCCAATCTGCAAGCCAGAGAACTTAGTATAGCTACCTCTGCATTATGTATGACATTGTTGTGCCAAAGAATAACAAGAGAATTTACATGGACACTCCTATGTCTCCAGAAACTCACTGCACGTCCCTGTGGTGCGGACGACCATAGGGACCACCCCTCACTGTAGAGGATCCTGCATTGACGTCAGGCGTGACATTGTATTCGACGTCGCTGTGGACATTACAAGTGACATCCACTGCCCCGCCTCATGGCCAATGAGCTACCTTCCACAACATTTACAGTCTTTTGAACTACATGCAACAGTGAACTACAAGGTCTGTAGTCCTCTTCATTTCACAGAGAAGGACTGAATACAAACCTGTATAGAGGCGCCTAAATAAGCGCCGTCTGTCTTTTTTGGGCTGACCCTCCCATCCAAACCTGGGGTCAAGGTCTCTCGCATATTTCTTAATGTCGTTGGAGAAAGGAACCCTCATAGGTCCGAATGGTTCCCCCTGTCGGTCGATTTCCACAGGTTTCTTCATTACAGTGCTTAAGCCTTTTTCGCGAGACTGTTCGGGGATCAACTGCTCGATCATCTCTTCAGTATCAGCATCCGAAGTTGGTTCATCAGACCCTGTGTTGTAGCCCTTACTGTAAAAGGTCAAATGCACTATCAGCTTGGGAAGAAAATGGGGCTACGTCAGTACAAACAAATCAATCCCGCAACTGGCCCCCCGCAAAAGACATCCACATACGCTATTTCTGGCTTCACAGTTCTGTACATGCGACTCTGTTGCTCACGACGTTGAACCTAACGTCAATGTAAACACGCCTGGACGTTGTTTTGAACATTACAGGAACTTCCTTTTGATAGAAACTGGGAAGACGCCGTGGTTTAGGGTCTGTCACCCTTGTAGAGGGATGACTCCTAAACGTCTTCATTGATCACTCTGGAATTCAATATGATTGCTCTCTGAGGAACAAACAATCACCTTTCTTTGTACAGAGTTCAACTCAAAGAACATGTCCTTCGTGACGTAGACATGAACGTCACACAATTTATGCAGACGTCACATTAAACGTCTATGACGTTTAACATGATAGAGTCGACGTCAAAAGAAACATGGTGTGTGTTGCACTTGACGTCCGTACCAACGCCCGCCTCCCCAAAAACCTTGAATACCACTGGTTCTATACTCAAATTATTTCTGCTGCCAAACTTACCTCCAAGACTGCTCTCTGAGTTCCTCCTCTTCTTCTGCGTCGTGCCCTGCCTCCTCCGACAACTCCAACTGCACTTGAGGGGTCCTCTTCCTCTTCGGTGGAGGATTGTTGTCCCGGTCTCGTCCCTTCCCCGTCGACGCAGCAGGCCAAGGGTCTCCTCTGGCCTTGGAGCGGCGCTCATGCTCCCTGTGCATGCGGATTGGCTTTGGCGGCGGCGTTTCTTCATGTTCGCTGGAGTCCTCTTCACGCCGCTAACTCGCGTTCCTCTTCCGCGCAGGGGCCTGAGTGCGAGGCATTTTCTCACCTGCCCCTCTCCACTGCACGTAGAACTCACCGTTCTGTACCCTCCTCACACACAAACGCGTACATGAGCGTCCACAACAAAGGTCACACATTGGGGAGGCATCCTGGCAACCTGAAAACCTACGCGCAATCGACTTGCTGCAAGGCGTGTTCTAGCCTCCGATGAAGCTGTGGCGCAAGATTGGAACCCTTGTTGCTCCAGATCAGTGGAGAGCTGCGCCCCTTGCAACTGCATGTAAGAACGCCGCCCTTGCTAAATTGACACAAAAATGAAAATTTCAAACTACAAAACCGATGCCGATTGGGGAGCACCTACCTCACCTCTCTCACATTAACAAGGCTGGCTCCAAAGACGAACGCAATTGAAGGATTACACAGATGCTGCAATTTCAGGGTTGTGCAAGGCCACGCATTCAAAGCAACGTAGCGTGGCGGAAGTGAGTGTGCTGTGGAATTGAAGGCCCGCCCCCGCCTACAGCTGAGGTGGCCCCCCTACGAGCCCCCTACGAGCCCCTATGGCCGTCACGACGAAGGCCTGATTCGCGCCCGCGCCACCGGAAGCCCGTGCCTGGAAACCCTAACTTCGCGCGGAGCGACAGCGGCAGTCCTCCCTGCAAACCCTAATGCAGTTGCGAGGCTCGCTAGTATCCCAATTACACGATATTTCATCGTTTCGTTAAAGAAGTTGTGTACATTGGAAATTACCTGCTGGACGGCACCTTCCTTTGCAATGCCCTCATGCCTTGGAGGCAATGTTTGAAGTGGGAGAGCATCCTGGACGGTGTGGCGAGAGCTGCGTCGAAGGATTCCTCCAGCAGTACTTCTTCGTGGAGTCTTCACAGACTGACCTTCTAGATTGGTACATATATGCCCACAGACAAGACTAGTGAGCAACGAAGCTGCTTTAGAGTCTTCCGCCGGGACGACAGACGCCTCCTGGCAAGGCTCCGCAAAGCGTACCACCCTACGACGTAGTGGCACTTCACAGTATACGGCCATATTGGTGAGGAACTTGTACACTCTATGGTATAAGGTGGTGCGCCCTCAACTCATGAGACACAGAAGATAGTAGTCATGGGCAATGTGGTCACCTCTGTCATTGTGGGACAGCCCTTAAACACGTGGGGAAAGACCTAAGCTTGGACTCTGTTCGTACGGACTCCTGTTGTCGATGATGTCACAATGGACATCCAACCTGTCATATTCGTGTTGAAGAATATGTCTTCTTGTGCACAATGCTATCACTTACAACATGCTCTGTGACGACTTCGGATGAGGCATCTGCAGTTTGTGTTTAAACAAACTCAGGTTGACGTCATTGTTGACGTCACTTTTGACATCCTCTTTGATAGTCAATATAGGGCTCGAAGTGCCATCAATTGAAATTTACATTTCGATCCTTGGATGACATAGTATGGGCCTAGAAGTAAAACAATGAACTCATTTCCAGTAATGCTTGCATTGAGAAAGGCACGCTAATTGTGAAGGAATCTTAACGCACGTCTTTAGTTGTGATTTGAAGATCGAGGTTGTTCTGCAATGACGGAACTTGGCCATGGAAGCAATGTGCGTTGTTTGTCACACTCACATTTGTATCATTCTGAACCTAAACACTCTTTAACACTTGGTTGCGACCTTGTATTCACTTCGTAGATGGCGTGGCGTCTCAATTCCCAAACCCGCCGACAAGGTGCAACTATCCGTATTTCAGAAGACGGACGCACGTTACGCCACATTCCACTTGGTGACTTGATTTTGCACACTGAGTTGAGAGTCGCCACAGAGGAAAACATTCGATCATTCAGGTGTCCCTGCAGGGATTGCAAGGGCGGTTTATAAAAAACCATTCAAGTTATTCGCCGGCACCACGGAGAGGTTGGTCGGGATCCATTTCTCACAAAATCCTTACTGGGTGGAGACCCCCCCGAGGGCTATCCACGGCGGGGAATGTGGGTAGAGGACATTGCTTATGACGATGATGTCATTGACAATGCTCCCTCTGACATTGAGTCTGACATCAACAACAACGTTGCATAGCCTGAAAATGCAGGGCCAGCTGATTCGGAGCCCCACATCCCTTTAGATGCATATCACGAAGTCCACCAGCAGATCCTTGAGGCATTGGACAGAGGAGACGCACTACACGGAGAGGCTGAAGGTAGTGTGGAGTTTCTCGAAAACGATGACGTTGGTGGTGATAGTGTGGACGGATTGGAGGACCTTTACAGACAAGCTACTACCCCGTTGTACAATGGATCAGGGACAAGTGTTGTCTCAGCCACCATCATAATTATGAACATGTGTACGGTGTTTCGGGTGAGCAATAGGTTTAGTGATGAGTTGTTCCGGTATTTGTCTGTGGACTTACTCCCAAGAGGTAATAAGTTGCCGGGATCCCATTACGAAGCACGAAAGACCATTAGAAAATTAGGCTTGCATTACAACAATGTGCATGGGTGTCCAAATGGTTGTATCCTTTTTGAAGATGAATATTCATCATTCGAGATTTGTCCCCATTGTAGTAGCTCCCGGTGGATGGATGGCTCCAATAACATTCCCTCCAAGGTCATTCGGCACTTTCCACTCATTCCTCGACTCAAACGAATGTGGCGCTCACCAGAGATAGCTCGGATGTTGACTGGCTACCTCAAGCATGTTAGTGATGACGGGATCATGCGTTCAGTTGTCGATAGTCCTGCCTAGAAGCACATCGACATAGACGTCGCATTTGGCACCTTCAGCTCTGAGGTGCGAAACATGCGGCTGGCTCTAGCTTTAGATGGTGTGAATCCATTCAAGTTGAACAACAGTAATTGGTCGACTTAGCTAGTGCTAATTCTAATATACAACTTCGAGCCTTGGTTAGTGACCAAGAAATTTTTCATTTCACTATCCATACTAATTTCGGGAAAGCACTCACTTACATCTAAAGGCGTTGGTGTCTTCATCCGTCCATTGCTGAAGGAGCTCAAAGAATTATGGCAAGGTGTTCCAGCCCTTGATTTCTCCCAAGTACAAGGGAGTCGCAGTTTCACCTTACGCGCTGTCTTGATGTGGACGATCTCTGATTTTTCGGCCTTGGGCCTCATATCCGGCTTGTGCTGTAAGGGATACAAGGGTTGTCCTTATTGTGGAAAAGACACCGATGCAAGGATGGCTAAACTAGGAGACGTTCTTCCTAACAGGCGAACAAAGGGCTCAAAGATTGTGTATGGTGGTGTTCGTCGTTATTTACCTCGGCATCACCCTTACCGACGCAATTTGAGGTTTAATGGTCGAACAGAGCCTCGTGATAGGCCCCGGAAACAAACCACCGAGGAAACCATCGCATACGCAGCGTGGCGGCAATCGTACTTGGATCTAGGAGGGAGAGAAAATGGGCCTGATGACCCAGTTCATGTCACTGGGGTGAAGCACCTGTGTCCTCTGTCCTACTTGCCGTATTGGAAGGTTAGTGCGTTTCTAACCATCTGTATGTCCCAGTTGTTATTCTTGACGTCTATTGGGACATTATGGTTGACGTTATATCAGACATTGGAAGTAACGTAGTTGTCACTGCCTTGGATGAACAGCACTCTGTTTTGAGAAGTGAAGAGCACGTCAGCACTTGAACAGTACATGCTTGACAGTAGTGGTACACATGTTTTGGAACTCTACTTTCTTTTCTTTAATTTCCAATTTTTTTTTGCTTGTGGCAGCATTTGTTGGAGCCTCACATCTTGGATGCCATGCATTGCGAAAAAAATATGTGTGAAAACATAGTCAAAACTTTGTTGGGCATGAAGGACAGTGCTGGAAGTAGAGTAGATGCAGAGGAATTGGGCATTCGAGAAGAGATATGGCTACAACCTCCACGACGGCAAAATGATCAATACTACATGCCACGTGCACCTTTCATACTAACACCAAATGAGCGCAAGGAATTTGTAGCCATTGTCTCAAATATTCGGACCCCTACAAACTATGTGGGTAACATTTACAAGCGCTTAGAGGACGGGAAGCTGCAATATATGAAGACACATGATTATCATGTCCTCATGCAACAAGTGAGGGAACCACCTACACTCCTTTCTTGGTGTACACGTCAATGTCGACAATATCCAACAATTCAATAACTTTGTTTGTGTGCGTCCACATGTTTTGCAGATTCTTCCCATTGCGGTTCAGAACATATTAGATGAGAGGGTCCGCCTAGCTATTATTAAAATGAGCAGGGTTTTCCAAAGGCTATGTGCAAAGGAGGTGCGACCTGATGACAAGGAAGACATGATGCGCGATGTTGTCATGGCGACATGCGAGATTGAGAAGGAGTTTCCAACAACGTTCTTGAACATTATGTCTCATTTGCCTGTGCACCTAGTAGAGCAACTTTTCACTTGCGGTCCTGTGCATTGCCGGTGGATGTACCCAATTGAGCGATATATGAAAACACTGAAAGACTATGTACGGACGTATGCACACCCCGAGGGTAGCATTGCTGAAGGCTATCGAATGGATGAGACGTTAGGATTTTGCACAGAGTACATGCAGCAGTATGGAGCAACAACGCAACGGGTGTGGGATGCTACCGAGGAACCCATCATGACTAATGAAATTATTTCAAGCAAGAAGATGCAAAAGCGGAAAATGTCCAATGAGTTTCGCAACTACGCGCATGCCTTCATTCTGGACAACGCAGCGTGCTTAGAACCATGGCGGGAGTGAGTGCTCTTTTCAACCTTCTTTACATTGTTTCCCTAGAGTTTACTATGAGATCATATTTGTACTTCTGTTGTCTAGGGACCTGGACGGTAATGTGCACAATGTCAAAGATCATGTCTTGATAAACATTTATTATAACGTTTCAGCTATATACGTGTTCGTGTCGACGTCACTGTGAACATCTCTGTGAATGCATAAAACTTGCAGTCCACGTCGAATAGGACATATGGTACCTTCACAATGCTTCTTCACTGTGCCCTGGCACTGTAAGCGTCGTCTAACAATGCATGATCTGAATGCCTTGTAGGGAGTATGTGTTAGCGAGAGGCCACATCTGGGAAGAAAGGGAGGCCTTTCGAAGACAATTTCGTCGTCAACATCCATCAGTGCCAGTGCGGTATCCCAACGAGCTCTCTGATTTGCCTCCGTTTGCATTGTGGCTGAGTGAAAGAGTTCAGAGTTTGCGACATGCCGGTGAACATGTTGACCCCGATGTTGTAGAGTACGGGCAACCTCCAGAGCAGTATGCAGTCTTACATCGCCAAATGTATGCGTTTGGCATGCACCTCCGTGTTCGTAGTGCAGAGAGGGGCCGTGTCACATGCGACTCCGCAATTGTGGCCTCATTCACTGAGCAATTGCGTTGGGGGCTTTGCAATGGACGACCCATAGAGAGAACCAATGAGAGCGTGGGGTATATTCAGGAGATATTGGAGTTGGACTACCGGAATCATTGCACGACAGTGCTGGTGTGCGATTGGGTTTGATCAAACGAAGATGCTCTATATGCAAACATCCGCAAAGACCAATATGGGTTTACAAGAGCAAACTTCACTCGTATGGATGGCAGAGTCCACGCTGACTCTTTTGCTTTCCCATTGCATTGTCAACAAGTATTCTTCTCCGATGATCCGCACAGGCAAGGTTGGAAAATTGTGTGTCGCACAGATGTCCGGGGCAGACGTGGGCAGCTACAGGTGAACCAACCTATGCCTACCATAATTAATGTTGGCAATGACACGGACTTCCCCGGTTTGCAACCTCAGTTGGTGGACGTGGAGCCTCAGAGGCAACCGGCCAAAGATGGTGGCACATACATTTGACCGTGGATGCGGTCTTGAAGTGAGTAGGAGAGAGATGGACGGCAGTAGGCAAATGGAGGCTAATCTGTTATGAAACGGCTGCTACACACTCATTGTCGATGTTGACATTGCACATGATGTGCGAATGGATGTCAAGGAGGACGCCCACTCTAACACACTTGTTTAAAAGGACGTTGGATACAACATTCCAATGGACACATTTAAACCAAGGTCGCAGGCATGCTCGCTCGAATTGGGGCACCTTCCATTCTGAATGTTCTTTTCGCTACAGTAAAAAAGTTTTTTGTTTCCTTCCCATGGAATTCTGAGGTGAAAGTTGCATGGAGAATGTCTCAAACACCATATTTGCTGTTGCCTTCACCCCAGAGCGAGGTCTAGGTACTTGCATGTGCTAGTACAAGACCTTCTCATAGATCTTAGGAAGATTGTTTAGTGGAGCATGGTGATGCAATGGAAGAAGTCGTCTATGCATTGAATAGAAGGATTATCAATGTCTTGTATAGAATGGAATGTCACACCCCATGTTCCGTAGTAGTGAGAGGAGTTGTACTTGTAATTATTGTGTTCTACCATATTCTAAGAGTGGAAAATAGTAATGAATCAGATTGGGCTGAGTACATAATGTGCTCTGTATTTTTTTGTAGGCAGAGATCTCCCCACCTAGAAGCCAATGGAATGAACTTGGCCGGACCCCCCCCATGTTGTCCCCATTTAATTTTCCTCCCAACTCCCTAAATCTGAAAAGCAATGGAAGGAATGCACTATGGGGTGAAAGCACACAACACTGAATACACGTTCGTCAAAAATTAGGAGTACTTTCAAGTGGACATGAAGTACTTGAAGTATATAAAGTACCTTGGTGGAAGTACCATTAGAATTTAAGGAAACTTTAAATGGATGCTTGTAGATTCTTGCCATTACAAAGTAACATACTTATAGACAAGAGTTTCTTAATGAACATCTTCATTTGAACTTGAGTTTATTGGAAGTGCATTTTAGTGTGTTAACACAATTTCTAGTTATTCATGTCACTTCGAACCTTAAGAAACTTATATGCAAATTCTACTTCCTACAATAATCTCACTATTGGGATTAGTGCAATTGAAAGCTATCCTGGAGGTATTAATAATGTAAATTTGCCTTGTATCTTGATCTTTCTACTATTTAAGAATTTTTTGAAAATGAGAATGAAGTGCCACGTGGGAATTTTTTCCCTTAGATTCTCAACTCGATTTTCTAACATAAAGATTTAAAGTTCATAACTCTGTAGTATCCAAATTTCAGATTAAGATTAATATTCAAAGTCAAATATTTTAACTGTACAATACATTAAAAGATAAACGAAGCCAAAAAAAACCCAGAAGTTCCTTGAAGTTCCTAGATTGTGGGAATTCGCCACATTAGCATTTAATGCAAACCATGCCACAGTACATAATATTAATTCATAATTTTTTTTAAATAAAATTTTAATTTTTAAAAAACATTTAAAATTTAAAATTATAAGAAAGTAATTAAAATTATTTGACAGCAGTGCCTAATTCGAAATTCTTAGGCAGCAAAGGGAAATTAAACAACCTTGAAATGCCCCTCCCTTGCCTTCAGAAATCTTTAGTAGTGTTGAAGAACTTGTGTTTTAAAATTTGAAAACAAAGAGTGGAGATGAAGTTGAAAGTTTAAAACTACCCTGAAGTACCATAAGTAATTCTTCACGAATAGAAGCAAGGAAAAAAGTCAAACAAATATTCAAAATTTTGGAGATTTAAGCAGTAGCCATGCTACAGTATGTGAATGTAGTGCTTTACTCATAAAAAATTGAACGTAAATATTATTTTTTGTGTCTTTTTCCTCCGCAAAAGATAATGCCCATCTGACTTCCACATTCCAATAGATATTGTAATTATAGTTCTACTATCACCAAGAAGCCCTTGCATAGTATATATATTCTATCTTTGTACAAACTAATGTGCTTTTTGTATCATTCATTTGGCCTGTACAAAGTCATTTGTAATTATTTTGCAAACCTAACACGCTTTTATTGTTGATAAAATACTTTGTAGAGGATGGATGAAACACTAAATTGGATTAGAATGTGGTAGAATACCTTCTCTACATAGATACCTACCAATTGGATCAATTGAGAAGTGAAAATAATGTTTATTTTATCTAAGAAAAAGTACGTTCTATAAATACATCTTGAAAAAGTTCTTTTTTGACGTACTTTGTAGGGGGGCGTAATGTGCTTTCACCCCAATTTTTTGGAGAGAACCCCCGAGCCCGAACCCAATGGAATGAACTTGGCCATAACCCCCCCATGTTCTTTCCATCTAAATTTTTTCCCAACTCTCTAAATCCAAAAAGCACTGGGAAGAATTCACTGTGGGGACTTCAAATTACTCCCAAATTGTTTGGGCCATCCACGAACCCCCAATGGAAAGCACTTCTTCGCACTCCCCGTACTACCATTCCCCCCATATTGGAGGGGACCCCCAAGCCCCATCCCAATGGAATGAATTTGAACTGGACACCCCTATATTCTCCCCATTTAATTTTCTCCCCATTTAATTTTATCCCAACTCCGTAAATCCAAAAAATATTGGAAGGAATTCACTATGGGGACTGCAAGTCACTCTCCATTTTATGGGGCCTAATTTGCAATTTCAAAGCCAATGGAATAATGTCACATTGATCCCAACACTCCCAAGTAATCCCCATTTTCTGTTCTCAAAACCCATCTCCAAATAATATTGCGTAACTTCACCTCTATGATAAGGTTATCCCAATGAGTCTCCATTTTTATTTCCCATATTTCATGTTTTAGGACCTAAAATATTTAATTCTGTACATCCTTTTTATTTTCGCATACCCTAGACTTGTAACACCAAAACACATTTGTTGAGTCATTACATGTGTCTATGTCACTTTCATCCTACCTTGTACCCATGACTTCACATCCTCCTAGAAAGCCTGAATTTTACAGCCTGAAGCTCTTTCCTATACTGATCAGGTGTTTTCCCTGTAGGGCAGCACCCCCCCTGCCCTCTCAGTGACAGCAGTGCACCTGCCCGCAGTGAAAGACGCACCAGTGGCTGACGTGGCCGATTCGTGTTTTTTTGGACGTCATTTGAAACGTCCTTTATTTTTTTTGACATAGTGAAAAACACGTCCGTTCAAAGTGACATCCCTATATTTCCTGATGCCTATTATGACGTTTCAGATGACATCACAAAAAATTGTCCCTGAACTGCGCGTTCGTCAAAAAACGTAGTGACGTCAAAAATAACGGTGATGTCACAGCGTAACGCAGAAAAAAACATGGGTTTCTTATAGTGTAAGCACTTGATGGCAAATGGTTAAATTACATTGGTACATTACTCAATGGATTCTTTGGGTATTTTGCGAATGGCCATCTTTCTTTGCTATTTGTTCATTGTATGTACAGTCCTAAAATTAGCATAAAAATGGAGAACACGACAAATGTACTACCACTGACTTGGTACTCATAGAATAATGATGTGAATTAATTTTTTGGATGAGCACTGTGGAAAGGAAAAGGCAGTCACTATGAATGCTGTGGGAATCCGGGACCTGAGGACGGATTCAGATTTGAAGGTGTCGTAAACGTAGTGAGCCATAAGTACCTTTACAACAACAAATTGTTGCAAAATGACATGAGTTATCGTTCTAGGGAATTCTAGTATGGTGTCCTTGATTTAGAGACTTCCGGACCGTCAATACTTCCTCCAATTCACTCGTACTTCTCACTACTTCCTCATTTCATTCCGGAAAATGAAGACTTTCCGGATTTCGATCCAGATCCAGAATACACACAAAGCCCGATTCCGTCTCCTTCCACTAATGGTTTTATTATTGCCTTTGTTTTACCCTCAAAGGGTCCGCCCTTGATCTGAAAAGGGTAGGGACTCACTACTTGTTTGTCTAAGATCTATACTCTCTAATTTAATTAATATCACACCTAGATGATACAGTTGCATTACGAGGAGGAGGAAGTATCCTTTCACAGTTTCCGGATTGGCCGATCTGGAGACAGGTCCCACAAAGGAACTCTAACACCCTTCTTACTACAATGACAGATGTGAACTTTCAGACTCAAGGGGGTAAAATGTCAATGGAAGGTTAGCGTACTAATGCGGAGGTTGGTAGACCTTCCGGAGTAGTAGGAGATCCTTCCTCTCGCGGTTGTTTATCTTTGCACGGAACCTCCTTGATTCCGGACTTGCATGGATCTCTACTTCTCTATCTGGATTGCCGTTCTAGCAATTTAAAGGCACATTACGCTCACACTCCCTCATCCAGATTGTATTTCCTTATAATTATTCCAACACCCAAGAGATCCGTCATTCAAAATCCGGATTCTTCCTCACCCGTCCCTCTTTCACCCTAAGACCTAGGTATACACATACACATACACACCAACTATAACTTTGTATGCAAAGCCAAGCTAGGAGTACCTCAATTTACTTGGATTAAAAAAGGGAAGTGAAATGACATACATAAAAGTGCTAGGATGGAATATAGGACAACTAACTTGCCTACCATTAAATACTAACAGGAAACCAAAAGTCAAAATCCAAAAACATCCAAAAAGGCACCTAAAAATCCAAGCAACCAATCACCGAACACCTTGGAATATCCGGAGAGATCAGTGCCAATTGCCACAAGAAAACCGGAGATTCCTTGCCTAAAAATTCCGGAACCCGGGCCCACGCTTGGAAACCTGTTCCGAATTCAAAACTATCCGTCCCTAAAACATTACTGTCTCACCCTCTGAGTCTTCTTTGAACAGCTGCCCGCATGACTAGTCAGCGTCCCCTTAACGCTCTTTATCGGAGTCATCTTCGTTGCCACCCGGGTCTGAATGTGGCGCCGTGCTGGAGACGGATCGCTATCCCCCTCCGTTCCGGACGTGGAATAAGCGCTCTCTTCCTCGGAGTCTTCAATGACTTGAACCTCCGTCCCTTTTTCTAGCGGCGTCTCCTCCAGTGTCATTGGTTTGCTTTCTTTCTTTGGTATAGTTTTCTGCATGTGCGTGAAACTATCCGGATTCGTCCGAGCCGGATTGGTCATCCCATTGATCCGCTCAATGAGATCACTCCTAACTCCCTTCTCCGGAACTTTGAAGGTTCCCCTCAAGAGGTTGGATGCCGTCTGGGCCCTAGTAAGGAGGTTGCGGTGTTGAAGCTTTAGATGGCATTGGAACGGACTTTGCGTTGGATTCGTACTCTGAATCCAAAGTTGGCGTCAAGTTCAACTCCATCATCCGCAGCTTGCTGGAAGTAGGCTCGACTGGCACGAGTATTTCCTTCAGCTCTTCCGTCCGAGTTGAACGATGTGCTAATGGCCACCCTGAAGTGCCTGTGACAAAAGGAAGTTCCGGAAAGTTTGAGAATTCCATTAGTTCATTGGGATCCACGCTACTCAATAGATGTCGCATTTCTCCTAAGACCCGCTCTATCCGTGCGGTGAAATCTACTAAGATTGTCACCACCTTCGTTCCAATCACGTAACCCTCTTGTATTAATCTAGCATCAAACAGGGCCGCTTTTGTGATGACGTCTACTATTACGTCTATCGATGTGGTTAGGTTTTTGACGAGGGCTAAGGCCTCCTTCTCTCACTGCTTTGTGGCTGCCAACTCTCCTTTTGCCTAGTTCAGTCGAGCTTGAAGTTGATCCCGTTCTGCCTCCAACTCATGAATCCGGTCCTCCTTGCTCTTCAAGTCTTCCAATTTGGGTAGTCGCTTGACGGCCTACACAATTTGATTTGGTTCCACCTTTAGGACTTCTGCAATCTCAATCACCAGATCTGCCAGGTTGTTGTGGAGCACCTTGGCTTCACGTATCCACTCGAATCCGGCATTGAAAAATGCCGACTTGTGGTCTTCTTCCGGATCCTTGCTTGACTCGCCTTTCTCTATAATCAGAGGTTTGATTTGTGACCCCGGATCCGTTGACTTCCTCTTCTTTGTCCTTGGATTGGTAAGAGGTTCCTCGGTTTGTTCTTCCGGTTTTGACTCGACCGGATCTTCTAGTTCCTCTTCCGTAAGCCCGTATGTCAGAATAGCCTTTCCTGTATCATACTGGACTACCTCTTCATTGCTCAGGATTTCCTACTGATGGTACATGTAGAAGAGATAAGTGCTAATCAGACTAGCCTTAGCCTGGGTCAAATGTTCGGCTAATTTGGCGACTATTCTGGCTATGACCCTACCCCAATGGACAACTCTATTCTCCATAGCTCCAAAGATTGTGTTAACTACCGTAACGGTGACCCGCGTAGGTTTTTCCGGGTACAAGATTGGGATGAGGAATTTTAGGACTCTCCTATATCTCTCGTCCTTGCAATCACTAATGGTGAACCCGTCTTTAGGGTTTGCTGACCCTACGAATTTTTCTGCTATAAAACGATCCGTCCTTGAGGCTAATCCGACTTTGCTCTTTCGAAACAGGTACACGTCCGTTCAGATATCCTCTGTCCACGTGACCGGCCGTCCTCTCAAAGTGAGTTCATACTAATTCGGAACTTTGTGGATCAATTCCTAAATCATCCCCTCATTTTTTACACTCCATGGTCGGCGTAACTAACTGATGCATGCTAGACTAGTTAGATCCTCTTCTAACTGCTTGTAATGTTTTGTAGTTTCCGGGATAGCCAGAGAAATGATCGGGGTAGGCACAACTAACTTCTGGACAGGTCCTGTCGTCATAAAGCTAAGCGAAAATGAGGTGAAAAAAGGAAAACCTAATATGATTGCTATCTCACCACTCTTTCTCTCAGCTACCCACGTGAAAAACTAGCGTACAGACAAGAAATGAAGAGGGAACCTATGAGTAGTTTGCTTAAATACTTGCACGTCTTTCTATGATCATCGGGATAATGGCTACAAGACCGTTTTGGGAACGGTATCCTATACTTGTAGCTCCAGAGGTATACGCTATAGGTTCCTGAATTTCGGTAATTTCTGGATTCTGGATCCGGATAGGATTCATGATACGGATAGGATTCAGTTACAGATTTTGCTGGAACATCTATTTTCTAATTTATTCAGGGTTTTATTAAACAAAATTTAAGTTCTAACTAAAAGTTTTTTGCAATTTCCACTACTTTTTACTTGTTTCCTTCAAATCTGAATTCGGTCCAAGGTTCGAGATTCCCACAGAAAGAAAAGGGTAGAAACAAGTGAAAATTGCATAAAAAATTTAATTAGAACTTGAATTTTGTTTAATAAAACCCTCAATAAATTAGAAAACAGATGTTCCAGCAAAATCCGTAACTGAATCCTATCCGGATCCAGAATCCGGAAATTACCGGAACTCAGAAACCTATAGCGTATACCTCTGGAGCTACAAGTATAGGATACCGTTCCCAAAACGGTCTTGTAGCCATTATCCCGATGATCATAGAAAGACGTGCAAGTATTTAAGCAAACTACTCATAGGTTCCCTCTTCATTTCTTGTCTGTACGCTAGTTTTTCATGTGGGTAGCTGAGAGAAAGAGTGGTGAGATAGCAATCATATTAGGTTTTCCTTTTTTCACCTCATTTTCGCTTAGCTTTATGACGACAGGACCTGTCCAGAAGTTAGTTGTGCCTACCCCGATCATTTCTCTGGCTATCCCGGAAACTACAAAACATTACAAGCAGTTAGAAGAGGATCTAACTAGTCTAGCATGCATCAGTTAGTTACGCCGACCATGGAGTGTAAAAAATGAGGGGATGATTTAGGAATTGATCCACAAAGTTCCGAATTAGTATGAACTCACTTTGAGAGGACGGCCGGTCACGTGGACAGAGGATATCTGAACGGACGTGTACCTGTTTCGAAAGAGCAAAGTCGGATTAGCCTCAAGGACGGATCGTTTTATAGCAGAAAAATTCGTAGGGTCAGCAAACCCTAAAGACGGGTTCACCATTAGTGATTGCAAGGACGAGAGATATAGGAGAGTCCTAAAATTCCTCATCCCAATCTTGTACCCGGAAAAACCTACGCGGGTCACCGTTACGGTAGTTAACACAATCTTTGGAGCTATGGAGAATAGAGTTGTCCATTGGGGTAGGGTCATAGCCAGAATAGTCGCCAAATTAGCCGAACATTTGACCCAGGCTAAGGCTAGTCTGATTAGCACTTATCTCTTCTACATGTACCATCAGTAGGAAATCCTGAGCAATGAAGAGGTAGTCCAGTATGATACAGGAAAGGCTATTCTGACATACGGGCTTACGGAAGAGGAACTAGAAGATCCGGTCGAGTCAAAACCGGAAGAACAAACCGAGGAACCTCTTACCAATCCAAGGACAAAGAAGAGGAAGTCAACGGATCCGGGGTCACAAATCAAACCTCTGATTATAGAGAAAGGCGAGTCAAGCAAGGATCCGGAAGAAGACCACAAGTCGGCATTTTTCAATGCCGGATTCGAGTGGATACGTGAAGCCAAGGTGCTCCACAACAACCTGGCAGATCTGGTGATTGAGATTGCAGAAGTCCTAAAGGTGGAACCAAATCAAATTGTGTAGGCCGTCAAGCGACTACCCAAATTGGAAGACTTGAAGAGCAAGGAGGACCGGATTCATGAGTTGGAGGCAGAACGGGATCAACTTCAAGCTCGACTGAACTAGGCAAAAGGAGAGTTGGCAGCCACAAAGCAGTGAGAGAAGGAGGCCTTAGCCCTCGTCAAAAACCTAACCACATCGATAGACGTAATAGTAGACGTCATCACAAAAGCGGCCCTGTTTGATGCTAGATTAATACAAGAGGGTTACGTGATTGGAACGAAGGTGGTGACAATCTTAGTAGATTTCACCGCACGGATAGAGCGGGTCTTAGGAGAAATGCGACATCTATTGAGTAGCGTGGATCCCAATGAACTAATGGAATTCTCAAACTTTCCGGAACTTCCTTTTGTCACAGGCACTTCAGGGTGGCCATTAGCACATCGTTCAACTCGGACGGAAGAGCTGAAGGAAATACTCGTGCCAGTCGAGCCTACTTCCAGCAAGCTGCGGATGATGGAGTTGAACTTGACGCCAACTTTGGATTCAGAGTACGAATCCAACGCAAAGTCCGTTCCAATGCCATCTAAAGCTTCAACACCGCAACCTCCTTACTAGGGCCCAGACGGCATCCAACCTCTTGAGGGGAACCTTCAAAGTTCCGGAGAAGGGAGTTAGGAGTGATCTCATTGAGCGGATCAATGGGATGACCAATCCGGCTCGGACGAATCCGGATAGTTTCACGCACATGCAGAAAACTATACCAAAGAAAGAAAGCAAACCAATGACACTGGAGGAGACGCCGCTAGAAAAAGGGACGGAGGTTCAAGTCATTGAAGACTCCGAGGAAGAGAGCGCTTATTCCACGTCCGGAACGGAGGGGGATAGCGATCCGTCTCCAGCACGGCGCCACATTCAGACCCGGGTGGCAACGAAGATGACTCCGATAAAGAGCGTTAAGGGGACGCTGACTAGTCATGCGGGCAGCTGTTCAAAGAAGACTCAGAGGGTGAGACAGTAATGTTTTAGGGACGGATAGTTTTGAATTCGGAACAGGTTTCCAAGCGTGGGCCCGGGTTCCGGAATTTTTAGGCAAGGAATCTCCGGTTTTCTTGTGGCAATTGGCACTGATCTCTCCGGATATTCCAAGGTGTTCGGTGATTGGTTGCTTGGATTTTTAGGTGCCTTTTTGGATGTTTTTGGATTTTGACTTTTGGTTTCCTGTTAGTATTTAATGGTAGGCGAGTTAGTTGTCCTATATTCCATCCTAGCACTTTTATGTATGTCATTTCATTTCCCTTCTTTAATCCAAGTAAGTTGGTGTACTACTAGCTTGGCTTTGTGTACAAAGTTGTAGCTGGTGTATGTGTGTGTTTATATGTGTCTATCTGGATATTGGAGTGAAGAAAGGACGGGTGAGGAGGAATCCGAGTTTGGGATGACGGATCTCTTGGGTGCTGAAATAGTTGTGAGGAGATGTGATTTGGATGAAGGAGTGTAAGTGTAATGTACCTTTAAATCGTTGGAACAGCGATCCGGATAGAGAAGTAGAGATCCATGCGAGTCCGGAATCAGGGTGGTTCCGTGCAGAGATAAGCAATCGCGAGAGGAAGGATCTCCTACTACTCCAGAAGGTCTACCAACCTCCGCATTAGTACGCTAACCTTCCATTGACATTTTATCCCCTTGAGTCTGAAAGTTCCAATCTATCGTTGTAGTAAGAAGGGTGTTAGAGTTCCTTTGTAGGACTTGTCTCCGGATCGGACAATCCGAAAACTGTGAAAGGATACATCTTCTTCCTCGTAATGCAACTCTATCATTTGGGTATGTTGTTAATTAGATTCAGAGTGTAGAGATCTTAGACAAACGAGTGGTGAGTCTCCACCCCTTTTGAGATCAAAGGCGGACCCTTTGAAGGTAAAACAGAGGCAACAAAAACCATTAGTGGAAGGAGACAGAATCGGGTTTTGTGTGTTCCGGATCTGGATTGGAATCCGGAAAGTCTTGATTTTCCAGAACGTAGTGAGAAAGTAGTGAAAAGTACAAGTGAATTGGAGGTTTGAGAAAGAAGTAGTGACGGTCCGGAAGTTTCTAAATCAAGGACACCATACTAGAATTCTTTGGAACAATAACTCGTGTCATCTTGCAACAATTTGTTGTTGCAAAGATACTTACGACTAACTGTGCGTACAACAAATGCTGTTGAATGTTATGTTCTCTTGAAGTTCAAGATATTTATGTCAACTATTTGCTACAAAATTACAAAATTATGTGACTTCACACAGTCAGCTTCTTCCATCTCCAACATCTAAATTGTACTCAGTTAGAGAATGGGCATGCATTCAAAATTTCATATCCAATCTTTGAGCTTGGACTTCTAAAGTCCTTAAGTTCACCAATTTTTGCCAAAATCTTACTTCATTTTTTCACTAGCTAAATTAATACTTTAAAAAACAAGTATAGAAATAAATGAAATTGCCGAGTACCTCTCAAAGAAATATTTGATTATCAATATGAAAATTACTTATAAGATGTGATTTATGGCAGATGAGCAAACACTTATGGATGAATCTATCCATCTCTTGTTAATTGCATATATTTTAGGGTATGTGTCACTCTATCAATATGAAAGCAAAAATAATTGGTTTGGCTTGACAAGCCTTACGTATATCAACTTGCTATTATGAGCATTGATTGATTTTAATTCTTTATATGCTTTTTGTACTTATTTAGGATATTTGGATTTGTCTTTCTTTTACTACCTACAATTAGCCAAAAAAAACAAATCAATTTTATTCATTGAATGTGCCTATGTCCTATGATAAATCGTGAGTTGAACTTTTTAATTTCTATGTTGCCCCTTTTTTCCTTACTATAATTGCCAAATTAATCCCGCCATTTTTTCCACAACATAATTCTATCACCATACTTAGCAAGTTTGGTGTGCTAGGTAGGGTGGGGGCCTAGGGGAGCCACAATTGCAATAGAAGCATCTAGAGTTTATGTATTGAGATTTGCCACACTATTGTACACAAAAAAAAATGAAGCTCTTGAATCAAGTGAAGGCTTGATGGCTAAGCATAGTCACCACATCTTTGACATGTCATAGGGGATTATAAAACCTTAGTGGTTGAGAGCACTAAAGATCAACAAAGGCATGGAGACACTAAGGGAGCAAAAAACAATTGCATCTTGTAATTTGGAGTCCTTGCTTCACATTTTAATTTGTCTTTGTTACTCTATTATGTTTCTTGCCTTTGCTTGACAAAATGGATTCTTTAGTGAAGTTCAACTAGCAACATAATATTTAAATTATTTGCAATTATTTGACTATAGTAAAGGTGTGCCATAGACGATCATATGGGTTATAGGGTAGGGAACCCAATCATTGTAGACTCAAGGTTTGCTCTGATGATGAATCTTTTAAATTCAGTTGGGTAGATATGTAGGCAACATCCATACACACAACCTTCCTTTGATGAGTATCTGCAAAAAAGTTTCACAATTCCTTCTATAGAGATTTCAATGTGGGAATGGAATTTTGTTTTTCTGGAAGTGAAATTTGCTTGATTAGGATTGTGTAAGGATGCAATAATAATTATGTTCACAAAATAAAACAATTTAAATCCACATTGTACAAAAAAATTTGAATGGCTCAAATAGGCAATTCGTAAATGAACTGGACCTACTCGATTGCCAGCTCGTTGGACCTCCAAAATAGGTCGCTGACACTCATGTCAGTCTGTGCTTACAACGTGGATGTATCAAAAGAACAAAGTAACCACTTTCGGACAATGTTGAGCATACGTCAAAAACTCTCCAACAACACAAAACGATTTGCATTCACAATGTAAAGATATCTACATTCAGAACATAATATGCCATATTTAACTACTTTTGGACTTTGCAAAGTCCAAAATTGGTAAAGGGACATCTAAGACAGTTGTAGATTTTGATTTCTATAGATTTTAGGAATCTAGATATGATATAGATTTTGGACTAGGTGGTTTGAAAAATGTACAACAAGTTTAGATTTTAGATATCTATGACAACCGGAGATCTCCCGTTGGACAAAGTCCAAAATTCCCTGAAAAGTCCAAAAGTAGTTAAATATGGCATATAATAAAATACACAGTCAAAACCGTGGACATGATGTTGGAATTTACAGTAAACAAATGCCATGAGTACAAGCTTTGTACAAGTGGTTGTAACAACTTCACAAGTAGAACCTTGACAAATTGTACCACTCGAACAAAAATACGAGATCTATTGCTCCACCATCTCAAAACGATAAACACATTTGAGGCATAATGAAACACACTTTTAAAAACAGTGAGGAGATGCAACAATCTATAGCACAAAACGATACCCACGTTCAAAACAGTGAATAGGATGTTAGAATTTACAGTAAAAAAATGCCATGAGTACAAGCCTTGTACAAATGGTTGCAACGACTTCACACAAGCAGAAACCTTGACAAATTTCACCACTCGGCCCAAAATACAAGATGTATTGCTCCACCACCTCAAAACAATAAATACATTCAAAGCATAACAAAACACACACTCAAAACAAACAACAACACAAAACGATACCCACATTCAAAACATAATGATATACGCACTCAAAACAGTGAGCATGATGTTAGAATTTACAATCAACAATTGTCATGTATACAAGCCTTGTCATGTGTACAAATAGTTGCAAACAATTCGCAACCAAAAACTCGACAAAATCAACCACTTCGCTAGATACACTAGATCTACTCTTTCAAAACTCCCACAAAAATTTCTGCAATCTAATACTTTACTCCCACCCCATTCTACTATACAACTGCAGCATCAACCAGCTGCTAATCCCACCCTCACCGTCTACTCTCATCCTCACAACTCCAGACGACAAACAGAATGCATTCGGAAGGTTTGAGTGCATAGATCTTCTTCGTCACGCTCCAAGGTTATTTCTATAAATTCAAAGTGAAAAGAGCCCTTGCCAAAAGATTGACCTCCAAGCTGAAGATTTCTGTATCGAGATTTGGTTCCTGAAAAGAAAAAATGATCAAAGAGGAAATCGTAACGAGAAGGAAGAGCCTATAGGGGGTTCGGCTTGGTGCTGTCACGCGCAGGCTTTCCTTTGGGGCTATGCAGCTTGTCCATTATCTTTGACACAAACCCTTCCTTCTTCACAGTATCATCATGAAGATCTTTGTGTATGTTTCCAGGATGGTCGCCTAGAATAGCTCCGCCTTGTACGTTCGTCACTCTGGTTGGATTCGTCGGCTGTGAATTGCCATGTCGCAGGAGTTTAGTTAGGGTTCCCTCCGACGTTCCTCGGCAATGCCCTAAAGTTCCCCCGTCAGGGGAGCGTAAGCGTCTCCTGACGGGGCCCATAAAAAAATGAAAAATAATTTAATAAAATAAAATAAAAATTTCCACTTATTCCAACCCAATAGATTACATGTTAAAGAAAAATAACTCTACAATCCTATCAATGATATAAAGATAGCATATTTCAAATATATATACAAGATGAAGAAACAATATTTTTTAAACCATTTAGTCAATTTATATAGTCCTTCAAGATGACCTTGGATTTCAATTTTTAGTTTTTAATTTGTTTTTTGCACCAAAAATAGAACTGAATTCCCCCAAATTGTTGGATTGGAGATTTGATTGATAAATATGAATTTTTGTTTGCAACGTGTATAATAATTAATCTTATGTATCTTGGTTGTGAATTTAGAGTCTTTTGAAGATATAATGCAAAAGTCATAGCCAAAAGAAATATTACCGCAAAAGATGACAAGAAATGATATAAATATTTCTTGGAATCACCCTAAGGGAAATCATAATTATTTTTCTAGCAAGAGTATTTTAAAAAAGATTTTAAAACATAAAATGCAAATATATTCAATATTACACTTTAACCCCTAAATGCCCAAGGCTTTTTTTGAACTTCTTGAAATTTGCTCTAAATTGAATAAAAGACAATATTTTGATGAATTTTATCATTTTTTAAAATATATAACCATACAAATTCAAACTAAACAAGTTAGAGAGCACTTGGAAAAATGACAACAACAATATTACTTATGGATTGAAAGATTATAAAGTTTGATTGTGAAGGTGTTAAAACTATGAAAGTGATTAGAAGGCTTTTAATCCTCTTTTCACAAATCAAATTTACAAAATTGGTCACCAAAAAAATATGAAGTTACTCTAAAGGACCAAGGCACATTTTAGGTACAAATTGTGAGAACTACATCTTTTCAGGTAGTGAGGAAAAAAATGATTTTTTTTTTCTTTCAAAATTCAATTGTATAAATTTGTACTAGACTACTATGAGAATATATGGAAAAAAATTCAAAAACTTTGATTGTAAAAATTGAAAGATTATAAATTTTAAAAAAGAGTTTGAAGTAAGAAGAATTTTTTTTTCATGATCTGACTTGCTCTATAGGGCCAATAAAATTTAATTCCTCCTAAAGTAAGATTTTCATACTATACATGGTTATTTTTTTTTACATTTGCATCTTGAATCATGTATATTATATACTTGCCTAATTTCAAAAATATGAGAGGTGTTTTGCACAAGTCACTTAGGATAGAAATAACTTTTGATTTGGAAATTTGATCATAAAAATAATTACATTCCCACTTAGGGGGTACATGTTCACACTTCTGGCCAAATTTGAAGAACATTTATTAAAAAATGACTTCATATGCAACTACTTGAGATCACTTGGATATATTCAATAGTCATCTAGTTCCTTGGGGGTAAAAGGGCATAACATGCATAACCCTAATCAATTTATAGCTTCTCAAAATCTACTCTACAATATTTTTAAAATGAATTTTGAATGTGACTTTTTTTCCAAGATCTAGTGTATTTAAGGCACATTTCCAAGACCCATCAGGTACTAGAAAATCAGGATTTTCAATGGATACCCGTTTATACAAAATCTTGAATAAAAATTCTTAATCATTCATTATGCCACATTTAACTACTTTTGGACTATTCATTGAATTCTGGACTATTCATTGAATTCAAAACATCGGGAGATCTCCTGATGTTTGTATAGATTGGGAGATCTTTTGATGTTGGTATAGATCTCTTGATGTTTTGAACTGATCCCCCGATGAAAATTTAGATCCCCTAATGTTTTGGATAGATCCTTTGATGCATCTCCCAATGACCGTTATGAATTTTGGACTTTCAAAAGTCTAGAAGTAGTTAAATGTAGCATTCATTTTCAAAATCAATTTTTGATGCTAAGACTGTACTTCAGAAAGATTTTCAAAAACATAAACTACTAAAGTTAATAATTTGGTTAGGTTTTATTCTTGACACCAAAATTTGGTGCCTTGAACATTTAGGGGTTAAAAATGAAAACAAGGAGTTAGGATTTAATATTGTAATATGGGTGACATGTCTAAAATCCACTCCAAAGAAATTGTGCTTTGGAGACAATTTAAGGTTCAACTTCATGACGCATCTAACTAAAACTTCATAACGCATCTACTTCATATATTGATATATTTTAAAATATAATTTTGTAAATTGAAGTGTGAAGTGATTTCACTTGGCTGAGTGGATTTCAACTTTCAGCTAGGTTGGTGGTGGCGTAAGACTCTAGTTCATCGTCAAAAACTATTGTGTAAAATCATAAAAATCAACTTTAAAAATTCACCAAAAATAAATATTTGCTTTTTTGAAATTGAAATTTGGTATGCTTTAGTGACAGTGGGTAAGAATTGAGTATTAATTATGCAAAACAAAAAATGACAATTTTAGTTATATATTATATACAAACCTTTGAAGAGCTAAACAAACAATTCATAAATGAACTAGATTTTACTATACAACATACACTCGTCGATATAAGGAATTTTTAACTATATTCATCTAAGTATTTGGAGCACATAATTTACTTTATTATAGGCCCCATCAGGAGACGCTTACGCTCCCATTAGAAGAACTTCATGGTGTAGTAGGGGAATGTCGGAGGGAACGCCTTCAGTGACTTCGGCCAATTTGACCTTCTTGGCATTCCTTCGTACAAATAGTATAGTAGGACGATATTTGAATTCCAGGATTGAGAAACACCAAAAGTGGAGAATTTACTTCCCCAGCATGTGGTTTATAACACCTAGCTGGAGAATTAACAAGATCCTAGAACTTTGTTCAATTTGCCAAAACAACACTATATTTGTCCGCTTACCATGAGTTCCAAAATGAGGCCCATCAGAGCACCGCTTGATTCTCCTCCTTCAAAATATGTAACACTAGCCCAAGGAGATACATTTCATCTAGATTTAAACTCTTGCAATTTCACACTTGTCTCTTCACATGAAATGTTCAAAAAACATTTAATTTGATTCAAAAAGAAATTGGTGTGGGTGTATCTCTGGTGGAGAAGACTTTAACCGTGATGGAATTTAGCAAGGTGGGTTTGGAGGTGGTTCGTCACAACAAGGGCCCTGGAATGATCATAACTACGCACAACCTTTTATGCTTTGGTAGAGCATAACAAGGTCTTGGAGGTGTGAAGTTGGTGAACTTCAAGGAAGCCTTGTTCTGAACGATTTAAAATGAAAACACCATAGCTAATAGAGCTTCCAACTAATGAAGTGTAGAAAAGTGCTCCAAAGTCACCAACATTCAACACTTAAATGTGACCAATGACTGTCAGGTCTTGTTGCCACACTAATAGTCCCAACAACGGCAATCCTTCAAGAATCATGTGCTACCAACCACAATCACATCATTAAACTCCTTGGTTTAGAATTTAAAAGAACATTCAATTACTGCATTGCTAGATAGCCGAGATCAAACTACTCATCTAGCCAATGGCCATAATAGGAAAATTTGGAGACCCACCACACCATAACAGTCCCAATAGCCATACTTTGGACAACGAGCAACACCCACCATTCACAATTGTTCTAAATTGACCAATTTTCATCTGCAAGTGGAGCACTAGAACTACTTGATTGCATAAATGTTGTAGCCAAACTACATTCTGCAATACCTTTAGAGGTACCTACAATATTCATGAGACAACAGTAAGTTGGGAAATACGACTATGTAGAGTACAATCGACTATCAATGTAAAAGAGTCCAAGAAAATAAAACACATGTGAATATATAGATATAGATAGGTAGAAGACGCTTACAAGTATTATATGTTGGCCAATCTATAGACTCAAAAAGACGATACAGACAGTATAAATCGAACCCCCCATCTCATATGAAGTCTGACGTAAAGAAATATAACCATTTGAAGAGTTTTTTAAAAATGAATGTTCTATACAAGTCTATGAATAAAAATGAATGTGATGCAATTGAATTAGATACAACAACTACATTCCAAACATTAGAGGAAAATGGCTATAATATAACAAAAGGGAATCCTTGTAAAGATTCTAAATTTAAATATTTACATTTGAAAGGTATTATTTAGGATGCTTTTGTTATAACTCAAACTTGTAGAATTGTTTTTTTAGGTGATTCTTTGGGGCCCACACGTCTTGTTACAAAATGTAGACACAAACGTGTTTATTTTTTTGGTGTTTTTAGTTTTCTAATTTTAAATTTAATTTTTTCCAAAATTTTATACTACTCTAGTCATGTATACCATCATTTTTATAGGCTTAAAATACCATATGCTATTTTGTTAAGAATTTTTCTAGCTATAAAGAATAATGAATTAGAAAATAATATCCAATGAATATATGATAATATTTACAAAAGGTTAGCTCTACCGTTGTGATTGAATGTTATATAACCACGGAGAGAGCATTATCAAACTATAAGAAAACTACATGAGTTAAAAGATAGGATTCATTTAATTCAAAGGAAAAAAATTTATATAATATGTAGGGCTTTTATAAGGTCCATGAAATTCTATATACTCTAATATATAATTTAGGCTACATAAAAATATCTATAGACAACTATTTTTAGAAAAATAATAGATTAAAGAAAAAAAAGCCTATTAGGGGCCCCTTATTAGGAAAAAGTAGGAATAAAGTTAATTTTAAAGTTGATAGATATTCAATAGTGTAAATAGAGATATTTAGGTAGGATGGATGAAAAAAATAAATTTAAATAGTTTGGATGAATGAGGTGTGACTTCGGGTCACACCTTTTTGATTGAGGTATGACCGGTCACCACCACCATTATAAGTTTTGTTTTAAAAAAAAAATTATTTTCAGTTGTAAGAAGAACAACTCATGTGTAAGTTTCTTTTCTGATAATTTTAATATATATTTATAATTTTTGTGCATTATTTTGCAAGTTTGGCATTGAGATTTCTGTGAATTAAGAGTGGAGAAACTATATTTGAGGGTTTTTTCTTTGTAAAATTTTTGGATTTGTGAATCCAAATCTTCCTTGGAAAATTGAAACCTACACTAAATAGTGAAGTTAGGTTGCCCCACACTAATTTCTCGACATTCTACACTATATAAATATGTACAATTTCTGTAGAAGGATGCACTAATGTAGGAGCCATGTGTGTTGCATGGGTTGGTACACTGGTTCATGGCTTGGGTTTAAAGAATTCCTTGTGCCTCATAACATTGCTAGCCAGCTTGGTTTCGTCCCCCCCAAGTGGAGATATAATTCCCTCCTATATACATGGAGAGAGAGTTTAGTTATAATGCTGCACAAGTCATTGGCTAGGCAGAGGTGATGTAGCACGAAGTTGTCAGAGCTTGGTATGTCATTGGCAAGGCTACTGTTGAGGGCTCCTGATTTTTAGGCAGCAAAAGGGTCCCCCCAGGGAAGGTTAATAATGTTATGCTCCATCTGGAGAAGTGGTGAGTCATGAGGTAACTTTCCTGAGTAAGGCAACCTAATTGTTAGGGCAACCCAATTTCACTATTTAGTGTAGGTTGGATCTTGGAACAAATCGCAAACTAGATCGAGGGCGAAGATTCCAATCGAAAGGGTGAGGAGCGGCTGATTGAGTGCAAGTCTGAGGCCACAGAAATCGTGTGAGCAGGTGGAGAATTCAATTGAAGGTGTGGTGATCGAGCTTGGAAATCAAAGTAGATTAAAGAATTCAGATCTTTGGTGTTGGGAGCAAGCCAGTGACGCAGGACGGAGCCTGATCGAAGCACAAATTGGAGATCGTGAACTGAAGATTTTGGAGCCGTGTATGAACGTGGAGCGGATCAAATTCAAAAATTAAAACGAGAACATCAGCGCACAAGCGATCTGGGAGGAGAATTGATGCTGTGACGATTCTGGTACCGGAGAATCCTAAGACGTAGCAAATTGAACTTGATTTCGAAAGAAACAATCAAGAACGGTGAAAGCGCTACGGCTTCGAAAATTTATGTGCTCAGCGATTCAAAGGATTCAGAATCGAACTAAGCATTCAAGTAATTCGACGGAGCGATCGGAATTTTGCATTGGAACTAATTGTGTGAAATTAGACAATTTGTCTTGACTATTTGCCCTAAAAGTGTTGGAGAAAGCAAAAAGAGAAAGACAAAATTTGGGTATAAAACTTATATCCATCATACTTTGCATTAACTAGGACAATTTGACCTACAATTTACGAACTTAGGCAATTTGCATTAGGATTGCTCATGGTGAGCACTTACTGGACTATTTGATCAACACACATAAAAAGGAATAATTAATGAATTATGTATATTAAAGTATTATCTTGGAATTGATTAAATCTCAGATCATTCATTGCATAAGATGATTTGACCAAACTTGAAGTTTTGATTAGACTATTTGACTATCTGACAGAATACTATATAAGACTGTGACTTCATACATTGTGTCTACATACATTGGTAAAGGACTGAGAATAAAATTTCAAATCCCTAAAAAGAGTGTTTCTGAATTACAAAACTAAAACCATGTATTTTCAAGTTTAAAGTATTATTCTATTTGAAAAGTGACTTTAGTTACATAAACGATAAACTGCATAAACTTTTCCCTATAAGAATCCCTATACTATTGTTTTCCTTGGTTTTGTGAGAAAAGGCAAAACCTAGATTACAACATCATATAGTAGGAATTTTTATTAATAAGTTAGTCTTAAGAGGTAGAGGTTGTGTAAATTTTTCTTAGTACGGTAACTACAAAATAATGTAAACAAATAATTTCATGAAAATGATAAAATAAACAAAGTAAAAAAATCTACAATGAAGGATAGATTTTTTAAATTGTACAATGGTATTAAGAATGTATGTATAAAAAAATTAAGTGTAAATGTAAGACATTGACAATAATTAGAAAATTTGTCACATTGTATAAATAGGGAAGTTTACCTTAGTGGGTTCAATAAACTAAAAATTGTACAATAGAAACAAGGTTGTCTTATTGGAAAGTAATTTTGGATTTTGGTGTCTCATAGATGTTTGACATCACATGTTGTACATGACAAATGCCAAGTATGCATAACATTTTTGCATTAGATGAAATTTGAGGCCAATAGAAGACTATGATTTCTAATGAATTCCTAGATTGCAAGGAAGTCTAGAAACTCTGCCTAATCAGCAATCTGACGTAGTCGAGACCCTATCATGTCAAATATTATTATTTATTTATTTGAAAAAAAAATTATTTTTTTATAATTTTTATAATTTTTATAATTTTATAATTTTATAATATTATATATTTTTATATTTTTATATTTTTATATTCTGACATGTTCTCAACCTTAAAAACAAGTCTGAAACGGCCCTCCCAAGGCCTCAAATCTCTTCTAATGGCTCTGATTCTTAGTTTGAACATTTGAAATTTTACTTTAAATATAATATTAAATTTAAAATGTAATAGGTATTGACCAGCTATCGACACTTCAATCAAATATAACTTTAATATATCAAAATTGTAAATGGAGGGGTAGTTTATTTTAAAATATACCCAATAGTTGCCTCAACTAGACTAGCAAGGGGATTACTAGACATCTTGGATGTTGTGTTTGTTGTATTGTTTTCTTCTTTGAGAAGAAAACTCTAAATAGAAAATTAGAGTTTATAGTCCATATAAGGTGATATTTATATTATAAGGTGTTAACTTTTTTAATAATTTCTTGTGGAAGAAGGAAAATTTTTATTTGAAATACAAAGAGTAAAAAATTAGAGGCAAACATTTGAAATATATAGGAAAAATTTCAAAAACTTTGACTTTACAAATTATTAAATAATAGGGCTTGAAGTTAGAAGAAAATGTTTTTTCTTGAAGCCACCTTAATATAGCTAACAAAGTTTGATTCCTCTTAAAATGTGATTTGTAAAGATAATTGACATATTTTATTAGTTACATACATACCAATTTTCAAAAGCTAATGAGTGTTTTTGCAAAAGATGCCCAAATGATGCTCAAATTGTCTAAGTTGCCAAAAAAGTTCAAAGCATTATAACTTTTGATTCAAGCACCAGATTGAAAAAAGTTACATTCTTATTAAGGTGGTACATATTCTCACCTTGTATTAAAATTTCTTGAACATCCAACCAATATTGACAATATAGGAATCTACCTAGATTTTCAATCATTTGTTCAACGGACAATTAGCCTTTAGGAGTTAAAAATTGTCATTTGGTTCATGACACTTGAATTGAATTGATTATGGTTGTTTTCATGGTGTGTACTCTATACATCTATGTAATAGAGAGAAGAGTTTTTTTTTAAGAATGGTAGAGGCAAGAAAAAATTAGACATTTAAATTTATATATAAGATAGCCCCACTTAAAAAACCATGTAAGTGAATTTACAAAAATCATAAGTTATTAGAAATATGCCCCTTGTAGCTTTTTGTGTAATAATATGGTCATATTAAATACAATAATTAAGGTAAATAGCCCCATATCAAATACCCTCTTAACTCAAAAGTATACCTTAAATTACAAGAAGTAATCTTCTTGATCACTCAATAATTGGAAGATAAAAAATTTATTTTAGTATGCATAAAAAAACTGAATTTTTTTTTGTCATGTAATTATGCTTTCCAAAAATGACTTCAAACTATAAAATGGTTGCTTACATTATTAATTGTCAATCCCTAAAGAGTCATGACTTGTTTCATAAGAGAACACCTCAAATTATCATTTCTAGTGCAATGAGCTACAATCCCCCCAAAATTAAAAACTTGGATATTCAATTATTGAATCTTGCATAAGACTTGAATGAAGACGTGTAGAAACAATTGTAGTATGATTGTACTAAGATTGTGGTAGAATTAGTGAACAATTATTAGTAAATGAAATTGAAGCATTATCTTTGTATGTGTAAAGCATTAGAAAATTAATAAAATCATTGGAAAACTACAAGTTCTCAAGATATTCCCATAAGATTGTCCTTAGAGGTGTCTACTATTTGAACAAATTTGTTGTGGTCAAGAGATTGCTACATTAGATGTGGAAATTACTACACCCAAATAGTAGCTTCAACTTAAATTTTTTTTAAAAGTGCCAACTTCTTTTGCTAATCTTTGAGACCAAACAACCAAATCTACAAATAAATGTAAAGACGGTTTGTCAAAAATCCTAAGAATCCATTAACAATTCATTAAGTCATTTACCTATCTATCATTTGACCTTCTACCATCAAGGACATTTTTTTATGGCAAAATGAAGAAATGAATTCATTGACATTTTTTGATAATCAAAGGATATGGAGGTTGTTTTTATAATGAAATCCATTTTCCGTTATAAATCATCAAAAGGTATGGATATTTTGAAATTAAAGCTTGGCCACTCATTGTTAAAATGTAGAAAATGTGTTCAAAATAGAATTTTAGACCTCATTTTGGCATAGTAGAATAACTTTTGTCAGAAATTTTTGAGCTAAAAAAAGTTGGGAAATCAAGTTGACATTCATCTTCAAAAACTCATTTGTGATTTTGAGCCTTCAAAAAGAAGTTATAGACAAAATTGAAAGAAGATGTTTGAAAATGTCAAAAAAATTGTCCTTTCAACCTTTCTTTGAACTTCATCCATAACTTTTGATTGAAGGCTTGAAATCTCAAATGTTTTTTTTGTAGAGATGAAATTTAGTTTGATTTTAAAAGAATTACTTTCAAATTTTTTTGAAAAAAATTATTGCATTATGTTTAAATGAGCTTTGAAATTCTACTTTAAACATAATTATTGCTTTTGACTTAACTATGAGTGATTGAGCTCCTACTAATCCTAATTTACATATCCCACATTGATTGTCTTATTTTCTACCATCCCACTAGTGTAAAGAGCTTGTCTTTTCATCTCTCTAAATACAATAGAAGTGACTTCTAAAGTTGTGTGAAATAGTTGTTGAAGGTTATGATATCTTTTGAATTAATATTGAATATTTTTAAAATGTATTTTAAAGTGTAGAAACTTATTTTTATACTTAAGATAAATATTTGATACCAAAGTGTTGAAGTTGCTATATGCATACAATAATAAGACCATCACTTTGCAAATCATCAACATTTTTGAGAAGCACTCGTGAGCTTTCTAAGAAGAGCCTAGTAAGTCTGGGATATTTTGGAATTGGTGAGGAGAGGGGGAGTGGGAGTCAAGTTGAAACAGCCCCTCTCATGGGCTCCAATCTGTTTCGAATGAGGAGAGATAAAATTAGACTAAGCTTGGTGTAATATATTGAGTTATTGTACAAGGTAAAAACAAACCATTGCAGTCAAAATTAGGAGTTTGCCCTCATGTCATTGTTGAAATTTTTAATATTTTCCTACAATGAAGATAAATGTGAGAAACGGTTAGGGCAATTGAAATTATGTTTTTTCAACAAATTATGAATTTGTTATGAATTTTTTGAAGTGTGGTGCCTATCATGATCCAAAAGAGTGTCTAAACTACTCCAAAACCAACAAAAAGTATAAACATATTAATGGTCATCTTACTCACCTAAAAAAATCATTGTATTTGCTAATGTAGAAGGCCTAAAGAAGTCACCTCCTACAATGAATTTATATTGAAAAGTTAGAAGTTCCTAATGAGGTCACTAAAGTAGGAGGCTTTGAAGTTGCATAGGCTTTAAGAATTTCCCCTAAAAATAGCTATAAAACATTGACTACTATAGTCATATGAATGAATCAAGGAAAAAAACATTATTAATTGCAAGAGCCAATCATTGTCTTTGTTTTTCCCAACTTTATTTAGAAGTTGTAAGTGAATAGTTTATGGAAGACCTAGGGTCATAAATAGGGGCCTACAACACAACTTGTTTGAAAATCCATAAGTAATTAAAAAATGCTTCAAAAAATATGAAACCGCTTGTGTTAAATTCCTCATCTATTTCTCTTTGTTTGATAAATGAGTTAAAAATATTTCCATCCAAGGAAAAACACAAAAGGTAGACCAACCCTTCAATGAGTGGTTTTTGAGCCTCAATCACTCCATTACTGTCACCTAAGACATTGATTATGATTCAAATCTCATTTATTGAAACCCCCTGTAATGATGTCATTCCCTAGGTGTCCGTCATGCCTTGGGCCTTTTTTTTTTATTACAATGGGTTGTTCTGCCTTAATAAAAGACCATGATTTGACTTGTTCAATTTGATTTGTGACATCTATTATAGAGAATTCATCTGAGAAAAGTGTATGAGCATTTTGCCAATTGCCAAGGTTTGGTGGCCTAAGTGAATTAGTTAGAGATTGACACAGAATTTAGGTCAAATAGCTTAGACAACAAGTTGTTGAACAAAAGAAGTTTTAGCAAGACAATTAAGGTAGAACCACTTGTAGTCGACCAATTAAGATATTGCAGGCATGATGTGGATTGCTATGAGGTCTAAACAATATTTTCATGAATGCAAACTTAGAAATGAGGAAGATTGCTGCAGTTATGATATTTTTACAGTTTGATATGGAATTACTACAAATTATGGAAGGTGCCAGAGGGCCTGGATCCATGACCAAACTATAGAGTCACAAAAAACTACTCAATTACTTACGGGTAGTTACTGACTGTCGCAACACAGAGTAAGCAATTTCCCTATTATACTCACAAAAATCACTCTAGAACATAACAAAATGACCCTAAAGATCGAACCCACGAGATCATGTGAAGTAGCTAACCCTAACAAGGAGCTAAACCCAATTAACCCTTAAATTCTAATTTCCGGTTCTACCTCTGAAAACCGGAACATCCAAAACCAACCGGAAGACTACAACCAGATTTTATCCTACTTCCGGTTTCACTAGTTTTCCAGTTTATTGACTAACTTCCCAACTCAGGACCCTGCAACTTCCAGTCCTAAGTGTCCTCCTGGGCGGATCCGTTCCGGTCCACCCTTCCGTACCTGGTTTAGTTTTGCCTCTGTTTTACCATCAGAGGGTTTGTCGCTTGCTTTTGAAAGTGGTAGGCCCACCACTCCTTCCGTGACTTATAGTGGCTGAAGACCCACTCTCCTATCCGCTAATCCCCTAACTAATCCAGATCCAGTTTGGTCTTTCACAGCAATTCGGAGGCAATCCGGATTACAGGTCACACAAAGACCCCCCGTACGATCCTCTCATACTACAACGACCTTGATGCTGAATCCGTTCCATACGAAGTTAGAGCACCCGTCCGTTCCAACCTCTACAAAACTCTTCCGTTCACCAACAACGGTGGCAAGACCTCACAAGAGTCAGGACACTTAACCGGATTTTCCACCCAGGAGTTCTACCGCAGCTAAGGAATCCATCCCTATCCGCCTAGCCTAATCAACGGCTTTCTCACCCGAAATGCAAAACTTCTGCAGATGCTGAGGATCTGGAATCCACTCCTAACTCTTCATAACCTACTCACATGTACTTAAAACCGGAAAGACACATCAAAGGGAGAACTCTGCCAACACACCCGTACATACCCTCTTACTCCAACTCCATGCACTCCTGTCAACACTCGAGAAAAACACACAAAGCCAGATCAATGGAAAGTACGCAAAGTAATGCCAAAAGAACTCTCCCAGTCTCCAGTTCAGAGACTGTTTTATAAACAAAAAGTAAAAGCAAAAAGTGAATACACGATTTTCGCCTCTGAAGGCACTGACAATCTGGTTCTACCTAATCCTAACCGGATTCTATTCCGGTTCATACTCTACCAATCCGGTTCTTGCTTCTAACTCCTACTTCTACAAAACTTCCTATTCTACCTCGTATACTCGAGATCCGATGGTAGGACCCTCGGCAGGTCTCTCTAACTGCTCGAACACCTCAGTTAGATTCCGATTCCGTTTCCCATCCGGAGGTGGAACCGGGTGATCTTCATCATGTTCCAGGGAGTCTAAATCGATCGGCTGCGGTCCGGTCGTGGGCGTCTTCTTCTGTGCCCTGCTTGACTGGGGCGTCTTGTCCTTCCCTGGTTCCTGAGCTGCCTCTTCCGGAAACAAGTCCGGAAGTGAAAGTTTAGAGAGCCGGATCGAAATCTCTGTCAGCTTCCGGTTGCTCTCCACGATCCAGTCCGCTGACTCCCGTGCCTTGGACAGGAGCTTCTCCATCTGCTCCTCAAAATCGGTGAGGATGTACACCACCCTTGTTCTGGATATCTTCTTTTCCTTGTGCACCTCCTCTTCGAACAGGCGCGCCTTGGTGATCGCGGCTCCGGGTCCTCCGAGCACGTCCTTCACTTCCGCGGTCAGCCTCATCATCTCCTCCGCCATTTCCCTTGTCGCGGTGGCGTTCTCGTTCAAGGCGAAAACCTCGGCTTTGAGGGTGTCAACCTCATCATGCACTCGCTTGCTTTCTGCCTTCATCTTCTGGAGCTCATCCGGATTGATGATACTCTCAGCTACCCGGTGTGGCAGCCGACTGTCCGGTTCCGCTCCAATCAAGTGCACGATCTCCCTAATCGTCCGCTTCTTGATTTCCCAATTCACCCGGATTCCGTAGAGGATCCCAACCAACTCGTCAAACGGATCTCCGGTTCTCGATCCGGATGGCATATCCAGTCCGGCTGAAGCCTCCATTTTGGGCGACTGGAGGTGAACCGGAGGCGTTCCTCGATTTCGGGGTGGCGTGGTCTTCTGCCTCTTGGAGATGAACTGCGGTTCCTCCTCTTCCTCTTCTTCTTCTTCCTCCTCCTCAGTTTCGTTCCCGGAATCCGCTTCCCAGTCGGACTCGGATTCTCCATACTTCATGGTCCGCTCCTGGGCCTTTCAAACCTTCATCTCCACTTCCGTCAACAGTTCTTGTTGCTGGTAGAGGTGATACATGTAAGGGCACAGTGAGGTGGCCCTACTTTTCCCTACTCTTGCAGTGAGCTGGGACACCAGATCGAAGAAGATCCGGCCCCAGTCTACTCTCTGGTTTCCGTGCAGCGCTCCGAAAATTGTGTTACCCAGGATGATGGTCACCCTAGTGGGCTTTTCTGGATGTAAGACCAGAACAAGGAACTGCAGCAGGTGACGCTCCCGGTCATCAATACAATCCTCTATCGCGTAGCCATCCTTTGGATTCACAACACTTCCGAACTTGCCCTGGATGAAATCATCCTTCCGGTTGGCAAGCCCGAGTCCTCCCGTTCGGAATCCGTAGACGGCTCGCCACAAATCCTCGATCCACTAGATCGGATTCCCTCTCAAGGTGTTATCGAACTCGTTCGATAAGCCACCCATGAGCTCCCTAATCATCCTCTCATCCTTGAAACCCCAAAGTTTCAAGGCTAATCCCTGACAACCCATGGATGCTAAGTCATCCCTGAGTTCTCTCTGTTCTGGTTCCTTGGTCGGCATGACCGGAACCACTTTCCTTAACTTCACTTCACTTGGGGGTGGGGTGCTAAAGCCCGGTCTCTTCCGCCTCAGCTACGGCATGAGAGCGGCCCTACCCGGATTCACTCTCTTCTGACCTAACAAGGGAGTGCTCACACTCTCAGCCTCTCGTTGTTCCGTATCCGCTCGCGCTCAAATCTCACCCACTCACGCCCGGAGGCGATCTCTCCGTCTCACCCGTTACCCCTCTCACTCACTACCGGACTCTCTCACATTCTCAGCTTTTCGCTGCCGTAACGGAAAGGATCAAGCGCTAAGACAGAAAACGATAACACGAAGATAACGCAGAAACCAAAGATCTGAAAATGGGCAGGGTCAAGCCTTATATAATCCTGACGCCTTGGACTGGTCATTATGACAGGTCGGACATCCGGTCCGGTCCTTGTCATTCGGTCCTCTCTAATCCGGTCAAGGAGAATTCGGTTGGAATTCCATTCCGGTTGGAAATCCAATCCGGTCCACTTCTACTTAGAACCGGATTAGTCCTGTAAGGTTCTCTTGTGACTATTTTTGATTTATCTCCCTCCTTTTAGCTGGATCCGGATACCTATTTCTAATTTCCGTTCCACTCAAAAAGGTAAACGAAAAAAAATCAAAAATATGAGTTGTCACATTGACTAAGGCCCACAAAAAGAGAAACAGGCGGCATGATACACTTGGACCTATACTAGTACTGACAACCAATTTGTTTTGAAGCAAAAGCCATTAACAACTGTCCTTGAAGCTAGCACCTTGTATTACTAGTGATGACGGCATTGGGGATGAATTGCCAATCACAACGGCACACATTCATACAGTGTCAACGACTTGCTCATCCGCGCTAAAGGTGCCTCCATGCCGCTCACTTCGGCGCCCATCCCCGATGCTAGTGAAGGTTTGTGAGGTCGTTCCCGTAGTCTCCTGTCCATTTGCATTGACTTCAGTGTTTTTCAAAGTGTTGTAGTGACGATGCACCCAACATCAAGGGCTTCTTCGTCCGTGGAAGTTGTTGGACTGCTGTTCAAAGTCGGAGTAGCGGTTGCAACTATAACTGCAGGCGGAGAAGCACCTTCTCGCATTGTTGACGTGCTCGGTTGGAAGGCTTGCGGAGTAATTGGTGGGGTGAAGTACTGAATGGAAAATGGGTAGGATAGCTACACTTCCAATGGCAAGGGTGATGTAGTGTATAGTGAATTCAAATGTTGTTGGTAAGAAAACAATGCAAATGATATAGGGTTTGAAAGAGGAAACCCGAAACCCTACTATGCAAGGCATTTGGCTTTCATGGTTTTCAGGGAGTGATTATGAACCACATACCCGCGTGCTTTGTAATGTCTTCAGTAGTTTGGCTTATAGGCGATCAATAACTTTTTTGGCCTTCTCAACATCACAACGAGCTTGAGCCTCCTGCTGTTGCGTAGTCTTCGTCGCATGCCTCCAATCAGCACTGCTTGCCTTATTCTTTTTCAATAGCTCTGCGTTTTCTTTTTTTTTCTTTCTCTATACGTACACATTTGCGTTCTTTTGCAGCTTCAATCTTCACTTCCCATCTCTGCACTACAGCATTTAGGTACGCATCTAACGTTAGCATCAATGATTTTGTAAAGTCAAGGTCTGGGTGCTTGCACTTGTTATTGATGGGTGGCCTCACTATCGATAGGCAGAGGAATCCAGAGATGGATTGCATGCTGTCAACCTCGGTGGCGACAATTGGATCGGTGGGTTCCTTAATAACGACGTCATGATCGGGAGGTTGCATGTCAACAAAGAAGTGCGATACAGACAGGCACGGTTTTGCGGCCAAATCTGCACCGATGTCCACGGATGCAAGTAAGCTTTCTTCACTAAAATTGTTCCTTGCTTGGGCTAGTTCTTCTACTCCCTCGTCATTTGATGACACACTAGTCTTATTGCTGCATTTTGTAAGACGTTAGTGAATACTTCTACTAGTTAACATTGAGTTGCAACAGCCTCATGGTTTAGTGGCCAAATTCTCGTTGCTCGAAAGCCACTTCTAATGTTTTTCTTGGATAGGACCCGACGCAGCGCTAGAGCAGCCCATTGTACTAGAGTTTCTTTGAATACTTAGTCTCCTACATTCCTGCTGGTCCAATAGTCTCTATATGCCCTAAAATATTGTTTGAATGGTTTGAATATGCTGCAATCTAGAGGCTACAGAGCGTGAGAGGAATGGGACGGCAATGTGAGGAGATCAAGCCCAAATGATTTAGCTTTAGTGGCCACCTCCAACGTCGTGTGGTTGCAATGTCCGTTAAGAATGAGCAGATGACGCCTGTCAGATGAGATTCCTCCAATGCTATCAACATTTGTCTTGAAATGTGACATCCACTCCAGAAATAAGGCTGATGTCATCCAAACTTTCTCCTATAGTACCATAGTGGCATCTACCTTGCATCTATGAATGAAGTTGTTTCAAATTCGTTTTCCACAAAATATGTAGAATGATAGTATCGCTGCCCCTGTTGCATTGACACACACCAAAATTGACATCCACTCTCTGTTGCTAGGTACTATAGTATGAATACTGTGGCTGTCTCTATAAGCAATAACTCGTGCTCTTCTATGAGTCCATGCAGCCCTGCTTGTACCCCTGTTTCGTCATAGTTCTAGATTCTGTTAGCACTATATGTCTCTACTGTGTACATGTAATCTAGGTTATTGTAAAATGTCTTCGTGTTAGCAAAGTTCAAACCTTGAGCCCTAGCAAAATCTAGAGCCTCAGCCACTCGAAGAGAGAGTTCTGGATGCTGTCGGTGCCACCATTGCAGCCAGCTCTTGCTTGGAATTCTATTTTGAAATGGAGTCCACCTAGCACTTGTGATGTCATACACTTTTAGTTTCAAGGCTGTCGTGGTCAATCCGAATCCAAGGTCGCACATGGCTAGCACGTAGTTAACGAGTTGTTGCTTCTTTTCGAGGGTCAAAACTATTGGAGGTACCTGTTTTCTTGAAGTTCACAAACCGAAGCACCACTCTCAGAGGGTAGAGTAAGGTATGTTGAATTCTTAGGCTTCTTGACACATACTTTTGCCATTTTCAGTAGCAACCAATGCTTGCTACAACTGGTCATCGCTCCAGTTTCTGGGTTTTTTGTTTCCTCCCTGCTTTTCCACTTCTTGTTGTCTTACATTCCCCTACAATGCAGCCTTCTGCCGTTGCATTTGGAATCCATCAAGACCAATAGGGCTCCTCTACGAAGCTGACGCTGTCCACTTTGTAGTAGAAGCTATTGATGGCCGTGCGCGCCAAGACTTCTTGTATGCCAAGATAGTCCGCGAGCCCAAACCATGCGGATTTGTCAAAGTGTTTAGAACTGTTCTTGTAGTATTACAACTAGCTCCCTTCCATTTTGCTTGTACATGTAAGCACAATGTTTTGCATAGTGAAGACAATCTTGTAAATTTGAGGCCGACAATTGTCTTTTAAGCTCAGCGAATTATAAAGTGACATTGTAAATGTCCCGAAGGAAAATGCAGTGAACATCTGTCACAGTTTCAGTGACTATGGCGGCATTCACTTGCACTTGCTTATCATAGTTTGCTATGAGTCGCAGATACGTAGGAAACATGAAAGCATGGACTCTAATTATGAAGAAAGAAATTCAATAGTGCTGACAATGTAGACATGTTCACATTGCTTGCACTTCATGGACATCGTAAGAAGCGTCCTTCATAGAACTACCGGTGCAACTGTCAACAACTCTAGATAGATTGGCGACAATACAGTGATGGACTGCAGGACCACTACTAAGGTGCAACTTTCGCAAGAATTGTAGTTCCGTTTTTCTGGAAGTATACTGTCATGCATGTATTCTAGTTGATTTGAAAATCATGCAATCTAAAAGAAAAAATGTTTCATAATTTGAAGAATGCAAGTGCATCCTTGTTAATTTATAGTTTTCTCACACCTTCTAGTTGACAAGTATTGTGTTTGTAATTGTAGGTAATGAAGGTCTGTTGTGCAAATCAATACTTTGTTTGTTTCTGTCTACAAGCTTTTCGTTTATTTTCAACAAAGAATGAAAGCACTTTTTCATGTAGGTGAAGTTCATGTTTCAAGTTTCTAGCGTAGGATAATGTGTACTTCATTTTTCTATCATTCTAGAAACTGAGATCAATCATTGCAATTGCCTATATTTTCTATCTGCCTTTCATCATTGTCATTTTCAGTCACTAGCTAGAAGCATGTGAAGCTCAACAATGCAGCTATTTTGTAAAAATCAGAACATATTTACCCACTGCTATCCTCTGTGCTCATATTGTACAACATCATGTAAAGCTTGAAAATCAAACTAGATGAAGCTGACTACAAAGTGCTTGAGCTGTGTAGGTCCTTGTAGCTGCTGCCCTGCTACTGCGGCCTACTGTGGGCTTCTTGCCGACGCCTCCTTCGACGTTCTTCTCTACCACTGCAATTTCGGTAGTTTCTATATCTTCCAACTCACCTTCCACTTCCGCATAGTTCTCTTCCTTGTCACTAGTTGGGGCCTCAATAGAACTTCCTGACTTGTTTGTAGGATTGTAGCTTTCATGGGCCAAGAAGTCCGTCAAGTCTTCTTGACCAAATGCCATTTGCTAGCTTCTACTAAAATGAATGAATGCAACTACTATTAGATCTTGAAGACATACAATGTCTTAATCATTCACAAAATTATTTCTGGCCACAACTACAATTGATGCCAATTGTGCTTCCACGACACTTCTTCTTTGCTATTGCATCAGAATTCATTGAGCTTTGATATAGAAAAGGCATTCTCAGACTACTTAAAGAGTATACTCTCTTTCTTCATGTACAAATTCAACAACACATGATGCTAAATCCAAATTAAAGTGCAATACTCTTATAGACCTAATCCAAGTTCCAGAAATCATTTAGCCATAATTCTATTCACATTAGTAGACATGTATCAAAATTGATCTAATATGGATTGTACATACAGTACGTTAAGTTCATAAATAAATACACAGCTATTTATGTTCACAATTGTACAAGCCACCATTAGCAGTATATTGTGCACAAATTCTAGTGACACCTGTCTATTTGAGCCCATTTTTTCTTAATACTGAAAGTTGTCAAATGACACAACTTACTAAAACCATTGAATTGAAAAAAATGGATTTGAGTCTCACCCCTCCTACATTTCTGACACCCTATTGATCACCAATGGAGCACTAGTTGGTATTGGGTGGTTCTACCTTAAACAAAATTCCATGAATGCATGAGTAGAAAAAAACTTTAGAAGAGATATAGTAAGCTTAAGATGTTTCACAGTCTAATTATTTGAACTTGGTAGCATGTTGTATAGTACATGAGGGGTTTAAGGCAACAAACACCCACTGAAAAACAACCAAGTACAGTCAGGTCCAGTTCATTTACGAACTGCATATTTGAGTCATTCAGAAAATTTTGTACAATGCGAGGTACAATGTGGATTTAAATTGTTTCATTTTGGTGAACATAACTATCATTGCATCCTTACACAATCCCAATCAAGCATACCAAATTTCACTTCCAAAAAATCAAAATTTCATTTTTGGTGAATTTTTTAATTTGATTTTCTAGATAATATAATATAATTCATTGGCAAACATTGGTGATGATTTTTTTCAATTTGATTGCATAGATATGTAGGAAACATCCATACACACATCTTTCCTTTGATGAGAATTTGCAAAAAAGTTTCACAATTCCTTCTATAGAGATTTCAATGTTGGTGGGACAATGTTCTTTGGGAGAATAGGTATCTCTTTATTGTAATTTGATTTTTTTGTTTGCCCTTCACATAGTAACTATTTTTACAACATTTAAGCATGATGGTACAATCACTTTGTCAAAATCTAATTAAAATATAGAGATATCCATTTTTTCAAAGTTTGGTCATATGACACTTTTCATTGAACTCTTCATTGCTCATTGGTGTTGCTTAAGAATTAATATTTTTTAATATGACAGATGTGTGTACCTGTTCCCTACATATCTACCCAATTGAATTAAAAAAATTCATCATCAATTCATCATCAAAAAAAATTGTATAAAATCATGAAAAGTGACTTAAAAAATTCACCAAAAATGAATTTTTGATTTTTTGAAATTGAAATTTGGTATGCTCTATTGAGAGTGGGTAAGAATTGAGTATTAATTATGCAAGACAAAAAAATGAAAATTTTAGTTATATATTATATACAAATCTTTGAATAGCTCAAACAAGCAGTTTGTTAATGAATTGGACTTTACAGTACAATATCCGACAACTCTCAATTGTCTACCGTGTTTTGCCATTCAAAAGAAAATTGCAAAATGTATCATATGATTGAAATTTTTTTGTCTTGCATGATTAACAATCAATTCTTATGCAATCCCAATCAAGTATACTAAATTTAGGTTTAAAAAAACAAAACTTCATTTTTGGTGAATTGTTTCATTAAATTTTGATGATTTTACACGATAAATCATTGAAAAACATTGACGATGAATTTTTCAATTTGATTGTCACAATACATAGGAAGCTTCCATACACACATCTTTCGTGCAATAAACATCTCCAAAAAGTTTTAGAATTTCTTCACATCAGTTTTAAAAGTTGGATGGCAATGTTTAAATTTTGAAAAATGATAGATATTTCTTCATTGTAATTAGATATTGGTAAAGTAACTATACCATCATGGTCAAATGTACAAAATTAGTAACATTGTGAAGGTCAAATAGCAAAATCTAATTACAATGAAGAAATACCTATTTTTTTAAAATTTGGACATTGTCACCCCAACTTTTGAAACTATTGTGAGGGAGTTCTAAAACTTTTTGGAGATGTTTATTGAAGGAAAGATGTGAGTATGAATGTTTCCTACATATCGACGCAATTGAATTAAAAAATTCATCACCAATGGTTTTCAATCAATTATCATGTAAAACTATATATTTTTAATGAAATAATTTACCAAAAATGGAATTTTACTTTAAAAAAATCCAAATTTGGTATACCTAATTGGAATTGTATAAGAATTGAATGTTAATTATGCAAGACAAAAAATGTCAATCATATAATACATTTTGCAATTTTCTTTTGAATGCTAGTATAGGATAGATAATTGAGAATTGCTAGGTATTGTACTTGTTTGTTTTTCAGAGAGTGCTTGTTGCCTTAACCCCTAAACATTTAGAGTCTTCTTGAGAATTGACAATTTGAAAAAAATCATTATAAAGTATTATTTGGAAGGATATTTTGGAATTGATATATAAATGAAAGTTATAGATTTTGAATTTTAGATTCCATCCATATGGTTAGATTCACCAATGCTATCACCAATATTTTTTTATGAATTTTGAAAATAAAATTTAAAAACTCCTTCAAAATTTGATTACAAGCAAAAGATTATTAGTTTTGGAGTAAAACTTGTTGGAATGGATTTCAAAGGAGGTTCTCTTGGCATGAAGATTTCTTAAAACTTTTGTGTGTTTACATCTAAGACTTCATTTTTGCAAATCCAATTTTGAACTAAAGTCAATGCAATTTTAGCTTGGTCAACCACTTCCACATTTGTAACTTTAGAAAAATATGTACTTTAGTAACACCAAATCTAATTGATAGATAGGACAAGAACTTGATAAAGTCTCCCTGTAAATTAAAATAACTTTCATCTCAACAACAATGAAAAAAAATAAGGATACAAATCTATTCATTGTCCATAAATTGGACCTTGGAGTGCTTAAGGGTTAAAGTAATTGGCTAGTTGCTTGTAAGTTGTAAACAAATATGTTTGGTTTTGTGCCATTTTCTAAAGCATATTTTAAAAACCACAAAGCACTCAATTTTTATGGTGTCTTTGCCTTTGATTCTAAGAAGCATAGAATAATCTTGTACATTTGTAGTTTGAGTTTTACAATTACCAGTTGCAAACTTAGCCAATTTTGAATGTTTATTGAAGTAGGGTCATGCCTTTGTGAATTATTAAAAAAAATCTAATATTCTTTCAAAATATCATAGACATTTTAATTTCATCTCCAATGCTTATCTTCCCATCTGATTTGGAGATACGGAAGTCCTTCAAAAGTTGATTTCGAACACTTGAAGGTCATGCTATTGAAATGAAAAATTTGTGAAGAAAGTGACATAGTGTTTTCAAAACCTTAAGCACATAAGCATATAACATGTAATACAAAATATCTTTAATGAATCTCAGAAGATTTTTTTGAACATCTTAATATACATAGGTTCATTATTTGAGCTATTGTCAAATTTTGGTAATTCTAATTTTTGAAGCTACATAAAGTATCCTAAGAGTATGTCAAAAATAACTTTTTCTTAAATGCAATTGTTTGTAATAGAAACTAGAGTTGAAAAGAATAAGTTTAATAAAAAGTGGAAAAATATGAAGGACAATCCTACTAAAACTTAACCCCTAAATTCTCGAGGCTCCAAATTCTAGTATTGACAATAAATTGAAGATAAATCAAACCTTTTTAAATTTCTATTTTTTGTATCTTATGTTTTAAAAAATTGTTTTTGAAGTATAGTTTTTGGATAAAAATCTGATTTTGAAAATGAATGATAATGATTTTTCTATTCAAGATTTTGTGCAAGGGTGTCCATTGCAAATCTTGATTTTCTAGTGTTGAGGATTCTTGAAAATGAGTGTCAAATACACTAGATCTTGGAGAAAAAATCACATTAGAACTTCATTTAACAAAATTGTAAAGTAGATTTTGAAAAACCCTAAATTGATTGGAGTTATACATGTTAGGTTGTTTAACCTCATGTAGGGGGGGAAGTTTTTTAAAATTTGATATGTGAAAAAGAATTGAAAGACTTTAAGTCACTTTCACAATTTTAACACCCGCATGATCAAACATTATAATCCCTCAATCTAGAAGTAATATTGTTGTGTTTTATTTTCCAATATCATCTCTAACATGTGGAGTTTGAATTTTTTAGTTATTATTCAAATAAAATTTATAAAACTTAACAATATTTTGTCTTTTTGTTCAATTTAGAGCAAATTTTGAGAAACTCAAAATAGACCTTGAATATTTAGGGGTTAAGCTGGGCTACTTTTTCCCAAGTATTTTACCTTAACTTGCCCCTATTAACAAGTAATCATTGACAAGTGATTTTGTGAGGATTGATATTCATAAAAATTGCATAATCCTTTCAAATTGTGTAATAATAATTTATCTAAGCAACAATCCACTGATTGCATTATAGATTCTACATAGATTCCATATTTGAGACATTTTTCAATTAAATTGAATGTGTTTGATGCAAATGCAAGTGTAAGAAATGCATATTATACAATCAAGAGTATCAATTTCAAGGGGTTTTTTTGAGATCAAATTGTGCCTTAGAGCAAGCGTCCATTGCTTGTGAGTTACAAAAGTGAAGACTTCAAATTGCAAAAATTTAAGGAGCATGGATAAGCAAAAGATGTGTTGAGTTATTGTATGTTGGACAAATGGTTAACATGAAGATTTTCAATTATAAGCAAGAATAATTGTAAGTAAGTATTTATTTTACTATTAAAATAAATTATCTATGGATAAATTTTGAATTCTAAGAAGTAAACTATCTAAAATTGAAATCTAAAATTCTCCCCAAAGATACCAAGTGCAATATTTTGAAGTGCATATTTTGTACATCATATCATCAATCTATGGTTTTAGAACTACTTATCACATATCAAATTGCCTATAATCTTCTAGCTTTTTTTCAATTGTATTTTACTCCATTAATCCATCACTCGATCCATCACCATCCATCTACTTTTAAATCCAATAGAACTCCTCTTTGATTCTTAATATAACTTGTAGCATAATTTTTTTCAATTGATGTGTCTAACAGCTTTCAAACCTCTACTAGAAACAACAACAGGTGGTTGATTTTGTTGAGAAAGAACATGGGCTGGAACTCTCTTCACCAACACAGAAGCATTTTTTCTAACCCTAGCACTTGCACCTACAATCTCCTCCTTTGTATCAGCGTCATAAACCCTAAAGTCAAATAGCTCCCTCAGTTTCTTCCCTTTCAAAGCCGCCACAAGTGGTGCAGCAATCGCATCCTTCAATTCAAGGAGCGACATGGAATTTTCCACACACGGAACGGATTTGAGAGCCTTTGAAGCAGCGAAGGTGAAGTGTTCAATTTAATCTGGTATGTTAGCTTGAATTACGTTCATTGCACATTTGAGTAACTCAGTGTGTTTTTATGGGGAGTCTGCTTAAATTGTTGCTTCTCATTCATTTCACTTATTCAACCAACACGTGATCTGTATTTTCATGGTCTGTATTGTACATTTTTTTAAATCATGAAGTTGATATTTAGCGATTAGGATTGACCTTCTAATCTTATAATGAGTCTATGAGTCCGTATTAGACATATCAATAAAAGCCTACACCCTAAGTCATTCATGGATAGCATTTTCTAGATTTGGAATTCAATAGAAATTTAAGAAAAATTTGTATGTTGAATTGCAAGAGTAAAGAACATACACATAACTCTGTATTAAGTGCACTGTTCAATGTGCACCAAAATTAATTTACTATTACACCACCAAATAAAAGCAGACCAAACCCATGGAGGAAATGGTGTATTGAACAGTTTTGCCGATGATTTAGGAGCGTTCTTTTCAGTCAATGCCACACACAAGATATTAATGCTCAACTTACCTGTCATTATTGTGAAGTCACATTTTACCGTAGAAGGATGGGCCCATGACCATTGATTTCGAGCCTCACTCTCCATCTCTAGTTATGATTTCATCTAGTTATGAATGAAAAGAGTTATATGTATTTTTCAGAGATGAACTTATATGTTTGCTACAAGTGATAAAATTATCAAGGTCTTTTGGGGAAAATTTGAAAATACTGTGAGTTTTTTGAGAATGATTTTTTCATGTCTAACAGCATATTCATTACATTCTTCAATTACTTTGATTGGATTATTATTGATAATTCTTTCAGTCACAATCTTATATTTCTCAAATTAAATTTCCTATTGCTTTATACATGATTTTCAAAATATTTAATCTCACCATTTAATAATCCACAACTCTAATTGATTCAAACCTTACATTAAATCTCATTCCATTCACTACAATTATACTACAATTGTAACATTTTTAACTTTCCAATCCAATTTCATCTACTCCCAGTCTCTCATCACAATAGTCATGTATTGGTAATTTACATTCACATTACACAAACACAAGACATAACATATCTTCACATCAATTGTAACAATGGGTTTTCTCATAGCAATTCATTCACACTCAAATCACACAATTTCTTCTCCAATTTTATAACTCTAAACCACAATCTTAATTCATTTCCAATTGAACATATACATATAAAATAATCAATCACATGCACACCATCACACATTATCATTACTCATACACACAATTGCAAAACATTCACTACTAGAAATTTCAGCAATTTCAGTGGATTCGGTCACGTTGATTTGGTCATTTTTTGACAGAAATTTGCTGAAATCAACAGAAATTTGTTGATTTCAGCAAATTTCTGTCAAAAAATGACCAAATCAACGCGACTGAATCCATTGAAATTGCTGAAATTTCTAGTAGTGATTTGTTTTATTCATCAAGACAAATATAAAGAAACACAATTGTTTTATTTTGGATGGGAAGGACCGAGTCCTTCCTTCACTGAGGTCATCTAAACTATAATTGGAATTTCAAGAAGCTATATACCTAATATTCAATACAACCATAGAGGTTGTAATTGCCAATTGGTTGTAAAGTCTTTTAATATCTCAAGTCCATATACAATCAGTAAATAGCACGTATAAGTTGCAAGACTACTCTTTCAATTGGTAAAAAATAAAAATAAATAAACTAAAAATTCACCAAATGGACAAAAAATAAAATTCTTACTTTGACTATAATGTAGTCTATTCAACATCATACCTTGCATATTGCAAGAAAAATTGACATAGGCTACAAAATTTCAATTGGCAAGCTAGGTGCAATTAGACTAGATAAGTAGTTATTGAATCATAGGCTAATATAGCAAGAGTGACCTAATATAAGGAGAAAGTAATTAAAGAATATATGTATGGATGTTTGGTTAGATAATAAAGCATATGCCAATAAGCCTTTTCAATACTAGTCAAGAATTGTGACAACATTCATATGTCTATATCATTGGATTGGATAGAATGTCTTAAAAAATTAAGAGTATTTGAAGATTTGACAAACAAATACCATATAGAAATCTACTCAAAGTCTATTTGAGGTCTCTTTTCTACCATTAAGAGTGACCTTAGTTACAAAGGTTAGACTAATTGAACATCCTAACCCCAAAGCCCCAATAAAGTAGGATTTCGGATTCTTGGATTTTGATTGTAAAGCAAAATAATACTCATTGTAGAAAAAAATTAAATTGTTAATTGTGAATAGTTCTAAAATGGAATTGAAACATATAAATTTTAATGGTGAAATTGTTGTAGCAAGTAACATACACTCTATGGATTTATTTATTTTGAAAAATTGCAAAAGTTGCATTAAAATGACTTCTATACGTTAATTTTGGTAATAGATGCAGCTATGATTGGTTAGAAAACAAGACTCTACATATCTTTTGCATTAGTAATCTATGGAATGAGTCAAAGCTCATCATGTAGATATAAATGACTATAAAATAATAATAATATATATATATATAAATACATATATATACATATATATATATATATATATATATATAATACACACTAGTAGAAAACACAGAAATTTCTGTTGTTTCGGTGACGTTGTTTTGGTCATCGAACAACAGATTTCTGCTGAAATTTACAGATTTCTGTAAATTTCAGCAGAAATCTGTTGTTCGGTGACCAAAACGTCACCTAAACAACAGAAATTTCTGTGTTATCTACTAGTGACAATTCATTGACCTTAAAAAGAAATTTACGAAGATGAGATTAAAATTTGATATTATAGAAACTTTTTTTAAAACCTAAATACACATTGTAGGAATTTAAACCTTTAGGAGTCAAGAAACTCAAGAAACTTGTACTAAGGTCCCAACAAATTGGGTGGTATACAAATTGGTTGACCACCCATTTTAAGATTGTTTTAGTTGGTGGTATTGCTCATAAATAACATGGTTTATACTTTATAATTGACCTTCATTTCATTATAAATCACCTACAAAATTGGTGCATTGGTTGATTTTAAAATAAATGAATGTACATAATAAAAAAAAATGATTAACTCTTTAAAGACCATGGATAGTCTAGATGTCCAAAATATTATTAAAAATATCATTTAATATTAATTGTCACGTAAAGGTTGTAAAAATGATGTATAGATCATATCTATATAATTAGATCTATAGCTACATAAGCTATATTCAACGATAAAAATTTAATTGTAGATGAACATTGTAAAAATTTGGAACCCATAATTTAGAAATTCTTCTAAAATTTGATTGTAGATGAACATTGGTGATTTTCATAAGATATTTTTTACTTCAATTCAAAATAATAAGTTCTAATTATATTATTTAAAAAAATTACTTACTTAATTGAATCATTTTTGAAGAATCATTTTTTGAATTGATAAAATAAATTTTAATATGAGACAAACTAGCTCTGAGTTGTAGATTAACATATTGCAAATAGAAGTTTTAAAGACCTAATCCATATACATATGAGAAATCTAACACAAAAATCTACAAACATTTAGATTGATGAAAAATCAAGCTTGTGTGTACTTTGGATGTGTTTGATTGTATCTATTGTTTAAAATTTGAATGCTTGATTTAAAAAATATTGAATCCATAATGAAGTAGTTTTTTGGAATGATCAAATTTCTAGTAATTTCCTACACTAAAGTAAACTAGTAGTGGCACAATTGGACCAAAGGTGGAAAAACTAACTGAACACTTGAGTAATTCTACAAAACATTTGTACTATATATTGCTTTTGTGATCAATGCAAGTAATTTTGGGAGAAAGATTTCAATTTTATGAATTTTAATTTTTGAATAATATAAAATAAGAATAATTATTAGACCTATATGAAAATTATATTCCTAATATATATTAATATATATATATATATATATATGAAAATTAAAAAATAAAAAGTCTCTTTATAATGACAATAAAATTGTTAATAAATATAATTAAAAATAAATAAAATCATGGGCCATTCTTAAGAAACTTTTTGGAGATGAGATCCAATCAAAGAAATGGAATCTTTTTATTTTTGGATATCTTTAAGCATGCGTACAAGGGACTCTTTTAGCAAGTAGCAAAAGGAGACTATATTTTCAATTTTTAGGAGCTCTTTGCACAATTACTTCATGTGTAAAATGAGAATATAGAGTATTGCCCTTTAACCCCTAAAGTCCCATTGTCCCTATGGGACAAATGGATTTTGAGCAGGCTCATATGATCTCAATTTTTACTAAAAATTTTTGAAATTTTTTTACAAGATAGAAAAACTTAAGAGCTTTTGGGGAATATAATTTTTATTTCAATCGGTGCCCGGGAGCAAAAGTTATGCCACAATAACCTCAAAATGGGAGAGAGCGGGTAGCAAAAAAAATCTACAAAAAATCATAATAAATTTTTTAATATTTTCTTCTTGTAGATTATATTTTTTTTGTAAACGAGAAGCTTTGATTCATTCCATTTGGATTAGAAATGTGAAAGTTATGGAGCTTCTTGTTTTGTGGGTATTATAGTGACTTCTTGAAAGAAATTTTTTTCTTTCACTTTGAATGCTAATATCTTTCAATCTATACAGTCAAATATCACAAAAAAATTATCACATGATCGAAGACAAGTGTAGAATAAGATCCTAGAGCTAGATTCTAAAAAATATTTCTTAAAATTTATTTTGTAAGTGATTGAAGTAGAAGTGGTAGTTTTGAGTGGTTTTGGTAGAAAAATGGCCATGGGACTTTAGGGGTTAAACTCACCTCACATCATTTATTTTGGGTTTTTCAAATTTCAAATTTCTAAAACCATGAAAAATTCCAAAGTGTGACAAATTGGAAAAATTAGCCTTTAAATTGAAAATGTGTCTTAAGAATATTCAAAAATATCAAGTACAAACAAAAGGGGAGGCATATATGTCCTTGTAAAGTTTCAAATCCATTACACTAAAATTGGTAAATAGTGTTGGGTGATAATTAGTGTCATTCCCAACACAGAATTCGTAATTTTTGCACTTGGCCATATAAAATTGCACTTACAAATCTTTTGAGCAAAATCAACCTCATGACCAATAGGGGGGGGGGGGGAAGTTGCCCTTTGAGATGGGGGGGGGGAAATACAAAATTGAAGATAGGAGCACTGCTTTCTCTTTACAAAATGTTTTTTTTCTTCAAATTTGATTTGCCTCTTTATTGTGCAAATTAGAAAGTTTTCTTGAAAAATAATTTAAAATTCAATGTATTGGTCATGCACTTGAATACAGAATTCAACATTTAAAAACCAACAAATTTTTTTTTTATTGAATTTACAAATAACTTTAGTATTTCACATGCAATACTACGTCAAACTAAGATCTTCTACTACACCATTGTTTCACTGAATTTACCAATCTCCAAAGTCCTGCTCAATGTAAAACTCAAATTTAATATGCATCTACGTCATTTCGTAGTCGTTCATTGTCCAATTCTTCCAATTGCATTGCAATGTACTCGAACAAATGAGGTTTCGCTGGTGCTGGAATGCTAACTTCCTTCTCTGTCATGTCCCCATGCACTAGTACATTGTTCTTTTGCACAAACCCACTCCTTGTTTTTTTCGGTATGTCATTCCATGAAAATATAGCTGCTTCTTTCTCCACCCACCCGTGCTTTTCACGAGATGGCTCCCATAATGCTTCCATACAATTTGTGTACCGGTCTTTGCTTGAGCTTTCTCTTTCTTTTGCTCTCACCTTCAGAACTGGCCAATACCAGATAACTTTCATATTTGTTGCTCGCTTTCGCTCACCAAGCTCCAAGATTTTTGCCATATAAAATGGCACTCCTGCTCTTACTTCAGTAGCCTCCACTGAAAGGGCAACAAATTGTCCAACTTGAAGATCTTTCTTTGGATCAAATATTGGAAATGGATGTTGACCTTCTTCTATGCTTGTTGTCGCAATTGTCTCTCCTCCTATCACTCTTCGTCTTCTAGGAGCCCTCGTTCCTGCAACCTGTTTTGGCTTGTTCTTCCGTGGACCAAAGTACCCTCGAGTTTCAGGATTCGGCATTGTAGCCATAATAGAGTCTATTGTTGTTGACATTGTATTTGATTGCTCCCCTTCTTCAAACACTGAATTTAAATTAGTAGTCTCTCCGCTATTCTCTACAAAGCCTAATGGCCAAAATGGCTTATTTGTCTCTGCACTTCTATCCGAGTTGGGAAATTCTTTCAAATATTCTATGAATTTCTCTGTTTTGTTAATTGTTTCAAGGTTCTTCAATACATCCCATCTTCTCTCCACACACTTTTCCTTGTAAACAATGAAATCTGCTAAAGCCCTCAACTCTCTTTCATCTGCTGCAAACACCTCTGCTAAAGCTGGCTTCTCTGCCGTTGTAGGTAAGGATTGCAAGCACATGTGCCCTTCTGCCGGTCCCCATGCATCTTTACTGAAGTGCTTGTACTGCACCTTAGGCACTCCATTCTCCATATAAAATCTCATGTGGTGTGGAAACGTGATCCCTATTAATTGCTCTCCCCTCCTCAGAAGATGTGGTGTGATGAAAGACTTCCAATCTCGAACATTCTCCAACTGACGTGCACTTACAAATGCTTCCGTGTATGATGTTCCTTTCTCTACCAAGGCCAACATCTCATCCATAGAATCAATATTCTTCCTCTTCAACATATTCGAGATAATGCTGAATCGTTGGTCAATGTCTTCATGTGTATGCCCAACGATTAGAAAGCTTAGTTGCACCTCTTGAAAAAAGCCCATGCCCACTAGAGCTGCACATAATGCAAACATGTATATGTTCTTGTTCTCACGAGTAGTATTGTCCGCTTGAATTCGTAAAGTTGGTGGTAGCTTCCCCTTCCGTCTTCGCACATCAGACAATACATGCACTATGGTAGTGATCACTTGATTGCTGTCATGCTTGTGGTGTGCATCAACCTAGACATTTGCATACAATCCAATTCCATGCACTAGGACTCCACAAAGATGAGTTTTTACAAACCAAGATTCTATGTTCTTCACGGATTGCCTCATCTTTGGAACCATAGTTGTGTTCTGGTCCATGCCGTCCACTATTAAACACATGTACAAGTCTGGTGTTATCATTGCTGATCTTTTGAATAACCAATAATCACGCCTCTCTTCTATTTGATGTTGAATATGTATTATGTACAACTTCTTTATCTCCACACGAGCTGCTGCATTTGTTGTAGATTCCATTCCACACTTATATTCCCAACAATGGTAGCATTTTGAAAATCGGGAAAACGGTGGAATTTGTACGTGTGGAAATTCCTTGCGCCACAACCGATGGAATGAACTGAGGGTCAATGGCTCTCCGTCCACCATCTTTTTTACTTCTTCATTCATGTAGTGAAACACATCCACTTTTGTTGTATTCATGGGTAATAGTATCAATGGAACTACGTTGTTATCTATTTTCCTTCGTAATTGTCTGTGAGGTTGCGTGCATCCAAGTTCTTTTACAAATTCTTCAAAACTTGCACGTACTGCAGATTTTTTTGCTCCTTCTCTCAAGTGACATGTATTCCCATGTACCGCAGCCACTTTTCCATAGATTTGTTGTGATTGCTTCAATTGCTTGAATCGCCGTTGTGAATAACCAAGCGCCTTCGCATAGCACGCATTGCAAACGTCGAAGCCATCTAATTTTGTGTCATACTTGTGCCTCTTCCCTCCTTCTGTTCTTTTGAAGAAAGCACTCAACACCTGTAGTATCCAAGTTGATCGAAGATCATACTTCTGCCCCCATGCCATATACCTCTGATTCAATATGTAATTCTCATCTATTTCCTTGAGGCAATTTCTTTTGCATGCACCTTCGTTTTTTGCCGCTACTACACTTTGCAATGTCACCTTCTGAGTCATTAATTGTCCTCTTTCACGTGGACCTCTTTCTCGTCTCCTTCGATTTACCATTGAATAACTTCGGGTAGCTCCAGCTTCTGATAATCCATCCATTACTTGTTGGAAAGGTCCGCTACTAGTTCCTTGTTCACTTGTTGGAGATCTTTGTTGAGGGGTGTTCATACTCTGAGGTGCACTCCATGACATTTTGGGAGAACTTGGATTACTATTGCTCTCGTGGAATTCAAACTCCGGGGTTGATACGGGAGAAACATTACCATTTTGCCTTCCTCCTGATTCTGAAGTACTTGGCATTCCACCACTTATAGTTCGAATTCTTGATTTCTTCCAACGAATCACCAACCCCACACACTGACCAAGACGCTCCCCTACTAATTCTCCAGTCCATATGGAGCCATCTATAACATGAAGTACACGTATAGCAACCTCATGGGACCAGAGCTTCACATGATGCAATTCCATTCCACATTGAAGACTTTCGTCGATTACTCCTGTTCCAACAATAGCTCCTTCTTCAGTGATGAGCTCTACAGTGTTTACACCTCCATGTACTTCAACGGTATGCCTTCCAAACACACCACCTTGGAATAGTCTTGCGCGACATGCTCTAACAATTCTTTGGCCCACACTTCCTCCATCATGCCTTACTCTTGTTGCCAGCAATGGCATACCCACAGGACTTCCAAAACCCCTAGCATCTATTGTACTCCTTCGTTCCTGCAGTTATACCTTCACCTAATGAGAACCGTTTCATTGAAATAAAGATCGACCTCTAAAATTTACCACTTTCCACATGAAATGGCACTCCTCTTCCAATGTATATTGTAACAAATGCTCAATTCCCATATATTGTCTTAATGAAAACCAACTTGTTATTACTTTCACTTAGAACAACTGAAGGTATTTAGAAAACATAAAATAGTAACAACTACCATTTCCCAAAGTTCAGCCCCAAAATCGTGAAGAACCAATTGTCTTGAAGGACGTCTATTATCATGGAAACCACTTCTATTATATAGAAGGTAGAGGTACCCATTCTCGACCACAACCCCATTATCAATGAACAGAGTGGCTAAGTTCAAGAGAAGTTTGAATTCTTTTATAATCATGAGTTCTTGATTTTCAATAATGAATTCCACCAATCTTGTCATGACACATATGCTTGGTTTAGATTTGGTTTTAAATGCCAAAGTGAGCATAAAGTACTCTCTTAAATGAGCGGTTTTACAAGACTCTATACATTGGTCATACGTGAAGACTAACTTTGGGCTTCAACAATAAATAGTAATTTCATTTCATTTCAAAAAATCACCAAAGTTGTTTTCTTTGTGTATGTATATATATATATATATAATTTTTAATTTTTTAATTTTTTAATTTTTTTTATTATTTTAATTTTTTTAATTTTTTTTAATTTAAATTTTTTTTAAATTTTTATTTGCAAACATTGGCATTTTTGTTCATACACTTCCAAGAATATTTCCAATGCTTTAGTTGCTTCCAATACGTTCGTCATTCTTTATTTGGTCAGATACGAGTGGTTCTACCTTGTATCGTACAGTGATTATGAAGTTCAACTCTACATCTTCAAAAACATATATCATATATTTCATATAGAAGGTGCATAATAAGCTTCCAACTGTGACTAAACATTGTATTCATATTCAATTGAATTGAATAACACATAGCACTCCTCATTTGAATCATTATTGTGTCTTGCACATGTTTTTGAAGCAAAAAAATGATCAAGTATTTTGTAGGTATGTTATTATTTTTGACCATGATGACTTGATAAGCTTTACATGTTCAATTGACATCAAAATTAATGATGCTAATTGTTGAATTCTGTATCCAACAGTGTATGCTCTGTCATCTCTTTGTCCATAATTTGTATTTTAGGCATAAGAAACAATGCTATATATATAATTTTTTTCAAACCATCCAATGTCTAGATGATGAATTTGTCCAAAGGCATATTGTCAAAATTATAGAAAATGAAAGAAGTAAATCCATCCATCCATTGCACTAAAAAAATAATGTTTGTTGAAGTTCCAATGACAGAGGTAGTAGCCTAGCTTACTTACTTGTTGCCTGATTTTGATGAAGGTTAAAAATTGGCTTGCTTAATATTTTTTAAATAAGATAATTGGAGATTTAGTATATGGATTCTTCTCTAACCATATTGTATTTTACCTCAATAACTCAAATTCCACCTGTTGCTTCTACTAACTCTGTTGTTAACAATTGCAAGCCAAAAAAACATCCTTAAAATATTCCTCTACAATGTTAAAGCCTTCTTCTAATTGAAAATTTTGTTGAATAGTGAATTGGAGACAATCAATGACAATTTCCTTTCCAAGGACATTGTTGTTAATAAATGAATTTCTTTAAGTCAATAAACATGGAGGCAAGGGCTCTATTTTTCAATGTAACTTACAAACTATGAAAGACAATTCATTCAATTAATGATATATTTTATATATTCTAGGTTGACATTTTCATATTTTAGTCTCAAATTCTTATGAAACATGAAGACTAGGAACATCTTTCACATGTCCAACATTTAGAACATTAGGAAATAGAAGCAAAAACTAATGATCTAGTATGTAACTATTTCTTGTATTTGTGCAGTTTGGATACATAAAAAAACCTTTCTTTTTCCAAAAAATAAAATTTGAATTTGTTTTTATGTACTTATACACATTTAAAAAGTTACGAATCATTCTTTTTCGATGAACGAATCACAAGATATGAAGAATTTAAGTTTACGGGTAGTTATAGATTTTTGTACTATTAAATAAACCATGAAGTGTAGTATTCAACTCCATCATCAAAAAAATTTGCAAAAAATTTTAAACATCACATGCAATTTTTAAATTAAAAAATTACAACCATTGGGATTCGTGTTTTTCAATTCAATACACAAATTTTTAAAAATTTAATGTTTAAAGTAATTCATTTCTTTTCTCCACATAATTTTTTTGTCCTACATGATGGACAATTCTAAATGATTTGTAAATTTTCAAGCATGTAGCCAACTTGCCTTGAAGAAAGAATTCAAACTTGCCAACTTGCCAATGATTATGTCATTTTCAACATTCAGGTACATATGTTTTCCAATTGAATTTTGAAATATCATTCATATACAAATCAAATGGCACGTACATGTCCACTTTTTTAGTCAAAAAAAAAAAAATGGAAATGAAGCCAAAAATGGCCTTCCCAAAAAAAAAAAAAAACCTACTCTTAGTAACAAACCTAAGGAGACATGATACCACAAAGAGCATAAGTCATAACAAGCTAATAAAGTAAATAAGAATAGTACAACAATAGTAAGCCATAAATGCATCAAGAGTGTGCATTGTCATACTAAAGATTTGGGTTCAAAACCCATTGGTGACATATGATCCAAATAAATCCAAATTCATCCAAATTCATCCAAATACATCCAAATACATCCAAATAAATCCAAATAAATCCAAATTCATCCAAATATGTCCAAATCCATCCAAATCCATCCAAATCCAAATCCATCCATCTGAAATTCATCCATCTGAAATGAATCCGAAAGAAATGAATCCGAAAGAAATTAACATTAATCCAAATTAATCCATCTGAAATTAATCCGAAAGAAATTAACATTAATCCAAATTAATCCATCTGAAATTAATCCGAAAGAAATTAACATTAATCCAAATTAATCCATCTGAAATTAATCCGAAAGAAATTAACATTAATCCAAATTAATTCATTTGAAATTAACATTAATCCAAATTAATCCATCTGAAATTAACATTAATCCAAATTAATCCATCTGAAATTAACATTAATCCAAATTAATCCATCTGAAATTAACATTAATCCAAATTAATCCAAATTCACAAATCTGAAATTAACATCTGAAATTAACACAAATCTGATCTGAAATTAACATCTGAAATTAACACAAATCTGATCTGAAATTAACATCTGAAATTAACACAAATCTGATCTGAAATTAACACAACTCTGATCTGAACTCTGAACTGTGACTTAACACAAATTAACACAACTTTGAACTGCGACTTAACACAACTCTGAACTGCGACTTAACACAACTCTGAACTGTGACTTAACACAACTCTGAACTGCAATTTCAAGAACTGCGAACTGCGATTTCAAGAACTCTGAGCTGCGAACTGCGATAACTGCAAAGTCTGGACTGCGAACTGCGATAACTGGACTGCGAACTCCGAAGTCTGCGAATTTACCTCCAACCCCCCGCGCAGCTCTGTGGGGTCGGTTATGGGGTCCGTCCCCGGAGGTGGGTATCTTCTCTCCGTCATTTCTCCTCCTGCTCGCCTTCTCTTCCTTGCTCGCCTTCGCTCTGACTGCTCGCCTTCGCTCCGACTGCTCGCCTTTGCTCGCCTTCGCTTCCTTGCTCGCCTACGCCCTCCACTTGCGCTCCTGCTGCGCCCTCCGTTGGCCTGCCTGCACTCCTGCCTGCCTACGCTCTTGCTCCGTTGGCCTGCGTGCACTCCTGTCTGTCTTCGCTCTTGCTCCGTCGGCTTGCTTGCGTTGTTGCTGCACCCTCCGCCTGCGCTCCTGCTGCGCCCTCCGTCTGCCTGCGTCCTCACTCCGCCCTCTGTCTATCTGCTCGCCCTCGCTCCTGCTTTGCCGCGCCCTCCCTCCTGCCTGCTTACTCGCCCTCACTCCTGCCTTGCTTCCGATCCGTGAGAGCAACCAAGGTACTTGCAGGTTGAAATTGTGAGAGAGCTCGGGGAGAGAACTTGGGGAGAGGTTTAGTACTACAGTTTATCTTGCACTGTTGGATTTGCACTACCCCACGTGCATGCCCATAACTTTGGGTACAAATTTCTTCCCTTTCGATCATGAGAACAACCATTCTGCTTGCTGGTTTGGATTGTGAGCTTAGTGAGAGAGTTTACTGAGAGTTTAATTAATTGCGGGAGAGTATCTTGGACTGTTGGATTTTAGGTTGATTTTCTACTGCCCGTGAACTACTTGGTGTGCATCTTGATAATTTAAAAATAGAAATTCCTTTCCTTCCGGGGTGCTTGGTGTTTGTGATTTGAATTGTGAGGGTTGTAAGGAGGAGAAAATTTGTGAGAGGGTCGATGTATGTTGACGCAGCTATGTTCAAAATTTGGCTGAGGTAAGGAAGAGCGGATATTTGTGTCTCTGGGTTGAGAGAGAGATTTTTCTGCGAGTTCAATTGCTGGAGAATATCTTGGACTGGCAGGATTGCTGGATTCGCGGTTGATTTTCTGCGGTTCATGTTCTGCATGTTGGTATATATTTAGAAAAAGAAAATAATTCGTTTCCTCTCTCTCGGTTGGCTGCATTTGTTTCCCCTTCACACTTTGTTGTATGAATCCCCTTTTCCTCTTCCTTTGATTTTTGGGGCAACATTATTGGCCTATATAAACATGATACTTATAACAGCAATTCAACATTTTCCACAATTTTGATAAGATTAAAAAAGCAGAGAGTTTGACTCCATCAAGAACTTGAAAATGAGATTGGAACTTGCACTAAAAGTCATATAAATTTTTTACATAAAAGCCATTGGTTGTTGTTAGTTTCCTCAAGCAACTTGTATGGCAACAAAGATTCATCTGAAACCTCAGAAGAATCAAACCAAACCAAAATAAATTCGAAAAAATTGAAAACACTTAGAAGAATCATATAAATTTAAATTAAAAAATCTAAAACCTCAAAAGAATCAAATTTAAATAAATTAAAAATTAAAAATAATTGTAGAACTTATCATACAATTCTTGATTCAAAAATCAATGTGAAATTATCAATCCCCAACTCCCTAGCCCTATTGGGAGTGTGATTAGTGTGACTAAAATTAAAGTGAATCTAGAAGTCTACTTCCATTTATACTCAATTGCTCATGTTTATGGGTCAAGTCTATAGTAGTGCCTCTTGCGAAGGTCTATGCAAGGGTGAATGTAAAAAAAAGACTCCCTATTTTGTGCCATTTGGATTTTATTGGAAACATCTCTCTTAGTTAATTTGGGGCCTCTAATTGTAAATATGAACTCAAATTATTCCAAAAAAGTTTATAATACTTTGTTTATAAGTTTTAAGTTAATTGGAGCCAAAATTTGTCCATAATTGTCTTCTAACAAATCAAATTGGAATGAAAAAAAGCTTACATTTCATTATACTCCTTAAGCAACTCATTTTTTAGAAACTTAAAAGCTTTTCTATAGGGACACGGTTTTGCACATTGCATCCACAGAAGGCCTTTTCAATCATAACTTCTGTAATTGGACTACAATTGAGAAGGAAACTATATTTTCAAAAACTATTTTGTCTTTTTTAATTTCACAAAAATTTCCACAAATTTTTGATGAATATTGCAATCGTAGGAGCCTACTCAATTCCATTTTGTCCACCAATGAGACAATGGTAGTGTAGGGGTTACATTATCTTCTATTGAAAATGAAATCATCTATGATTTATGAAAAAAAAATTAAAACTCAGGCAAATATAGTGCAATATAAAGAGCTTAAAGTGCCTAAAATGTATTCAAATTGTAGTATTTTCTATTGGAATATTGGAAAAATTTCATTGTATCACAATACTAATTATATTTTTATTTTAAATTCAAATAAATAAATAGACATAGAATTATGATTGGAAAAAATAATGAATTGAATAAATATTAAAGTAGAAATCATAAATGAATTCTAAAACTTTTTGATACATTTATGTAAATACCTTTTTCTTTTGTACTAGCCATATTCAATGGCATTTCATATAAATAAAGTGATATCTTTGTCTTTAATTGCCATGTTCTATGTAAATTTAGAAACATAAAGTAATAAGTAAAAATAACTATCATATTATATATGAAGTTTTTTTATGAAGTTTTTTTTAATATATACTGATATAAAGAGGCAATTGCCATTGTATTAATGATATTTGTGGTATACATCTATCTCCTTTGAAGTCCAAGAAGGTCAATGTTTTTTTCTTCTCATAGAAATAGTTGGTCATGGCATTCATATCATTTCACCTCAATATATTCTAAACCAAAAAAAGACTATTTAACAATTTCTTTAGTGTCACTATGATTATGGTTTAAGGTTCAAGTGGTAGTTTTTTTTTTTAAAAGCAAAGGATGTACAACATGTACGTTGTTGCTAGTTGTATGAATTTTGGATATAATAATGTGATGGTTCCGGTACCTATAGATGCTTTATCAAAATTCCAATAAAATATCATTTGTGTGTAGTATCTACCTTCTATTTTTAAAAAAAATTGAAAAAGATGAAGTACAAATACTATAGATTCTGAAAGTGGATTTAGTATTTCTGAATGTGCAAGTAGTCAATACAAAGGCTTCTACCTTCTTGAAGTTCAAGATGGTGAACTTAAAATTGCATTTTTTTTTCTTGGTTCCAAGGTCCCAATGAAAGAACTAATAAATGTGTTTTGGAAATTTGAACTGCAGAGGAAGAAGGACTAAGCAATAAGAGAAAACAAAGAAGTGCATTCCAATAAAGGTATTGCGATGTAGAAATTCATGTGCAATTATCTTTGACAAGGAATTATTACTAGCACTGAGTACCATTTGTTTTGTGTTCTATGAAATTTGTAATGATTGCAATAACACGTGGACAATATAATTTGATGATAGGAAATTAAAAGTGATAGTAGTAGCAAACTTTATGTACAGAATAGTTTTTTCAAAATCATATACATGAAAATTCATTAATGAAGGTTACTTAGTCCTATAATTGCAAATCATATTACTTTAGATGACAAAAGGACATCAATTCTACTAATGTAGAGAAGTTCACAAAGTAGACAACATTTTGAATATTGTGCTTCTATAATTTTCTAACATTTCTATCATCAAGTTCATTTTATTCTTGCATATTGTAATTGTTTCAACTTGCAAGGGGCTTTCATGAAAGTGAATATCCATGTCACATAACTAATCAATAATTCCATTCAACCATTGTACACTAATAAGTGTACAAGAAATGAAAATTATATTAGTACTTTCATGTTAGGAAGAAAGTACAATGAATTAAAAAATTTCGCAAAGGTATTTTGAAAATAAAAAATACCATTCAAAGTTTTATAAGTAGCTTAGTGAGACCAAAAAAATGTAAAGATAATTATTAGGAACTATGTTCATTATAAACTTCGACATCAAGAAATTGCAGTGTAAGGAATACATTCATGTCTGTAGGTTGTGTCAATATAACATTAAAACATATTATCAACTATATATTGTAGTCATAGTATCTAATGTTCTACACGTATAATAATACATGTCAATGTAAAACTTAGGTTTTCCACTAAATTTTTTGTAGTTTTGGGCTATTTGAATGGGATATGTGAATTCTAACTTTGATTTTCACATTTTAGATATTGTAATAGTTCAAATGGATGTGAGAACCCTATTCAAATACTAAAGGTTTTTTGTTGTATGGTGCTAAAAAATAGGACTACCATGGCCCCTAAGATTTTCAGTACATGGATTGAGCATGGATGGTGGATTGTGGCAACGGACCCTGGGACACCAATGTTGTGGATCACAGAGCAAGCATTGCAAGATGGCTTGCATTGGGCAGCCATAGGGCATGAACATGGGAAACTACTCTCAATTACCACTGCACCACAAGATGTGATTTTCTTGCAAGTAGCAATGGAAGAAGGGAAGACTTGCAAGTTTCAGTTGCAAAGGCAATTCATGATGGCAACTATTCCTCAATGTTGCTTGGATGTTGATAAACCTATGCGGGTTCTACGTAAACTTCAGGAGAATTGGACCTCTATGCCTGAGGAGCTTCGAAGTGCACGCAGTGAAGCGGTGGAAAGGTTTCAAAAATTAAATCCAGAGGATGTTGTACGAGCTCGAAGACTTTTGCAAGAAATGTTGGCATATGAAGAGTTGAAAAGATCGGCTCCACAAAATGTTCTTGACAAAACTCCTCCACCAGTTCCGGAAGAAACTGATCCTATATATAGGGTTCTAGCAAATCCAGTGAATGTTCATTGGGTGCCTCTTCAAGAGCGTCGCAAGAAACGTATAGCACCAGAATCGATGGAAGATATTACATCCTCCAATCCAACAGCACAACAAAGAAATGTCAGAAGAATTCAAGGTATGGAATCATGAGAAACACGTGCTGCACAATCAACACCAGCAATGGATACATCTGTTGAACTACCTCTACAAAATTCATCAATATCTACACAAGGTGGTTCATCGATAAGAGAGAGGGGTACATTGTTGATGAAGAAAAGTGGAGGGGTGGAGTCATCAGGAGCAGCTACAACACGTCTGCGTACACTCCAAACAGTTGGAGCACAAAGAGTATTGTTACCACATGGAAGAGGAAGGACAATTGTGCAACGTGTTCATTCTGAAGCAGCACCTTTGGGAAGAACGAGAAGGACACGTACAAATGCAGATGATACTACAAGTAATGTGGAACATCTAGAAGAGTTAGGAATTTTCGAAGAGGTCTTTGATGATGGAGAGGATATAGTGGTACCACACAAGTCAGCAAGTGTTGGTCCACTTGTTAAATTTCCAACACATGATGAATATTTGGCTGGATACATTTGGGGAATGGACCTTGTTTTTTCTGCAAAGGTTGCAAACATACGGGATGTCAAGAATGTGGAGACAAATCACCGTGCATTGACAGTACGTCGCGTTGCAGAAACATACAAGCGACTTTGTGGAAAAGATGAGCCACATATGTTAGCACTCACTTTACGCCCAATAGCTTATATCCAAATTGGTGTAGATGTTGATGGTGCTCCAATGCAAAGGGAAATTCCGTTTTCTCACGAAAGTGCAGTGGAAAACTTTCAAGCAGCATTTTTGCATAATGCTTCAGCAGTTCCTGATGATCCGAACATGACAAAGATGAATTGGTTGCAAAATAATATCATTTGGGAACCTATAGATGGTTAACATGTGGTTGCGGCATGTAAACAAGCTGAGCAGAAATATAAGGCGGGTTTGATGGAAGAAGAAGAGTACCAGAAGAAGTTTGCAGAGAGGAAGGCTCGATTCCTTGTCTACAATGATCCTAAAGTTTATATAGAGGCTTCAGTACGAATAAATGCACGGGAATTTGAAAGAACATTTTATACCAACATGGAAGAAGATTTGATGAAGCTACGAGCTATTTGGATAGCATGCGGTAAACCCAATCTTGAGGTTCGTGCAGATGATGCACAACGTGCCAAGGCTGTGACAATGGCAGCAAGTGCATTACATTGGACGAGGTCTTCTGGACAAAGTGTATCATTGGGGGTGATGTACAAAAGGATGGCTGAGTATACTCGTCATGCATGGCAAGAAGATGAAGTGGCCTATCAAGCAGTTCTTCAAGTTTGTCGTGATTATGAAGATGGGATCTTATGGTATAGTAAAGATGATTTGCAGAAGTGGAAAAGATATGCCGACCAGAATTCCTTGGATCCAAACATTGACATCCGACAAGGGAGGAAGAGGATGGAACGGCTTTGGTTGAGACCTCTAATGAGGGTTCCGAAGACAATGTATTTGCGGTTAGCTAAAGAAATGGCTGCAAAACCTATGGTTGGTGATTGACGTCCAAGACAAAGATTTTTCTTCAACAATGCAAGCAGTAATGCTCCAATGAAAGATACTTTGGCTTGGACAACAGATTGCATTCAACAGAAAGAAGCTGTACGAAATGCGATACGCTGGTTGATAGTTGATGCAAAGGTGGAAAATCCAAGAAGCATGCAAGATTTTTTCCGCATCGATGTGCAAAAATTTGAGGGCGTGAACCGTACTCAATTGAAGGTACTTGCTGAAGTAGTTGATAAGAAAATGAGGAAAGCTTGGTCATCTCCAGTGGTGAAGACAGTGGAGGCTTTAGGTAGGTCAGCGAATTTAATACCTCCAATGGTCAAAGATCATTATGCCAGCATTCAACGAGGAGAATCTGGTTATCAAGGCATAAGTAGGAATGTGAGAAACCTAGAAGAAGTCGAATGGGATTGGCAACTGAATGTACCATGTACCACACATGGAAATGCAATTACAAGTGTTCTTGTTCGCTGTGGAAGAGGTTTTTTCTCACAAGGGGTCGTCGAATTGAGGACCCCTTGCTTGTGGATATTTGACTGTAGACGATGTGGAACAGGAGGAGATGATGAAGCATGGACAGAAGACGAGTATAGTGCAGTAATGGAAAAGTTGCACCAATGGATGGCAGGTACACACCGATGGAATGCAGTGTTTCTATTTCCAGCAGGAGTACTTTTGGACATGGACTTGAAAGAGAAGATGGGACTACCTACAAATTGTACTGTCCGTAGAGGTGTGTGGGTTTTTCAACAACAAACCGTATCATCATATGTTGATGATTTGCAACACAATGGAGAAAGGGAGCGCACTGTACAAGCAATAGGGGATATTGCTATTGTAATGGTACATCCCCTTGCATCAAGGGTGGTAGAAAACCTACGAAATAATCCTCAACAAGTACCAGTGGTGTTTACGGATTCATGGAATGAAGCTAGTATGCCTTGTGAGGTAGACAATCTGGAGAGAAACCCCCTTGAGTTGCAGAGGTTGGTTGCTATATATTTACCAGAGAAATGGGGGTTAATAGGAGTGGGCATTACGACAGCTATATCAAGTATATTGAAGACTTTATTTGTGGGCAGTGAAGTGATTGTCATGGATGGATCCATAGATCGAACTCGTTTTTTGAACAATACATTGCAAGAAGGAAATCCTACAGGAAATCAAGCAGGGGCAACTACAGTGGTAGTAACTGGAAATGCAGAAGTAGTACGGCCGCAAAATATTGGTGCTCCTCATATAGGATCTTCTTCTGTTTCTGTGGTACATACGAGGACAGAAGAAGATGATATCATGGAAGAGATATTTGGAGATGAAGAAGAGGACATAGAAGATGGCGAAGATTTGTATTCAGAAGATACACCAGTGAGAGAAGGACACGAAGAAGATGAAGAAGAAGAAGATGAATCAGAATACGATGAAGAGGAAGAAGAAACGGAAGATGAGAGTGAAGATGATACATTGAACTCAGAAGAAGATACATCGGATTTAGAAGAGGACTCTATAGAGCAAAAGGATGATTCAATAGAAGAAGAAAGTGATTCATCGAAGCAGAAGGTGCTACGTGAAAAAAAAAAAGAGCACTCGCAAAAAAGAAGTACATGAACCTCCAAAGAAATTGAAAAACAAAAAATCAGCACATGATGTATCGATGGTAGATGCATCTACAGATCTTGAAGCATCCATAGGACAGGCGAGTGTTCCAAAAAATAGTACGACAAACAAAGATACAGACGACGTACTTGAAGAACATTCTATTCAAAATAATGAAGCAAGCAAAGATAATCTTGAGGCCATGCAAGAGGAACAAGGTAAATTTCTAGTGCAAGCTGAAGTTGTTTCTTCTATGGAGGAGGTAGTGACGGAAATGGAGGTGAACATACCAGTCGAAAGAGGTACGGCCGACAAAGGAATAGAAGAAGTGGAACGTGAACTTTGTGTGGATGCAAGAACCGTTCCTTCTGGAGAAGTGGCTCCTTCAACAGAGGAGGTAGTGATGGAAACAGAAGAAAATATTTCCTTGGCAAGAGCAATAATTCACGCGAGGGCAGAAGTAGATGCAAATATGGTTGACAGTGTTCTTGAGCCAAATAGAGGAGATTTGCCTTCAACAATTTCAGAAGACATGACTACAATAACAGTGGGAGGTGAAACATAGTTAGATAGGATGTGTTATGCATGGGCTATGGTTGAAGAAGAAATGACAAGAGGAGCAGATGGAATGTACTACAATCGGGAAGGTATTCGACATTGTCGAAGTGGCATTGAAGGGGCATACGAATATGAACAAGTCACTTCAATATTGGAGGAGACGTCATCCATGAACCCAATACCTTTTCCAGAAGGTGAAGGTCAAGTTAATAGGTCCTTGAATGATGCAGAATTTGAAATTCCACTTGAAATTTCTGCAATACTAATTGCAAGACCTAGGGAGACTGAAGCAGATGTTCTATGGGGTCCTGTAGGTTATGAAGAAGAAGCAGAGGTAGAGATTCAATCATCAGGGGTAATTGCAGAGACGCCGGACGCAATGGATTAGTATGTTGCCATTTTGCGTACAAGTATTTATAGTAGTGCATCCTATTCTATATAGTTTTTATTAGTAGGAATAGTTATTATACTTAGTAATTATGGTATTTTGTGTGTTTATTTTGAGCTTTTCTTTTCAAGTGTAGCAATGAATTGATAATAAATTGATAGTGTGCTATTTTTTAAAGTATATAAAAGTGTTTCATAATACCATGGGATTGATTTTTAAAGCAAGACCAACGTTTGACTCAAAATCCCAATTCAAAAATGTTGCGTACATGTGATTCTTTGTTTAAATATACAAATTTGTTCATTTTTCAAATGCATAGTTCATTACTTCAAGCACAATAGCATGCTATGTGCAAAAGAAATGATCCAATTATAATGTACAATTTTTTCTTAAAAAGGCTTGATCCACATCTACAATTGGTATACCACATTTATGAAGATTGGAAAAATGTGTCTTTTTTAGTGTTCGATTAATGCACTTGGCCAAGTGCAAAAATTACGAATTCAGTGTTTCCCTGGTTTTTACCCCCAACACTATTTTCCAACTTATGTATAAATAGTGTTGGGCACTTAATTTGTGCCGCCTAAATCTGGCCCTACCTTGGAAACCTCAATTTTGGGAACCACAATTTCTGACCCCCGCCCTCGAAATCTTGGCCTTCCCTGGAAACTTTGCTTTTGGTCTTCTCTCTCGCCGTGGAAGTTTTCTCCTTCCCTGGAATTTTTGTTTTTTGTTTGTTTGCTTCATGTCCGGCGATTCATCCCTTACCTGGCGCACTGCAATTTCAGCCCATTGTGGTATTTAGTTTTGGTTAGGCTTTGCCCCTACAGCACATTCCTAGAATCCATTCACAATTTCAGTTTTGGGTTGGAGTTTTTCTTCCTTCCACATTGTGGGCGCCACCTTGGGAGCACAAGACAGTTTTGGAGAGCTTCTTGAAAATTTCAGCCCACATTGTGAGCTTTAGGGGGGGGTTATAGTCCAACTGTCACGACCCAAGTGACACCTAATAGCTTCCAGTAGCTCATAGGATTCACTCCAATCCACTAACAGAGTCACTTGGTCATCAACTATCTAACACTGCACATACCAAGCACCCACAGTGTTAGTCCCCATTTCCAACTCAGTTTGCCAAGTCCTAGTCACCGGGACTACTAGCACACACTCCCATCGTGACACCGGGCATGTCACTCAGTAACATGGGGCGGAACTTCCACTTTAATGTGCAAGGACCCATGGTGGCACTACTCACCATGGTCCTAACCGCCCTTGAGTGTGACCCCACTCCATGCTAGCCCTTTTTGCATTTGCTACTCATCCACTAGAGGTAACCGGCGCTCACAACTCGGGACACATCCAAGGAGGCCTAGCAAGGAGCGGGACTCCACTCAACCGATGCTACAGGACACACACAAGTGTCCCATGGTGCCTTGAAGTGGTGGTGAAGTCACCACCAACAACTATGAGTCACCGAGACTCACCAAGGTTTTAAGAGGGAGTGAGGAGTGAGACCAACCCCTCCTATAGTACTCTCTGTGGTATTCGGCAGACCCCCCATCCTCAGTCGAAGGAAGTCCTTGGATAACCTTGGGTTGTGGAAGACCACCTACTTCCAACCCAAATCGCCAAGTTACGTCACCGTTTGGACTTCCGAACTTCCAACTAGCGTAACTTTGCACTCAGAGCTCCAAATCCCACATGCAAGCCCATTTTAGATATCTACGCAACGAGTAGATGTCGATGGACTGCTCACTCGTCCCATTTGGACAATTTCTCGCAAAGTTCTGACCCTCTAAAGATTTGGATGCACTAGGGGAGGCGTCACGTCTTCACCACGGCTCTTCTTTAGGCCATAACTTTTGACTCATGCCTTAGAACCTCGTAATGCTTATCATTCTAGGTTCCTTGTGTTCATAACTTTCCAATGATATGCCACATGCCATACTTTGTTGTGGGATTCATTGGGAACCCCTTACACCTAGCCCTCAAGTGTCCCGGCGCCACCGGGACCCAGTCAACTTTGAGCGGCCATAACTTTTCGCTCACAACTCCAAATTGTGCGTTCTTTGTGCCATTAGAAGCATATTGTCAAGAACTTTCCAAGCATTTGTGACACTCTCATGTCCACTTCAAAACTAGGGCGCTATTGCGCCCTGTTTGATCGGGAGTCTCTTCATTCTCCCTACCTAGTCTATTGCAAGGCTTGGGAAGTCACCCCAAGCTTGAAAATTTTCCTTAAACGTGCATTTTCACTAGCTTTCTTTTAGATGATCAAATACATAGTTCAAAAGTTATTGGTTTTTCCTTGGAATTGGAGGTTGGAGGGCATGATAACAAGCCAATTTCCATTTACTTATGCATTAGGCAAGTAGAGGAAAAGAGATGGGTTTGTTGCATGGCAGCATGTACTGCACAAAAGACTTGGTAGTGAATAATAGACTATTTAATAGACTATTTAATAAACAAATAGTTTTTTTTGAATTTTTTAATCAAAAATAAAATAATTTAATATCACAATCTATTCAAATGTGATTTAAAAATATCATATGATTTAAAAAATTCTAAATTTAAAAAAATATCACAATCTATCAAAAATATAAAATAATAAAATATCACAATTTTTTAATATCACAATCTATTCAAAAAATCTATATGTTATTTTTTTATTCAACAATTTTTTTCACTACTAGTTTAGATTAGGCACCCTTGTTGACATCCCATTCTTCCTCTAACGGCATAGATGGTCTTATGGAAAGCAAGAGTGTTTTGATGTTCCCAATGCTTGAAACGTTGTTTGGAAACAAGTTGGGTTTGAATGGGAATATTATGGATCCCGTTTTTCAAAGTTGCCCAATGTCATTTAACAATTTCATGATAGCATTGGCCTTCTCAATTGCATAGAAATTAGAGAATGTTTGTTTCTTGTATCTTGGAAAAATTATTGAATATATTTTTCAATCTACCATTGAGATTTTTGAAATTTGAAATTTTGTGGAAGAAAAAATAGATTGAAGAAAGGTTTAGTGTATGGTCATTTCTCTCAATATAGTCACATTAGAGGATTTTAATTATTGGAATTATTTGAAATCTCCAAACCTTTGAAACTTAGTGGAGGTATACCTAACATGATCTAAAATATGATAGACTATTAAATTCAAAATACATAATGAAAAAATTTGTCACAAATAGCAGTCAAAGTCATCTAAAATTTGTAAGTAGGATAAAAAACTTCACTTCACTTCACTTGAAATGCTAACTTCAACAAATCTCTATGGTCAAATGACATAAAAAAATTTCCACATATTCAAAGTTAAGTGCAAGATCTTGGAGTTAGATTCTACAATAAATCAAATATATTGTTTTTATAGCTTAAAAGAGTAGAAATGGTAGTTTTGGGTGATTAAAAAGAGAAAAAAAATACCATGGTCCATTAGGAATTAAAGTATATCATCTATAAACTTCTACAATATAAATTAATCCTTAGATGCAACACCTATATTCTAAATGATGACAAGTGCTTTAAGACACTAACTAACTTTTTGTTTACCTAAAGTAATACTTGAATCATTGAAAGATAACCTCTTCCTTGATGAGTTTGATGATATTGAGGTATGTGATATAACCCATAAAATTATAAACAAAAATGTGAAATTAAAAAAAAAAAATTGTACCTTCAATCCCTAAAGGACTGAGGATATTTTTCAACATGAATTTACTCTAAAAAATGTATATTTTAGTGCAATTGCCTCCACTTCATTTAAATTTTTAAATTCAAATGCACAAAAGTGTAGAAAGCTATTATGCCGACATGTGGAAAAGGCTTCATCCCATTGCTAGTGTGGATTGAAAGATTGTGGATTGAAAAATTACAACATTTGAAGTTAAGAAAAACTTTTTGTCATTTCTATGAAATTGGTCAGTAGACTTCAAACCTAAGCTCACTTGACATTTAAAAAAAAATTGCTCTTAATGAATATGCATTTCTTTGTCATTGAGTTTGGAATCTTTTTTATGCAAAGTTTTAGAAACTAATATGAAGTCTAGCTTATTCTAAATCATCTTGCAATGCAAGGATGGTAAGTGAACTGTTAGTACACATGTCATTTCAAGATAATTTCTAGTGAAAACAGTGAAAACATAAAGAAAAACATATGGAATACTTGGGAAAGATTTCAAGAGCTTTGAAATAACTCTGGTCAATTTGAAATTTTGAATTCAGATAACCCTACCCGTCTGTGCGAAATTAACTTCCGATGACACATCCAAGTAAACTTTGCAAAGACGGGGCAAAGCAAATTTTGGATTCTTACTGGATTCTCACAGGATTTGGCACCCACTTTCAGAAAGCATCTTGATTGACGGCCAGGGTGAACTGACCCCCTCATTGCCCTGTTTTACCCCCGGGGAAAACGCTGTGGAATTTTTTATTTGCAATCAGATGAATTTCTTTTGCAAATTCTGAATTCAGATTTGCAATCAGTGACCCTGGCCCAGAATTAGCTAGGGGCAGTGTTGAAATATAAAAAATCATGGCAAACAAAATAGGGAGCTTTTTTCACAATTAACTCTGGCCAGAGCAATGAGGGGGTCAATTCTCCCTGGCCCTTGATTGACTGCCGCGAAAGCAGAGCAAAAGACACGCGAAATTGGCTACAAGTTAGCACTCGCCATTCCCTTGTGCAGCAACTCATGTCCTCCATCATCTCCCAGAAGGCCAAAGCCTGAAGCCTCGGTGGGGTTGCTTCAGCAAGTCCCAAGTCCACATGGACTAGAACGGAATCCATCACTAACTTCATCCACGTTCAACATACACGAATTCTCCGAGAAGGAATGGAGCCAGAAGGATGAGAGCGCTGCTGCGTCGGTTGGAGTAGGAAGTGGAGTGCCAACTCTCCACTCGAGACACAGGAACGGCGATTAATTGCCCTCGTCGAACCCATCGAAGTGCAGCCTAGGGAATGCACAGCAAAAAGCAACAAGCTTCAGACATCAAGGACTTCAAAAAAAACGAACTCGATTGGTGACGAAAAACAGCCTTGCATTGTTTGCACGTTTACTGGGCTCATTTCATAGTCAATGTCCGAAAACCCGAGAGCGTATAAACGGGTGCACTTGCACAGCTTCGATGTCACATAATTGCAGAATGTCGGACAGTAAGTTTGTTCAAGCATCCTGACAGCAAAGGTGAAACAAGCTTTCGTGACATTACATGTGGAGGGCCTAAATAATGCTTCCAAATGAGTCTCAATGCAAAGCTGCTGCATCGACCTGTCCTAGAAGGGGACCTAAACCGTCCAGATTCCAGGGGATCTTTCGTTCGCAAACACAGGTTCGACCTTTCCTTACCACTGCCCGCTCTGCAGGACAGTGGTCACATCCTACAACTGCACAGAGCGAAAATGAAGCAGCGCACAATCACGACAGGCAGAGAAAAAACATTCACTACCTCGCATGGAAACGAGCAGTCCCGCACAGGATGGTCCAGAAGAAACATGAAGGACGAAAAAGTGCACGCCCCAAAGACAAAGACCAAACGGCAAATGGAAGATCCAAAACTGCATAAATTAAGGAACGTGTGTAGTGTACAAGTCCTTTCGAATCAGTCCCATCGGAGAATCGTCACAAACAACGTGCACGGAGTTCGCGCCTGTGAAATCGTGAGAAAGATATGCACATTTTACTGATTCCAGATAAAGACTGCGGCTGCGGCTAGGCTAGCTACGGTCAAGAGCAGTTGTGGCAGTACGTCACCACACTCTCCCCTTGATGGTTGTCAACAGATACGGCGAAATTACTTTCCGAGCAGCTGCAACAACACGACACATTCCCACACTCGCATCATCAGTCCACATTCAAAGCTGCCACCGCACGCTCACACACACAGACATCGAAGAAATTCCACACAGGCTCACTCGTCCACCACGAACACGACGTCAATCCCGACACGCACATTCACGCAAACAAGACAGGAACCCAGGCCATCTCCGAATCGAGACACTTACGGATTGCAAGACGGTGTTGTGGTAGGGGTCAGCGATGTGGGCGAACAGGTTGTCGATGGGACCGGTGTGCGTCACGTTGGCCTGCACGAACGCGCCCAACACGGCCATCATGGCCAGACGGCCGTTCTTCACCTCCTTCGTCCTCAGCTCCTTGAGCTTGGCTCCGTCGCCCTTGCCATAGCCCAAGGGGTCGAACCACAGGCCCCCGGGGTACCCGACGTCCGTGCCCGTCAGCTTGTAGTTGGGGAAAATGGGGTCCGTGTTCACGCTCCCCGGCCTCGCGATGTCGGCCCACCTCCTGCTCTCGGCCCACGCAAAGAGCAGCAGCTCCACGATGAACAGGGTGCCCTGGTCGGCGAAGTACGTGGCTTTACCAGCCTCGTACCACGACGGAGTGTTCAGGATGCCAATCTTCGTCAGAAGCTCCGGAATGAAGATGCCCGCGGCACCCAGCATGGACCAGCGGCAGTGCACCAGCTCCGCCTGGACCATCCACTTCAGGCGCTCGGGCTCCGCAGCTGCACACGCAAGGAAGTCGGACCCACACGAACACACACACACAAATCAGACAGACCCCAATCAGACGCGACCCGACCCAATCCGACCCGCGCTCCTGGCAGCCAATTGGGTAGGTCCCTCGGCCCTCGCACACGTATGGAACAACAAAAGATCTATCCAATTCGTTGCATTACCGCATCCATTCAAATGTTAACCAACAATCAAGCACTGTAGTTCAGTGCCAAGCCTACCAAGCTCCAAGGGGTCGAAGCCGTAGTCTCCGGGAAGGCTGCCGTCCAGCCAAGCCGGGGCTTGGCTTCCGGGAAGCCACAATGGCCGGTCGCTCTGGCCTCCGGCCACGGCAGCGGAAACCGTCAGGTCGCCCGTGGCCGCGGCAGCGGCCTTGGTCATGCGCAGACGTCGCCCGCCCAAGAAAGCGCTCCTGGCGGACCCCGCATTGCTCACCACCTTGCTGCACGACGCAAAACAAGACAGGGAAAAACCTCAGACCAAATCCGGATCAAGGAATGAATGGCAGAGAGTCCTGCACTGCGCTCGGCACGTAGAGACGATCCACCGCTCTAAGAATGAAACTCCCACTGACCCAGCCACTCCAAACCAACTCTCTTCGATCGTCTGCTCTCCAGCACACCCGGATCCGATCCCATCGCAGAGATGGGCGAGGCTCCAGCGCCCACAAGGCCCCCCAATTCGTACACTTCTAATCCGTGCTAGCTTCCCCCCAGTGCCTCCCAATTCAGCGATCCATGTCATCCAACACACGTAGTTGGAGACCTATTCGGTCGACACAGGCATGGATTGCAAGCATGCATTGGTGCCCCCTGCTTTCAGCCCAGCTATGACTCCAATGCGAGCGGTGCATACGGTCTACACATGCACCCACACAGGCCACAATGTACACAGGCTCTTCTTACGAATTCTAGCACACGCAGCTCTGAACTGCCCAAGTCCGTCCGTCCATCCGTCCGTCCCCACGGCAGTCCCATGACATCTCTCGGAACGACGACGAAGAGGACGACGACGACGACTTCCCCTTGGTGCAGGGCTGCCGCGACTCGCTTCGGTCCACCAATTAGCAAGCCCACGGACCGTGGCATTCCCCGCCGGCCCACCGAAAGGAGCGGGACGCGAGTCCGCGCACCTCCCGAGCGGAGAGACAGTCCTGAACGCAAGTCCTCAAGGCAAGGCAAGTGCGCAACGCAAGGCAAGGCAGGGGAACGAGAACGAGGACAGACCTGGTGGACGGGGCGGCGACAGCAGCAGCCACGCTGGAAGAGGCGCTCACGGCGGACGCCATAGCTGCAGCAACGCAGAGAGAGCTGCACGACAGGGGGGAAGTCGGCGGGGATGCAGCAGCAGCAACAACAGCGGGCGCGAGGACGGCACGGAGGAGGAATCGAGGGTGCCTGGAAGAGCAGGCGCAGAAGCAAATTGTAGTGAGGAACGCGCCGGGGGGGTCCGCAGATCGTCGGGCTGCAAGCCAAGGGATAAGGGCGAGGCGCCGTGATTGGGTGCAGCGACGCGCCCTCTATCTGCCCTCTGCCCCGCCCATTGGCCCGCCCTTCCAGGTCTCCCCACCGGCAACCCATCAGCCTTCTCCTTTGCCTGACTTGCATTTCGAGATTTCTTCCCCAACAAATGAAATGCAGGAACCCCTGAAAGACGGACCGTGTGAACAACCCAGCCAGATCCCGGGAGGCTCTAGACAGGCCTATTACCACCCTGATTAGCAATCTCAATATCTTGAGGCCAACACCAAGAGAGGAGGGGCACATATTTTCGAGAGGTGTGTGGCTTGTTTCACAAATCAAACCCAAGTGGAATTATAATTTTCAAATGAAAATCGTAATTTTTGTGAAATTTTAAAATTCTACAGTGGTTTGCTCTAAAATTACAATACCACATATATCGTATGTTGGGGTCAGGTTCGTAAGACCCCATACGAAATATTTTCTTTTTGGCCAAATATCCACTTCATTATCTACTTTTAGAATTTATAAATTTTTGTTTTGATTTATTTTGAATTATTCGTGGACTGAAGTGCAAGGACTATAGCTTAACTACACTACACTACCACTAGTTCAACTTTTCCTAAATTTTGTGGGATCACAAGTGGGACTTCCACACTTTGAGGGGCTTTACTTAGCTTTAACTACAGTATTTTCTACAATTTTTTTTTTCAGATTTCATATTATTTTCATTAATATTTTCTACAATGTTCATATACACCATGTTATAATTTCTAAAAATTTCATTTCATGCCCTATTTATTTATATTTTGATTTATTTTTTAACAAATCTGACCCAAGCGTAGGGTAGAGTGGAGTCATAAACATCCTATAGGAGGAGGCTCAAAAATAATTCAGACATTAGCAATCATCTAAACAAAACTGCACAAAGAGCAATGAATTGAAAAAGCAAAGTGTTTGGAGTGACTTGTCTGCATACTTTTACCACCCTATAGAGGTGCATACTTTTACAATCCTAGAGAGGTGGTAGGAGTGACTATAAAGTGTGGCAATAGAGTGGAAATGAGTTATTTTCTACACTGCATTAATTTTTAAAATAAATTTAATGTAGTGTAGTAATTTTTTTATAAGTGGGAGTGAATGGATTTAAGATCTATAGCGTAGTAATTCTAGAGATGTTAATGCGAGTGTTAATGATGACTTGTTGGACTCATGTGCTCAATTTCAGAACTTCTTTCCATTCATTACTACTATGGTCTATGCCCACTTATAGCAACCTACACTATTGTCACTTTGAAAAATCACCATTAATTCATATCAAGTTTGAAAAATATCATGAAACATCTCAATGAACTCTTGTTCATTTCCCTTTCCACCAAAATTCTTTCAAAAATATTTGCTTCCATATTTTGTTTTGTAGAGTCCAAAAACATGGCAAGTTTTGTGTCATTTCATTATGTACATGGCAAGCTTTGATTCATTATATTTGGATTTGTTATGAGAAAGTTATGAATAATTTTGTTTTTTGGACAATTAGAGCATCTTCTTGAAAAAATAACTTGTAGAATTTATTTTTGACCTCAATTTTCACAATTTAAAAAAATGTTTCACAAAATTAAGATGTCTTGTTAGAACAATCTCACTGTTGAAATTAGTATATTTCAATTCCATCTTAGAGCTATTAACAATTTAGATTTTCCTTCAATCTTGAATCTACTTCTACTTAATAAATTTTTAATGAATAAAAATTAAGTATTTTTTCTATAAAAAAATCCTAAATTCTCAACTCAATTCTTTATCATATGAAATTATAAATTCAAAATTAGTAGAACAAAAATAATAAGTTATGAAGGTTTAAAGCCAAATAATGTAGTGGAGCAAGGGTGCAAAAAAATTTGTTTTCTTCACTTTGAGAACAAGTATCTTGCAGTCTATGTGGTTAAAGTTTGTAAAATTTTAGCCATACATTCTTATACTAGTCCAGTACAAGATCCTATAGTTAGATATGAAAACAACTTTTTAAAAAAGCTTTTTGCTCATTACTATAGAAATGGCAATTTTGAGTGGTTTTTGGTGAAAAAGTGGCCTTGGGTCTTTAGAGGATAAACAACCCATAATCACCTTTCTATGTATCCAATGCTACTTAACACCCAAAATGTACAAGGTTTTTTTTAGCTTCTTAGAATTTGCTCTAAATTGAACTTAAAAACAACATTTTGACAATTTTTAACAATTTTTTTGAATTGTAACCACACATTCAATCTAGGTATGTTAGAGATCACATAGAAAAAGTAAGTACAACAATATCACTTATGGATTGAAAGTATATAACATTTGATCACAAGGGTGCTAAAATTGTGAAAGTGATTTGAAGTCTTTCAATTTGCTTTTCACATGTCAAATCTAAAAAGTTGGTCACCACAAACAATAAGGATAATGGGTCTAACATGCATAACCCCAATCATCTTATGACTTTTGTAGTGTAACTTTAGAATCTAATTCAACTCAATCAAATCCAAGTTCGAACACTAGGGACCGAGCTATGTAAGGCTAATGTAGTGTGTTTAAAGGTCACAATGTATAAATGTGCAAAATTCAGAGAGTTATTCACTCTTATTCCCACTAAAACCTAAGATATCACTCTTACTGTCCATTAATACATGATATATAATATTAACTAACAAATGAAGTCACAGTCCTATTGTGTAAGCACAGAAATCCGGTTTTTAGGTTTAGAAGGGAAATAAGAGGATTAGAACTCCTTACTCCCTATTGTCATGCGCGTAGTTAGCCGTAAGTATCCTTACAACCACAAATTGTTGCAAGACGACACGAATTATCGGTCCAGGGAACTTCTAGTATGATATCGATTGAGTTAGAAGCATCCGGATTGGGACTACTCACTTAATTCTCTTCCTTTCACTTACCCTACCTCATTCCGGAAACTTAGTACATTCCGGATTCCGTTCCGGATCCGGACACACTCGGAACTGAGTTTCGTCTCTCTTCCGTCACTGGTTTTTGTTGCCTCTGTTTTACCCTCAGAGGGTCCGCCCTTGATCTAGAAAGGGGTGGGGACTCACCACTTGTGCAATTATCCTCTTGGTACTCTAAATCTACTAAACAACACACCCAAGACAACACAGTTGTAGGAGGAGGAAGGAGTATTCTCTCATAGTTTCCGGATTGGCCGATCCGGAATCAGGTCACACAAAGTAATTCTCACACCTCCCTTTACTACAACGACGGATCCGAACTCATAGATCAAAGGAACAGAGTTTCAAGGGGAAGACAATGTACCAAGGGGGAGGTTGGTAGACCTTCCGAAGTAGCGGGAGTTCCTTTCCTTTGGCGGTTGCTTATCTCCGCATAGAACCCTCTTGGTTCTGGACTCGCAGGGACCTCTACCTTCTTACCCGGATTGCCGTTCCGGCAATTTAAAGGCACATCACACTTACACTCCTTTACTCAATTCACATCTCTCCCTCTCAACTCAACACCAAGAGATTCTATAGCTCAAGATCCGGATTCCTCCTCTCCCTCCCTTCTCTTTCTCCAGTCCAAGGATACGCACACATGCATACACTGAGCCAAAGATTCCGTCTAAGCAAAGTGCAGCTAGAAGCACCCTGACTGACTTAGATTAAGAAAAGGAAATCATAATACATACGTGAAAGCACTAAGGTCGAATGGAGTAGAATGGAATGGCAGACAACTAACTTGCTTGCCCTTAAAATACTAACACAAAAACCCAAAGTCAACTCCTAAAAGCCTGAAAAGGAAACCCGGAAATCCAGGCAACCAATCACTGAAAACTCCGGGATATCCGGAAAGATTGCTAACTGCCGTCCGAGATAACCGGATTCCTTACTATCCGCCTAAGATTCCGGAAACCGGATTCATGTTCGGAACCCCATTCCGGACCCTATACTTCTTTTCCTACCAACCCTAATGTCTTGGCTTCCGTCCTTTCTTTGAACGGCTCCCCGCTTGGTTGGTAGGCGTCCCCTTCGTATTCTTTGCTGGTGTGGTCTTTGCTGTGGCCCGAGTCTGGATATGACGCGTTGCGGGAGACGGATCGCTGTCATCTTCGGTTCCGGAAGTGGAGTGGGCACTCTCTTCCTCAGAATCTTCGATGACTTGAATTTCCCCTTCCTTCTTTGGTGTGGTATCCTCCAATGTTGTGGGTTTGCTTCTCTCCTCCGGTGTGGTCTCCTGCATGTGCACAAATCCCTGCGGATTAGACCGAGCCGGATTGGTCATTCCACCGATCCGGCTGATGAGATCTCCCCTGACTTGCTGTCCTGGAACCTTGAATGTCCCGGTCATCAAATTCGGCATTGTTTGTGCCTTGGGAACTTCCGGAGTTGAGAACTTAGATGGCATCGGAACCATCTTCGCGCTAGACTCCGGTTCCGGTTCCGGTTCCGAGGCTGGCTTCAAATTCAACTCCGTCATCTGTATCTTATTGGCGGAAGGCTCGGTTGGTGTGAGTATCCCCCTCAGGCCCTCCATCCGCGTTGCCTGATCCGCCATTGGTTTCCCTGTGGTGCCTGCGACAAAAGGAAGTTTCGGAAAGGTGGAGAAGTCCATTGCATGGTTTGGGTCGATGGCCGCCAGCAACTTCTGAATCTCCTTGAAAATTCGCTCTATCCTCGCGGTGAAGTCTACGAGGATGGTAACTACCTTGGTTCCAGTAATGTGGCCTTTCGATATCATCTTTGAGTCAAACAAGGCAGCTTTCGTGATGATGTCGGCTTTGATGTTGACCGCTCCGGTTAGATTCTTGACCAGAGCGAGAGCCTCTTTCTCTTTCTCCTTCGCAGCTACCATTTCCCCTTCCGCCCAATTCACCCGGGTCTGGAGTAGGTTCCGTTCCGCCTCCAACTCCTGGATCCGATCCTCCCTCTTCTTCAGATCTTCCGGCTTGGGCAGTCATTTGACAGCTTCCACGATCTGATCCGGATCCACCTTCAATACTTCCGCGGTATCTATCACCAAATCTGACAACCCGTCGTGAAGTACCTTGGCTTCACGTATCCACTCGAGCCCCGCATTGAAAAATGCGGATTCTGTTTCCATTTCAGGTCCTCTGCTGGACTCCCCCCTCTCCATCGTCGGTGGCTTGATTCTCGAACCCGGATCGATTGACTTCCTCTTCTTGGTCCTTGGATCCATCAGACGTTCCTCGGGGAGCTCCTCCGGCTCAGACTCGACCGGATCTTCCGCTTCCTCCCCGGAAAGTCCGTATGACAGGAGCGTCTTTCCAGTGTCATACTGAATTATTTCCGCCGCACTCAAAAGTTCCTGTTAATGATACAGATGAAACAAATAGGTGCTAACTGGACTCGCCTTCGCTCGGTTCACGTGATCCGCTAATTTAGCCACTATCCCGGCTATGACCCTACCCCAATGCACTACCCGGTTCTCCATAGCTCCAAAGATGGTATTGGCCACCGTAATGGTAACCCGCGTTGGCTTTTCCGGATACAAGATCGGAATCAGAAACTCTAGTATCCGCCTATGTCTCTCGTCCTTACACTCGCTGATAGCGAATCTGTCCTTAGGGTTTGCAGACCCCGTGAACTTCCCAGCTACAAAATGGTTCGTCCTCGATGCTAAGCCGTTCCCACTCTTCTAGAACTGATAGACGTCCGCCCAGACGTCCTCGGTCCACGCGACTGGCCGTCCTCTCAAAATGAGCTCGTACTGGTTCGGAACACTGTGAAGTAGTTCTTGGATCATCTCTTCACTCTTGAGGTTCCATGGTCGGTGTAGTAAACCGACACATCCTAACCTAATCAAGTCCTCCTCTAATTGCTTGTGTAGTTCCGGGCTATCCGGAATGGCCGGAGAGATAACCCGGGCAGATACCGCTACCTTTCGTACTGGTCCGGATGCCATAAGATCTAAGTGAGAACGAGGAAAAGTAGTTCTACCTCAGTCGCTAACTCACCACTCTTTCTCTCAACTACTCACACAAACAGCCTCAGGAACACCGAACAGAAAAAGTGAAGAGGAAACCCTAGGAAGACAGCTTAAGTACTAACCCGTCTTTCTACGGTCTCAAGGACAACGGCTACAGGTCCGTTGTCTCAACGGTATCCTACTTCCGTAGCTACGGGACCTATACGGTAGGTTCCTATGTTCCGAATGAGTCCGGATTCCGGATCCGGATAAGTTCCAGTTTAGGGTTGTGCCGAAACGCTTATTTTTTAATTCAAGCTATCTGGTCAAAAAAATCACAATCTAACTATTATTTTTTTATTTATTTTTATTTTTCGCACCTACTTCTTGTGTTATTGCTCTGTTTCCGGATTCCGGATTCCCACACCTATTTTTTTCGCTTTTCTTTAGAAAAATAGATTGTAAGTAGTTAAGAACCGGATACCGGAATAGGGTTACTCTAGAATAAATAATAGTGTTAATAAAAGTAACCAGAAACCGAAAACCGAAAACTCGGAAACGGGATAGTTAGGTTAGAGTAGGACGGAGTGAGTTTTATCAGAAACTGAAAAACGAAAGAAAATAGAGGACCGGAACCCGGAAACGGATAGCAGACAATCCGGGCATAACGGGTGCCTACCTAGCTTTAGACCGCACTTGAGAGCAGGTCTATTTTTCGAGAAATGGTCATTTGTAACGGTCCCGTGTAAATGAAGTTAGCCCTAGAAAGTTAAAATAGAAGGGGCAAGTGGCTAAGACCTCCTTTTACTTGAAAGCTGCTTTAAGAAGAGGTTTGTAAAGTGCATCCACGGTGTCTTTATAGGTTAGCCGAAGGAAGAGTTACGGATGCATCCATTCTAGTTTACGGTTCAGATTAGGGGAAGACAGGTCTCAAGAGGAGAGCACTCTTACATGTTCACAAATGAGCGTTAGAATTAGAAGTGTTCTGTTGGAGTAACTCTTGAGGAGGATCCCTGAGTAGAGTGAGAAGATTAGAGCGCTAGTAATTTTGAAACCTCAAAGAGTGATTCCGATCACTGATAAGTTTTAGAGAAAGCAATCCACGATGGTGAGAGAAGAGGTAGTAGTGTCTTTACGCATGGTGAAGCCGGTAGTACCGGTTGATCCAAAAGAGAAGGCGGAGCTAGAAGAGAACCTCCGGCAGATAAGATGTGAAGGCTTTCTAGCCTGGTTGTAGAATTTGAAGGATGAGGATATTGTGAGGAAGGTGATCGGCGCACCATTGAAAAAATGGAAGGGGACGTCGAGGGGCCAATCCGAGGACTGGACTCCAGCGCTATGGCGAGAAACATACGATTTTAAGAAGACAGATAAAGGACCGGCTTCGCGAACGGACCGTTTCTTTGTTGGTAAGTTCTAGAATCCTCCCACGAAGAAGGATGGCTTTCTTGTAGCGGAATGTATAAACATTAGGGAGAAGTAGTTGATGAAGTATCTTGCAGCTATCCTCAGTTCAGAGCAGCCGAATAGGATTACGGTCACCTTGGCAAATACCATTTTTGGTACACTATCGGGTGACTGGAAAATATATTGGGGAGTAGTGGTGAGGGATCAAACAAAGAGGTTGGTAGGGGGTATAGGGAAGTCTAAACCTTCCTCTATGACTCTTTTCCTCTATTACTTGTACCAAGCTCATGGCTCGCTTACGAATAGAAAACTAAATTCATACGATAAAGCCAAAGTCATGTCGGAATTTGAAATAGAAGACCCGGATGAGGAAGCCGGGCAGGAAGAGGAATATTCAGAGGCCGAGGTAGGTGGAGATACTCCACAAGTCGAGGAAACTGAGTCACAGTGGAGGAGGTAGGATCAAAAAGACAAAGACCCGGAAGTAGGAGAGGGAAGTAAGGGTGTCGATCTGGTCTGGAACCAGGATCCCCTAGGTCAGATTGTGAAGGAACTCAGTGAGTTCCGGGTCCAATATGGGAAGAATCAAGAAACAATCCAAAAGCTATGCCAGTTGTTGAGGATCAGTCAGCTGCAGCAACTTGTTTCTCAACTAGACTGGAAGTTGAAAGAGGCGGTGAAGAGAGAGCTGAGCGAGGCCATACATAAGGTGGACCAGCTGACGAAGGAGCTGGAGGAAAAAAAAAAAGAACTGGACCAATAGAATAGGTTCACCAATACAGCCTCGGAGAATCTTCAAGTGATCTGGGAGTTCATCGGCAATTCGAGCGAAGTTATCAACAAAGCAATGCTATTTGACAAAAAGGTGATGGAGACCGGAAAGAAAATTCCAACCAACTTAATGATGGCCCAAGTGTCCTACCATCACAAGATGAGGCAATAGTAGAGCCACTATGCGAGGTGATGAAGGAGGTAGAAGAACGAGGAAAGCGGGAGCAGGAACCGGAATCGGAACTCGCACCAACACCCCTTCCGGTACCCGCAGAAGAAGTTTAGGCGAAGGACAAGGTGGAGGACGTATCAAGCTCTCTCATCCGGCTTAAGCCTAAGGGAGAAATGACTTCCATGTTGGGGGAAGTAATGGACATTATTCTCAATGCAACAAAAGCAGTGAAGGCTGCTGAGGAGGAGAAGACTGGAGAAGTGGAGACAACAAGCGAGGCAAAGAAAGTATCAAAGGAGGTGAAGGTCGCAGATGAAGAAAAGACGAACTTTGGACACTACAACAATGGCAGTGTTTTATGACTGCAGAATTATGATTGAGGATGACTAGCGACTGCTTGTAGTCATATTCTTGAAAGTCAACACTTTGGGGAGAAATATGACTGCAAAATATAACTACCAGTCATTTTTATGCCTTGTATTTCACAAGTGTATACTATACGGCCATTAGGAATACCAAAGTACTTCATAGGGAACGTAGGGAACATATTTGAGAACAATGAGTCATATTATCAATTATATTTTCATAATAGTGAATTTTTTTTGTTTTGGGCAATTCAAAAAAAATACGGACAATTTAAAAAAAAATTTAAATAAGCCATCATTTAAAATTTTGAAATCCTAGTCACCTACTTTTTTGGATTTTGAATCCTAGTCACCACTTTTTTAGTGTTTTGAGATCCTAGCCATTATTTTTTTAGGGTTTTAGAACCCTAGCCGCCACTTTTTAGGGTTTTGAAACCCTAGCCGTCATTTCTTGTTTTTTTTTTCCTTACCTTCTATTGTCTCTTAACTCTCATTTGTTGTTGCTTTTTGTTGCATCTCAACTCTTGTTTCTTATTGCTCTTTACTTTATGTTTCTCGCTTCTTATTGTTGCATCTAAATTCTTTTTTTCTCTTGCATTTGAATTCTTTCTTCTTTTTAATTCTTGTTTTGTAGTTCTTGCTTCTTGTTTCTTCTTGTTGCATCTACACTCTCATTTCCTGTTGTTTCTTGTTATATCTTAGTTGTTGCTTCTTATTTCCTCTTGTGTCTTAATTGTTACTTCATGTTGTGTCTTGTTGTTTCTTATTTTGTGTTTCTTCTTGCATTTTAGTTGTTGTTTCTTGTTTCTTGTTGTGTCTTAGTTGCTATTTCTTGTTGTGTCTTAGTTGATGCTTAATTGTTGCTTCTTATTTCTTGTTGCATCTTAACTTTAACTTTTTGTTATTTCTTAATACTTATCTTTTTTTTCTTGTTTTCTTCATCATTAATCTTATTCTTTCTATCCTAAACTTAAGCTACATATTTTGTGTTGTTATAAGTCTTTGAAGGTTGAGCTTTGTTGTTCAATCACTAAAAATTAACCTCTCATTTCTTTAATTGTATATGTATGCACCAAAAATTGAAACAAAGACATTGGAGGCTACTTACAACCCAATGAAGCCATCTTCACATTATTGTAAGGATTGTAAGCCTTATTGAATTGTGTGAATGATTCATTATGATATATATATATATATATATATTTTGTATTAGTGACTAATAAATGTCAATGAAGATAGTTGTATTTGTTCTTGCATTCTCCTTCTTTAATATGATTATCTCTCATACATTTCTAAAATCATATATTATGTATTCATTTTTAATTACATGAGGCTTTTTATTCAATCGTCAAATCATCTTGATGTATGATAGTTATATATTATGTTCATTTAAAATGCATTAAAAATGTGATTGTAGTTAGTAATATGACTGACGAGAGTCGTATTCTACATCATTCAAAAATATGACTTATGAGAATCATTTTTCACATTAACAAGAATATGACTCATCGTAGTCATATTCTACATTATTGCAAAATATGACTCACCCTAGTTATATTCCATGTAATCAAAAAATATGACTCATTGCAATCATATTCCATGTTACTACAAAATATGACTGACCGCAGTCATATTTCATGTTACTACAAAATATGACTGACCGTAATCATATTTCACATCACTACAAAATATGACTCACCGCAGTCATATTCCATGTTACTGCAAAATATGACTCACCACAGTCATATTCCACATCATCAAAAAATATGACTCATCACAGTCATATTCCACATCATCAAAAAATATGACTCGACATAGTCGTATTCCACATAGGAGTTTTTTTTTAAGCCCAAGCAATCCAAAAAAAAGTCAAAAACCCCCTAAGATAGTCAAAGTATATGCTTAGTTGACATACTATGGCTAAAAATGGGTATTTATACCCTTCAATCCATATGACTGCCAATATGACTAATGTCTGAAGCGACTGCTTCTAAATGATTAGAGTCAGTCATATTTCAAGTCATCTACAATGATTTCTACGTGAGTCATATTTTTTAATTTTACGACTCACTGCAGTCATATTTTGCAGTCATAAAACATTGCTTTTGTTGTAGTGGGATTGGAACCGCTCGAGAAAAAGAACGTGTCCAAACCAGGGCTGAGCAGCAAGTTTATCGACCTAAGTGAATCATCTCTAGTTTCTTCAACCCTTCCAGCAAAGAAGGAGAAGGTATTTCCCTCCACCCCACTCAAGTTAGTTTTGGAAAGTGAATCCGGGTCGAGGGTGGAAAGCAAGACCGGATCTCAGGGACGAGGATCCGGGAAGGGTGGAACAATTGAAGAAACCACTCCTCATAGTGCTAGGGCCAAGGTTCCGCCCACACCAACTGTCGTAGCACAGGAAAACAAAAATCCTTCTCTAAGGCTCAATATTTCTTAAAAGAGGCCCTAAAGTGACTCGAGTATCGTTCCCACGAAGATCGAATTTCCTAGGTTCACAATTACCGGAAAATGGTAGAGTGATGGTCATGAAACACACACAAACACAAAACCCCAAACGAAACAATAGACCGGAACTTCCACTTGGCCTCCTTGTCTCCTTGGACAAACACGACCGGATCCCTCCGGTCCAACAATTACCAATACACTATAGACCAGATCTTCCCGATCTAATAACACTGACCGGATTGATTCCGGTCTAATATCCACTGGTTTATCACACAAACTCTCTAATTGGTTAGTTTACTACCCCACGGCTTTACACTACCCTGTAACTCTCCCAACACTTCTATTCACATACCTTTGGTAGTTACATGTATTTACATTTTTCAGACCATAACCGGAATCCGCGTTTCCACAGATTTAACCTTAACTTCTAGTATTCACATCTGGTCTAGATCTCTAATTGTAACTATGTGGATTTTAACCTCTCGACGAGGGATCTGCTTAATTGGGTTTTAGGAAGGAAGCTTAACTCCTATCCTTCCATTTTAAAGTGTTAGAAGTTTCACTATGTGATCAAACTTTCAAAAATAAACTTTTAAATCCTACAAATGAGAAAACAGACCGTCTTCACAACTGGAAGGGAAACGCAGTCGTGTCCAACAGGTCACGCAAGCCCGTCTAATCCCTCCTAACCAATGCTACAACGACAGCCTACTGAGTTAGTCCTAAATTCGGTCTGAACTAGCGGGGAAGAGAGGGAAAACGAGCGCTGCGGAGGCGTGCTAACCCTTACTCTTTCCGGAGAGTGGTCTTCAATCCGTACTCCCTTCCGAGTCCACTAGAGATCCCTTCTACCTCCATCCACACGCACTAATTCAATACTGGACCGGATAAACTCAGCATCCGGGTACACCTTGTATCCACTCACACTCACTTTCCAGCCTGGACTTCCAAAATACGAACAAGTGTCAAGTACACACAACTATGATTTGTTTCAATCACGCCAAGAGCGAACTCCTAGGTACTCATGAATATAAGAAGGTAAGATAAAGATACACACCGGGACCAAAGAAGTCCCAGATTTAAATACTAAACTACTTCCTCAAAATCCTAACCTAAAAGTAACGCTCCAACCAATTAGGGCTCAACACGTTTCATTCCCTTACTAATTTCTAGCCCTGTTGACTTTCACTCAAACTCCCACTACTTCCGCTAAAAGTGGATCTCAGATCCTATAATTACGGACCTAGTCACTTTCCAACTGCTAGTGGCCGGGTCAATCAAAAAAGTAATTTTTCTAATTATGTACAACTATCCCAAAACCTCAGATTTTCACTACCCTATCCTCAGAAATTTACCCTACGTAACTTTCTAAGTTTTTAACTTCTTCACGGCCGGCTTCTTTCCGGTTCCGGCCTTCTGTCCCTGGCGTACCTTACCCCGAGCGGCAAGCTTGTTCTTCTTGGATGCTGCAGCCTTGGTTGCTCAAGTCTCTACCAGTGCTTGATCCGGGTCAGAATACGGCTCTGAGTCCTCTTCAATACTGGATTCTTCATCCTCATCCTCTTCGTCTTCGTCTTCCTCCTCGTCATCGTCCTCTAGAATCGTCCCCTTCTTATGTGTTATAATCGGAGGCTTCTTCTTCTGCGTGGTTGGTGTGGGCAGAACATTGGCCCTAGCACTCTGAGGAGTGGTTTCCTCAATCGGTCTGCTCTTTCCGGATCCTTGCCCCTGTGATCCGGTCTTCCTTTCCTCCATTGACCCAGTTTCGCTTCCCAAAGTTAAGTTGAGTAGGGTGGAAGGAAATACCTTTTGTGTCTTTGCAGGAGGAGGCGGAGAGACTGGAGATAATTCACTGAGGTCGATAAACTTGGTACTCAGCCCTGGTTTGGGCACGTTCTTCTTCTCGGACGATTCCGGTCCAGACCTCGTCTTCTCTTCAACTACGGCCTTCACCTCTTCCGATGGTTCCCTTGCCTTGCTTGTTGTCTCTACTTCTCCGGTCTTCTCTTCTTGAGTAGCTTCTACTGCTTGCGTTGTATTACGAGCAACGTTTGTTACTTCCCCCAGTAGGGAAGTCATTTCTCCTTTAGGCTCTGACCGGATGGAAGAGCTTGGCACATCCTCCATCTTGTCCTTCGCCTTTACTTCTTCTTCGGTGACCGGAAGGGGTGCTGGTGTGAGTTCCGGTTCCGTTTCCGGTCCCTGCTCCCGCTCTCTTCTGGTTTCCGATTTGTAATAAACCTCACTCTGACCTACTCTTGACCTATCTATGCCATTTCTGGACTTTCGGTTTCCGGTTTCCGGTTACTTTTGTTAACACTATTATTTATTCTAAAGTAACCCTATTCTGGTATTCGGTCCCTAACTACTTACGGTCTACTTTTCTAAAGAAAAACGAAAAAAATAGGGAGTAAAAAGAGCTCTATTCCCCTTATTTCCCTTCTAAACCTAAAGACTGGATTTTCATGCTCCCACACCAACCACGCAGAAGAAGCTTCCAATTATATTAGCACAAAAGAAGAGGCTGATTCAAGAGGACGATGACGAGGAGGAGGAGGAAGAAGAGGACGAGGATGAAGAATCCGGAACTGAGGAAGACTCAAAGCCGTATTCTGACCCAGATCAAGCAGTGGCAGAGACTTAGGTGACCAAGGCTACGGTAACCAAGAAGAAGAAGCTCGCTGCCCGGGTAAGACACGACAGAAGACCAGAACTATAAAGAAGCTGGCCACGAAGAAGTTGAGAACTTAGGAAGTTACTTAGGGTAAATTTTTGAGGATAGGGTGGTGAAAGCCTAAAATTTTGGGATAGTTGTACATAATTAGGAAGTTTACTTTTTGAGTGACACAACCACTAGCAGTTGGAAAGTGACTAGGTCCGTAATTATAGGATCTGAGATCCACTTTTAGCGGAAATAGTGGGAGTTTAAGTGAAAGTCAGCAAGGCTAGAAAGTAGTAAGGGAATAAAATGTGTTTGGCCTTGATTGGCTAGTAGGATACTTTTAGAATAGGATTTTGAGGGAGTAGTTTAGTATTTAAATCCGGGACTTGTTTGGTCCCGATGTGCATCTTTATCTTATTTTCTTATATTCATGAGTACCTGGGAGTTCGCTCTTGGAGTGATTGAACAAATCATAGTTGTGTGTACTTGGCACTTGGCCGTGTTTTAGAAGTCCAGACTGGAAAGTGAGTGTAAGTGGGTACAAGGTGTGTCCGGATGCTGAGTTTATCCGGTCTAGTATTGGATTAGTGTGCAAGAACAGAGGCAGAAGGGATCTCTAGTGTGGACTAGGAATGGACTCGGAAGAAGTACGGAGGAGGGGTACTTTTCGGAAGAAGCAAGGGCTAGTACGCCTCTACAGTGTTCGTTTCCCCTTTGGTCCCCGCTAGTTTAGATTGGATTTAGGAATAACTCAGTAGGCTGTCGTTGTAGCATTGGTTAGGAGGAATTAGATCGGCTTGCGTGACCTGTTGGACACAACTGTGTTTCCTTTCCAGTTGTGAGGACGGTCTGTTTCTCATTTGTAGGATTTGAAAGTTTATTTTTGAAAGTTTGATCACATAGTGAAACTTCTGACACTTTAAAATCGGAGGGTACAAGTTAAGCTTCCTTCCTGAATCCCAATTAGCAGATCCCTCTTTGTTCAGAGGTTAAACTCGACATGGTTACAAGTAGAGATCTGAATCGAATGTGAATACTAGAGGTTAAGGTTAGATCTGTGGAAACGTGGATCTTGGTTACGGTTTGTAAAATGTAAATACGGGAAACTATTAGAGGTATGTGAATAAAAGTGTTGGGAGAGTTACGGGGTAGTATAAAGATGTGGGGTAGGAAATGAACCAGTTAGAGAGTTTGTGTGATAAACAAGTGGGTGTTAAACCGGATTAGATCCGATCAGTGTTGTTAGATCGGGAAGATCCGGTCTAACGTGTATTAGTAATTGTTGGATCGGAGGGATCTGGTCGTGTTTGTCCAAGAAAACAATGAAACCAAGTAGAGTTCCAGTCTATTGTATATCTTGGGGTTTTGTGTTTTGTGACCATCACTCTAGCATTTTTCGGTAATTGTGAACCTAGGAAATTCGATCTTCGTGGGAACGATACTTGAGTCATTTGAAGGCCTCTTTTAAGAAATATTGAGCCTTAGAGAAGGATTTTTGCTTTCCTGTACTACGACACTGAAAAGTGGCGCCGTTGCCGAGGATCGAAAATACTTAGAATTAGCGATCGAGTCTCTGGGAGAGACAGTCACGAAAATTAAACTTCTGTAGGAGTATAGTATCTGAGTTCGTTAATCTGTTCAGAAGATATCTAAGAAGTGCTGAACAAAGAACATAGAACTTATCCATGAATAGAAAGGAAAGGGAGGGAACTTCGTCTAGAAGGTCTGCCCGGAATATTTGTGGAGACGTTCTTGTTCATGCGCTACCTAGCGTAAACATTGACCCAAGGTTACACCCTGTGTCTGAAGACACCGTGTCAACAGAAGTTGAAGCGTTAGAAGTAATTGTTGAAGTTCCTGAATCTGAGCCGGTCACAGTTTAGATTCAGGAGATTTTGGTCGAGTCCAAGGAGGAGGAAGAATCAGTCCACTCGGAACCAAAAAGTGACACTATGGTAGGATCTACTCGCCTAAAGTATAGTAGTTTCAAAGGAGACGGCAGTTAGGATGTAGATGATTGGATGTGTGAGTTTAAGTCCCTTATTTTGGCCAACCAAGAGGAATTTGAAGCCGAACAACGGATATTCCAAGGACTACTAAAGGATGAGGCGTTGACATGGTATCAAGATGTTTTGGACGCAACCTGGAATAATTGGGACCGGTGTTGTAGCACAGGAAAGCAAAAATCCTTCTCTAAGGCTCAATATTTCTTAAAAGAGGCCCTAAAGTGACTCGAGTATCGTTCCCATGAAGATCGAATTTCCTAGGTTCACAATTACCGGAAAATGGTAGAGTGATGGTCACGAAACATACACAAACACAAAACCCCAAGCGAAACAATAGACCGGAACTTCCACTTGGCCTCCTTGTTTCCTTGGACAAACACGACCGGATCCCTCCGGTCCAACAATTACCAATACACTATAGACCAGATCTTCCCGATCTAATAACACTGACCGGATTGATTCCGGTCTAATATCCACTGGTTTATCACACAAACTCTCTAATTGGTTAGTTTACTACCCCACGGCTTTACACTACCCTGTAACTCTCCCAACACTTCTATTCACATACCTTTGGTAGTTACATGTAATTACGTTTTTCAGACCGGAACCGGAACCTGCGTTTCCACAGATTTAACCTTAACCTCTAGTATTCACATCCGGTCTAGATCTCTAATTGTAACTATGTGGATTTTAACCTCTCGACGAGGGATCTGCTTAATTGGGCTTTAGGAAGGAAGCTTAACTTCTATCCTTCCATTTTAAAGTGTTAGAAGTTTCACTATGTGATCAAACTTTCAAAAATAAACTTTTAAATCCTACAAATGAGAAAACAAACCGTCTTCACAACTGGAAGGGAAACGCAGTCGTATCCAGCAGGTCACGCAAGCCCGTCTAATCCCTCCTAACCAATGCTACAACGACAGCCTACTGAGTTAGTCCTAAATCTGGTCTAAACTAGCGGGGAAGAGAGGGAAAACGAGCGCTGCGGAGGCGTGCTAACCCTTACTCTTTTCGAAGAGTGGTCCTCAATCCGTACTCCTTCCGAGTCCATTCCTAGTCCACACTAGAGATCCCTTCTATCTCTGCCCACACACACTAATTCAATACTGGACCGGATAAACTCAGCATCCGGGTACACCTTGTATCCACTCACACTCACTTTCCAACCTGGACTTCCAAAACACGGACAAGTGTCAAGTACACACAACTATGATTTGTTTCAATCACGCTAAGAGCGAACTCCTAGGTACTCATGAATATAAGAAGGTAAGATAAAGATGCACACCGGGACCAAAGAAGTCCCGGATTTAAATACTAAACTACTTCCTCAAAATCCTAACCTAAAAGTAACGCTCCAACCAATTAGGGCTCAACACGTTTCATTCCCTTACTAATTTCTAGCCCTGTTGACTTTCACTCAAACTCCCACTACTTCCGCTAAAAGTGGATCTCAGATCCTATAATTACGGACCTAGTCACTTTCCAACTGCTAGTGGCCGGGTCAATCAAAAAAGTAATTTTTCTAATTATGTACAACTATCCCAAAACCTCAGATTTTCACTACCCTATCCTCAGAAATTTACCCTACGTAACTTTCTAAGTTTTTAACTTCTTCACGGCCGGCTTCTTTCCGGTTCCGGCCTTCTGTCCCTGGCATACCTTACCCCAAGCAGCAAGCTTCTTCTTCTTGGATGCTGCAGCCTTGGTTGCTCAAGTCTCTACCAGTGCTTGATCCGGGTCAGAATACGGCTCTGAGTCCTCTTCAGTACCGGATTCTTCATCCTCATCCTCTTCGTCTTCGTCTTCCTCCTCGTCATCGTCCTCTAGAATCGTCCCCTTCTTATGTGTTATAATCGGAGGCTTCTTCTTCTGCGTGGTTGGTGTGGGCAGAACATTGGCCCTAGCACTCTGAGGAGTGGTTTCCTCAATCGGTCTGCTCTTTCCGGATCCTTGCCCCTGTGATCCGGTCTTCCTTTCCTCCATTGACCCAGTTTCGCTTCCCAAAGTTAAGTTGAGTAGGGTGGAAGGAAATACCTTTTGTGTCTTTGCAGGAGGAGGCGGAGAGACTGGAGATAATTCACTGAGGTCGATAAACTTGGTACTCAGCCCTGGTTTGGGCACGTTCTTCTTCTCGGACGATTCCGGTCCAGACCTCGTCTTCTCTTCAACTACGGCCTTCACCTCTTCCGATGGTTCCCTTGCCTTGCTTGTTGTCTCTACTTCTCCGGTCTTCTCTTCCTGAGTAGCTTCTACTGCTTGCGTTGCATTACGAGCAACGTTTGTTACTTCCCCCAGTAGGGAAGTCATTTCTCCTTTAGGCTCTGACCGGATGGAAGAGCTTGGCACATCCTCCATCTTGTCCTTCGCCTTTACTTCTTCTTCGGTGACCGGAAGGGGTGCTGGTGTGAGTTCCGGTTCCGTTTCCGGTCCGTGCTCCCGCTTTCTTTGTTCTTCTACCTCCTCCATCACCTCGCGTAGTGGCTCCACTATTGCCTCCATCTTGCGTGGTAGGACACTAACGCCATTATTAGGTTGGCTGGAATTTGCTTTCCGGTCTCCATCACCTTCTCGTCAAACAACATTGCTTTATTGATGACTTCACCCGGATTGCCGATGAACTCCTGGATCGCCTGAAGGTTCTTTGCGGCTGTCTTGGAGAATTTCTTCTGCTGGTCCATTTCTTCTCTCTTCTCCTCCAACTCCCTCGTTAGCTGGTCCACCTTACTCGCGGCTTCGCTCAGCTCTTTCTTCACCGCTTCCTTCATCTTCCGGTCCAGTTGGGAAACGAGTTGCTGCGGTTGACTGACCTTCAGCAGCTGACACAGTTCTTGAATGATTTCCTGGCTCTTCCCGTACTAGACCCGGAACTCACTGAGTTCCCTCACGATTCGACCTAGGGGATCCTGGTTCCAAACTGGATCGATTCCCTTACTACCCTCTCCTATCTCTGAGTCTTTCTCTATCCGGTCCTACCTCCTCCAATGAGACTTAGCTTTCTCAACCGGTATAGTGTCTGCCTCTAAATTTTCCTCTTCTTGCCCGGCTTCCTCATCCGGGTCTTCTATATCGAATTCGAACATGGCTCTGGCCGTATCATATGAATCTATCTCTCTATTTGTAAGCCAGCCATGTGCTTGATATAAGTAGTAGAGAAAAGGGGTTATAGGGGAAGGCTTAGACTTCCCTATACCTCCTACGAATCTCTTGATCTAATCTCTCATCACTACGCCCCAATCTACTTTCCGGTCACCCGACAATGCACCGAAAATAGTGTTCGCTAGGGTGACCGTAATCCTGTTTGGTCGCTCTGGACTAAAGATGGCTGCTAGGTACTTCATTAAACGTTTCTCCCTACCATTTATGCACTCTGCCACAGGAAAACCATCCTTCGTTGGGGGATTCTGGAACTTACCCACGTAGAAGCGATCCGTCCGGGAAGCCGGTCCCTTGTTCGTCTTCTTGAAATCGTACGTCTCCCTCCACAGCGTTGGAGTCCAGTCTTCAGGCCGGCTTCTCGACGTCCCCTTCCACTTCCTTAGCGGCGCGCCGATTACCTCCCTCACGATCTCCTCGTCTTTCAAATTCCATGGCCGGGCTAGAAATCCCTCACACCCCATTTGTCGGAGGTCTTCTTCTAGCTCCGTTTTCTCTCGTGGATCCGCTGGTACCACTGGCTTCACCATGCACAAGGATACAGCTACCTCTTCTCTCACCATTGTGGGTTGTTCTCTCAAACCCTCTCAGTGACTGAAATCACTATTTGAGGTCTCACAATCACTCGCACTCTAGTTTTCCTATTCCGCTCAAGGACCCTCCTCAAAAGTCGTCTCACCAGTACACTCCTGACTCCACACTCATACGTGAACTTCTAAGTGAACTCTCCTCTCAGGACCCGTTTGTCCTTAATCCGGTCCGTAAACTGAGCCCGTAACTTCTTCTCTTTGGCTGACATATAAGTACACCTCAAATGCTCCTCACCAATCTCTTCTTAAGGTAGCTTCCGCGCAAAAGGAGGTCTAAGCCACCTGCCCCTCCTATTTTTAGGGCTGCACTCATCCGGGTCGTTACAGGTGACCGTTTTCCCCAAAATAGACCCGCTCTCAAGTATGGTCTAGAACTAGGTAGGCACCCGTTACACCCGGATTGCCTTTCTTTCGTTTCCGGTCTCCAGTCTTCTATTTTATTCCGGTTTCCGGTTTGTAATGAAAATCACTCTGACCTACTCCTGACCTATCTATGCCGTTTCTAGACTTTCGGTTTCCGGTTTCTGGTTACTTCTGTTAACACTATTATCTATTCTAAAGTAACCCTATTCCGGTATCCGGTCCCTAACTACTTACGGTCTACTTTTCTAAAGAAAAACAAAAATAATAGGAAGTAAAAAGAGCTCTATTCCCCTTATTTCCCTTCTAAACCTAAAGACTGGATTTCCGTGCTCCCACAATAGGGTAAGTGAAATTCCCTATTTAGTTTGAAAAACGGGAGAACTGACCTTCCTTGGAGTGAGATCCGGGCTGAATTAGAGGAGCATGGACCGGATCCAGTCAAAAACATTGTTAATCCCTCCGATTATGAGAAGGTTGAAGTTTAGGAAAGAAAAGCCTTTTTCCTGGGAAAATCTTTAAATTCAGTAGAGCAAAAGAAGTATATAGACTTGCTGAGAAAGTACTTAGATGTCTTTGCTTGGACATCTTCAGATTTGAGTGGTATTCCCTTAGATCTGGGGGAGCACCGGATAGACTTCATTGAAGGAGCTGTTCTAGTTAGGCAACGTCAGTATAGGTTGAACCCCAAGTACTCACTTATGGTAAAGGAGGAGATAGTCTATTGATGTCACGCCCCTATCTACTTGGTGTGCCCAATGATTCTTAGTGCACAAGGGGGGACCTTGGGAGTGACTTCCCAAGCCTTGCAATAGACTAGGTAGGGAGAATGGAGAGACTTCCGATCAAACAGGGCACAAATCCGCCCTGGTTTTGAAGAGGACATGAGAGTGTCATACATTCTTGGAAAGCTCTTGACAATACGCTTCTAATGGCATAAAGAACGCGCAATTTGAAGTTGTAAGCGAAAAGTTATGGCCGCTCAAAGTTAACTAGGTCTCGGTGGCGCCGGGACACTTGAGGGCTAGGTGTGAGTTGTTCCCAATGAATCCCTCAAGAAAGTATAGCATGTGACATATCATTGGAAAGCTATGAATACAAGGAACCTACATTGACAAGCATTATGAGGTTCTAAAACATGAGTCAAAAGTTATGGCCAAAAGAAGAGCCGTGGTGAAGGCATGACGCCTCCCCCGGTGCATCCGAATATTTAGAGGGCCATAACTTTGCGAGAACTTGTCCAAATGGGACGAGTGAGCAATCCATCGACATCTACTTGTCGCGTAGATGTCTAAAATGGGCTCGCATGTGGGATTTGGAGATCAAAGTACAAAGTTACGCTAGTTGGAAGTTTGGGAGTCCAAATAGTGACGTAACTTGGCGATTTGGGTTGGAAGTATGTCACGCCCCTATCTACTTGGGGTGCCCAATGTACCTAAGTGCGCAAGGGAGGACCTTGGGAGTGACTTCCCAAGCCTTGCAATAGACTAGGTAGGGAGAATGGAGATACTCCCGATCAAACAGGGCGCAATGGCGGCCTGGTTTTGAAGTAAAAATGAGAGTGTCACACATGCTTGGAAAGCTCTGGACAATACGCTTCTAATGGCGCAAAGAACGCGCAATTCGGAGTTGTGAGCGAAAAGTTATGGCCGCTCAAAGTAGACTGTGTCCAAGTGGCACCGGGACACTTGAGGGCTAGGTGTGAGGGGTTCCCAATGAATTCCAAAACAAAGTATGGCATGTGGCATATCATTGAAAAGTTATGAACACAAGGAACCTAGAATGACAAGCATTACGAGGTTCTAAGACATGAGTCCAAAGTTATGGCCAAAAGAAGAGCCGTGGTGAAGGCGTGACCAGGGTTGTCTCAGACGTACGTCCATCACGAAATCGCGTCCAAAATCCGGACGTCCAGACGTCCGTCGTCCAAGCGTCATGGACGCGGCCGGACTGTAGTCGGTCGGCGTCCAGCGGTTGGTCAGACGGTCGTGGGAGCGGTCGGGCGTGATGTCGCAATGGTCGGTCGGGAGGGCGACCGACGGAGCGGTCAAGGGGAGTTAGGGACGTCTGACGGAGCGGTCGGGCGGACCGCCAGTCCGTAGGTTTGGGAGCGGACGGATCGTCCGATCGAACGCCGTCCGCAGGTTTGGGGTAGGTTCGCGTCGTCCGGGGTAGATTCGGGAAGACAAGTTTTAGGTTTGGGCCCGTCCGACCCGTCCGACCCGTCCATCCGCGCGGTCGGACCCGACCGCCCCGTGGTCCGCGTCCGTCTGGTCGGTCGGCCCCGTCTGCCCTATCCGTGTGGTCGGCTCCGTCCGCCCCGTGCTCCACATCCGTCCGCTCGGTCGGCCCCGTCTGCCCCGTCCTCGCCATCCGACCGCTCGGTCGGCTCACTGAACCGGCCGACCGCCCGTCCACTGAATGGGCACAAGTCCGAAATTTCTATGTCCCCGGACGCTCAAAAACCCGTGGACGCGGACGTTGGACATCCGTCCGGACGTCCGGGCGTCCCAGCGTCCGTGCAACCCTGGGCGTGACGCCTCCCCCGGTGCATCCGAATTTTTAGAGGGCCATAACTTTGCTAGAACTTGTCCAAATGAGACGAGTGAGTAGTCCATCGGCATCTACTCGTCGCGTAGATGTCTAAAATGGGCTCGCATGTTGGATTTGGAGCTCTGTGCGCAAAGTTACGCCGGTTGGAAGTTTGGAAGTTCAAACGATTTGGGTTAGGGTGGGTTGGAAGTGGGTGGTCTTCCACAACCCAAGGTTATTCAAGGACTTCCTTCGACCTAGGATGGGGGGGTCTGCTGAATACCACAGAGAGTACTATAGAAGGGGTTGGTCTCACTCCTCACTCCCTCTTGAAGCCTTGGTGAGTCCCAGTGACTCATGGTTGGTGGTGGTGACTTCACCACCACTTCAAGGCACCATGGGACACTTGTGTGTGTCTCGTGGCATCGGTTGGGTGGAGTCCCGTTCTTTGCTAGGCCTCCTTGGATGTGTCCTGAGTTGTGAGTGCCGGTTACCTCTAGTGGATGAGTAGCAAATGCAAAAAAGGGCTAGCATGGAGTGGGGTGACACTCAAGGGCGGTTAGGACTATGGTGAGTAGTGCCACCATGGGTCCTTGCATATTAAGGTGGAAGTTCCGCCCCATGTTACTAAGTGACATGCCCGGTGTTACGATGGGAGTGTGTGCTAGTAGTCCCGGTAACTGGGGCTTGGCAAATGAGTTGGAAATGGGGACTAACACTGTGGGTGCTTGGCATGTGCAGTGTTAGGCAGTTGGTGACCATGTGACGTTGTAAGTGAACTGGGGTGAACCTAGTGAGCTGCTAAGAGTTGGTAGGTGTCATTTGGGTCGCGACAACTGAAGGCAGGATTTATCTACCCGGTCAACAACTCAGAATGGATGTCGCCCGTTGTTGTTGTACCCAAAAAGGTAGGAGCAGATGGAAAAGTGAAGATCTGGGTTTGTCAAGATTTCAGGAAATTGAATGTTGTGATAAAGAAGGATTATTTCCCTCTGCCGTTCACTGATATTATCTTGGATCACATTTCCGGTCAAGAGTGTTAGAGCTTCCTAGACGGATTCTCAAGATACAATCAAGTGTTCATTCGATTGGCTGACCAGTTGAAGACCACGCTCACAACGGAATGGGGGACGTTTGCTTTCAACCGCATGCCATTCAGTCTATGCAATGCACCCGGAACATTTCAAAGGCTCGTGATGGATATCTTTCGAGATTTCCTTAGACACTTTTTGGAAGTGTTCATTGACGACTTTGCAGTGTTGTATCCGAGATCTTATTCGGTCATATAGTTAGTGAAAGGGGACTAGAGGTTGACATTGAAAAAGTCAAGGCAATCCTAGCCCTTGTTCCACCTACATGTATAAGGGAGATCTGGGGTTTCCTAAGGTGTGTTGGATACTATAGGAGGTTCATTGATGGATATGCAAAGCTAGCAAATCCATTAACTGAACTCCTGAAAAAGGAAGTCGAGTTCATCTGGACGGAAGAAAGACAACAGGCCTTTGAAGATTTGAAGAGCTGGTTGGTGATGGCACCAATTCTTTCTCCACCAGATTGGACTCGGGAGTTCCATGTCACCTTGGATGCGTTAGGATCACTAGAAGAAAAAGCAGGGTTTTGCGACTGCGGTTTGCGACTGGTTTGTAGTCGTATCGGACGTTTGCGACTTGGTGATATTCTAGAGTCTGCAGTCGCAGTGGACAAGTCGCATGAGTTGCACTGCAGTCGCGAGGTTGTTTGTCATTTGATAGGCAATGGAGAACTTCGTCGATGAACTGCTGTGACGTGGTTGCTGATGTGGAAGTTATTTCACTTATTTGTGTGCAACTGGTTTGCGACTAATGTGCAACTGGTTTGCGATTGACATACAATTGGTGTGCAACTCGTTTGCGACTAGTGTGCAACTGGTTTGCAACTAGTTTGCGACTTGGTTATAATTTATAGAGTTGTAGATTATAGAAATCTACAAAGTGTAAAAATCTACAAAATATATAAATATTAGAATTTTACTATCAAAATTCATTACACAAGAATGCTATAACTTACCATTCTTATCTGTTCAAGCTGATGGTATTCTTGACAATCGATATGGGACAATTGAATCGATTTTCAGTCATGTTCTAATTGCATTGCACTTGTTCTCTAGTTGCATTTGAATCGTTTTTTAGTTGCACTGTAGTCGGGCTCTAGTTGCATTATAGTTGATTTCTAGTTGCATTTGAGTCATTTCTAAGTTGCAATCTTCTAGTTTTTAGTTGCAGCCTGTAATCAGAGTGATTGCATTTTTCCATGGTGGACTCTACTTCGCGGATAGCTGTCCACATAGACAACTGCGATGAATACTGGATGTAGAATACCTCATGTCAGTTCTTCTGTTACAATATCGTAACCCTATTCTTCATTTTCCGACTACTTTGCGACTACAACTACATACACGTGAAATTTGGTGCAAATACAGAGGGCTACAGTCGCATCTCAGTTGTATAGGACACATAGTCGCATCTCAGTGGGTTGCAACGGGCACGTTTTTCTTCTAGTGGATGGTGCCTAGGGGCAATCCTTTAGCAGTCTAAGGAGAAGTCTGAGCATCCGGTCTACTATGCGAGTAGACAGATGAGCCCGGCTAAGAAGAATTACACTACAACCGAGAGGGAGGCTCTAGCCATGGTATATGCCTGCAAAAAGTTTCGGCATTATTTACTAGGCTACAAGGTTGTTTTCCATACGGATCACAATTCCTTGAAGTATCTAGTAAATAAACCAGATCTTTCCGGTCGGATAGCAAGGTGGATATTGCTGCTGCAAGAATTTAACTACGAGGTGGTAGTTAAACCTGGAAAGGCAAATGAGAATGCTGATTACCTTTTTAGGTAGCGAGGTGTGGAAGCAGCCGATGACGTTTCTGCCAATTTCCTAGACGAGTTTCTTAAAGAGATAGTGCGAAGATTGGAACCGGATTTTGGAGAAATGAAAGAAGTGGCGGTGTTCCATATCGATGAAGTAGAAGCTTCAGAGTTCAAAGAAATACTACAGTATCTCTTGAACCAGAAATTTCTAGAAGGATACTCACTTGAAGAGAAGATTGTGTTTCAGCAGAAGGTAGCTCCTTATACTTTAATACAAGGCGTTCTATTCAAGATGGGGGCAGATGACCAGTTACGAAGGTGTTTGGAGAAGAAGGAAAGGAAGCAGGTCATGACGGCTCTACATTTTGGTCCCTTGGGGGAGTACTTTGCAGGCGTTACGACCGTTAAGCATGGCAAAATCGTGATTATCAATGGGCAACACAGTATTACAGCTTCTATGCAACTTCAGGATATACTCCCTCACGGAGAGAAGCGCAGAACTGAGTTGCAAGCGTGGGATGTGTTTATTGTATGGAGCCTGGATGCTAGTAAATTGAGAAACATTTCGAGGTTTTACAATTGTAAAAACCACTTGAATCTCATCCAACCAACTTGGGGAAACCAGATCATTAGTTGCCGCAATATTTGGATTGCTTACAAGCGTCCCATGGATATGGAATCGGAGGGATCTACACGAAAGAATGGAGTAGTTTTCAACTGTGCGGATTATACGGTGGGTACTATTGTATGAGGTTTATCATCGGTTTGACGATAAATGCTCTATTGATTTGGAAGTAGATTTTTCCACGATTGCCTTGTTCGCTTCTCTCTGCGGTGTGAAAATTGTTGTTACTATAGTCATTGTAGTACTTGTGAAAATTGTTCAAATCACATTGACTCACGGACTTTATTGTCTTTGAATTCTGCAAAAATTTACCGATGCTGTTGTCTAGCGCTTCTAAAACATCAATCCTGATAAGGATGGTGCTTCGATCAAAGGACCCATGGACTTGAAAAATAAAATCCAGATTATAAATTTGCCTGACGACATGTGGGCATTTTGGGAGCGCTTCCTGACGAAACATTCCGATGGCGAGCTTGTAGATCCTGTATCCCTGAACCTCTACAAGGATACAAAGGGATACAAACCGAAAAACTCTTCCCTAAAAAAGAAGTTCTTCAGGCACTGTGGACGGTTTATGGACATGGACTATAAAGTTTGTCGTACGCGTAGTTAGCCGTAAATATCCTTACAACGACAAATTGTTGCAAGATGACACGAATTATCGTTCCAGGGAACTTCTAGTATGATATCGATTGAGTTAGAAGCATCTGGATTGTGACTACTCACTTAATCCCCCTTCTTTCACTTTTCCTACCTCACTCCGGAAACTTAGTACATTCTGGATTTCGTTCCGGATCCGGATACCTCCGGAACTTAGTTCCGTCTCTCTTCCGTCATTGGTTTTTGTTACCTCTGTTTTACCCTCAGAGGTTCTGCCCTTGATCTAAAAAGGGGTGGGAACTCACCACTTGTACAATTTAACCTCTCTATGTTCTAAACCTACTAAACAGCACACCCAAGACAATACAGCTGTAGGAGGAGGGAGGAGTATTCTCTCACAGTTTCCGGATTGGCCGATCCGGAATCAGGTCACACAGAGCAATTCTCACACCTCTCTTACTACAACGACGGATCCGAACTCATAGATCCAAAGGAATAGAATCTCAAGGAGAAGACAACGTACTAAGGGGGGAGGTTGGTAGACCTTCCGAAGTAGCGGGAGTTCCTTTCCTTTGGCGGTTGTTTATCTCCGCACAGAACCCTCCTGGTTCTGGACTCACAGGGACCTCTACCTTCCTACCTGGATTGCTGTTCCGGCAATTTAAAGGCACATCACACTTACACTCCCTTACTCAACTCGCATCTCTCCCACTCAGCTCGACACCAAGAGATCCGTAGCTCAAGATCTGGATTCCTCCTCTCCCTCCCTTCTCTTTCTCTAGTACAAGGATACACACACATGCATACACTCAGCCAAAAGACCCTGTCTAAATAAAGTGCAACTAGAGGTATCCTGGCTGACTTAGATTAAGAAAAGAAAATTGTAATACACACGTGAAAGCGCTAAAACGGAATGGAGTAGGATGGAATGGCAGACAACTAACTTGCTTGCCCTTAAAATACTAACACAAAAATCCAAAGTCAACTCCTAAAAGCCTAAAAAGGAAACCCGGAAATCTAGGCAACCAATCACTGAACCCCCCGGGATATCCAGAAAGATTACTAACTATCACCCGAAATTACCGGATTTCCTTATTATCTGCCTAAGATTCCGGAAACCGGGCCCATACTCGGAAACTCGATCCGGATCCTATACTTCTTTTCCTACGGATTCTAATGCTTTGACTTCCTTTTTCTTTGAGCGGCTCCCTGCTTGACTGGTAGGTGTCCCTTTCGTACTTTTAGTTGGCGTAGTCTTCGATGCATCTCGAGTTTGGATATGGCGCGTTGCGGGAGATGAATCGCTGTCGTCCTCAGTTCCGGAAGTGGAATGGGCACTCTCCTCCTCCGAATCTACAACAACTTGAACTTCCTTCTCTTTCTCCGGCGGTGTATCCTCCAAGGTTGCGGGTTCGCTTTTCTTTTTCGGCGTGGTCTCTTGCATGTGTACAAATCCTTTCGGATTAGTTTGAGCCGGATTGGTCATTCCACTGATTCGGTTAATGAGGTCTCCTCTGACTTGCTATCCCGGAACCTTGAATGTTCCGGTCATCAAATTCGGCATTGTTTGTGACTTGGGAACTTCCGGGGTTGAAAATTTGGGTGGTACCGGAACCGATTTCACGTTGGACTCAGGTTCCAGTTTCGAAGCTGGCCTCAAATTTAGCTCCGTCATCCGTATCTTGTTGGCGGAAGGCTCGGCTGGTGTGAGTATCTCCCTAAAACCCTCCATCTGGGTTGTACAATCCGCCACTGGTCTCCCTAGGGTACCCGAGACAAAAGGAAGTTCCGGAAAGGTGGAGAAATCCATCACCTGATTTGGGTCGATAGTCGCCAATAGCTGTTGGATCTCCTTCAAAACTCGCTCTATCCTCGCAGTGATGTCTACAAAGATAGTTACCACCTTGGTTCCGGTAATGTGGCCTTCCGATATCAGCTTTGAATCAAACAAGGCAGCCTTCGTGACGAGGTCGGCTTTGATGTTGACTGCTTCGGATAGATTCTTGACCAAAGCAAGAGCCTCCTTTTCTTTCTCCTTTGAAGCTGCCATTTTTCCTTCCGCCCAATTCGCTTGGGCCTGGAGTTGGTTCCGTTTCGCCTCCAGCTCCTGAATCTGCTCCTCCCTCTTCGTCAGATCTTCCGGCTTGGGCAATCGTTTGACAACTTCCACGATCTGATCCGGTTCCACCTTCAGAACTTCCGCGGTATCTATTACCAAATCCGCCAGACTGTCGTGGAGTACCTTGGCCTCACGTATCCACTCAAACCCTGCATTGAAAAATGCGGATTCCGTTTTCACTTCAGGTCCCTTGCTGGACTCCCCCCTCTCCATCGCCGGTGGCTTGGATCGCGACCCCGGATCGGTTGATTTCCTTGTCTTGGTCCTCGAATCGGTCAAACGTTCCTCGGGAAGTTCCTCCGGATCAGACTCGATCGGATCTTCCGCCTCCTCTTCGGAAAGTCCGTATGACAGGATCGCCTTTTCGGTGTCATACTGGATTACTTCCGCTGCACTCAAAAGTTCCTGTTGATGGTATAGATGGAACAAGTAGGTGCTAATTGGACTTGCCTTTGCTCGGGTCACATGATCCGCTAACTTAGCCACGATTCTGGCTATGATTCTACCCTAGTGCACCACTCGGTTCTCCATAGCCTCGAAAATAGTATTGGCCACCGTATTGGTAACCCGTGTTGGCTTTTCCGGATACAAGATGGGAATGAGGAATTCTAGTATCTGCCTATGTCTCTCGTCCTTGCATTCGCTGATAGCGAATCCGTCCTTAGGGTTTGCAGACCCAGTGAACTTTCCAGCTACAAAACGGTCCATCCTCGATGCTAACCCGTTCCCACTCTTCCGGAACTGATAGACGTCCGCCGAGATGTCCTCGGTCCACGCGACTGGCCACCCTCTCAAAGTGAGCTCATACTGATTCGGAACACCGTGAAGTAGCTCCTGAATCATTTCTTCACTCTTGAGGTTCCATGGTCGGTGTAGTAGACCGACACACCCTAACTTAGTTAAGTCCTCCTCTAACTGTTTGTGTAGTTCCAAGTTATCCGGAATGGCCGGAGAGATAACCTGGGCAGATATCGCTATCTTCTGTACTAGTCCGGATGCCATAAGATCTAAGTCAAAACAAGGGAGAAGTAACCCTGCTTCAGTCGCTAACTCACCACTTTTTCTCTCAACTACTCACACGGACAGTCTCAGAAAAAGCAAAACAGGAAAGTGAAGAGGAGAACCCTAGGCAAACAACTTAAATACTAAACCATCTTCTTACGAATTTCAAGATAACGGCTACAGGTCCGTTGTACTAACGGTATCCTACTTCCGTAGCTACGAGACCTATACAGTAGGTTCCTGTGTTCCGGATGAATCCGGATTCCGGATCCGAATAAGTTCCGGTTACGGGTTGGGCCGGAACGCTTATTTCCTAATTTAAGTTATCTTATCCAAAAATCACATTCTAACTATAAAATTTTTTATTTTTTTCCATTTTTCGCACCTACTTCTTGTATGATCGATCCGTTTCCAGATTCTGGATTCCCACAAAGTCCTTGCCCAACATTTGTTAGGTGAAACACCGAGGCGAAAGGCTATTTACCCAAATGTCACGATACCTAAAAACAGAATCTTGGTGCCTAATAGTTTAGCACATGGAGAGTGGATAGAGCGACGAAAGCGAAAGAAAGTCGTACTTCAGGACTTGATGGCCATAAACCCAGCACTAAAATTCTTTGGAACCAGAGGAGACATTGCTCACACAACGTGGAAGGTCTGGAAAGCCAAGCATCGGTTTTCTTCCGGGACGTGGGATTTTTTGTTGTCCTACCCCAAAGCGGGGTATTTTACTAGTCGTTTGAAGAACGATGCATGGCTGAAGTGGTCGAAGGACTTGGAAAAGTTTTATCCTGAAGTCTTCTACATGTTCTGTCGCTTCATGAAACTCAAGTACCAATTGAAGGACCCTATGGGTGGAGTGCAGACGCGAGGTATTGATGCTACAGGGAAGACTTTAGTGAAGAGCTCACAATACCAGTATCATCCTCGGAACATAAACCTTGCTGTGTTGGACGCGAGGCATATCCCTAGTTTCGTCAACACGGAGAAGGTGGTATGCTTGGACCCTTTTTTGAGCTTTCTTCAGAAAAAGCTTGAACCAAAAATGACAAAGCTGAATGTCTGGCTCCTCATTCTACGGGGAAAAGATGATGTCAAAGCGGCGTTCAAGTTTGCAGCATACAAACTCAAAGAGTACAACCACGCCAAATCTTTTTATGTTCCAAGCAAGGCAGAGATGTTGGGGAACATCACCAGTTGATCCACAGCTCCCGACGTGCCACTTGTCTTCCTCTTCAAAAAAGAGAGTGAGTTTGCGGCCAAGGTCCGCCAGAATAGGAAACTTGAATACGACACACCAATATCATGTATCTATTATTCTGACGCCTCGAAGAATACGGAGGCTAAGTGGAGGATACATTCAACAAAACTCAGAATGGAGTTCTATCTGCAGATCCTCCAAGATTTTGCAGTTCCCGAGGAGAATGTCTTGGGATTGTACACGGGCCCTAAATTCATGTTAGCATCTAAGGTTAGTTTCTTATTCTGTACAAGTTATCGTCGACTCAATGATAACTAGGTAGTTTGTGTCTCTGGCTTGTATTATGATTTCTGAGGTTTTTGTCAATATTGTGTTATCGTTGAGTCGACGATAACTGGAGTTGGTGCATTATTGATTTCTTACATACACTTCACTTCTCCATCTTTATAGATGTTCGGGGCTTATTTTTACGGATTTAGTGATCGAGAAGATGCGAAGTCTCTCTTGAAGATCTCGTATTTGGCGAGGAAGATCGACATGAACAACTATTTGTTTTTGAACTAGCCTTACACAATTACATATGTACGCCCCCTCTCTCAAGATGCAGAGGAAGTTAGCTCTCCTTCATCCCCAACCAAGAGCTATGTATCTCCAGCTGACGTGCCTGAACTCAGGCAATATAAGCAAGAGACCGGTGGCTCGCAAGTCTATGATGATACGGGGATAGAGGGCATTGATGAATATGGAACGAATATGTTCCAAGTCTATTCGTGGATGTCTGCTCCGGCTGTTCCTGTCGACCTTCCGAGTGCAAGTCAATGTACACAAGGAGATCCTACAGAGACCCAAGGAGAGCCATTGGGCTCGCAAGGAGAGCCATTGGGCTCGCAAGGAGAGCCATTGGGCTCGCAAGGAGAGCCAATGGAGTCGCTAAATGTAGCAGGGCACAGGGACACAGAACCAGAAGTTGCTGCAGTCCAACAACCCTTACCAATTTGTCTTACAAATTTGGGCGATGAGTCCGAGTCGGATACAAAGATCGATCGGCTCTTTCGCCGACCTCAAACTCGCCACTGAAGGACAAGTGCAGAAGATAGTGTCCACACTGATGTGGACATGGACCCTATGGAAGAAAGTGTCGTAGAGGCTAAAGCGAAGCAGGTCGTCCAGGGTTGTGGGTCCGGGAGTCAATTGGTGGAGCCAGTAGACATTCCAACGATGGACACGAATTTGACCATGGAAGAGGAGACGGCGGAAGAATTGTTAAAACCCTCGCCCGTGATACATCAACTGAGTAGTGATTCTTCTAATGAAGAGGAGTTAAACAGGCATCACTCCTCCTCCTTCGATGAAGATCATGATGGGCCTCCCAAGGTGAAAGAGATAAGCCCGTCATCTCTCGAGATGGCACTATCATCGAGGTCGAGAAAGGCTACTGGAAAGAGGAGGAAGAGAGGCGAATGAGGCAAAAAGCCAAGGTTGGCAGAGAAGGCCCAGACGAAAAAGGACCTTGATGAAGCCAAGGCCGAGAGCGAGGCGTCAAAGAAGAAGATGGTAGGGATGGAGGCCAAGTTGACACAGATCCTTCAAACCTTGGAGGCTCAACAAATACTCCCTCAAGGTGTTACGCCTGTTCAACCTATGGTTGTGAGGCATGAGGCGGCATTGCTTCCATGTAGCACTCCAATCCCTGGTCAAGCCGCGAAGTTACAACGCCAGCCCACTTATCCTCGAGTCGACGATAACGTCAACGCCATCAACCAACGTGAGGGAAAGGCGCCACTCTCCGTCCCCCAAAGTGACCCTCCAAGGCAAAGTTCCCCTGATCGTGCTGCGATAGAGGTCATCATTCCAGAGACGTAGGATCCTGCATCTTCAGATAGCCAAGTCCCTCCTCCCGAGGATTATCGTTGACTCGACGATACCACTCAAGTAGAGGCCGGGTCGTCCAATGACGTGGCACAGGAAACTAAAAAGGTTGAAGTGCCACAATGTATCACGGCGCTGGAAGATCTAGTGGAGCCCGAGCCCGAGTCGCACAGATTGAATGATCTAGTGGATTATGAAGATGACGAGGTTGTAGGTGTTGGAGATGGACTTCCTGACGAATCTATGCAAGTACATAGTGTGGATCCTTATAATTTTGATTGAGTCTAAAGAACTCTAATCCTACGTGCTTTTGCGGCTAATCGGACTAAAATAGAAGAATGCAGAAAATGTAATTATGCTAGACTCATACTTCTGGTCATGATTCATGACAGGGGGGTGTTGCCTCATCTTAAATGCGTGTGTTGACGGAGAACCCGTCTGTGGTCGAAGTTTATGTAGTATAGTGTAACATAGTCGTCACTAACTGTACAGGCTTTTCGACTCGACGAAAAGAAAATTTTGCTGAATGTATTTTTGAATCTAAGTAAATAAAATACGTGGATTGTAAGAAATTCAAGCGTGGACTAGTCTGATTGTACATTTTTTTTATGACCAGCTTCCAAAAAATGTTAGCGTGCACCGCCTGATTCCAATGACAGCTTTTTCTAGTAGGGGACCCCAGTCAACAAGTGGATTCCAATGCAATTCCCTACTTCCTAGCTGGGGAATGCTGGTATGCGAGCGGGGGTCTATGAGCGGCAAGTTGGAAGCGGGCATTAGTGAGCAAGGAGTGGTAATATTGGAAGAAAAAAGAATGGGTTTAAGAAAAAAGTAGGATTAAAAAAATGAGATAGTGGATGAAAGAAGGAATGAAAGCGGATTTGAAAAATGGATGAAAAAGTAGATGACAATGGATGAATGTAGTTGGATTTTTGGATGAAAGTGGATGAAAGTGGATGAATGTAGTTGGATTTTGGATGAACATGGATGAGAAATGGATGAAAGTTATTGGGATTTTGGATGAATGTGGATGAAAAAGTGGGTGAGTGTGATTGAAAATTTGAATGAAAGTATATAATAAAATAGATGAAAATCAATCAAGGTTAAAGACATTCCCATTGTTGAATTTAACTTGGTGTTTTTTATACTACAAGGCCATAGTCCATAGTAATATAGGATCCTATCACCGTGGGAATGTTTAACCCCTAAAGGTTCTTAACTATGTTTTTATCAAAACCACTTCAGAATTGCCATTTCTACTACAAGTACCAAATAGTTTTTTAAATTTACTATTGGACACATGTGACTATAGGAACTTGTAGTACACTAGTTTTAAAAGGTGAGGAAATTTCTACTATATAGATTTCAAGATATTAACATTTGAATTGCCAAAGTACCTTTTGTAGTCCTTGCAAAAACTTGAGAAGCTTGCACTTCACAAGGTCACATTTGAATGAAAAAAAGTCCAAAATGGTTGAATTCTTTTGATCTATTTTAGAAAATTGGGTAGTTGCTCCAAAAATTCCACAATATTTAGGATTGTGAAACATATAGGAAAAAAATAGAGAATAGATAGAAGTAGAGAATGTTTCAAAATACTAATTTCTTAAGAATTCAATTATGGAATTGAAAAATGCCGAACCCAATGGTTGTGATGTTTTAATAAAAAATCAAAACCCAAAGACTTCAAATTTTGAACAAATATTAAAAATTGAGTTAAATAAAGAACTCCAAAGTTCATTTTAGAGTGTAGAATCCTTATCTACCCGCGTACTAAAAATGCTCAGAACTTGTGACTTGCATAGACTTAGAGGAAATAAAATAATGTATTTTTAGATGCCCTTTGGTAGGCCTATGCCTACCTTTTGTGGAAATAGACTACCAAAATTTCAAATCTAGATCATTCAATTTAAATACAATGAATGTAGTAAGAACCTCTAAACCTCAAATTGTTATAAATTATGAATATTCAATTATAGTTTTTAAAAATATTATTTAAGAAAATAAGGGATGTGAGTGCCGTCAAGTTAGACAAGTCCACTAATTATTTCATGTTCTTGAGACTTAGGATTCAAAAGTTATAGTAGAAGAGAAAAATCACTCCAACTATGATGAAGAATAGGACAAGTGTTTCTTGCAATGACCACATGGACCATAGAAAGATTTGTGGCATCATATGTAGTATATATAATGTTGGAAAAAACATGTAAATTTTCAAAGAATAAGTGCTCCATTCCATGTTAAGATCAATGATCTACTTCATTTTTATGGAAACTGAAGTTTGATTGCATAAATTTCTATACTAACAAAAAGCATTAGACCAAAATTGTGTTTGAGAATCTAAATACATTGCCTAGATCTTTCATTGACAAGTTATAACCATAATTGTAGTGAAGTCTTTAAGGTACACATTACAAATTTGGTCAAACTTCATGAGGTATTGGACTTCCTTTATGAATAGCACAGTCAAAAGCCAATCCAAAGAAGTACTTCAAATCATACAAGTAACAATACAAGTTCTTTCTGAGTTCTTGAAAGGATCAGTGGATTTAGAATCCAAGGTCATTTTCACCACCAATGTGCAATACTCTGCCAAAGTTAGCTTGCAAGGGTCAAGAATACTAATCTACCATGTTGTGACATACTTAATGATTTCCCTCCTTGTTTCCATGAACTCCAAGTGTTGTTTTGATGAAGTTTTGAAGTTTCGAGGGACTCATTCTATGCAAATTTTGCATACTACTTGCATCCAAAGGGTATTTCAAGGGGATATTATTATTATCTTTAATATTATATAAAGTACCTTTTTGTTACATAAAATGCTAAAATTGCATAATTAAAAGTGAAGGTTTGTTTATTTGTTTGAATTTTTAATTTTCCAATATACAACTTCACTACAAAAACAAAAACACTAATTTTCCAATATATAACTTTACTATTAAATTTGCATATGTATTTTGATAATATGGTGGTAGTTTTATTACAATTCTAAATCATTTGTAGATTTGCCTTATCCTCCATTGAGCAATTGATGACTACAACATCATACATTCAATGTATAAGATTACCCCCCTCCAAACCCAATTTTGATAGAAAATTATTAACCTTAGATGATGTCAATTAACATTTTTGAATGAAATGGTTGCTTATAAAATTTGAAAAACAACATCTATTTAAAATACCCTTTGTAAGTTGTAATTGTATGAATGGCTTTATTGGTACTTTTGGATTAAAAAAATAATTTTCAAATTTTTTCCACCATTTCTTTATTGGGCCCCTATGATTGGACATATGTATTTTCTAAGCCTAACATATAGGGATCCCCCCAAGCTTATAGTAGCCATAATGGCTTTGAGCCAATCTTCAATTCAAGTCATTAATACAAATTAAAGTCAAAAGAGACTTCATATATTGCAAAGTTGATCCTATGAACAATACAATGGACACCAATCATGTAGGGAGCACAATCCCTCTCAAGTTGCATAGTGACACCATTTTGGCATCATTGAAAGACATTCATCCCATCAACTCCAAAACAAACAAGCTTGGAGAGCAAATCTTTTGTGACATAAGTTGTGAGATGCACAGATCTTCTCATTCTTGAAATGCTCATTAGTCTTCTTTTGATATAAATTCTCCTACCATGACTCCTTTAGGCATGACCTTTAATGCTTGTTTCCAATTGGTATGCTTGAGAATGTCATCTTTCTACATTTGTCATTTAGAAGATATTTCTCATTAAAAGATTGTGTTCAAAATTCGAGAATTATTAAATAGTCTCTTAGGTATTTACCTCCTTTACCAAGTGATTGTTGGCTTAAATTGATACAAATTTTCTATACCAAAATGTTACTTCTACAAATAAATACTAATACTAGCCGAATCTATGTGTAGGGAAAAGGCAAGAGACAAGAAAAAATTGTGCATAATGAATCACAGGGATGCTTGTTGCGATCTAAGCTTTCATTATGAATGTCAAATGAAATAATTGGGTTATGCCCAATTCCTATTGAAAAACAAATAGTTGTTATTTATGCAGCTATCAAAGGTTATTTAGATCAAATTCCTATTTTGAGCATCAATCAATATGAACTTGAGCTTTTGAAGTCTATAGACTCAGATATATTTTTTGCTATTGTACAACAAAAAAACATTACTCAGTAGATTGATAGTGAACTGACTATTTTTTGTTAAATATTTATACAAAGCTTCTTAGCAACTCATTCAGTTTAAAAATGAAACTAGAAAAAAATTTCAGGTGCAGGTTTTGTTTTTGTGCCACTAGGTGGAGGGTGAAAGCGGTTTAGGATGTGATGGATTTTGTGACATAAGTTGTGTTATTTATGTACTTAATATAATAGATGAAGATCCTTTAACTGTACATCAATTTTACATTTATATTAGTGCATAATAGATTTTCAATTTTATAGAAATATATATAAGTGCATGTATTTAGATGCACTAAATTTACCTTTAAAGAAGTTCAATTTCTATTAATAGCTTTAAATAAGTGGTTTGTAAATTGATTTGTTGTTAAAAATTCATTCATTCATTGTTCAAAATTTGAATGTTTGGTCCTCAACTCCTAAAAGACATGGCATATGGATTTTAAACAATGGATGGATCTCAAGCATCTTAAAATGCATTTTTATATCTATTATTTTTTGGAAAGATCCTTGTGTTGAGTCTTTAGTATTTGCAAAATAAAGATTTTGAAGATTTTGCTTTGCAATTATTTTATAAATCAAAGGGTACTAGTAATTTTGTCCATTTTAAAAACTTTTCAGTTTTTAAAATGACCCTTCAAAAATGATTTGAATAAAAAAAAAATTCAAAAATCTTTATGATTAGAATTTAAAATTATGAAATTAAAAAAAAACTTATGAAAATGACAAATACTCAATCAATAATTGAGTTTTGAAGGAATTTTTAATTTTTTACTTCAAATATTATTGAGAAATATTAGATTGTGTACTAGTTGATCTAGTTATATGGATATCATCTATGGGTCACATTTTACAACTATTGTTTGAGAGTCATTATTAAAATTATTATTTTAAATTGTATTTTATAATACATCTTTACAATTTTTACAATTTTGACTATTCCCTAGTCCTTTAGGGTTTAAAGGGTTTAAAGAGAAAAATCAATTTAACATTATCAAATTTAAAGATACTATACATCCTCTACAAAGAATTTTGTATATAAAAAATACCTTATGATTCATGATAAATTATGCTTGATTATTTCTTAGACATCTTATTGTTTAGAGTGTTAGCATTGGATAGATTGTGAGCCTTTCACTAGTAGAAAATGTAGGAATTTCAACAGAATTATGTTATTTCAGTCGCGTTGTTTTGGTCACTGAACAACAAATTTCTGTTGAAATTAATAGATTAATTTCAACAGAAATCTGTTGTTCAGTGATCAAAACAATGTGACTGAAACAACAAAATTCTATTGAAATTCCTGCATTTTCTACTAGTGTTTTTAAGGACATGCTATAAAGAGCTACACCAAATAAATGAAATACAATTCAATTTGATAAAGAAATAATTTTTTGTCTATTCTTCAATCATGTCATTAAGCTTAGTCACTAAATAATGCATGTTCAGCCATGAGTCATTGAGGTACAAAGACAAGTTATACAATACTCAAAATCAGAACAACAAGCATTCATAAACTATACAGTGAACGAGTCATCCACAATTCACAAACAAATTTGGCACTTTGATTGACAAGCCATGGTACCCCGTATTGAAGCATGTACAACCCAGACAAAAGATGGCCATTTGAAAAATTCAATTTTATTGAACCCCATAAGTGCATCACAATTGATGTCTGTTTCACTCCTAGACTCTGACTCTCATAAAAGGGCAAGCAGCCAACCAGAGCACGACTGACGGAATTCTGAAAACTTTCATATTCCTTCCAAATCTGCTCAACCATGTGAACTGGGGCCAAAATTGCTTTCTGATAAGCCTTACGCACTGTCGTCATCCTGAATGACTCTTCTTGCGGAGTCACAGCCTGCTCATCACATTGATCCAGTACCAAGATCAGATTTGTGAAGTAGTTAAAATCCCTACATCGAGATAATTAAGAAACCGGAAATGGATCTCAAGCTACCTGACGAGAAGTGGAAACAAAGAGAAATGTTAAGAAGAACCAAAAGAAATAGTCAAACCACTTTCAGGCAATTGTGAACTTACAGGGGCAGCTTTCAAAAATGATATATATTCAAGCCAAACGGGACCTGCATTAATATCAAACCCTGTTTCACATCCACATATTATTTTGGACAGAATATCCCACCGTACGCCACCCTGGTAAAGTTTCTATTCTAGAACTGGAAACATGATATTCAAGTATATTCAGATGCCTGATAAAAAAACATCGAACTTGCAAAGATGAAGAACGCACCAATATGGCCAAGCATAAACTCAAATGCCTTTTTCATCTCGTCGCGCCCTTCGGTACCTCTACTGTCGTTCACTTTCTGCATATACTGCAGATACGCTCTCCTGGAATACCATCAAATCAGTAAGTCACTTTCCCTCATTGAATAATTGCAAGACGCGCCAAACAACATTAATAATACTCATATCCAAGGTATAGAGTTGAAGGTCCAATTCTGACTTGAACTTCTATGAATAATTCAAACAGAAAACAGTCGGGAACTTGCCATATCAAACCACTCTAGCAGTCCCAGGTCGCTAACAAAAAATATGGCTGATAAATTCAGAAGAGGAGGTTCTCAAAACAGCGACACAACTTCTAGGATAGGCAATGCTAAGCGTTAATCTGAAAGATCTAGGAACGTGCTCCGGCCATACCTAGTTCATATTCCATGACAAACGTTCATCTACAGACATCGTCACACATCGTAGACCTTGAAACCTAATGCTTTGGAGTAAGCTTCATACGAGTAGTTCAGAATTAGATTTCACTAAGTTAAAGGGAAAATTGGAGAATGGAACTAACCAAAGGTCCACGTGCAGACACTGAAGCAAACATCGACTAAAAATCTGCTTGACAGCATCGTCATCGTTTGCTGGAAGTTGAGCTTCCGCATAAAGTCTCCAGAACTTCGCCTGCAAATAAACCTTTGTAAGTCTCATCTAATCTCCACTTTTTCTAAAACAAGTAGCTGCAACTTTATATTCACTCCCAAGATCATGAGAGCGACATTTTCTACAGCCATAGAGTTTGTGAACTACTACTCGTTCAGGTATCCCTTCTTGTTCAACAATGGTGCTCTGCAAATTAGTTAGAAGACATACGACAGGTTGAACAGGTACTACAACAGATCACCAATATTTCCATTAATAGCAACTGTCGAAGAATTCACGAGAAGAAGAAACAACATGATCACAATTATACGTTACTCGGAGAATAAAGATACGGAGACAAAGCCTATAAATTGAGTTATGGAGGAGACCTCCTGACGTGTGTGTTGTTGTACCTCCGCTGCACACTTGAGCATTTTTTAAATCTAATGAAGAAGATGGGGATAAGAACATATGAGGGCGATATAAAGACAGAAGATATGTTCATCACTGCTGCGAATATAAGCTACTCTGGATGGATAAGAGCATCATGTGCAAGTGTTGGTGCTGGCATGAAGCACCAGATCATGAACCAAACTGATTACCCATACCTCCAGCTTACTCAGTAGTTTTGCTCAAATAAAATCCGCACAAAATTGATAAAAATTCACAAAATCTCCAATCTGTTCCACATTCAAATAACAGTTTTTTGAAAATTTAAGGCTGTACAAAATAACTGCATTTTTAAAGCCCCTGCAATTCAAAAGAACCACCATTCCTGAGTTTTGATTGCCGAAGCAGTCCCTAGAGACTCACAGAAGCAAAAAGGAAAATGCAAAAACATGAGTCCTACGGAACCTACTTGGCGAGGCGTTGGCCTAATGTGCGAAGCACTGCAGGATGTTGTCCGTTCTGAGGAACTCCCTCACTACTTTCTTCTACTGCCAGCCGTTTCAAATGCCGTAATGCCTGCATTAAAGAGTAAGCAATTACATCACTTCAGTGAAAATGATGACACTCCACCGTTCACTCTATATCGTATCATCCATAAAATAATATGCCACCAAAATATTGTGCCGCACAGTACATGTACTCTTCGCTTTGGTTTAAGCTTGGGACTATCGACCGTTGAAAACAGTAAATAATTAGTCAATCAATAAGTGTCCAGTCTACATGTCCGGCACAGGACTTAAACTTTTGCTAAATGGCGTTCCAATCTTATCCATTCAGAGATACACTAATACATGGTGTTTGACTTAGCATTTAACCTACGACATAGTATATCATAAAACAAATAGAATAAACAGAGTAGTCGAACACGTATAGCACTCCTAACTTAGAAAAACATTCCAATTATGAAACGCATTGAGACAGTTTTGCCATACCGCAATCGTGGACTTCTGAGCAAGAACAACAGGCGATTCATATAAGGGGCGAAGTACCTCCGGCACACTCCAAGGCTGCAAAATTTACCCCCACAGCAAAATTGTTCAGACCCGAAAGGTTTACCCAACCAAGTGAATAAATTTTGTGTATCGTAGGTACCAAGAATAACTGAATGCAGCAAGAACTAAAATCCAGCGGTAAAACTTAACATACCTCATTGTCATAATGATCCACAACATGAATGATACAACCCCCTCCTTCACAGGGTCGAATCAAATAACCACTGGAGAACATCTCCCCTCTCACAAAAGCTTGAACAGGTGGCACAGTGGGTCCGTGACTTGCTAACGACCGCTCACATACCTGCACAGAATTAAGAAATTTGTCACAAAATGGAAGTACGAACCCCCATACAGTTTAGCATGACAGAAAGCTCTGGAAACAGAAAGTTTAGCGACTGGAGCCTACCACCAGATTTCCATCCTCCAAAATCGTAGTGTATCTTAAAGTATAGAAGTCCCGTGCAGGAGCCAATGTCGTCGAGGCGTACATCTGAGAGGAGAACCATCATATTTGATCAGAAAGGGTACAATCAGGAAGTAAGAGCATGATCTTTAAAGTCGTACTTTCCAGTGATTGTGACACTAAAGAAAGAGCAAAGCAAAAGCAAAGCAGGGTACTTGAGTGTACAACATCTCAATGGTGCCCCCATTTCCTGTGGAAAGAGCCCCCAGAATGTCCATCCGTCGACAGTCTTGGAACCAAGCTGGATGATCTTTGAGCACTTCTGTAACTTTGCTAGCATCGAGGGCCACGAGGTCGCAAGCTCGAGCTACTATACCGACGCAACCGTGGGATATAGCAATGATGCCAATAGCATCCAGACCAGGCTGCAGACACATAATCTGTCATCATTAGATAACTACAAGGTAGAGGATGGAGGACACATACTAAAACTGTTGGGAGCCTGATTCCATCTCCTATTGACTGACCCTTGTTACACCAACAACTCATCCACTCTTACACTCATTAGTAAATGATGTAAGCATGATATGTCAAAATGTCTGTCGCCACTCATTTTCAATAGAAATTGAGTCGTCCACTCTCCCACTTTGAATGATTGCATGAGAAATTCATAAATAGTGATCCCAATTTGATCGCAAGAGAGTTGGCTCTTGTACCCAGAGTGATCTCTATTAAGTGATCTCCCAACGATAGTCAACCTACATATTGGTTGAAATGATCAAAGTAACGGAAAGGATATCCTACACCTAAAATGAATCTTAAGTCCACCTACATTCGTCAAGATCTGAGAACGCTTTACAGACTTGAAAATGGTTTCATCGCCCGAGTAAGTAAAGACCTGTGAATGAAGAGATTCGTGAATTTACAGATCGATCGAAATCACATACCTTCATACCAGGTAACTGAATCCAATCCACCGCCGTTCCTGTGGCTTTAGCCAGAAACTCGGATAGAGTCTCCTCAGCAATGGCTAACAACCTGTAGAATGATTCACACGAAAGTAAGTCAGAACCTTGCAGCACCAGTCACTCCCAGATGCTTAAGCTCTGCTAAACATACACCTGCCAAGCTCTCAACACAAAATTTCGGCACTACATAAGATTTCATAACCCTACACACTACACACAAGGCTCATAAAGACCTTTGAGCGCCGCTCAAACTAGAACCAAAAGCAACCACGAAAAACACAAACCAACTTATCACCACAATTATTACACACCTCCAACTCATTCAGTACTTCTGCGACTCAAAAATCCTCACAAAATTCAGCAGCTTGACAGAGAAAGAAAGCCCTCGCACATTAAATTCGCCAACTGCAACTCACATTTTTTGACATGTAAGTCGCGCTGTTGACAGAAGCTCCTCCGCTCGGCGCCAAGGACGTAAGCTGCCCTTCGAAAACCGGAGCCACAAAGACATCTGCTGCTGCAGCTTCCTCCCCTGCCTCCGACACGACTACGACAGGTGAGGCAGCTGCAGGAGACGACCTTGGCGAAGGCGCAGAAGATGCTGGCGCGGGCGCTGTTGGTCCTGGAGACCCCGCGGGCGTGGCATTGCCATCATCTTCTTCTTCTACCGGCACCAGCAATGGAGCACCATGGCCAGCACCTCTTCACTCAATCAGTCACCAAAAATTCGCGAGTCAGGGTTCGAATCTGAAATGCAGCAACCAAGTAGACACCACAAATCGTGCTCCACAAACGCTGAAATGTTGAGATGGGACGTAGGACAGACTTCATCCATTTTTAGGTAACCCTAACCTCATGCGACGATTACGGCTTCACTTACACTTGCTCTGCCACCCTTCCCCACCGCTTTCTTCTTCTCTTGCACCGACTCTACTTCGGCCATCGAAATTCAACTGCAGACTACCGTGTACATGCTCCAAATTTCTCGAATAGGGCTAGTTGTGGATGTTTTCCTGAAGATGGCGGAGAGGGTCCTGAGGTCGAGGAGCACGCAACGAGGGGAAACTTCCGGCGGTGAAGCAGAGAAGACTGCTCCCAGTGTGCTAGCAAAGGGCGGTGAAGCGGAGAAGACTGCTCCCAGCGTGCTATCAGAGGTAAGTGGGATCGATGATGCGCAAAGTCTACTGCCTTGAGGATACAATCTCGGGACCGAGAGGGCTCTCTCGGAGTGTTGGGCACGGACAACCATGTCTTCTAAAAAGTATGTGGGTTCAATATTGCGTGAAGCCCGTTGCCTTGAGGATACCGTCTCGGGACCGAGAGGGCTCTCTCGGGGAGTCGGGCACGGACAACCTTGTCTCGTGAAAAGTATTTGGGTTCAATATTGCGCAAAGTCTACTGCCTTCAGATTACCGTCTCAGGACCGAGAGGGCTCTCTCGGGGAGTCAGGCACGGACAACCCTGTCTCATGAAATGTCCTTCTTAGAATATAAAGAACCATCGATAGAGCTACATGATTGGTTTCGGTGCATTAGGATATAGTAACAAATTCTTTTTAAGCTTCTAGTTGTGAAATGCTCGAAGGTAGGAGACAGTAAAGTATCCTCTCGGTCCAGAGAGGGCTCTCTCTAGGGGTCTGCCTCAACGCACACTCTCTTCTACATCTGTCTATGAGATGTGAGGTCTTAGATGAGAGCCTTGTCATAGCGTCAAATGCAGCACAATATTGCTAATCGGAGCTTCATATACAACATCAAAAAAAATTAATTCTCAATCTGATTTCAGTCCTTGCGTAAACACTAATGACCATCCAATACCGTCTCGGGACCGAGAGGCCTTTCTCGGGAGGCCTAGTTTCGGAGAATGTGTCTTGTTTGATTAATGTTGAAGATTCTAGCTAAGGTGGAGCTTTGAAGGTGCTGAAAGCTTGTGTTGTGAACATCATTGGAGCTTCACTAGATGTTTATGGATTTATTTGGATCATTATGTAGAGCTTGAAAAGTGATTATTGTTAGTTTGAAGCCTTGATATGTGCAAAGGATAGTGTCCTTTGAAAACCCTCTTGGGCCCGAGAGGCCTCTTTCGGAGAAGACTATTTGAAACACCTGATATTTGGATTTGTCCAAGATAATCACAAATAGGCCAATGATTTGTTTTGGATTGTGTTGTAGGTTGAAGCTCTATTGGCCGAGGAACATCCAGTAGTACTTACTGATGTGGTACCTGAAGCAATGGTGCATGATGGATGCCCCGAAGACTCAGAAGTAATGCCAATTTCTCACCAAGTGTCTGGATCTATATTGCAAGAGGGTAGTCTCCAACCAGAGATTATTTCCGATGATGAGTTAGAGGACTATGAGATTCAAGGAGTGCCCAAGGATGCAATGGAAGATGACATCAGGCGGTCGCAAAAGCTTGACACTGTGTCCATCCTTCATGGATTGAGATTGACGTCTAATGACACTTCTCGGATGAAAATTCCTTTATGTAGATTGGTTCCGATGCCAATGGTGCGACCTACTCTTGCTTGTGACTTGACTTTGCTGGAAAATCAATTCAGTGGAGGTTACGAGGAAGGAGCTAGAGTCTTCTATGTTTCTATATCAAACGAAGATGGCCAGAGTGGTGTTTTCACACTTGCCGAGAAGGATGAGTGGGGACCAATTTGGAATGAAATCAACCATGATTTCAACACTTACCTCATGTCACAGGCAGCATTGCGACATTTGGTGGATCACAAGTTTTACATATGCGATGGAAATCATAGAAGAATTGCATGGATGAATCACATTATGCGATTGCATGCAACAAAGAAAATATGGCACATCTCTGTGGATTCAATCGTTTTAGACACACGGAATCGAATTGGTTTGACGATGCAGGCTATGCATGATATTAACATGTGAGTGTTCCATTCTCCACTATGCTTGCAATTTTATGATGTACTCAAATTCTATGAATTGTAATATGATATAATATGATTATTTTCCCATGGTGTGACAGGAAAACAAAGAGTTATCATGTGAAGACCAATCTCGTACACACGTTATATCGAGTTCAGAAGTATGGTGTCATGGACATTGAGAAGTTTAAAGAACTTCTATCACCGGAAGATGTGAACACCTGTTTGATGGTTACCCGGTCTAAGTGGTACTCTATGTCCCTCGAAGTCTTCACATCATTCATTTTCAAGGTATTACTTCCACCATGTTTTTGTAATGATTTCAAGTGTTTTTATATGAATTTTTATATGTCGATATAAAAATGTTTATGTTTATGTTCTTTTCGTGTCTCTTTGCAATTTTGTAGCAAGACATATTTGCAGCAGCCGATATTGCTGTTCGTAAATACAAAGAGGACACTCCTTGTGAAGAGGTGACGTTAGATGGTGTTGCAGCCGCAATGAGGAGCTCTATCAAGGATTCCACCGAGAAGTTTTATAAAAAAATGTCAAAGATGGTGGCTGTTGCTAATCCGGCTCTGGGAAAAGACTGACTTCTTGAGGTATGCCTAAACCATCATTTATCAAATCTGCTCATATCTTCATACATGATGTATATTGAGTTCTAATTCTCATGCATTGCATTCTTCCAGATCCAAAGGCATTGGAACCTTTTTGCAACTCCGGAATTAACCTTAGAAAAATTACAAATGATAGCCACAGCCTCTACAAGTGCGGAAAACAAGATTAAGTGGCTCAAGTGGATGAATGCATCTGGTCCTACTAGAGAGGCCCGACACTTTCCTTCTCGTCCTGTCAATGAAGAAAAATTAATGATTTTCTTGGCAAAGGCTTGTTGGTATGCTGGGGTAAGTTTTCTTTTGATAAATTTTTAATTATATTTTATTTTAATATCCTTCAATTATATTAGTATGATTGTGTATAACGTACAGGAATGACCTAAAATTGATGTCTAACTTTGTATGTAGATGGAAGAGGCATCATGCGAGATGTTCGACAATATTGTTCAATCTGACAATATTCCAATCAACATGTCCGTTCCTGCCGAGCCAGAATCATTGATGGAGTATATTGAAGGTTGGAGAATGAAACTTTGGGAGACAGCTTACATAGGTGTTTTCAAGGGAGGAGATACTTTTAAAAAATCCGATAATTTCAAAGAGTTCAAAGGGGCTATGCTCGCTGTCAAGCGCTTGATATATAGGTTTGAAAACTTGCCATTTTACTTACTTATATTTTGAGGCTTATGTTATGGATTACAGGTACATCTAGATGAACTAGCTAGTAGGACGTCAAATTGTAGCTTAACCAATGTAGCTTTCATTGTTTAATGTAGTTCTTGTCTTTCATATTCTTGGAATAATTATGTTGGAATCTCTATGGACTTTATATACTATTTTATTTAGGTAATTGATTTTGAATTTAATATGAATAGGTATTTCAAGTTTGAGTTGTACGCCAAGAAAGCTATCGAGAAGAAGGATTTGCCACCTTTTCTTACAACATGGTTAGATAGATCATCATCGGATTGTATGTTCTCGGCTTATCAGCTACGGAATTGGACGACTCCACATCTCCAAGCTTGCCCATGGTACTTGGAATGCAATATAGGATGTACTCCTGCTGAAGAAGAAGCTCTCTTCAAGACATTGACAGAGAATGCTATTACAGAGCCGGAGTTCGATGAATTTGCTGGATTGGACCCGGAGGCCAAAGCCAAAGCTATAATCAGACGAGAAGTAGCTGACAAGAAAAAAGTGGATCGATTGGAGGAGACAAAGAAGCGGATGGAAGAGAACAAGAAGAAGCGCTTGGCCAAGAAGGTTGATAGAGAAGAGGAGAAGTCCAAGAAAAAAGGCACAAAACGAAAGGCAGAGGAGTCGGTGCATGAACCAGCAACAAGTGGCATTGGAATGAAAGATACTTCATCCGGATTTTCCCTCACACAGGATCTTTTAGTACATGGTCTGACAACAACCATTCAAAATTTCGGCCCTATACCTGATATTGACGAGTGCATTCTCAATTTATCGGTGGAGAGTCTCCCGAGTGATAATAAGGCCTTTGATTTGGTCTTGACATTCTTAGACATGGTAAGTTTCTATTTCATATACTTTTAATATTGTGTTCTAATTTGTTGTCAAGTAGTTTCTAAATTCAATTAGAATTCAAATGTGCTTTATTACATATTATTTTAGTTTCTTATTCATTTGGAACTAACGATATTTAAACATTAATGTTTTCTACAGCATTCTAGCGATAAGGATAGATATTTTGATGGTATGTTAAACACAAAGCAGGCGGTGGACCTCATCATTGTGGATGTCCCCAAAGGCCTTCATGTTCCAACCGTTTCAGCTCCGCCGAGCCCTGTTCCAAAATGGAATGAGTTCAAAAAAGATTCATTGGTTCCTATTTTCGACTTTGCTCAGGAATATCTCCATGACAAGGGGGGGCTTCTTATCATGTATCCAGCAGCTTCTGTTCGTCACAGAAGTTTTCTTCTTGGTTGTTGTGAAACCTACGGATTTAGAATAATCATGACATGGTTAGGGATGAATCATCTGCATTTGACATCGCCAGCCGATCCAAAGAAGACGGTATGATTAATCCTAACCTCATATTTTATTTCCTTTGATTTACAATTGATTTGCATTTGTGCTACTTTCTAACTTCTGAATTTTTGTAGACGATGCGATTTTCTATCTCTCTTCTTGTGAGGGAATCTGGGCCAAAGACTGATATTGATTTTCCATTCCAACATGTTCCTTCCCATGAAGAGGTAGGTGTCAATATTGCTCGTGATGACATCTTGCAAAACTTTTGCAACCGCGATGATGTAACCATGAATGGAGACATTCCGTGGCGAGGTCCTCGGGAAAAATCTCGACACTTCATGCAAATGCTTATAGAAGGGCTATCACAACCAGGCGACGTTGTTGTGGATTGCGCAGCAGCTACAGGTAATTCCTTCTTTGCATTTAGTAATTGTGGGACTCTTATGTAATTTGAAATGTGTTCATACTATATTTTTCTTATGTGTGTTTGGTTCATTTCAGGTTCAACTATTCAAGCATGTCGTGCAACTCGACGACATATACTAGCCTTTGAGGAGGATAAATTGATATTTGATGCCCTCATTGCACCTGTCATGCGCAAAACTATGGTACCTCCCGAACCAGCCCAATCAAATCCTTCAACATTTGACGTGGATGAAGAAGTGGTTGTTCCTGATCGTATCGTGAAGACAGCCTGATTCAGTAAGTAAGTCTATCTTGCTATTGATGCATTTTTTGTTATATAATCAATTTGGGAATTTTTGTCTAATTTTCTGTTTCTTTGGATTTAAAGGCAAGCCCAAGAAGTGAGGAACTTCCAGCATGTGCCTTTTTTTGGAAGACCAGGATTTTTTCCAAGTCCTCCCAAATCTTTTCACCTATCTGTGTATGCTGAGGCGTTGTCACGAGACTTTGTGGCAATGGATCCAAATCCAACTTCACGAGCACGTTCAGTGCAACCTCGAGCTTTAGAATTTATAGATGATTATGCAATAGAGACAGATTTGGATTCATCGGCTACAGAGGATAGTTCAACGTCGAATAGCTCTATTTGATGTATTGTATACACTACATCACTGTTATTGTGTGCTTAGCATTGACCTTATGATGTTGTCTTCATTTTTTTGGTCATTGATGCTTTGATTACTTTCAATGTCGAACTCGGATTCTACATTTTTGAAATGGAGGCATTATTTATACATATAATTGCACTAGTATAGAGAATTTTTATACATTTTGTTCAACTCTATATCATATATAAGGCCTATTAGTACTCTGTGTTCATATGAAATAATTGTATTACTCAGAATTCTCAATTTGTCATGGGGCTTCTCGTGTCTAATGATATTTCAATGATGTATTATTCAAACTTAATGACCTACAATTAGATTGGTCTGAAAGGTTTTCTCCATTGCATTCAATTTGTAAACACCTAATGAAACCAAGTTAATTATTGGGGATAGGGCGTATGCCCCCCTCCCCTCCCAGATGCCTCTCGGCACCGAGAGGTTCCTCGGGGCACCCCCAGTATGCGACATGAGCGGGACCATGACGAGCACCAGTCAGGGTTCCCGAACTCAAATAAAAAAAATTGGGGACAGGGCGTATGCCCCCTTCCCCTCCTAGATGCCTCTCGGCACCGAAAGGTTCCTCGGGGCACCCTTAGTATGCGACACGAGCGGGACCATGACGAGCACCAGTCAGGGTTCCCGAACTCAAATAAAAAAAATTGGGGACAGGGCGTATGCCCCCTTCCCCTCCTAGATGCCTCTCGGCACCGAGAGGTTCCTCGGGGCACCCCCAGTATGCGACACGAGCAGGACCACGACGAATACCAACATAGGGTTCACAAGAATGATATAAAAATTCATGTTTGGACATTACCTAGGAGTTTCGGATTGAAGGTGTACGATTGGATCTCTTTGTTTGGGTCTCTTAGTTTGGGGTCGCATGATTAGGTCTTGTAGTTGGGAGGGTTGGATTTCTAGTTCGGAACGAACTTGTGTAGTGTTCTAGGTTGAGCATGTGGAGGTTTATTATATATTATTTTACATTTTCAGAATTATCGTGTTCTTGAATTAAATTGGTGAATCTCAGTTGTACTTCAAGGCTTATGTGAATTGTAAAATTGAATTCAGTATTTGGAATTATTATTGGAATAGAATACATCTAACTATAATCATTAGGCAGGAACTATTGCTTCATTGTGAGTGTATGATCCCCTACAAAGTTGGTATAGTTCCTCCTTTTATGTTCCCAACACTCTCCCACTTGTTCCGTTGTTCTGTACTTGGAGGATTTGCAATTCTTCTGATGGTTCGGTTGTTCCTGACTGTTGGATAAGCATCCAGGTTCTTGGGTGGTGGTTCGTCATACAAAGCACTTTCAAAAATCTTGGACATGGTGAACAATCAGCGAGGCGACAGGGTGGGTCGTTCTTGGAGGTGGAAGCCCGCATGCTGCAGTAATAAAGTTTCGTCTCGATTGAGATTTGTCCCAATCAATACGGGCCAAACCTCCGGCACCTCAGGCCAATCAATGACCCATTTCCGCTTTGAGCCTTTCACGCACCTTTCGATGTCGTCCCAACAGAACCAGAAGTCCGAGACCACCTCGCGCCTACTCCCATATTCTTCTTTCCGCCCACAATAAGTAGGAGCTGGGGTTCCCTTCTTCCCTTTTGCAATTTTTGCGTTACACTTGATGTTTGATGTCCGTTGTTGAGCTTGACATCTGGCATTTGACTTGTGGCTGATCCTTGCAATGTGCCACTTCGATGTATCACAGTCACTTTCAAATGCAATGGTCACATACTGCAAAGGGCGACCCTCAATTGTATTGCCCTTGCTGTCCATCAATTCTTCTGAAGCCTTCGTAGACCTAGTCCGGACACGTGGTTGAGAGAAATTGATCTTATCTGGTCTATGGGAGTCTCCGGCATTACCAATAGGTACATCCAACTTCCTCTTTGTGCTTCCAAATATTTCCTCCCCTTCCAAATGTGGTACACGACTTCCCAAACCATGTGCTTCAGGTAATGTGTTCAACGCCTCGGCAATTTTCTTTGGGCACCCACTACGTCTTGCAGCTCTTAGCTTCAGTTCCCCCTTGGATGGGCCAGATCCGCTTGCATGACCTCTGAGATAGGCGCGATACTTTGTCATTTGCATCCAAGCACGAATACTGTCATCACAAGTGGCATCAAATAAATTGTTTCCTCTCTTTCCGGACATTTAAAGCCACTTATTGTGCACTGTTTCAGACAGGTTACATGAAGGTAAGTCTGCCATCTCCTCCAAACTCAAGCCCTGCAAATTCACACATGACAATAGATGAAGAAGGACTTCCCATTTCATATTAGAAAGATCCAACACTTTCCTAACCTCCGGGGAGTCCATTAAGCCATGATATAAAGTACACGCCGAAGTCAATTTCCTTCATGCAAAGGAATAGTTCACAACTTCTATTCCCCACAAGTAAAGCATATACGAATGAGCTACCTTTGATGGTTTAGGGTAGGTCATTTTCTGGAGCAAGGCCAACTAGTCTTTCATCTCCTGTAGATGTTCAGCAACCTCCTCTTTTCATTTCGAAAAGAAATATGCATTTCTTCATACAAGGTACCTAAAATAGTATTGGAAGGGAACACTTGGGCATCCGTCGGATCCGACGGATGCCTAAGTGCTCTCTGGTGGTACTTCCGATATCTAGACTTGAACTTCACGACAACAAAAAGAAAAGACTACCTTCCATTACTTTTAGAGAAAACTTTGCATTGGAAATGAAAGATACATTCTCTAAGGCTAGTGGAGAGTATCCTTGGATGTCCAAACATCACAAGATAATAAAAATAGAGTACCACAAACATTTTAGGATAGAAACAAACATACTACCTAGACTACACAAAAGACTAGTACACTGCAAAAAGAATACTAGACAAAAAAAAATTGATAAAAAAACATTGGATTTAAAAAACTAATACTGGATAATAAAAAATACATTTAGACATATGTTGTCATACGCGCAGATATAAGTATGTCTGGTTTCATGTACATACAAGTATTTGGATTCAAGGGGAGACCAGAAGGGCACTTACCATTGTCATAAAGCCTCCCCATTGTAAGTATCGAAAATGCCAAAATGCAAGCCAGTGGTCTATATGATGAAGTGCTTCTTCAGTCGCGGCTCCAGATGACAACCACCACGAACGGATTGCAAGGTACCGAAGCTCAGCTTCATCCATGGTCTTCGACTCTTTGTACTGCTTGCATATTGTAATGTGTTGGTGTTGGAGTGCTTGCTTGATGTGTTTTTGCGTGTGCTTGTGAAGGGAAGTACTCCAATGTAGCAAACATGTCCTCTCCTGATTCTCCATAATCTCATTCGCAAAGCCACTTCCGTACACTATGCGAACCCCATTCCAATTAGCCATAGCACTATCTGCCATGAACCCTTTAAAGTTTGGGTCACGCACTCCATGTCGTGCCATGACAGCATTCAAACTCCTCCAGAACTGTACTTGGACCTTGGTATCTTCGGACTGCATGTCGCAGACAGCAATTGTCATCACTTTTTTGTACTGAGAATCGTACACGTGGCAGCCCATCGTAGTCCAATCCTTCACATGCTTCATGTGGTCGAACATCATCCACGCATTTTCTAGATTGCCTCCAGCTTGCATACACCTGACCAAATCCACTCCACTTCCGGGTCCTTTTGTCAGCATTTTGAAAACGTATACTTTCTCTTTCCCTTGGCCAGGGAAGACGCTATCATGTATGAACTTGAACTTCGACTCTTTCTTCATAGTCATGATGTTGTCAATGACCCCCCCTCGGCTACTTGAGCGAAAAGACGAGATGACATTGCGTATGCTAGGGCTGCTTAGATATTGGAAACGATCCATCACTTCGTCCATTTCCTCTCCCTTCAACATCACCTTCTCCCCTTCTCCATGGTGAAATAGATAGGTCGATAGGAAATCTTTGCTGACGGACAAAGCTATGGCAGAGTTTGTGGCTGTAGGTGTTTTAGCCACTTGCTCTACGATGAGTTCACTGATTTCGTTCCTAGAATCTCTATACATACCCTTCCCTACTAGGTGAGTATGGTCTCCAAAGTGAATACAAGCCCTTGTCATATTTGGTTTATCGCTGTAGCAATAGTAGATCCTAGCATTGCAAGTGTAGAGGCAGGTGGGTGTGACTTTGCAGACCTTACAATGTAGGCTACAGTCTATTGGTGGAACGTTTCCTACTGCAAATGGAAACCTACTGGAACCGCTCCACTCTGTTTCGTTTCTTTTCATGGCCCTCTCTAGATACTCGCACTTTGGATTATTACAAACAAGGTGACTAGCACAAAAAGACTTACGGAACTTCAAATTGTCGACGTTGTGGATGTTTGTGGTCACGAGCTTGCACCATGGATGTCCATCATAGCGGTTGTCCATTCCCTCCAAGTTCTTTGCAGCCAATGATGAAGAGGAAGAGCGACATGGAGGTAACTCGAAGACAACATCTCTATTATACAGAGGTGGGAGATACTGCACGCGATGGTGCTTCACAGCATCAAAGTCTAAAGTGGACAGCTCACTCCGAGATCGATGAACTGTGGACAATCTCTTCAAGCAATCTATAATACTCAGTTGGCTATTAGGACTCGCCAACATAGGAGGACGTGAAAACGAAAGGTACTGTGAACTACTGGGTGGGGTGGTAAAAGTAAGTTTAGAACTTTTCATCACATGCGCTCCGGAGGTGGCCTTCTGTGAAGTGGTTTGCGGGGCCTCTCCTTCGGATTCACTAGACAACTCTACAACAGTATCCAATTTCTCGACCTTCACCTTTGCAAGCATTGTATTGTTTGGGAGCATGAAAGGGCGGTCTATTAGAGGACTAGGTGTACGTGCTGGAGATGTATAAGGCATGTCTACCGTAGAATTATCTGACTGTCGGCTACCTAGCTCAGTGGCTGCCCCTAGTAGACTTAGGGGAAGCCCGAAACCTCTATAATTTCCTGCTCCTAGGTACCAGTAGTGGCCTTTGTCATCTACACACTTCTCTATAGGGATGGATTGTTGTAATTCACCTGAATCGGACTTCCTCTCTTCTTCAACATAGATTGAATTCTCTACAAACTTGAATCTCACATGAAGGAGGTGACTCGGGACTCTAGCCAGTCCTTCATCATTCACTGGGAACAGTAATGGTGTATCATGACCATCTACTCGAACGTAAGCCATAATGCTAACACGGACAGTAAATGAGATGGAAATGAAAGAATGGTGTTCGAGAAACAGTAGGTGCATTCTTATACATGATGAAGGGCATTTGTGCAATCATTGCGGTGATTAATTTTCAAGGACGGCATGAGGACAAGGTCAGTATACATTATTCCTCATAGATGTTGATATTTGATTCTCTTATGCCTCCATTTGTAAAAAGCCTTCTTCATTAAGAAATAATTGTAGGACAGAAGCCCCCATCATTTATTACCATGCTGTAAATGAGACGATGTAGTACGTTGAAGATACCTAGGATGCGTATACATTTATAATTAGAGAGTTGCACATTCATTTTTTCATATTATGTTTTGCGTGCAGGATCAGAGTTTCCCTGATATTTTCAAGATCTAAGCATTTCGGGATTACTGCTACCAAGAACACGCACATGGGAAGAGGAGCCGTAGCCGCCATTGGAGGTAAATCAAATCCAGCACGGACCAAGCTTTGAAAGCACACTTCAATCGAGAAGGACAGATCTTCTTCAATACTTCAAGGCATGAAGAGGGCACTTGATGTTGGTCTTCATTAAGCGCTGTCATTGGCTCTAACATTCAAACGAACGGCGCATTAAAGTAGCCGTCGCAAGTCGTATGATGTCACTAAGAAGACGGTTGTACTGTATAGGATGTCATTAAGAAGACTACTTGCAAGGTTTATTGGCACACTTTGAGCCTTCCAAGGTCTCTCCACCGTGACAATAAGTTGGACCTTAGCACTGCTCAATTCCTTTCTTATTATGTTCAGAAGTTCTAGTATTGGTGCTCCTATGTAGTGTTGATGCTCTTGTAGTTATGTCATGCTTTTAGAGAACGACGTCTTTCTCTCTACTATTCCATCGAAGAGGAGGAGAAAGAAACACAGCTTGTTCTTTTTCTCGTCACCTAGAGCTTTGAAGAGGGCAAGGATGACACGGGCGAAGAAAGTGATGTCAAAAACCAAGCACAGTGGATCCAGCGACCTCCAAAGGTCACTACAATATGAAGGAGACGATTTTGGTGTGGCGGATGAAGCGGGCCATGTCGAAATGTCAGTGTTACGGGGTGTTCAAGCGAGCTCCGCCACTACTACTGGTGCTAAGGGTGGACCTGAACATGTAAGTTCCATCCATGTCATCAGCCCTATTACTCATTCTCAATTGTAAACAATCTTGTATCGTCAGCCTTCTTCCATTCTAGGATACAAGGGGTAGATGAATATGGTATGTACAGTGCAAAGAGAAACCAAGGTTTGTACAGAAGATCAGTTGGAACGATTGACACAGCATTCTGTGTTATACAAGTTTGTGGAGGTTGTAACGAGGGTATAGTGAAGGGTTCGTACATGTAGGTAGTGCTTTGAAGACAGCAGTATAGCACCCATTCTTTTAGAAGGTCTATTCCTCAAATTCGGAGAGAAGTTCACGGTCTACGATATTCATCCATGTTAACAACAACTACGAGTTTGCAAGATTCACCTTCAACTTCCAATCATTCTTAGGCATTCCAAGCAGATAGACTTTTGATATTATGAAGAAAGGAAATTCTTGTAGAGGCTTCAAGAATTCTTATGTGCAAAAAAACTTTATTGTGTATGATTGCTCCTTTAGTGGTCTCAAATTGGAGTACTGCAAACAAGCAAGTGCTCTTGTCCAGTACCAGATGTCAATTTGTTTTTAGGGACCAAGGTTCAACGTGTATGGATATTTTTGAATTTGAGATGTTTGGGGTGTTTTGGGTATTTGAGATATTTCAAAGAGTTGGGTATTTTGAGTAGTCTCGGTAATTTTAGGTATTGACGTAGCACCCTCTGTTGGGAATTTTGGGGTATTAACGTATAGGCGTATCTACGGTACTTGGGTATTTGCGTTTTGTGGGACAAAAATAGATGGATATTTTAAATGGGTGGGGTACTGGATTGTTGTGGTACCTTGGGTAGTACGGGGACTAATGAAGTTGAGTATATGGGAATTTTGATTTTAAAAAAGGAAATGGATGATTTTAATAAAGGAAATAGATGATTATATAAATGAGAAGACGTAGCTGTCTTCCAGCAACCCGTATTCACTTACCCCCGTGCCACCCGCTAAATCAGTGAATCAGAAGAGGCTTTCTAGTTAAATTTGAACCGTGAATGTAGCTGCATGGGTCAGGTGCTTCCGCATTCTAGAATTTGGGAATGTGTACAAGGGAGGCGAATCGAGGATAAAACCCCGGATTTCCACCGCAGACGTCCAACCCCGGAGAGTCCCGAAATACCCGAATATAAACGCTGGCTGCGTTGATTCCAGCTAGTTCACGAATATGGCCACATCCAGGTAGAAGAAACGATCGCTTTGCAGTCTGTGCATTTCTTGTCGGTCTTGCTCGTAGTTTGTAGAGTTCAGTGCATGCTCCATCGCATTCGCAGGCAAAGCATCCTCTTGCACTGAGGTACTCAAATTTGTCGCTCTAGCTGGGTCGAAGCCGCAAGGAAGTTCTGATTTTCTCTTCTCATGATTTCAGTCGATGTTGTCTCCAGGCACTGTACCTCCAGTGCAAGATGAATTTGATTTCCATGAGCTTGAAGTCCAACGACGTCAACAACATTGCTAATTCGTGGATTCCCTTTGAACAGCAGAACGATCCAGTCATGGCGCGGAGCACCCGCAGTCGCTTGAGGAACGTTGTCCCGGACATGGAGGTTACCCTCGAGGTTCGTGGATGTTCACTTCTCTTGCGACGCTTTGAGTTTATAGAAGAGATTGCAAGTGCCCATGCTTTCAGTTTCTACCTCTAGTGCCACTTCAGTCAGGCGCGACGAGTGACGCGCATCACACGCGCCACGCATGGCTCGTGACGGATGCGGCAGTAAAGGCAGCGACTGAAAGCAACCAACATCATTTTTCTGGAAAAAGGCAAGTAGGACCCGTCCAGCATCCAAGAATATGGATCAGGTGAAGGTGTCTGGGAAAACACCGTCGGATCCGATGGTGTTTTCCTGGACACCTCCACCTGATCCATATTCATGGACGCTGGACATCTCGTGGGCGGTTATTGCCATGAAACATTCGTCGTTTGAATCGGTCATTGGTAGCCGATGTGACGCGCGCCAATTCCATCACGTGAGTGAAGTGTAGCGCCCGTGTTGCGTAGCGCGCGTGACGCGCGACGGAAGTGGCGGGTGTTGCACTTGGCCCATGCAAAATTGAATTGCTGCCTTTGAGACGCTCAGCGGGCAAGAAAGTGGATCAGCTCCAAGTGTCTAGGAAAACACCGTCGGATCCGACGGTGTTTTCCTGGACACCTGGAGCTGATCCACTTTCTTGCCCGCTGAGCCTCGCGCGTGACGGATGTGGCGCGGCGCGTCACGAATGTGGTACTTGACCAAAATGAAACCGGATTCGTGATTTATGTGGCGCGCGTAACGGATTGACCATTTCTAGGAACGAAATCAGTGAACTCATTGCGTGACCGTGGCACGTCACGGTCATCGTAACGTGCCGTGACCGTGATGGCGCGTGACCGTGGCGATGAACCGTGGCGCGTGACCGGATGGCGCACGACCGTGATGGCGCGTGACCGGATGGCGTGTGACCGTGATGGCGCACGACCGTAAATTCCTCGCTTTGAGACTCTCAGCAAGCGAGAAAGTGGATCAAGTGGAGGAGTCCAGGAAAACACCGTCAGATCCGACGGTGTTTTCCTGGACTCCTCCACCTGATCCACTTTCTCGCTTACTTAGCGTCTCACTTTCAAAAATAAAATGAAAATGCCTTTGCATTCTCTGTCAAGTGCCAGCTAGGCGGGACTCGCGCCACATTCGTGAGGCGCCGTGCCACGTCCGTCATGCGCCATCTGGTCACGCGCCACGGTCATGTGCCATCTGGTCACGGCACGGTCACGCGCCACGGTCACGCGCGTGACCGGACGACCAAAAATTCGTAACGAATTCGTGACGGATGTGGCGCGCGTAACTGATTCGTGACGAATGTGGCACTTGACCAAGAATGTAAAGGCAAACTTTTTTTTTTCCGAAAGGGAAACTCTCAATAGGCCAAAAAATTGATCAGGTGGAGGTTTCCAGGAAAACACCGTCGGATCCGACGGTGTTTTCCTGGACACCTCCACCTGATCAATTTTTTGGCCTATTGAGAGGTACTCACGGCAGGTACTTGAACTGGACAAAGACATTTACAAATTAGCAGAGTCGTTTTTGGATAGAGTCGTTTCTGGACAGAGTCGTTTACAAAGTGGCTGCCCAACTAGTGTGCGATGTCATTGCGCTGCATACATGTGTTGGGTACATTTCATTGCCATGCACACATGCATGCATGCCGATCGATCTTTGACTGTTCAATTTGTCTCACCGCGATGCCATTGCGCTGCATATATGTGTACATGAATGCATGTTTTGGTGGGAAGTTGAATGTTTCTCTTATCGTCGTTCGGTTGTATGTTGATGGTAATGGGCTGAGAATATATACATGTACGATTTTTAGATTTTAGGGCAGTGCGACGTTGGTCATGGTGTTCATGAGAAGAGATGAGAGCAAACTGTTCACGTAGCTCGGAAAGTCCGCCTGTGTCCTGGCACCGGCACTTTCCTTCAAACTGATCTCCATGTCTGAAACTGTATCGTCGTCCATGAAGAGTACTGTATAGGGCACACTTTTGGCCCTCGCTCTGTTGATTGATAAGGAGGTGACTGTCTTTCAATTGGAATGAATTCAGCAGCGCGACTGTGGTAGTCCTTGGTGTCATGCCTGAACATTGCTTTCCTTCTCATCGGATCCTTGGAACATCATCCTTGGACGTCAGTGACGCTAATTCATAACAGTGATTGGTTCATTGGGCCAGGGTGACCAACGCAAAGGCAAGCGCCCAAGGGTGACATCCAAAGAGAAGCACACTTCCATTGACCAGTCCTCCCAGCACTTCAAATTGGAGGGTCATCACAGCCAAAGAAGTGGCCTCAACCTGGCCAGAAGCTCTCTAGTGACTCCTGCGATGACGAAGAGAACTTGGTGAGTTTTGCAGACATTATGGATGCTGCAGAGCGCGCAGCAAATGACTTTGAGGGAGATAAGCTTAGTTGGAACCGGGGGCCTGGGCCATGGTTCTCACCTGAGAGCTCGGAGACGGAGTATTCCTCCGCTATTGAGCTCTCAAATGCTAGCTCTAGTCCCTCATTTGAGGAAGTGTGTGAGAGCATTGACACTGGTAGAGTTTACACAAATGGGGTCATCATCTTGAGCTCAGACTCGGATGAAGATGATGACGTGGACATCATCCATTAGGCTCTCTAGACTTCATTATATATCTTACTGGCAGAAAACATGGAAGTAATTTTCATTTTTGAAGTAAAGCATTTTCATTTGGGTTTCAACATACATTCTTTATACTTACTTGACCTCTTTTGTAATTTGCGAATGAAATCTTCTTTGACTAAAATTCTACATGCAGATGGATGTCTCACCCACTGGAGTAACTCAAGAAGATACCATCTTGGAGACTCCGGGAACAGATGAAACAACGCAACCACATATTGGGGACGAAGAAGAAGATGATGAAGAAGAAGACAAAGAAGGAGGAGGACAAGATCCCATGCAAATAGAAGATCTTGAGGACGAAGAAAAAGGACTCATGGAGGATGAACTGCGACGCATACAAAAAGGGGACTCAGTGGATATCCTCGCCAATCTGCGCATGAAGCCCGAAGAACTCTTCCGGCTTCACATCCCGCTCTGCAGACTGGTCGTCATGCCCATGGTTAGGCCCACACTTGCTTGTGACATTATGAAGTTGGAGCAAGAATTCGCAAGAGGGTACCGTGATGGAGCGGCGGTGTTCTATGTCTCCACCACAAATGAGGAAGGAGAAAGCCAAGAGTTCACAGAGGACGAGATGAACAAGTGGGATCCAATCTGGAGAGAGAAAAATGAAGTGTTCACACGCTACCTCGACTCCAGACCTGAACTCAAGTTCCTCAAAAACTTGAAGTTTTTCATTTGTGATTGCAACCATCGCCGCCTTGGATGGATGGATGAATCTCATTGACAGGTGCTACCCATTGCTCCCAAAATGGCACTGTGTCGTAGACTGCATTCTACTGGAAACCAAAGGGAAGACCGAGCTTGTCATGCAAGTGATGCATGACATCAACAAGTGAGTTCTACCTTTTTGAATTGCTTCTCCTTACTTTGCTTTTCGTATGCCCTAATTGTGAATTCACGTAGGGTTGTCGGATTTGCTAAAACAGTGTTGTACTTCCAGGTCAGTGGAGGACTCACACGTGAAGACAAATTTAGTGCACACTCTGTACCAAGTGCAGAAGTATGGTCTTCTCCCAATCAACCAATTTGCTGATCTCCTCAAGCCAGGGGAGAAGAAAAGGTGTTTGCAATTCAAGGTTTCAAAGAAATGGTATAGCATACTTGTGGAGGTCTTGACATCGTTCATTTTCAAAGTAAGACACTATGTGTTATAGAAAATTGGAATCCTTTAGTTTGCTGCAACCTGCTACCAAAACTCTCGACATGTCTAACTTCTAATTCGAGGTGATTGTCTTCTTATGCAGCAAGAGATTTCTCAAGCTGCGGATGCTGCAGTGAGAAAGTATACCGACGCTACACCAGAAGAGGAGAGGACCCCAGAAGAAGTCGCGCAGGCCATGAGGGCTGGAGCAAAGGAGAAAACCAAAACTCTGATGGTCAAAATGGGGAAGCTGCTGGCAGTGGCTCAACCATCTAATGGGTCAGGCTTCTTACAGGAGGTCAGTCGAATTCTAAAACTTGGCACCACTACGGTTTCCCTCATATTGTATTCAAACAGTAAGAGTAATTGAATGTATTGTTCTTACAGGTGGAGAGGCATTGGAGCACTAATGAAGTGCCCGAAATGACATTGGAAAAGCTGCAAATGGTGGCCACGTGCAACATGGCGCCCGCACACAAGATCAAGATCTTGAAGTGGTGGAACTCTTCTGCTCCATCTCGCGAAGCAAGGAAGTTCCCACCCAAGCCTATCTCCAAAAATCTCCTGCCCCATTTTCTTGTCAAATGCGTCTGGTATGCCGGGGTAAGGGAACTGTTTCCTAGAGTCAAGTAACTATACCTGGCGATACTTGGTTTTCAAATTGCAATTCACAATTTCAGAATGGGACCATGAACATCTTCTATTGTACATGTTTAACGTGTATTGTTCTTTGCAGCTCGAAGATGCAGCAGTGGAGTACTTCGACTCGGTGGTGAAGCAGGACAACATCACTGTCAACTATAGCATCCCAACGCAACCACAGTACTTGGTAGAGTACATTGAAGAGTGGAGGCGCACAATTTGGGAGCACGGGTTTCAGAATTATTTCAAGGGGCACAATTACTTCAAGAAAGGAAACTCATTCATAGTTCACGAAGCCTCTGCCGCTGCTGTGCGTAGAGTTCTATACCGGTGAGTTCCACTATCTCAATATTGGGATATGTCTCATAACTTGGAGGACAACAAGTTAGCGTACAAATGAGTATACTATTTGAAGTCAATTACAATATGGGTTCAGATTTTCACTTCAACTCTAACTCCTAATTTTAGAAGCCTTCGGAATTGAATTGTATGGTGATCCTCTTCTGTTGTTTCTACTATAGGCTCTGATATTAGCTATGCATTTATTTGTCACAAATTTGTTGGTCTACCCATCCAAGATTGCTCACAAAAGTATGTTGTATAGTTTCCATGCTCATCATATACATTCTACTGAATGCAAAATTGTGCTTGTGTTGTAGATATTTCAAATTTGAGCTTGAAGGAAAAGGAGCCATCGATCGCTCAAACCTCCCCCCCTTCCTATCATCATATCTAGATCGCACATCCAAAGCTTATATGTTCACCGCACACCAGCTCCGTACCTATACCACAGCTCATCTCACTAGTGGAGGATGGTACTTGGATTGTGTCCTTGAGTTCACTCCTCCTTCCGAGGTTGAATTCAGGAGATCTTTGGACAGAAAGGGGGTCCTAGACTTAGACATCGACGAGTTTGCAGGCCTCGATGACAAAGCGAGGAACAAGGCCATTGCAAGGAGGGATTTTCTTGACCGGAAGAAAGAGGCGCGGGTCCAAGTCCATCTTGAAACGAAGGAGATGAAGGCGTCCGAGCTTGCTGACAAAAAGGTAGCAAAAGAGAAGGAAGACAAGGGTAAAGGCAAGGGCAAGGGAAAGAAGAAGGAAGAAGCGGGAGGCGAAGTGGTACCATATTCCACCGCAAATGAAGGTTCACAGGCACAAAGTGCAGTACAGAAGAAGGCTACTCTCTTGCAGCTCACCGAGGAAGTTATCACTCGCATGATACAAGCCATGGTCATTACAGAAGGTGATGCCGCCAAGACGGAGGATTTGATCTTGAACATCTCCATCGAAGTCCTAGCAAAAGACATGGTCGAGGAGAAGCCGACGTGGTACAACGAGGTGCTGCATTTCTTGAAAAAGGTATCCATTTTCATCTTTGTACTCAAAAGCGCATTTTGTGCTTTCATGTCTCATGAATGTTGTCTGTGCTTATTTTCAACTTCACCATGTTCTACATGTTTGCAGATGTCGGCCGGAAAGACTCACATGTTCGAGGAAGTGCCAAATGCTCGACCGGGGGTGGATGTCATATTCATTGATTGTCCGGAGAACTTACCCGTGCCAGGGCTCTCTAAACCAGTTCATGAGGTGCCTAAATGGAATGCGAATGCAGATAATGAGGCTCTGCAGTTGGCATGTAGCTTTGCCGCAGAGCATCTACAAGATGATGGGTGCATCATTCTATTTCACTCCTATAGCATCAAATCCAAAGAGAACATTGCTGGGGTATGTGAGGCGTATGACTTGCTGATGAAGAAGGACTGGATGGGGATGAACCGCATGCACATCACCTCGGCTATAGACAACACAAAGACGGTAATTTCATAGAATTTTTTTGATTTTTATGAACAAGTCGCAATGCACTCCATTCAATGCATTCTTACGTACATTTGCTATGGACGTTGCAAACACAAAAGTTTGGAATCACCCTCCTCGTGAAGGACCTCGGATCCAAAGGAACATCCAAATTTTCCTTCAAAAAGACTAACACCATGATGAAGGCTGGTGTGGACTTGGCTATCGATGACATGTTGATCAATTACACCCATGCAAATGACGTGGCTATGAATGGAAACAAACCTTGGCGAGGCGGACGCAAAAAAGATCCAAGGATCTTCACTATCCTCTTGGAAGCGACAAGCGTCCCCGGAGACATGATTTTGGATTGTACCGCATCCACAGGTAACGACTCAATTCCAAAATTTACTCCTTCAAATGTGTTCTTCCAATTCTTTCATGGAACTAACTCATTTTGATTTCAATACCTCCAGGTGCATGCATTACGGCTTGCCGCAGCACCGGCCGCCACGTTGTGGCTTTGGAAGGGAATCAAGATATTTATGATGCCATTCTGAAACCCATGAGGAAGTCACCAACACCCGTAGTGGCAACACCAACTGCGGCACCGGTACTTCACCTTTCACAAGATCCGGAGGATATGCTAGTGGTGCCTCGCAAATTCATTCGCAAGGGAAAATCCAGTAAGTAAGTTGGCATTTTCTTTAATCTTTGCTTGGGTGAGGACGTTCATGTTCTACAATATTGACAACATGTCTTCTTCCGTTGCAGAGATGGGAGATTGATGCCAACAAATGCCACCCTACCCCAACTAAGTCTTCTCATCAGTCCGGAGAAGCCTTTTGAACTTCCAATCTATGCCGAGCAGATGGCGAGTGCCTTCGCAGAGCTTGGTTGCTCCAAACCCAAACGCCGCAAAGACACTTACGCTCTAAATGTCTTACTAACAGTATTTAGATGTTTCTGCATCCGAAGGTAGAGAGTCCTCTGGGTCATCTAGAAGTTCTGATTCTCTGACGGAGTCCTACACGACTTAGATTCATGAGATTGACAAATCTCTTCAATGGGTCAAACTATTTTGTGTTCATTTCTATTGTGGTAGGATTTGTGTGTTTCATGGCTAATTCTTCAATGTGTTCGGTTTTCTTGCATGTTATTTACTTGCTTCACTTTCCTTAATTGATAGTATTTTGTCTCTGCTAAGAAGAAAGATTGAAAAACATTTGCAGACCTCATTGCCTAAACCCAAAACTAGATCTCACATTATCCGCTCTATACACGACACAATATCCACGGTCATAGGTCACCTCTATAAGATTATAACTTTTTTCAATTTTTTTTTTCACGCTCACAAGCTCATAGGCTCACAAACTCACGCTCACAGGCTCGCCAAATAGCAACCCTAGATAAACTTATATAACTTTCCGGTGCCTTCCAGGATGTTAGGCGTAGCACCCCATGTCAAACGTAGCACGTGTAGCAAATACCTTTTTATTTTCTATTCAGACGTGTTGATGTCACGTACAAGCTTATGGGTGACATTGTGGTATTCATGTAGACATAAATGCGTCTTACTGAACATGATGCTGGACGCACCTAGGGCCTTTGGAAGTCAACTCCAGCACATTCACGTGTCCTACCTCTGTTTGAGTTGATGCCCTATAGTTAAAAGAAGAGAGTTACAAAGAGATTTCAAGGAATAGAAGCCACTTATCAATTACAATTTGCATGAAGTAGGCGTTTGGGCGTCGGGTTTCATTGCTTGGCATTGCTTTTTTATCCCATTCTGAAGTACTAAGGAAATGAACCTCATTTGCAGTTTACGCTCATGTTCTTTGGAAACAAGACCTAATATTTGTGGAAAATTTTCTTTCTTCCTTGGGACGTATACATTTGGTTGCCACCAAAACAAATAATTCATAGACTGTGATGTTGGATGTTATAGGTTCACAAGTCTATAGTACTGCACGAACTACTATCCACGATCTAAGAGATAGTGATGAACAGATAGGTGCAGTGGACATGACGGTGTCAAAGTAGATGTCTACAGTGACAAACATATGTTTACAAAAACATCCAGACGTTCAAAATTGTTACTAGGTGATCAGAAGTGTTCCTTTTCAACCACCCTTGACTTCCTTCTGATTGTCTACTATATCTTTCTCTTCGTCTTTCCCATTGCATGTTGTAGGAAACAAGTTTAATTACTTCAAGAGTGGACATTTCAAATTGCATGATATCAGCAAGTGCACATACGTGTTGATGCCTGTGACGGACATGGAGGGCAGGCGTAGACGTCGTGCTGTAAGAGTGCGCATCAATGGAGACGGCCGTGTCCTTTGCCACATTCCTATAGGTGACCTCATTCTACAAACCGAGTTGAGGGTGGCAACGTAGCTGAATTTGACGAGGTTTCCATGTCCATGCAAATATTGTCATGGAGGAAGACACCGGACTATCCATGTGATTCGGAAGCATTATGGAGAGGTGGGACGGGATGTTTTTTTGACGAAGTCAATGATTGGGGGGGACCCACCCAATGGATACCCTCCTAATGGCATATGGGTGGAAGATCTTGTGTATGACAATGACGTCGTTGAGAATGACGCAGATATAGTAGAGGAAGACATTCAGATGCAGGATGTGAACGGAGGACCAGAATTAGGGGACACTGATGTCAGTGACGCTGCTAATGATGACAACGCTCCTCTGGATGTACAACACGACGTCCAAAGGCAAGTCATGGAGGCCTTTGATTGTGGCGATGCATTGCATTCGGACACCTTGGCATCTAACGGAGCGTCAGGTGCTGAAGCAGACGTTGACGTTGACACTGTTGAAGACATGCAGCGTTTATATGAGCACGCAACAACAGCACTGTACGAGGGGCATCATCGAGTATTCTATCAACAACAATCATCATCATGAATATGTGCGTGGTCTTCCGCGTGAGTAACCATTTCACTAGTAAGCTCCTACGGTATTTGTCATCAGACTTGCTCCCGAAGAACAACAAGCTCTCTACTAGTCATTATGAGGCAAGGAAAATGATTAGGAAGTTGGGCTTAGAATACAACAACATCCATGTGTGCCCAGGTAGTTGTGTGCTATTTGAAGGCGAGCATGCAAATCTAAGTACGTGCCCGAAGTGCTCTAAACCAAGGTGGGTGGAGGGAACGAACTTGGTACCAACAAGGGTCGTTCGACACTTTCCCTTGATCCCAAGACTTAAACGCATGTTTCGATCTTTGGAGATCGCTCAGATGCTGATGGGTTGGACGCGGCATGTCAGCGATGACGGCATCATGCGGTCAGTGGTGGACAGCCCTGCTTAGAAGCATGTCAGCGTGGACGTCCACTTTGACAACTTCAGTGCTGACGACAAGAACCTGCGTCTGGCACTAGCACTGGATGGTGTCAATCCCTTCAAGTTGAGCAACACGAATTGGTCGACATGGCCGGTGCTCATTTTGATTTACAATTTTGAGCCATGGTTTGTGACGAAGAAATTCTTGATCTCCCTTAGCCTTCTCATTTCTGGGAAGCAGTCTCCAACTTCTAAGAACATAGATGTGTTCTTGCGACCATTGTTGAAGGAGCTACATGCATTGTGGGAAGGTGTGGTGGCTCAAGATTTCTCACAGCCCGAAGGTGCTCGTCGCTTTATCATGTGTGGCTTACTAATGTGGACCATATCTGATTTTTCTGCGTATGCTCTGATCTCTGGCTTGTCTTGCAAGGGATATAAAGGATGCCCAGATTGTGGTCTTGAGACAGATTCTCGACTTACAAGAACCGGCGATGTGAGGGCGGATCGAAGTACCAGAGGATCCAAGATTGTGTATGGGGGCATACGAAGGTACTTAAGTCGACACCATCCTTATCGTCGAAATCGTCGCTTCAATGGAAAAGTAGAGCATCACTTCAGGCCAAAGGGCATGACCACCGAAGATGTTATTCGATATGCTGCGTGGTGGCAAGCGTTTCTAGATCTGGGTGGAAGAGAAGATGGAAAGGATGACCCAGTGCATTTCACAGGGGTGAAACGCTTGAGTGCATTGTTTGAGCTGCCCTATTGGAGGTACAAAGTGGTCTAACCTGACTTTGACATGTAGATAGTGTCCAATGTCTGAGTGGTACGTCCTCTCTAACGTTCTGTGTCATAGTACTGGAGCGTTGATGTCCAAGTAGATGTCATAGAAGACATCCCGCTGCACAAATTGCAATAGCTGTAGACAGTGGCCGCCTATTCAGCCGTGCAATGTGAACATCTCATGTTGTGTTACATGTCCCCTGAGACGTAGTCGTGAATACAAAGTGAAGGCTGAATGTCGTTGTATATTTTCTTAGTAGACAACACGGGAAGTGACGATATACATTTTTTAGGAGCGCAGAGCGTACTTAAGATTTACGTGTGTTCCCTTCTGTCATAGCACAGGTGTGACAACTCATATTTTTTATTTTTCTTTGTTTACTTTTTTTTAAGTGGAACGGAAATTAGAAATACGGATCCGGATCCATCAAAAAGGAGAAAGATGAATCAAAAATGGTCACTTACAAGGTTAATCCGATTTTAGGTAGAAGCGAATCGGATTATATTCCCAACCGGATTCTCCTTAACCGGATTAGAGGGAACCGGACCGGATATCCGACCGGTCATAAAGACAGTCCAGGGAGTCAGGACTATATAAAACCTGACCCTACTCATTTTCGGGTCTCTGACTTTTCATGTGTTGTTGTTTCCTGACTTAGCGCCTGACGCTTTTTCCGTTTACAGCGGCAGGGAGGGAAAGTACAAGAGGACCCGGTAATGAGTGGGAGGAGTGAGACAGAGAGATCGCCTCCGGGCACGAGCGGGTGAAAAACAAAGTGAGAGCGGATACGGAACCGTGAGAGACTGAGAGTGTGGACGCGCCAGGAGATTGGTTTGCAGGTGGAGCGGAACATCAGAGTGTGAGCGCTCTCTTTTAGGACCGCAGAGAGTGAAACCGGGTAGAGTTAACCTCATGTCGTGGTTGAACCGGAAGAGACCAGGCTCTAGCACCCCGCCTCCGAGTGAAGTAAGGTTGAGAAAAGTGGTTCCGGTCATGCCGACCAAGGATCCGGAAAAGGGAGAGCTCAGGGAGGACTTAGCGTCGATGGGTTGTTAGGGTTTATCTTTGAAACCTTGGGGTTTCAAAGATGAGAGGATGATTAGGGAAATCTTGAGTGGTGTGTCGAATCAATTCGATAACACACTGAGAGAAAATCCGGTCCAATGGACCGAGGCTTTGTGGCGGGACGTGTACAAGTTCCAGCCGGGAGGACTCGGACTTGCCAACCGGAAGGATGACTTTGTCCAGGGCAAGTTCGGAAGCGTTGTAAACCCGAAGGACGGCTACGCGATAGAGGATTGCCTCGATGACCGGGAGCGTCGCTTGCTCCAGTTCCTGGTTTCGGTTTTGCATCCGGAAAAACCCACCAGGTTGACCATCACCCTGGCTAACACGATCTTCGGAGCACTAAGCGGAACCCGGAAAGTAGACTGGGGCCGGATCTTCTTTGATCTGGTATCCTAGCTTACTACAAGAGTGAAGAAAAGTAGGGCTACCCCACTGTGCCCTTATGTTTACCACCTCTATCAGCAACAGGAACTGCTGACGGAAGTGGAGCTGAAGGTGTGGAAGGCCCAGGAGCGGACTATGAAGTACGGTGAATCCGAGTCTAACCAAGAAGCGGATTCCGGAAACGAAACCGAGGAGGAGGACGAAGAAGAAGAAGAAAAAGAGGAAGAGGAGGAACCGCATGTCCCTTCCAAAAGGCAGAAGACCACGCCAATTTGGAATCGAAGGACGCCTCCGGTTCAACCTCATCCGCGCAAAGGGGAGACTCCACCCGGAGCGGATGTGGCATCCGGATCAAGATCCGGAGATCCGTTTGACGCATTGATCGGGATCCTTTGCAGAATCCGGGCAGATTGGGAGGTTAAGAAACGGACGCTCAGGGAGATTGCGGAGTTAATTGGAGCAGAACCAGACAGTCAGTTGCCGCAGCGGGTAGCTGAGTGTGTCATCAATCCGGAGGAGCTCCGGAAGATGAAGGAGGAAAGCAAGCGGCAACATGATGAGGTGGACACCCTCAAGGCCGAACTTTTCGCCTTGCTCGAAAACGCCAACGCAACAAGGGAAATGGCGGGAGAAATGAAGAAGCTGGCTGAGGAGGTGAAAGACGTGCTCGGAGAACCCGGAGCGGCAATCACCAAGGCGCGCCTGTTCGAAGAGGAGGTGCACAAGGACAAGAAGATATCCGGAATTAGGGTGGTGCACATCCTCACTGATTTTGAGGAGCAGATAGAGAAGCTCCTATCCAAGGCACGGGAGTCAGCGGACCGGATTGTGGAGAGCAGCCAGAAATTGACGGACATTCCGATCCGGCTCTCTGAGATTTCACTTCCGGACTTGTTTCCGGACGAGACAACTTAGGAACCGGGAAAGGACAAGACGCCTCAATCAAGTAGGGCATAGAAGAAGACACCCTCGACCGGACCGCAGCCGATCGACTTAGACTCCCCGGAAACTGAGGAACAACCGGCTCCACCTACGGGTGGGGAACGGAACCGGAATCTAACGGACGTATTTGAGCAGTTGGAGAGACCGGACGAGACGGAATATCTCGAGTATAAGAGACGGAATAGGAAGTATTGTACAAATAGGAATTAGGAACCGAACTTATAGAATATAAACCGGAATAGAATCCGGTTAGGATAAGGTAGGACTGGATTGTCAGCGCCTTCAGAGGCGGAAATCATGTATTCACTTTTTGCTTTTTGCTTTTTGTATATAATACAGTCTCTGAGCTGGAGACTAGGAGAGTTCTTTTGGCATTTCCTTGTGTACTTTCCATTGACTTTATTTTGTGTATTCCTCCCGAGTGTTGGCAAGAATGTACAGAGTTGAAGTAAGGTGGTGTGCACGGATGTGTGGGTAGAGTTCTCCCTTTGATGGATGTTTTCGGTTCTAAGTACATCTGAGTAGGTCATGAAGAGCTAGAAGTGGATTCCAGTGCCTCAGCATCTGCAGAAGTTTAGTATTCCGGGTAAGAAAGTCGTTGATTAGGCTAGGCGGATAGGGAGGGATTCCTTAGCTGCGCTAGAACTCCTGGGTGGGAAATCCGGTCGAGTGTCCTGACTCCTGTGAGGTCTTACCCCCGTTGTGGGTAAAACGGAAGAACTTTTGTAGTTGATGGAATGGACGGGTGCACTTGTAGCCACCGAAATTAGTACGGAACGGATCAGCGTCAAAGTCGTTGTAGTATGAGAGGATTGTACGGGGGGTCTTTGTGTGACCTGTGATCCGGATTGCTATCCGGACTGCTGTGAAGGACCAAACCGGATCCGTATTAGTTAGAAGATCAATGAATAAGAAAGTGGGTCTTCAGCCACTATAAGTCACGGAAGGAGTGGTGGGCCTACCACTTTCAAAAGCAAGCGGCGAACCCTCTGATGGTAAAACAGAGGCAAAACTAAACCGGGTTTAGGAAGGGTGGACCAGAACAGATCCGCTCCGTAGACACTTAGGACCGGAAATAGAATGGTCCAGAATTGAGAAGTTAGCCAGAGACCGTGGAACTAGTAAAACCGAAAATAGGATACGGTCTGGTCTTAGTCTTCCGGTTGGGTTGTGGACGTTCCGGTTTTCCGAGGTATAACCGGAAAGTAGAATTGAAGGGTTTTATTAGGTTTATCTCCTTAATAGAGTTAGCTACTTCACAGGATCTCGTGGGTTTGATCTTTAGGGTCATTTTGTTATGCTCTAGGGTGATTTTTGAGGGTATAACAGGGAATTTACTTACTCTGTGCTACGACAACAGGAAAGCAAAAATCCTTCTCTAAGACTCAATATTTCTTAAAAGAAGCCCTAAAGTGACTTGAGTATCGTTCCCACGAAGATCGAATTTCCTAGGTTCACAATTATCGGAAAATGGTAGAGTGATGGTCACGAAACACACACAAACACAAAACCCTAAGCAAAACAATAGACCAGAACTTCCACTTGGCCTCCTTGTTTCCTTGGACAAACACGACTGGATCTCTCCGGTCCAACAATTACTACTACACTTTAGACCAGATCTTCCCAATCTAATAACACTGACCAGATTGATTCCGGTCTAACACCCACTGGTTTATCACATAGACTCTTTAATTGGTTAGTTTACTACCCCACGGCTTTACACTACCCTGTAACTCTCCCAACACTTCTATTCACATACCTTTGGTAGTTACATGTATTTACATTTTTCAGACCGTAACCGGAATCTGCGTTTCCACAGATCTAACCTTAACCTCTAGTATTCACATCCGGTCTAGATCTCTAATTATAACCATGTGGATTTTAACCTCTCGACGAGGGATCTGCTTAATTGGGCTTAGGAAGGAAGCTTAATTCCTACCCTTCCATTTTAAAGTATTAGAAGTTTCACTATGTGATCAAACTTTCAAAAATAAACTTTCAAATCCTACAAATGAGAAAACAGACCGTCTTCACAATTGGAAAGGAAACGCAATCGTGTCTAGCAGGTCACGCAAGCTGGTCTAATCCCTCCTAACCAATGCTACAACGACAGCCTACTGAGTTAGTCCTAAATTCGGTCTGAACTAGCGGGGAAGAGAGGGGAAACGAGCGCTGCGGAGGCGTGCTAACCCTTACTCTTTCCGGAGAGTGGTCCTTAATCCGTACTCCCTTCTGAGTCCACTCCTAGTCCACACTAGAGATCCCTTCTGCCTCCATCCACACGCACTAATTCAATACTAGACCGGATAAACTCAGCATTCGGATACACCTTGTATCCACTTACACTCACTTTCCAGTCTAGACTTCCAAAACACGGACAAGTGTCAAGTACACACAACTATAATTTCTTTCAATTACGCCAAGAGCTAACTCCCAGGTACTCATGAATATAAGGAGGTAAGATAAAGATGCACACCAGGACCAAAGAAGTCCCAGATTTAAATACTAAACTACTCCCTCCAAATCCTAACCTAAAAGTAACGCTCCAGCCAATCAGGGCTCAACACGTTTCATTCCCTTACTAATTTCTAGCCCTGTTGACTTTCACTCAAACTCCCACTACTTCCGCTAAAAGTGGATCTCAGATCCTATAATTACGGACCCGATCACTTTCCAACTGCTAGTGGCCGTGTCACTCAAAAAAGTAATTTTCCTAATTATGTACAACTATCCCAAAACCTCAGATTTTCACTACCCTATCCTCAGAAATTTACCCTACGTAACTTTCTAAGTTTTTAACTTCTTCACGGCCGGCTTCTTTCCGGTTCCGGCCTTCTGTCCCTGGCGTACCTTACCCCGAGCGGCAAGCTTCTTCTTCTTGGATGCTGCAGCCTTGGTTGCTCGAGTCTCTGCCAGTGCTTGATCCGGGTCAGAATACGGCTCTGAGTCCTCCTCAGTATCGGATTCTTCATTCTTGTCCTCTTCTTCTTCTTCTTCCTCCTCGTCATCGTCCTCTAGAATCGTCCTCTTCTTATGTGTCATAATTGGAGGCTTCTTCTTTTGCGTGATTAGTGTAGGTGGAACATTGGCCCTAGCACTCTGAGGAGTGGTTTCCTCAATCGGTCTGCTCTTCCCGGATCCTTGCCCCTGTGATCCGGTCTTCCTTTCCTCCATTGACCCAATTTCGCTTCCCAAAGCTAAGTTGAGTAGGGTGGAAGGAAATACCTTTTGTGTCTTTGCAGGAGGAGGCGGAGAGACTAGAGATAACTCACTGAGGTCGATAAACTTGGTACTCAGCCCTGGTTTGGGCACGTTCTTCTTCTCGGATGGTTCCGGTCTAGATCTCGTCTTCTCTTTAACTGCGGCCTTCACCTCTTCCGATGGTTCCCTTGCCTTGCTTGTTGTCTCCACTTCTCCGGTTTTCTCTTCCTCAGCAGCTTCTAGTGCTCGCGCTGCATTAAGAGCAATGTCCGTTACTTCCCCCAGTAGGGAAGTCATTTCTCCTTTAGGCTCTGACCGGATGGAAGAGCTTGGCACATCCTCCATCTTGTCCTTGGCCTTTACTTCTTCTTCGGTAACTGGAAGGGGTGCTGGTGTGAGTTCCGGTTCCATTTCCGGTCCCTGCTCCTGCTCTCTTCATTCTTCTACCTCCTTCATCACCTCGCGCAGTGGCTCTACTATTGCCTCCATCTTGCGGTGGTAGGACATTAACGCCATCATCAGGTTGGCTGGAATTTGCTTTCCGGTCTCCATCACCTTCTCGACAAAGAACATTGCTTTATTGATGACTTCACCCGGATTGCCGATGAACTCCCGGATCGCCTGAAGGTTCTTTGCGGCTGTCTTGGAGAATTTCTTCTGTTGGTCCATTTCTTCACTCTTCTCCTCCAACTCCCTCGTTAGCTGGTTCACCTTACTCGCGGCTTCGCTCAGCTCTTTCTTCACCGCTTCCTTCATCTTCCGATCCAGTTGGGCAACGAGTTGCTGCGGTTGACTGACCTTCAGCAGCTGACACAGTTCTTGAATGATCTCCTGGCTCTTCCCGTACTAGACCTGGAACTCACTGAGTTCCCTCACAATTCGACCTAGGGGATCCTGGTTCCAGACCGGATCGACTCCCTTACTACCCTCTCCTATCTCTGAGTCTTTCTCTTTCCGGTCCTGCCTCCTCTACTAAGACTTAGCTTCCTCGACCGGTATAGTGTCTGCCTCTAAATCTTCCTCTTCTTGCCCGGCTTCCTCATCCGGGTCTTCTATATCGAATTCGAACATGGCTCTGGCCGTATCATATGAATCTATCTCTCTATTTGTAAGCCAGCCATGTGCTTGATACAAGTGGTACAGAAAAGGGGTGATAGGGGAAGGCTTAGACTTCCCTATACCTCCTACCAATCTCTTGATCTGATCTCTCATCACTACGCCCCAATCTACTTTCCGGTCACCCAATAGTGCACCGAAAATAGTGTTCGCTGGGGTGACCGTAATCCTATTTGGTCGCTCTCGACTAAGGATGGCTGCTAGGTACTTCATTAAACGTTTCTCCCTATCATTTATGCACTCTGCCACAGGAAAACCATCCTTCTTCGTTGGGGGATTCTGGAACTTATCTACGTAGAAGCGATCCGTCCGGGAAGCCGGTCCCTTGTCCGTCTTCTTGAAATCGTACGTCTCCCTCCACAGCGTTGGAGTCTAGTCTTCAGGCCGGCTTCTCGACGTCCCCTTCCACTTCCTTAGCGGCGCGCTGATTACCTTCCTCACAATCTCCTCGTCTTTCAAATTCCATGGCCGGGTTAGAAATCCTTCACACCCCATCTGTCGGAGGTCTTCTTCTAGCTCCGTTTTCTCTCGTGGATCCGCTGGTACCACCGGCTTCACCATGCACAAGGATACAGCTACCTCTTCTCTCACCATCGTGGGTTGTTCTCTCAAACCCTCTCAGTGACTGGAATCACTATTTGAGGTCTCACAATCACTCGCACTCTAGTTTTCCTATTTCGCTCAAGGACCCTCCTCAAAAGTCGTCTCACCAGTACACTCCTGACTCCACACTCATACATGAACTTCTAAGTGAACTCTCCTCTCAAGACCCGTTTGTCCTTAATCCGGTCCGTAAACTAAGCCTGTAACTTCTTCTCTTTGGCTGACATATAAGTACACCTCAAATGCTCCTCACCAATCTCTTCTTAAGGTAGCTTCCGTGCAAAAGGAGGTCTGAGCCACCTTCCCCTCCTATTTCTAGGGCTGCACTCATCCGGGCCGTTACAGGTGACTGTTTTCCCCAAAATAGGCCCGCTCTCAAGTATGGTCTAGAACTAGGTAGGCACCCGTTACACCCGGATTGCCTGTCTTCCGTTTTCGGTCTCTGGTCTTCTATTTTATTCCGGTTTCCGGTTTCTAATGAAAATCACTCTGACCTACTCCTGACCTATCTATGCCGTTTCCGGACTTTCGGTTTCCGGTTTCCGGTTACTTCTGTTAATACTATTATCTATTCTAAAGTAACCCTATTCCGGTATCCGGTCCCTAACTACTTACGGTCTACTTTTCTAAAGAAAAACAAAAAAAATAGGGAGTAAAAAGAGCTCTATTCCCCTTATTTCCCATCTAAACCTAAAGACTGGATTTCCGTGCTCCCACACCTTCTGTAGTATCTGTTGATCCGACACATTTTGGATGTGATGCATTGCGAGAAAAACTTATGCGAGAACATGGTGAAGACCCTTCTTGCTATGAACGATAGCCCTAGCAGCCACATTGATGCACAACAGCTTGGAATACGTAGAGAAATTTGGCTTCAAGACCCACGAAGACGCCAAGACGATTTCTACATGCCAAATGCGTCGTATGCAATGACAGTAGATGAGCACAGGGAGTTCGTGGATATAGTATCAAGTATCCGTACCCCAACAAACTATGTTGGTGCAATTCATAAACGTCTATAGAATGGAACGTTACAGTATATGAAGACGCATGATTATTACATTCTCATGCAGCAGGTGAGGTTGCCATGGGACGTGACACATCCCATGGCAACCTCGTTGAACTTATCCAAGGAAGGGAGGGAGTTCAGAGATTGTCACTGCTCCAAAACTGTTGTGGACATCATATGTCTTTAGTAACGTTGTTGAAGGCAGTAGTATGTTAATGACAGTGCACGGGAAGACGTCTTCATGAACATGATAGTGTTTCATTTGGCTGTGATGCATTTTCTAGTAGTCTGTCATATTCAGCACAAAGACGTTGTAGTGGATGTCCAAAATTAATGTCCGGGTGACCCTCATGCAAGTTACAGGGAAATGTGTTAAAAATGTAGTAGTGGGAGAGTGACTTATAGAGATGTTGTTCATGTGTAGATTCTACCGGTGGCTGTCCGGAACATCTTAGATGAGAATGTGCGCTTGGCTATTGTAAAAATGAGTAGGGTTTTCTAAAGACTTTGTGAAAAGGAGATCAAGGAAGCTGACAAAGATGTCCTCATGCAGGATGTTATTATGGCAACCTGCCTCATAGAAAAGGAGTTCCCCACGACATTCTTGAATATAATGACCCATTTGCCAGTGCACCTTGTTGAACAGTTATTTGTATGTGGCCTAGTGCATTGTAGGTGGATGTACCCCATTGAGTGATACATAAAGACTTTGAAGGATTATGTGCGGACTTTGGTGCATCCAAAAGGTAGCATAGCAGAAGGATATCGCATTGAAGACACGCTTGGCTTTTGTACGGAATACATGAGACAGTTTCAAGGGACTGGTGAGCGTATTTGGCATGTAGACGAAGATCCCATCATGAATGACGAGGTGATACGTAGCAGGAAACCAAAAGAGAGGGCATTATCCGACGCTTTGCGAGCGTATGCACATGCGTTCGTAATTGACAATGCACCATGCTTGGAAACTTGGCGAGAGTAAGTAACTGGCACTACTTTCCAGTGCCACTTTAGACATCACGTTGCCTTATATACACTCCTAGCAGACGTCATATCCGACGCTGGCGCGTTCAATGATGTCATGTAGGAAGACGTATTGATGTTTATTTTGGCCCCAGTGTGGACATCTCAATAGAAGAGGAAACCCTCAACACATGATTGTTGTTAAGGACTACTTGAATTCTTGCACACCTTTGCAGATGTGCCATGCACACTGTACTTGGCTCCGGCATACATGATGTCAAATCTTCAATCCGTTGTCCTAATTTCATTATTGCTGAGTGTGATGCAGGGACTACACTACAGCAAAGTCCCAAAGATGGGAGGAGCAGGAAGCTTTTCATGTTGCATAGTGGCGCTCAAATCCAGGAAGAGCTGTCCGTTATCCAGTTGAACTAAGTGAGTTTCCATCCTTCGCGTAGTGGCTGACGTCAACAGTGACGGAGGTTGATCATTCTGGACGTTTAGTGATGAAGACATCAGACATTATGCGCAGCTTCCTGAGCGGAAGGCAACATCCCACCATCAAATGTATTGTCATGGCATGCACCTCCGTGTCCGAAGCTTTGAATGTGGGCTTGTTACCACTATAACAAAACATGGTAAAAAAGGCCTCGCACAGATGGTCATCATTGGTCTTTTAGCCACGTTTTTGCGCATGCGCGCATAGTGGATTATTTCAATTTTTTTCAATTTCCCACTGCTATTTTAAGAATTATGAAACGTGTTATATATCAACGGAAAGGTATTTTGAAGGTGGAGCGGAGAGTGTGAGCGCTCCCTCGTTAGGTCAGGAGAGAGTGAATCCGGGTAGGGCCGCTCTCATGCCGTAGCTGAGGCGGAAAAGATCGGGCTCTAGCACCCCAACCCCGAGTGAAGTGAAGTTAAGGAAAGTGGTTCCGGTCATGCCGACCAAGGAAACAGAACAGGGAGAACTTAGGGATGACTTAGCATCCATGGGTTGTCAGGGATTAGCCTTGAAACCTTGGGGTTTCAAGGATGAGAGGATGATTAGGGAGCTCATAGGTGGCTTATCGAACGAGTTCGATAACACCCTGAGAGGGAATCCGATCCAGTGGACCGAGGATTTATGGCGAGCCGTCTACGGATTCCGGACGGGAGGACTCGGGCTTGTCAACCGAAAGGATGATTTCATCTAGGGCAAGTTCGGAAGTGCCGTGAATCCGAAGGATGGCTACGTGATAGAGGATTGTATCGATGACCGGGAGCGTTGCCTGCTGCAGTTCCTTGTTCCGGTCTTGCATCTGGAGAAGCCGACCAGGGTGACCATCACCTTGAGTAACACAAACTTCGGAGTGCTGCACGGAAACTAGAGAGTAGACTGGGGCCGGATCTTCTTCGATCTGGTGTCCCAGTTCACTGCAAGAGTAGGGAAAAGTAGGGCCACCCCACTGTGCCCTTACGTGTACCACCTCTACGAGCAACAAGAATTGATGACGGAAGTGGAGACGAAGGTTTGGAAGGCCCAGGAGCGGACCATGAAGTATAGTGAATCCAAGTCCGACCGGGAAGCGGATTCCGGGAACGAAACCGAGGAGGAGGAAGAAGAAGAAGAGGAAGAGGAAGAACCGCAGTTCATCTCCAAGAGGCAGAAGACTACACCATCCCGAAATCGAGGAACGCCTTCGGTTCACCCCCAGTTGCCCAAGATGGAGGCTCCAGCCAGACTGGATATGCCATCCGGATCGGGAACCGGAGATCCGTTTGATGAATTGGTTGGGATCCTCTGTGGAATCTGGGCGGATTGGGAAATCAAGAAGCGGACGATTGGGGAGATCGCGCACTTGATTGGAGCGGAATCGGACAGTCGGCTGCCACACCGGGTAGCTGAGAGTATCATCAATCCGGATGAGCTCCAGAAGATAAAGGCGGAAAGCAAGTGAGTGCATGATGAGGTTGACACCCTCAAAGCCGAGGTTTTCGCCTTGAACAAGAACTCCACCGCGACAAGGGAAATGGCGAAGGAGATGATGAGGCTGGCTGCGGAGGTGAAGGACGTGCTCGGAGGACCCGGAGCCGCGATCACCAAGGCGCACCTGTTCGAAGAGGAGGTGCACAAGGAAAAGAAGATATCCGGAACAAGGGTGGTGCACATCCTCATCGATTTTGAGGAGCAGATGGAGAAGTTCCTGTCCAAGGCACGGGAGTCAGCGGACCGGATCGTGGAGAGTAGCTGAAAATTGACAGAGATTCCGGTCCGGCTCTCTGAACTTTTACTTCCGGACTTGTTTCCGGAAGAGGCAGCTCAGGAACTAGGGAAGAACAAGACGCCCTAGTCAAGTAGGGCACAGAAGAAGACGCCCACGACCGGACCGCAGCCAATCGACTTAGACTCCTCGGAACATGATGAAGATCACCTAGTTCCACCTCCGGATGGGGAACGGAACCAGAATCTAACTGAGGTGTTCGAGCAGTTGGAGAGACCTGCCGAGAGTCCTACCATCGAATCTCGAGTATGCGAGGTAGAATAGGAAGTTTTGTAGAAGTAGGAGTTAGCAGCAGGAACCGGATTGGTAGAGTATGAACCGGAATAGAATCCGGTTAGGATTAGGTAGAACCAGATTGTCAACGCCTTCAGAGGCGGAAATCATGTATTCACTTTTTGCTTTTGCTTTTTGTATATAAAACAGTCTCTGAGCTAGAGACTAGGAGAGTTCTTTTGGCATTTCTTTGCGTGCTTTCCATTGATCTGGCTTTGTGTGTTTTTCTCGAGTGTTGGTAGAAGTGTACGGAGTTCGAGTAAGGGGATATGTACGTGTGTGTTGGCAGAGTTCTCCTTTTGATGTGTCTTTTCGGTTCTAAGTACATGTGAGTAGGTTATGAAGAGTTAGGAGTGGATTCCAGATCCTTAGCATCTGTAGAAGTTTTGCATTTCAGGTGAGAAAGCCGTTGACTAGGCTAGGCGGATAGGGAGGGATTCCTTAGCTGCACTAGACTCCTGGGTGGAAACATCCGGTTGAGTGTCCTGGCTCCTATGAGGTCTTGCCACCATTGTTGGTGAACGGAAGAGCTTTGTCGAGGTTGGAACGGACGAGTGCACTTGTAGCTACCTATCTTCGTACAGAACAGATTCAACATCAAGGTCGTTGTAGTATGAGAGGATCATACGGAGGGTCTTTGTGTGACCTGTAATCCAGATTGTTGTGAAGGACCAAACCGGATCCGAGTTAGTTAGGGGATTATCGGACAGGAGAGTGGGTCTTCAGCCACTATAAGTCACGGAAGGAGTGGTGGGCCTACCACTTTCAAAAGCAAGCGGCAAACCCTTTGATGGTAAAACAAAGGCAAAACTAAACCAGGTACGGAAGGGTGGACCGGAACAGATCCGCCCAGGAGGACACTTAGGACCGGAAGTTGTAGGGTCCTGAGTTGGAAAGTTAGTCAATAAACCGGAAAACTAGTGAAACCAGAAGTAGGATAAAATCTAGTCGTAGTCTTCCGGTTGGTTTTGGATGTTCCAGTTTTCAGAGGTAGAACCGGAAATTAGAATTTAAGGGTTAATTGGGTTTAGCTCCTTGTTAGGGTTAGCTACTTCACAGGATCTTGTGGGTTCGATCTTTAGGGTCATTTTGTTATGCTCTAGAGTGATTTTGTGAGTATAATAGGGAAATTGCTTACTCTGTGCTGTTACATATGGACACCGGGTAAAGGCTCTAATCCAAAAGCTAACCACGAAAATTGCTCCTAGTTTGTAGGTAGAATGGTATGTGGCTGGACTACTGGAATCTATGGAATTCCCGATTCGACAAGCTAGACCAAGAACACTCCGAGAAACAATTGATGTTGCCACCAATTACGAAAATTCGGCGCAGTCTCTTTGAAAGTCATTGAGGAGAAGTGAAAGGAGAAATAAGGGAAAGAAGAAGAAGTGTGACCAAAGGATGAAGAACCGGAAGAGGATTCTTGATTTGGATAGTAGCTCCGAGAGCTCTGAATCCGAGGGGTCGGATTCCAACTCTTCGAGCTCTGATATGAAAAGGAGTATTTCACCTCCAAGAAGATCGTTGAAATTCAAGGGGATGCGTGAGAAGGTTGTGGTCAAAATCAAAACGGAGGATTCGGATTCTAAGAAGATGATGAAAAGTATCCAACAATCTTTGGAGGCCATTAAAGTAAATCTCGCAGAAAATCGGATGTTGAGATGGATCATCCCTACTTCCAGAGCAAATGTATGGTGTGGAAGATGCGAAGAACTGGGCCACTATCCTAGTGAGTGTCAGCGAGCCACTCACAAGGTAGTACATTACGTATACCTGGAGGAGGAAGGGATCTACTACACTATGGGAGTTGATGATGAAGAAGAAGTTTACCAAGTGCAGTCGACATACGGGAGAGGAAAAGGAATTGCGATTCCAATGCGGACCAACCCGTTGAACCAAAATTTCTTGCCTGGACCAAGCCAAGGACTGATGATGCATCAACCTATCCCAACTCCAAACTATCCAGGTAGGCAAGTTGTGATTTGTTATGGTTGTGGAGAACCGGGTCACTATGCAAATGCATGTCCTAATCAGTGACAAGCACTCGGAGCACCTCGGATTCTCCCATGCCAGAATTGTCAGGAGTATGGACACTCGGAAGATAAATGTCCACACCCTATACGAGTTAGGCTCGTTTACAAACAAGTTCAGATACTACCCAGAGAGCAGACAGCACTCAACTGTGGTCATTCGGAAGGGATTGAGAAACTAGAGAAATGACGGTACGAGGTGAAGCTGCCAGGAGATAAAGAAGTAAATCGGATAACTACTCGCAGTTCCACCAAAGCACAACTGGAGCGGCCAACCAGGAATCGGAAAGGAAGGAAGAAATACAAAAGGAAATCAAAGTCTAGTGATGACTCTGATTTACCTCTTGCATTGAAAGAACCGGAAGAAGAGAAGGACCACTTTGAGGAAGGGGTTGCAGTCCACCGGATCCCTAGGGACATCAGTACGGAAGTACGGGAGGAGATTTCCAAGGCGAATGTTCCACCAGCCCGAAAATTAGTTACTTTTGACGACACTCCTATGGTTATCAACCCAGATATACGAGGACATGAATATGACATTATCCAGGACATCAAGGGTCGAATGGCCAATGTCACGATTGGAGAACTCCTTCATGATAATGTTAATTATCAGAAGTTGATTTGAGAGGCATGGACTAGGAAACGCAGAAGGAAAGTAAAGTTACCTTCAGTAGCTATTAACTTTACTCGACCGGAAGATTCTGGAGCTCCAGAAATCACTGTAGAAATTGACGGGTGTTCAATTCCGAGCGTCCCAATCGATGGAGGATCGGGAGTGAACCTGATGTTGGAAGAAATGGCATTCAACTTAGGATTCACGTCCTTTGTGGCGACGGAGCAGGTCCTACGGATGGCGGATCAGTCCAGAGTACATCCAGTTGAAAGACTTTCGCAAGTTCCGACTCAGATTGGAGGAAAAGATTATCTACTGAATTACGTTATTATTCGGATACAAAAGGGAAGGCCTTTTCCAATGTTATTGGGGAGACCTTGGCTATACACTACTAGGGTACTTGTAGGTTGGGGAGCCAAGGAAGTCATAGTAGGGAAACCTGTAGTCCGAATTCCTTGGGCAACGGAGAAACACTTGGGGGAAACAAGTGAATCGGACGGATACACTTTGGATTGGACATATCCGGAAAAATCCGATTCCTCTCCAAGTTACTTCATAGATGCATTTGAGCAAGAATCTGAAGAAAATTTTGGATTTCCCAATGCAGTCCAAGAACTTACTCCACAAACAACACGTTCTGTAGTTCCGGAAGATAGATCGTTAGGGGAGTCAAATGTTCCACTCACAGCGGAATGGGTCGATCGCCAGATCAGGGAAGGAAGCCTTCCACCAAGGCACCAAACCGGACTAAAGCTGGTAAGGTAGGATGGAGCGAATTACTCGTTGAACCTGAGGAAACCCATCCGGAGAAAATCAAATTTGTGGTTTCATCCACAGATTATCAGAAGGTGGAAGTCAAATCGGATAAAAGCTTCTTCTTGAATAAGCTTTTAGAACAATCAGAAAAATCCGAATACGCTGAACTCTTGAAGGAGTATCTAGATGTATTTGCATGGAGACCATCTGACTTGACTGGAATTCCTTCTCACCTGGGAGAACACCATATAGACTTGACGGAAGGATTTAGCCCTGTCCGTCAACGACAATACCGGCTCAACCCCAGGTATTCATTGATGGTCAAAGAGGTGATTGATCAATTGTTGGAAGCGGGATTCATCTATCCTGTTATCAATTCCGAATGGGTATTTCCTATCGTGGTAGTACCAAAGAAGGTAGGAGCAGATGGAAAGGTGAAGATCCGAGTTTGTCAAGACTTCCGGAAACTAAACGCCGCTACCAAGATGGACTATTTTCCTCTCCCATTTACAGATGTTATTCTAGACCATGTTTCCGGTCATGAATGTTACAGTTTCTTGGATGGATTCTCTGGGTATAATCAGGTTTTCATCCGATGGTGCGATCAGCTGAAAACCACTTTCACAACAGAATAGAGCATGTATGCTTTCACACAGATGCCATTTGGATTATGCAGTGCACCAAGGACATTCCAGAGATTGATGATGAATATTTTCAAAGACTTCTTGAGACATTTCCTTGAAGTCTTCATTGATGACTTCGCGGTTTTTAGTAACCGGATAAGTCATCTGGATTGTTTACGAAAAACATTTCAGAAATGTCAAGATACCAATTTAAAACTCCATCCAGGGAAATGCTTTTTTGGAATGAATTCAGGTATCTTGCTTGGACATATTGTGAGCCAATCCGGATTGCAAGTAGACATAGACAAAGTAAGAGTGATCTTGTCTTTGTTGCCTCCAACCAATGTGAGGGAGGTTCGCGGATTTCTTGGTTGTATAGGGTACTATCAAAGATTTATTGACGGATATGCCAAGAAATCCATTCCCTTTACTGAGCTGCTTAAGGCGGACATGGAATTTAGTTGGACCGGAAGGAGACAGTTGGCATTTGAAGACCTGAAGACTCAGCTTTCCAAGGCACCCATATTTTCTATTCCAAATTGGGAGAAGGAATTTCACGTAACTATTGATGCATCCGGATGGTGTCTCGGAGCAATCTTATGGCAGCTGGATCCGGAAGGACGTGAGAGACCTATTTACTACGCCAATTGACAGATGAGTCCAGCAGAACGGAATTACACCACAATGGAGTGAGAAGCATTGGCTGTTGTATATTCCTGTAAGAAGTTCCGACATTACTTACTCGGTTACAAGGTAATTTTTCATACGGATCATGATTCTTTGAAATACCTCGTGAACAAACCCGATCTGTCAGGACGAATAGCTAAGTGGATCTTGCTGTTATAGGAATTTCACTATGAAATCATAGTGAAATCCAGTAAAGCAAACTCCAACGCGGATTATCTCTCTAGGCAAAGAGGAAAGGAGTTTGTAGCGGATTTATCCGCTGAGTTTTCGGATGAGTTTCCAGACGAGTTTTCAAACTGGGCAGATAACCTAGTTTCAACAGATGAGTCTAAGACTCTGTTGTCAGATGTCTTTCAACTCAATGACAGAACTGTTTCTGAATATCAAGATATCATAGACTATTTGAGAGAATCTAGATATCCTGAATCCATGACCAGAGAGGAGAAAGAGATTTTTCAAAGAAAAGTTGCACCCTATATGCTTATAAAAGGGGTACTTTTCAAGTTAGGGGTAGATGACGTTTTGAGTAGATGTTTAGAGGATGTAGAACGGAAGAAAGTCATCCGAGCGCTACATGCTAGAAATTCTGGAGGACACTTTGCTGTAGTACGTATAGTTAACCGAATTCGTACAGCTGGGTACTGGTGGCCACGCTTACATAAAGATGTCCGAAATTTTGTTAGAAGCTGTGATCAATGTTAGCGGACCGGAGCTCCATCTTTTCGAAATCATTGGCCGCTAACTCCTATCATTTCGTTAGCACCTTTTGAGAAATGGGGGATCAATTTCATTGGACCCATCTTTTTGGTTAGTACAAGACGGAAGAGGTACATCATATTAGCCACGGACTATGCAACCAAATGGGTAGAGGCTTGGGCCACACGAAGAAATGATGCTGAAACTTCCGCTAATTTTCTTTTTGAAGAAATTCTTATGAGGTTTGGCCATCCGCTCGAATTGGTTAGCGATTGGGGAACCCATTTTCTGAATGATGTCATCATCGACCTAACAATGAAGTATTTTATCAAGCACTGAAAGACAACTCCTTATAATCCGAAAGCGAACGAATTAACCGAGCGGGTGAACGGAATTATTGGTAAGATTCTGAACAAGATGGTTTCTGCGCATAAGACAGATTGGGATCGAAAACTACCATTGGCGGTCCATACGTATAATACCACGGAGAAAACGACTACGGGTCAAACACCATATTTCTTAGTCTTTGGACAAGAAGCAGTCCACGGAATTGAGTTAGAAGTGGAAACATTCTGAGTCATGGTAGCACGACATGGAAGGTCAGGACCAGTGTCGTAGCACAGGGTGAGCAATTCCCCTGTTATACCCTCAAAAATCCTCTAGAGCATAACAAAAATGACCCTAAAGATCAAACCTGCAGGATTCTGTGAAGTAACTATTTTTATCATACCATTAAGACTTCATCAACATAACAAATCCGATTTCCGGTTTCAGATCTACCGACCGGAAACACCAAAAAAAAACCCACCCAAAAGCTACCAACCGGATCTCTCCACTTCCTATCCTACTGGTATTTCAGTCCGCTTATACACATTCAAATCAAAGATAGGACCAATCCGATCCAGTTGGTAACCCTAACCAATCCGTTCCAGTCAGTCCTTTCCTCTCTTTCACTCACATCTGGTTTGTTTTAGCCTTTGTTTGACCATCAGAGGGGTTGCCTCTTATACTTGAGAGTGGTAGGCCCACCACTTCTTCCGTGACTTATAGTGGCTGAAGACCCACTTACCTATTCTAACAATTTCCTACTCAAAGATCGGGTCCTTTATAGTAGCACAGGTAAGAATCCGGCTACAGGTCACACAGAGATCCCCCGTACGATCCACTCATACTACAATGACCTCAGAGTATATTCTTTATCCATGTGAAGCTAAACAAACCTGAGTATACACGTCCGTACCAACACTAGTTTAAATGATTCCGTTTACCCAACAGGATAGTGAGACCTCACAGGAGATCGGACACTCAACCGGATTTCCCACTTAGGAGTTCTAGTGCAGCTAAGGAATCCCTCCCTATCCGCCTAGCCTAACAACGGCTTTCTCACTCGGAACTTAGTAAACTCAAGATCTGCTGAGGAACTATAACATACTCAAACTCTTCAACTCTCCGCTCACATGCAAAAACAGAGAACACAATACTCAAGGGGAGGACTCACTCCTCAATCCACTCGCGCCTTCCTAACTCCTCAACATTCCGCTCTGCCAACCTTGGGAAATACAAAACAATAAAAGAGGATAATAGAAAATACAAGAAAATTGGAAGAAGACTCCCAGCTCACCTTGCGGTGGCTGATTTTATACTTAGAAAGAATTTACAACTAAAGCCGGAGATCACGGAAAAGTGTTTGCGCGCCGAGTGGAAAATCCGGATCTTATCCATAAGACTAATTTAGGTTCTGGTTCTGGTCCTAACTAACTAACTAACCAGTTTCCTATCCACACAAAAGTTGGAACTAATCTTATCCTAACTATTCTCTAGCAGCTTAATCATACCATCGGGGAGCCGAGAGTTAGGCTAGGATCGAGCTCTTCAAAAACTTCCGAGAGGTTTCGGTTTCGCTCCCCTTGAGCGCCAACAGGTCCCGCCTCTTCATGGGTTGGCGAATCAAGGTTGATCACCTGTATGCCCGAGTTTCCAACCCTGGGTTCCCGCAAAGTTTTCTTTGACTGTGGGGTCTTGTCCTTCCCCTCCTTGGAAACTTCTAGGTTGAAAACACTCGTCAGGGAAAGTTTCGATAGTCAGAGGGGGATCTCGGCTAACCGCTTGTTGCTCTCTTCCATCCGTTCTGTAGTAGTTCTTGCCAGCTCCAGAGTCCCTTCTACCTGCTCAGCAAAGTCAGTGAGGATCTGAACCACCCGGTTACCAGAGTTTTTATTCTCCTTTTGGACCTCTTCATTAAAAAGTTTGGCCCTGATCATGGCGATTCCGGGTTTGCCGAACACCGTCTGTATCTGCCCGATCAGCTTTCGAGCTTCCTCCGCCATGTCTGCGGTAGCAGCTGCATTTTCCTTCAGGATGAACTTCTCCGACTTGGAAGAATCCAATTCTTCCTGAAGCTTCCTGTTCTCCTGCTCCATCTTCCGGATCTCGTTCGGACTAGAAATACATTCGGCCACTTTCTTAGCTAGCGTATTATCTGGTTTGGCCCCTACCAATATCCCAATCTCCTCCAAGACTACCTGATTTAGCTCCCAATCCGCTCGTAGTCCACCCAGGATGTCAATCAATTGCTCGAATGAATCATTTATATTTCCTCTCGGTTGGGAACACTCACCCTGGTGAATCTACTTCCTCTGAACCAGATTAGAGGGGCCTGGTGGAGTCCCTCGTCCGTGTGGAGGAGTGGTCTTCTGTCGCTTGAATATGGGCGGAGGCGGGTCGTCATCCTCCTCTTCTTCCTTAGCCTCGGATCCGGATTTCGATTCCATATCCTCGTTGGAATCGGACTCGCCATACTTCAAGAGGTTTTTGTGGTTCTTCCACTCCATCTCCTCCATATGCGTCAGGAGTTGCTAGTGCTTGTACAGGTGGAAGACATAGGGCGACAGAGGTGTTGCCCTACTCTTCCGAATCCGGCTGACAAGTGAGGAGACTAGCTCGGAAATGAACTTCACCCAGTCCACTTTTTGCTCCCCGGTCAACGCTCCAAAAATTGTATTGCCCAAACTGATTGTCATCCGGGTGGGCTTATCCGGATGTAGAATCGGAGCCAAGAACTATAGGAGTTGACGATGCCGCTCGTCAATACAGTCCTCCACAGTGTATCCATCTTTGGAGTTGACGGCACCCTGGAACCTTCCGTGTACGTAATCGTCCTTTTGGCTGGCCATACCTCCACCCCCAGTCCGGAACCCGTACACCTACCTCCAGTAATCTTCCGTCCATTTGTGCGGTACGCCCCGGATTGTTCCATCGAACTGATTGGAGGCCTTGACAAGGATCTCCCTCACCATCCGTTCCTCCCGGAAACTCCAAGGTTTCTCAACGAAACCCGCACATCCCTAAACCGCCAGGTCTGCGAGAAGCTCCATCTTCTCAAGCTCTTTGGTAGGTATAACCGGACTTATCTTCCGAAGTTTGACTTCGTGAGGAGGCGGTGTGGCGGAACCTCTATTCTTCTTCCGTAGCTCCTTGTCACAACTGTCGCAACACAGAGTAAGTGAAATTCCCTACTATGCTCACAAAAACCCCTTTAAAGCATAACAAAGTGATTCTAAAGATCGAACTCAAGAGACTCTATGAAGTGTTTCGTGTTACTAGATGATTTGAGGAAAGTTTCTCAATCTTATTACTTTTCTTTGTCACTCCTATTTACCTCTCTTCACCCTTTTCCCCAAATACCGGATAATTTCCTCCTCTTCCTATAGACGGATCTGGTTTAGACTAACACTGACCCGAATTAAAATCGATTGATAACCCACAAGAACCAAACCAAAACTCACACTTCCGACCGGATCTTTTACTACTTTATCCAAGAACTCACTTTCCTCAGTTTCTATTCTGGTTTTGCTTAACCTCTGTTGGCACATCAGAGGGACCTGCCACTTGTTCTCAGTGAGGTAGGCACTCCTCTCTTTCCGATCTTTATAGTGATGGAAAGTCCACTTAACTAATCTATCCTCCTATTCTAACAAGATCCGGTTTGATTTCTCACAGCAAACTAGAAATAATCCCAGTCTGTAGGTCACACAAAAATCCCCCGTACGATCTTCACTCACTACAACGACCTTACTATCTTCTGAAATCCGTGCGGAACTAAGGTGGCTACAAGTGCGTCTGCCCGTACCAGCACAGTCTAGCGCTCTTCCGTTTACTTCTTCAAATGGTGAGACCTCTCAAGTGTTCGGAGGCTAACCAGTCATTCCATCTGGTAGCTCTAGCATAGTTTGAGAATCCTCTCTTACTACCTAGCCTAGCACTGGCTATCTCACCCGGAATTATTAACTCTAAACCTACTGAGGTGTCTTGACTCACTCCCAACACTTACAACCTATTCACATGTACCTGCAATTACAAGAAGACAACAAGGGGAGAAGATCCTCTTACACTCTGCTCATCTATACTCAATCTCTCCCTCCTTTATCCAGCCAATCTTTGGGAAGACAAAGGAGACAATAGAAAATACACAAGAGACAACATATGCAAGAAGGAAAAATTCCCTAGTCTCAGTCTTGAGACTTGAATTATATACAGAATTTACAAAAAGGTCTCCCCGGAAATCTGGCACTGATCCGGCCAAGATTTTCGGATCTGAACTTTTCCTAACTTTCCAAAATAAGGTCCGGTCTAACAAAATTTTCTACTCTCTAATTTCTAGCTACCTATCCCTCCTGAGAAGGTCCACTACTATCTGAAGTAGCTATGGGGGAGAGTTCACTCAAATTCCTACTCTTATCTCCCCCTTCCGGAACTCGTTCCGGTTTTACAGGGTAAGTCACCCTTGTCATTGTCCATGGGGCTTCTGAGGTGGAAGTCCTTCCGGCCTCCTTCTCCTTTGATATTGGGGTTGCGAACTTCCCCTCCAATATCTCTACCTCATCAAACTCATCCGGGATCGAAATCCCGGATAACGAGACTAACCCACTCTGGAACTTCCGGACGATATCCTCCAACCTTTTGGCGTCCTTCCAGAATTCCTACATGGCCTCCTCTAACTCTCCAGCAAAGTCAGCCAAGATGTGAGCGATGCGGGTACCTGAAGGTTTCTGGTCCTTATGTATCCCCTCATCAAACAATTTGGCCTTTGCCATTACCTCATCGGATGCCCCTACTACTGTCGTCATCCGGTTGATCGCAGCCTTGGTCTCCTCCTGCAAAGACATTGCAGCCTTTACTTGGTCGCGACTAGCGTCCAAGTCTTTCCGATAACTCTAGATCTCTCCTCGCAGCCGGACCACCTGCTCGTCTATCTCTCGTTGGTTGATATTCTGCTTCAGCAATCTCTCCTCCAACTCCTTCACTTCATCCGGATTGTTGATGCAGTTCGCCACGACTTCCGGTAGGGAGCTAGTCGAAGCGCTTCCCACCAATTCCGCCACCTCACGAAGCGTCGTGGTCTTCATTTCCCAATCCGTTCTCACTGTACTGAGAATCCGGATTAGGTCGTTGTATGGACCCGTCAGGTCCATCAATTGAGACGATGGAGCGGGTCTCGGATTGACCACTTCCACCGGCTCCTGCTTCTTTGGAACAACCGGCTCCACTGTTTCCGGTCCCTTGTCCTTCCGAAGCCCTAAAAGAGAGCTCCTTAGATTGGGCGTCCTCTTCCTTCTTCGAATGAGAGGAAGGTCCTCTTCCTCCTCTTCCTCTTCTGCCCAATTCTTCTTCTTAGGGTTCTCACCCTTCTCCTCCGGTTCCGTCTCGAACTCTTCATCCGATCCACCGCACGTCCGGAGAGCCATCTGAGCCCTCCATTCCTTGTTCTCCTCTGAAGTCAGGAGACTCTGATTCTTGTATAGGTGGAAAAGGTACTAGGGGCATACCGGAGTAGCCCTACTCTTTCCCACATTTGAGACCAAGACGTTTACCAACGTCTGAATGAAAGTCGTCCAATCCATCCGCTTCTCTCCGCTCAGGGCTCCAAAGATCGCGTTTCCGAGCGTGGAAGTCACCCGGGTGGGTTTTTCCGGATGTAGGATCGGAACCAGAAATTCCAGCAGTCGCTTGTGTCGTGCGCTGATGCAATCCTCGATAGCGTACCCGTCCTTGGGGTTAGCCGCTCCCCAGAACTTTTCGCACATGAAGTCTCCCTTCCGACTGGCCTGTTCCACGTCGCCTTCCTCCAAGTCGTAGACTTTCCTCCAAATCTCCCGTGTCCACATAGGCGGAACCAGTCGGATAGAGTTGTCGAACTGATTAGGGGCTCCTTTGATGAGCTCCCTCACTATTGCCTCGCTCCGAAAACCCTAGGGTTTCCCTAGGAATCCTGCGCACCCCATGGCGGAGAGGTCCTCCATCAATTTTCCTCTCTCCCGCTCACTACTGAGCTCTAAAGGAGCCACCTTCCTCACCCTGATTTCTATCCTCTGAGCGCTCGCCTGTACCTGATTTCGTTCGCGCTTTAACTGCGGCATTCGTCTTTCTTTCAGATCACTACCTCACTTCTCTCCTAGCCGCACGTCTCGTTTTCCTTACTCTTGTTCCTTGGTTTCAATCGAGTCGTTCAATGCACAAGCCTCGCGGTACTCTCTCTCAATCTCAACTTCAATCACACTTGCGCACCCAATTTCTCTCTAATTCCTGCGCCCGTGTAAAGGAAACAGACGCGCTTACTCACAACTCTCAGTCCTTGCACAATTCACACACAACACACTCAGTTTGTAGACACAAACTCAAAGTACAGAGAGCGTGCCAAGTATGCTGATGCTCCTAGGTGCAAATGACAGGCAAACCCTAAAACAGTCTCCTTTATACCCTAAAAACCTAATCATTACTTTTTTTTCCGATTTTCCGGACGTGAATCTTGGATCCATTCCTCCGGTCATGGGACTAGGACGGGTTCGTTTCCGATATCCGTTCCGTTCCATAATCTAATTCATTCAAGGTTTATGTTTCTATTCTTCCTAACTCTTGGCTTTTCCTTTCCCTTCCGTGCTAATCTGGGTCTGCTTAATTCGGATTCCGTGTTACAAAACATGATAGAGAGAAAAATCAAAAAGTTAGGTTGCGACATTACCTCTTCCGTATCTGTGAGTGTCCCCGCAAACATTAAGTAGAGGATTCTTCAGAAGAAGTAGCTTCCATGTACTTCTTCACTCTTGATCCATTCACACGAGTATTGAGCCAGTTTCCATGAAGATCTTCTAGTTGCAGCGATCTGTTCGGAAAGACTTCATTGACCCTATAAGGTCCCATCCATCGGGTATGTAATTAACTTGGAAAATCTTTATGTCTGTTGTCATAAAGCAGTACCAGTTCTCCTGTCTTGATTTCGTGGTCAATCCAGATCTTCTGGTCATGCGTCATCTTCCGCTTCGCTTGTACTTCTCTTGTTCGTTCCAAGGCTAGTTCTCGGATTTCCTCTAATTCTTCAATTGCAATCAGTCTTGGATGAATATCCGGTTGTGGCAAGGCAATCCAGTGATTTTATTTAGTTTACCTAAGTATTTTTCGCAAAAATCAACTTTAAGGTGTCAAGTCCTACCCGGGTGTAACGGAAAACCGGATGTTATCATCTCGAACTGGATAATAGCAATTCGGTCAGTAAGAAAGCTAGGACTAGAATTTAATTCCTCCCTAGAAGTGATCCAAAAACATGGAGAGAGGTAGAACCGGATTATTAAGTAAGGACCGGGTTCAACCAATCCGGATTAGGGCTAAAGTTTCCTGTAGATCTAGACTGGATTGAGTATAGACTGGAACCGGGTCGTGGGAGACTATATAAGGGCAAGAGTTTTCAACTCAGCCCTTTGTTTTCTGACGTCCTCTTGCTGCCCCCTACCCTTCTGTCCTTTGTGTCCTACGTGTTTCTGCACCCTTAGTGTTGCTGAGCTTTAGTTTCCGCTCTGAGAGGATATTTTGGATCTGAGCGCAGAAGCCAAAGTCAGGCGTTTGCTGGAGATGTGTGTATTTTGTACATATGCGTTGCAGATTATCTTTACGGCTGAGTATTGAGTGATTGAGTGACTGAGTACTGAAGGCTGGGTGACTATAAGCGCGCGCGTGAGTGTGTATTGCAGATTGTCTTTCCGACCAAATAATTGAGCGCTGAGAGAAGTGCGAGGTACCAGGAAGCGGAGGACGCCTGTGTGAGTTAGAGAGAGAGGTCGTGTGGACAATTGACGCCAGCGAGAGAAAGTTTGAGGGTTTCCGGATTTGGAGGAACAATTGCTCCTATGCTGCCAGGGTTGTCGTGGACGTGCGTCCGCAGCGAAATTGCGTCCAAAATCGGACGTCCGGACCCTGCGGACGTAGACGGACGGTCCTTGGTCGCCATCCGGCGGGCGGGCGAACAGGCGGACGGATTGGCGGACGGGCCGGTCAGATTGACGGACAAGCAAGCGGATGGACGGCCATTTTTATTGGCAGACGGGCGGGCGGACGGATGGACGGGCGAGCGGACGGATGGACGGGCAAGCGGACGGATGGACGGGCGAGTGGACGGATGGACGGGCGGGCGGACAGGCGAGCGAACGGGCGAGCGGACGGGTGAGCGGACGGGCGAGCTGACGGGTGAGCGGACGAGTGAGCGGACAGGCGAGCGGACGGGGGAGCGGACGGGCGAACGCGCGAACGGTTCAAGGGCCAAAGGGTTTAGGGAGTCTGGGAGTGACTGACTAAGAGAGTGAGGGTTTGTAACTTTGCATTTTGCAATTTTGCATGATTTTCAATTTGTTTTAGGGTTCTTCTTACATATTTGTGAGTTTTGGCGCTTCAGAAATTTTTACGTGCTACACACTTGAAATTGAGAACAAAAAATAACACAATGAAGATTTCTTCAATATCACTTGGGACAAAATCCCCCAAAAATGATAGTTTCATTAATTTTTTCAAGATAATTTGGCAACCTTGTACTACTAAGAAATGCTCCGAGAACTAATAAATCTTAGCTATTCATCTCTCTAAATCGTAAGCATTTGAGCGCCAAGTTCTGTAAATGTTCTTGATTCAAACCCTTTCTAAATTTGAATGCCTAGGGGTGGTAATCACTATCTCCTTTCACCTCTGCCCCGCTACTGTACTCTCTTGATTGGAATCCATCATCTTCATCACTCATGGTATTCTCTTCATCGTTTGATGAAAGTGTTTGAGTTTCCCCTCTTTTCTCTTGTACTGTTGAAGATACACGAGCTTTCTTAGGCTTGCCCATCATTTGCTCGTTCTTTGCTTTCATCAAGGTTTTCCCTACACGTTCACGGAGGCGATCAACCGCTTTTCCTTTCCTCAACGGAAGTTCTGGAATAGATGGATGCTTATCAAAGGATTTTTTTTCTGCATTCACTTTCTTCATTGGAGAGATAGCAAACGGCTCCATTACTCGTTTATTCTTTGCTTTAGAGGGTTCTTTCATCATCATTGCCATCCCTGCCTTTCTCCCTTCTTTAGTAAATGCCTCTATAGCATTTGAAGATTCCAGTGTTGGATCCGCTAGCCTTGTTGAAGATGTTGATAGGCGGTTTCCTTGCTTCTTTAACATTGAGGCCAACGTCTCATCTTCCTCGTCATCGGTGAATGAAGAAATCTGCAATCTTCGATTTTCGATACGTTCTATTTCTTTCGAAATGATGGAAGCTCGTGTCGGACGTTGAGAACTTCCTGAACCCACCAAAGTAGTGCTTACACTATTAAATAGTGAGCGTGCACCTATTGGAGGAATACTACGTGGTGGACGTACAAAACTTGTCATGTTTTCCTTTGTGCCTTGGCCACTGTGAAGCAAGTTCGGACTTCCACATTCTATCAAACGCAAACGTACATTGTCTTGTGTCCCACTCGCTTCATGGTTTAGACTACTTGGTTCCCCGTTGCTTTTGCTTGCCAATCCTCCTAGAGACTCCACGCTTATCTTGTCCACATTCATTTGCTCGCGGTCCTCAACGTTGTCATTCTTTTCTAGTTGGCCTACCACTATGGATAGAGACCTACCGCTTCCAATCACTTCATCTATTTCGGAAGTTCCAGCATTGGATGCTATGGTTCCATTAGAAGTCAGGACTTGTACATTTGCGTCCTCTTCGTTTAGATTGAGGACCTTGTCACTACTTAGAAATCGGTTTCCATCTACAAACCTTGCTATGGAAGGTACGCCTTCGTCGTTTCCACAATCATTATCGTCCATTGGAAAGTCGTACTCATCTCGGTCATTGTTGCCCATGTCATCATCATCCATATTTACTCTTCCCAATTTGCTTCTTGTCCATGTGCTTCATTCCCGTCCACACGAACACCTTCTTCTTCATCTTCGCTGCTCTCGTCATCTTCGTTTGGTCCCTCCGATTCTTTTGAATCTACATTTTCAAGGTACCACTTCTTCTCATCCCTCTTCTTGGATGCGGCCAACACTCTTGAATTAGTGTACACATACACCAAATTCGCAGCTCTCTTTGTTCTCAACTTGTTTCGAGATTTGTTGTGAACAAAAAAATAGCTACTCCAATTCCGTTCACATGAAGATGAAGATACCGGTTGGTCCAATATTCTCCTTGCAATTGGAGCAATGAGCTTTCCACATGCACCTTCAAAATCCAACCAAGCGTGTGCCAATAATTTTTGTTCACTTGGATCCAACATGTTGTGGAAGGGAGGCTCCCTATGTCGAAACGCCATGAATTCCTTGACGACGTCCGCGTAGTCCGTAGGTTTACATATTCGCATGAGAACATGCTTGTATGCCTCGGTGGCCTCTGAATCGTCGGCTAGTTCTTTATCGTGCAAAAGATAGGGATTCAAAAGAGCTCCTACATATTGGAGATCGGTCTCTACCATTTCCCATCTAGTGTTGAATGCCTCCTTCAATGGTTTGGCAAATTCGGGGCTCAATAGAAAAGGCAGATTTTCTAACCCCCCCCCATGCGACCGTATCTTCCTTATAATATGCAAAACTTTCCCTGAACATGGCGTCTTTGCATCTAAATCACGAAGGCCATACACAACAACGCCCATCAACTGCACAAAATTCGTGCAACGCCTCCAGAAATGCTCACTGTTTATTATCTTCTTTGAACACCGAGACTTTGTACGGTTCTTCTTTTTCTTGTCGTCCAACGTCCTCACATATTGTTCCCAACGCGGATCTGTCACACTCTGTTGAAGTACTCCCTTCACTTTCAACAAGCGTTCAAGCGCAATGAAATTTGAAGCAAATCTTGTTTCGCTTGGCATCAATAAGCTGTGCTCTTTTTCGTATGAACGAAATATTGCAAGCGGCATGTGCCGCTTTCTAAAAAACGTAAGAACCATACAAGCTTTGGCCACGACATCCGCCACCCATGCTTCCTTCCTCCAATCTTTTAGCAACAAATTCAAGGCGTGCACCACACAACCTTGAAAAGAAATGTGAGGATATTTGTCTTTTATGATTCTACATGCTCGAGGGTTTACAGGAGCATTGTCCGTTGTTATTTGCACCACATTATGCGGACCCACCTCCTGTATGAATTTGTCCAAAATAGAGGCCAAGTACTCTGCATTTTTTACGAACCCACTTGTGTCCACCGATCCCAAAAATTGCTCCCCTGCAGAAGATACAAGCATGCAATTCACCAATGGCCGATTTGTAACCAAACTCCATCCATCAATAGACAAGGTTGCTCCAAACTTTCTGATACTATCCTTGGTCCTCTTCTGCAACTTTAGCTTGACATCTTCTTTTGCTTCTTCTAGTAATTTGGTTCGTAGAGCGTTGTATGATGGTGGACTGTATGGCTTACCAAACTCAGCTATTTTCTTCATTGCTTCTTTGAAGGCCTCACTTCGAGCTACCGCAAATGGTATGTTGGCTGAATAGAAGAAATTGGCCCACAACGCATTCAAATTGCGTCTATTAGCTTGTTCAAACCCATCTACTAGCCAACTTTGTCTTCGGGGCCGATTGATGGAAGAAGGTGGAGTTGGACATTGTTCACTTGATGTTTCCACACTTTGATGTACCCTTGAAGACGCACGATGAATTTCAGACGGCACTGCACACGAGTCCTCTTGTGTTGAACGTGAAAAATCCCTTCCATTTGAGGCATTGCTTGCAACCCTCCCTATGTTTTCACCATCTACATTGTCAAGGGCCGATCTTCGTGGAAATAACCCATTACAACCGGCAAAAAGAGTTCGAATTGACGAAGTCAATTTTTGACATATGCTTACCCCCCTATTGCGAACACCGTCTTTGCCTTCATATCCAAGGTGGCTCAACATGCGACACTTCCAATTTGCAAACACCAAGTCACATGCCTTGCACTGCACTTTACTACTTGATGGAACAACATACCAACCAGAAAAATCCTTACTCATTGTGGAAAGCTCCATTCAAGTTCAAGTCCAAGTTCAAGTTCCAATCTTGTCTTCAGTTCCAAATGTTTAGGTTCAAATCACCATGTCACATGTATCAAATATAGTCTGTGAGCAAAGCCTTGGAAACCAAAGCCCCCCTGTCCACTGAACTATGCATTACCAAGCAAGGGACACAAAGATTGCAGCTCCTAGCCCTTGGAAATCTTAGCGTTCAATTTCTCAGAAGTGCTTGTAAATGCCTTCTTCCTTGCTCTTATACTCCTAACTTGTTGAATGTTTTATGCCTTAGAAGTAACCATTGCCAACGGTCAGAAAACCCGGCGGACAGGGTGGGCGGACAGGGCGGACGGATGGTCGGTCGGGGCGGTTAAGGCGGACGGCCAGTAGGACGGGGCGGACGGGCGGGCGGGGCAGATGGATGGGCGGGCGCCCCGGACGGGTTGGACGGGTCGGACAGGTCGGATGGGTCGGACGGGCGGTCGGACGGGTCAAACGGGTGGTCGTGCGGATAGGGCAGTTTTAGCCTTTTAGGGTGGTCAATTTTACTTAGTTACTTCTTTACTTTGAACTTTTGGGCTCTTGGTTTAGTTGGTTGCATTCCATCCTAGGGATAACTAGCAAGGTTGCACGGACGCTGGGACGCCCGGACGTCCAACATCCGCGTCCATGGGTTTTTGAGCGTCCGGGGACATAGAAATTTCGGACTCGCGTCTGTCCAGTGGACGGGCGGTCGGCCGGTTTAGTGAGCCAACCGAGCGGGAGGACGGCGAGGACGGGATAGACAGGGCCGACCGACCGGACGGACGCGGACCACGGGGCGGTCGGACGGGGCCGACCGATCGGTCGGCTGATCGGGTGGCCCGTCCGACCAATCGGCGGTCCGATCGGACGGCCAATCGGACGGACCCGACGGGGCGCTGGATCGGCCGTCCGCTAGGGCGGACGGTTGAGATTGGGCGGACGGGATGGCCGTCCGCCTCATACAAAAGAGGCGGTCGGGCCGTCCGCCTCTCACTTTTACCTTCCCCCTTGCTTGCAAGAGAGAGCGGAAAAGCTTAGTGCCTTTGGTCCCTATTGCCTCCTCTCCTCGGGAGGGTAAAGGTGAAATCTTGGGGGGACCCTTGTCATTTTTTTTCTCGAATCGTGCGACATTCATCAAGATGCCAAGGGCGAAGAAGAAAACGAAGTTTGTGGAGGAATCTACTAAGGCCGACATCATGGACAACCCCTCGCACACTTGTACCGCATTTTTGAGAAAATGCATTGTTGAATTCTATGAGAGAGAAACTACCATGTCTCTTGATTCTAAGTATGTTCGTTATCAAGAGGAGGGCATTGAGAAGTTCAAAGGCGATATAAAGGACATGATGCATGAAGCGTTGCGGGTGGGAGGGTGGTATGAAGAAATGGAAAAGAAGGATTTTACTAGTTGGTTGGACAAACGGACGCATGATGCACTATGGAATGCGAAAGGGACCGTCGAAAAATTTGGTAAGGTTCATCGCATTGATGATGAAGCCTTCACGCACGTGATTACAAAAGTGGACATGTTCGTGAGTTGGATGAGACCATTTGCTTCAAGACGAAATAGAGGTGGATTTATGAGTTGGTGGACAACTCACGAAGGGAGAGTCAACATGCGAGTTGTATTTCGCCATTTAATAGCGCTCCCAGGAACCGCAAGGGTGATTCCACAAGATAATATTGTCCTACGCGGAGGCTATGCCACAATTCGTAGGGTGCGAATCGAAGGGTGCCCTGAACTTCAACCACATTGGGAATTTGCAGCAAAAATGTCTCTCCAAGAGGGTCGACGACCTGAGCTTGCAAAGATGGAACACCAAACTGAATCGATGGCGGTGCGGATTCCGCACGATGGAGTCATATGCTTCGTTGCAGTCCACACCAATCGGAACGAAGGCTATTCATTGTGGTGGAATGGTGGTACTTTGCGTGAAATGTTGAGAATGGATAACGATTATCCAGACAATATTGCCATACTCATTATGTGTGACCCCAAAATTAGCGACGAGGAGGTCATTCGTGCTCATCGTCTAAAGCGATGGAGAGCAAAGCGTACGGAGCTTGCTTGGGCACTACTGCATATTATGAATGCGGTACATGGTGCCAAACACCTTCACAACGACATTTCTCCAGACAACATCATGTTCCATTTCCCGGAAGACGAGTCGCAGGTTTTTATTGGAATTTGCGATTGGGGGATGACCACGACTAGTACAGAGCCCATGAAGTCATTGTATACATTCACATCAACAAGTGATCGGGACGAAGTTCTGAGGAGGAGGTGGTGGATCGATCCAAAGATTACATACGTACATCGAAGAGATGCAGATGTGGAGAACATACCCGTACTTACCATTAAGTCCGAAGAATTTGCTGTTGGTCAAATAGCGAAGAGAATCAACAGTACATGTATGTCAGAGACATACTACGGTTTGCAAGGTCGTGGAAGCAAAAAACATGTGTTGTACTCGCATCACGACTTAGCACAAGTCTTTCAAGTGTATTTGGGGAGACTTCGCGAAGATGGTCCCGATGGCCATAGTAGTTTGGCGCAAGTGATTTCGCGATTTACTTCTTCGTTTCATTGGCCTATACCAGATGAACACTTCCGCCACTTTGGAGCTGTAGTTTAAGTCTTTAATGATATTAATATATCATATATAAGTAATTAACTATAGCCTATAGGTGTTTATAGTATGCACTATTCATAGAGGCAAAGACATATACTAAGTTACATGTCAATTATATAGTAGTATAGTATATATGGATGATATACCTCAGTTTCATCACCAATGAGTGGATTGATTGTGAATGCTGTTTTACAGCAAGGTGCATCTTAGCATTTGTAATCAATGAGCATGTTTTAATTTACAATGATTTTGGAGAACTTGGAAGTCTTTACGCCATTTGTCATCGTATGTTTGGATGGAAAATTGGAAATCTCGAAATCATTATATGAAATAATTTGCAATTCTTTATTCGTTGAATTTTTAATTGATGATTGTTGATTCTATGATTCATTGATTGTTAGGTTGACAAGTCCTTGTCTTCATTTGTGTGGTATAGTAAATGTGATTGAAGATGTTTATTATAATAATGTCAATGACAATATAAAAAATGGTAAGCATTTACTTACCTCTATGTCTCTTAATTCATATGACGATGGAAGGCAACTAAAGGACCGAAGGAAACATCGTGTATGAATGTATGATTGTATGTGAGTGCCTAATTGTGAGTTGAAGGTTCACTTCTAAAGGGCTTAGGGTCCCTTCGAGGGTTTAGGGGTTATTAGGTAGGTACTTACAACTTGAAATTTTGTCGTGATTTTTTTAAACTTTTTCTGAAGATGGAAAAATTGATAAGCTTATTAAGCTATATGGGATAATGGAGACCTCATTTTTTCCACAATCAGTGACCGGGAATAGAAGTTATGACCTAAATTGCTCAAAACAAGGGACGGGCGGGAGTGTAGGCACTACTGCACTAGGTAGTAGCCTAGTAGGTCATAGTAGGTAGGAAAATAATTGCAACTTGTTTTAATTTTTAATTTTTAATTTTTTACTTGTACATTATATTCTTGCCTATCCAATATTCAGAGAGCTCAAATTCATTTCATCAATGAATTTCAACAACAAGACATCTTGTTGTTTTTACTCTTCTAGTGTTAAATACCTGAAGAAGAATAAGTCTTGAATTGTTGTTGTGAAGGTCCAATACTTAAAATAGCATTTGGGAAGTACAACATCAAAGCTAATTACATAATGAAATTTCTTTTGGTGCATACCAAATTACCAATTACCAAAAGGTGTTGAGTTATTCGACAAAGGTTTTACAAAAATGATTTGGTCACACCATTTGGTCTCAAAAAACAACCGTACATTTATAATTCTATATACAAGCACGTAACTTTCATGGTTTTCAGTACGCATTCATTACAAATGACCAAAATACGTAACTTCCGATGTTCAAATACATTACACCACATCATTCACATACTCAACACTTGCAACAATTAACCATTCATATTGGAGTGATAGTATGGAACTCTATTTACTCTACAAGGTAAAAAGCAAATAATTTTATTATATTATAAAATAGTCTTATAGCTTGTACCACTTTCGTTTTGGGGGCTAAAACAAGTTCTTCATACATCTCACGTGTTCGAATATACTTGCATTCCTACAACTATTGCATTGTTTCCAAATGGCAAATGACAAATTGACAATGCATTACACTTGAAAACCACATTAAAAAACAAAGCCCATAACTACATAATAGCACCTTGTATTTTTCTACAAAATAACACTATACTTCATTCAGAATCAGAACGACGATCATGATTTTGACTTTGAGGCGTAGAACTGGAGCCACCATATGGCCCATATCCGCTTGATTGTCGCCCTTGTCCATAATTTTTGTAATAAAGACTGTGGGAATCCGGAATCCGGAAACAAAGCAATAACACAAGAAGTAGGTGCGAAAAATTAAAAAAAAATAAAAAAATAATAGTTAGATTGTGATTTTTTTGACCAGATAGCTTGAATTAGAAAATAAGCATTCCGGCACAACCCTAAACCGGAACTTATCCGGATCCGGAATCCGGACTCATCCGGAACACAGGAACCTACCGTATAGGTCCCGTAGCTACGGAAGTAGGATACCGTTGAGACAACGGACCTGTAGCCGTTGTCCTTGAGACCGTAGAAAGACGGGTTAGTACTTAAGCTGTCTTCCTAGGGTTTCCTCTTCACTTTTTCTGTTCGGTGTTCCTGAGCCTGTTTGTGTGAGTAGTTGAGAGAAAAAGTGGTGAGTTAGTGACTGAGGTAGAACTACTTTTCCTCGTTCTCACTTAGATCTTATGGCATCCGGACTAGTACGGAAGGTAGCGGTATCTGCCCGGGTTATCTCTCCGGCCATTCCGGATAGCTCGGAACTACACAAGCAATTAGAGGACTTGACTAGGTTAGGATGTGTCGGTTTACTACACCGACCATGGAACCTCAAGAGTGAAGAGATGATCCAAGAGCTACTTCACAGTGTTCCGAACCAATACGAGCTCACTTTGAGAGGACGGCCAGTCGCGTGGACCGAGGACGTCTGGGCGGACGTCTATCCGTTCCGGAAGAGTGGGAACGGCTTAGCATCGAGGACGGACCGTTTTGTAGCTGGGAAGTTCACGGGGTCTGCAAACCCTAAGAACGGATTCGCTATCAGCGAGTGTAAGGACGAGAGACATAGGCGGATACTAGAGTTTCTGATTCCGATCTTGTATCCGGAAAAGCCAACGCGGGTTACCATTACGGTGGCCAATACCATCTTTGGGGCTATGGAGAACCGGGTAGTGCACTGGGGTAGGGTCATAGCTGGGATAGTGGCTAAATTAGCGGATCACGTGAACCGAGCGAAGGCGAGTCTAGTTAGTACCTATTTGTTTCATCTGTATCATCAACAGGAACTTTTGAGTGCGGCGGAAATAATTCAGTATGACACCGGAAAGACGCTCCTGTCATACGGACTTTCCGGGGAGGAAGCGGAAGATCCGGTCGAGTCTGAGCCGGAGGAGCTTCCCAAGGAACGTCTGACGGATCCAAGGACCAAGAAGAGGAAGTCAACCGATCCGGGTTCGAGAATCAAGCCACCGACGATGGAGAGGGGGGAGTCCAGCAGAGGACCTAAAATGGAAACAGAATCCGCATTTTTCAATGCGGGGCTCAAGTGGATACGTGAAGCCAAGGTACTTCACGACGGGTTGTCAGATTTGGTGATAGATACCGCGGAAGTATTGAAGGTGGATCCGGATCAGATCGTGGAAGCTGTCAAACGACTGCCCAAGCCGGAAGATTTGAAGAAGAGGGAAGATCGGATCCAGGAATTGGAGGCGGAACGGAACCTACTCCAGACCCCGGTGAATTGGGCGGAAGGGGAAATGGTAGCTGCGAAGGAAAAAGACAAAGAGGCTCTCGCTCTAGTCAAGAATCTAACCGGAGCGGTCAACATCAAAGCCGACATCATCACGAAAGCTGCCTTGTTTGACTCAAAGATGATATCGGAAGGCCACATTACTGGAACCAAGGTAGTTACCATCCTCGTAGACTTCACCGCGAGGATAGAGCGAATTTTCAAGGAGATTCAGAAGTTGCTGGCGGCCATCGACCCAAACCATGCAATGGACTTCTCCACCTTTCCGAAACTTCCTTTTGTCGCAGGCACCCCAGGGAAACCAATGGCGGATCAGGCAACGCGGATGGAGGGCCTGAGGGGGATACTCACACCAGTCGAGCCTTCCGCTAGTAAGATACGGATGACGGAGTTGAATTTGAGGCCAGCCTCGGAACCAGAGCCGGAGTCTAGCGCGAAGACGATTCCGGTGCCATCTAAGTTCTCAACTCCGGAAGTTCCCAAGGCACAAACAATGCCGAATTTGATGACCGGGACATTCAAGGTTCCAGGACAGCAAGTCAGGGGAGATCTCATCAGCCGGATCGGTGGAATGACCAATCCGGCTCGGTCTAATCCGCAGGGATTTGTGCACATGCAGGAGACCACACCGGAGGAGAGAAGCAAACCCACAACATTGGAGGATACCACACCGAAAAAGGAAGGGGAAATTCAAGTCATCGAAGATTCTGAGGAAGAGAGTGCCCACTCCACTTCCGGAACCGAAGATGACAGCGATCCGTCTCCCGCAACGCGTCATATCCAGACTCGGGCCACAGCAAAGACCACACCATCAAAGAATACGAAGGGGACGCCTACCAGCCAAGTGGGAAGCCGTTCAAAGAAAGGACGGAAGCCAAGACATTAGGGTTGGTAGGAAAAGAAGTATAGGGTCCGGAATGGGGTTCCGAACATGAATCCGGTTTCCGGAATCTTAGGCGAATAGTAAGGAATCCGGTTATCTTGGACGGCAGTTAGCAATCTTTTCGGATATCCCGGAGTTTTCAGTGATTGGTTGCTTGGATTTCCGGGTTTCCTTTTCAGGCTTTTAGGAGTTGACTTTGGGTTTTTGTGTTAGTATTTTAAGGGCAGGCAAGTTAGTTGTCTGCCATTCCATTCTACTCCATTTGACCTTAGTGCTTTCACGTATGTATTATGATTTCCTTTTCTTAATCTAAGTCAGTCAGGGTGATTCTAGTTGCACTTTGCTTAGACGGAATCTTTGGCTCAGTGTATGCATGTGTGCGTATCCTTGGACTGGAGAAAGAGAAGGGAGGGAGAGGAGGAATCCAGATCTTGAGCTACGGAATCTCTTGGTGTTGAGCTGAGAGGGAGAGATGTGAATTGAGTAAGGGAGTGTAAGTGTGATGTGCCTTTAAATTGCCGGAACGGCAATCCGGGTAAAAAGGTAGAGGTCCCTGCGAGTCCAGAACCAGGAGGGTTCTGTGCGGAGATAAGCAACCGCCAAAGGAAAGGAACTCCCGCTACTTCGGAAGGTCTACCAACCTCCCCCTTGGTACATTGTCTTCCCCTTGAAACTCTGTTCCTTTGATCTATGAGTTCGGATCCGTCGTTGTAGTAAAGGGAGGTGTGAGAATTGCTCTGTGTGACCTGATTCCGGATCGGCCAATCCGGAAACTGTGAGAGAATACTCCTTCCTCCTCCTACAACTGTATTGTCTTGGGTGTGTTGTTTAGTAGATTTAGAGTACGGAGAGGATAATTGCACAAGTGGTGAGTCCCCACCCCTTTCTAGATCAAGGGCAGACCCTTTGAGGGTAAAATAGAGGCAATAAAAACCAGTGACGGAAGAGAGACGGAACTCAGTTCCGGGTGTGTCCGGATCCGAAACGGAATCCGGAATGTACTAAGTTTCCGGAATGAGGTAGGGTAAGTGAAAGGAAGAGAATTAAGTGAGTAGTCCTAATCCGGATGCTTCTAATTCAATCGATATCATACTAGAAGTTCCCTAGACCGATAATTCGTGTCGTCTTGCAACAATTTGTGGTTGTAAGGATACTTACGGCTAACTACGCGCACGACACTTTTGGCGCCGCTACCGGGGAACTACTGAATAACTTATCGGTAGAATAGAAAAAAAAAAAAAAAAAAAAAAAAGGGGTAGTTCAGGACGGTAAGCTAGGACTCAGCCATTCGCCGGATTGTAGACTAAGTAGATGAGGGCCCAGTGAATGAGAATCTGATTCTAACCTCATGAATAGGCCTCAAAGAAGAAATACAACATTACGTCGGACGGAACATCAAGAGGAGGAAAATAGGCGAATAGTGGTGCACGGGTTACCAGCGTCACAGTCCATAGAGGATCTGGTTATAATTCCTCCTAGGCCGGAAGTACTTCCGGAACGTTCTCAAAGTCCTGAAGCAGTTGAGGAACCAAAAGCGGAACCAGTTACTTCTGAGGAGGAACGATTCTCTGACGAACTAGATATCATGGTGACCACCACACGTCTCCGTTATAGTAGGTTTAGGGGAGACGGTAGTAAGGATGTAGACGATTGGATGGGGGAATTTGAGGCTACTACTGTAGCTAATCAAGAAGATGCCGCTTCCAGACAAAGAATTTTTCAGGGACTACTAAAAGGTGAAGCCCTTAGATGGTATCAAGATGTTCCGGAAGGTATCCGGAACAACTGGGACCGTCTGACGGAACTCTTCCTGCGGACCTTTAGAGAAGTAGGAGGAGAAGCTAGAGCTTTGGGCAGACTTAGTAAAGTCTCCATGAGACCCAACGAGTCGGTCCGAAAATACGGTCAGAGGGTGAAAGACTTGATCAAGAAACTAACCACGGAAGTAGCCCCGAGTATACAAGTGGAATGGTATGTGGTAGGGTTTCCGGAGGAGATGGGTTTTCAGATCCGACAGTCCCGACCCGCAACGCTAAGAGAAGCCATGGAGTCAGCCCAAAATTACGAGAACTCAGTTCAATCATTACGACGGTCCATTAAGAAGAGCGAGAAAAGAGAGAAAGGGAAGAGCAAAAAGTACGAGAAGAAGATGAAGCGAAGAGGGAGGTATTCGGACTCCGAAACCTCGAGTTCCAGAACCAGATCGGACGAGTCATCCGACAGCGCCAACAGTTCGGATAGTGAGGCAGAGACTTCTAGCAGCAGACGAGTGGCACGAGGCAAAAATGAGAAGGTTAACAGAAGAACCGTCAAGGTGAAGGTGGAGGAGGACGATTCCAAGAAACTTATGAAAAGCATCCAAGAATCTTTGGAGGCAATCAAGGTCAACCTCGCTGATAATTAGATGCCTCGACGGATTGTACCGACTTCTCGAGCTAATGTATGGTGCGCAAGGTGTGGAAGACCCGGTCATTATGCAAGCGAATGCCCCCAAGGACATCAGAAGCAGATCCATTTTGTGGATGATGAAGGAGTGTACTACACACTTCCGGAACCAGAGGGGTGTGAAGATCCGGTGAATCCAGTATTCCAGATCCAAACCGGATACGGAAGAGGGAAAGCACCTCAACAGTTGATCCGCACCAATTTTCATACGCATCCACCGATTGGATCTAGTCAAGGTACTTATTCTACTTCTAGATTTCCACCCGGGTGTTGTTTCGTGTGTGGAAGTCCCCAACATTATGCCAATAGCTGTCCTCATAAAGGGCAGGGGCAAGGGGCCCCTCTAGCGTTACCATGCTAGAATTGTTTAGAATATGGACATGGAATAAATGAGTGTCCCAGGCCGCAACAGATCTGTACTATTTACAAACACGTAGAAGTCCCACCTCGTGACCAAACCGGACTCAATTACGGATCCACTGCCGGAATTGAGAATACGGAAAAATGACAACCAAAGGTGGAACTTCCAAAAGCTGTAGAGAGACTCGTTCATCGAGTGTCAACTCGAAGTTCCACCAAAGACCAAAGGGATAGGCATAGAACTAGAAGGCAGAGACGGAAAGAAAAGCCTCAGGGGAGTACTCCCATTCTTGAATCCGATCCGAGTGATTCTGATCACACGGAAGAAACGGATCCTATAAAACCCACAGTAGAAGTAGAAAAAGGGGTCGGACCTCTTCCGATTCCCATTGACATTAGTTCGGAAGTGCGACAGAATCTGGACAATATCGGTGTGATTCCGGATCCCAGAAAGAAGAAGGTTACGTTTGAGGATGTTCCGGTTCTAATCAATCCGGTACCAAACTTAGATACATATGACATCGTGCAAGATATCAAAGATCAGAAAGCTAGTGTCACCTTCGGGCAACTCCTTCATGATAATGCAAATTATCAGAGATTGATCCGAGACGCTTGGACAAAGAAGAGAAACAGACGACTCAAACTTCCATCAGTCGCAGTCAACTTCTTCCAGATCGAAGACTTTGAAGCGCCAGAGGTGGAAGTCGAAGTAGGAGGATGTACGGTCACTCGGGTTCCAGTTGATGGTGGATCGGGAGTCAACCTAATGTTGGAAGACACCGCTTTTGATCTAGGATACACCACATTCCAAGAAACTGACCAAGTCTTGAGGATGGCAGATCAATCAAGAGTGTATTCGGTAGGAAGGCTGGCCCAGATTCCAACTCGGATCGGAAAAGAGACTTATCTACTAAATTATGTAGTCATCAGAGTATCTAAGGGAAGGCCTTTTCCCATGCTACTAGGGAGACCATGGTTATATGCAGCAAGAGTGCTGGTTGACTAGGGAGCCAAGGAGTTTGTGGTGGGGAAACCTGCCATACGGATACCTTGGAAACATGTTGATCACTTAGGAGAGACGAGTGAGTCTGATGGATATACTACGGACTGGTCTGATCAGGAGAACTCTGATTCCGTGACTAGTTACTTCACAACTGTTACGGAACCAGATTTCGAATTTCCGGAACCCATCTTGGAAATTGCAACGGAAGAAGCAGAAACCCCGACACCAACAATACCAGAAGTTCGGTCATTAGGAGAGATGAGCGTTTCGTTATCATATGAATGGATCAAACGACAGTTCAACGAAGAGAATTTCCCAACGATAGGACTGGGTCGAACAAATCAAGAATCCATCTGGAGCGAGTTACGGAACGAGGAAGAGGGGCCAGAGCCGGAAAGGAGGAAACCTATAGTAAGCCCAGTGGAGTATGAGGAGGTGAGTATTACCACTAGAAAAACTTTCTTTGTTAGCAAAGCAATGCCTACTCTAGAGAAAGCTAGATACAAGAAGCTTCTAGAAGAATATCTCGATGTCTTTGCTTAGGCACCCTCCGACCTCAGCGGGATACCAGCAGAACTGGGAGAACACCGGATCGACCTTGTCGAAGGAGCGGTTCCGATACGCCAGCGAGAGCACTGGTTAAACCCAAGATACTCTTTGATGGTGAAGGAGGAAATTGACGCCTTGTTAGAAGCCGGGTTTATTTACAACATCATATTCATTAAAATGGAGGATGGAGAGCCTCCCAAAATAATGTTGTCCATTTTTAGGCCTACAATTCAAATCGAGTTGAAGTGAGTTTAAGTTGATGGAAACACAATTCTTTAGTTGTAAGTTATAATTTTCATTAAAATGGGAGTTCAAAGTCGCCTAGTACAATTTATAGTAGACAGAGAGAAAAGTCATTTTTTATATAAGTATCTATTGTGTCTAGTGCTGAACACCAAGTCATGAGCTGAACGGTTGGTTAGAAGAGGCTATTTATCTCATTCAGGTGGTCCGAGTTCGATTCCCATTGAATTCGTATGAACGACTAGAAGAAATACATGACTTGGTACTGCTAAGTGAGCTTCGTATGCAGGAAATTTGTAACAACCAACCGGCCCCTATCCCAAATTGTGACAAGTGCTTCACACGTTAACAGAATAAAAAGTGGTCTTATCCACTACCACTTTTTTCCACTTCATATTCCTTTTCAAATGAGATGTACGAAGTGAATAAATGGGGAAATTGAATGGAAACATAGAGACATCTTTATAAATAAAGTAATAAAAAATATATTGAATACAACGTAAAAGCACATTTGTTGCACAAGGTGCTTCATACTACAAAATCAAATTGTAAATCTCCAATCTATATATCTAATCTAGAGCAAACAAAATAGAATTAGATAAAATCCTTCTTGGTTATGCAAAAGCAAAACAAAAAAATAACACATCAAATCAAAATATTGAATACAACACAAAATAATATGGATGATCCCTATGCCATGTCGTCCATCTTTAATCGGAATTGTACGCAGACAAACTTCCATTGATAATGTCGATCTGAGCAGATGGTATTTTAAGGACACATTCAATTGTGTCCTTCTTCACCCTAGACTTCCAAGCCGTCACCAATGAATTTGTTTCTTCCCAAACCAGATTCTGGGCCTCGTCCACTTTCCAACGCAAACCTTTTGTGGAGTCCCATCCAGTATAGTATTCTTGAACAATTCGTTCACGTGATGTGGGCCGAAAGTATTGAATCAACACACAATTAGGATGATCGGGGTTTGCAAAAGGATCAGCCAAGGCTCGCGCAATCCATATAGGCTTTGCATCACCATCAGCTGGTTGAATGGCTACAAAGTATCCATTGAAAACATCACGGGCCACGCGAAAAGATGGCAATGGGCGATTGCGGAGTTGCCCTACAAAGGCATCGTCTTCACCAAATTCCTCACGCAACTGACCATCGTCATCAAGTTCGTCTTCCTCCGTCGTTTCCACGCAAGTAGAAGGTCAAAAGCCGTCCTTCAATACAGTTGACGGTTCAATTGTCTCCTTCAAGGCCGCATTGACTACTCGCCAGTAGAATACCAAGTGCTCGAACCGTCTCCGATATTCTCCACTTCCATCCTCATTGCACAATGCTTCCCAATACTTGATGAAGCCAGATAACCCTTTGTAAATGTCATCCACACTTCGCATTGGGAGATGGACAACAAGCATCGGTTCCCCTCAAGGCCAAAGACTGCGTCCTTCGGTATCCTCTCGCCATAATTTGATCCCTCCACCTTTCTCAGGGAGCCAATCACTATTCGTACAGTAGTGCTTGTACTTCATAATTGGAAAAACTGCTGGGTTTAGATAAAACTTGAATTGTTGTGCCTTTGTATGGCCAACAAGTGCATCCTCTCCATCCAAAATGGAACCTTCTATGAAGGCTTTAAAATCTGGCACCTCCTCAATAAGGTGAGGAATTGTAGGTATAGAATCCACATCCATGAAGGACTTCATGAGAGATGGGATAGTAGGGAAGTTTTCTTTTTTCAACTGCATACTCCACCTCCCAAACAAGGCATCGATGTCATCATGCGTATGACCCACCAACATGAAACTAACATAAACCTCACGGAAGATCTTCTTAGCAACAAGAAGGGACCAAAACGCAAACACAAATCTGTTCTTGTTGTCTCCCGTGGCGTTGTCCATTTGCACGTTTAGAACCGGAGGAAGGGAAGTCGCTAGAATTGCAACTTCAGGTTCTGGCCGAAGAGAAGATTTGCAAACATCCGCTCCTTGTAGCACGGCACGGAATAGAGGAGCGGAACCCGATCCAGCAAACAATTCCCGCGAGGAAAACTTCGGTGGAAGCTCAAGATCTCGAAAGAGTTTTGCTAACGACCCTACCGTGTAGTTTGAGTCGTGAATGAAAACGTCTAGACCATAATGTGCATAACGCACATCACCGTGTCCATGAGCAATCATACCCGTCACGGAAACCGGTAGCTTCATAAGCCCATCAAGTTGTTTGCTTTTGTGAGAGAATACAAGGGATGCTGTTTTTGCATGATCCATTTTGTCATGCATGATTGTCAAACATTCGTGAGGGTACGCATTGGACTTATAGCGATTTGCGTAATATTGATCTCGATGTGCTCGAGCCGTAGCCAGATGATTGTCTAATAGAAGAGTCCACTTCCGTTGTAAACCAATAACGGCGGTCCTCCTCAAAGTTTGCAATTTATCACATTTGGAGCACCTAGCAAAATTGTCCCCTGGCTTTTTGGCACTGAATTCAGGGAAGTTTAGTTTCCTAATCTTGTTGACATTAGAAGATGAGACTTCCTTTAGCCCGAACTCAGCATTTGCTGCGTTGACCTCAGGAATAGTCTGCTTCTACGTGAAAGTAGCAGGCAAAACCATGGACACCTTCTTCTCTCCAGATGGAAGAGTGTGTGTACGATGTGGCATGTGATCCGCGGACTTCTCAAGCATGCACTTCATCGTCGCGATGGCTTGCAAAGTATGCTTCCTTGGCTTCTGCGTACCTAAGTTTCCATGAGGCTGAGTTTGATCACCTCTTGCAGCGAACCCTTGGAAACGATGGAATGTTGTTTCCGAGACACCAGCAATGTATCGCGATGCTGACAAGCAAACATCAATCCCTTCGACAGTCACCACCCTCTTGCCCTGAGCATCACGATGGACTTGACGATGCACGTCCAGTTTCATATGGTATCGGAACTCGAACGATGACTTGTAGTACATACGTTCACGAAAAGCCCGAATCTTCTCCCTTGGAAATGGTTGAATGCAATTCTTGGAGCAACAAGATTTGCTGGACACTGAATTGATAGACTCTTGAGTGAGCAGGTCCTTGGCCTTCACACATGTCTCAGGACGAGGATTTCTGACCGACGATGTATATGGTCTGGACGTTGAAGAGGAAGGTTGTGAGCGACTCGCTTCTCGACGATTATAATCGTCTCGAAGCTCGTGATCACGAAGACTTGATCCATTCAAGAACACACCTTTGATAGGCCAAGCGCGAAGAGAGTACCTCCAATCCACTGGAACATCTTCAGCACGCAACGATTTAGAGATGTGAACCGCGATAAGGGAATCTCCAAGCGGGCCGTGAGAACCGAGGACAAGGTCGGAGTTCACACTGTGACAAATCCCCTCAGCTACAGGCAAATCGTCCACATTGTGAAGGATGACCACCTGCGTCATCCAAAGCCTTCGAGGGATGCCATCACAGTCAGGAATGTTGGTAGTCTCTTCCAGCTCGTTGTGAATCTCACCTTCATCGGAGGAGTACTCTGGCAACACTAACATTCCTTGCTCCATTACGTCTGTACAAGAAATCACAAGTACTGAAATTTTCTCAATTAGTATTTACATGTTTAGCAGGAGCGGCATCTATTTAAGATCATTTTCAAACCGCAAAAATAATATTCAACTCGGCTCGAGTTGATTCCAGTTAAACCTTTTTAATAAGGAGAGGATCCAATAATTACATTACCCTTAAAATTCAAGACCTGGAAATATTCAAATAGGCATTAAACTGGAGCCAAGTTAATTGGCGTTGAAGTTTCATCATTAAGAATAATGAGGCCAATAAATTAAGTTTCTGAGAATTCACCAAGAATATCAGGATAAACGTTCAACTCGAGTCGAGTTGAATACCACGTGAACCGTATTCACCGAAAACTATAAAAAACATTAGATGTACCTAATACCAAGACCACTAGAACATCACCTGCAGTCATCAAGAATTGATCAGTTGGTCTAGAGAATCAGATCAACTCAAGTCGAGTTGAATACCGGGTAACCAACAGCCAAAGGCAATCAAATAGTCATTACAGAGTACGTCGGATTTAAAATGTCGGATTATCAAATCAACTCGGCTCGAGTTCAACTGCTCTTCCAGAATATCCATTTAACTTGACTCGAGTTGAACACAAGGTAACAAACAGCCAGAGTCATTCAAATAGTTATTACGATTTACTTCATAGTCTAAACCTCAGATTATCACATCAACTCGACTCGAGTTGAACTGTTGGTCCAGAATATCAAATCAACTCGGGTCGAGTTGATTCCAGGTAAACAACAGCCCAAGGTTTACATATAGCCATTGGACTTTAATTCGCAGTTAAAACGTCACATCATGAAATCAACTCGGCTCGAGTTGAACAGTTGCTCCAGAATATCTGTTCAACTCGAATCGAGTTGTAGACAGAGTTAGCAGTGTCCAATGGTATTCTTATAATCATCACAGTATAAATCTCATTTGAAATGTCATTTGTCTTACATTTCAACTCGGCTCGAGATGAATAGTAGCCCAATCATTCTTCAATATCAACAGGATTACATTGATTCATCTCGAGTCGAGTTGATTTTACTAGAATTTGTGTGAAGGATTTATGTGATTAAACCATGTTCCCAACGATTCCGTAAAACCCGGTGTACTTATCGGAGGACTGTCGCTTCCTCTGTATGAATCACGAGAAGGCCAAAAAACAATGCAATGCAAATGCAAAGAAAAACGCAATGTGCAATGTGATATCCAACAATTGTTCTGCACACACAAAAGGCAGGTACATCCACCAGAACATTGCGATTCCAATGAGTGGACAGGGGCAGCAGAGTGTTGTCGTCGGAATGTAAGAACCTACCACACTTTGCAAATTGATATTGAACGGCTGTTCAGTCGAACACCATACACTGGCGTATCAAAGCGAACTACAGTAATGACAGAATAGCAGAAAACAAGTAGGCGACGTCTAAACAAGCAAGTGAACCACCGAAACGGGTGAGGAAGGCTGACTCGCGACGCAACAGCAGAAGCAAAGGAAATGAAACAAGAATGTTCGCTGGAGAGGAGACACACCTTCGACACAAGCGGGATAACCTCGGCGGGAAAAGTAGGTAGAAATTCAAACGGCTTGGCTGAAAGTCGCTGCCTATTTTGGAAAGGAATCATCTTAGCCCTGAAAAATAGGGAATTGAACGGACTGGAAATTGCATGCATTCCGGCTTTAGGACCCATTTTAATTCCCGTGTCCTGGACTTAGGGGAAGTAACTGCTGAGCCCTTTTCAAGATGCAGGTTCATCCCTTTTGGAATCTATAAAGTGCCAAAAAGCCAGGACATTTTTTAGATTGAGCATCTTAGGGTTTAGGGTCAAGGTTTTCGGATTTAGGGTCTCCAAAATTCAGAATTCACAAATTTAGGGTTCAATTTTCTTCATAACATAGACTTTGTATCAAGTTTTCAATAAAGCTAATTTTTTGAAAAAATTAATGTGCTAACAAACATCAAAGGTGATGACCTTGTGGAATTTCTACATGAATGAATGGGAAAAAAAAATGAAAGTTCCAAATACCCCAAGTTCTTTTAATTCTTCATTGTGGAATCATTTCGTTTCAATCCTAATATAGTCTTAATATATGTAAGTGACAATACATAAAGAATGAATATTAATAATCATTCCACACATTTCATGTAGGCTTTAAATTTTTGTTCATAGTCCAAAGATTTTCAAGCATTGATGGTCTTTACATTATTTTGAAGTTGTACAATTTTTAGTTTTCCTTCTTTTACGTATTAATATGATAGAATTTGGAATAATTGGAACACCTTAAAAGTTGATTGGGCTTTCACTTACATAAATGTAGCACTTGAGTTGATTGAGTGAAAAACTCCATTATTTATGATGTCCTCATGTATCATTCTGAAATTCAATATTTTTATGGCTTCTCAAATTCATGTATCATTCTGAAATTCAAAATTTTTATATATGAATCTCTTTTGTATTTTTTTATAGAAGATTTAGTGTATTTGAGGATCATTTGATGATCAATTGAGGATCAAGAGACCTAAACACTTAAAAGAAATAAGATTGTAATGGTTTCCCTTGCACAAAATTTTAAATAGAAATTTCCTAATCATTCATTTTGATAGTCGCATTATTAATGCAAAAAATAGACTTCTTGATGTTAAAACTAGGCTTCAAGAAGAATCTTTTTAACCCTGAACTATTGAAAATAGTAATTTAATAAGGTTTATTTAATTGCAAAATGGTGCTTTGGGATTAATATTTTCTATCGTATTCAATCATAGCATGGAGTAATTTTCAATTTTCAATTTTTTTTTAACCGTGCACCATCGCCTAATACTCCGGATATCGATTGGGTATATTCAACAGGTATCATCGACGGGTATTGAAAACGGGTTTCACTCTCGGGTATCGACAACGGGTACCTGGAACGGGTATCAATAGGCTCGGGTATCAATAGGCCCGGTTATCAATCGGCCGGGAAAGTCTGCGTTATCGTCGTCCTCCTCTTTCTGCGCTCGCTAGGGTTTAATTGTCTGCTTCTCCGCGCGCTGTGCCCCGAAGTGGAAGTCTTCTTTCCCCGCTAATTTTCCCGAGTCCGTTTCCTTAGCTGTGGTTTCGCTAGATAGTAGATAGGGACAGTGGGCGTGAATGAGCGTGTGAAGTTCTGTGCGTGTGCGCAGCTTGTGAAGTTCTGTTGCTGCAGGCGGTCGGCGAATGAGTGTGAGGTAGCGGCGCTCTTGCTTCCCTCGCGGTATGATCCTCTTTCCCTCCCAGTTGATTACAATGCAATACGGTTGATGTTTTTGAATTTCATTATGTTTTTTCTTGTAGATTTTTCCAGGCGACCGTGTAGTTTGTAGGTTGTTGATGTTGCTTTCCAATCGGGGCATGGGGCGTAGTTGTTGTGCGTTTCCAATAGTGTGTTGCGTCTGTGATTTGTGGAAATCAGTGTTTCAATTGCGGCATTGTGTGTTGTGTATTGCATTTGTGATTAGTTTAAATCAGTGTTGTAATTGCGGGATTCTATGTGAATGTCCATGTAAATGTCTTGAGATTTGGATTTTTTCTCATAGCATTTTTCATGTGGTCACAGGAAATTTAGAATTTCTTGTTGTCTCCTTCAAATTTTTAGTAGACAGTTCAGCATCAGGAGGAGCAAGTGGTTCAAATTGTTGCTGCTGCGTTTACATTTGGGTATGTTTCGTTGTCTCTTCATTGAAATGCAATAGTGACAGCAGTGAGGAGAAAGAATTCAATTCGATGTCATTTCAACTTGACGTCAATTCAACTCGACAGAACTGCATTTGTACTTGTTTTTGTTCATTTCCGCTTCAAAATCCCCTAAGAATCAAACACGAAGTTAGAATTATCGATGTGTACAGAGGAAAATTGTAGTTAACCAGAACCCTGAACTGAAATTCAACTCGAGGCGAGATGAATTGCAGCATCAGTAGGACCAGTAGCGTTCAGAACCAACGCAAAACCAATGAAATGCACTGTCAATTTAACTCGAGTCGAGTTGAATACCACCCTCCGCCAAACCCAACACTATATATGACGGCCTAAATCAGAGTAGGAAGAGATAAACGTAGCAAGATTCATCTCGAGTTGAGTTGAATCCCATAATAATATAGATTAAAAACGGAAAATGAAGCTTAACCCGACAGCGCCACAGTTCAATCCAATTCAACTCGGTTCGAGTTGAACGTCATTACTAAATCATATCTCGGAGATTACCGAGATTCATCTCGAATCGACATAAATACACTGTCTACGGATAAAACCTACCTACTCCAGTATAATAACAAGCAGACCATCAGGATGCCACGCTGTTCATCTCGATTCGAGTTGAAGACCACCTCTTTAAAGAATTAAAACAATCAGGATAGGACATAGGTCTAATAGAGCAGGCCAATTTCATCTCAAGTCGAGTTGAACAGCTTCACAGAACCTGAAGCAATGAGAACAGAGTTTACAAGCATAATATAAGATTAGTCCAGTTCAATAAATAAGTCATTCAACTCGGTTCGAGATGAACAGAAGTCTGCAAATCAGACACAACTAGTTATAGTAGATCATGTTCACAACACAGCCGCTATTTAACTCGATTCGAGTTGAAAATCCATAATGATGAACCAAAATCTTGAATTTCCAACTACTCATAAACTAAAGGTCCAAAAACATGCAGATATGGAGGGTCAACGATCCAAACTCCAAGCCACATACAAGCATTATGACATCCCCCCCGAGCACGCCGAGGATATAATCGATGAAGCAATTCTAAGCGAATGCTGGGAGTGGCAGGATCCTCACGAGGTGGAATACTGGACCATCGTTCTTGTCCCCATGACAAACCACTTGGCATTCAGGACAAAGTTTCGGAAATCAGATGCCACCCTCCTAGTGTCGTTGACGGAGTCCGTTACCGAGTTCAGTAGTGGTCCGAATGGGGTCATTTTTGTGTCGTGCGAAACAATTGACCCGGACCAGGACAAACCATACATCTTCTCATACAAGGTGGAGGGACGGAAGACCATATTCAGCGTGTTCGAGTACCTTCGAAGTCTGATGAACACCGACTTCGAGGACCTCATTGACCCCATCCAAAGTGCTATCGATCAGAAGAAGTGGGTGGCAAGCAACGGATCGCCCCTGGCGCCGTAAACTCTTCTGTCCCGGCTGAACCATTTGAAGCTGGACTTCGAGCGAGCTCACATGAAGTTATTGTAGAAGAAGAAGGACATGAGGCCTACCTCCGTATTGAGGGACTACAGCAGCCATAATGCCAGCCACAGCTCTCTGGCCATGGGGACACCTGGAACCGGACGGAGCCACACCAAACTGAAGCAAACTGAGAGGTTTGCCAGAGGGGACCCGTCGAAGACCCCACCGTCTGCATCTAAGAGAGGTGTGGCCAAGGTCGCGGCCGCGGCCGAAACATCTCATCAAGGTGATGAGAGCATGGTGTCAGAGCTCACGGACATTCCGAAGGACTTGGGAGGAGACATTAAGGACATTGATTACGAGGAATCCTGCCGGACGTACGAGTCCTATTGGACCGAGTGCACTGATTCCTACGTGCCGAGAATTGGAATGAAATACGTCATTCCGATCGAGCAGTTGGAGACGGCCCCCGAGAACCTGAATATCCGGGGCCTTGAAGAGGTTGGCGTGAAGAAGGCACTCAACTTCCTGTTGAACATGCCCGACCCAGACAAGAAGATGACGCTGTGCGTTATGCCGCAGAACCTGAAAGCCAAACCTGAGAGCTTCGAAGAAGTAAAGCATATGAAGTTTTGGTTGGTCAATGGGCAGCACACCGTGGAAGCCTCAAAACGCATGCAGTTGATGCTCGCGATAAAATCGAAGGTAGAGATGTTTCAGATGTGGGAGTGTTTCATCGTATGGAATGAAAATGACCACGTGATTCGAAAAATCTCCGCATATTATAACCGGGTGAATCATTTCCAGAACTTCATGCTGACCTGGGCCACCAATATAATGGATGCGAGATTCGTCTGGGAAAAGATGGACTGTCCTCCTCCGGACAAGGAACCTACAGAGCTGGGCAAGGCGTTGGACAAGCCCCGGAGGACCATCAAGGACATGAACAACTAGAAGAAGTTCAAGGTAAGTGGTGGCATTCAACTTGAGCCGAGTTGAATTCACCACATGTAGATTAGGTGGAAATGCGCTCCTTTGTTTCCTTCAAGTACGATTTCAACTCGAGCCGAGTTGATTTGTCTGAAGCCTAATGCCTGAAATGTGTAACTGCTTGTAGGACTTCACGGACGCGGTGAGGTTACGTTTCGCGATGATTGATGTCAAGAAGTCGCAAGGGGCCTTGAGCAAGAAGAAGGACAAGGACTTGGACATCCACAACGAACTGAAGATCATCACTGCTTCTAAGGAAGTGTATGACCTCTGGAGCGAAGTCATATCCAAGAATTCCCAGGGAGAGCTGACTGATCCTGATACCTTGCTGAAGTTTAATCAAACCAAGGGATGGGATCAAGAGAGAGACGGCGTGATGTCCCGTGAGTTCTTTAAGTGGCTCGGGAACTGCAGTGAGTTGGATCTGAAGAGACTGGCACTGCATCTCCTCGGTAGGACCGGGAAGAGGGAGTTACCACACTCGAAGGTGACGATGAAGAAGTCGACGGGTGTTCTCGAGGACTGCTACACTGCAAAGGAGTGGCTGGAGCGTTGCAAGAGAAAGCAGATCATCCGGAGGCAAATCTACTTCCTGAAGAAAAGCCTGTGCTTGTACAACAACGAAGGCAACTTCCGGAGGGACAAGTGGAAAGAATTCAAGAAGGCGTACAATGTGACGAAGGCAACGAAGAACACCCTCATCACTGGACCGCCGGATGAATTCTACTCCCTCACGAAGATGCCTTGCAACAAGAATAAGAGCATCGAGGAGCTGTCGCCGATGGCTGCTCAGTTCTTCAAGATTTTCATGGGGAGCAAGGGAAAGTTCCTAAAGCCCGAGGGGACAGCCTTCTATCGGCCTTATGACATGGAAAAGGACGAGCTGGGTCTTGGGATACCAATGTGTGGGAGGAGACGACCAGCCAGAATATCAAGCTGGCGGTGATGGACTTGCGCAACATCCCTGGCTCCATCAATAGGGAGAGGACGAAGGACTCCGAACTGTATTTTGAGCCCTTTCTCAGTCTTCTTTCCACAATGGACCAGCCCACGGTAAAGGATCCCGCGTCTGGTTGTGGATTTGCGGTGATATGGAGGTCCAAGTCGATCTCATGTCACATATCCGGACTTCATCGTACGGAGAGGTGTACACAGTGCAGTGCGCTGAGTACGTTCCGTCAATTTGGGAGCGGATTGGGGACGCACCTGAGAAATCAAACAGGGCGAAGGAATCCGTGCACTTGATCTTCTTGATCAAGAAGGGGACCAAGATTAGCAAGAGGATCCCCAAGAAGTTTGAGGCGCACCTTGAAGGCAGGTATTCCAAGTCCAGGGCTACCAACGACTTGGATTACCGGATTTACAACACCGAATTGCGCATGGATTTCTATTTGCAGGTGTTGAGTCTTTTTGTTGCGCCCCAGGAGAATGTACTCTCCATTTTTGCAGGAGGCAAAATTATTTGCGCAGCGTGGGTAAGTTTTATTTCCATGTAGTACTTATAGTTCAGCTCGATGCGAGTTGAATTGCATGGTCCATTTCTTGTGATTTTGCATGGCTACTTGTACTTGTTTCCTTTTACATTTGCTTGTCGCCTCTACACTTGAGTTTCATCTCGATGCGAGTTGAACTGTCATCTGATATCCTCATCCCTTGTCTGGCTTGCAGATGCAGTCGCTGGAGCACCTCGTCATTGGAAACTCCAAGTATAACGAGAAGTTCCTGGCGTTGGCTGTGGCATCCGAATTTCTGGACAAGGATGACTTCCTTGATTGCAGTTACTTTGTGGACCAAAGAGTTCACGCAAGGAAGGCCACGAAAGGGGCCTCCAGCTCTGCCAAAGGAAAACAAAGGATGACGGAGTCGGAGGAAGTCGCAAGAGAGGGGTCCCGGAGGGATAGTGCCATTAACTTGGTAGAAGACGAGGAAGAGGAGGGAAATAGGGACGCGGAATGGCAGGATCCGGCAGCCTTCGTCGTCGAAGAAATGACTGCTCATGGTATAGGCACGTCTGAGGCCTTCCACGCCTCTAGCGAAATGAGGGGTTCCTCGGACACTTCTGCGGGGTTGAATGCTTCGCCCCTTTCCACTCAACCGGACCTGACCCCGGTCTCGAACAGGCGCCTGTCCCAGAAGAGGAAGAAACCTGCGCCAAAATCAATCCCCTTGGACCAGAAGTGGGTGATTGATTTAATACAGGCCAACAGGGAAGAGAACGAGAGGGCCCGGCAAGAGCAGAGGGAGGAAAACAAAAGGGCGAGGGCGGAAAACCAGCAGATGATGAAGGACTTCGTTGGGACGATGCCTCATTTGTTGTTATCAACCATACGTGCGTTGAACATGGAGTTTCCGCTGGCTGTGCAACCCTTGCAACAAAATTCGCCTGCTGAGACCTCTTCCTAGTTGATGATTGGCAACCAGGCTTACGCTTCCGCGAACAGTACAAGGCAGCAGCCAACGGCTTCGACAAACCCGTTGCTGAATACGACGAACTTCGAGGCCGTCCTTCCGCAGCCAACTCCATCCTCTACTGCCACCAACATTGTCGACGCCATAGCAGAGGCCGGTGTGGAGAGCGAAGATGAAGTTCTGGAGGGCATTGAACACAATAATGCATCCATCCCTTTGGATTCTGAGGAGGAGGATATCGTAGGCAGTACGCCGGCGGAGGGAGTAGATGCGGGGCAGTCACAGGACCCTGTGACTGGTGCTCCTCCAGGTTGTTCCTCGTGACTCTCTTAGCCTCTATTTCAACTCAATTCGAGTTGAAACTCCTTCCGCTGTGCATCCATTAGTTTGCCTAGCACGTATATGCAGAGTTAGTTTTAGGATAGGCCAAACTATACGCTCTTTGTATCATTAAATCTCTTCATGAGACATTGTAATATACTCTTCTCTTACCAAACATCTTTTCGTGTTCAATTGTCTCAGCCGCAGGCTCTCAAAGTGTTGATTCTGTTGTGCCGTGTCTCGGTCCTGCTGCGGATGTCTCATCTCTGGGTTGCAGCCCCCAAGATGCGTGCACGGAGGCAATCATGTCGCGTAGAGATACTTTCGTGGATCCTGACGCGCCTTGTCCAGTGGTCGCTGAGATAGAGAATTCTGGCTGCGATCTTCTTGATGGAGGAGAGGTGGAAGGAAGGTTGCCAGGTGACTTACCACTAGAGATGCATTTTCCTCCGCCAGAATACATCGATGCTCCCACGATAACTTCCACGGGCGGTTTGACAAGTGCTGCGGTGAGTTTCTAGCATTGTCCTCAGTCTTGGTTTGACTAGTTGGTCGGGTTCTGGAAATCGTGGATTCCTTCATCACATTCTTCCTGCTTGAATACGAAAGAGTAGATTTTGTCCTCTTTTTTTTACAGTACTCAGAATGGCTTGGTAGTGCATTGGTTTAACTGTCGACTCATTTTGCTGTAATTCGTGAGCAGGGTAGCAGTGAAGCATGCGCTTCGGTAGTTGAGGAGGAGGGCCTAGTTCAACCTCCGTTCACATCCACGGTGACAGAGAAGTGGCTCAACGTCATCTTGGATCTGAATGGAGTGCTGTGCATAATTGAGGATAAGAGGTATTTTTCAAGAGAGAAGCGTTTCGCTGAACCTAGTGAGCTTGGCTCTTCAGTAGATAATCGCTTCGTTGATTTCAAACGGGTCACCCTTCGACCCCACTGGAAAGCCTTCCTCCAAGAGCTAACCTCCTTCGCGACCGTCACGGTCTGGAGCTCAATGAAGAGGTCCACGGTCCAAAAAATTTGCGATTATATGTTTAGAGGCTTAGAGGCCCCGTGGTTTATCATGGGGTACGAGCAGTGTAATATCATGAAGTTCAAAAGCGGGCGGGGTAAGCTGTTGAACTATTGGCTCAAGGGGACCAGGGAAGACTTGCTCCTCAAACCCTTGTGGAAGTTATACGGGTTGAAGGATTCGAGGTTCTCGAGGGAAAATACAATTTTCATCGACGTTAGTCCCGCAAAGCACTTCATGAACGACTCAAGAAATGTAATCCTTCTTGATTCATGGTCGTATGAAGGGCATGGGACGACAGATGGAATCCTTATCGAAAATCTCCTTCCTTGGATTCGACGCTTGCACGAGGCCAGGTCCACAGGGTTGTGCCGCTTTCGAAAAGACAATGTCATGAGAGGTTGGAGTCTTAGTGAAGAACCAGATCAAACCGTATTTAGGGAGCTAGCGGACGCACTCCACGTATCCAATATTCTTTTCCTTGAGTGGAGTGAGAAGCATCCTGGTCAGAGATGGCAGGAAATTGAATTTTCGGATAGAGCGAAGCGAAAGAAAGACGTTGAATACATTCTTTGTCGTTAGTGTCCGAAAGGAGAGGGTGGGGATTCATAGTTTTCCTAGGGTATTGGCCTCTCCTCTATTCCAATTTGTGTTAATTCGAACTCACGGGTTGTTAGCATGTAAATCTCTGTTGTAGCCCACTATATGAATGTAGAATTATCATGCACGTTGCCTATTTCATAATTTTGCGATAAGACAATCCTTTATTTCCTTTGGATCATGTGAATTGATTCTGGCAAGTATTGTATTGCTTGTGCTAATTCCTTCTCTTTTTATGATCAGTTCATCATATCACAAAACGGAGTGGACAACATCATGTATTCCATGGTCACCGCGCAATCCACAATGGATTTCTCCATGAAACCCGTCGATGATGGGGTTGTGGACAGTCCTCCAAATGGTGGGAAGCGCTCTCACCTTATGAGTTCGCCATCTCCTCTCAAAGACCGTCCACTATCAACCTCACCACACGATCACTCAGAGATGAATCCCGACACACAGAGGAGGCTCTACGATGAAAGTATGGTTGTTGTCAGCGCCATGAAGGTATGGGGATTCCTATTTTTTGATGTAGCAATCCAATTTCTGCTCTAGGAAAGTTTGTCCAATAATCTAGAATGGGGATTTGACGACTTCAATTGGTTTTGCAGGGAGAGGACGCAATCACTAAGTCCGCAAATATCGAGGCTAATGGTTCACAACACTATATTCAATATTTTGAGAGGTTTGGGGCCTCTCAAAATAATATTTTCTATTTAGGCCCTGAAAAATGAATTGTAATGTTAGCTAGTTTAGGGTGGCATATACTAACTTTTCTAGATATAATGCACAGTTTCCATTAAAATGAGAGTCTTTTCAGTGATGGATTGTTCAAACACTTGTTGTTTTGTTTAGGATAAATGTTTTGATTGATATAAGTGACAAGAATAACATCTCTTAAACACCAAGTCATGTGCTCCACGGTTGGTTGTAAGGGGTTGTAGGGTCTCATTGAAGCGGTCCAGGTTCGATTCCCGTTGGATTTGTATGAGCGCATAAGAGAAAAAACATGACTTGGTCCTGCTAAGTGAACTTTGCAGGCAAGAAAGTTGTAACAACCAACTGGCCCCCTACCCTAAATGTGACAAGTGCTTTACAAATTAACCAAATAAATAGTGGATATTTCCACTACATTTTTTTTCCCAAACAGAATGCAATATCAAATAAAATATATTCAATGAACTATATTAAGACTATATTTAATTTCCATTGTTTTATAAACACAAAATGTACACTTAGAAACATTCACACAATACCAAGAAATAAAATATAATCAATGAACTCAAACCTGTATCTTCTAATAACACCTCAAACAACTATCATCTATTGCAATATTTAGAGTTCAACACTTATGCAATAAAAACAACTTAATATAAGAATGACGTAGAAAACAATAATACCCTCTATCTGAATGTCATAGTTAACATGCATTCAAATGATGTATGTCTACTATTTCTCCATATCATGTATATGAAGCCAAACTCTGGTTGATGATTTCGATTTGAACCGTAGGAATCTTGATTTTGCATTGGCAAGTACCTCTTCTGTTATGAGATTTCCATGTTGTAATCAAAGCATTTGTTGTCTCCCACACAGGTTCTTCAGTTTCATCAACCCTCTAGAGCAAACCTCTGTCACTATCCCATCCTGCATAGAAGTCTTGAACTTCTTGATTGCGTGATGTTGGCCGAAAGTACTGAATGAGCATACAATTTGGTTGCTCAGGGTTAGAGTTTGGATCAGACAATGCTCTGGCAATCCAAACCGGTCTGCTATCACCATCTACAGGGTGGACTGCAACAAAATACCCTTCATAAAGATCTCGAGCCACCCTGAAGGATGGTTGCGGGCGATCCCTCAAGGGCCCAACATAAGGCTCATCTTCTCCATACTCCTCGAGATCTTCCCCATCTTCATCAAAATGATCAGCTTCTGTTGCTTCAACACGAGTAGTTGGCCAGAAACCATCCTTTAAAACACTAGAAACAGGTAATGGCTCTTGAAGAGCTGCCTTCACACCATGCCAATAGCGCACCACATTCTCATAGCGCCTCCGATGTTCTCCACTCACGTCTGCTCTACACAAGTCGTCCCAATAGTTTATAAATCCTGATAAACCTTTAACAATGTCATTGATACCTTTCATCGGCTTCAGTGGCACTGGTTTTGGCACACCACATGGCCACAGACTTCGTCCTTCTTTGTCTTCTTTCCACAACTTGGTGGCTTGACCATGCCTGCCTAACCAATTTGCATCCGTGCACTTCAACTTGTACTAACTTCATGACTGGGCATCCAGCAGCATCAAGGTAGAACTTCACTTGTTGCGGTCTTGTGTGCCCTACAAGGATCTCATCACCATCCATCCATTTTCCTACTATGAAATGCTTGAAATCAGGCACCTCCTCTATGAGGTGAGGGATAGTAGGAACGGACTCCACATCCATAAACGACTTCATGAGCGCCGGGATTGTTGGGAAGTTCTCCTTCTTCAACTGCATACTCCATCTTCCAAATAATGCATCAATGTCATCTTGTGTGTGACCAACTATCATGAAGTTGACATACACTTCTTGGAAGATCTTCTTAGCAGCAAGTAGAGACCAGAAACAGAAAATATATATATTCTTGTTGTCGTCAGAGGCATTGTCCATTTGCATGTTCAATATAGGAGGCAAAGGTGTTGCTGGAACTGCAGACACTAGAGGCGGAGGAAGTGACACGTCGCACATCTCTTTACCTTGGAGTACCGCCTTGAACAAATTTGAAGACCCTGACCCAGAGAATAACTGCCTAGAAGAAGACTTGAGTGGCAATTCCAAATCCCGCAACAACTTTGCCATTGAACCAATTGTGTAGTTCGAATCGTGTTTGAAAAGATCCAAACCATAATGTGCATAACGCACATCTCCATGCCCATGAGCAACATGCCGGTGACAGACACAGGCAATTTCACGAGGCCATCAAGCTCTTTACTCCTATGGGAAAAAACTGGGGAAGCAATCTTTGCATGATCCATTTTGTCATGCATATCTGTCAGACATTCGTGTAGAAAAGCTACCAAACGATGACGATTCGCGTAATACAACTCCCTATGAGCACGAGCAATCGCGTGGTGCCTATCTAACTTCCGAAAGAACTTCAATTCATTATGAGACCCACTTATAGCACCCTCTTTGAGGTCATTCAATTTGTCACACGTCTCACACCGCGCAAAATTGTCTCCAGGCTTCTTCACCTCATACTCCGGGAACTTGGAGCACCTAATCTTATTCAAATTTGAAGCTGACACCTCATTCAGTCCAAAAACAGCATTGATGTCATTGAGTTCTTTCATCTTACCCTTCCATTGGAAGGTAGAGGGTAGGATCTTGGCCACAACTTTCTCTCCCGACTTCAAGGTCTTTGTGCGATGAGACATGTGATCAGCTTCTTTCTCTAATATGCACTTCAATGTTGCTGTAGCCTGTTGAGTGTGCTTCCTGGGCTTTACTGTTCTAGTATTGCCATGTTCCTTTGCCTCTCGACCACGCTTCATGGACGATTGATAGCGATAGAATGAGGCCTCAGGGACCCTAGCAATATGCATCCACGCTTGCATACATATCGGTGTGTTGTCAATTGACACCATCTGTCTACCACGGTTATTGATATGCACCTGTCTATGCACATCCATTTTCATGTAGGCCCTATGCTTGAAAGTGGAGTTGCGATACATGCGTTTATGGAAGGCTCGAATCTTATCTCTAGGAAACAGCTGAATACAGTTTCGACTACAACATAATTTGGTGGACACTGCGAGTATGGACTCTTGGGTAAGAAGCTCCTTTGACTTCAAGCTTGCCGGACGAGGTGCATTTCGGATGACACTAGTGTGTGGCCTCGAGGAAGTCGACGAGGGCGGATTCAAGAGAGCCTGCTGGAGCTTGTTGAAGTCCCGAGCCTCATGATCCTTAAGGCTAGCACCACAACAATGGACCAGATGAATAGGCCAAGCCAACAATGAGCACACTTGTTACTCCGGTAAGTCTTCTTCGCTATGTGTTTTTGAGATGTGGATCGCCACATGTGTGTCACCTAGTGCGCCATTGGCACCCAGAACGAGATCCAAGTTCACACTATGACAGACACCTTCACCTACAAGCGTTCCCGCCTCATTGTACAAGGTGACCACTCGAGTATTCCAAAGCCGACGCAGTAGACCTTCGCATTCTGGCACACCAACATTCACTGCTTCGACATTTTGAAATTCATCCTCTGAAGACGCCATGAAATCCTCCTCAGCAAGCCTTAATTCACTAGATTTAGATTCCGATGACACCTCCATATTGTCAGGGTCACCCGCGGTATCCATGGGTACCTGAGAAGTTGCAGTGTAGAATATGTTAATTGAATTGAAGCAAGGATAATGCAGTCTCATTTTGGTTCAGGTCGAACTGACTTGAATGATCAATCATTTAATGAATCCTTGGGATGAAATAATTAGAGTGCATTGTAGGAACACATTTGTCAGCTTGGTATTCAGATTGAATGGAATTGAAGTTCATAATTCTTTATAGGTGCACCTCTAATCCAAAAAGGCGGACACGTACAGAACCTCCTCCTAGTCCTCAACTTCAGGTCGAGTCGACCTGAAGTGCCCCTTGTACTAGTCTCCACTTCAGATCGACCTAACCTGAAGTGTTTTTGGAGACCACAAGTGTCCCTAAATCCTAAATACCAAAATCCCATTTGATGAATGTACAGATTATGTTTGCAGAAATTATCCGTTTTCATTTTCAGAACTATTAATGATAGAATGAGAATGCTTAACTTCAGGTCGAGTCGACCTGAAGTGTCTTCCATTGTCGGTGTCACTTCAGGTCGACCCAACCTGAAGTGCTCCCTTGTAGTGCTCCACACTTCAGGTGGGTCGACTTGAAGTGGTCCCCTACCATGCTCTAAACTTCAAGTCAACCTGACTTGAAGTGCTCCCTTGCAATGCTCTCCACTTCAGGTTGGGTCGACTTGAAGTGGTCCTCTACCGTGCTCTAAACTTCAAGTCAACCTGACTTGAAGTGCTCCCCTGCAATGCTCTCCACTTCAGGTTGGGTCGACCTGAAGTGTCCCCTGCAATCGTCTGCACTTCAAGTCAACCCGACCTGAATTTCTTGGCAGCAGTGCTCTACACTTCAGGTTGGATCAACCTGAAGTGTCCCCTACAATCGTCTGCACTTCAGGTCGACCCGACCTGAATTTCTTGGCAGCAGTGCTCTACACTTCAGGTTGGGTCGACTTGAAGTGTCCCCTGCAATCGTCTGCACTTCAGATCGACCCGACCTGAATTTCTTGGTAGCAGTACTCTACACTTCAGGTTGGGTCGACTTGAAGTGTCCCCTGCAATCGTCTGCACTTCAGGTCGACCCGATCTGAATTTCTTGGTAGCAGTACTCTACACTTCAGGTTGGGTCGACTTGAAGTGTCCCCTGCAATCGTTTGTACTTCAAGTCGACCCGACCTGAATTTCTTGGCAACAGTGCTCTACACTTCAGATTGGGTCGAACTGAAGTGTCCCCTGCAATCGTCTGCACTTCAAGTCAACCCGACCTGAATTTCTTGGTAGCAGTACTCTACACTTCAGGTTGGGTCGACTTGAAGTGTCCCCTGCAATCGTCTGCACTTCAGGTCGACCCGATCTGAATTTCTTGGCAGCAGTGCTCTACACTTCAGATTGGGTCGAACTGAAGTGTTCCCTGCAATCGTCTGCACTTCAGGTCAACCCGACCTGAATTTCTTGGCAGCAGTGCTCTACACTTCAGGTTGGGTCGACCTAAAGTGTCTCCTGCAATCGTCTACGCTTCAGTTCCGGGTTTTTCGGACCTTGATCGGGCAATCCCATTGTAATCTTAACCTCGCATTCCGAATTTTCCGGCAACAGAATCGGACAAAACACTCTCACAACTCTAGAACTCTGATGTCGAGGAATGACCATTCCATACAAACTTGGTCACTGTCAGTTCAAGAAGTCCCAAAGTCGATGCTGTGCAAGTAAGGATTTGGAGAATGCGAAATGGAATCACGCGCACTTTGCCTTGAACAACTCACAACTTCAGATCTATACAATATACATTATCCTCACGCGCATTACTACTAACTTCCGGAAAGAGATAGAGTGCAATTCATTGCATGGAAACAGTTGACGGTGCTAAAAGTTTCATGGAACATATCGAGATCAACAATCGCATTCACCGAAGCGCAACAGTTCGACACTACAGATACGAGGAGTGTACTCTCCGACGAACGTTGACGCACTTGCGATGGAAAAAGAGAGTGACCTACTCCGCACGGACGTAGCATCACTTCCAAAAAATTGGGCGGGAATGCATTGGCGCGAATGAGAAGACGGGAGGTGCGAGATAGAGTTCGAAAGTCCTGAACACCATCCACAAATTCCTACTCGGGTACGACAAATTTGATTCCGCAGTATATTATTATTGACGGAAAAGCCACTGACAGGTATGATGTACTTACGAAGTCGCTTCAATGCATCGTTCGGCAATAATTTGTAGATTTTATTTCCAATATAAGGAAGAGAAAAAGTACTTCTTTGACCTCTTTCTTTTTCAATTTCTGGAAGTCAAATTTTTTGGGGGGAATTAGGATTCGCTTGTAAATTTAGATAAGCAGACCCCTGTGCACCACCGAATTCTCTCCATTTGATTTCATGTAAAAGATTTACAAGGGTTTAGGGTTTTAGGGTTTAGGATTTAGGGTTTAGGGTTACGGTTTACGATCTACGGTTCTAGGGCTTTGAGCGTTTTAGTGTTTGGGGTATGGCAATTACATTTAGGTATTTTACGAAAATCATCCAATATCATATTCCTAAAGTTTATTAAAAACACTAAAGGCACAAGTTGAATGCAAGGTCTTCAATGGTACTCCATGAGAAACTCACCAAAAAAAAATGTAATTGAAATTTTTAACGTGGCCCCATGTTCATGCACAAATGGCCAGTTATGGATTTATTTGGGAAAGGTCCAAAATAATATGCAACAAAAGCTCTAATGGAGAACCAAAAAATAGGCACAAGTTGAATGCAAGGTCTTCAATGGTACTCCATGAGAAACTCACCAAATAAAAATGTAATTGAAATTTTTCATGTGGCCCCATGTTCATGCACAAATGGCCAGTTATGGATTTATTTGGGAAAGGTCCAAACAAATATGCAACGAAAGCTCTAATGGGGAACCAAAAAATAGGCACAAGTTGAATGCAAGGTCTTCAATGGTACTCCATGAGAAACTCACCAAAAAAAAATGTAATTGAAATTTTTAACGTGGCCCCATGTTCATGCACAAATGGCCAGTTATGGATTTATTTGGGAAAGGTCCAAACAAATATGCAACGAAAGCTCTAATGGGGAACCAAAAAATAGGCACAAGTTGAATGCAAGGTCTTCAATGGTACTCCATGAGAAACTCACCAAAAAACTGGCTAACATTACAATTTAATGTTTAGGCCCTAAATGGAAGAATATTATTATGAGAGGCCCCAAACCTCTCAAAATATTAAATATTGTGTTATTTGAATCAATTGTTACAAACTATGGCAATCCAAATTGAAGAATTGAAAAGACAAACTTGTAAATCTCATGAACTTCCTAGACAATTTAATTATTGTGAAATCCAAAATCAATTTAATTGATTAAATTTCTGAAGTTCAAAGAGAACTTGGATAGTGTGCAAATAAAGAACGCAAGCAAGCGAGCAAGAATTAAACTAATTTGGAAACAGTTTAGTTAGCTTTAAATGATCATACTCTACGGAAGTTCATGTAGGTTACCTAAACCCAACTATAAACAGACAAATTAATTCAAAAATAACATTTCAAATTTGTTGAAAAAGGTACTAATAAACAAATGCATTCATTCCTTTAGAATAAATCAAATTACATTGAACTCGCCCTTTTTCACAGTCATACTTCTCTGAAAATAATACATGTGTTCATTAGTAAAAAATATATTCAATTAATTGTAAATTCACTTTTAATCGTGAAAATATGAACTTATAATTATTTTCTATCTTTAATTTCTCTTCAAACTCTCAAGAAATTGATATTGGAGATCTTTCTTAATCTATTGAAATGAAATGACCCTAAACTAAAAACATTAAAGAACTTGAATCACCCATGTACCCTAAACCCTAAACCCTTCTACATAAAATTAGATTCAAACTATTGGGCAGTCCACAAGGTGTGGTTGCCAAAATTTAAAAGCGGACGCTGCTTTCCCCCAGAAGAAATTGACTTCCGGAAATTTAATATAGTGTTCACTAAAGACCTTGCATTGAATGAGATGAACAACCCCTTACAATCAACATTGGACCACATGACTTTTGGTTTAGCAGATGTATTTGTTGTCACTTATATCAATCAGAACATTTATCCATTATTTTTTGGTGAGTTTCTCATGGAGTACCATTGAAGACCTTGCATTCAACTTGTGCCTATTTTTTGGTTCCCCATTAGAGCTTTCGTTGCATATTTGTTTGGACCTTTCCCAAATAAACCCATAACTGGCCATTTGTGCATGAACATGGGGCCACATGAAAAATTTCAATTACATTTTTTTTCGGTGAGTTTCTCATGGAGTACCATTGAAGACCTTGCATTCAACTTGTGCCTATTTTTTGGTTCTCCATTAGAGCTTTTGTTGCATATTATTTTGGACCTTTCCCAAATAAATCCATAACTAGCCATTTGTGCATGAACATGGGGCCATGTTAAAAATTTCAATTACATTTTTCTTTGGTGAGTTTCTCATGGAATACCATTGAAGACCTTGCATTCAACTTGTGCCTATTTTTTGGTTCCCCATTAGAGCTTTCGATGCATATTTGTTTGGACCTTCCCAAATAAATCCATAACTGGCCATTTGTGCATGAACATGGGGCCACGTTAAAAATTTCAATTACATTTTTTTTTGGTGAGTTTCTCATGGAGTACCATTGAAGACCTTGCATTCAACTTGTGCCTTTAGTGTTTTTAATAAACTTTAGGAATATGATATTGGATGATTTTCGTAAAATACCTAAATGTAATTGCCATACCCCAAACACTAAAACGCTCAAAGCCCTAGAACCGTAGATCGTAAACCGTAACCCTAAACCCTAAATCCTAAACCCTAAAACCCTAAACCCTTGTAAATCTTTTACATGAAATCAAATGGAGAGAATTCGGTGGTGCACAGGGGTCTGCTTATCTAAATTTACAAGCGAATCCTAATTCCCCCCAAAAAATTTGACTTCCAGAAATTGAAAAAGAAAGAGGTCAAAGAAGTACTTTTTCTCTTCCTTATATTGGAAATAAAATCTACAAATTATTGCCGAACGATGCATTGAAGCGACTTCGTAAGTACATCATACCTGTCAGTGGCTTTTCCGTCAATAATAATATACTGCGGAATCAAATTTGTCGTACCCGAGTAGGAATTTGTGGATGGTGTTCAGGACTTTCGAACTCTATCTCGCACCTCCCGTCTTCTCATTCGCGCCAATGCATTCCCGCCCAATTTTTTGGAAGTGATGCTACGTCCGTGCGGAGTAGGTCACTCTCTTTCTCCATCGCAAGTGCGTCAACGTTCGTCGGAGAGTACACTCCTCGTATCTGTAGTGTCGAACTGTTGCGCTTCGGTGAATGCGATTGTTGATCTCGATATGTTCCATGAAACTTTTAGCACCGTCAACTGTTTCCATGCAATGAATTGCACTCTATCTCTTTCCGGAAGTTAGTAGTAATGCGCGTGAGGATAATGTATATTGTATAGATCTGAAGTTGTGAGTTGTTCAAGGCAAAGTGCGCATGATTCCATTTCGCATTCTCCAAATCCTTACTTGCACAGCATCGACTTTGGGACTTCTTGAACTGACAGTGACCAAGTTTGTATGGAATGGTCATTCCTCGACATCAGAGTTCTAGAGTTGTGAGAGTGTTTTGTCCGATTCTGTTGCCGGAAAATTCGGAATGCGAGGTTAAGATTACAATGGGATTGCCCGATCAAGGTCCGAAAAACCCGGAACTGAAGCGTAGACGATTGCAGGAGACACTTTAGGTCGACCCAACCTGAAGTGTAGAGCACTGCTGCCAAGAAATTCAGGTCGGGTTGACCTGAAGTGCAGACGATTGCAGGGAACACTTCAGTTCGACCCAATCTGAAGTGTAGAGCACTGCTGCCAAGAAATTCAGATCGGGTCGACCTGAAGTGCAGACGATTGCAGGGGACACTTCAAGTCGACCCAACCTGAAGTGTAGAGTACTGCTACCAAGAAATTCAGGTCGGGTTGACTTGAAGTGCAGACGATTGCAGGGGACACTTCAGTTCGACCCAATCTGAAGTGTAGAGCACTGTTGCCAAGAAATTCAGGTCGGGTCGACTTGAAGTACAAACGATTGCAGGGGACACTTCAAGTCGACCCAACCTGAAGTGTAGAGTACTGCTACCAAGAAATTCAGATCGGGTCGACCTGAAGTGCAGACGATTGCAGGGGACACTTCAAGTCGACCCAACCTGAAGTGTAGAGCACTGCTGCCAAGAAATTCAGGTCGGGTCGATCTGAAGTGCAGACGATTGCAGGGGACACTTCAAGTTGACCCAACCTGAAGTGTAGAGTACTGCTACCAAGAAATTCAGGTCGGGTCGATCTGAAGTGCAGACGATTGCAGGGGACACTTCAAGTCGACCCAACCTGAAGTGTAGAGTACTGCTACCAAGAAATTCAGGTCGGGTTGACTTGAAGTGCAGACGATTGCAGGGGACACTTCAGTTCGACCCAATCTGAAGTGTAGAGCACTGCTGCCAAGAAATTCAGGTCGGGTCGACTTGAAGTACAAACGATTGCAGGGGACACTTCAGTTCGACCCAACCTGAAGTGTAGAGCACTGCTGCCAAGAAATTCAGGTCGGGTCGATCTGAAGTGCAGACGATTGTAGGGGACACTTCAAGTTGACCGAACCTGAAGTGTAGAGTACTGCTACCAAGAAATTCAGGTCGGGTCGACCTGAAGTGCAGACGATTGCAGGGGACACTTCAGGTCGACCCAACCTGAAGTGTAGAGCACTGCTGCCAAGAAATTCAGATCGGGTCGACCTGAAGTGCAGACGATTGTAGGGGACACTTCAGGTCGACCCAACCTGAAGTGTAGAGCACTGCTGCCAAGAAATTCAGGTCGGGTCGACCTGAGGTGCAGACAAGTGCAGGGGACACTTCAGGTCGACCCAACCTGAAGTGGAGAGCATTGCAAGGGAGCACTTCAAGTCAGGTTGACTTGAAGTTTAGAGCACGGTAGGGGACCACTTCAAGTCGACCCAATCTGAAGTGGAGAGCATTGCAGGGGAGCACTTCAAGTCAGGTTGACTTGAAGTTTAGAGCATGGTAGGGGACCACTTCAAGTCGACCCACCTGAAGTGTGGAGCATTACAAGGGAGCACTTCAGGTTGGGTCGACCTGAAGTGAGACCGACTATGGAGGACACTTCAGGTCGACTCGACCTGAAGTTAAGCATTCTCATTCTATCATTAATAGTTCTGAAAATGAAAACGGATAATTTCTGCAAACATAATCTGTACATTCATCAAATGGGATTTTGGTATTTAGGATTTAGGGACACTTGTGGTCTCCAAAAACACTTCAGGTTAGGTCGATCTGAAGTGGAGACTAGTACAAGGGGCACTTCAGGTCGACTCGACCTGAAGTTGAGGACTAGGAGGAGGTTCTGTACGTGTCCGCCTTTTTGGATTAGAGGTGCACCTATAAAGAATTATGAACTTCAATTCCATTCAATCTGAATACCAAGTTGACAAATGTGTTCCTACAATGCACTCTAATTATTTCATCCTAAGGATTCATTAAATGATTGATCATTCAAGTCAGTTCGACCTGAACCAAAATGAGACTGCATTATCCTTGCTTCAATTCAATTAACATATTCTACACTGCAACTTCTCAGGTACCCATGGATACCGCGGGTGACCCTGACAATATGGAGGTGTCATCGGAATCTAAATCTAGTGAATTAAGGCCTGCTGAGGAGATGGCGGAGTTGCGACAGTTTATGGTGGCTATGTTACAAAAGAACGATTCCAAACTCGAGGCCATTATCAATAGTCTTAGTGGGGCCATGCCTCTAGCATCCGTGCAGCCGTCTCAGGTTGACCAGGAGCTTTTGCTGCAGGGAGCGCCAGCAAGACCAACAATGAGTGGATTCTCAAGCTTACCCTCCACTCCCCAATTGACTAGGGTGCCTTTTGTCTCTCTGACTCCTCTTGCAGGTTCGGCAGATCGTCCAGCTCCTCCTCCTACTGAGGAGTGCCCCTCGACCCCTGCACCTCCGCCTGATGACGAGGACACGACACAAGTTCCACTTGATGGTGGTAGGTCCTCAGAGACCTTGGAGTTTAGCCCGAAGATGCCCGTGGATCCTGCCATCGCCATTGATGTTGATCGGAGTCATGCATTGGATGGCTAGGATGCACCATCAGGTTGACCACACAATCACTCGATGTCATTTGTATAGAATTAGCTCGACTCGAGCTTATTTGTGTCATAGGTTGTACTTAGATAGAGGCCCTTAGTGTGGGAGACAAAACTTTTTGATAGAAAACAATTTTTTGGCAAATCCATATGTTCATGTAAGATGATGACTTTTTGTACTCAATTTTATTAATCAATTATATGGATTTTCAGTAAAAATTTTAAATCTTGTTTGTCTAGCCCTTCCTGAATTGCAGAACCTCCTCTGTTGGCTATCTCAACTGGACCAAATGAACTTCCGAAATCTATTGCTCCTATACAGCATGTACAAAGTCCACCATTTGGTTGTAGCACTATGGAAGCTACAAGTGGAGGTGCACCAGAATCTGAGTCCATGCACTTAGATGATGACATTTCTATTCCCGACGCTCAACTTCTGGAGATTGAAATGCCGGACCCCGTTGGATTGACGTTGCCTTTGTGGGAAAAGGTAACCTCTTGCCCATGCGTCCTTGATCTCTATGCTAATAGGTACCTCTGTATTCATAGTCTGCGACATTTGGATTTTGCCTTTTTCTTTGAGTTTCGAAATGTGTCAGTGCAGCTTAGTAACTGGATGCACATTTGTCCGTTTGATAGTAGGGATCGGTTCCCCCATCTGAACGTGGAGATACGTCAAAGGATGTTGAGATTCCATTGACGTCCAGGATGACTGTCGCCGAGAAGTAGCTGAATGTTGTCCTGGACTTGAATGGAGTCTTGTGTGTCTGTGAAGACGCCAAGTACAAGGGGTGGGCTGTGCACATCGGGAATGCAAACCAACCACACTCCGCCACGATTCCTGCGATTGTGGGACCGAAGGCGGTCTTTGTCCGCCCAAATTGCGCTCATTTTCTTTGTGAGCTAGGATTGATAGCACACGTTTCTATTTGGAGCTCGATGAAGAAGTTTACCATTCAAAAAATCGTCAATTATCTTTTTGTCGGTATGGATAAGCCCCGCATTATACTTGGGCAGGAGTCTTGCACGACACTCAAGTGTAAGGAACAAGGCCGGATAGTCACATTGAGGGAGCCAGGCACCACCAAGGACCTGTTCGTGAAGGACGCGAACACCTTGTTTAGTAATTTCAATGGGCAATTTCTTCGAGAGAATACTGTCATAGTTGACGACAGTCCTATGAAGCACTTCATGAACAAGTCGGAGAACGTTGTTCTCCCCATCAATTGGTCTCCCAAGGGTAACGGTTCCAGGGACTCATATTTGGACATGGTCCTTTTGCCCTGGCTCAGGCGACTTCACGTAGCTCGAGATAAAGGGTTGAAATCATTTCGCAAGAGTAGTGCGGGGAAGATTGGGCGGAAGATGTTGTATGACGAGAGAAATTGTGGCATGTACAATAGTCTTATGGATGTAGTCAGAGTGTCTTCAACGTATCGATAGCGCATTGCATTTCATTGCATGTTCTTCAACCACGTCGATGTAGTGACTATATCATCGTCTAATCGGCGTTACGAGAGGGTAGTTTATTTATTGCTTTAGTTCAGGTCGAGTCGTGCTGAATGGCATGTGGATTATTCTCTGAGTTCCTAGTGAACTTTAGGTTGCCTCGACCTTAATGGCTCGTGCATTCGCATGTATGGTTAGAGATATACGTAATTTCTATAATATAATTTTTTTATGAATACCTTTCTGTATTTTCTTCTTCCTCTAGTTTAGGTCGGGTTGACCTCATTCGATGGCCAGGACTTCCTAAACTGCATATTTGTTATTGGAGTTTGCTTATAAATGTAATTACAGTTACAGTTTTTGTTTGAATTGTTCTAATCTCTTTCTTTTCTTAGAATTTGGGAACGTCGTCCTCTCTAGTTTGGCACACCAGTCTTCCGTGCACTGCATCAGCTGACTCTTTCTCCGACTACGGGCAGAATCTAATTCTGAATACAGGAAACTTCATGTGTTCGGCTGCCACTGCAAATTCGATAATGGACTTTTCCCTAAATCCCGTTGATGATGGGGTGGTGGATAGTCCCCCGGGTTCAGCTCCATATCGTCTAAAATCATGTTCTCCATCGCCCATGAAGTCTAGCGATGTTTTTGCTACACCGATGTCGTCCTCACCTTGCGATAGAGCAACACAGCGGAAACTATATGGTGAGGACGTGGGTCCTTCCTCAGATGTTCAAGGAAGTATGTGGGCTTTCCAAGCTCATGGATTACAAGCAAGTACAACCACAGGCTGAAGATGACAAAGGCAATCGTGGAGCTCAAGAGTAAATGACACGTATAGTACTTGTTCATAGTGTAGAGTCATACATTCATGCTTCATGAAAGCTCAATGTGCATATTACAAAACAACTTAGTGCTCGAGTGAATTACACTCGTAGCTTTTACAGTGTACACAATGCAATGTAATGAACTACATTACTGGCCTTTATAGTTCGTTGCCTGTAATATAGTGTCACTGGCCCTACTCAAGCATAGTTGGAGATGTATGGAACAACTCATGGTGTACAAGTGAAAGGTCAATATGAAAATTTACCTTGTGGTTCTGATATTTGATTCCTACTTGTGTTCATCTTATTTTAATTCTTGTATGATTTGAATATTGTTCGAGGAATTCTCTTCTCCGTTTTTAAATGAAATTAGACTTCTGTAACTCTCATTTCGGTGGAATACTCTCATTTTAATGAATATTACGTTTCACCTGAATTGCAGCCTTTGAAGAATAGTTTTGCTCAGCGGCCTACAACATCTAAGGTTGTACTACCTCCTCAACCTCAACACAATTCACTAAAGGTTGCTAAACGCCAATGCAAGACTCATGACCCTAAACCTCAATTTCATTCAAGCCGGCGTCCGTGGGATGCTTGGGAGCGGAGGTCCTTGAAGAAGCAAGTAAGAGAGATGGTGCACGAAAGATCTGCGAGTTATACCGGATACAGTCGAGGACCAGAGTTATTGAAGGCAATGGAGAAGATGAAGAGTAGGACGCACTCATAGTACATATGTTTTTTATGAGGACATAGATCCTTTCTCTCCATTATAGTAGAGGGTTGAGTTCGTATATGCAATTGCCTTAATCAGATTTGGAAACGGTCTATTTTGATACTCCATAACAAATTCATTCTCATATTTTAGGCTATTATATAACACATGTTCAAATTTAAACTGTAAGCATTGTAAACCGTTCAATATTACAAACAGGGTAGTCAAAGTATCGCATTTTCTTTGCTCGTGATAGTCTTGCAAAAAGAAGCGTGCAATGAGTATATCAAGGTAATTGAAGAATGAAGTGGATGTTCGACCTTGCCCTAAATATGGATTTATCATCCACCTCATTCTTCAATTACCATGATATACTCTTTGCACGCTTTAGTTTGCAAACTAGCACAAGTAATGAAGGTAGGATACTTAGTTACCATGAGTGTAACGGTAGGCAATGCTTCTACCAAAGTTCATTTCACAATGTATTCATTCAATACTTATATATTTGATGAATATTTTCTATTAATTTTGTTGCATATCTCAATTACTACATGGTATACTCAATATCTTTAATTGCAAATCTAGTTTTGAATGACATTACATTTCTTTTAATGTATTTACGGACAAGGAAGTCATCTTTGTTCATGGTTTATATGCCTCCACATCTTTGCATTTTGCTAGAAAGAAACTCCCATTTCATTGGAAAACTCCCAAAATAATGAATATGATGTTTTACCCAGTACTCAACTCAGAATGGGTTTCACCCATTGTTGTCGTTCCAAAGAAACCAGGCCCAGGAGGAAAGATCAAGATTCGGGTATGCCAAGACTTCTGGAAATTAAATGATGCAACCCGGAAAGACTACTTTCCGCTTCCTTTTACGGACATCATTCTTGATCAAGTTTCCGGAAATGAGTGTTACAGCTTCTTTGATGGCTTCTCCGGATACAACCAAGTTTTCATCCGGTAATTAGACCAGCTGAAGACCACCTTTACGACAGAATGGGGAACCTTTGCATTCACCCGGATGCCCTTCGGGTTATGCAATGCCCCCGGAACTTTCCAACGACTCATGATGGACATCTTCCAGGATTTTCTACGTCACTTCCTAGAGGTGTTTATCGATGACTTTGCTATTTACAGTTCCAAAGAAACGCACTTGGAATACCTGCGGAAAACCTTTCAGAGATGCAGAGAGACAAATCTCAAACTGCATCCCGGAAAGTGCTTTTTCGGAATGGAATCCGGAATCCTCTTAGGACATGTGGTTAGTCGGAAAGGGTTAGAGGTAGACCTGGACAAGGTCAAAGCCATACTCACCCTTTCTGCTCCAACTTGTGTACGAGAGATCCGAGGATTCCTTGGTTGTGTAGGGTATTATCGGAGATTTATAGACGGATATGCCCGGAAGGCTACTCCACTTACGGAACTGCTAAAAAGGGATACTGAGTATGTGTGGAATGCGGAACGGCAAGAAGCTTTTGAGATGTTGAAATCAGCATTGGTCAAGGCCCCTATTTTGTCTTCACCGGATTGGACTAAGGAATTTCATGTTACCCTAGACGCTTCCGGATGGTGTTTAGGAGCAATTCTCTGGCAACACGACAGTCACCAGAGAGAATGCCCCATTTACTACTCCAGCAAACAAATGAGCTTGGCGGAAAGGAAGTACACCACCACGGAGCGGGAAGCGTTGGCAGTGGTTGATCTATGCATGCAAGAAGTTCCGGCATTACCTGCTTGGGTATCGAGTAATATTCCACACAGATCATGATTCACTCAAGCATCTGGTAAACAAACCTGACCTTTCCGGAAGAATAGCAAGATGGGTGTTATTACTCCAAGAATTCAATTATGAAGTAAAAGTGAAGTCCGGAAAGTCAAATGCAAATGCGGACTACCTCTCTAGAATTAGGGGGCCAACTTCACTTGAAGACATTTCCGCAGAATTCCCGGATGACTTTCCGGAAATTCCGGAAGAATCCGTATTCCACCTACAAGTAGGAACTCGATCGGATTACCAGGACATCATCGATTTCCTTGTAGATGGGAGATATCCGGAAGGGTTAAACAGGGAGGAGAAAATTATGTTCTACCATAAGGTTGGCCCTTACTCACTGATTAAGGGAACCTTATTCAAAATGGGAGCGGATGATCAGCTAAGGCGATGCGTGGAAACAAAGGACCAGAAGAAGATAATGCGAGCCTTGCAGTCCGGACCTTCTGGAGGACATTTTGCAGCTATTACCACTGTGAACCGGATCCGAGCAACCGGATATTGGTGGCCATATCTGATCCGGGACGTCAAGAAACATGTGGGGAGCTGTGACCAATGTCAACGAATGGGGGCTCCTTCCTTCCGGAACCATTGGCCACTCGTTCCAATCATGCCTATCGCCCCCTTTGAGAAGTGGGGAATAGATTTCATAGGTCCCATTTCTCCAGTCACAACTAGAAGAAAGAAGTATATCATCTTGGCGACGGATTATGCCACCAAATGGGTGGAGGCACGGGCTACCCGAAATAGTTCCACCCAGACTGCAGCATCATTCCTATTCACAGAAATTCTGATGAGGTTTGGACACCCACTAGAGTTAGTGAGTGATCGAGGACTCCATTTCCTTAATGATACCATTCAGAATATTACCAAGAGATATCTGATCACCCACCGGAAGACCACTCCTTATAACCCAAGGGCCAACGGTTTGACGGAATGAGCCAATGGAGTAGTAGAAAAGGTTTTGAATAAAACCATCTCTAAGCATAAGACGGATTGGGATTTGAAACTTCCATCGGCAGTCCATGCATACAACACCTCACAGAAGACTACCACTGGGAGAAGTCCATTCTTTCTGGTATTTGGACAGGAGACCACCCATGGGATAGAATTAGAGGTAGAATCACACCGGGTGATGTCGACCCGGAACGCTATTCGGACCAGCGATCCAGACATCTGGCTGATGGCCATCGAAGATTTGGAGGAGGCAAGATTGGTGGCCCTCGATCACACGAAGAGAGTACAGGAAAAAAGAAAGGCGGATCATGACAAGAAATTACCAGGCAACCAATCACGGGATCAAGGAAGGGGAGTTAGTTCTATTGTATGATAGCCGTTACTGGATTTTTCCAAAAAAACTTCACACCAGATGGATGGGCCCATATAGGGTACAATAGTTATTCTCTAATGGATCCATTCAACTGGAAGATCTTCAAGGGGTGTGGATGGACACAAGGGTGAATAAATCCCGGGTCAAGACGTACGCGCAGGAGTCGGATTCCCAAGACGAAGATGAGGATGTTCGCGGAGACTCTCACAGTTGAAAAAGGGGTAATGTGGGAATCCGAAATCTGGAAACAGAGCAATAACACAAGAAGTAGGTGCGAAAAATAAAAATAAATAAAAAAATAATAGTTAGATTGTGATTTTTTTGACCAGATAGCTTGAATTAGAAAATAAGCGTTCCGGCACAACCCTAAACCGGAACTTATCCGGATCCGGAATCCGGACTCATCCAGAACACAGGAACCTACCGTATAGGTCCCGTAGCTACGGAAGTAGGATACCGTTGAGACAACGGACCTGTAGCCGTTGTCCTTGAGACCGTAGAAAGACGGGTTAGTACTTAAGCTGTCTTCCTAGGGTTTCCTCTTCACTTTTTCTGTTCGGTGTTCCTGAGACTGTTTGTGTGAGTAGTTGAGAGAAAGAGTGGTGAGTTAGCGACTGAGGTAGAACTACTTTTCCTCGTTCTCACTTAGATCTTATGGCATCCGGACCAGTACGGAAGGTAGCGGTATCTGCCCGGGTTATCTCTCCGGCCATTCCGGATAGCCCGGAACTACACAAGCAATTAGAGGAGGACTTGACTAGGTTAGGATGTGTCGGTTTACTACACCGACCATGGAACCTCAAGAGTGAAGAGATGATCCAAGAGCTACTTCACAGTGTTCCGAACCAGTACGAGCTCACTTTGAGAGGACGGCCGGTCGCGTGGACCGAGGACGTCTGGGCGGACGTCTATCAGTTCCAGAAGAGTGGGAACGGCTTAGCATCGAGGACGGACCGTTTTGTAGCTGGGAAGTTCACGGGGTCTGCAAACCCTAAGAACGGATTCGCTATCAGCGAGTGTAAAGATGAGAAACATAGGCGGATACTAGAGTTTCTGATTCCGATCTTATATCTGAAAAAGCCAACGCGGGTTACCATTACGGTGGCCAATACCATCTTTGGGGCTATGGAGAACCGGGTAGTGCACTGGGGTAGGGTCATAGCCGGGATAGTGGCTAAATTAGCGGATCACGTGAACCGAGCGAAGGCGAGTCTAGTTAGCACCTATTTGTTTCATCTGTATCATCAACAAGAACTTTTGAGTGCGGCGGAAATAATTCAGTATGACACCGGAAAGACGCTCCTGTCATACGGACTTTCCGGGGAGGAAGCGGAAGATCCGGTCGAGTCTGAGCCGGAGGAGCTCCCCGAGGAACGTCTGACGGATCCAAGGACCAAGAAGAGGAAGTCAACCGATCCGGGTTCGAGAATCAAGCCACCGACGATGGAGAGGGGGGAGTCCAGCAGAGGACCTAAAATGGAAACAGAATCCGCATTTTTCAATGCGGGGCTCGAGTGGATATGTGAAGCCAAGGTACTTCACGACGGGTTGTCAGATTTGGTGATAGATACCGCGGAAGTATTGAAGGTGGATCCGGATCAGATCGTGGAAGCTGTCAAACAACTGCCCAAGCCGGAAGATCTGAAGAAGAGGGAAGATCGGATCCAGGAGTTGGAGGCGGAACGGAACCTACTCCAGACCCGGGTGAATTGGGCGGAAGGGGAAATGGTAGCTGCGAAGGAAAAAGACAAAGAGGCTCTCGCTCTAGTCAAGAATCTAACCGGAGCGGTCAACATCAAAGCCGACATCATTACGAAAGCTGCCTTGTTTGACTCAAAGATGATATCGGAAGGCCACATTACTGGAACCAAGGTAGTTACCATCCTCATAGACTTCACCGCAAGGATAGAGCAAATTTTCAAGGAGATTCAGAAGTTGCTGGCGGCCATCGATCCAAACCATGCAATGGACTTCTCCACCTTTCCGAAACTTCCTTTTGTCGCAGGCACCCCAGGGAAACCAGTGGCGGATCAGGCAACGCGGATGGAGGGCCTGAGGGGGATACTCACACTAGCCGAGCCTTCCGCCAGTAAGATACGGATGACGGAGTTGAATTTGAGGCCAGCCTCGGAACCGGAACCGGAGCCGGAGTCTAGCGCGAAGACGGTTCCGGTGCCATCTAAGTTCTCAACTCCGGAAGTTCCCAAGGCACAAACAATGCCGAATTTGATGACCGGGACATTCAAGGTTCCAGGACAGCAAGTCAGGGGAGATCTCATCAGCCGGATCGGTGGAATGACCAATCCGGCTCGGTCTAATCCGCAGGGATTTGTGCACATGCAGGAGACTACACCGAAGGAGAGAAGCAAACCCGCAACATTGGAGGATACCACACCGAAAAAGGAAGGGGAAATTCAAGTCATCAAAGATTCTGAGGAAGAGAGTGCCCACTCCACTTCCGGAACCGAAGATGACAGCGATCCGTCTCCCGCAACGCGTCATATCCAGACTCGGGCCACAACAAAGACCACACCAACAAAGAATACGAAGGGGACGCCTACCAGCCAAGCGGGGAGCTGTTCAAAGAAAGGACGGAAGCCAAGACATTAGGGTTGGTAGGAAAAGAAGTATAGGGTCCGGAATGGGGTTCCGAACATGAATCCGGTTTCCGGAATCTTAGGCGGATAGTAAGGAATCCGGTTATCTTGGACGGCAGTTAGCAATCTTTCCGGATATCCCGGAGTTTTCAGTGATTGGTTGCCTGGATTTCCGGGTTTCCTTTTCAGGCTTTTAGGAGTTGACTTTGGGTTTTTGTGTTAGTATTTTAAGGGCAGGCAAGTTAGTTGTCTGCCATTCCATTCTACTCCATTTGACCTTAGTGCTTTCACGTATGTATTATGATTTCCTTTTCTTAATCTAAGTCAGTCAGGGTGATTCTAGTTGCACTTTGCTTAGACGGAATCTTTGGCTCAGTGTATGCATGTGTGCGTATCCTTGGACTGGAGAAAGAGAAGGGAGGGAGAGGAGGAATCCAGATCTTGAGCTACGGAATCTCTTGGTGTTGAGCTGAGAGGGAGAGATGTGAATTGAGTAAGGGAGTGTAAGTGTGATGTGCCTTTAAATTGCCGGAACGGCAATCCGGATAAGAAGGTAGAGGTCCCTGCGAGTCCAGAACCAGGAGGGTTCTATGCGGAGATAAGCAACCGCCAAAGGAAAGGAACTCCCGCTACTTCGGAAGGTCTACCAACCTCCCCCTTGGTACATTGTCTTCCCCTTGAAACTCTGTTCCTTTGATCTATGAGTTCGGATCCGTCGTTGTAGTAAAGGGAGGTGTGAGAATTGCTCTGTGTGACCTGATTCCGGATCGGCCAATCCGGAAACTGTGAGAGAATACTCCTTCCTCCTCCTACAACTGTGTTGTTTTGGGTGTGTTGTTTAGTAGATTTAGAGTACCGAGAGGATAATTGCACAAGTGGTGAGTCCCCATCCCTTTCTAGATCAAGGGCGGACCCTCTGAGGGTAAAACAGAGGCAACAAAAACTAGTGACAGAAGAGAGACGGAACTCAATTCCGGGTGTGTCCGGATCCGAAACGGAATCCGAAATGTACTAAGTTTCCGGAATGAGGTAGGGTAAATGAAAGGAAGAGAATTAAGTGAGTAGTCCTAATCCGGATGCTTCTAATTCAATCGATATCATACTAGAAGTTCCCTGGACCGATAATTCGTGTCGTCTTGCAACAATTTGTGGTTGTAAGGATACTTACGGCTAACTACGCGCACGACAAGGACCTCCAAAAGTTGGAGGTGGAACTGAAGCATATTCATGTGAGCCTCCAGTCCCTCCATGGCTTGAACGAGTGTAGTAAGAACTTCCATGAGGCCCATACAAATCATGTCCTCCTGTTCTCGGATAATTTCGCGAACCGCCTTGTTCCGAACCACCATAGTCTGTATAACTGGTGTTTCCATGAGGTCCCCTTGTTCCTGGGTAATATTGAGGGCCGCCATGTGAAAGACCACCATAGTCCGTATAGGTCGTAGTTCTATAGCCTCCTTCTACATTTGGACCACCATCTCGAGGGTTGTTCCTATAGTGTGAACTACTTCCTCCATGTCGCGAGCCATGTACATCACGTTCACGACGAGGTGAAGTGTGATATCCACGAGGTCGGCCTTGATCCTCGACACTCCTCTTCAATGCTTCCCGCATTTGATTCTCGTATTCTATGTCTTCGCGTTCTTCTCGGCGTTCGTGCTTCTCCGGAGGTGGAGGTGGAGGTGGCAACTATTCAGCCGGTTCTTCATCATTGTCAGCATCACTATCCTCTGCATCCCGCATAGGCCAACTTGGGCACCCAAATTGACCTCGGTTCGACCAAGCCGGCATGCAATCACTTTCGCCATGCCAGTTAGTGAACACCACAGTTGAGTGACACGTCCTCTTCATCTCTTTATTCATCCCTATAACTGTACGCCAGTCAACGTCTTTCTGGAGTACAATCTCCACCTAAACCATTGCCATGGTAGAATAGTTCATGATGGTAGGCTTCGAGGGACCTAGATTTGAAGCTGCCCAAATTTCTTCGTATCTCTCTACAAAGTGTCTACTCGTACACGTCTTCATAGGGCCTTCCCACCGTCTCACTTGCTTCTCCAAACTGTCATTTGCTGGCCACAGTTTGGCTATGTGTGACATGGTCACATATTTCTTGCACATTGTACAAGTCCACACTTTGTTGGACTCGTACTCCCACCCCTCCTTTGCCACATTGAATTCATCGAAGTAAACATCCCAATCTAGTTCTTGTGGTTTCCCCTTCGAACTTTTCTTCGAAGAACCGGAAAGAACCAGAATTCCTTTGCGAGGCATAGTACCCTTTTTTATAAATTACCTCAACGTTAGAATGATTAATGTGTAGTGGTTTCAGATTATAATAATTAGTGAATACCATTCATTCATTCACAATTGTTTACACACCAAGGCGGAAGGGGCGCATAGAGACCAATAGTCGCTGGATCACCCACTCCGCAAGGGAAACAATTGTGCGGACTGAGCCGTCCGCTCCGCTTTTTATACCGACCGACGAGGCGGACGTCGCTGTCGGCTTCAGGGTCGGACAGCAAGATCGGACGGACAGCGTGAATCCGCATCTCCCATCCCACGGTCGACAAAGACGTACGGACGGCCGAGTTGTACAGACGGCCGAGTCGGACGGACGCACCGACCGCTTGGCCGTCGGGCCGTTTGCCGAGCGGACGGGTGGATGGGTGGACGGACGGACTTCGTCTGCCCCGACCGATCGGCCGTCGACCCGTCCGCTCAATAGACGAGTCGTTGCTTTCGCCGACCACTTGGTCGGCGCAGTGTCCGCCGAGCGGACAGCTAGGCAGCCCACGACTTGTGGATTCTCCAAAATTAGTTATTTGTGAGTGGAGAATCCAAAGGAGTGAGCTGGCAGCCTGTTAGACCATTAGTTCGTCATGAACTTCAGGTAAGGACATAAAAACTTTGAAAACTGAAGGCGGGAATTTTGCCTCTTCAATGTGAAACTTGAAAAATAACTCCATGCCCTAAACCCTAAACCCTATACCCTATACCCTATACCCTAAAAACCATGAATCCTACCCGTAATTCTGATGACTACTCACTTTTAGAATTTCAATATTTCTCTTCATCAAATATGTTTGCAATTGACTCATTCTTACATCTTATAAGTACTTTGAGTACAAACTATAAATGTATATAGAAGGAGAGAGACTAAATTTTCATTTTTTCATGGTGAATTTTAAAAATATGTAATTGAAGAAAAGTAAAGTTTGTAGTCATTTTCTAATGCATATAATCATAAAATAATGATTCTTTGTGATTTGTGAAATACTTAAAATCTGAACTGTAAACTTCAGAACTCGTAAAAGCTTGTTTCTAAAAGAGTAAAAGTATTGCTTTCAGTAGTCAAAACTTTAGTAAACTCAAAAAAAATCAAGTATGAAAAGTTATAAAAAAAGACATTGCAACTTGCAAGCACTCAATACATGACTCTAAAATAATATGAGTATTTCTTAAAATCACCCTTCAATTGTGAATAAAATCCAACAAAAACTAAAAAAGTATGATTATACAAAGTTACAAACTATGGTAAAATACTCATTCAATCACTTTTCACTATAGTTAAATATAGAATGACCTTATTTCATCTCCAACTCCAATTCCATTTCATAAAATTGCATCTAAACAATTAAACAAACTGTCCTTTAAAGTTACAAATCTCAATGCAATAATGCATTAAATAATTCGGTTTCTATTTATAGGTCATATTTAGGTATTTATGTGAAGTGAACTTGAGGGATTAGAGTTAGAGCCCCTTCAAGTTGTTGTTAGTAATTTAACAAAAGAATAATATTCTAAATCTTGTATATTTTTGCTTCTATTCTTTGTGTACATATTGGTTTATTGGTTACCTCCATTTCATCAAATTGGTCATTGAAGGTTTGCACTCTCCAGAATCATTTTGGATAAAACATCTTCATTTAGATGAAACATCTTCCTAGTCACTTAGTTCATCATTCCAAATATAGAATTGGGAGCCTTTTGACATTGAAATGTACCTAAAATACAATGAAAATTCTAAATTTTTTCTAATTTCTAATGGATCTAGGTGACTACAAGAAACATTTGATAATTTTGTTGTGCTTCGTCCAATACTCATGATTTTTTTGTAGAATACTTTCAAAATTTATAAATACCTTATTAATAAATCTTGAGTCATGTAGATCTAAAATGCAGAATTCCTGGCCAACAAACAAATCAATATGCAAGGTGAGATAGTAAATAGTATAGGTGTTTCTTCATTCATTTGAGCTTTCCGGCTTGGATTAAATATTTTGCGGAACAATTTGGTTGGAGGTTTCAAATTACAAAGAATACAAATGTACTTATGTAGGGATTTCACATAGAACTTTCTCTGCTACATGGAACTTTGTTTTCATTTAAAACCGATTCCATTTATAGTTTGACCATATAAATATATGCATTGTAATTCTATAAAGAATGCTACATGGTGACATAGCCGACTGGCCGTGAAAAACTGTAGCCCTGAAATCGAAAAATATTTAAATAATTTACTCTTTGCATTTTCTAGTGGTAGGTTTCATTCAAGATTCGTTGGCACTTGGCAAGGACTTTAGCTTTATTATTGTTCATTCCCCCCCTTTTCCACAAAGAATGAATAGATCACCTATTTTTGAGAAATGGGAATTGGTTGTTGGAAGTTGAAACCAAGCCTCATACCACCGCATGAACTCAAGTGATCGAACCTCAGACCTCAGACCTGAAGACAAGAATCACAGTAAGTCCCAGTTTCCCGAATGGCAGATGACCTCTTAATCATTTGGGTCACCTTTATGTGGCCGCTGCGGTCGGCCGATCCGCGCAGTCGGACAGTCCGTTGTGGACCATCGGTCGGCCCCGTCCGGCGCAGTCGACCCATCCGCGCGGTCCGACAGTCCGCTGCAGACCATCGGTCGGCCCCGTCCGGCGCGGTCGTCCCATTCGCGCGGTAGGACAGTCCGTTGCGAACCATCGGTCGGCCCCGTCCGCTGCGGTCGCTGGTCGGACCGTCGTTAAACCTGCGATAGGCCCGGTCGGCCAGTCCGCGGCCCCTGCTTCTCTTCTCTTTCTCTCATGGACGGTCCGCTACGGACCTGCGGTCGGCCCATCCGCGACCTTCCACGCGGTCGGAGAGTCTGCTACATTGCTGCCGTTGTGCCCCCCCGCCATTCCGCCAACCACGATCTTCAATTTTGTAATTTGGTATTTACAGATTTCAGTTTCTATGCAAGCTTTCTTTCTGAGGTTCATTATTTCTAACGCTTCCCAAGAAATTATCTGATTTATTTGTTTTGTACATGGAGAATGAATAACCAAAATACACGTAGTGAAGACTTCTTTAATTTCCTATTCAACCATTCAACCAAAGATAATGAATAAAAAAGGTTTATTACATTTTTCAAAATAAACACACAAATTCCTATTATAGAGCAATGCGTGTCAAATGTCAAACCTCATTTCTCCTGCGTTCATAAAGTCTTCCAAATTCAAATCATAAAGATTTGAAGAACTATCTATGTAACGTATTCTAATCTAATCCATTCTAAGAATGTTAGATTCAATTCCTAAGGATGATAATCACTATCTCCTTTTACCTCTGCCCCACTACTATAGTCTCTTGATATCCATCCGTCGTCTTCATCGTCGAAAGTATTGTCTTCATCATCTGATGAAGACAATACTTTTTCTTTCTCTTTTCCTCTGATTTCCGTAGATGTAGAAGCTTTCTTCCCCTTGCCTATGTTTGGATCATCCTTCCTCCGTAAGAATTTCTTACCGAGGATGCGTTCTCGAAGACCGCCGGCCAATCGTCCTTTCTTTGCGGGAAGAGTTGGAAGGGATACTCGTGTATCCAAGGGGGTTCTTCCTCCATGTACTTTCTTCCTTGGGGAGATAGCAAATGGCTCCATCACTCGTTTCTTCTTAGGTTTAGCGGATTCTTCTACCATTGCTTCTTTTGCCTATTGCCTCCGTTGGCAAGCGACCGCTGTTATTTCATTCACAGATCGCAGTTTCATGTCCTCTAGTCTTTGAGAACATTGTGGTGGGCGACTTGCTATGCTCTTGAACATTGATTCCAATGTCTCATCTTCCCTATCACTAGTACACTCTAAACTAGTGAATTTCCGCTTCACAGTTTCTTCTTGAATGTTGGAAGCTTGTAATGTAGGTAGAAAACTCGTTGAACCCCCTAGAGTAGTACTACCACTTCCACCGTTCAACAATGAGCGTGGAGCGGGTGGAGGATCGTTATTCGTTGGACGTTGCGACCTCTGCATGTTGTCATTTCTGCCTTGGCCATTGTGGACCATGTTCGGACTTCTGCACTCTTTCGAACCTGAATCCCCCTTGTCTAATACCTCTAGTGGTTTGAGGCTTAGAAAGCTTGGTCTCTCGATGCTCTTATCAACCAATTTTTCTCCAAATTCGAAGCTTGTTTTGTCCGCATTCATTTTCTCCCAAGAATGTAGTTTGTCATTTTCTCCAGGTTGGCCTAATGGTATGGATGGAGACCATTCACGTTCAATCACTTCATTTGCTTGTAAAGTTTGGCCTCTTGTAACTGATATCCCGTTCTGAATCGCCTTTTCCACAATGGTGTCTTCCTTGTTTGCCAAAACGGTATGGCTGTTTAGAAGTCGGCTCCCATCTACAAATCTCGCTATAGAAGGTAGATCTTCGTCTTCTAAAAATTCAAATTCATCTCGGTTATTTGTATCCAAGTCAATCATGTCATCATCATACTCATTTCGTCTTTGTGACAGTCTACCACGAAAAGCGTACGTGTCGTCGTTCAGATCCTCTTCTTTATCGGATTTGAGGTTGTCATCACTTGTTTCTGGTTCCAATTCCGATTCCCCTCTGTCGTCATTGCCCTCCTCATTTCCATGCCGTGGAAGATGTTCTTCCTCGACATCATGATCACTACTTTCGTCATCCTCCATAAGCCCCTCGGATTCCTCTGACTCCACATTCTCGCGGTACCACATCTTCTCATCGTTCTCCTTTGAAGCAGCGAGGACTCTGGAATTAGTATACACATACACCAAATCCATGGCTCTCTTTGTTTTCAACTTGTTTCGAGCCTTATTATGAACAAAGGAATAGCTACTCCAATTTCGCTCGCATGAAGAGGAAGAGACCGATTGCCCTAAAATTCTCCTTGCAATCGGAGCAATGAGCTTTCCACAAACACCTTCAAAATCCCACCAAGCATGTGCCGATAATTTGGACTCGCTTGGGTCCAGCAAATTGTGAAAAGGTGGTTCTTTATGTCGAAAAGCCATGAATTCTTTCACGATGTCAGCATACTCTCCACACTTACAAATTCGCATGAGGACACGTTTGCATGCGTCAATCGCCTCACCATCGTCTGCTAGTTCTTTGTCGTGAAGCAAGTAAGGATTTAGAAGAGCTCCTGCATATTGAATATCGGTCTCCACCATTTCCCATCGCTCTTGGAATGTTGCCCTCAATGGCTTTGCAAGTTCCGAACTTAGTTTAAAAGGCGAATTCTCCAAATCTGCCACGTGCTTCCGTATTTTCCTCATGATATGCAAAACCTTGCCTGTGCATGGCGTCTTTGCATCTAAATCACGGAGGCCATGTACCACGGGGCCCAGCAACTGAACGAAATTAGTGCAACGCCTCCAAAAGTGGTCATCGTTAATTATCTTTGTCGCATTTGTAGACTCCTCGCCACCATTCTTCTTCTTCCTCAATGTCCTCGCATATTTTCGCCAACGAGGGTCTGTTACACACTGTTTTAAAGCACCCTTTACCTTCAACAATCGGTGAAGCGCCATGTAATTGTAGGCGAATCTTGTTTCCCCCGGCATCAACAAGCTGTACTCTTTCTCGTAACTCCGGAATATTGCAAGTGGCATGTGTCGCTTTCTAAAGAACTTAAGAACCACTCGGGCGTCTGTTACTACCGTCTCCACCCATGCTTCCTTTCCCCAATCTTTGAGCAACAAATTTAAGGTGTGAACTACACAACCTTGGAAAAAAATGTGAGGATATTTGTCGGTTATAATCTCACACGCTCTGGGATTCACAGGAGCATTGTCCGTTGTTATTTGCACCACATTTTGAGGCCCCACCTTCTGTATGAATTCATCCAAAATAGAAGCCAAGTACTCTGCATTCTTTTCATGTCCACTTGTGTCCACTGATCCCAGAAATTGCTCCCCTGCGAAAGATACAAGCATGACATTTACCAATGGCCGATTCGTAACCGAGGACCACCCATCAATAGACAATGTTGCACCAAACTTTCAGATACTATCCTCGGTCCTCTTATGCAACTTCACCTCAAGATTTGCCTTTGCTTTGTCTAGCAATTTAGTTCATAGAGCTTGATACGATGGAGGACTATATGGCCTTTTGAAGTCAGTCGTTCTCATGACGGCTTCTTTGAATGCTGCAGTCCGAGCTACCGCGAATGGTATGTTTGCCGAATAGAAGACATTAGCCCACAACATATTCAACTTCCGTCTTTCGGCTTCTTCAAATCCATCTGCTAATCGGCTTTGTTTTTGAAGCCTAGTTACAAAAGAAGGTGTAGGTCATTGGTCACTTGATGTTTGGGCACTAGGAATCACCCTTGAAGCTGAAAGAGCTGCTTGTTCCGGTGCTGTGCACAAGTCTTCTTGTGTTGAACATGGCGACTCCCTTCCATTTGAGGTATTGCCTAGAACCATCAATGCGTTCCGACCATCTACATTTTCAATGATTGATTTGGATGGAAACATCCCATCACAACGAAGGAAAAGAGACTTGACATCCGATGTCAATCGTGGACATAGGCTTATTCCTGAGTCGCGCCTGCCATTTTTGCCTTCGTATCCCAAGTGGCTCAACATGCGACATTTCCGATTTACGAACTCCAGCCCACATGCCTTACACTTCACTTTGCCGGGGGATGGAATGGTATACCAAAGATGAGAATTTGTACTCATTTTAAAAAATGAATAGCTTGCGCCTTGCAGATCCAATTTGAAACTTCAAATATCGGCCTTCGATTTCAAACACATAGTACGTTCATTCCTGCACCCAATCACATGTACGAAAAAAAATTTGTGTATGAAGCCTTGTAAACCAAAGCCCCCTTGTCCACTGAACTATACATTACCAAGCAACGGATACAAATTTTTCAATTTGCAGCTCGTAGCCCTTGGGAATCTTAGCGTTCAGCTTCTCAGGAGTGCTTGCAAATGACCTAAACCTTGCTCTTATACTCTGCCCAGTCCGCACTTTGCTTTAGAAATAAGAATTGACTGTTGCACAGTCCGTAGGTCGAGTACAACGGTCGTGAAAAATCAACGGACGGCGCTGACCGCGCGGTGTGGGTGGACGGGGCCGATCGACCGAATTGGGCCGACCGACCTCAAAGGGCCGACCAACCCTAGAGGGCCGACCGACCCCAGAGGGCTGAGCAAGCAAATGAGGCATAATATTGAGTCTGAAATAGAACATATTGAATTGAATTCAAACAATGAAATAAATAAATAAATGAAAAAATAGACATATTCTTCAATTTATATGCCAAAAAAAAACTATATATATAAAGAAAGAGATAGAATACAAAATATGTATATATAGATATACATGTAAAGTGAAGGAAATCAAAACATACTTTTGTGGCATACACCTATGATTCGATGTACATTATGAAGAAGCTATGATGAACGCGATAGCCCAAGTACAATAATTTTTGGTAGAGAAAACTACTAATTAAAATCCCCACAAGCTATTTATTTTCTACTAGTACTAATATAATAGATGTAGAGTAGGAAACGAAACATTTCCCTATTAGTTTTCAGTACTACTATCTTCTTGTGCAGCACGAGATGTCCCCTCCTTCGCCATGAGTCTTCTGCTTTTGCGACGAGGTATCGCCTGGCCACCACTGGGTCCTTCTCCAGTTTGTACTTCCATGTCAACCCTCTCAAATAGTCTTTTAGTTTCTGGAGAGTGGTCATCATCTTCTTCAACTCTCCGTTTATTCTTCCGCTTCGGAGACAACTCCACTT